>LR990172.1:10700123-11975957 GCA_905147325.1 Notodonta dromedarius
CTACATTTAAAACATTGTGGCTTTATGGAAATATAGGTGAATTTTATTAGCTCAACTCAAAGCCGTAGGTGTCGTCAACTTTAGTCAAACATTAGTTTCCTAAATAAACCTGTGCCTAAACAAACAAACTCGACTTAAAATAGTGCCGAAGCATCTCATACGAATAGGTAGAAAGGACGGGTAGTCATTTTTTTTAATATACTGAACAATCTTTGCTAGCTATCTTACGACCCGCCTGATGTTAAGCAATTACCATAGCCTATCTCATCGTACGAAACGCAGGTGAAGACGAAGAAATGAAGATGTTATATCTTGCTTATAGGGTTTCTTCGAGAATTGTATAAAAAAGAATTCTAAAACATTTTTCAGCTTCTCCCGCCCACGTTCTACGGAAAAATCACGAACGTTGCAAACTTTTCGTTGCGCGTGTGACCCTTGCCAATTTCAGCCGGTCCCTACAATTTTATTCATTACAAGCTTATTGCTCCCGTCCCTTTTTTGACCGCTTACTTACGCATTTACGCTGATTTAGCTATATTTTTCTTCGGATAGTCCGATAGAGATTTTTGAGATAAGGCAAGATTGGGGTAAAAAAATATATGAAACTAGATGTGCCCCGCGACTCCGTCCACGTTTTGTTGAAATTTTTCCAGAATTTTCTTTGCTATAAACCTCACGGAGCCCGAGACCTTTCCAACGAATGCAAAACCGTGGAAATCGGTTCGTGCGTTCTGGAGTTATAGCGTCAGGAAGGAAAACCCGACTTATTTTTATATAGTAGATTATTATTTTAAACATTAATTTTAATGACAAACCAGTATATACTATGACCGGATGAAGTTAAAAGAACTGTAGAAGTTAGGCACCATGACAGACTGGGACGGACGGACGGACTCGTCGAATCCTCAAATCATAAAAATATCCCCACCGCTCGATCGGAATCCCAAGAAACTTCAAGAAAAGAAACCAAGAAACTCCGTCAATATATTTTCAGTTTTATACTAAGTAGGATGTACCCACCCATGCAATCATTTTCAGATTCGCCGATGACATAGAACTGATGACAGGCCAGCGTCCAGGCATATACTGGCTGATCTGCTGGAAGTACCTCTCTCCACTGGCGATGCTGTCCATCCTGGTGTCCTCGTTCGCGGAGATAGCGATGGAGGGGTCAGGGTACGACGCGTGGATCAAGTCTGAGGGGGACACGGAGAGGAAGCCCTGGCCGGTATGGGCGGTGCTGTTGGTGGTCCTGTTGGTGTTGGCTTCCGTGCTATGGATACCTGCGTTGGCTA
The DNA here is from genome assembly GCA_905147325.1 of Notodonta dromedarius. Lineage (NCBI taxonomy): Eukaryota > Metazoa > Arthropoda > Insecta > Lepidoptera > Notodontidae > Notodonta > Notodonta dromedarius. Next base: position 10,701,419 of record LR990172.1, read on the forward strand.
TTTTCAGGTTGGTCATCCTAAAAAGTTCACAAAGGAGGTTTTCAAAATAGGACTGAGCCAGGAATTTTGGTGGTTGGTACGGTCGAGCTGAATCATGACCCAGCTACCTAGACGATAGTCCGTTTGATTTTGAATTGTATGTGTATTCCCAAGAAAACAGTAACAGAAATTCGATCTTATCGTATCATAATTGCTACGCAAAATTAGCATTATGGTCAGGTCCCAAGACTTTGACTGTATTTATATACAGAGTGGACAAAGAAAGCTTAAAATTAGATCCACCACTTTTTGCCATCAGAGCGACACCACGGTGTAGAGGACTGACATTGACATTCGTAGTTCTGTTAGTCCTTCTTTCTCTAATTGTATTTGTAGTGATACGATCAGAAAAATTTCAGCCCAATCCACTTAAGCGACATTTTTTTCCCTAATTCCAGATACTTCGGCATCCCAATAATAGATGACGAGGAACGTGCCTGGTTTCCGGCCGAGGAGTTGCGTGACTTCCACGGCATCGAGCCTCGCCCCGTCTCCGCGGCGGAGACGCTGCTGTTCTGTACCAGACCCGACGGCACTGAGGGCTGCTGCTGGCCAGGCTGCTGTGACACTGATGATGAGGAGTAGACCTGTGGATAAGGGTTTCTTTTATGACTGTTGATGACAGTCTTGCTATGAAGATGTGACATGAGACGTGCTAGTCGCTTGCTTACGTTAAATATTTGAAGAGCAAATTCTTGTTCTCGAATGACCCATATTGAATTTGCCATAGGTACAAACATTTTACGAAAACACTAGCGGCTGGCGAGAGTAACACTGAAGGTAGGTATTTACAGCTACAGTTGTTGCATGAAGTCGTGAAGTAAGTAACTACCAAGTACCTATACTGGTTGACATGATGCGTCATGTTTTATTTGTCAATAAAAAAAAAATAACAGTAAACATATCCCAAATACATATTTAGGAATTTGAAAACATATCCGTTAAGGGTTTTTAGAATTAATATATACCAACCTACCTATCTGGAGCCTTCGCAGAGGTTTAGTCGATTTATTAGGCATTTATTATCCTGCCTGTATGTAGGTACCTAAATCTATTGTTTTTTTTTAAAGGACGGAACCTTATGAAAATGATTATTATAGACAATAATATTGTGTATGTACTTTATAAAAATAGAGTCATAAATTATACGACAATAAAGAATATTACCTACATTATGCTAAGGGGTCGGTATGGTTTATAATTAGAAAGTGCACTGTTGTGCATCCGCCATGTTCATAATAGCGAACGAGTTTTAGCACTTTGACAATAATTAAGTAACGATACCTAAATAATTCTTGACAATAAATCTACATTATTTGTTATTAATGTTGTTTATATTTTTAAGACTGCTAGCATTTTTATGGACGTTATTATAATAAAACTTCCAAAACTATGACAATAACGTTATGGTACATAGTACATGAGTACTTAAATACATGTTATACTTACGAACCGTAGGTACCATAGTAAAGTTTTATTTTTTATTTTCCTCTTTATGAAAATACTTTACTTTTATAATTCCAGATTACAAAATACTGGCAAATGTTCAAGCGAGTAGGTACCTAAGTACCTATATTATGAATACGAAAAATTAAGATTAGATGTGATAAATTAATTGTTGTTTGTTATCTTACTGACTGCTTAAATGTATATTATATACAGTAGGCATATAGATACCAGCATGGCTACACAGTTTGTACATATTCTATTCGAAATTGTAACGATGTAGGAATAAAAACTTTACACGAAAAGAACGCCAAATTGATGTTGTTAAAAATATCTTCGTAAGTGTAAAATAATCAATATACCTTATCTTGTGTGTTGCTACAGAATTATAAATTTATCTTCCTGTATTTTAATGTGGTACATTTATTATCAAAAACGTTACCGCGGACTCCTTGGTTAAAACCGAGTTTTTTTGGTTTTAATATATTATTATGATTACAATTTCTTTGGTTAAATAAAACCAAAGAATGTAAGTAGGTCATAACTGGTTAAAACCCTTTCCAAAATGTCTATGGTAATAAATAGGTACTACATCTTATACGGGCTAGCTCCACCAGGATAGTCGTACCACAACCCTCTCTTACATGGAAGAGAAGCGTTAAGTAGCTATAATTATAGTTGTATTTCGTACGATGAGTGAATACCCCTTCTTTCCCCACCCTTTCAGGTCAGAAACATAGTACCACCTCAGTGTCTATGATATTACAAATTTGATCGCCGACTTTTTTATATAAAAAATGTCATAATCAAACCTACCCTAATCGAAACGCTCCGTTGATAAAGTCAATTAATAATTATTATTAGATTCAAGCACCATTACTTAAGCCTTCAGGCATCCTGAAATTCCGACATCAGGTTGGTGCACATGCTCATGAAGGAATCCGCATCCTCAGAAGCAGGAGAATTCAAACGCACAACGAAATTTCTATGTTAACCCAAGACGCGTCGTTTGGACCTACACCGGGGTGTATCGAACTTTAGATTATCTATTGTGTCTACTTAAAGGTCGCTGATTTAGTATTAAAACGTCCGACATAATATACGACGAATTTATAAATATGTATCTAAAACTTTAAATAATTATATTATTGCAAAATACATGAGTAATTTTACGTTCCCTAATAAATTATTCATATTTTAATATATTGTTCTCAAATTATAATACTTTTGCCAATTTTGTTATGAAATCAAAATTTGAATATTATAATAAGAGCAGTGGCGGATTTACCAGCAGGCTAAGTTGGCTGGAACCTAGGGCGGCACATTTTTAGGGCGGCAAATTTGGGAACCGAAGTTTTTTTTTTGCTACACCAATGATTTTATAAAGATTTCTGCATGTCGGTTTTCTGATGTTTTACGGATCTCTTTCTCATTTTACGTGCAATTTCAACGATTTTTTTGGATTGTAAAAATAATCTAGGAAATGACAATTATAGAGGCAAGGGCGACAAAAACTTTACACCCTATACCTTGGAAATTAGTAAATCCGCCACTGAATAAGAGTTATAATAGGTGAATCGATTATTTCGGATATAAATGGTAATCAAAGCGCCTTACCATTATCAGCAGCAATATTTTTAGACCGTTGACCCAATGATGAGAAAATAATTGAGTTGTCTTTCAATTAACAAACCATCAAATGACATAAAATATACTATTACCCGCGATAGGTATAATTATAGGTATTCCTTTCCTATTTGCTTACAGTCCGTTTCTATACAGATATTTTAAAAGTTCCACATAATACTTGGGTACATTTCCTGTATCAAATAGCAGGAGTAAAACCTCTAAAAAAAAAATACTTGGGTACATGATTGAGTATCGAGAATATAATCTAAATGGTTAAAAAATTTGATTGAAATTCGAACTTTTTTCCAATTTGTTTTTATCAGACAATTTTTTTTAATCAGCTACTATAACTCTTATTTCGGACTTTTGAAACACACGCGTATATTAGGTATTCATCTTGGCTTTTATTTACTAAAAAATATTGAATCAAGTACTTACCTACGCATTATTTACGAAGTGGCGTTCATACTTGGTCCGATCGTGCGTTTGCACCGTTGAAACTTTTCATCAATTTTGTTGTCTGTACCTATTTTAAGTGGTCACAAAATAGAGAAAACTCAAAATCTCTGTAAATCGAGCGATACAAACATGATATAACTTAGATAAGACTCTAACTACTGTCCAGTTAACTAATAGGTGATGTTTATAAATAATATCTTATTTGAATAATGCACAATATTTTGCATGGCGCCAATGCTAAAGATGGTCTACCAACAACACAAAAAAATTATGGTTTCTTTCTAACCAGCTGTACCAACCAAACAACAGAAAATATTTATGTAGGTACTTACTTATACAATCAGTTTTTTTATTGTAGGTACATACATCATGTCTAGCTTTTGCTAAGGCCAATGACTACAGTAACTAACTTAACACCGGGCGGCTCTAACGCTTATTTACCGACTTTATACCAAAAAATTAAATACATAAAATAAAATTAATGTCGGCAGGCAGCCAAATAGATGCAAAATATCGTGCGTTATTACAATAAGACCACATGAAACTGGTAACTAAACTAGCATATCACATAGTTCAGTAGCGACGAATATGAATGTCATTCGTATCGTTAATTGTTGTTTCTGTGTAAGTATCATAATATATGCATAACGTGTTGATGGTAAATAAACGTTCTGAAAACAGACTTGTATAATTTTATAAATAATAATAGTAATTATGATTCGCACATAGATTTCGAAAAACCCAAAGGTGCGAGCCAGGGTTTGAATCCAGGACCTGGTGCCCGCAAGATCGGCTATCACTGCTATAATATAATATACTGGCTGTGCTCCGCGACTCCATCCGCGTGGAATGTGGACCACCCTTAACATTTAGGGGTATGAAAAATAGATAGTAGCCTCTTCTCAGACCTACTGAATATACATTATAAAATTTTATAAAAATCGGTCGAGCCGTTTCGGAGGAGTATACTAACATTGTGATACGGGAGTTTTATATTTAAGATTATGTATATTTTTTTAAGATTATTTGCAATGTGAGTTTATCACATTACTAGTATTCCCGTTAGCCCCTCCAGCTAAGCTGATGCTTGTGTTAGGAGTGGGCTCACGCCAATAATTTAATGGCTAGGATGGGGATCGAACCCGGAACCTCTCAGCTACGCCCTCTAACCGCTAGGCTATTTACGCCTTATATTTTACTTAAGTACACTTTTTAGGTTACTAGTCCAATTGTACTGAGGTTTGGGGCAGCTCCATGAAAATATGTATATACCTAATCAGCCAAATCAGAATAAACTCAAAGAATTATGCAGTGCATTTTGGTCACTGCCTACCCCTTCAGGAGTAGTGATGGTGGATTTAGAAACGGCGACCCACATTTGTTTTTTTTAAATAAATTCCATTGCTTGCATTAAAACAATTTAATAACAACATCATCAAGTTACATAATGTATTATAATTATTGCTATCTAATCGAAATTAATCCAGTCTTATTTAAATTTCTGTGGGTACAAAAATAATTTTAGCATCTACTTTGATACTATCTAATAAGGTACCTTTGCTTCTGACGAGGTATATGATTAAGAGTTACAACTATATATATAGAAGACATCATTTCGTAAATATTTCACTGACTACAGCCATTGTTATATGATTTATTAGGGCTATTTTATTTTTGTAATATGCACTTTCTTGTAGATATACATCTATCGCTAGTTGGCGATTAGGATAATGAATTCTTGGTGCATTCATGTGATGAAAATATTTTTTTGAAGATTTTAGTTATTGAGCAGTAAGCCGCGTTAGCGATTTCAAAAATAGCATGATATAGGCAAGTACTTACATAACTAATTTAAGACTAATTAATTATGTTGGCTCCAAATAACGAGTGAACAAAATTTGAGGCAGTTAAAAATATAGCAACCGCTACATATTTAGTTCAGACAAGTTTAGTTGGTTTACCAACAGAATTGGAACCTATCAACTATAAATTCAATTGAACTAAATCAAACTATCTACGTGGATAAGTGTGAGCGTATGCTGAGACGTAGACGACGCAGGTCACGCAGCGCAATGTACGCAGGCAGCGCATACGCTTAGCCTTATCATCCATGAATACTAAATTTGAACACTATTTTCCGCATTTGCTTTTTCAGTCTCGACCTTCTTCATTTTCTTTGCTTTGATATCAGCCATAGTCTGTTCGATCGAGCGCTGGTCCTTTTTATTCTCACTTGGCACTTCTCCGTAACTCTTATTGACATTGGTCTTGTGAGCAGCATCTATAGCAGCATCCTCACCAATTAGATGTGCATACTTTTGCTTATAAAATGTTCCGCTCAATTCCTCTTTGCCTCTCTTACGTTTTCTATTCTTCTCTTCTTCAATATCTTTTGCTGCTTGTTTTTGCATCTCAACATGCTTCTGAGCCATCTGAACAGCTTTATCGTCGTCCCAAACACTGCCGGCTCGGCGGACTGTTAATTCATCCTCTGAAGGACCATTGTCTTTTGTGTAAATAACTGCATATCTGTCAACACCTTCTTGACCGAACGAGAACACTTGTAAGCCGGCAACTTCAGCAACCTCACGTATAATAGCTCTGTACATTTGTTCCATTGGTTCAAACTGTAAGTGTGGTTTAGTGCCGTCCTTAATGAAGTTGCTTATTTTCTCCTCGACACGTTTCCGAAACTTGTTAATCATGTTTCGCTCTTCCTGCTGCCTCCGAGCTACGGCTTCTTTTTGCTTTCGCATCGCATTTTTTTGAGCTTCGCTCGCCGATGGCGGCTTTTGCATGGAATTAAGAATGGAGCCTAGTAAATCCATTTTTATATCTGATTTTCAGATACAAATGAAGTGAAAGATATTATTTCAGCGATACGCTTCAGCCAGGCGGTGGGAATAGCGAAATTTTCTATCAAACAATCTGTATTTAGTTCTTTGAAGGTGATCACATTGAGTGAAGTTTCAATCTGTGCTGTGAGATGGCTGCCAAATGTAATTGTGTCTTCGGCAAAGTCCAACAGTTGTTGCAATGGTGGTTGGAGGGGTGTCCCTTTCACGAGTGGAGTGCGTATTTGAAGATCAACTTCTTTGCAACTCTCTCTCAGTTCATTGTTTTTGTTGCACAGTTTGTCAAACAAATCTTCTAGAGTTAATCTGAAATATAGATAAGTAGGTTGTACCAAATATTAACTTAAAACTGGCTATATATATTGGCTTACTACAATATTTTTTTTTTTTTTTTTCCATGTTTCAAATTTATTTGTGATATAAATGCAAGCAAGCTTTAGGTTTGTACATACCTAGCTACTCACTTAGAATCACAAAAAAAAACAAATAATATCATTCATTTCAGTTGGGAATCATTTCATTATCTTCTGTAAAATGCTCTTTACAGCATTATGTCACATGGTAATTTATGGCAGATTGACATGATTATTTGAACGGGAATCTCCCAGTGACAATAATTGATGGTGATACTTACTGCCTACTCCGTATCTCTTGAATCTCCTCCGAAATTAGGTTATGTAGGGAGGCACACAATTTACTCTGAAGGCCTTCAAATTCACCAAGCGGGGAGCCAATCACCGCAGCCCTACAACATGCAAAATTATTACGAACGCTCGTAAAACACAAAACAATAACCGCTACTACCATTTCCACTCACTCTTTTATGTTCTTGCAACGTTTTATCAGTTTATTTATAGACACAGCGCAGTTTTGGCAATCTTTCAAACAACTCTTCGCCGTGTTATGGAATTCCTCGAAACACGAAAAGTAATCAATTATCTGTTTCTGCACCTTAGCATCCATAATACAGGTGAAAATCCATAATCCCACAAACTATATTCCGGCAAATCCTTCAAACACTCCAGAGAAAACTGACTGGCAATGGCAGAAAGGCTGACTGACTGAAGACTAACCCTGACACTGACACTGACAGCATACTGACAGCAGACACGGGCACGATAAAAAAATCGTTTATGAAATTTGTATTTAATCGTTTCATAATCTAAAAAAAAATCACAAATGAACTAAAAAATTAAATGGATTTACTCTATAAAATAAAAACAGGTGTATGAATATATTTAGCAGATGAATGAGAATGTTATTTTGTATTGGAAATAATAATACTGTTATGTTATTTCGCGGTTATCTTTACAACGTAGACACATATTTCGTAAGCGAATTAACCGTACTTTTGTAATAACCGGTAATTGTTTTTTTCTATTTATCATAAAATGATTCCCCTTATATATTTAATGGTTGATCATTTATTTAAATATGTTTGTCTACCTACATCGGTTAATTTGTATTTTATTTTTAAATATATTCTCGGGCATTTTCGATACTGCTCGGCTTGTTTCGGTGGGTGGTCGATTGCACCTGTCAAAATGCAAAACCAATGGCAAGTCTTGTTGAGTGACCTCGAAAAACACTAGTCTTGATTTGTCTCGATGTGAAATGGTCATCCCACTGCGTCGCGTTTTATTAACTGAAAACACGTCAGGAATTTAAACAAATACAGTGTGATTGATTTTCTGACTAGTGAAGAGTGAATAGAAATGAGTGCAAAAGGTTTAATGTAATTACTTTGTTAAATACGAACGTAATTGTTTTTTCGTAGTGAAAATGAATGGCAAAGTGCATAGTGAAACCGGCGCTTTCTCATCTGACAATATGCGCGCCGAAATATTGAACCCTTTCGTTCATAAATTGGAACTAGATAACACATATGACAAAATAAAGGTATGAAAACAAAGGTACCAAGCGGGTTTATTGCATTGCATAACAGAGAAAAGTGAAAGTATGTTTTAGCAGGTTCATTGGTAAATTTTCAAAGATTCTGTTTATGAGATATTCTGCGCATGTCTAAGAAAATATTGTAATGAATACAAATAATTTAAAAGATCGGTATAAACATTACAAAATACTTTAGATTTATGTCTCAATCATTTGATAGGTAGGTACGATTTTTACGATAACTAGATAGGTATTTTAACGTCTTCTACTTATTTAATTTATTATGTTATTTAAGATAGAACAATTCTATTAGATGCGATTGCCAAATATGACTTTACAGGACCTTGTTATGACACTGAACTGAATACTAATCGATGAAGACCTTCCAATGTTGTCCTTACTGTAAATTAAATACCTACCTACCTACCTACGTTTTTTATTTCTGGGCATATAATACCTAGGTATTTTCCGGATGAATAATGTTAAGAGTATCAAGGTAAAACAAATAATAAGGAATATATATTACACAGAAAATATCCTCAACTTAAAAAAAAAACATAAAATTATTAAGCCGCTATATACCTACCTACCTTAGGACCTACATAGGAGCATCTTTGTTATTGAGAATATCAATTAAATTAATGTTCATTTATACAACATGAAGGAAATAGGTATAGATGCATAGGTATATATATATTGATATGACAAGAATAAATAGACTTAATTTCATTTTAATTGAGCACTTACAAGCATATCAGAATAAATTGAACTTGTAATGTTTTAATTTTAGACTTGGAATAAATTTGGAATTGTATGCACAAGAAATGTATTATAATGTAGCCTACATTATGTTGGAGAATAAAGAGCACACCTGACTCTAACAATTTTATCACTAGTTTCATCGCATTACGTATGAAAGTTAAAGGCCGTTATTCATGCCTGGGGAAAGTTATGCAGGTACTTTATGTCGCACACCTCGGTGGTAATGTTGATAGACATCAATACAACATTGATTACGCAAATATTGAATGTAAGTGTGATCATTTCTTAGAGATTTCTTTAGTTAATTAAATATCCTTAACATTTATGTTAAACGAAAAAAGCTTGATATAGGTACCTAATAATATGTAGGTAATAAGAAATTACAACGGTATTCGTGAAAGTTTAAAAGAAAAATACTGTTATAAAAATATTTGTGTACTTCTTTCATTTTGACAGAAAAGTATTTTATTATAAAAACGCAAACTAAAGGGTTAAGCTTTTTACGAACATAGTCTGAGTTTTAGTTACAGTAGGACTTACATACCTAATTTGGCAATGAAACTACAACCGAATTCAAACACGTGTAGGTATAATAATATTAGCTCATATTTAATATTTATTAATGACACAAAAGTTTGATCTTTTGCTTTATTATTGACAATAACCGTAAAATTTTTCCTTAATGTGGACAAACCAATAATTAAAGCAATCAAATTAAAGGTAACTATCGAGATACATAATTGTCAAAAAAGAACATCTAAGGTTTTGGTTAAAAAATGAGTACCTTTAATTTTTCAGTGATTCTTCATTACTTATAAAAATAATAAAGCATCTTAAACAGTTAAATCCTTCGAAAACAGGTAAGGTCAAATGAAATGACCACAATGCCCTTGGAAGACAAACTCAATAAAACTCGATAATATTGGGTGACCTGGACTCTACGGTGCGCGGTGCTCAATAGTGGCCGCGATCTTAGTCTTAAACAGACGTCTAAACTAAAGATTGGCCACAGCCTAATGGACCTATGATGCTAAGTATTAAGTAAGCAGGCATATTATTAACAGATACATCCCAAAACTGGAATTTTCGTGGAGGGAAATATGTGTATAGAATTAGGCAGACATCTAAAAGAATGTATCAGAGAGATGAAATCTCTAGCATTACAATTGGTGCTGAATACGGGCGTTGCCACCTTAGCACGCCAGAAAACGTTGGCATGATGACCTAGATAAATTCCCAAAGTATTGGTCAGGGACAGCCAATGATAAATATATAATATGGAAATTGTAAGTAGGGGGAACACTTGCTCAGTAGTATAGGTCTACCAGAATCTCATGGCATTAAAAAATATAAAAAAAATGTGACTTTCATATGGCAATGTCCATTGTCACCTGCCAAATCAAAGTACAAGGTTTGTCAACCGCTGTTGAGATTTTGTGATATCTTCTTGGCAATTTATTGTTTTTGTGAAAATGTCGAAAAAGCCACTTCGATCTCAAGCGAGAAATATTGTTTTCAATGTGTATCGTAAAATAAGGGAAGAAGAAGGCGTAAATCAAACTCAATCTTTGATTTTAAAGCGCGTCGTAGAGTTGACCGGTAAGTTGGACTGAGTTGTTTTGATACTTTTAGTTTATTTTATATTTTTCTTACTTAATTATAGCTTCTTTATAGGGGTTTCCAGTACTACTATACGGCGAATCATAGGTGAGGGCACATCGAACGATGGTGTATTTTCCACGATGGTGATGGTAAAAAGAGGAGAGGGGGGAAGAAGAAAATCAACTTGGACAGTTTCGATTTACAGTTGATAAAGAATAAAGTAAATGAATTCTATACAGTTCGGAAGGAAATTCCAACAGTAATGAAACTGTTACAAATTCTTCGACAAGAAATTGATTTCAACGGTGGGAGAGAATCTTTGAGGTAAGAAAAATATTAAGTAATAATCCTTCTCACTCGTAAGATGAGGCTTGTGTCCTGCAGTGGGACGTATATAGACTGATGTTGATGTTGATGATTGGCTAAGCTATCGTTTCAGTAACATGATAAATTTTATTATTTTTTACAGACTTATACTTAAGGAGATAGGTTTTGAATATGTTAAATGCCAATCAAAAAGGATCATTTTGATGGAGAGAGATGACATAAAACTTCAAAGATATAAGTTTTTGAAGCGTATAAAGGAAAACCGCGAAGCTGAAGAGCAAAATGAATTGGATGTTATTTATTTAGATGAAACTTATATTCATGGTTCATGTTCTGTGAACAAGTGCTGGCAAAGCAAAGATATTGCAGGTCCATCTAAAAGCATATCACTTGGAACGAGGTGGATTATTGTAAACGCTGGTGGAGAAAATGGCTTTGTACCAAATTGTTGTCTGGTGTACAGGTCAACAAGTGTATCTGCTGACTATCACCACGACATGAATAAGGACAATTTTACAAAATGGGTGACAGAGAAGCTAATTCCAAATTTGACAAGACCTTCACTAATCGTTATGGACAATGCTAGTTATCATTCCGTACGTTTGAACAAACCGCCCACACAAGCCAATCGTATCGCTGATATAAAAGAATGGCTTCGTGCAAATGATGTACATTATGATGATCTTTGGCGTAAATGTCAACTACTTGAAGTAGTGAAACAAAACATGTCTGCGCCCTTATATGAGATAGATGAAGTATTAAAATCGCACGGTCACGAAGTTTTAAGGCTCCCACCTTATCATTGCACATTGAATCCTATAGAAATGATTTGGGGTATAATGAAGCAAAAAGTTGCTGATAAAAATGTTAATAGGCCTGCAAGTGACATTAAATTATTAACAGAAGAAGCTTTCTCACAAATCGGTGCAGAGGATTGATGAAAATGTTGTGAACATGTAAAGAAAACTGAAAACGATTTCTTCGAGAAAGATAAAATAATTGAAATGCTGGAAGAGCGATTTATAATAAATACCTCTTTATCTTCATCATCTGATGAAGAACAAGAAATGCAAGTGGAGTTCTTGGAATCATTTTCTAGTTCTGAATGAGTTATTAACTTTTAACCGATATTATTGTTGCGACCTAGAAACTATTTGGTCAAATATCTCGAAGGATCCTTATTTTATCAGCTTTATACAAAAACGCATTGTTAGTCTAGATGTACTCCATCGATTAATTATGAAAGGTCTCAAAAATTGAATGTTCGAGATTGTAGGTATAAGGTGAACGCCTTTGCGTTATCGGCGCGACGGCGGCGAATACCTACTCGCGAACGAATACAAAGGAAAGCCAACAATGAGTCTCGGGATCGTTCGATTGCGATTATTATTACTTACATACCTCCGAGAATGTTCAGGAAAACACCAGCTCGCATCTTTATTCGATATATAAGAAGTCGACGACGGGCAGCGAGTTAGTTACTTCTTGGAAGCGACAGTGTACGGAACTAAAGTAAGCGAACGAAGAGCAATATACCAGTGACCTGAGCGATAATATTGGAATACTGCGAGTCTGCTAATTGATTCGGAACGGTGCTTGTTGTGTGTAACTAGTGTAGTGCTGTGTATTTGTCGAGTTTGTGGAGAGCGAAATAAACCCTTTTTACACGTTTAACGGCATTAATTGTACCTACCCCTGTACGTGTACGTAACATTATAATAAATTAGTACATAAAGTAATATATGATTGGATTTATTTTCTTTGTCATATTTTCCTATGTTAAGAACCCGATGTATAACAACATTCTTCATACACATACCTAGTATACTTCATGTTAATTAATGACTAAAGATATAAATAAAACTTAAACAGTATCAAGATCGTTTAATCCAATTTCCCCAGTATTGCACACAACAAATTTTTATTTCCCCATTTGCCATGAGATTCTGGTAGACCTATAAACCAGTTATTGAGTAATAAAAAGAAAATCTGACAAACTGAGATTTACGAGAACCTTCTATTAAGAAAGCGAGTGAATATGCGCGGTTACATAACATTTGAGTATGAGCAGTATTATGCATCCATCATTGACATAACATGATATTTAGCTTCTGAGACAAAAACTCGCATTGACAGAGACATGCAAAGATGCCAAATAAATAAAAATATTTTCTTAAATATTTTGAATAAAATTTAATTGCTGTTTTTTCATTAGGTAGCATATACCAACGTCATTTTGTAAATATAAATTTAATGTTAATTAGAATAAAATCCGGAACAAAAATGTCAAAAACAAATAACAAAAATAAAAATAATGCAGTATATTTATCATAATAGGTTTTGAATAATTAGTTTAACAAAAACCACAAAACTTTTTTTTTATAAATCCTTTTATCAATTTAAAAACTTTGACGAATGAGTAATATGGAAATATAATTTCAGGAAAAAAAATCTTGTTTATCTGAACTAACCTGTATATTATCTTAATTTATTTCAAGCTATACTGTACATCTTTATGTATAATATTTTGTCTTTTCATTTGTTTCAGACGGCAATATTTACAGTTATATTGCTTCCTTTTCGAGTCATCGTAATCTGTTATTTAATAGTAACAGCATGGTTTCTAGCGTGCATCGGTCTTTATGGTCTCAGCGAAGACGATCTCAGACAGAAGCCGATGACAGGATGGAGAAGGTATTATGTTTTTTTTATTTTATTTTACATGAATTAGTTATAAATATACTTATTTAGTTATTAGTAGGCAGCTGTTAATAATTAGACATTCAGTAATTAACTATTAGTGGTCAGTCATCACTGGTAGATAGGAACTTAATCTATTAAAGAAACCTGATGTTCAGCAAAGTGTTTTCTGAGGTTCATGCGCAAAGACTAAGCTTAACACATTGCCGAATCGAAATAGGTAGTTCAAGGTGAGAGAACAATGGTTGGATTTACGATGAAGGTTTCCTATTTGTTAACAGATTGCAGAAAATAATTCATTTTAACGTTTTCTATTATGTTCACAAACCTTCAAATTCGATGTGTACGAACATGGAACGAAATATTATTATAAGACAAATCAATCACAATCAACCATTAACATTAAACTAAGTAAGATTTAAATAAGTAGGTCAAATTTGCTTTCTTCGGAATTTATGTCAGGTACCGGTCCTCGATCTCGATGTGAAACGACAGCTCTACGAGATTTCTTGCTGCCAATGACCTTGATGACCACATCGTCTAGCTAGGTCAATAATAATTTAGTGTGTAGTCTAGAATATTTTAACAATATAAAATAATACGTGTAAAAAGTGTTATGAAGTTGACATTGTAAAAGTAAGACCTTGGTTAAAAATAAGTGAAAACTATAAATAGCATTAAACGCTGCAACTGCATTTTCACGCTACTATGATACAACAATGACTCTGTATAAAAACCGATAATAGCGGTACGCACCGGTTTTTGATATAAGTAGTTAGCTACTCTATGACAGATGAGTGTTTTGGCGGGAACGCGGTATGTCAGCGGAGCCAGCTGGGCGTGCGTGCGGAAGAGGCAGTTATTATAATAGTCATGGCTTTCATAATTATAAAAAAGCTTTATTTCTAGTGCCTACTTATCATGCGTCCTTGTGGCAGGTATGCATTTGCAATTATATCAGTAGTAGTAGTAGTGTAAGTAGTACACATACATTATAGGTACTTATATAACTTCTAGTTTATGTCTGTGGTAGGTAGGTAACTTTTTAAATTACGGATTCTATGTAGGGATTAGAACAAAAAGCTTTAAGGCTAAAGCGCCCATCTAGCCACCGAAGTTCAAATTTTTTGAGGTTTTTTAGAAATTTTTCAAAATCTGACAATAATAAAAGGCACATTTTGTAATTCGCGAAAAAGACCGTGTGCAGTGCATTTATTAATATATCCAACTTACTCTAAAACATTTCAAGAACGACAGTTATCCAGATAATATGGCAATTTTTGTATATTTAGTGATTTACTAGTATCATATCCACCGTGATAATATTTAGAGTAAAATAAATGTATTAATAAACGCACTGCATACTGTGTTTTTCGCAAATCACAAAGTGTTGTCTTAAATGTTTTCAGATTTTGGATAAACTATAAAAATACTCGAACATTTTGAATTTCGCGGGCTAGACAGGCGCCTTCACCTTAACACAATATAAAATTGTTGGATTAGACACTTATACGTAGTATTTATAAGTCTGTGGCGTTAGATGACTATTTTAATTATAAATAGTAAATCTGTATAGCTTTTACTTTGCAGAGTTATGCGTTGCCGAATAAATAATGTTTATGCAGAACATAAAAAACATATCAGATTAAATGTTGCCATTTTGTCCAAGATTTATTAAATACCAATTCATACAGCATTAGCTTCAAGAACGCACATAGAGGCTAATTACCAGTTCATTAATAAAGATTTTAGAATTTAACAACGGACGTTCCATTCTAATAATGTTAGACCTCCAATTATAATGGACTCAAATTATGGTCTACCTGACTCAGTTCGTTACCAAATTACCCACTAGCTGACATGGGTGTCGCGAAGGAGAGAGGGAGCGGGTCTTGCGCAGCTGTACCCCTGCCACCCCTTTTACCTTATTTTAGTCCTACTTACTCTCTTTATCCCATACCTACAGGAAATCGTTAATTTGATTCTGATTTCCATCCCCCTATGCCAAAAGCTGCGTACGCCCACGCTAGGTCATCCATCACCAGTTTTTACGTGGAGCGAATGTTGCTACTATTCCATAGGTATAGTATACCTATCGAGTTTGGCTTTAGTATAGAGCTGTAAATTATATAAATATTTTGTTTACTGTTATAATATTTAAAGTCATGAATAAAAAACGTAGCGTATCATCATTGTATTAGAGTTAGACTTTTTATTCTGCAGTGCTCACAACTCTCGCTTTTCTTTTACTTAGTACCTACTCCATTCATAGGAAACCTACCTACTTATATTCTCTGCGTACGCGCACTGGTGTATGCAACGCATAGTAGGTAGGTAAGTAGGTACTTACCTAATATTTTTTGGAATTTCTGGTAATCATTTTACATCACACTACACGACTTTTGTGTATTTACCTGACTATTATATAGGTACCTATACTACAGACAATAGTTCGTGATATTTTTGACACACTATCACGAGTCTTGTATTGTATTGACAGCCAATTTCAAAAGAGTTCATATTTCATAGCTTGCTTGGCTGTCACTGTCAACAAGGTATTGTTGACAACTTTACTATGGACCTCCATTTTGGTTTTCCAAAGTGGATGGTCCCATTTTTGTATTATATTAAATGTGTGTGTTGGCGCTGACGTGAGTTGACAAGCGAAAACATGATGGTAACGAGGAGGTATAACGAGTAAACCTGTGGGAGTAAACCACGGACTTCTAAACTAGGAGTACCTAAATCCACAGACTTATGAATACTACACCAAAGTTTTTTAGAAAAAAAACAATCAAGAAAAACTAGTTTTGGAGGACACTTGTTTTGTCAGTATCTACTTATTTACGAACACACGGAACTATAGATATCGAAAGCAATACGATTTGTATTTCTAGCAAGTCGCGCCGATGAGACGTCTAGACTACGAGACCCGTTTTCGTAATGAAGATTAATGAAATCAAAACTTTCTATTTCACATGAAAGTAAGCGTCTTCTTTCTTGTTTTACATCTTTTTTTGTGCAAAACTGACAAGAATTATTGTATAGATATAAGTAACTACCTATAGCTATATATTTTATTACTCGATGATTTTCGTATGAAAGTTGATAATGTGAAATCGCGTCAAGTCTTAGTCGCGTCTTGAATTTAATTGAGCAAGTATCTACCTACCTACTTTAAGCATTCTTTTAAGTGTGTTTTGTTTTGTGACATCATGTAAAAGGTTTAAGAAATGTCAGCAAGCCCGCTAAATAACTGCATATTGGTAGTCTATCCAACCTGTTTTGTAACCTGAGACAATTTGCACACGTATCAAGTTACGCAAATGTCAGCAAATTTCGAACGTTGTTCGGCTCCAAGGTCCGTATTAGTAAATAAATTTCAAATCTGAGAGCCATCTTGAGTACACTTTTGACATGTAATTTTTTCACTGGGATGACGATAGGATCACATTTCCAAGATCGCTCTCAGATCGATTTATTAATACGGGCATAACAAAACTAAGAACACTACGGTGAAGGAAAACATCGTGAGGAAACCTGCATGTCTTAGAAGATCTAACCAATTTTTGAAAGACATGTGCAATCCACCAACCCGCCCGCGCCCTGGGCCAGCGTGGTGGATTACGGCCTGAATCCCCTCGTGTAGAGGGGAGGCCCGTGCCCAGGAGTGGGACGTCAAAAAGGGCTAAATTATTATATTATTATTTTATTAAAAAAACTAACAGTTGTTATTAATTATAATGTTTTCATTTTGATAGGCGTGCCGTGTCACAGGTGGGTTATCTCATTGGAAAAACTGTAGTCACTACTGTGACTACATACATACTATTGTAATTGCTATTATGCCTTCCAGTTTCATCACGTGACACACATGTAATACATGTATAGCTTTTCAAATACCAAAATATTGCAATGACTGATTTCAGTAGGTGCCTACTTAATAAAAAAACTCGTTCACCAAACTAGTATCTACCTAGGTACCTATAATAATTTTCCTTGACCTACAAAGCCGTTACTACAAAATACAACTTTTCACTGCAGAAAGCATATAGGCATAATTCATAACTAATTTAATTTCCAGCAAACTACGATTCTCAATCTTATCGCTCATGCGGCTTGTCGTGGTCGCGGCTGGCTTCCACCGCGTTCGAATTCTTGGTCGCCAACACGTCCCGGCCAGTTCCCGGGACGCGCCGGTGGTCGTCATGGCGCCACACTCGACCTTCTTCGACGCTATTGCTATTGTCTGCCTGGGCGCTCCGAGCGTGGTCGCCAAAGCGGACACGGCGAGGCTCCCGTTCATTGGACGTACGTTCCGTTGATCGCTTGCGTCTGTGTTGAGTTCTGCTTGTTCGTAGTTCGCATGTTCAACGCATTTTTAAATGATTTTAGATGTGTTTGTGCTCGCTTTCTCTTGTAGATATTATTACCTACCTACATTTGATTTTGTACACAATTTGTTTTCAGTTCAAAAAATGCAGTTGAGGTGTTCCGGAGCGTGAGTCAATTTGTTCTATGTGTACAATACACATTAGTATCAACCGCGAACCATTTTGACACTTACAAAATGAGATGAGTGAACGTCGATGTAAAGTTTCTCCATAAAACAACTTCAATCAATTGGTGGGTGTGATTACACCCTTAACTAGGTTAGATGAATATAAAATTATAATTTACAAAACAATAAATTCTGACAGCAACAAAACCTTTGCAGATATTTGTTTGAGACGCAGTCATTGTTTAGTAAGATGTATTATAATAAACATAAATAGATTGCATAAAAGCCACGACGTCATATCCTTCCAAGTGTTGGCCAATTAATTGTTGTGAAAAAGAATTATGCTCGAATGTTCATTATGAAAGTTAGAATTTCCGGCGGTGGTAAGAATTATTATTCAAAATACGATAACAGTTTGGGTTGTTTAGAAAAATAAATGCTTAAACTTAGGTAGGTACAATGAAATACTTAACTTTACAATTAAAACACTAAGTACCTACTCAGTAGTTATTACTACAGTACTACATAAAGTCTGAGTACAGTTAGCAACAAAATTGCCAGATTGCACGAATAGTTTTGAGGGGAGATCTCTGTGATTGCACTTTGCAGACGGGAGCTTCATTCCAACCGAATGAAACTGTATTATGATGATTCACTGCAGTTAACAGAAGCCATTATTTTTTTTATTGAAACCTAGTGACTACCGAAAGAAATTTTACCATCACTATTTTATTGTTTCTACTGTTATACAAAAAATATGAGTAGTTAAGTTTTAATCCGATAGATGTCGCTGTTTATTTCGCGCATAATTCTGCATGGCGGTGTTAAAATTCGATGCGTTTTAACCACTATCATTCCGTGTCATTTTTCGTGTATCGCTTCTCGGCCTTTTGGCTAAGATCAAAGTGTAGTATCTGTTCTTTTCAGCTTAATATCTGAAAGTTCCCTCACTGAGGGACCAGTATATTAAACTGATTTTTGTGACCAGACGGGATGTTCGGGGCTCGCTCCACTCCCGTCACGGGTCGGCCCGGCATTGCAGTGCCGCCGGGATCGGCCCACATAATTAATTTGTATATAAAGTATCTGATGACCACATTATAGCTACTAGCTATCATAATCAATTTTAGTGGCTCTATTCCTGTTACGCTTGCATGAAACATTTTATTACTATGTGACTATTTATGTGACAGACAGATACCTATTCTAGAGTCTATTGTGTTTTACACGGTAAGCTTACGTCATAAAATTTTAATTAAAACGTGATGCACAAGGCTTCTTAGACCAACTGATTTGTAGCCTGCCAATTCACTAATACAAATAAAAACCCTTTAAATTCATACATGAAATATTTATTACTGTTCATTGTTATTCTATCGAACTTTTTGTCATGTTGTAACTGTGTAGTTATTCATTGATACGAATGCACCATGAGTGATAATATAAATCTGTTACACGGACTGAGTGCAGACTACGACATAGTTTGAGTATGCAGTGCGTTTGTTTAGTAGATACCTATATAAAAATAAATGCCGAGTGGGCGAATGGGCGTAAACACTAACGACGAAAGTGACGATTAGGTCGAAGATGATCAAATGCACTGCGTTTCCGAGCTGAAGGGGAGTGGAGGGGGCGAGTGGGGAGTACAGAGGGAGTTATTCAAATTCAAAATGGTTTTTATTCATGTAAGCCAACAAAGCATTTATGAATAGTCAGAATCTACCACCGGTTCGGAATGCTGCTTCCACTGAGAAGAGCCGGCAAGAAACTCAATGGTTACTCTTTTCAATGAATGAAAGATGGTGTACATTCTCAGGAACAGCATAAAAAATTATATGAGCAGGCAACACCATTGCCACTAAATAGCTAATATTAAATAATAACCATATATGTAATAATGTAAATAAAATGAGAATGCTAGTTTAGTGTGATGTGCATACCTACTCATACTTACATGAAATGAAACGTTTACGAACCAAAATAATAATTGATAAAACAGGGGTGGATAATATGATAATTGCTTTGGTGTGATGCCTTCCATGTTAAAGCGAGGGGTTAGGCTTATGCCTCTCTCACTCATCGTACTTTATGCAAAACTTTCCTGAGAGGGTCGTCCTGCCCCTATCGACCCAGCCCGTACATGAGCTGAGCTGCTACCACACCACCATAACCAGTAAACGATTATTAGTAACCTGTAATTTTCAGAAGATTTTTTCGAGCACCCATAAATAAATCAGCGGTATTTTAAACACATCTTGTTGTATAAATATTGGCTTGTGCGCTGTGCCAATATTGTGTTTGGCCTATAATAGACGAAACTGAATGTAACCCTGAAGTAGTTTTCCTAGTAGTGTTTTCCGGAAGCGTGGAGTTCGTTCGTGCATAACGAATTATCGTTCATTGTTAAGGTCGCGATTGGAACAATTTACGCCCAATGTTTTACATTATTCAACAGCTATAATCGCAACACCACATTCCATGGGGATCCCTGGGAATTCTTCACGAATTTGATGTATTTGTTTATTGCCTACCGAGGCAGTATAACAAACCTTTACAAGAAAAAACACATAGTGGAAAATAAAGAAGAGTGAATTAGATGTATTCACAAAATGTGGTTTAATTTGTTGACAAACAAATTAATTTGTTCTTCACACGCTTGTGAAGGTCAATCAACAAATTCATTCACCAATTCGATGTAGTAACATATAGATAGGTGCAAGCTTTTGTTTACGGTATTTTGGGTTTTAATTATTATTATAATTAGGTACTTATTTTTGGTTAGTGGCAGGCTGGATAAATTTGGTTAAGGATGATCTAGCATAAATTAAACAACAAAAATGTATTATAGTCCAACCCTTAGATTTTATCGATATATCAAATTCAAATTCAAATATTTTTATTTCAAATAGGCCAGATTAACTGGCACTTTTAAAAAGTCAACAGCTAGGTGCATGTTCCAAAACAAATTCCTATGGAGAAGAACATGGAGTTTTCCATGGATACATTTTTTATTTTCTCTTTTTAAAATTATGTTAGCGTTTACAGTAGGTATAATTAGAGGTGTGAGGACAATGTAGGTAATATATTATTATATTCCATGTTTTTCTTAAATATAATTACGTTGAGATTAAACGTGTTTAGTACATAAAGCTATAAAAAACATTAAACATAGAAAGAAACTCGTTTATTTTTGTTTCGGTTAATCTATTGGTCAGTTGGTCAATGTTCAATCATTTTCAAATATACCTCAATGTTGATTCGATTTGGTTAATAGGTACCTAACTAATTATTTTATTTAGGTATTTGAATGCCAAAAATACGAAAGATTAACTAATCTCAGAGGGGCCGGTAGGAGTATAACATGTCTGGCTTAAGCTTAATACATTCATAATAGATACAGAAGTACTTAGGTACAGATGTGTCAAAATTAGTGGGCATAATTTGACGACCACAGATTGGAGTAAATTTCTAATAAAAAATGCTTTCTTACAATAATATGACCACGAGAAAAACAGCAATAAGTAAGTACTTTGTATTAATCAAGAAAGTTTTAAGGTATCAATAAATCGATCTCAAATCTGAGAGTGGTCTTATTTCTTATGTCACACCAGTACAACATAACATGTCAAAAGTACCTAGGTACTCACGATCGCTCTGGCACTTAAATGTAATGTTTGGTCATCTTCAGTTCAATATAATTTTTATTTCAGTAGGTAGCTGTGATATTGAATAGATTTATTAAAGTATCTGCGATGAGTATGAAATTGGAGAAACGGGAACTGTCTCTCTTTATCTTTAGCTGCGGCTTTATCAGACGGTGTCCTGACTAAATAAGATGGCCTTATCGTTATTTTACATACGGCATTAGTTTAACGACTCAAGATTAGACACGTAATAAATCTTTGTGGACCCTTTTACCTTGATCTGTGTATAATTAAGCATAGACAAATGATTGTTTTCAATGCTAGAGATTGGATCAAACGTCGAAGCTTAACAAAGTATTATCTTGCCATTGACCTACAAATTAATGGTGTATGTCAGGATCAAATACCAGTCGGTTTTGAGTATAAGAACCTACCACACAGTGTGGTAGCGCATTTCGACCCGAAGCAGTTCGTCCAACAAGAGTACGGGGTCACATAACTCTTTTCTGTGTTCAGTGTCTTACCAATTATAAGGATTCCTGGTTATGAAGTACCTATTGTAAATGATTTTGATGCCCTGATGGGTTGCCTACTCTTCGAAAGGCCCATGACTTAGGTCGGAGCCACGTTTGGTTTTATTGCGGCTGTATTTCATTATAATTTAATATTAAATCACTTTAATGGGAATAGGAACACATTAAGCTCTTTTATTATTTCTTCTTGCGTACCTGTAGGTACACAATACTTTACAATTATTACCAAAAGTGTACTGTATCATATCTGTTCTGTGACCGAATGAAGGTTTTCCCCTTTTATTTCTTTCAAACTGCAATCTGGTTTGTTTTCAAGCGTTGGAAGCATTTCGTACATTGTCCTTGACCTTATTTATGAAGGTTTGTGTTTTGTTGATCAAATTATGGTAAACTGGCGACTGGCCCCGGCGCTACGTACGGGCGGCGACTTTAAAAATAACCTTGTTGTTGAACGATCTATGTAATTTGCTATGCATTTTTTGAGGAACTAACCCATTACGGAATGTCTGGCCTCGTCCTTCACACGTACTTATACTTTTAAAATTGAGAATCTATGACCATACTAGGTAGGTACAGTATTAAGTTTAGATATTGTATTAATGATGTGCGCTTCTTATTGTTTATGTCGTGCCAATTTAATTCTCATCGGTTCTTTACATAAGTAGGTTTTACTTCGGCTGTACTTACATAGGTAAGTAAACACAAACATTATGTAGTATATCACGAAATATTTTTATACTACGAGCTATCTTCGCTTATATAGGTCCGACCTTTGCAACCTTCCAATCCAACCTTTTATAGCGTTGTAAAAATCAATGAGGATCGTCTGTTAAATCTTTTATAAGCTTTTCGTGATTACAGGGGGCCAATCGCGCTAATTTTGAAAGGTTTAACCATTCGAACGGAACGTATTTGGTTTTGGTTTAGATTTGGTTTGGCCGCTGTCAAAAATGGTATCGCGCTATTTTTCTGAACGTTTAAATCGCTGACGTTACCAAAGTAAAACCAAACCACAACCAAACGTGAAACGTTTAGAGCTTACCCGCGTATTAGGCAAATACTAGGCGTTACTTCTGTAATTTATGGTCGATTATGCATTTCGTAAAGTGGGCAGCACTAATTTACTATGGTCAAATGCAGTCAAATGTAAACAATATAAGCTGTTTTCGTTTTATGATAACCAAAAAATTGCTTTTCAAGTACTACATTTGTTTGTTATTGCTATTTGTTAAATGCCACTGGCGAAATACCTATTGGAGGAGAAGAATAAGTAAAATAATTAATATTCATAAGGTAAGTGCATAAATAATATTTGGTTTTTGAGCACAATGTATAGACCAAAATTCTAATCTCCGAGTGAAAGTCCAGTGATTGATAATCTAATTGACATTGTAGAAAATTGTGATCATGCTTCCACGGAGGCTATTAAGCAAGAGTTGAAGTTGATAAAAACAATGTGGTGTTTGTGTTTTATAGTGTTTTATTATGGTTTTATAGAAAATATGGACGGAGGACGTCGTCAGTGAGTCGCCACCCCGGCCGCGGCAGACGCAGGTTATATCACCCCGGTGCGGTCGTCGAATCTTCGTGTGCAAATCTACAAAATAAAATTATACAATTAAAACATAACCTATATTTATTTTCATTGTAGTCACTAATCATTATAATTTATTATCATTATAGTCACAAATAAATAATAATTACACATTCTGAGAATGACAACCCTCCATGTCTGATGTTGTGATAGCGATATAGGTGCCATCAACACAACCCTGAACCCCTGGCAATACCAAACAACAACAAAATAAAATGTTGTGATAACCTACCTAATATAGGTTGTAGGCACATTCCACAAACGCTTACCTTCGTATCCTCATCCAGACCATCAGAACGAGAGGCAGGTAGGTATAAGAGGAGTTCATTCCTCCGCCAACCCGGCAAACAGCTCCGTTGAAAGACGATATCGCTTTCTAAGCTTTGACTCCGAATTAGAAATCAATGACCGTCTTATTGAGCCATTCTGCCTGCGGGCCGATGCTTTACCCTCAGCTACGTCCACCTCATAAGCACTTTGTAGCTTGCTAACATGTAGCCCGAGCATTTTAAGCTTTTATATATTACACAAACACTTCCATTTAAGTTTTAGTTACAAGAATCCACCAAACATAACTTGAAAAGTTGCTCGTCACGAACTAATTCAAAAACGTTCGTTTGACAGCGGAATAGCCATTTCCAACGTAACGCTTTTGGTTCTAAACGCTGACAAATAGTAACGCAATACGTTGACAAACGTATCTTCCAAAGTAAAGCTAATTCGTTTCCGTTAAAATAATAGCGCGATACGAAATGTGCATAACATAACGTTTTTGGTTGTGGTTTTGTTTTGGTAATGTCGTTTAAAATTAGCGCGATCGGGCCCCTGGACTGTTACAAAGGATCAGGCACCCAAATAAAACCTATATTTACAGGATTATTTAATATTATTACGACATAATTGTTTTGCTGTGAATAGCATTGATGGTTACAATTTAACCTTTTGGGTACCAAAGGTTTCAAAAGACACCTTCCGGGAAAGTCGGAAATCCTTAACCTCTGAGTCACAAAGTTAAAAGTCAAGAAGGTTGTTAAATAATATGGAAAATAAATTAGTTATACAATTCTTGTGAGGTTTTATTTTAATAATACACGATACTTTGCATGGCGCCAGGGTCTCACATGTAAGACGATTGCGTTGCGACGGCGATTTCTATACACATTTTCTAGCTTATTTGATGCGGCCTCTGCCACCTGTTTATAGATAGAGGTTTGATCGCAATCTCCTTATCAACATATCGCAACAAAAAATAATTACGGGTTTCTTTGTAATAGCTGCTCTTTTAAATCACTCGTTACGTTACTAACCTAGGTGTACACACCTACAGATACCTATTATACCATCATTTTTCTTGGGATAGGTACCTACGTAATTATATCATAATAATTATTTTCATATAAAATTATCGTTCGCCAATACAATAACACCTTACAACAATTGTTACAACAACTGTTTATTACGAAATTGGCGATGTTGATAATAACACAACATAACAATATATTTTTTATGTTTTTTGTCACAAAATGTAAGTAAGTATAACAATTTCCCTTTCGCAATAACGGATAACGTTATAGGTAATAAACCGTTCAAGTGTTTGCATACGCTCTTATGCCACCGAACAGGTTGTATGTGAGTGAGAAATAAATTAAGTACCTACCTACCTACATTTCGTTGTACAATAACTACACAAAAAAGTAAATGGTCGGATTTCCTGTTATACTTACCTACATAACCATTAATGTAAACCTACTATTTTATTTAAATTATAGCTTAAAACATATACAACACAGAGGAAATCGAACGACATTTACAAGATAAGAAATTGTATAAATATCTCTTGCATTATGCATAGATCTGCTAAAGCTATCACCTGTTTCTTTAAAAAAACTGTTGTGTGTTTATAAAGAACCCAAAATAAGTAATCACGTACTTAGGGTACCTTAAAATGGACTGGGAGCGATCCCATAGATACCCCCCCAGACTAGGATAAATTACGAAAAAACCATTTACGAAATGTATCCTGAAAAAAAAGAAACAATTATAAATGTCACCGTTATGCTTGAATTCCGTGGCTATCACTTATTCTGGGTACAGATTAATGGGCTCTAATATAATGACCATATACATTATTTTCAAACAACCTGTTTTTCGAGTCCGCGTGAACAGCGTGCGAAATTGCACTTACCGTTGTAAAAAAGCCACGTGTTGAGGCCGGACTGAGGCGACACATAATATATCTCTCTTCATCTTTGACGACCTCTTGGCGCGCAGTGGCTCGAGCGTAGGCCGCTCAGCTCACTGCACATGGTGGATGCGGGTTCGATTCCCGCCGGGGCAAATTTCGGAAATGACCTTTTCGTAATTTGCCCAGGTGTGGGTGTCACTGTCCTTTGTATGGTATCCATAGTACAAGCGTTGCTTAGTTTGGGACCATACAGTTAGTGCGTTCGTCTGGCGATATTTATTTATTAATCTGTAGAATAAATACTAGATAGATATACTGATTCTTCTAAACGTATACTTCACCTTTTTCACAATATTTAAATGTTCGAGACCGTAGTACAAGTTGATAACATAATAGGTATTACGTAGACTGCTTGAAATAAATTCGAAATCGCAATTGAAATAAGCAACAGTTGCTTAAACTAGGAGCGCCATACAAAAAATTACAGATAACGACATCTCGTGTGAGACTAAAACCAGTATTATTAATCAATCTCAAATCTGAGAACGGTCTTGAGTAAGCTTCTGACATGTCATTTTGTACTGATATGACATAAGAATGACAATTCCAAGACTTCTTCGTTCTTTAAAAACATGGTCCACCCAGTTTAATAGGTATTTCGATATTTAATAACAATACAAAACAAAAATGTGACCGTCCACTTTGGAAAACCAAAATGGTGGCCATCGCTCTCAGACTTGAGATGGATTTATTAATACGGTTCTTAGAAATGACATTCTAATGTCGCATGACAAGTTCAAATAGTATCTCAAAAGAAAGCTTGTTTGCCGACTTTTGCCCACAGCTTTGCTAGCCTAGATTTTGTTTTCTGAATATCGACTACAGTGCCACCCACCGGGTCCAACTATAACTAAAAAAAAGGGCCAGGCGACTTCCATAACTACAAAAAACCATTAAAATTGGTTGAGGCGCTTAGGAGGAGAAGAATTATGAACAAACGAACACCGGAATTTAATAATAAAAGGACTAGCTGAGCCCGCGACTTCGTCCGCGAGGAATTTAACTAAACAAAAAAGCCCGCTCCCGCGTTCTGAGCCCGCGCGACAGGATCCATTTTTTTGTTTTTCTAAAATAAAAGTAGTCTAAGTTACTGCTTATAACATCAGCTATCTACCAGTGAAAGTCCCATCAAAATCGGTCCAGCCGTTTCGGAGATACTCTTTGATTGCATGTGTTTTTATTTTTTTACGCGGAACCCTAATTGTTTTCTAAAATTAAAGTAGCCTAAGTTACTCCTTATAACAACAGCTATCTGCCAGTGAAATTCCCGTCAAAATCGGTCCAGTCGTTTCGGAGATTACCCGGAACAAACACACAGACAGACAGCCAGACAGACAGACAGACAAACAGACAGATAGACATTTTTTTTAAATCGCGTTTTTGCTATTAGTGTCGTATGCACTTTCATATGCATTTAGTGAAAAGGTGTTATTTTGATATTACAAACAGACACTCCAATTTTATTTATTTGTATAGATAAAAAGTTACATTCTAATAATTCTAATTTCCTATCTATAAAATTTGTAGTCTGCTTTCCAAAATTTCTAACGGACTCATTCCGCGTCGTACGAGTATTTGACGTAGGTACAATAAAGTTTGAACAACCGAAAAGCTAGGTAAGTCGTGAGTGAATTCACAACATTTGGCTGCAATTTCTGATGGAATCAAATTCGATTTATTGTGTTAACATTCCGGCGGCGGTCCTTGCACCATCGCAGGCTACTTTAATGAGCTTTAAAGTTTGTTATTGTTACTTGATCCGTATTATAAAAAGGCAAACAAAATGTTACCATCATAAAAAACGAAATCTAGATTCTCGTATACATGTTATCGGTCCTTAAATTATGTTATTTTATTTATAAAGTTTCATGTTCAAAGGTGAGAGGGACTAAGTCATTCTAATTATATTTTCGGCGCATATGATAAACACAATAATCAAGATAAATACTTATAATAACCTTGTGATTGGGTTTTTTTAAATCACTTTTGGTTTAGTAAATAAGTACGAGGGCGGGATGATAAGTAACTAGCCTAATAGGAAAACACTTAACTTTCCGTGATAAATAGTACATTGTTACACGAGTGGTGAAAGTGACTTATTTTTCCCGAGACGGGGTTTGGCGCCCGAGCGTAGCGAGGGCGCTAATAGTTCGAGGGACAAAATAAGTCTTTCACCCGAGGTAAACACTGTGCTTTTCATTACGAATACAAGGAAAATAAAAATAAAAACAGGAATTGGCTAAAGAAATAATACAAGGAAGCATGAACAATACTCTACAACTCGAAAAAAAAAAGATCGGATTGCCGCCTATTTTGTTTTTTTTCGTTGGCCGGCCAACTTCATTATTTAGCCAGTATTTTTAATTTTCATTTTTAAATATTTTGACCAAATCTATGTTATTTTAAAGAAATTGTTGAAACTAAATTATAATTAAGTCATTTAAAAGTATATATTCTTTATTTAATACTCAACTTTATGTTATTTCAATTTTACATCGTGCTGTAATTGAGTGACTGTAGAAAAAGTTTGAACATGGTTCCATAGAAATGGAACTAGTTTTTCTTTTATAATTTGACAGCTGTCAGTTGAAAGTGATTCTCCCGGGCCCGAAAAGTATTACTTTCAACCCGCTCCTCAGGCAACTTCAGACCTACTTTCAGTGTATGAGTAATGAAAATTCATTTTATTTTTCGACATAGTCTCCGTGAACCTCTACGCACTTATTCCATCTTCGTTCTAAAGCAGTAATGCCTTCCATAAAATGATTTCTTTCGAGGCCTGCAAAATACTCCTCTACAGCGGCTATGACTTCATCATTTGTGGCAAATTTCTGTCCGCCCAAAAAAGTTTTGAGCTTAGGGAATAAGTGGAAGTCTGGTGGCGCTAGATCAGGCAAATCAGGTGGGTGGGGCAGCAAATCATACTTCAATTCGTTGAGTTTTTCCATGGCTTTTTTGAACATGCGTAAGCAATCGCGGCACCCAACAGGCCGATAACTTTTTCATATTTAATTCCTCACTTAGGATATGATTTACCCGTTCTTTTGAGATACCTGTAGTGTCAGCTATTTCAGATAACTTCAATCGTCGATCTGCTAAAACGATATCATGTACTTTCACGACCATTTCTGGAGTCGTGACGCTTTTTGGACGTCCGGGGCGGGCTTCATCTTGGACACATGTACGACCGCGTTAAAACTCAGCTACCCCGTTTTTTACTGTGGCATAAGAAGGAGCACATTCACCTTAAACATTATTTAACTCGTCATAGATATATTTCCCCTTCATGCCCTTCATATGAAGAAACTTTATCACCGCTTTTTATTCAATTTTATCCAGTTTGAAAACAGTTGACGAAATATATTTTCAAATGACAAAAAATCAATAAAATTTTCATGCCACTAAATTCAAATTTAGAACACAGGTGGCCATAGATACGAATTTAAAAATGACATATATATTTTTTTAATTTTAACTTTTTAAATAGCAGAGGCTAGTTACTTATCATCCCACCCTCGTATCATAAATATGAATTTAGGAGCAAGATGTATGATGATAAAATAATCAAAATTGTTTGATACTATAGCTCAATGGGTACAGCGGAAGATTCCGGGGTACTCTCATAAAATATGACTCTTGTAGAGATCTAGGTTGATTTACATTAACATAATTTAGGGATGGACAATGTTCATAAATCACGATATTTGGTAGTCCGTAAAAAGTAAATGTTTTAAGAGAATAGGTACTTATTAGGAATGCTCTCAAAAAAAAAAAATTGATTAGAATGCATCATGATGATCAAATTCGTTCCATGAATGTGTTTATTCGACTCCATGCGTGTTTATTGTTTTCTTATATTTACGCGAATACTACACATTGAAATAAAACTATTTTTCGGATTTTATCGCGTTTATTAACTTTATGTTCCCGACGTTTCGGTTGCTTTACAGCAGCCATGGTCACGGGGGGACTGAGGTGTTAGACGTCCTGATGTCATAGTTAGTAACTGGGTACCCTCATATTTAATTGTCGTCGTCGAACACAAAACGTCGGGAACATAAAGTTAATAAACGCGATAAAATCCGAAAAAGTGTTTTATTTCAATCCATGTGTGTTGTTTATTCGACCTTCACGGTGCTTCAAGAAACACGGTCACACTATTGACATTGATTCTTAGTGAACATTTTGTTATTTTACGGATCAGTTGAAATTATCGTATTAACTTCTAAGAACCGCACCTTCATTTCCCCAAAGTGGAGTATCAACTTCTTCGCTAATATCTCTACATGTCACTTTTCTAGGGCCCTCAAGCCGGTTATATGTTTCATCGGCAAACTGTCCTACCTCGCTGGGGGCATGGCCATCACCGTGCGCGGGCGGCAGGCGAGCCGCCGGGAGGCCCCCATCCTGGTCGTAGCCCCCCATTCCTCGTTCCTCGACAGCTGCATAGTCTACGCCACCAAGATGTCATCAGTCATCGTCAGGAAGGAAAGCATGGATAATTACGTTGGAAGTAGGTGATTATTGGGTCATCTGGTTTCTGGTGATGGGTTTTGGTGGTGGTCTAACATGGTTCGTGGGATTTTTCCTTTGCAGGTGTTTGGCGGTGATGGTGCAGTATATGAATGTTCGTACTATCTATTTTTAGTTAGAAGAAAACTGAAGACATTTATAGACTAAAAGTTAAAACTAAGGCGCCTTGGAGTAAGTTACATTTTAATCATAAAATGATACCGGATAGAATTATTTCGACAACTTGTTTGAGCGTGAACATAAATTTGTATTATTTACAGTTTGAGAAGCTTCCGTGTTCGATATATTATTATTACAATCGGTCATTTAGAACAAATCTGCATCAGTATACATTTGCGAATGGCTGCCAAAGTTTAGTGCATAATGTTCAACATTATGAATCCTAACATTATTCTTTGTTCAGACGCTGAAAGACATGAATAATTACAATGGCACGTATGAATGACATATCCCTATTCGCACACGACTGTTCTTAAGCCAGAACGAAAGAGTGTCTTTTTTCCAAACACAATCATGTCTTTATGGATGTTTGAATGTTTTCTCTTTGTATCATTGTGTGTACTCACGTCTGAGGCCTACAATGGACCGAAAAATTTTTTCTTTGCTATTCAAGTCGGCCTTTGTATGGGGGCTCTCTTTTGAGAGCGCCGTGAGTGCGCATAATTTACATGTAATGAAAATTAGTTTCTTTGAATCGATGGGATTGTATTTTGATATAAGAGGTAGACAAATTAATCTTCATTGTTTGGTAATAGTTCATGGTATTAACTATTGTCCGTGGGGATTTGAATGTACGATAGGATTTGTAATAACAAATCAAGAATTTAAAGTGTTCTAGATTAAAGTGTTACTCTACTTCTCTACAGAATTGCGAGGCATATAATTAACTCAGTTTTTTTCTTTGTCAAAGTTACTTAGTTTTGTATGTAGGTGGTACTCCAAACCGCGGAACGATTTGCTGAGTGAAGCGAATTATTATTTTGAGCTGCAAACATAATTTCGGCGTTTCATGACACTCGGCACATCTCTATAATTGTCATATCTGTTATTCGAATGCTCAAAAGCTTGAAAGTGTGAGTCTGTCTGTAACTATAGTCGGAACTTGAGCAGCTTCCGAAAGTGCCAGTCATCCATCTTACTTGATAATTATTAAGAATGCTCAAATGCTATTTATGCTTTATTATGCTTTAAATTATAGCTACATTATTACAATAGAGGGTAATTTGTATGTGCAAAGATTTTACTCGTAAGCCGAGAAGTATAAATGTTATCACCTATTTGAGCCATCATAAAATAGAGTAATTTCTCTGAATAACATGAATTTTGAAATGTATGTGCCAATGTAACGGTTTATAAAATCCAGTTGGTGATAGGTTAGGTACCCAAAGAAGGTTTAACGCGTTGAACTTTTTTGATGTTGCCATTTGATGGTAATCAAAATTACACTTGAAGACTCATAATTATACATTTTAAAGTTGGACATAGATTAATTATTTAGTTTTTGGTTCATTATCGATCGTGATGATGAATAATTAACCTAGTTATTCAAAAATATAACATTCGCAAACACTTTCTCGAGAATAATTTAGTCGATATTTTGTTGCAAAATAAAGATTGATTGAATAAAGATTTAGGGTTTAGACTGGCGAGAGATTTTATTGATATAACGTTAATTAAGCAATAAATATAATATTACTAGCTTTTTCCCGCAGCAGCGCTAGCGTAGGCTTTATTTTCTGTATGTCAACAACAGCGCCATATCTAGCCATTATATATCTAAGAACCACCCAAGGCACCAAAAAATCTCGGTCAAGCTGTTTAGGAGGAGAAGAATTATGAACACACGCACACCGGAATTTTATATATTACTAGCTGTGCCCCGCGACTCCGTCCGCGTTCTGTTGAAATTTTTCCTGAATTTTCTTTGCTATAAACCTCACGGAGCCCGAGACCTTTCCAACGAATGCAAAACCGTGGAAATCGGTTCGTGCGTTCTGGAGTTATAGCGTCAGGAAGGAAAACCCGACTTATTTTTATATAGTAGAAGATATACTAGTTTCTGCCCGCGACTTCGTCCGCGTAGACTTAAATAAAGTATTCTATGTGTTAATCCAGGTTATAAACTATCTGTGTTCCAAATTTCATCCAAATCCGTTCAATAGTTATTGCGTGAAAGAGTAACAAACATACCTTTCGCATTAATATTAGTAGGATAAGTAGGATATATAAAGTAGAGCACCATATGTTTGTCGCGACCTCAAATATAATATAATGTATAATGAGGCGACTGTTCAGTAACCGGAAACCCCTTTCTAAGGCCCGTATTCATAAATCGATCTCAAGTGTGAGAGTGATCTTGGAAATGTCATTCTTATGTAGGTACTTAAGACCGGTCTCAGATTTGAGATCGATACGAAGAGGACGACGATGCGTTTTCTAGTCTCATGTAAAATGTCATAAAAATGGATTTACTTCTAATATAGCGAGTTCCTTAGTTATAATCATTGTGATAATTTGAGTTAATATATTACTACGTTTGGGATGAACCACTTTTCATTTAAATCAATGTGTGTATTTTAACTTAATTAAGAAATCTACGTCTACAATATACCTGAACGCACAAGACGTTATAAAAGTTATCGCGCCATGGTAATTGCCGCGTGTGTGTCTATGTGTGTTGTTTATCTAAAAATACTTTCACGTCAAATAAAAGTTCAATGTCACCACGCAGCCTCTTAGTGGTTACA
Organism: Notodonta dromedarius; assembly: GCA_905147325.1. NCBI lineage: Eukaryota > Metazoa > Arthropoda > Insecta > Lepidoptera > Notodontidae > Notodonta > Notodonta dromedarius. The sequence continues at coordinate 10,734,928 of LR990172.1, forward strand.
GCCACTTTTGGCACCTACCTATGAATAACACATTGATTTTTACAATGCACTGCCTACCTACATTCAGATTGTTTTATTGTGTTACTGTATTATTTTGTCAGTTTACGTATAAAAAAAAAAACTGAAATATTTTATTGTTCGCGAACTGGTGTCCTGTGAATACGAAGAATTGAACCTATGACCTATCGCTGGGTAAATAAACCCTGGTCTTTTGTACCTACCGCTTCTCATCGCTCTTCGACCATTCAGAAAAGTATATGGCAGACAATAGATTTCATAACACGTATGTAAATGATTTTAAAACGCGACGTCACATTGAAACATACTTGCAATACAACAATAAATATTAAAATTATAGTGTTATTAGGTAATAAACATTTAAGCACAATCGAGTTATGTCAAATTTTTCAAGTAACTTCGGAGTAATGTGGTAAATTCACATCGCTAGTAATCTTTACTAAGTCCTTGTACCAGTGGCGTAGCTACCACGCTCTAACCAAGGGTCCAAGGGCAAATAATTAACTGGGGCCCTAATTAAACTAACTTATAATATATTAAAGTTATTCGGTTAGTTCTTCTTCTTCTAAGTCGTTACGCTCTTGACAGAGCGGTCGTGGTCGTCATGTTTTGTTTTCCGGGGCAGATGTTGTTCGCCTCACGATGTCTCACCATCTCTCCCTATTGGACGTCATCCTAGTGCACTCATGCAAGGAACCGCCAATGGCAGATTTAATCTGATCAGTCCATCGCATGGCTGCCCTTCCACGTGGTCTGCTACCCTCAATTCGTTTAGTTAGGGGAATTCAAAATTAAGTTGTAACTAAAATTTAAAAAAAAACCGATGCGACGATGACAGATACACAGATACACATGTTAAACTTATAACACCTCTCTTTTTTCGTCGGGGGCTAAAACCGTGTTACACCCTGTTATGTTTATACTCTAGAGGTATGAGAAATTTTCGTGATTTCAATTAAAGCTGTTTGAAGGTTTTTAGTCAAGTGGCAAAAGTTCATCTAGGATATCATATGACTTTATCGAATATCCTCCATGTAAGCCGAGGGGCCCTTTGAGCTTAAGGGCCCCGGGCGCTGCCCCGCCTAGCTCTACGGTAGCTACGCCCCTGGCTTGTCAACTCTACGGTTCTACATAGTAAAATGTTAAACACCAACCTCGTGTGACATGCAACGCTATGGCTTCCTCGCGCCTAGCAGCAATTACTGTAATTCTGCCTCCGAGGCCGACCCTACACCGCATGACTGATGTATAAAGGGTATTCATGTGAACATGGCAAGGTCAGGGTTACTAACACTTTTAATTTAATATGAACTCACGCGATAGGCGCTTGACCTGTACGACTTTGATGGCGTTTATAAGTCATCGAAAAGGTAAGAACAGGATATGGAAAAAAAGGGGTATGAACCTGTAGACACAGAATAGAGATGTAATGTGTGTTATAGATGTAATGTATAAGAAACTTTCACCTACCTTTTATAAATAAATATATTGAAATTAAACATCATAATTATTATACATAATGTTATAAATAAAACACAATTTTTGATACTTTAGAATAATATTTCAAATGCATATGTAACTGCCAAATTATAATTGCCTTCAGAAGATATAATTTTCGGCGGCGCGGGCGGCGGATGACGAAGGTACCTTCAGAACAGTTTGGGAACCTCTGCCTTAGAATGTATTATTATTAATTTACTTTCGGTTTACATGGATAGAGGTTCAATAATGCTTTTAATACTAACTCAGCATGCTATAACTCTTGTTACTTAGTGCACAATGCTCATTTTCCCTCTAGCTTTCTCCCTGCTTTTTGTTCTTGTAATTGCGGTGTCCAGCTTTCTGTCGTTGGCGAAGCGGTCTCTATAGCTATTTGCACGGTACAATGGATTAGGTGAGTATTATGACTGAACAGAACAAGCCAACTGTTTTGTAGAAATAGAAAAGCGAAATTATTTTTCATAAAAACAAATACAACAACTTTTCTTATGATGTCCACATATAGACCAATAAGCTGTAGACGTAGCATAACCGAGTACTCGCCCAAATTATGCATTGCCACTGCATATTATGTATGATCGCAGCTTAAATCTTGATTCGTTCATTCACGGATGGACCTTGAATGGAGCAATCAAAACTCAACCTCTTCCCTGATAACTCCCCATTTTGACGATTGCAGTCTCATAGCGGTGACTTGTCCTGTTGGTCCTGTGTACCCATACATTGCATAAAATAACAAAGGCCCGTATTAATAAATCGATCTTAAGTCTGAGAGCAATCTTACGTAAGTTTTTGACAAGTCATTTGGTACTGGTATGACATAAGAATGACATTTCCAAGATCAAACTCAGTCTTGATATATAGATTGATTACTACGGGCCTCAGATACCTAATGATCAGTTCTGATGGTACATAAACTTAACTTGCTGTTATTTTTATTGGACCAATGGTGGGTACAATATATCAATGTGTTTTGTTGGATCTTTAGTTTCGTCCTAATTTTTACGCCACAAAAATATCGCCGCGGTAGACACGCCACTTTGTAGTACATTTTCTTACTTATTTACTGGACGTATTGGCAGTAGAAATAAGTAAAATATATTACAGAGTGAATTGTAAGTAACCAGAAGGTACCAATTTCCGAATTAGCAGTTCTAAACAGTACTAACCCCAAACCAGTATGCTGTAAATAAAACACCATGCACATGTTTTCAGAGCTGATAAACTACACGCAGCCAGTGTATGTGTGGCGGGACGACCCCAACTCCCGGCAGAATACCATCAAGGAGATCATTGAAAGGGCTACATCCAAGGAGGACTGGCCACAGGTAATAAAACTAAACAATATAAAATAAGGACTCAGCTCAATTAGACTTTATACAAAAGGTATCGCTCATTTTTAGGGAGAAATCTCACTGTTTTTTTTTGTATGGAAAAAATCCCAAGTTGCTCATATGATATAGGTAATGTAATTTAGCCCCTTATAACGTCACACTCCTGGTCGTGGGCCTACCCTCAAAACGACGGGGAATCTGCCCATAGTCCACCACGCTGTGAAATCTGCCAACCCGCACTGGGCCAGCGTTTCCAACAAATTTTCGGAAGACATGTCATGTCTTCCGAAAATTTGTTGGAATTTCTAACACATGCACACCTCACGATGTTTCCCTTTACCGTAGGTTGCTATGTCATGTAAATAAGGGTTACCTTCAAGTTTTATCTAAATTAGTTTCAAAAAATGTTACCTAACGACCTCTTTATCGTGTTGATAATGATCGCAGACAGAGATTGATAGCTTGTTAATGTACATATACCAAGATTTATCTCCGGTCAATAGTCCTTAAACAAAAAGTGTGTCGACCAAGAGGTCTCCAAAATGTATAGACACATCAGAGAGTGTGATGCTATTGACCTGAATACATTTTCCTCTTTTTACAAGCGGTCCGTGCCCAAGAGTATTCTAATCGATTTCCAACTATAATCAATAGTCCGTTCGAACCATTTCCACTTGACTCCAATTCCTAGACGTGTCGAGTGCTTGACAAGTCATTTTGTGCTTTTCAAACGGTTCTATGATAGGTTCTTTGTGGTATTAATTACTATTGGAATAGGCTTTTTATATAGGTCTAAATTAGGTATTTGAGAAGACCAAATTAAGTCTAGTTTTGGTTGCAGTAGTGAAGAGTGGTGCAAGCTGTTGGATCACATACGTACCTAACCTACGTGTAAACGAACCGGTACATCACCTGATGGTGTGTTGTTATATTGACATTACAACTGGAGTTATGATGTCAATATAACAACAATGCCGGCGAACAAGGGGAAACCAATGTTTGCAACACCAAGGGGAGTGGGCTAAATAGAGGGGACACGAGGGGGGGGGGGGTTAGGGGGTGGTCTTGCGGCTCTCTCACTCTTCGGTCGAGACACGGCTATAATAGCCATTTTACAGATCTTCTGTGAGAAGGTTGTATTACTCAGGTAGAGCCAGCCTGTGTATTACCTGTAGTAATTTACTCAAAGCTTGGCTTTACCACCGTACACTCTACAATGGCGCATCGTGCGCTAGATTATGCGTTATGAACCAATTACAGTATTGCGTAAATGCAGGTCGGAACTCTTCACAATTGAAAACTGCATGACTCTCTTCCAGATCCTCATCTTCCCGGAGGGCACCTGCACGAACCGCTCGTGCTTGATCACGTTCAAGTCGGGCGGGTTCTACCCGGGCGTGCCGGTGCAGCCTGTGACCATCCGCTACCCGAATGCCCGGGACACCGTCACCTGGACCTGGGAGGGACCTGGAGCGTAAGGACTAAAAGCTACGTCACTCAGGATAGGGAGTATGATGGTGCATTTGCTTATCTCGAAAGGCAACATTGGAGCTATCTTATTTAACAAAATACCTGCTCTTTGTACCTATTAAATACAAAAACTGGCTATTTAAAGAAAATAAATTAGGAAAAATAACAAGCCCAATTAGTTTCATGCCGTATCTTCTCAGTCGAGATCGCGTTCCGATATGGATGTAGATAGATGCCCCCTAAATAAAATAAACGATAAGACATAGACTTGAAACTTGAAACAATGGAGTTATAATGACTTGAAAGACATAAGTTTGTTTTTATTTTATTCAATTTGTTCAAGTAGTTTTGGAGTTGCGTGCATTAATAACTCCGGTCAATTATACAATTTTCGAAATATTTTCTATTTCATTAGAGGGGCAAGATAGGGAATCCTGATCCTCTCTGTCACGTCGACGATCGGTCAAACCACTAGATCCTAAGAGCAAAATATGGATAGGTATGCAGGGTCAGTATATGAGAAATTTTCACGGTTCTCTCTCTGTTTTGGTTTCTAGATTGAAGTTGCTCTGGCTAACACTGACTCAAGTGCACAGCTCCTGTGAGATAGAGTTCCTGCCTGTCTACTACCCGAACGAGGAGGAAAAGAGAGATCCCAAGCTATACGCCAGGAACGTGAGAGATGTCATGGCCAGGTGAGTGTAACAGACTTTACTTGAATTTTATATTGACAACATAGTCTTTCACGTCTTTCAATCCAATTCTTAAGTGTATCTATCATTAATACGCGCTAATATAATTGGTGACCAAAAAAGTTATGACAAAGTAATGATCGAATTTCGATATGTATTTTTTACTGTTTCGTTCTTTGTCCGATGTGTATAAGTAAATATACACCCTGTGTAGTACGAGCTACAGATATATACAATGAAAATCTCACATGTAGGTCCCTATATATGCCGATGCAGATTGTTGTTGCTGAAACGCTTGATTAGTAATGAATTAGCAGTGTTTACACAAACCAGTATTCACAAACATTACTATGGGGTCTCACAGTGCGCCGCGCGAACAAACAGCGAATGCAATCATTCTACAGGTTGAAACAAAAAGGGTATACTATTTTTGTTGCAACTTTACTTTGTAAATCTAAAGCTATCGGCTTTGTGGGACAGTTGAAGTACTAAGAAGTGGTTTTGTAGACTTATGAAATCTGCCAACAGCTGTATCCCTGTAACACCTTTTGTTTTTCAAGATTCCTCCAAAACTGATAGTTTTAGAATACCAAAGTTAAGTTTTGAAATAAAGTATACCCTTTCTGTTTCAACCTGTATAGAGTCTATAGAATGGTTGCATTCGCTGTTTGTTCAAACAAAGAGACACATAATATAGAGTAGGTACTCTTTGTACAACAAAGAGTACTCTATAGTATAGAGTACTCTTTGTGAATATGGGTTTGTCTGTGGTGCGGCAGGGCGCTGGGCGTGCCGGTGCTGGACTACACGTACGACGACTGCCGGCTGATCGCGCGCGCCAAGCAGCTGGGCCTGCCCGCCGCCGCCAGCGCCAGGGACGTCGCCGAGCTGCGCGCCCAGCTCGGGTACGGCACCTCCGTCACACTCGGACCGACCGCCCTTTGGACTTCGCTTACTAGGACAAAAGTTTCCCAAATAAATAAATATCGCGAGACTGACACACCAACTGGGTCCGTACCACGTTAGCTACTTGAAACGCAATAGAAAAGTAAACGCAAGTGATTGAAATGCAAATGCTCGCGTTTGACAAGTAAACGCTCGCGTTTGCTTTTCTATTGCGTTTTAAGTAGCTAACGTGGTACGGGCCCAGTATGGTCCCAAACTAAGCAAAGCTTGTACTATGGGTACCGTACAATGGACTGGAGACGATCCCAGTGACACCCAGACATGGGCAAATTACAAAAAGGCCATTACCGAAATTTGCTCCGGCGGTTATCGAACCCGCAACCACCATGTGCACGCTCGAACTACTGCGCCAAGCGGTCGTCAAAATATACACGAAGATTAAAAATCAAAATTACAACAGACACACCTCTATCTTTTTATGTAACAAAGTCGGCAAAAGATCGTACGATACATCTTATGTTGTGTAGTTATCATAGCCTATAGATGATTGCAATACTAAAAGCGATGAGGAGTGGGGCAGAAGGAGGGGAATTGAGCTTCCGGCATTCTCGCTCATTGTATTAAACGCAGCTATAATAGCTACTTTGTCACCAGTCTTCTGTGGGAGGGTGATACTGCCCAAGCTCAGCCAGCCCGTATCTGAGCTCTAGTCAATTCGCTGCAGCTTGGCAAACCCTTTATATACCCTAGTACGGATGTATGAGAGGATACCTTTGATGAAGTTTTTGGTAGAAGAGTGAAGTGCGGTTCCAGGCTGGAGCAGTCGCAGGTGGAGCTGCGGCTGGCAGCAGGGGGCGCGGCGGGCGCGCGCTGGCTCAGCGCCGAGGAGTTCGCGCGGCGGCTCGCCGTGCCGCTCGACGCGCGCTCGCAGCGGCTCTTCGACATATTCGTGCAGGTCGGTTACTGGTGGCCTCGCCGTGCAAGGAACTCGGTCGACGCGAGCGGCCTGACCTACTGTTAGGAGGCAGACCCTGTATGTTTTTAAAAAAATACTACTAATCGCACTACACTACTTTTAGTGCATTTAATTTCACACTGACTCCCGAATTTTTGAGCGGCTATACCGAACTCTGCGTGGTCTAAATTCTGACTGACTTACAATTGACTAAAATTTAAATTTAAATGGCAAAACTGCTGAATTGTATAGGATAAAACAGCGTCACAGGCTACAGTGCTGAATGCGCTTTATGTACATAGAAATAAGGGTTATAATGGTACCCTAAATAACTTACACACATAGACCTGAAAAAGATACCGTCACGGGACGTCGGCAGATATAAAACTTGTGTAGTGTAAAGTGTGCGGCGCACAAGAGAGCCGAGAGCGGGGCCGTAGAGGGGGCATGACGGCATGAGACAGCGTCATGCCATTTGCCGTGACGGCCATCTGGTCGATCTGACTGTCAGCGCACATCACTTCGAAAATGTTCGCTTACACATGACTTTTTCACGGGAAGTGGAAAAGTGATGTCGTTATTTTTGTTTTGATTACCAAAACTACTTATATACCAAGAGCCAGCGATAGCCAGACGTTCCATATTTTATAAAGGCTCTCAGTTTCTCAGAGCATGTCCCCAACACAGCTAAGAACGATCATCGAGTATGGAGTTTGGATTGCGGTTACTTGGGCAGTTAACAGGTAGTAAAGGTGTATAAAATAGTACCTCAAATTCGTTATAGTATAAAGCTTAATTTTTATATATTTCCTTCGGAATAACATTAGAAATCACGCCATCCATTGCCGGACACTTAGTGTGGTTTCAACCCCCTGCCAGACACCCCTAAACTTTAATAAATTATGAGTATACTTTCGTCATAGTATAAAAGCTGGGTTTTACATATGTTACTTGGGAACCCATGAAAAAATATTACTTCAACAGCCGGACAGTTTTAATGGTTTTAACATCTTGCCAGACACATTTAAATAGTTATTAAATCATCCAAGTATGAACGCAATAAAACTATTTTTCATTGGGTTTCTTGAACAATTTCGATACACTAAACTCCCTATCTTACTTACTGATAAGTCAATTTGCAAAATATCACCATAATATCTGACATAAAGGGCCGTATCTTTTGATTGCGTTGAATAGAAGCCTATTTTTTTACATATCCAAGGGATCATAGCATTTGATAATTGATATTAATTTTTACTTGATAACTTTATCCGTTTCCGAGAACAAGGGTCTTGATAAACAGACAGACGGACAACAAAGTGATCTTATAAGGGTTCCGTGTTTTCCTTTTGAGGTGCGGAACCCTAAAACTATATCCTGTACTGTAACTACATCCTGTGGGAGTGCAGTCGCTGGCACAACGGACGGACTACTATGCTAAATAGCCTGTATTTCCTTCGGAATAACATTAGAAATCACGTCATCCATTGCCGGACACTTAGTGCGGTTTCAACCCCCTGCCAGACACCCCTAACTTTAATAAATTATGAGTATACTTTCGTAATAGTATAAAAGCTGGGTTTTACATATGTTACTTGGGGACCTCTAAAAAAATATAACTTCATCAGCCGGACAGTTTTAATGGCTTTTACATCTTGCCAGACACATTTAAAGTCTGTAGGTGCGAGCGCGAGGTGACAACTGTTCAAGCGGATGTGAGTAAGATGGTTTGGTCTATGCCATCTATTACTGCGTATCATCTGACGGTATTATATTATGAGGCTCATCCTGTGCAACAAAGTTACAATTGCATTTTTTGCAATTTTAAGGTAATAATAGCAAAATGCCCCCAATGCGTAGATGTGTCTAGTTCACTTGTCAGAATTCTAACTTACGTATTTAAGCTAGACGGCGGCAATATCGTTGTTGCATTAGCGCCTTTTTTTCGCCGCCTAGTACCATGAATGACCAAATAGTCACTTGTGCCGCAGCCTAGGATCGTATCCAGGTATCACAACAACGTTAAAAGTAAGTTATGACATTAAATTGCTCTTGGTAACAAATTTGATATTGTGCGTCTGCTCGTACCTTCAATGACACAAATGTATTTTATTTATTTTTTTCGTCCCATAACATTAAATTTTTTAAATCTTCCCTGAAGTATATATACAGCTTAGTTGCTTACTTAAGCACAAATAAACTTTATTAAGATAGGATATTGCGTAGATCTATGTGAACCCTTACAACTTACTATAAAGCGTTTGAAAGCTAATTAGCGTTCAATCGCTTGCATTTGCTTTTCTATTGCAATTGAAGTCGCTTACGTAATAAGGGCCCAATTGTAAGGCACCACGGATCGTAATATGACTAATTGGACCTAACCTCCTGAGCTGATTATACTTGATTCCAATAATAGGTATGGCTAAAGCGCTTGAACGCACGGAAATTGTCCCTGGTTTCCACAAGGTCTGTGTAATAAACTGCTCCAGATGTCACTTGCAGGCTATTTAGCATAGTAGTCCGTTCGTTGTGCCAGCGACTGCACTCTCACAGGATGTAGTTACAGTACAGGATATAGTTTTAGGGTTCCGCACCTCAAAAGGAAAACACGGAACCCTTATAAGATCACTTTGTTGTCCGTCTGTCTGTTTATCAAGACCCTTTTTCTCGGAAACGGATAAAGTTATCAAGTAAAAATAATATCAATTATCAAATGCTATGATCCCTTGGAGATGTAAAAAAATAGGCTTCTATTCAATGCAATCAAAAGATACGGCCCTTTATGTCAGATATTATGGTGATATTTAGCAAATTGACGATCAGTAAGTAAGATAGGGAGTTTAGTGTATCGAAATTGTTCAAGAAACCCAATGAAAAATATTGAAATAAAACTATTACCAATGAAAAATAGTTTTATTGCGTTCATACTTGGATGATTTAATAACTATTTAAATGTGTCTGGCAAGATGTTAAAACCATTAATACTGTCTGGCTGTTGAAGTAATATTTTTTCATGGGTTCCCAAGTAACATATGTAAAACCCAGCTTTTATACTATGACGAAAGTATACTCATAATTTATTAAAGTTTAGGGGTGTCTGGCAGGGGGTTGAAACCGCACTAAGTGTCCGGCAATGGATGGCGTGATTTCTAATGTTATTCCGAAGGAAATATATAAAAATTAAGCTTTATACTATAACGAATTTGAGGTACTTTTTTATACACCTTTAATACCTGTTAACTGCCCAAGTAACCACAATCCAAACTCCATACTCGATGATGGTTCTTACCTGTGTTGGGGACATGCTCTGAGAAATTGACAGCCTTTATAAAATATGGAACGTCTGGCTATCGCTGGCTCTTGCTCTATTAGTGTTTCTCTGAATTATTATAATGTGTAATGTTAGTAAAATATTAACTATTAAGTATATGTTCATTAAATATGTGTGCACAATTGGAAGGTGATATTTCAGTTTCCCCAAGAGGTCTAGTAGTTTGTCAGTAAAGTATTCGCCACTTCACGTATAGAGTTTGTGAGTGTATATTAAGCCCAACCACAGTAAAAGTCTTTGGGCCAAGCCAAGGGTCTTCCTGTGCTTGGCGCATAATAAAACTTGGCTGAATACCAAAAGCGATGCCTAATACAAAAGAAAACATATTGCAAAACAATTGAGGGCAAAAAATTCAGCGCATTAGATGTCGCTTGATCAAAGCGCTTGATTCCATTGCGCTAGTTTCGTCTGGGCCACAGAGTACTTTTGTGTATGGGCTGTCATTATCCGTCTCTCCATTGTGTCAGAGTGATCTCTGCCCAACGATAATTCCTTCTTTTATTCCCCGTCCCTCGAATTCTAACTGCCTTTTAACTTATGTTTATTCTCCGTTCATTGAAACCTTATCCAAATTCATTCTTATAAATAACATTAAACTATAATTTATATGCTACTTTTTAATTTTTATTGATGATTAGTTTTAGTTTGCGTTATCATAACAAATGATATATGTAGGATTGTCTTGTAAATGGTATGTATTTGTTGTGTGTGGTGATTTTTCAACATCAATTCGTTATTTTGGTTTTTATTTCGCTTCACACTGGCCAAACTTCAGTGAATACCGTGTATTGACCTCACTTGACATTGGCAAAATTGTCCAAAAGGACAGGGCCATATATTATTATTATTATTATTATTTAGTATCAGGCAGGCAGTTGATTCAACTGATAGGTGCCTGTATCCTGTTGTTCTCTTCTAGCTTTTCTCTTTCAGGTGTTTATCGAGTCGATTCTTAAACTGGTTTACATTTTGAGCTGATACAACGTCTACTGGGAGCTTATTCCACGCTCTAACCACTCTGTTGCTCAGGAAGTGCTTGTGAGGATTGTTTTTTGAGAAACTGGTCCTCAATTTTAAGTGATGGCCTCTTAGACGGTCATAGTTGTCACGCTCAAATAAGTTTTGGAAATTCTGTAGATCATAATGTCCATTTAAGATCTTATATGTCTCAATTAAGTCTCCACGATCCCTACGGTCCTTTAGCGTTGTAAGCTTGAGTGCCTCAAGTCGCTCTTCATATGGCCGTCGCTTTAGTAACCTTGGAACTTTGGTGAAGCTGCGCTGTACCCTCTCCAGGAGATCTATGTCTTTGACAAAGTAGGGGCTCCAGACCTGAAATGCGTACTCCAGGATAGGCCTAATGAAGGTCTTGTGGATCTTTAGCATCATGTCTGGCGTTAGTATCCCAAAGGCTTTCCTAGTGAGGTAGATTAGGCTCTTAGCTTTCTTGGTAATTGTTGTTATGTGCTCTTCCCACTTCAGATCCTCTGTGATCTTCACGCCTAGGTCTGTTTGTACCCTAACTCCTGTCAATTGGGTGTTATCTAATTTGTAGGTTAGATGGGGATTGCGCTTGCCTATATGGAGTACCGTGCATTTGGAGGAGTTCAAGTTGATGAGCCATTCTTTTGACCAGTTTGCTATCTCGTTCAGGTCACTTTGAAGACGGTTGTAGTCTGTTAGTGGGTTTGCGAATACTTTAGTATCATCAGCAAAGATGCTGACGTCGCATTTAAGACAGTGTGGAAGATCAAATGTGTAGATGATGTACAGAACTGGTCCCAGAACTGAGCCCTGCGGCACGCCACTGTTTACATTTCGCTCATCAGACAGTGTTTCACCAACTCTTACGCGTAACGTTCTTTGCCGGAGGAATCCAGGATAGCAGTTTTCCACGTATTCCTACAAACTCTAGCTTCTGTAGGAGTCTTCTCGTAGGGACTTTATCAAATGCTTTTTCGTAGTCCAGATAAATTATGTCGGTAGGGTCCCTATTGTTAAAGTGCTTGGTCCATGAAGATAGGCATGACAGCAAGTTGGACACAGTGGAGCGATGCGGGCAGAAGCCATGTTGCTGATCACCAATAACACGATGGGTCTTGAAGAAATCTCTGATATGCTTAACTATGACTTTTTCCATTGCCTTGCAAACTACACTGGTGAGACTTATGGGCCTGTAGTTGAAGGGGTCTAGTTTACTTCCTTTTTTGAAAATTGGTGTTACAGTCGCTGTTTTCCACAAGTCCGGTAGGGTTCCGGTCTCGCATTATTGTTGTTAGGCATTCAGTAAGGTCACATTTTTGTAATAACGTCACAGGGATGCTATCTGGTCCTGGTGAAGAATCCGTCTTCATTTCTTTGACAACTTGTTGAATTTTATCTTTCGTGAATAGTATGTCATCGATGGAATTCTTGACTCGCAGAAGTGGATCTAAGATTGGTAGTTGGTCCTGCGGTTCTTTTTGAAAAACGCTTGCAAACTGATCTGCAAATGTTTTAGCAATATCATGTGGCTGAGTTACGATTTGGCCTTGTCTGTTCTGCAGAACTGTTGGTATACTAACTTTTGATGTTACTTGTCGTCTGATATAAGAATATAATTTTTTTGGTCCTGCTTGTAGTAAATCATTTTCATACGCTATACGAGCTGTTCTGCAACGGTTTATCAATTTATTGTTAATTTTTCGGTATTCCTTATAGGTTTGGTCCAATCCAGTTAGCACATATTTGTTCCATAATTCTAATTTATGTTTTATTAACTCTTTAATGTCATTGGATATCCATGGCTTTTTTGTTAACTGATGATGCCTCGTCCGGGGTATATGTAGTTCGATTGCTTCCTTGAGTGCATTTAGAAGAATCTCAAATTGTTTCTTAGCACAGTTTAGCTCTCTCAAATTTCCAGGTAAGGCGGTGCGTAACATTTCATTTATTTTATTGTAGTCGGCTTTATGGTAATTATGTTTTAATGTAATTTTACTGTCTTGTTTTTGTAATTGTAGTTGTATTGTTGCCAATAGGCAGGTATGGTCACTTTTGCCAATAGGAGCTTGGTGGTCTACGTTAGCTATAAGCGACTCATCGTTTGTTAGGATCAGGTCAAGATATGACGGTTGATTTCCTTGCCGAAATCTGGTGTGTCTATCTACTAACTGCTCGAGATTGCTGTTTCTGTACCAATGTATAAAGTTGTCTTCTTTCGGCGTAAGATATCCGCAGTTCTCAAGCGGCCACATTACTCCGCCGTAATTGAAATCGCCCATTATAACTACCGTATTTGCCTCGGAGGCATGGTTAAATTGTTCAAGTAAGATGTTGTCTTGATCTAATGTAGAGTCATGTCCTCTGTACAATCCACAAAGTAAGAATTTGTTGCTTCCAATCTTAATGTCTAGCCATAGGCATTCAGAAGCTTCCTGTTTCTTGTTATAGATAGCGTTCTTTTTCACAATCATAAAATCAGTCCTGTTTGAGGTATATATCGCCACGCCACCACTTCGTTTTCCAATTCGGTCATCTCTATGTAAATCATATCCGGGTATTTTTATCATTGAATCTGGTATGTTTGGTTTCAGCCACGTTTCGGTAATTATTATTATTGTAGGTTTAAGAGAGTCCACTCTAGCGATGAAAAGGTCTAACTTAGAAGTCACTGATTGGATATTTGTATAAAATAAGGTTATTGTAATAAATGATGATATGTGTTTTTTAGTTAATGTGTTAGTGGTTTTATGGAAAGAATTTGGTGAATGCGTGTGGGAATTTAGTTTTTTTGGGGATTAACTTTTACAATTGTTGGGTGTCCCCGAACGTATTTAATGGTTATGTCCGTCTCCCCTTCGTTGGTACGCTTGTTGAGTTCCTCTCGCAAGTACGCCAGATACTCCCTTTGTAACGGAGTCAGATCCGCCGTAATAGATGAAGGCTTCCTAAGCTTGGTTCTGTTGCGAAGAATCTCTAGCGCATCACTCTTCTTGTGTAAGATAACCTTCAGCGGGCGCGGCCTGGCACTCGAATCAGATTTGGGGGCACCTAGACGGAAGAGCTTTATTCCCTCGCAGTTGATTTTGTTGGTAACGGCGTTTATTACAGCCACACACAAGAGTGTGTGGCTGTAATAAACGCCGTTACCAGGCGACCATTAAGCTAAGATTAAGGAAGACCTTATCGTGTTCTTTCCTCTGATCAGCCACATCACTAGTTGATTCGGGTATGTCGTAGATGATAACATTATTAGCTCTGTTGGCTCTCTCTGTTATCTCTTGAATCGCTGATTCGGTTGCAAGCATGTTTTGGCGCATACGTAGTTTTTGCACTTCTTCGGTAAGATCATTTAACTTTTTCAGTATCATTGGTAGTTGGGACATGGTAGATTTGCAGTCGCCACAAAGAAAGGTCATCACACGAGCAACAGTTTTTAGCTCGAGTACTCGAACTTCAGTAGGCGACAAGCCATGGCAATCCCCACATAATAAGATCTTACAGGAGTCGCATGTAACAGATTTCTTTTGTTCATTCGGTTTATTATTGCATTTTGCACATGTTTGTTGAAGTTGATTAGAGTTGGAGTTTTTCTTGGAGCTCATTTTCGGAAGTTTTTAGTTTTGTTTCACTAGCAACACTGTGTAATGACAGCTCGGCGGAGAGAGATATAATAAAAAAAATTAACTAAGAACATAAGTCTATGTTCAAATGGTCTATGTTCTATGGTCAAATCACATACTTATATTTTTGTGCGTCAAATGTAGTACATAATAATTCCATGTCAATACAAATTAAAGCGAGGTCGCATGACTCATTGCTTGACTTTTCCCCAAACTTGTGATGGGGGATAACCTTGGAATATAATTCCGTGGCAGCGGTCGAGCGGGCTGGTGTACTTCCCGGACTACCTGCTGACCGCCGCCTTCCTGTCGCTGCAGCACGCGCCGCTCTCCCAGCTCCTCGCATACGCTTTCAAGGTAATATTTCAATGCTAATCTGTTTTTTTTCACTGATAGAAAGCTACACTATGCTCTAGAGACGGGAGTGAAAAAAGAGTATTGTTCCAGTTGTACGACAGCAGCGGCAGCGGGCGGGTGTCGGGCGCGCAGTTCGAGGAGCTGGCGGCGCGCTGCCTCGGCCTGCCGCGCGACCTCGCGCGCGCCGCGCACAGCCACGCCGCCCCGCTCCACCAGGACTCCTGCACTTACGGTCAGTTGTACGACAGCAGCGGCAGCGGGCGGGTGTCGGGCGCGCTGCCTCGGCCTGCCGCGCGACCTCGCGCGCGCCGCGCACAGCCACGCCGCCCCGCTCCACCAGGACTCCTGCACTTACGGTCAGTTGTACGGCAGCGGGCGGGTGTCGGGCGCGCTGCCTCGGCCTGCCGCGCGACCTCGCGCGCGCCGCGCACAGCCACGCCGCCCCGCTCCACCAGGACTCCTGCACTTACGGTCAGTTGTACGGCAGCGGGCGGGTGTCGGGCGCGCTGCCTCGGCCTGCCGCGCGACCTCGCGCGCGCCGCGCACAGCCACGCCGCCCCGCTCCACCAGGACTCCTGCACTTACGGTCAGTTGTACGGCAGCGGGCGGGTGTCGGGCGCGCTGCCTCGGCCTGCCGCGCGACCTCGCGCGCGCCGCGCACAGCCACGCCGCCCCGCTCCACCAGGACTCCTGCACTTACGGTCAGTTGTACGGCAGCGGGCGGGTGTCGGGCGCGCTGCCTCGGCCTGCCGCGCGACCTCGCGCGCGCCGCGCACAGCCACGCCGCCCCGCTCCACCAGGACTCCTGCACTTACGGTCAGTTGTACGGCAGCGGGTGGGTGTCGGGCGCGCTGCCTCGGCCTGCATCGTCGTCATCGTCATCGTCATCATCGTCATCGTCATTGTAATGGACATAGGCCTCCCCCCAAAGTTTTTCACAGCGCCCGGTCTCATGCTGCTCGCATCCAGCGATTTCCCGCGACCGTCAACCACCAGGGAGCCAATTCCGTTAAAAGTTCCAATAACGCTCAACTTGCATTCGAATCGCAATACGTCGTATTTGAAATTTAAGAACTAGCCAAAAATCCGAAAGAAGTCCGGTGACGATCGCTTCTCGAGTCGAGTGAATTGGGGTCGAGTCGAGATTCGGTCGGCGCGGGTGAGCGAGTGGTTAGTGGACTACGGAAAATTGTCAAAACTGACGTATTGTGAGTGGAGTGCGATTCGATTGTTATTGGAACGGGTTAACAGACTTGGCCCGCAATACGTCGGTCCACATCGTAGGGGGGTCCGATCCACGCTGCGTCTTCCGGTGCATGGTCGCCATTCGAGAACCTTTCCGCTCCATCGGCCATCGGTTGTTCGGGTAACCCCCACCAACTTCTCTCCTCAGTCTGCTAATCCGTAGGGCTATATCAGTGACCTTTGTTAGACTACGAGTCTCCTCAATTCTGATTCGATCACGTGGCGAAACTCCGAGCATAAAGAGTAACGTAAAATAGAGTAAATTTTTAACTGAATTGTTGGTAGAGTGGTTGCTGAGGCAAAATTGAACTTGTGTATATATAGGGCCCTTAGAACCTAATTTAAAAAACTGTAGAAGTTATGGCCTTGTGACAGACCCGGACAGACGGACGGACGGACTGGATGATCTTATAAGGGTTCCTCGTCGAAACTACGGAACCCTAAAAAGATCTACCTGGAGAAGTGACTACAATCTCTCTATTCACCTTGAAACGAACTCCCACGGAGAATCGTAATTATTCCGGATAATTCACCTCCTACAACCAAAAGAATTCACCTTTGAAACGAATATGCACAGTGAATCTCACTAATTCCAGATGAATTCATCTCCTACGCTCAGAAGAAGCCAGAGTTCTCGTTCCTGTTCGCGTCGGACACGTCGCAGCAGAAACCGAAGGCGCAGTGAGGGCCGCCTGCGCACATCCCGACCGTCAGCAGGCAAGTGCCCTAACAACAGGAGCTATAGGTATCGGTGATGTGGCGAAGGAGCGAATTGTACCTTTTGCTTTCGTAGACATAGGCAACTAATTAAAACTGTCAAAACGAGGGTAAAAAGGAATTGGTTAAGTAACTACAATGGCGATTATTATTCGACTAAACATTCTAACTATCGGTAGTTATTAATGTTTACATTATCTGAACTGTAGAATAATAAGTAATTTATGTACCTAATTGTTTTTACTTGAGAACAAGTAACCGATCCTTTATAGTACTGTACATTGCTCGCAGATAGAGAAACAACACCTTCTAAACTAAATTTTTCCTAATATTCGGATTTAGTAAGCAATTTTAGCATGTCTTTTTTATGTAATTCGTCTTACAAAAATTATTAAAAGACGTTAAAAAGTATTAATGTTTTTTAACATAATAACATTTGGGAAACTTGTAATTCTATAATTATAAACAGATATTTAAAAATGAAAAATTAAATAGGCATGCCAAGATTGTTGACTAAATCCGCATCCTAAGAAAAAATATACTAAACTGTGTCGACTCCCTTATTTTGACAAGTATTGTTTGTGAATGCGGCCATTAGATAATATTCAAATAGTACATTATTAAGTTGTAAGTCCATTATTTTTATAACAAAACAAAAGTATTTATTGTTGCAATGATGTTGTTGTCACGTGAGACATCTCATGGGGTGTCTGCAGAAGTAACCAAATGCCGTTTAAAGCCTCTTAAACTTTAGTGTTCAAAGTTATGAAACCATTTATTGTTGATTTTAATTTATTCAACATTGGTTGTGTTAAGGCGTTATGTTATTTCTGGCGATTTAAGTATTAGATTAATTTGTATTACTAATTTATATTAATTTATGAATATAACCGTTGTTACTTTATATATGAAGGCTTTGAAGATTGGAATCCGACACTGAAATAGAAGATAACAAAGTTCATTTTAATATAATAGTCAGTATTTTTAGGTTTGCTTTTAACTACGTTTTTACTCAATTAACTTTTGCTCATGATGTTAGCACTATGCTATAGTTAGAGGTTTAAATGTATAGATCCACAAAAATGCCTTTAGGATGAATGGCAAGTGTTGTAATAAGATTTGAGTGAGACGTAAGAAATTGTGGATAACTGGCTTGCGAATGTAAATAAGATGAATATAAGGTGAATCATATTCAGGAGGTGAATACGGAAATACGAGTAAAAATCATTCATTAAAAAAAACTTGTAAAAATATTTATTTGTGTATAGAATAGTCTTACGCCTGATATTAGGTAGATAAGTGGACAAACCTCTATAAAATGTGTCCTGTAATCGACTGTACTAATTTTATCAAGAAAATTGTTCTATTCTACTATATGGAGAGTGTTAACGCAACTCACCCAGATGGCAAATAAATATTTAAGAACTCAAGATAATTTTAATGGTTTAATTTACCTTTCTACATTTATTTCAATATGATAATATTAATATCAGTTGTCATGTATGTTTTAGATATTGCACCAATACTACTTTTCATTTGAAAAAAAAATCTGCATCGATTGGTATTCAAGTTATATTGTTAAACATTCGAATATTCCGAAAAAAAAACACGATGGCTGCTATTCTAGTTGCGAAGAGTTGGGTTTAGATCCCTCATATATAATCATTTTATTGATAAAATTGAGCATACATCGGGGTGTATTACCCCTTAAAAGTTTGTGCCGTCGGTTACCGGACACATGGTATATTTGTTACTTGGTGATTAAATATACAAGATACGACTAAGTACTTACCTATGGACTATCCATAAAATTTAACTGACTTGTTAATGCAATCATGCAAGTTAAAAAAAACAGACATGACAGTTAAATTTAAAGGAGAATAATCTCAATTATGTATGTATTAGAAAAATTATGTTGTATTATAATTAGTGCGTAAGATTATCATAATGGGATTAAGGATGAAATATTCACAAAGATTAATGTTGTCTTGACTTTTTGCTATTGTGAAATGAAAACAACACAAATCTTGGTTAAGGTGAAGGCGCCTGTCTAGCCCGCGAAATTCAAAATTTTCGAGTATTTTTATAGTTTATCCAAAATCTGAAAACATTTAAGACAACATTTTGTGATTTGCGAAAAACACAGTATGCAGTGCGTTTATTAATACATTTATTTTACTCTAAATATTATCACGGTGGATATGATACTAGTTAATCACTAAATATACAAAAATTGCCAGATTATCTGGATAGCTGTCGTTCTTGAAATGTTTTAGAGTAAGTTGGATATATTAATAAATGCACTGCATATGGTCTTTTTCGCGAATTACAAAATGTGCCTTTTATTATAGTCAGATTTTGAAAAATTTCTAAAAAACCTCAAAAAATTTGAACTTCGCGGGCTAGATGGGCGCTTTAGCCTTAATGTTTTGTTAATGTAAGCAAGGGATGAAAAGTGTATTATTGGCGTTTTCACAATTTGTATTAGTGTTAGGCGGCCATTACTAAATGTGATAATTTTAAGGGCATATTCATAGCAGTACAAGTAGGATCCGATGCTGAAGCCTTTTCAATAGACATCAAAATGTTGTGCAATAAGGGTTAATTTATTCAGTCTTACAAAGGGACGTTACGTGAAGTCCAAAGTCCCGACTAAAGAACATTGTTACGTTAAGTATAAACTGTTGCGCAACATGTTGGACAACATTTGTCTATTGAATTGCTTATGAGATTATCGTCATTCCCTTTAACGTGTGCAATTAAAAATCTAAACTGATTCTTCCCATAGATTTGGATGTATTTTATTCGTAATTGGTTCTTCCTATATATTAGATGTTAGATAAGAAAATGTTGAAATAAAAGTTATTTGATAGTATACAAAATATTAGGTACTTTTAATTATTCCTTCAGTCTTTAAGGGGCTGCTCGACAATCCCTTTTTCATCAACTTTACTCTGAAACGATTTAACCACTGGACACACTATAGCCACGCAACAAGAAACATTAGCCTTGGTCGTCGTCACTGTGTAACAAGTTTTTAGTCAGTGTTTACTTTAGAATTTTGTATGTAGGTAGCTAGTTAAAATGTGTCTCGTCTACCGTCATCTGCCTACCCCCGGTTAATGTGATATTTTGTGCTGTCGTCCTTTCCCCCCCTTCATGACACTGTACTGACCGACTTCCGTGTGGCATAGACGTCCTCGCGCGTGTTCCTATGCCTGAAATCCCTAATCCGGTAAAATCTACCTAATCTTCTGTGTATTTGTGTTGTGTGAACTCCAAACCCATTGGGAGCGCTCCAGTGTTGTGCCCGTGCTGAAGAACCTGAGGATCCAGCCATACCACCCGAGGAATGCGCCCGCCTCCACCGTGCCGGTAATGTACACGCGTGACATTGACCTGACCCTTACAGATCTGCCTCCCCCCTTATATTTCCCTTATTGGATTTTCCCAGCATAGCCGTACCTACCTAATGAGGACCCAGCACTACTCCCGCGACAGGCAGTGATAACGCTTTATTCTAGAACTAGCTGTGCCCGCGACTTCGTCCGCGTGTAATTTAATTGACAAAGTTTCATACAAACTTTCATCCCCTTTTTTATCCCCTTGGGGGTAGAATTAATCAAAATCCTTTCTTAGCGGATGTCTACGTCATAACATCTACCTGCATGCCAAATTTCAGCCCGTTCCGTCCAGTGGTTTGGGCTGTGCGTTGATAGATCACTATGTCAGTCAGTCAGTCAGCTTTGAGTTATATATATATATATATAGATAATGCAACAATAGACCTCCCTCTGCGGAAGATGGTTGATCGTGTTCTAAGACTTTACCTAGTAGGTAGGTACTTCTCGAGTCTAGTGGTTTCATCGTCATAGAATTTACTTCTTGGCCGCGAACTTGTCGTTCTGGCAACATTTTCAGGTTCATACCAACATTTTCTTACATGCGCCTGTGATACTTTTTCTTTGTTTTTTTTTTCTCCAGACCGTCACACCAACTTAATGGTCCCAAACTAAGCAACACTTGTACTATGGGTATCGTACAATTGATGGGGCGATCTCAGTAACACCCAGATCTGGGCAAATTACGAAAAGGCCATTTCCGAAATTTGCCCCGGCGGGGATGGAACCCGCAACCACCCGGTGCAGTGAGCCGAGCGGCCTACGCTCATACCACAGCGCCAAGCAGTCGTCAAATTTTGTCGCGGTAAAACCACAAGCTGTGTCCCTGTCGCCTGTTTTAGCCGCTAAAGGCGACAACTTTGTGGCCCTATTAGGGCTGTGAATTTATTCGTTTTATACAGATATATTGTACCCCTTTCGAAGACATTTTAATAATTTTATAATAGCTTTACAAAGTTGTTTTCTTTTGTAATCCCGTTGTATAAATCGTTTATAACATATTTTGGGAGATACAGTTTTAATTTATACTCAAACTTTTATATTTTATTTTATATTTTATGTTTCAGGAACCCCGTCCTTTCATGTTTAAGTATTATCAAGGTAATTGTCCCTTCCAGTTTTTGTACAAAGAAATAGATGATTATTAATAGATACAAATACTCATTATTTATCGTCGTCACTTCGCGTATGTTAAAAATAAGCTTACGTCAAACTGTGTTTATTAATATTATTTTACATTATATTCAATTTAGATTTTATTTCTTTTGTAAATATGGGATTATATTTTTTTAAATGCTGATTCAATAAATTGTTTAAATCGTGTTAATCTTTTATTCAGCACCCAGGCGAGCGACGGTAAGAAGACAGACAGAAATAACTAGGGGAGAGTGGGTAACGGTGGATCAAGGGGCACAGTGAATAAACTGCCATATCTGTTACTGTTTTGGTCTCACAAACATGGAAGATAGATAGGCCCAAGCTATTCACATTGCCCCGGCGCTGAACCAATCTCCGCTGCTAAGTATATTTATCTCTTTCCGCCGAACATGTCTCTAATTTCTTCCTCTCTCGAAATGGGCGGTTCCTTATTTTCGTCGGAGTTACTGCTCGCATCTTCATTGTTGATATGGGAGGCTGCGTGGTACTTGAACATCCTCCGAACCATGTCGGTGATATCTACATTCTGTGCTAACATCTGCTCGTACAGCACGAGGTACCAAATAAAATGGGTGGTGTACGGTAAATACCTCATTGTACTATACACATTATCCATTTTTAAGGCGATCTGGCGAGAGGCCCCGTGCAGGAGCCCTACTTTGAAGGAATAGTCTTTCGCGTACTGGTCTCTCACCGGTTTCGTCTTTCTTATTCGAAACCGCGCCTGGTAGATGTTCTGCCGTATCATATCGAATGATTTATTTACGACACCACTGTTGTTCTTGTCGACGTAAAACCCCATTCCATTTCTTTGGTCGTCACTAAGGAACTGTCTTCGCGCTTTTGATATAATTTTTCTAACGTTTTGTACATCTAAAACGGATAAAGCCAAGTTTTTGGCGGTCGCGTCAGGTTTGACATCGTTTCCCAGGATGTATTCCGAGATAGTGTCGGGGTTGTAGTAACTATTGTTGATGTGCGCCGACAGAAGCTCGTCGAGGATATCTGCATTGGGCACCGGCTTTCCGGGATCAGGGTCTATACATAACACCGAATGAACATCTGAAACAAATAATAAATAAATATCGCCAGACGAACACACCAACTGTATAGTCCCAAACTAAGCAACGCTTGTACTATGGGTGCCGTACAATGGACTGGGGCCGATCCCAGTGACACCCAGACCTGGGCAAATTACGAAAAGGCCATTTCCGAAGCTTGCCCCGGCGGGAATCGAACCCGCAACCACCATGTGCGTGAGCCGAGCGGCCTACGCTCGAACCACTGCGCCAAGCGGTCGTCAAATAAAACAATATTTTGTTACTAGCTGTGCCCCGCGACTTCATCCGCGTAGTATTTTAACTTAGCAAAAATTTCAGGATTATCGGGTTAAAAAGTATCCTATATGTTAATCCCGGTTATAATCTATCTGTGTTCCAAATTTCATTCAAATCCGTTCAGTAGTTTTTGCGTGAAGGAGTAACAAACATACATACATCCACACTCACAAACTTTCGCATTTATAATATTAGTAGGATTTAGTTTCTACTGGGGGGTCAGTGACACGTATGACCCACCGAGGAGGGTTTGGCTGAAAATCAGCGCTGGGGGAGTCTCGTTCTTCTACAGCACATGCTCAGCCAATTACCTTTCGGCACAGTTCGCGCTCACCCGCGATGTGTGTCGAATAAATGTTTCTTTCTTCCTTTTTTTTATCAATGCACATAATTCAAGATAATAGTTATTAAAGAGGTACCCACCGTAAGTACTTAGTTAATTGTATATGTATTAGGTAAGTAGGTATATGAGTGAGAAAAGGTAAGTACTTACTAAAAATAAGAAACAGCAGTAAGAAGTGCAGCATGTTTGAAAAATACTAATTACCTATCGATAAATAATCGGTATTAAATTAAAATCTCATTGCGCGTTTTATGTATCCTTTTTAATCACACATAAAATCTGAATAAATTACCTAAGTACTATTAGATAGGCACCTAGCAAGTTCTGGCTTGTACTACCTACTTGCTTATTGGAAGAATACTTAAGCACGGGCTGCAGCCGACCAAGTCAAATGTGTTTCCTGTTTCCCTGTTGTCGATTCCCGTCAGGGTAAATTTCGGAAATGGCCTTTTCGTAATTTTCCCTGGTCTGGGTGTCACTGGGATCGCCCCCAGTCCATTGTATGGTATCCATAGTACAAGCGTTGCTTAGTTTGGGACCATACAGTTGGTGTGTTCGTCTGGCGATATTAATTTATTTGTTTCCACGTCGGTTCTGAAACTTCTGAATCAACTCAATGCTGACAGCCAAATACAACAAAAATTATCCGCAAATACAACTTTGTTTCTTGTATTTCAGTACTTCATTGGTAGCTATAGGTACTGTAACAACCGGTCGATAATGTGTAGGTATTAATAATTAAAACATTATTATTAATGTTATCTATTTTATTATAAATATATTTAAAAACACCCGGTTGTCACTGCCAGCGCACCGCAATTCTTACAATTTCAAAACATTTATCTTTTCTTAAATTCATTATTTATCGTCAGCCAGGAGCATCTATCGCTAGTGGCCAGTGCGCCGTCATGGACCTTACAGTACGATCAATGTTCGTTATTGAAATAAGGACATTAGCCTCCATAGTGCATGGCCACCATGCACTTTTCCGTGTATTTTCTGTACTCTTTAAATGGTCTAAGATTTTCTGTTAACAAAGTCGGCACATAAGCGGGCTGTTGGTAAGCCCTAATGTTAAGTAGTTACTGTAGCTTATACATGCTTTCAATATCTACCAATGGCATTGCTCGCACGTTGCCCACCTGAAGGGGAGGTTGATAGAGGGAGGGGAAGGGGGATTGCCGGCTCACTCACTCATCGTACGAAACGCTACTATCCTACTAATATCATAAATGCGAAAGTTTGTGAGTGTGGATGTATGTTTGTTACTCCTTCACGCAAAAACTACTGAACGGATTTGGATGAAATTTGGAACACAGATAGTTTACTTTTAGTTTAGTACCGAAATTTTCTTTAAGTTAAATACTACGCGGATGAAGTCGCGGGCATAAACTAGTTTATTTATATATTAAACAGCACGGAGTCCTGTGCGGTCATCGTTGCTGCGTATCGTACGCCCGTATCTGAGGTCTTAATAGTTATTATACAAATCAGATACAGGCGTATAAATAAATAATAAATATCGCCAGACGAACACACCAACTGTATGATCCCAAACTAAGCAACGCTTGTACTATGGGTACCGTACAATGGACTGGGACGATCCCAGTGACACCCAGTAATTTGCCCTGGAATTACGAAAAGGGCATTTCCGAAATTTACCCTAGCGGGAATCAAACCCGCAACCACCATGAGCAGTTAGCCGAGCGGCCTACGCTCGAAGCACTGCGCCAAGCGGTCGTCAATACGTTATACTACGTATACGCTATACGACTTAGGCCAGCCTAGCGTGCATACTAGTGCGATCCCATGGCGCTCTCCGAACGCTGATAACGGTATTTGTGAGTATACGTACGGCTTTTCTAGGAGTAGCTCATAAAAGTTATTGTTTTATATTAATACTAGCTGTGCCCGCGACTTCGTCCGCGTGTAATTTAACTTAACAAAAATTACGGGATTATTCATCCCCTATTTTATCCCCTTGGGGGTAGAATTAATCAAAATCCTTTCTTAGCGGATGCCTACGTCATAAAATCTACCTGCATGCCAAATTTCAGCCCGATCCGTCCAGTGGTTTAGGCTGTGCGTTGATAGATCACTATGTCAGTCAGTCAGTCAGTCAGTCAGTCACCTTTGAGTTATATATATTTTTATTTAGACTAGCTGTACCCTGCGCGCGTTGCTACGTTGTCAAAGATTAGTCGTACCAACTCAGAAACCTTTGTAGGCTCATGCACAACACTTTGCTGAAGATCATGACATGATCAAATGCATAGTTTACGATTCTATAAAGGACATACAGACAAACATTCATTTTTATATATATGTTTAAGAAGATTGGTATGTAGTTTTGTGGAGATGAGGTTGTATTAAAACACTATATAAGTTTTACATGATGTTGTAGGTAAGTGTATTGTCAAATCCAAAAGAATCACATATTAGAGCGGAACACAGAGAAAACATAAAGCGTACCATAAACAATCACTAGGGCTATCTGACAGATTAGTATTCTAGTAAGAATACTAAACAGTTATCCAGTGATTGTTTTCTTATATTTACGCGAATACTACACATTGAAATAAAACTATTTTTCGGATTTTATCGCGTTTATTAACTTTATGTAGTTACATTATGTAGTTTAATAAACGCGATAAAATCTGAAAAATAGTTTTATTTCAATGTTTAGTTATCCAGAGTTAAAAAAGGGGGGGGGGGGGGTCATGAAGCCCCTGTGGATACGCCCTGAGAGCGTACGGCCAGTACCAAGACGGTTCGACGATAAAAAATAAGTACCTACCTACTATATTTTTTTATTTTTTGAGCTAAATTAATTTAACCTTTATCTTCGTCTTCCTCTTCGCTGTCCTTTTTCTTAGGATCTTGTATTCTATCGCAGGCCGCGGGAGTATTGTATATCGTTTTGATCAAATCAACCGTGTCGTCTATATCGACATCCAGCCGAACTATCTGCTCGTACATGTTCATAGTCGCCTCGAGGTTTCTATGCGCAAACGTCGAGTGCGACTCCGCTGCTGTGCAAAGCTTTAATTGCTCGTAACTCAACCTCCTTAGCCTATTAAACAAGTACCCCAGCCTGAATCGTTTGTCATCCCTTATAGACTCCCTCTGTCGAAGCGCGCGGGTAACGAAATACCGCGTAAGCTGTAACCATTGTATATTCGCGCGAGACAAATACCCCTTCTTTTCATCTTCTGAGGTGTTCCAGGTCATGCGGTCCATGATGGTGTGATTGTCAACTGGGTCTTGGTGCGTCCAATATGAGTGCCTCCTGGTGAGGTTCTTCGCCTTCTCGGTGATGTCATGGAAGTCTAACATGTCGTAATGGTGCTCATGGTTTGATATATTGTAGTGAAAGGGATCTGTGATGTTGGGTATAGTGGAGTTGCTCGGTTCGGATGGCTCTTCGGGGCTGTCTTCGCCGGAGAACTCGGTAGGCCACATACTGCTGAGGGAAGAGACGTTTCCGAAGAGGACATCGTAGAGGTCACTGGAGTAGATTGGATATTGAGCGTTTGCTGTGAGAACTAAAATACAAAATCAAAATCAATGTAATCAATTTAGACGACCGCTTGGCGCAATGGTTCGAGCGTAGGCCGCTCGGCTTACTGCACATAGTGGTTGCGGTTCGATTCCCGCCGGGGCAAATTTCGGAAATGGCCTTTGCGTAATTTGCCCTGGTCTGGGTGTCACTGGGATCGCCCCCAGTCCGTGGTACGTTGCCCATAGTTCAAACGTTGCTTAGTTAGGGACCATACAGTTGGTGTGTCAGTCTGGCGATATTTATTATTTATTTATTTATGTCAAAAGGTTTTCGGTTTTATTATGGTCGGACGTATTTTGATCCGTAGTATCACCTCCGGTTTAAGTAGTAGACATACGAGTATCTCGCTGTCTTATTTAGACATTTAAGTATAACGAGTAGATTCGACGGTATATTAAAAGCTATGACAGGTTAGTTAGGTAGGCACCTATCCGTCGTTTATGACAGGCAACTCAGGCTAATAAAGATATACTTAACTCTTAGGCATAATATATTTGATTTATAGAGAGGTACTCACAAAGGGACAATGATACGATGACATCCAGCATTTCGATTTTCGCGAATGTTGTTAAAATCCAATCGCCAGAATCGCTTATTTCAATAAAACATTTTTATGAAGTGATCATTATGGAAATTACTCATAAAAAATATAAGCGTAATTTCTAATTTCTAAGTGGTAGAAGGTACCTAGGTACTTATAATTACCTAGATATCTACCTAGGTACTAGATAGATCCTAGATTTACTATTTATTTATTGATTACTATTTATTTAGATTTAGCTTCCTACCAGTAACTTTGTGACTTAACATGACAAATATTTTCATTTAGTAAAACAATTTATTTTTAAACTATTTTGAGGTTTATTCTTTTTTATAAAACTTATAGTAAGTATTATATTTTTATTCTATTCAAGCAAAAGCATCAAGGTCTGGAAATGTATAGGAAATATGTAAAAATATTTTATATAATACATATTGGTTAAATTATTATATGGTGGCGCGTTGGAAATAACTTAAAACTACGGTTGGAGTGTAGCCTTAGGGGCGCTATGACTTAGGTTTAGGTTTAGGTTAGGTTAGGTTAGAACAGTGACCGAAACGCGCGAGCCGAGCGAGCGAAGCGAGCGTGCCGCGGCAGCGGCGGGCGAAGCGCCAGAATCTGAATGTGTCATTAGGTTATGTTAGTTCCCAGTTAAGGGGGCTATGGAGCCAGGACTTAGACGAATTTTCGAGAATTTTTTTTTCGTTGTGATGACCAAAACCACCCACCTCTGAACTTTGAGACATGAAAATTAATATAATTCCGAATTTGTATAACCTTACAAAGGTATAACCTGAAAACATGTAAATCTCTATCATCATCATCATCTGCCTTACCTTTTCCCATTATCTGGGGTCGGCGCAGTATGTCTTTTCCTTCCATACATCGCGCTTTCCCGTCATACTCACATCCACTCCAACCTCGTTCATATCATTCTTAATACAATCCATCCATCTTTTCTTGGGCCTTCCTCTCGCACTGTATCCATCCACATTCATATTCATCACATGTAAATCTCTATAAAGGCTATTAATTACTTATAACTTTATTTTGGCTATTTCAAGTAATAACCCGATGAATTTATTTTCCCACAAATATTTTAACATTAAAAACTATACTTTATCAATTAAGACTAGAAATAAATATTTAAGTTGCAAACTGCAATGGCGTTATCATATTTGTACTTATTTCGACAAGTTCAATTCGAATGAGTTTACAGAGAATGAATTAATGAAATAATGATCTGCGTGATATCTGGTTGCGGATCGGAACACGGCAGCCACACGGGCAAACCAATCGCGACTATGTCGAGAGTTCCCTATTTTAAGTTGCACCGACGGCACAGTCGACTACTTGGCAGTATTCTATTGTTTCGTAACGGCTAGCAAAAATGGCTGTATGGGTACTGAATACACTTTGAACTCTTAAGGCATCAGGGGAGGCATTCGCAATAGACGGAAAGTTTCCGTGACGGAAACAACAGCTTCCATCCTACTTCTAATTGATATGTAAAAGAAGGTTGGTAGCTGTCGTTTCATTTGTGCACCATATCGATCAGATCTTTACCAGGTACTCAAAACACACAAAACGGTCAGTAATATATTTTTTATGTAATAACACCTTAATCAACAAACTTCCAAAGTCTTTTCTTATAACGACCGGGTTCCTTAAGTACCTTCTTACAATTGGCATCGTTCAAGTCAATCAGGTCCACCAGCAGTTCAATGTTGAACCAGTGTTGCAGTTGTCTCTCGTTAGTCTGCAACGCGTTATACAGGGTGTGCTTAACGCGCATGTGTTGCCTTCTAATCATACACAACCTGAACGCTCTGAACGAGAACAGACTAAATGTTTTACAGTTAGCATCTACTTTGCTGAATAGGAATCCCATTCTGTATAATGCAGACGTATTATATTTCTTCCTCATAGCTTGCATGAACACGAGTTTGTTTCTTATGTGGTATATGGCTTGCTTCATCAGTTCCAATAGCCGTCGTCGAGCGTGGAATGGATCTCTTTTGGAGTATACGTCATTGGGGGCTATCCAGCCTCCGCGGCGGCCGTTTGCTGATCTTATTATGTCTGCATTGCCATTTTCCACCTTGAAACTCAGGAGTTCATCGGTCGGGTCCATGGCCGTTATCAAGGTCTCAACGTGGACTGCATTGGATAAGTTGGCCTTGTTGGGGGCAGCTTTCTTGTCAATTTGCTCCCATATGTAACTAGGATCGAACCTTTTTGTGAAATCTTCAAATTGGAATATTTTTTTCGTTTGTTTTCCGTTTTGAGAGTGGATCGCATTGCTGTAGACAAGCAATATTAGGGTTCCTGAAATAATATCAAATTTTGAGCACCTATGATAATCACTGAATTTTGTTTTATAAATAAGTAATTTACCGAATGTTTTGCCAAACATAGTTATTCTTCACGGTGTAAACGGTTCATAAATATGACCATTAGGTGCGATACGACATTACTTACTATAAACATAAAAATGAGAATTAATTAATTATGTAACATTTTATAGGTAACTAGCTGAGCCCGCGACTTCGTCCGCGTGGAATTTTACTTAACAAAAAAGCCCGCTCCCGCGTTCTGAGCCCGCACGACAAAAACCATTTTTTCATTTTTTAATTTTTTTTTCTAAAATAACAGTAGCCTAAGTTACTCCCTATTACATCAGCTATCTGCCAGTGAAAGTCCCGTCAAAATCGGTCCAGCCGTTTCGGAGATTACCCGGAACAAACACACAGACAGACAGACAGACAGACAGACAAAAAAAATTTAAATCGCGTTTTTGCTATAGTTGTCGTATGTACTTTCATATGCATTTAGTGAAAAGGTGTTATATTGATATTACAAACAGACACTCCAATTTTATTTATTTGTATAGATGAGTTTTGTGAATAATTAATGAAGGCAAGGAAATCATAATCTTTAATAATTGTCCTTGAAAAACAAAATACTTGCCGCCATTAATCTCTGGGAAAAATGGACCAATTTGTTGATTTAAATAGCATTAGTGATTTTGTAATAGCATAAAGTCAGAATCATGCGTACGATCCGCCTTAGGGTAGCCTATAAGATGATTGCAATAAGAGCGGGACGGAGGCGAGGGGAAGGGGAGGGTTGGCCATACGGATCTCTTACTTATCGTGCGAAACGCAGCTAATTTACGTCGATATTCTGTGACAGAGTGGTACTACCGAGGTCAAGCAAGCCCGTATAAGAGCTGTTAAACAATGGGCTATAGCTTGGATTACACCTTACTTGACCGTGTGTCATTAACAAAGGTCAATAATAAGTACACAAGGTGTGTTTGTATCTACTGATTCGTAAAAACAGTAAAACTTATCAATATAGTTGACATGAAAACGAAACACTATCTGATCGATAAATAGGTAATTGTTAAATAATGTCACGCGTTCACGAGACCTCATGTATTATTTGAATAGTAAGAAAACTTGGTCAAACAAGGCCCAAGCCCGTCGATACGCGCCGTCTCCTTCCACCAACCTTGTTATTGTATCTGCTCTCCTGTTCTGGCTAGCCCCAGAACGGGCCAAAGATTAAGGTTGGTGCAAGGGTAAGTATTATTGTGCCTAAGTTTTCATATCCAATATTCGAGGAGTCACAGGCGGATGGGCCAGTAGTCCGGAGCTGGTCGGAGTTTGGAATTAATTATTAATCTTATTATTGACTAGCTGAGCCCGCGACTTTGTCCGCGTAGAGTTTAACTTAACAAACTTTCATCCCCTATTTTATCCCCTTGGGGGTAGAATAATCAAAATCCCTTCTTAGCGGACGCCTACGTCATAACATCTATCTGCATGCCAAATTTCAGCCCGATCCGTCCAGTGGTTTGGGCTGTGCGTTGATAGATCACTATGTCAGTCAGTCACCTTTGAGTTATATATATAAAGATTATATTAATCACTTCGATTTCAGTTCATGGAAACCAACATTGAATTTTTGTTTTCATAAGTTTTCAGCCAACATCAGGCCCCCATTGCCAATGTACCTAACTCCACCCTATAAATTAGAGACAATAATATGTTTTGTGTGCGTTTCATCATGCACAAACGAGGGGTAACGGTGTGTTCGAAATTTAAACTAATGTCAGAGGGAAAATGTTATTCTGCCAAGAAAATGCAATCCTTACTCTATGCCCCGTAGTATCGGAGCGTAGGGGTTTCCTACCCCTCGAATCAGTCCTACTGCGAGACCTGAGGACGCGTCCCGCCCCGCGCCGGCGTCGCTCGGAAAACGAACACGAAATAAAAATGTAGACGAAACAATAATAAAGTTAATAATCACGCGACGCCATGACACGCGAGGATTCGAAAATTACATTGTTCCCGATATTTGAATTTCGAAGTTTCAGTGATCGTCCTAGTGTGTGCAACTGAAGGTAGAATTTTCGCTCGGTGTGTTTCGTGTGCGGCTTTCAAAGTATAATTACAGGTAAGTCAGTGTTCTACATTACTGATATCGCTGGTTTTTATTAAATTGTTATTTTTTGTGCGTATTTTCCTTCTAATGTGTTTAATTTAAGGATTTTGCGTGAATGTAGTTACTGTTTTTCATTAGATGTACACTTTTGCGGAATGACGGTAGATTTATATTTTTATGGACTAAATTTATCTTGGTCCCATTGTAAAGTGGTTTTAAAACATTACCGTAGCTCGCGACGCGCTTGTAACGGAAATTATTCCTGCTCTACGAAAAATATATATAATTTAAGAAGGTGTTACTAAAATATCGATGTTCTACTTGAATCTTTGAACAATTTTACCGCTAAGTACCTACTTATAATTATATTAAAATTAATAATTATTAGTGAGAGACGGACCGCGAATAACTAGTGATTGAATCCATAAAAAGTACTAATATCACATAGTACTTATCGTTCCAGATATTTTTTTTTGATTACGATTAGATTTACATTTATGACAGCGATCAGTAAATCTTAAAAAAATAATCTGGTTTGATACTGTTTGCTATTAATCTTGCTGGCTTCCCTCACTGGTTCTACCCGTTCTATTTACGTTACTCTGCTCATTTTTTCACTCGAATGCTGTGGAAGTTTCTTTCTTGGACAAATAACCTTTTATTCCTCACATCCATAGCGCCACGAACTTTAATACAGGCCAATAGTAAAACTAGGTAGTTTTAGGTAGGTACCTATCGTTGCTATTCATTGGTGCCAAATCTGTTGTCGTCAAATCGCAACAATTAAATTTTCAACATCTAAACTTATAATTATAAATGCGAAAGTATCTGTTTGTCTGTCTGTTTGTTACGTATCACGCCTAAACCGCTGAACCAATTTCGATGAATTTTGGTAAAGAGATAAATCGGATCTTGTAGAAAGACATCGGCACGAAAATTGTTATTGTCACACCTGGGAACGTGCCTCCCCTCACTAAGAGGGGATTCAGGCCGTAATCCACCACGTTGGCCCAGTGCGAGTTGGCGAATTTCACATGTCTGCGAAAATTAGTTAGACTTTCTAAGACATGCAGGTTTCCTCACGATGTTTAGATTTTCGAAAAACCCCGAGGTGCGAGCCGGGGTTGGAACCCAGGACCTGGTGCCCGTAGGACGCGTGCTTAACCAATCGGCTATCATTGCTTACGAGTAATTTATTACAATTTATTTATTTGTGAGTCAGGCCATAAAGTCACCAACTGGTGACGCAACTAACCCTGATAGGGTAAACTTTGATAAATAAATAAACAATGAGATCCCGCGGGACCTCCCGGCAACGTCACAATACATCTACAAACCTGTTCTAAGACGCGGGATTCTTCTTCCAAATAAGTTTACCCGCCTTTACAACGATTTACAACGCTACCTTCTTTGTTGTGATAGGCAGGTACCTACACTACCTACATAGAGTGCTAGGGACCTACTACAACGAAGGTGTTGGTAAATATAGGTATGACCTTAGTAAAATAATGCCATAAGTATAAATGTTAAAGATTATTTATAAATCAGAAATAAATCTTATCCTAATGGAGTAAAGTGCAGATTTGTGTAGGCCGATAACGAGTGATACAATCAGAGGTCAGTTTTGAAAGGAAACCCATCAGAGTATTTCTATTTTGAAACATATGTACCTACATTATCTAGGTATAGGTAGTCAAAATATTGCATATAATTAAAATTAGACCTTATTTAAATATCGTATAGCAGACAATCCAGCTTATGTAAGTACCTATAACTTCAGTTACATATTCAAGGAATAATTACAGAGGTTTCAAGCCGTACATTGAACATTGTTACCATTTTACATAATCCATTAATACCAACACCTAATAACTTTATACGGGTTGGTACGAGTAGTAGGTAATGTGGCGAGCCTGTGGCAGGAAAAGTCCCACTGAAAAGTTTCTAATCTTAGTTTTTACCTGAATAATGGAAATTAAGAGAAAATTATTCAATTAAAGCAGCCACGCACTTAAAATTTAATTAATTAAATAATTGCGTGCTATTCAGCTTATTATTAATTGTAATCGAGCGAGCCTGTTCTGTGGGCTGAGCGTGTAACTGGATCGTTCAATGTAACTAAGTATTGGTAGGTATACACTATACAGGTTGTTTCAAAAGTGCGAAATAATACTTAATTGTGGTATACCGCACGTATATTGAGATATATACTTATTCCTACAGTCAGCTGATATATAGATACCTAGTGATGAGAGACCATACGTAACTATCATATTTTCTGAGGCTTTTGAATATTACCTATTGTGGCCTTACGGCACATCCAACGGATAAGAAAATAGTCCAAACTGAGAGCGATCTTGGGTACACTTTTGACGTGTAATGTTGTACTGGTATGACATAAGAATGACATTTCCAAGATCGTTCTCAGTCTTGAGATAGATTTATGAATACGGGCCTTTGAGTAGCAGCCACTTGGTCAAGAGATTGTTTTTAAAAAAATATGCAAATATTGGAAGTTATTTCGTGCTCTAGCAAAATAGCAGTCCACGGACATGTTCCACCGTAGCGCCTAAACTGCCCATCCGATTTTGAAGAATGAGGTGTCAATCGATTCTTTATTATGACAACGAAACAATGATATAAATCAGCACCATTATTTTATCACTTTCTATTTTATTTTATTTATCTCAAGGCGGGTTACAGTTCTTTTCAGTTTTATTTTTAAATCTTTTAATTTTTTCTTATTTATTCAGCCGCTTTACTACAAATATACGAGTGAAACTCGTATGTATATATTACGTAGCGAAAAGGGACTCTAGGGTGCGTATAAACATGGTAGAGAGTTGAAGGGCACCACACGAAGCGTCATCGTCAAAACACCAATCGCAAATAAAATATAGCTTTCGGGTGGTTTCAAAAAATACTTAAAAAATGGGGCATGCGAAGGCCTGAACCGAATTGTGCCGAGTCACCCCGCGCCGTGTACAGGGGGCTACTGAAAGGCATCCATTAACTTTTTGTGTGTGCCATTATGGACGGCGAATGTTTTCCGGTCCTGTTTAAGTATTAATGTTGGCACAACCTGTATATAATGGCTAATCTCTTTTGAATACTTACATTTAAACGCCGGAACACCATGGCCTTTTGGTGACGTCGACCTTAAGACGTGTCTTCTTTTAGGCCAAGGTGATCTTGAAAAATTTGGGCAATAAATTAATTTCGATCTTAAAATCGTCGGCAAAAGGTTCTTTATTAAACGAAAGTATGGCTATGATTTGTGTACTAACATGTATTCGGTAGATTTCAGTGTCCTAATAGGTAGGTACCTTCCTACTACAAAAATGTGGCTGTATCGAAATACATCGTCTTTGCTGTGAATGCAGCCTAAGCAATCTATACATCTATACAAATAAATAAAATTGGAGTGTCTGTTTGTAATATCAAAATAACACCTTTTCACTAAATGCATATGAAAGTACAAACGACACCTATAGCAAAAACGCGATTTAAAAATTTTTTGTCTGTCTGTCTGTGTGTTTGTTCCGGGTAATCTCCGAAACGGCGGGACCGATTTTGACGGGACTTTCACTGGCAGATAGCTGATGTTATAGGGAGTAACTTAGGCTACTTTAATTTTAGAAAAACAATTAGGGTTCCGCATAAAAAAATAAAAACACATGAAATCAAAGAGTATCTCCGAAAGGGGTGGACCGATTTTGACGGGACTTTCACTGGTAGATAGCTGATGTTATAAGCAGTAACTTAGGTTACTTTTATTTTAGAAAAACAAAATTAACAAATTTATAAAAATGAAAAAATGGGTCCTGTCGCGCGGGCTCAGAAGGCGGGAGCGGGCTTTTTTGTTAAGTTAAATTCCACGCGGACGAAGTCGCGGGCTCAGCTAGTAATATATATCATACGTCCAGCAAACAATAAATCACAGGTGCTGTCTAGTTTTCGTAATAAAACTCCCGATGATAAATAGTGTGTCATTCTTACTAATTTTGTTTAAAACGCAAAAATGTAGTTCTAAACAAGAACTTCACAAGATTATATAATTTCATTGAGAAATGGGTGTTTTTAAAATCCGTCTACGAATGTAGGTAGCATAAGGAAACTGTAACGGAGGTATTGGTTTTTAATAAATTAATGTAGATTTCGACTTTTGTTAATCGAAAATATTTATTTTTTTACGTAGGTAAGCAATTACGAGATTCACATCACGCTTGAACTGCGGTGTTTGGTACAAAGCTAGGTACAAACAGACTAGAGTTGAGTAAACCTTGTGGTTTGTACGAGCATTAAGTACCTACGTTAAAATGACGCATACGTAACATGCGTCTTTTTGATGACATTTTGTCATTAGGGCGCATGTAGCCACATGCTATAGCATTTGTTTACATACATCCGAAATACGAGAAAAAATCAATGGGTCCACGAGCGGAGCCGCGAGCAAAACCTTTAACACAATTTATTAATGGTAGAAACTCGAGGCATTAAATATTAAAAAGGTTAACATTAATCAAGAGTAATATAAGCTGCCTACCTGGCATTTGAAACCTTAATTGGATT
Source organism: Notodonta dromedarius (assembly GCA_905147325.1). Taxonomy (NCBI): domain Eukaryota; kingdom Metazoa; phylum Arthropoda; class Insecta; order Lepidoptera; family Notodontidae; genus Notodonta; species Notodonta dromedarius. The sequence goes on from LR990172.1 coordinate 10,771,423, forward strand.
GGAGAAAATGTTGAAATAAGAGAAAAAGGTCGGGTACCTATGTAGTATGTATAGGTAGGTAGGCCACAAGATGACAGGTGTTTTTTTTGTGGTAGGTACTAATAGACACGTTATCTTTAGCATTAGAAAGAAATTACAAGAAAAAAGTAAAAATCTTTATAATTTTAATAAAAAGTTATTTATATTGCACTAGCTGACCCGACAGACGTTGTCCTGTCTTAACTTTGAATATTGAATTCCTAGTGGCCTGAATGATTTCCGGGTCGCTCTGCTTGGGTAGTATTTTGAAAAAGGTAGTACTTAAATGTCAACCAGTTGCCTAAGCATTAGCCAGCCAGTGTATTAAATGTTTTAACAGACGATACGGCTGAATATCATTTAGGCCGCTAGTTGAACGGCGCTGTTTATTAAAGTGGCTAGGCTGTTGATTGAACGGCGAGTTAACCTAGTTGGCTGCGACATATATATATTGATTAAAAACAGATCTATAATATGCTCTGTGAGAGTCAATACAAAGCAACTGAAATGCTATGAGTTGTGTGCCGACCGCCGATGCTAAAGCGTTCATTTCGTTATTGCAACTGTCGCAGCGTGCGTCGTGCGCGTCTAACGCACTGCGTTTATTGCATTTTCATTTGTCCCTTCAATGCACCTTGGACCTTATCAAACTTTTCATGAGTTATTGTTCATCTTGCAGTGTTGTAGTTAATAAGTAGTGTTTGTAGTTAGTTTAATCTAAGTAGTGAAGTGGCCTGGCTCCTCTCGAAGTTAACTAATTTCCCACTCATATCCGCCACAGCATAACTCTTTGTTAAAGTCCCGCCCTACCGCTCCCCAACTGATTAAACTTTCACTACGTGTTTTTCGCTCTAGGAACTTTTAATTTAGTTTTATTTCAAATATAAATGCAAACTCGTCTAAGTAGATACAGTCTTGAGTTATCAAGACTTTGTTTGATGTAATAATGTAAAAAACTTCAATTTTACGAGATTATTTATAATTAAAATGTTTTATTCTAGGTAATGTAAGGTCATCACATTACTAGTCCCTTATCCAGTTAGCCTCTCTGGCTAAATGCTAGCTAAGCTAACTAGCTAGCTAAGCTAAATGCTTATGATACGACCACTCCTATGACAAGCATTATCCCGCGCTAAAGGCATTGCTACGTTACCTGTCACGTTAGATTTAAATGTTAATAACATAAATTAGTTTTATTTATCATCACATGGTATCATTAATTAATCAAAAATAATAAGAATAGTATTATAATATTATATTATATTATATTATATTATATTATATTATATTATATTATATTATATTACATTACATTACATTACATTACATTACATTACATTACATTACATTACATTACATTACATTACATTACATTACATTACATTACATTACATTATATTATATTATATTATATTCTATTATATTATATTATTATTATATTAATCAATAGTATTATCAGTCATTATTCCAATAATCAAATTACATACTGGGGTTTCAATTTTATTTTAATGCGATCTTACGACCTACTTTGCTTAACCCTTATAAATGACATTCATCATTAGGTAGGTTTGATAAATGATGCAAATAATCCCTTGAGCGGTTACAAATGATGGGAACATCCCTTTATATTTAACGAGCCCTCGAAATGATACCAAGTTGTTATAACAATTGTTTAACCTGGTGTTATGTTGCGTAGTAGTTTCATTCTCCGTTATGTAAACTGTTTACTGTTTAGTAATTACTGGACAGGGAATGCCGAGTATTATCATTAGTTAGTTATGCCTCGTTATTAACCTTCTCGTGAAACTGTTGGCTTAAAAACTCAGGCTTAGCGTGTGCTGACAGGCAGGCGATGCAGCACAGCATATTTTACAGAATTGGTAGAGCGGCCATGTTGATCCAGGCGTACTTCACGAGCGTATGCTGCTACGCAGATAAATGTAAATGACACAACTAGATTTTCCCAACTAGACAAATAAATAAATAAATATCGCCAGACGAACACACCAATTGTATGGTCCCAAACTAAGCAACGATTGTACTATCGTAAATAAAATGTCAGCGCCGCTTTTAATCCTTACTATATAATATTATAAATGCGAAAGTAACTCTGTCTTTCTGTCGCTCCTTCGCGCCAAAACTACTGCACCGATTTCAATGAAATTTGATACACAGATAGTCTAGAGCCTGAGAAAGGACATAGGCTACTTTTTAATGCGAAAAAAGAGTTTTAAGGGGTTGAAAGGGGGGATGAAAAGTTGTATAGAAGTACCGTTATTTTTAGAGCTAGAAGCTTGAAACTTATTTGTTAGGCAGTTGATTCGATATAAATAAATATGACATACAAAGTTTGTAAAAGTTTTACCCTCAAGGGTGTAAAATAACAATAGGGAATAGGGGATGAAAGTTTGTATGGAAATATAGCTCTTTGCAGTGAAACACTGCAAAACGCTCATTAAAGTATTTATACGTATGTGTCTTATTTGTAAAAACAATTGCCTAAATAATTAAAAATGCTACCCAAAGACACTATTCCACGCGGACGAAGTCGCGGGCATAGCTAGTTATAAATAAAAATCCTAATGCCTAATATTTTTTGTCCGCTTTGTTTGTTTAGACAGCGGGTTTCACACGGCGTACAATGTAGACATATTTATTTTTCGACTACAGGAAACAGAGATAACATAAATCAGCGATTTGTTGCGTCAATGCAAATGAGGGGTAGGATTTAAAAATAATATTTTCTATTGCTCTACGCTCTACCTTATATAGATTACAGCATACAGAGAGATTACAATGGATGCCATCACACCCGACATACTGGATAATTATTCTGATATATCGCTTTTGGGGTATATCGGCCAATGTTTGATTAACACGCCCACGGGGATTTATGTCCTCGTGATTATTGTATCCAACATTTGATCCAATACGCCAGAGGGAAGTAATGTGGGTCTGTTATGTCGTAATTAATGAGTGTCGTGATGTTATTTGTTTTTGTGGGACATTAGGATTGGAATATTTGATTAATGTTTGTCGGATAATAAATATCGCCAGACAGATACACCACCTGTACGGTCCCAAACTAAGCAAAGCTTGTACTATGGGTACCGTACAATGCACTGGGGGCGATCCCAGTGACACCCAGACCTGGGCAAATTACGAAAAGGCCATTTCCGAAATTTGCCCCGGCGGGAATCGAACCCGCAACCACCATGTGCAGTGAGCCGAGCGGCCTACGCTCGAACCACTGCGCCAAGCGGTCGTCACATTGGAAGAAGGATTAATACGTCACACACAACTGTTCTTATTACTGTTGCACTGTTATGATACATGTCGAACCAATCACATACTTGTGGCAAATAACTGTGACTAGAGATCAGAAACTATCCCACAAGGGTCGACAAAGTGTCAATGCTTCTCTCTGTGTCAATGTGACGCTTGTGCTTTTCTTCTATGATGGGTGGAATTGTGCATTTTTCTTATTTTTGGTTTAAACTTGTGACATAATTATGGGTATACAGTTATTACGCCAATTATGCCAGGCGCATTATGTAAAGTAGTCATTTGTGTCGGTCCTAGCGGCTCCGTATACCGCCTCTACATAACGCTGCGTCTACCGCAGCGCGTAGCGGATACCGGAAGACGTATTCATTCAGATATGACATATGTATTAACATAGGTTACGCGGGACGCTGTCCGGCTAATGGAGCGTCGATCGTGTAAAGCAAAATCACCCTTTAGGGTTCCACCTCACGTCTTTCCAAATCGTTAGCACGGCGCACGTTCGGGACATAAATGCCATAAGTCGATCGGATCTGTAGTCACGTAGCGAACAAAAGTGGTCCAGGCTTCCTCCCGTGGGCAGTGCGAAGCGAAAATGATCAGGCAATAGAATTCTATTTCATTTTTATGCAACAAAGTCGGCAAACAAGCGTTCGGCCGCTTGATATTAAGCAGTTACCGTAGCCTATAGATGTTTGGAATACCAATGGCATTACTTGCATGTTGCCGACCTGAAGGTGAGTGGGATAGAGGGGGGGGGGGGGGGAGGGCGGGGGTTTGGTCTCACGACTCTCTCACTCGTCGTAAGTAATGCATACTAGCTACTTTACGCAGATTTTCTGTAAGACGGTGGTACTACCTCGGTCAGGTTTCTTGTCGATTGTATGGGACAAAATCTCGTACTCTACTAGCGTCTGATTTGCGTCTAGTTCATACCATCGAGCGCTTGTTTTTTTTAATATCAGTTTTTCCCGACTTAGCCTTCTGGTCCCATAATAATAAATTAAAATGTCGTTGTGGTCGATAAATATCTACTTAGTTCACTTCCAGTGTATCTCAACATCTCCGTTAAACAACGGGAGACAGTAACGGAAATCCATTAGCGGCAACACTGGAGTGGCGCATGGCGCTCAGGTTGTGTCACGTTACCGTCCCGGATGCGTGTCGTGACGTCACCGTACCGGGCTCGTCCCGCCGCCGTTTTTAACTGTTTTCAATTAAGAATGAATAGTTTTATAGTGTTTGGCTTAAACGATTGTTAAACTTAGAGAAGTAGTGAGAAGTTTATATGAGGGGTTTTTTATAAGTATATGATCAATTTTTAAAGATAGCTGTCACCAAAAGTACCTTCCCATTCTTTAATACGTATTCCTTCGAAAGTAGACTTTATGTGAACGGCGGCATTGCCAGCTGATTCTTTTAAAACACAAACTAAATTTGTCATGAGTAGGTATTGCTATCCTGCTGACATTCGTGATTTATGGGCAGGACATAAATATTATAAGTACCTACATACGTCTTACAAAATTAATAGAATATAATAAGAATAATATAGTAAATGATATTCTTAGCTATAGACCTGATACCGATGAGCCCCATTTAAGCCGCCCCGACCTTGAGATCCAGTGTCCCAGACTTGCCTTCAAAATTTTTAAGTCGCAAGCGAATAAGACGTTTACCGAACTGAAATATGTAAGTACTAGCTGTGCCCCGCGACTTCATCCACGTAGTATTTTAACTTAGCAAAAATTTTGGGATTATCGGGTTAAAAAGTATCCTATATGTTAATCCCGGTTATAATCTATCTGTGTTCCAAATTTCATCCAAATCCGTTCAGTAGTTTTTGCGTGAAGGAGTAACAAACATACATACATACATACATACATACATCCACACTCACAAACTTTCGCATTTATAATATTAGTAGGATTGAAGCCGTAGGTATATTCACACCTCATTAGTCAAGCTGTTTAGAAAAAGAAGAATTACGTATACAAAATGTGTAAGCATGACTTATCATGAGCTTGAATACGCCCAAAAATCCTTTTTTAGTGCTCACATAAGGAACTCCTGTGCAAAATTTAATGTTTCTACACCCACTGGATTAGATTGTATGTTGTCTGTCAGTCAGTTGTTAGTTTCATCAAGTACATTTAAGGCCAGAAAATGTAAGGTATTGAAATTGGTAAAACAATTGTTAGCTCCCTAGTTATTAGGGCAATAATAGGCCGAGTATCGAAATCGATATTCTCACGGCCCCATTAGTTGCCATTAGAATTCCATCCGTACTCCCTCAGAGTAATGATTGATTTTCGATTGCAGTTTAAGATGCTAATAGTATCTTTACCTAATTTGAACACAGTTTTTTTTCAATACGAGTGATAATTATGCTTTTAGATAATAATTACGAGTTAAACCTGTCACTAGCAGCTAATTAAAATTCGACTTTAATAAAACCATTATGAGTCCACATTACCCAAATGTTGGTTTGCAATTAATATTCTCGCTGTCTCTTATTGTACGGTGCAACCTATTTGCGGTCCTAATGAAGGCAATTAAGGTGTGTAATTCTATGCGGGACTGAATTATGCTTTTCTATACCTTCAGAATGAAATTCACGATCAGTAACTATTTCTCCTTCTAATAATAACTGCTGAGACTGGCCAATAAAAATAGTAGTGAAAATCATGCTATACGACTGGAAAATTTGACCAAAGTATCTACCTAATTGCAATATTTTTACAATTTCTTTGGGTTTGATGGTCCGTAGCATTTTCTTATGTTGTCAACTCCACTCGTCCCGACTCGTACTGCGTGATTACTCCACCTTCAAAGAAATATATAAAAATCTGAGATATATACTTACTTGCCTTTGTTATATACTCAAGTTACCCAGACCAGGAAAAATCTTTAAAATATCGAGATTATGCGTACGAGTGTGTGTTAGTATGATTAGAAGTTAGAACACTTCAGCCAACTCCTTTTCAAGACGTGACGATACACATACCAATAGCAATAATATCCGGAAAAAAGTAGAAAGAATATCGTAACACGATAATATTTTAATAGTTACGCCTGTCGCTTTGAGTGACGCGGCATCCGCGGGGAAGATTACGCGGATCCCCGGGGATCCCGTGTCCTGTTCAAACGGGATCAGACCCGGCTCCGTGGAGCCCCATGCCTGGCACGGGTCTCTTTGTCTTTCATTTATTTTGTGTACTTCGGAAATATTAAGGGCGATGTCATGTGCGAAATTTTTGATCAAGAAATGTGCTGCTGGGTTTGCTTGTCTTGGCGGCAGCACTGCCGTGCACGTGTTGCGATTACAATAAATTGCGTTAGTCCTTCAGCAAGAGCAAGACAGCCCTTTCGTTACTAACAGTTCGACTGACCACGCATGCTTATACTAGGTGAAACAAAAAGGGTATACTATTTTCATAGCAACTTTACTTTGTAAATCTAAAACTATCGGCTTTGTGGGACAGCTGAAGTACTAAAAGTTTTGTAGTTTTGTGAAATCTGTCAACAGCTGTATTTCTTTAACACCGGTTTTTTTTTCAAGATTTCTCCAAAGCTGATGGTTTTAGAATTACAAAATTAAGTTTTGAAAAAAGAAGTATACACTTTCTGTTTCAACCTGTAGAAAAAAAAACAACTTTGTAATAAAACACTAGATATGATTAAAGCATACTTACAGGTTTTTAAGCCGGTTCGTAAATACTGAGATATGCGGTAACATATATAGAAACCAAACTTATGTACGACACGAACGGAGAACTTATCTTTTTTTGTAGTCGATAATAAAGTCTCCATGGACTTGCAATTCTTTTATCAAACTGAAGTTGCAAGAAAAGAATATTCAATATCTTCGCTAAACAGCGTCGAATGGGGAAAGTTGCAAGTTTAATACGAAATGCAATATTTTTTTATGACTTCATGGAGGTACCTCGTGGGTTTGATGGCCGCTTTGCATGTGAAAGGGTCATGCTATGCGCTCATGAAAATGCAATATTGTAGGTACTCTAGTGCTGTTGTTAGAGGTATACGATTTTAGGGCCCCGTGGTAGCTAAATAAAATGAATAGGTAACAAAAAATTTGTGCGAACAAGAGGCGAACAAAGGCGACGCCATTTCTAAACCCATGATCGGAAAGTATAATGAAAAGTGGCACTTATTAGACAGATGGACAAGTGAATATAAAATTGTGAATCCTTTGTAGGTTTGCGATTTTTTAATATCTATTCTCGACAGCAACCGCAATTTATTATACATAAAACAATTATTTTGAAAATTATTCATTTTACATACAATCGAAGAGTATGTACTAAACAATGTAAATATAATAACTTAATACTTACATGAATCTTATAATTAGTACCTTTATATAGATAGATTCTAACTAGCTATAAATTGGTGTAAGTTTATGCTTACAACTATTTAATGCGTCATACGGAACCATCCTTATTCCCGAAAGTCTACTCTGCACCACTATTATATTTCGTTCATGAACACTCGCGTTGTTTGCGACATCGACTTCAGAATAAAACCTTTTGGCATTATACGACTTTAGAGAAAAGCATTCTTATTTTCTTCAAAAAATTGTTTTGAAAAGAATTTCCAGAGGGTCAAATACTTTTGTTTGTTGGTTCGTTGGAGGAATGACTGGTATATAAAGTTGAGCATACACTGTGTTAATTGTGAGCGATTTCTTATCGCATTTTAGCGCAAGCGATGTTTCAGTTACTAAAATTGCGATCGGTTTTATTTTATACTAGCTGTACCCTGCGCGAGTTGCTACGCGCCTTTGTGGGCTCATGCACAACACTTTGCAGATCATGATAAATAATTATGATCAAATGCATAGTTTACGATTCTATAAAGGACATACAGACAAACATTCATTTTTAATACATATATAGATGTAGCAGGGTTGAAATGAAAGACTATAATTATCATAATTAAATAAGTTTATCGCTATTCACGTAGACGTATTATAATGAATTTCAGCCTTAAACATTAAAGCTGAAATTCAAGATGTTTGTCGCTTACGATAATCTATATTTTTTAAATTGGATTAAAGGACATAATAATATAATACCGGCGCTAATATCTACGCTAGTAGAACCACGCAATGTCGTAATTGACAAATTGCTTTGGCAATCAGTTGCGTTTTTTTATCACAATGCTAGTGGAAAAAGTACTGACTTTGTTTTGAATTATCCATTCCTTCGCATCGTCGTAAATCATCCATCCAGACCGTATTCGGTCACAGCGACTCGTTACTGACTAGTTGAGTGAGAGCTTGGTTGGTGTACTCTCAGGTGACTGACATACCCTATTTTAGAAGCGCATGTGCGACCACATACGCTACAAGTCAATACCCCTCCGACGTAATTATAATGTATGGCCACAGGTGGTCGGGCCTTGAGCTCATCTCGTTTAGCATCGAGCTCTTCTTTCCTCCATTTTTCAAACTCTAACACCTTGGTCCGTACAGTATGCCTCCACCGCAAACGGTCGTGGTGTCGTGATGTCTATAAACGGTTTTTTATTGTGTTGTGTCTAGATTTTGGTGTCGAGATTGGCTGCCAAACGTTGCCAAATTATAAAACTTTTTTATAGCTTTTTATGACAATGCTTGGGGGCAATGAACTTTTATTAAGTTGTAGGTATGCAATGTGGAAGGTCAAATTTTACAAACATTGAGCCCAAGTCTGCGTTATGCGTTCCTTAAATAATAATTAGCCTTGAAGTTCTACTATTGGTCTCCCCTCAATGTGAGGGGGATTCAGGCCATAGTCCACCACGCTAACCCAGTGCGGTTTGGTGAACTTCGCACATTCTCTCAAACAGACTGGTTTCCTCATGATATTTTCCTTCACAGTTCAGCAATATATTATATGAAAAAAGTTAAACAAGTGATAAACCCGAGTCATGACAACTTTCACATCAAAATTTGACATAACACTGGTTTATTACGGGTTACCTTTTCTTTTTTAATAACACCGTCCAAGTTTTGTATGAAACTTATTGCAAATAATGGGTACCGAGTATACTTAAGTATATTAATAGTATATTAAAGAGGTGATTAATGAATTATATTGAAAACGGACGTTCAATATTAACTCTCGAAGTTTCCGGATAAAGTGAAGATGCCTGGAGCGATTTCAATTAAATTCGAAATTGACTCGTCCATCCGGCGGGCCGGGAGGAGGGGCGGCAAACATGGACCACCTCTCGAGAATCTTTTCTCGGAACTATTTAAAGATTTCGCTCCCAGTGGCATCGCGAGACGCCGGAGAGATTAATTGGAATTACGAACCGACTATGAGCGAGTTGCCTTAAAAGCAATAGGCCTAAAAATACATCATCTAACTAAATATAATCCCTAAAATGCCAAATACCTGAGTGGTTGAATCTCTGCGAAGCAATTGCCTGCATAGTAGAATGCCTACAATACAAAACCAATCTAGTTGAACGAAAGCTCTGCTTAGAAGATGTTTAATAATTGTTCTGCTTTCAGCATTGATGTTATTGAAACGAATTCTGTCAATTGAAACCTAACGCTTGCCCACAACAATTTCTAAAATTTTGCCAATGAATCAATTAATGTTGTACCTACCTATGTTGTTTTTGTTAGTCTATCTGAGGTCCGATTCATAGAAACGGTGCTGTAGGAACATACAGTTAGATGATAGTGCATCTCATTTCTTCGTAAAGCTCTATCCCACTTTAAATCAGACTTTTCTCAACTTTTCTCAATGACAATGTCTGAACTTCTTATTCAAAGATGATATAATATTAAAGTACTCGGTTTTAGACAACGAGTTTAAGTAGATTTTATTAATGTAACGCTTGTGACTTATTATCCTCAACAAATTTTCTAACCTCATTCGCGCAAATTTAATAATTACTATTAATTAACTTAATTTCGACGGGAGGTGACACAATTTAGCCGCGCGTCCCCTGAGCGCGTAACTTGCTTAAATAGAGAGGTGTCTCCAGTGACTATGAACTCGGCTGAAACTTTGTGGACGTGCGGTTAGTAAACTTTAAAAGCTTAGAGGGTTGTTTGGTAAATGTCTATAGGTGGTCTCATTCGATATATGACCGCTCTTCTCTAATCAAAATTTAAGGTCTTGTCCCTTGGAGAAACTGAAAGATGTCTACCCTTTTTTGCCAAAGCAGCGTAGTAATTTAATTCACATGGCAAGACATCACCTGTGTCTAGGAGGCAAATGGTACCGAATAAAAATAACAAGGCATTAAGGAGGTAAACTGCAGACAGCTATTATAGCTACGTTTCGACGATGATTGAGAGCTGGAGCTGGAGGTCCATCCCTTTGTCCCACTTCCCTTCAAGTCAACTGGGTGCGATTAAGGCTAAAGCGCCCATCTAGCCCGCGAAGTTCAAATTTTTTGAGGTTTTTTAGAATTTTTTCAAAATCTGACAATAATAAAAGGCACATTTTGTAATTCGCGACAAAGACCGTGTGCAGTGCATTTATTAATATATCCAACTTGCTCTAAAACATTTCAAGAACGACAGCTATCCAGATAATCTGGCAATTTTTGTATATTTAGTGATTTACTAGTATCATATCCACCGTGATAATATTTAGAGTAAAATAAATGTATTAATAAACGCACTGCATACTGTGTTTGCCGCAAATCACAAAATGTTGTCTTAAATGTTTTCAGATTTTGGATAAACTATAAAAATACTCGAAAATTTTGAATTTCGCGGGCTAGACAGGCGCCTTCACCTTAATGCCTTTGGTATTGCAAACATCTCTAGGCTACATGCTTAACATCAGGTGGGTCGTAAACTGTTTGCCGACTTTTTTCTACATAAAAAAGCATGATTGTATGGGGTAGTGTACGAAGTACGATGTCATTAGCGACATATACTTACATATTTTTATACTACCTATTGCTTGACTTATAATATTTAAATAATAACATTTTAAACAATCGTCACTGTTCAAATCTAATCAAATCATTATATTCTTAAGGGATTTGCTTTAAAAGCGACCTAATATCATACGTATCACTCAACCTTTATAGCTGTACTCTGGGATGAGATGCGCAGAGTTTTGATAAAAGGCGCAGAGCTCGCCTGGGCGCGGCGGCGCTTTGAGCGCGAGAGCCGAGAACAAAAAGAATACTTGTATTATGAAAATGTGTGTTTTTATACCTACCGCTATTTTTATACGTGAACACATCAAGACGAGATACGCTGCGACCTCACTCATGGGATTTTCATGAATTTATATCGACCATTGTGAGGAAACCTGCACGTGTTTCGAAAAGATGTGTGAAGTTTGCCAGCCCGCGAGTGTATTGAACTACCGAATCCCCCTTGAATTGAGGAGAGTGTCTGGTATAATGACAATTTATAGTGCGGAATAGCCCAGTGGTTAAAGGGGCCGTCCTCGTAGATGAGAGGTTCCGGGTTCGATCCCCGTCCTGGCCGTTAAACTATGGACGTGGCCCCACTCCTCATACAAGCATTAGCTTAGTTGGTAGGGCTAAAGGGGATACTAGTAATGTGATAAACACACATTGCTCGTAATATTTTATAAAAAAGAAAAATAAATTAACTCATTTGTTCATTAGACTGGTGAATATATAAGTTTTTAGAAAGTCGATAAATTCTAAAGATAATTTACCATTTATTTATGGCTGTCCTTCAGATTGTTCCGGCTAATGACCGAAACGGCTGAACCGCTTTCGAAGGGACTTTCATTGGTAGATAGCCGATGTTATAAGGTACTCCTTAATACCTGCAACAGCTATACAAAATAAAAGTTACAGGATTAGGAATGTACAGTTAGTGCTGCAATTCAATTATATATAAGGGAAGACTCGTATTTAGCAAATAAACTGTAACAAAAATAATAAATCATAATTTAGCCCACTCCTGGGCACGGGCCTCCCCTCACTACGAGGGGGATTCAGGCCGTAATCCACCACGCTGGCCCAGTGCGGGTACGGCGAAACATCGTGAGGAAACCTGCATGTCTTAGAATATTGAACCAATTTTCGAGAGACATGTGAAATCCGCCAACAAAAATAATGTGAAATAAAAAATAAGTATACAACCTATAGTAGGTACATATAGACACTTATATCAGACATATTTATATATATTGTAGTGAACATTAAAGTGCTAACATTATGTGGTTAAGGGAAACAGGTCGATTCTACCAAGGCCGCCGAGATCGGGCAGTGCCGGCGCGGGCAGGCACACCGCGGCAATCACGAACACTTCCCATACGAATTTGCCCATTTTTAGGGAAAAATAATGGTTGTAATCATGGTACAATAATAATGCCAAGACACGTATTCTCTCTTCCAACGATGGCCCTAGACTACGTCACGATCAGTGTTAGCCGATGACGTAGTCTTGGGCACGATCACCAATACCTGGTTTTATTGTAGCGTAGTTTTAATGAACTGTGAAAATGAAATTTGAATTTGACGTTCATCACGTGCTTAACTTTTTTGTATTAACACCGTGAATGTTCACTGAAAAACAATTGAAATCGGATAAATAATAAATATCGCCAGACGAACACACCAACTGTATGGTCCCAAACTAAGCAACGCTTGTACTATGGGTTCCGTACAATGGACTGGGGGCGATCCCAGTGACACCCAGACCAGGGAAAATTACGAAAAAGCCATTTCCGAAATTTACCCTGGCGGGAATTGAACCCGCAACCACCCGATGCAGTGAGCCGAGCGGCCTACGCTCGAACCACTGCGCCAAGCGGTCGTCGCTGTTTAAATAGCCGTTGTCCTGCTTGTGCCTCGGCATTTATTTTAACCTTTACTGTCTCAATACCAATGGCTTAGGGCCATACATTTTGGTTATATTATCTGGCAATTTTTAAAAGACGACTTGAGTTGGCTTGGTGTATCAGACCCGAATAAATATATTTATTTATTTACAATGATACATACTTTTTTGCATCGCAGTTCGAAAACAATTTCAAAATCAGGTTAAATGATTTAATATGCTGGTCACCCTACACCGAGGCCCGCTCTACTAGCTAAGTATCTGCATAAAAACGCTTCGATAATGGTGTCATTTGCCTTGAACTTTCAAACTAGGTATATATTCCCAATTTAAAGTATCACGGAATAATTTTATACTTAAAATTTTATATAGTATATAGGTATATTTAAATTAGGTTGGTCACGGAAACCAAAATTATTAGACAGGTTATCCAGATGGATCCTGTATGATAACCTGACTAAGACTTGTCCTGTAGGAAGTATCCTACAAATACTATAAACGTGAAGATTTGTATGTTTGGATCTTGCTACTCGAACACGCAAAAATGATGGAGAATAAAAATACTATGAACTACAGCAATTTGTTTTCGTAGGTATTTTTTCTCAGTGTACGAAGAGGCACCCTACTATTTTCCCGAAAGAACAGCGCAAGGTGAGGGGAGTTGCAATGTAAAGTTATAATCCATTATAAGGTCCGTATTAATAAATATATCTCAAGTCTACGAGTGATCTTGAGTCCGCCTCCGTCATGCCACTTTGTAGAGAATGACATTTCCAAGATCGCTCTCAAACTTGAGATCGATTTATTTAATAAGGACCTTAGTGTGCGTTGAGCACATCGCTAATAAGTGTGTGGTGATAGAGATTACACGTAGTACTTAGCTACCCGGCGCCTCCACCAAATGTAACAACCGGGTCTTAGGGTTTACCGTGTTAGTAATCAAACTATTAATTATTTATATTACAGTTTAATTTATTTAATATTCTTATTTAAAAACACAATATGTTGATGTTTATACATCGGTATCCCGGTTGTCACTGCCAGCGCACCGCAATTCTTATTATTTGAAAACATTTATCTTTTCTTAAATTCGTTATTTTATCATCAGCCAGGAACGTCTATCGCTAGCATAGATACTCTTTAAATGGTCTAAGATCGCTAGTGGCCAGTGCGCCGACATGGACCTTACATTACCTTTCACATAATATGCACTATGACAAATGGTGGAGCGCGGCTTAGCGGATTGAACTACTCGTATCTAGTGCTTGAATTACACGAAGATACGTGCTGTGTGTCTTATGACACTGGCATAAGGGTCAATATGAAATAATGCACGCGTCTTCTTGAAATGAACTCAATGTCTTTGACGACCGCTTGCCGCAGTTGTTAGAGCGTAGGCCGCTCGGCTCTCTGCACCGGGTGGTTGCGGGTTCGGTTCCCGACGGGGCGAATTTCGGCAATGGCCGTTTCGTTATTTGCCCCGGTCTGGGTGTCACTGTGATTGCGCCCAGTTCATTGTGCAGTACCCATAGTACAAACAAGCGTAGCTTTGTTTGGGACCATACTGGTGTTTCAGTTTGGCGATATTTATTTATTTCACTGACTTATAGGTACATGATTTTGGGTGTTTAATTATTCTCGTAAGTGGTCTCGTTGTGAAGTAAATTAGTCCAATGTCTCGCTCGAAGTGGAGTTTGTTGTTATTTGGGGGGAAGACATGTTGCTTTAATATATCACCCGTCGCGTCGTCTGCCAGGTGCGAAATATTTAATTTAGCCGCAAGTCTAGACAGTTCAGTTGATCTACCATGGTACTCATGAGTTTGACGTTCTGTAGGCGTCTGCGAAAAATATTTAAATTTAAAATGTTTAGGTTCTTGATAGAACTAATAAACAAGGTAGGTATTAAGGAGGCAAACTGCAGACGGCTATTGTAGCTACGTTTCGACGATGAGTGGGAGGGCCGGGAGCCCCCCCTTTGTCCCACTTCCCTTGAAGTGGACCACGTGCGATTAATGCCTTTGGTGTTGCAAGCATCTCCAGCCTACATGCTAATTTTCTACCTTTACAATTTTACTAAAACTCAAGCGAATAGCGTGCGACCTAAGTCACCGCCAACGAGAAACGATGCGAAAATGAATAGATTATTTTATTGAAATATTCGTTTTTGATGTTTCGTACTCATTATTTTTATTCATATTCAAAGGCAAAGCATTTATTTTGTATAGGTCTACGGGGGCAGTTACAAATTGTCATTTTTACATATTTTTCTTAAATCTACATCCGTATCGGAACGCGACCTCGACTGAGAAGATCCGGCACTAAACTCAGCGAGCTTGTCTTTTTAAATTTTGTTATATTTTTTTTTATCGCCAGTTGCTTACAATTATAATTAGCTACAAGGAGTAGGTATTAATGTAAGTAATATAATGGCTCACGTGTGTTGCCTTTTAAAATTACCAAGAGTTGTTGTACCGCGTGTTTCGCACTATCCAGCCAACAATGTTTGGATCCTGTGCCGGACGACATCACGTGCCTTAGATGACACCCTAAGGACTCGCTCCCGGACGAACGGCTAGCTGAAAGCGATTGTGTAATATAAAACACCACGCAACTAGGAGCCCAATTCTGTTATCCGCTGGCATCTCGTTCGATTAGCACTCGACTCGTATTACGTATCCGATTTTCTAGGAAACTTTGTCAAAACTAATTGCGGGTCGAGCGCGAGTCGATTTAGATACCAGTGGTAAACAGAGTTGTGTCTATGCCCTGTTCAATAACCTACCAGGCAGTTTGTGTCTCCGAGCCTACCATGTAACGAGAGATGGACCACGAAGACCGCACGTCCTTGTGGAGTTGGGTCAATCCCAAGTAACCCTTCTGTTTCACCCCCCAATAGCTTTAAAAGAACGTGATCACCAAGTCAGTCACTGTGACATTGTGGAGAAAAGATAAACTCAAAAGCTCAGCAGCTGGGGTCAAATGCAGACAACATTCCAAGGTTTTTGTGTGATATTAGTTATCAGATTGATTATAATAACGAATTATACACTCAAATTTCAAAGAGTTACCCGTCCTGCGTTGACGTACAACAAAAACAAATAATTTAATGAAATATATGAACAGGATTACCATTTTATATTCAAATTCTTAGAAGTTCAAAGGTTATTTTAGCTAAAGCTAGAATCAAGTTTTGTATGAATAAATTTATTAAATAAAATACAATTATATACATTATTATAATATGTATCAGTATCTGGTTGCATCTCACGGAAGTTTTATGTATGCTTGTGGTATTTAATTAGGTAATTATATTCGATTTTTTTAATTGAAATGAGTGAGAATAAAATAATATACGTATGTAGATTTTATGGGAAGTAGGTAGCATTCAAATTTATTTATTATTAGTTTTAATATATTTTGTTACTAACATAATTAGTTATAACGTTTTGCTTTGTGTAACTAAAGTTTTATTAGCATCCCATATACATACAGATATGTGCTTACGTCTGGTAATAACAAAATATTGTTCGGTTGTTTTAAACAAAGTGTATTTATTGGCTGGCTAGTCAATTGTATAATTTGTAAAAAATGCGACGCGAAATAAGTGATGATGATGAGACACAAAGGGATATTGTATCTAAAACAGATTCAATTAGTGTAAAAGTTCAAAAATATGTCAGAAATATTATCAATACAGTAAATTATATATCATACAGTGTTAATGATAGAATTCTCAAGCTCGTCGGTGTAGGTTTCCTAGGATTTTCTGTACGAAGTTAACACCTGTCAAAGGATAACTCTAAATTGAAAATTTAAAAACCCCCGATGCGACGACTTTTTCATCAAGTGTATACAATAATTAACAGAAAATCTGCGTAAAAGTATGAGTCATTATAATAATTGACATTAGAATAGAAAAAGGAATCGAAATATTGATGCCACGGAGGTTTAATTCCTAGTAAAATATTATCAATTATGATTCAATTTCATGTAATAACTCTGGTTGAGGTGGATGGGAGCAGCCCAGGGGAAGAATTTTCAATAACGCTAAAATTATTTTAAATTAGATTTGTTTTTTTATATTTTTGCTCAATGGCGGAGCAGCGCCTTCTAGAATTATTATAACGTAATATTCCATGACCATTAACAAAACAAACAAAGTTTAACGCATGCGCGTATCCCTCATTTGACACGTGACTTATGGAACGTCTTTAGTTTATACACAAATCTCATATAAAAATTGATAAAATATTTTTTTTTTCCAGAATCAGGGAAATCACTTTTCATATTTATAATATTGTAAAAAGCCAGTTCAGACTATTACGACCATTTGAAAATATAATAAATCTAAATCCAATAATCTCAAATTTCGATTGGATTCGAGCCGTGGAAGTTGGTTTTGGCCGTGAATGTGGCTTTATAACCTACAAAAGAGCTGATGATCTTCAAGCGGCTGAACCGATTTTCATGAAACATAGCTAAGAACACTCTCGATCAGAATACCTATCTAACAAAAGAAACACAATTGACATCGGTTCATCAGCTTGGGCGCTACGTTGCCACAGACAGACACACAGATACACAGATACACAGATACACAGATACACAGACACACAGATACACAGATACACATGTTAAACTTATAACACCCCTCTTTTTTCGTCGGGGGTTAAAAACAGGCCGACGATAAAAAAGAAACTAATACATTATATTCATGTTTTTTTTCCAAATGAACAATTGTCTTTACTGTCGCTGTCTGATGCATACAAAAATATGCATATTTGTGTATAAAGAGCTGTTTAAAGTTATAAGAGGTGTACAAGATGAAGTGAACATAACATGAAGGATAGGTATAAAATCGTTACACATTTCGATGAAAGTGTTTATTTTGGAAAACATGAGAAAGACAGGGTTTGACGCTGTCTTCAGAATGCATGTAGTTACGATATAATTTTCAGAATTAGCCGTGAACGGGTTAGCTAAGTTTCACGCACTGTCTTTCGCTGTAGAGCAAAGAAGGCCGGAGTACTTCGACAGAAAAATGATAAAATTGAAACAGCCATTTAACTTTGATGAAGATTGGAAAGTTTATTTCTGTAATATGTGTCAGATAAACTACCTGGATAGAGACAATTAGAATAAACAATCTTACTGTTAACATTACTTAAGTTAATTTACCTAATACTTAGCAGTTATTAAGAACTTTGTATACCTAATTAAACCCGTTTTTTAGGGTTCCGTAGTCCCTACGAGGAACCCTTATAAGATTATTCAGTCCGTCCGTCCGTCCGTTAGTCTGTCACAGTAACATAACTTCTACAGTTTTTGTCGGAAGTTGACGAAATTTAATACAGACCACCATGTATACACACCATGAGAATAGATCTCACTTTCAGAAATATAAAATGTAGCAACCATACATTTTTTGAGGTACATTCCCCAACATGGATAGAGATTTTTTAGTTACCCCATTATATGTCATATCGTTGAAAAGGTATTTTCAAATGAAATGGTGTTTTCATACAACACTTTATTATAAAAATCCCGTTAGCGAAATTTATAACTTAGATTTAATCAACATTTACGTAAGAATACCAACACCTCTTACATTTGTATGATAATCGACAAAACTAGTTATAATTATAATATAATTTAGCCCTTTTGACGTCCCACTGCTGGGCACGGGCCTCCCCTCAACATGAGGGGGATTCAGGCCATAATCCACCACGCTGGCCCAGTGCGGGTTGGCGGATTTCACATGTCTTTCGAAAATTGGTTAGACCTTCTAAGACATGCAGGTTTCCTCACGATGTTTTCCTTCACCGTAAGCAAGTGATAGTCATATAGAAATTATGAATCGCACATAGATTTCGAAAAATCCAGAGGTGCGAGCCGGGATTTGAACCCAAGACCTGGTGCCCGCAAGACGCGTGCTTTAACCAATCGGCTATCACTGCACAAAACTAGTTAGCCAAAAATATATTTTATTTATTGAAATAGCTATAGAACCCTACATCGTGCGTGGTACGATACGTACTTGGCCAATTTTTGTATTAAATACTAGTAACCCGCTACGGCTTCACGAGGCATATTTATACGATTTATATCATTTTAATTAGATTTTTAATGTCAGCAGATTATGTATGTATATATTGGGTCAAGCCCAATATGATTCTGCCAATGTCGAGTAACGAATTGCAATAACAAACACAATTAATAACAGTACAATACAAAAATCTTTGTTATGTATGTTATATTTGTGGTCATATATATAATTAATTTCATTTTAAAAAGAAATGATTGGCAACGCTTCAGTTGAAATTGTTATATATGTCATATTTTTTATTGATTTGCCAGTCGGCGATCAATAAGGTGAAGACAGGTAACAGGTACTCACATGGCTATATGTAACCCCATTCTATATATTCATAAATCATTCCGCGCTGCCTGTTCCTGTACGTGTCGCTGATTTGTACACTGTATCCGGACACTTCATTCACATCGGGAATTCCATTTGCGAGTGCTAAAGGTAAAAATACAAAACCAATCAGCAGACCGTATTCCAGCTTCGCCTTGAAATCCTGTTCGAACATCTCCCTCGAATAAACCAAGTTCACGTCGATGTTGAAATATCCCAAAAATGTGGTCAAAGTTTCGTGATACAGATCTTTCAGATGCGACAGATGAGCCTTGCGGAACAGATGGTCAGTGTTGTTGAATATAAAATATAGTATATCCATAATTGGACATCCGTAATATAGGGTCTGGTAGTCCACTGCGATGAAGTCGATCACTTTCCCATTCTAAGGAGAGAAATTAAAATAATAATATAAACACGCCTGGTTTGTCCGCGATAATATTGTGCACCGGTAAATTGCAATATTATTATTCGACGATGGTTAGGTAATTATTAATACTTACGTTATTTTTGATCATCATATTGCTTAATCTGTAGTCACCGTGACATATGCAGCGCTTTGTCGCTTTATCTTCAAAAAACTGTTCATACTTGTCTGCTAACATGTAATACACTCTCTCAACTCTACTCTTAACGTCGTTATCAATGTCCTTTATTGTGAAATTTATCATGTTTTTCACGAATCGGAAAAAATCATCACCAAAAATGATCGGGTGTTTCATTTCTTTTATGTTTTTATTAAAATAATCCGGTCGTTTCTGCTGCAACGCGAATGAGAGTCCATGAAACTTGGCGAGCTCTTTGATGGACATTTCAGCGAGATCCAAGGGAACTACTATTGCTCTATCGTACATTTTAAATCCTTTCCTCGCCAAATTTTCAAATATTATCACTTCCGTGCTACTGTCTTCGTAACTCTGCACTGTTTTATATCGTTCGTGTGGAGGGACATCCACGTCCTCTTGCAGCTTCGCGAATATTACAAAAAGTTCTTGGTAAGCGAACAATTCTTTTCGGTACACATCAGCGACGGTTATCCATTTTTTTTTGTTCTCGTCTTCATTGTTGATTTTCAGGAATAAATTAGTTTCTTTATCGCCGTCTTTAGTTATTCCTTTCACATCTACCTCGTACAGTTTACCAAGGAAGTTGGCGCCATTTGTGAAAACCCTTCGTCCTTGTATCTCGTAGGTTAAATATCCTTCTTTGGATATTGTTTTTTTAATTAATTGGCTAACTCCAGTTGATAACTCACTCACGAGCCACTTAACTTTTTGTTCAGTGCGATAATTTTCACAGAGTGTTTCAGCTTCCATTTCGGATATCAGCTGTCCATTTACAACTGACCAAAGTTTAATAGTGTGCTAATGTTTCAACTGGCCTGAGACAGTGACTTTTGTATTAATTCATAATATACCCAAATAAGAACCGAGTTCCGTACACACAATAAAGAATATGCATGAGCATCACAGAGGGTTCATTGCCCTTGTGGTGTCCTTGTTGTGCAGATCGACTCTGAATGTCCTATGTGTAAGTCTAACAAGTCTAACTAATAGTGACAACCCAGTTGGAATCGATCTGCCGTTTGCTTGTTATGCTCGAATATACAAACAAACGCTAAAGTATTCCGAAAACACTTGAATTGAAAACACGGACTCCTTGATTGTGGCCTTTTTGGTGTTGGGACACAATTTAGAAATGGCCTTTTTGTAATTTGCCCGGTTCTGGGTGTCACTAGGATCGCCCCCAGTCCGTTGTACGGTACCCATAGTTCTATACCGTTGCGCTCTAGGTTACAAGTAAACATAACTGTTCTCACATCTCAACTGTCTTTATTATAACAAAACAGGGTTTATATATCGGTTCACAAGTACATAATCATACATGGTTACATCTTCCCCTTACATCTTCCCCATAACAAAAAAAATAAAATACAATAATTCTTTTATTTTATTTTAAATCTAATAACCTTCTACTGCTACGGCTGGCAGGTTGCTTGGCAAATAACATTTTTTACCGTAAACCAGTTCGAATGGTGTAAAGTTGGTGGATGTATGAACAGACGTATTATAAGCAAAGCACCAAAATGGCAGCCAAGAGCTCCATGATTCCGTATGAAAGTCATTTAAGATTACCTTTCTGTCATCCTTGTCTTCTATTCTTTCGATATCATTAAAAATACATAATATAGGCCCTTTCTAATTGAGCGTTCTTTTTATTTCACTCACTAATTTTTCCACAAATATTTTGTTAGTATTACTCTTAATAAGGTATACAGCGCTTACTTTTATTTCGTCGCAAAAATCACTTGGCTCTCTCGCAAATGCGGCTCGCGTCATTTGTGATTGAGAAGCCGCATTTATAAATATAGTTTGTTTACCTGTTACATAAATAAAGGTACTAGTTTCGTAAGTTATCTTTTTATGTTGCCTTAAGTTGTCTAATTCGTTTCTCTTTATAAATCTAACTGACTCTACTGACTTTTTCGGTTGGAAATGTGTTTCTACCACTTTTGGTTGTTCAGGCTCCTCGGTTGCCGGGACACTGGGAACCACGTCAACCGAAGAATTTGCGTCTAATCACTTTTTTTGCGCGCGTGTCATCACCCAAACACATTCACTCATCTCCTTTAATTCATTTGATGTTATCCTATAAGTTATTCGTGATAATGCGTCTGACACCGTGTTTTCTCGTCCTTTCACATATTCTATAATGAAATCATACTCATCAAGTAACAATCTAAATTTAAGTAGCCTGCTGGAAGGATCTTTTGTGTTAAATAAATAAATTAATGGTTTATGGTCGGTAACTATCTTAAAAGTCCGGCCATATAAATACGGTCTAAAGTATTTTACGGCCCAGACTATGGCCAACAACTCTTTTTCGATGGTTGGATAATTTTTTCAGCTTTATTAAGACTTCTACTAGCATATGCGACAGGACGGTTGTCTGAATTGGATAAAACGGCTCCTATTCCGTACCCCGATGCATCTGTATGTATACGAAACTGATTGTTCTCCGACAAATCAGGATATTGCAAAACTGGTGGGGTCATTATATTTAATTTTAGTGTTTTAAATAAATAAATAAATAAATATCGCCAGACTGACACACCAACTGCACGGTCCCAAACTAAGCAAAGCTTGTACTATGGGTACCGTAAAATGGACTGGGGGCGATCCCAGTGACACCCAGACCAGGGCAAATTACGAAAAGGCCGTTTCCGAAATTTGCCCCGGGCGGGAATCGAACCCGCAACCACCATGTGCAGTGAGCCAAGCGGCCTACGCTCGAACCACTGCGCCAAGCGGTCGTCGTTTCGAATGCTTTTTGACAATTATCATCCCAGTTGAACCTTATATTCTTTTTACAAAGATTATTCAAATTGAATGCCTTATCTGCAAAGTTGGGTATAAATTTCCGATAGTAGTTCGCAAAAGCCACAAATCGCTTTACCTCATCGGTACTTTGAGGAACGGGGTAATTTTGAATTTAATTTAATTATCTTTAATTGTCCATTTATTTTATATATATCAATATTGTTTTCTTATATTTACGCGAATACTACACATTGAAATAAAACTATTTTTACGGATTATATCGCGTTTATTTAATTTTTATGTTCCCGACGTTTCGGTTGCTTTACAGCAACCGTGGTCACGGGGGGACTGAGGTGTTAGACGTCCTGATGTCATAGTTAAAAACTGGGTACCCTCAAAATTTAGTTGGTGTTTGCGGTCCGATCCACGCAGAAAGTGCTCACTGTGTCTTGAGGTCTTGCAATGGTACGCTTGGTTTTCGATTTAATTATATTAATTACTGGATCCCAAGTTGGTGGTAGCACCCAGCCATCTTCCCTATTGAAATTAGGATGTTTTTTAATTTCAATGGCCTCACGTATCATCCTTGGTCGGAATCGGTGTTCTATTGCGAGGATCTGTGGTTTATCAAATCTGATATAATGGCGGGTGCGGTCCTGTACATGTTCACAGATTGCAGACTTCGTGGAGCGCCGGTGTTTCACGTCAGCTATGTGTTCTTTTACGCGGGTTTTTACTGATCTTTTAGTTTGCCCTATGTAGGAGAGCCCACATTCACAATCGAGTTTGTATACCCCTGCATCTTGTAGAGGAATGTGACACTTGACAGGTGGTAAGAACTGACTAATCTTCTTGGGTGGCTTGAAGTGGATCGGACCGCAAACACCAACTAAATTTTGAGGGTACCCAGTTTTTAACTATGACATCAGGACGTCTAACACCTCAGTCCCCCCGTGACCACGGTTGCTGTAAAGCAACCGAAACGTCGGGAACATTAAAATTAAATAAACGCGATATAATCCGTAAAAATAGTTTTATTTCAATATATCAATATTTCACTTTTTGTTGTTAGATTATGTACTTAACCCACGTATTATTATTATTTCATAACCACTTGCACAGCGCTGCGCGAAGGCAGCACTGGCAGGGTCGCCATGCAATGTGTGGGGTTCAGGGTCCAATCAAACACGTGTTGTTAGGTTCAGGTTCGGTGTAATACTAATAAACTTACGTACTAACTTACATTATATACTTACACACTACACAACGATGGCCCTAGACTACGTCACGATCAGTGTTGTAAATGTTCAATACAAAAAAGGTTCATAATTTAGCCGATGACGTAGTCTTGGGCACGATCACCAATACCTGGTTTTATTTTAGCGTAGTTTTAATGAACTGTAACGAAATGAAATTTGAATTTGACGTTCATCACGTGCTTAACTTTTTTGTATTAACACCGTGAATGTTCACTGAAAAACAATTGAAATCGGATAAATAATAAATATCGCCAGATGAACACACCAACTGTATGGTCCCAAACTAAGCAACGCTTGTACTATGGGTACCGTACAATGGACTGGGGGCGATCCCAGTGACACCCAGACCAGGGAAAATTACGAATAAGCCATTTCCGAAATTTACCCTGACGGGAATCGAACCCGCAACCACCGATGCAGTGAGTCGAGCGGCCTACGCTCGAACCACTGCGCCAAGCGGTCGTCGCTGTTTAAATAGCCGTTGTCCTGCTTGTGCCTCGGCATTTATTTTAACCTTTACTGTCTCAATACCAATGGCTTAGGGCCATACATTTTGATTATATTATCTGGCAATTTTTAAAAGACGACTTGAGTCAGCTTGGTGTATTAAAATATTGACGTACAAGAAAAACAAATAATTTAATGAAATATATGAACAGGATGACCATTTTATATTCTAATTCTTAGAAGGTTCATAGGTTATTTTAGCTAGAGCTAGAATCAAGTTTTGTATGAATAAATTTACTAAATAAAATACAATTATATTATAATTATTATTTTATAACATAAAACGTAAATGTTGATTATACATATTTAGATGTGCTTATTACCTCTTGTATTAACAAAACAAAATGTAATTATTGGCTGGCTAGTTAATTGTATAATTTGTAAAAAATGCGACGTGAAATAAGTGATGATACCATAATAATAGATCTCACTTTCAGAAATATAAAATGTAGCAACTTACATTTTTTGAGGTACCTTCCCCAACATGGAGAGAGATTTTTTAGTTACCCCATTGTATGTGATATCGTTGAAAAGGTAGTTTCAAATGAAATGGCGTACAACATTTTACTATCAAAAATTCCGTTTCTGAAATTTTTAACTTTTAAAGATGTAATCAATATTAACGTAAGAATACCCATCACTTATTACATGTGTATGATAATCGTAAAAATTAGTTCGCCAAAAATATAATTTATTTATTGAAATAGCTATAGAACCCTACATTGTGCGTGGTACGATACGAACTTGGCCAGTTTTTTTATTAAATAATATTAATCCGCTACGGCTTCACGACGCATATTTGTACGATTTATATAATTTTAATTAGATTTTTCATGTCAGAAGAAATGATTGGCAACCCTACATTTCAAATTATTATATATATCATATTCTCTATTGATTTGCCAGTCGGCGATCAACAAGGTGATCTTACTCTGAGGGCCCGGACGCCGAGGTGAAGGTGAAGACAGGTAACAGGTACTCACATGGCTATATGTAACCCCATTCTATAAATTCATCAATCATTCCGCGCTGCCTGTTCCTGTACGTGTCGCTGATTTGTAAACTGTTTCCGGACACTTCATTCACGTCCAGAACTCGATTTGCTAGTGCTAAAGGTAAAAATACAAAACCAACTAGCAGACCGTAATCCAGCTTCGCCTTGAAATCCTGTTCGAACATCTCCCTCGAATAAATCAAGTCCACGTCGATGTTGAAATATCCCAAAAATGTTGTCAAAGTATCGTGATACAGATCTTTCAGATGCGACAGATGAGCCTTGCGGAACTGTTGGTCTGTGTTCAAGAAAATAAAGTAGATAATATCCATTGTTGGACATCCGTAATATAGGGTCTGGTAGTCCACTGCGATGAAGTCGATCACTTTCCCATTCTGAGGAGATAAATTAAAACAATAAATTAAATACAACAATGCCTGGTTTGTCCGCGATAATACTGTGCAACGGTAGATTCTAATTACTATTCGATGACAGTTAGATACTTATTAATACTTACGTTATTTTTCATCATCATGTTGCTTAATCTGTAGTCACCATGACATATGCAGCGCTTTGTAGCTTTATCTTCGAAAAACTGTTCATACTTGTCTGCTAACATGTAATACACTCTCTCAACTCTACTCTTAACGTCGTTATCAATGTCGTTTATTGTGAAATTTATCATGTTTTTCACGAATCGGAAAAAATCATCACCAAAAATGATCGGGTGTTTCATTTCTTTTATGTTTTTATTAAAATAATCCGGTCGTTTCTGCTGCAACGCGAATGAGAGTCCATGAAACTTGGCGAGCTCTTTGATGGACATTTCAGCGAGATCCAAGGGAACTACTATTGCTCTATCGTACATTTTAAATCCTTTCCTCGCCAAATTTTCAAATATTATCACTTCCGTGCTACTGTCTTCGTAACTCTGCACTGTTTTATATCGTTCGTGTGGAGGGACATCCACGTCCTCTTGCAGCTTCGCGAATATCACAAATAGTTCTTGGTAAGCGAACAATTCTTTTCGGTACACATCAGCGACGGATATCCATTTTTTTTTGTTCTCGTCTTCATTGTTGATTTTCAGGAATAAATTAGTTTCTTTATCGCCGTCTTTAGTTATTCCTTTCACATCTACCTCGTACAGTTTACCAAGGAAGTTGGCGCCATTTGTGAAAACCCTTCGTCCTTGTATCTCGTAGGTTAAATATCCTTCTTTGGATATTGTTTTTTTAATTAATTGGCTAACTCTAGTTGATAACTCACTCACGAGCCACTTAACTTTTTGTTCAGTGCGATAATTTTCACATAGTGTTTCAGCTTCCATTTCGGATATCTGTCCATTTACAACTGACCAAAGTTTAATAGTGTGCTAATGTTTCAACTGGACTGAGACAGTGACTTTTGTATTAATCCATAATATACCCAAATAAGGGCCGAGTTCCGTACACAGAATAAAGAATACGCATGAGCATCACAGAGCGTTCATTGCCCTGTTTCCTCGGGGTGTGTTTGATGTGCAGAACGACTCTGAATATCCTATGTGTTAAGTCTAACCATAGGCTATCTAATAGTGGCAACCCGGTTGGAATCGATTCTACCGTTTTCTTGTTATGCGCGAGTATACAAACAAACGCTAAAGTATTCCGAAAACACTTGAATTGAAAACACGGACTCCTTGATTGTGACCTTGTTGGTGTCGGGGCACAATTTTGAAATAACCTTTTCGTAATTTGCCCAGGTCTGGGTGTCACTAGGCTCGCCCCCAGTCCGTTGTACGGTACCCATAGTTCAAGCGTTGCATAGTTTGTGATTTTTATTCATTTACTTAAATATAATCGTCATTTGATGCGAGAAAATCCCCTGATGGCAGGAAACAAACGTTTTCTAAAATTGATACGGAATCCTAAATGCTAA
Organism: Notodonta dromedarius; assembly: GCA_905147325.1. Lineage (NCBI taxonomy): Eukaryota > Metazoa > Arthropoda > Insecta > Lepidoptera > Notodontidae > Notodonta > Notodonta dromedarius. Next base: position 10,798,951 of record LR990172.1, read on the forward strand.
ATATAATTATTATTAGCTTTGTTATTTTATCGAGCACGTGTCCCTTCTGAATGTCACGGTCATATGTTACTACTAATAAATCGAAGTCGCGTTCCGATCCGGTTGTAGGCTTAAGGAAAAGGTGTAAAAATGATAATTTGTAAGTGCGTCGTAGGCCTAAACAATATAATCGATTTGACTTTGACTTCAAATGGGCCTGCTCGACTAGGGTAGAATCACCCTCTCAGAGAACATCGACGTTAAGTACCTATTATAGCTACGTTTCCTTCGCTGAATTTGAAGACCACATACTTTACTTAAGTCTATGAAACGCTAAACCTGAGGCCATCTTAGTGACGACGTTTCTCGTATCGTAGTTTTTAGGTATTTGCACTATTTGTACGAAAATAGATTTAATTTTAATAATATTGCATTGTTTCCTTTTGCGTCATACAAAAGTGAATCTCTTGGATATGCATTTATTACTGTGGACTCGGTGTTGTCGCACAAGCTGAAATAATTCGTCTAAACTATTAAATTAAAAATAAATAATGTGCTCTACAAAGGAATTTCCATCTGGAGTCGAACAATCAATTCTAAATTTGATAGCTAAGGAAGGATTTCTGACATACGATACACACAGACAAAGAATTTTAAAAACTGGTTCCAGCTACTTCGGTCAAGTTTATGAAGTGGGTGTGAATGGAACAACTCAAGACGGAGGTAAAGAAATAAACTTATTCCTGAAAATCATCAATGCAGGTGAGAAAACATACTGGAAATTCGTCGCCGAACTGTACAGAATAGAACTCTTCACATACCGAGAGCTCGCCGAAATATTCGCGGCGTTGCAAGAGGACGCGAATGTACCACCACACGAACGTTTTAAAACGGTGAAAAGTTACGAAGATAGCAGTACAGAAGCGATAATATTGGAAAACATCGCAAAGGATTACAAAATATGTAGAGCGGAAGTGGTTCCCCTGGACTTAGCTGAAATAGCCATAAAAGAGCTCGCCAAGTTGCATGGACTTTCGTTTGCGTTGCAGGAGAAGCGACCAGATTATTTTAATAGAGAGATTAAAAAAATGCAATATCCAACGATTATTACTGGTGATATTAATGAATATTTGAAAACTATGGTTAATTTCACTTTGAAATTCATTGATGGAGACGCTAAGAGCATAGTTGAAAAGGCGTATTATAAATTAGCAGACAAGTATGCACTGTTTTTCGAAGATGAAGCGACAAGGCGTTGCATATGCCACGGTGACTACAAATCTAGTAACATGATGATAAAAATCAACGTAAGTATGCATAATTATATAACTCACAATTTGGCCCAAAACGTGGTATTTAATACTTCTAGGAATACCTCTCTATCTCTGGAGGTAAGAACCTCTTCTTTACATTGTTTTCTATTTTCAGAATGATAAAGTGAACGATTTCATCGCAGTAGACTACCAGTTCCTGCACTACGGGTGTCCAGCAATGGATATTATATTCTTTATTTTCTTGAACACCGATCAACAGTTCCGCAAGGCTCATCTGTCGCATCTAAAAGATCTGTATCACGAGACTTTGACCACATTTTTGGGATATTTCAAAATTGACGTGGACTTGGTTTATTCGAGGGAGATGTTCGAACAGGATTTCAAAGCGAAGCTGGATTACGGGCTGCTAGTTGGTTTCGCAATCTTGCCGCTATCTCTAGTGAATGAAGCTGATACTCTAGATCTGACTGGAGATGTAACAGATCTTAGTTTTCAAGTCAGAGATACATTCAAGGATATGCAGCGAGGGATGATTGAGGAATTTATGGAATGGGGTTATATCTAGCAACGTTACTTATTACATTGAACTCTTAATAAATGGTGTAGGTTGTTGAGTATTATTCCGTTTGGATCGTTATCGCGTATGTTTGTGTTTTTTTTTTGCCCGGTAATTGTAGGTAGGAATGGCAAAGTGTTGTTATTGCGGACGTGCATTCTTACATTTTTCGCCTATACCCCGCTAACCAGGAACCGCCAAACAATGTTCCTGGTTCTTGTTTCGTTGCCTAGTAACACGTAACACTTGGCGAGAAAACATATTGATAAAAATAACGAAATGTGCATTGAAATCTTATAAATGTTATTGAGGTCGAACGTCTCATGTTTATTTTGACTTGTAAGTTCAAATTTATTGTTGAAATATTTATTATTAAAATATATAAACAACATAATCTGCTTATATTTAATATCCGTTTAACATTATCGAGTACATTGGCTAAATCGTCCTAGGTATTGATGCTCAAAGAGCGAAACGTCTCTGATGGGTGGTAGTTTACCTCGGCGAAGCCCATGGCTCAAAGAGTACACATTATTAAATTAATAAACCCAGGTATTTTGTTTTCTTACAAACCCTTACCATTTATGATTCTGTAATTAATGAAGTAAGATTCTCTCTCGAATTTTATCAAAAAGAATTGTATCCCTATTATGCAGATAGACAAAAGGATTATGTGATAAAAAATATAGATATTTTTAGAATAATTACCTATATTCCCACCTGGATCTAGAACGACTCTCATTTCCATAGGTGAAGAACCTTTTGAGCTATGTTTTATATCCTTACTCTTCTATACAAATAAATAAAATTGGAGTGTCTGTTTGTAATATCAAAATAACACCTTTTCACTGAATGCATATCAAAGTACAGACGACACCTATAGCAAAAACGCGATTTAAACATTTTTTGTCTGTCTGTCTGTCTGTCTGTGTGTTTGTTCCGGGTAATCTCCGAAACGGCTGGACCGATTTTGACGCGACTTTCACTGGTAGATAGCTGATATTATAGGGAGTAACTTAGGCTACTTTAATTTTAGAAAAACAATTTGGGTTCCGCGTAAAAAATATAAACACATGAAATCAAAGAGTATTATCTCCGAAACGGCTGGATCGATATTGACGGGACTTTCACTGGCAGATAGCTGATGTTATAAGCAGTAACTAAGGCTACTTTTATTTAAGAAAAACAAAAAAAAAATCAAATGTGTTCTGTCGCGCGGGCTGAGAACGCGGGAGCGGGAGCGGTTAAGTTAAATTCCACGCGGACGAAGTCGCGGGCTCAGCTAGTCATAAAGTAAAATGGTATAATTGGAGGCGTGTCAGGACTAACTTTTTAATTCGGATATAATATTTAATTATAATTATATCATTTAGGTTCAATTAATACTGAACTGGATTTTTCATTTTCATTTACATCAGATAATGGTATATTCTGTAATTAGAAGTGAATTAAAAACAAATTGAATTTATCAAAAAACGAGCTTACCAAACTTACTTCGTAAACTGTTATTAAATTTGATTCCAATTGTATGTATAGTAAAACCGCGTGAACGTACGGAAATTGTCCCTGGTTTTCACAAGGTCTGTGTAACAAATATTTTGATGTCACCTACTAGCTATTTAACATAGGGTGCTGTTGATTTTGTCAGAAACTGCACTCTTACAGAATGTGATACGCAGATTGACCTTTGTTATAGTGGAATAACTCATCCACATTAATTTTTAATCGTGCATTGTTTTTTTACGGAGTATAAAAACAACCTACTTCTGTATATAAATACCACAGCTAGATTTAAAATTGCGACTTTGATACTTTAGTACAAATATTAGTATAAGCAAGTAGCAATGTGCTCCGTAAATGAGCTTCCACTAAAACTCGAACGATCGATTAAGAATTTAATAGATAAGGAAGGATATTTGACGTACGAGATAAATAGAGAAAGAGTTAAAACGGAAGGTGGTAGCTTTCTTGGCGAACTGTATACAGTAGATGTGACAGGAGCAACCAAAGATGGTGATAAAGAAACAAACCTCTTCCTGAAAGTCATCAATGGAGGCGAAGAAACAAAATGGGTTAACATTGCAGAACTGTATCGCAGAGAAGTTTTTGCTTACCGAGAGCTCTCCGAAATATTTGCGGAGTTGCAAGAGGCCGCGCATGTACCTTCACTTGAACGATATAAAATGGTTAAAAGTTACGAAGGCAGCAACACGGAAGCGATAATATTCGAAAACATCGCGAGGAAAGGATTCAAAGTGTTCAACAGAGTGCAAGTGGTTTCCTTAGAGTTCGCGGAATTATCCATAAAAGAGCTCGCCAAGTTGCATGGGCTTTCATTTGCATTGCAGGATAAACGACCTGATTATTTTAACAGCAAAATCAAAGTAATGCAATATCCAATGAAATTTGAATATTTTTACGGATTTGTCAGAAACATGATTGAACTAACGATGACACACATTGAAGACGGTATAAAGAGTAGAGTTAAAAATGTGTATTATGAATTAGCAGGCAAACATAGATCCTTTTTCGAAGATGAAGCGACAAGGCGCTGCATATGCCACGGTGACTACAGATCCAGGAACATGATGATAAAAAATACCGTAAGCATACATATAACTTACAATGACCCATGCATAATTATAAAGGGTGTATCTTAAGTCCGAAATAATAGGAAAATCTATGCTGTCTTGTGACCTTTGAACTCGTAACTGGTTTTTTTTTGTATAAAGACAGTAATAAAGCAGTATAAACTGTTCTTACAAATAGTGGCCACTAATATTTAATTTTAAATTCATTATATGAATGAATGTAGTTTGTGAAAAAGTATAAGAGAAGGATTCTAGATTAAATAAACGATTGCAATATCGTTTACAACCGTTATTACGATTTGTAAAAAGAAACGGTTTATTTAAATGATTCAATCCTATATAAAATAGACAATTTCATTCTAATGTCATTCTTTAGGTATTCTTTTTTAAACGCCCGATACTAATCGAAACCCGTACAGTTATTTCAGGCTTTCAAAACACCTTGTACATAATGTCCCGAACCAGTGACAAATTATTTATGTTCGTTATTAGATATTAAGATAATCTGCTATAATAACATAACAGATTATGTTTCATACAACCTTGCAATTTCCTTTACTGCTAAAGTTGATAGTCTATTTCTCACGTGCTTCCTTCACGTTCCAGAATGATCAAGTGATAGACTACATCGCATTGGACTACCAGTTCCTGCACTACGGGTGTCCAGTTATGGATATACTGGATTTTATATTCACCAACACCGACCATCTATTCCGCAAGGCTCATCTGTCGCATCTGAAAGATCTGTATCACGAGACTTTGACAACATTTTTGGGATATTTCAACATCGACGTGGACTTGGTTTATTCGAGGGAGATGTTCGAACAGGATTTCAAGTCGAAGCTGGGTTACGGTCTGCTAGTTGGTTTCGCAATTATGCCAATATCACTTATGAATGAAGCAGATGCTCCAGATCTAACTGGAGATCTGTCACAAGTAACATTTCAAGTTAGCGATACACACAAAGACAGAGCGCGTGGGCTGGTTGAAGAATTTATGGAATTGGGTTACATATAGAACCTCAGCCCAAGTCTGTCCGTAGCTTTAAATCGAAACAGCCTTTTTATCATTCTCGTTTCTATCACAGGAACTTCCATCGTGAAATTGTTTGTGTTTGTGGTATTAGGGAACACATTTATCTTAAGTATATTCTTATTGGGTGGTTAGCACAATTTGTTACACTATTTAGGACGTTAACGTCTGTCGCACATGGTGAGGGTAGGCAATGACAGCGGCAAAAAATGGCAAATTAATTGTCGAGGTGTTATTGAGCTTAGTGATATAAGAACGGCAGATTATGTAATAAAATAATTATAAAATTATCTCGACTTGATTTGCATTCTTACTTTATTTATAGAAATATGATGATTATGCTTTTTGTGTAAATATAACTATTAAGTGGGATAATTTATTTATTGTATTTATTTATTTATGTTAAGGCATCGTAGGCCCATAGATAAATACCTTATTAACTAACATACATATTAATAATAACGAAACTAAACTATGGGTGGTGACGGCGGCAATCTCCCCCGAAAGCGCCTGAACACCACACCTTCGGCCAGTAGTCTTCCTGCATGAAAGTTGACAACCTTTCCGTGGGGACCCTAACCACAAACGCCTTGAAACTAGCGTTGTGACTAGAGTCTAACGGCTGAACTCTCAATGAGACATTGCTCTTTATTCTGACATACTCAGCAATGTCCCCAGCCGTGCTGGTATAGTGGAGGCGGGACAGGTAGACTAGGGTGGTCGGCACTGCTGCACGCAATAGGAAGCTGGTCCCTGTTGCCGCCGTGCCGCAGATTTCTGTTAACCCGCTGCGTGCGTCTCTTCTTCTGCACCTTGATGAAGCCCTCTTCATCTCGGTCGTCGACACGTGCACACGCAGGGGCCACGTTCGGCACCTTACGGATGACAGGCCGCTGGACAACAGGCTTGCTGGTGGCAATGGTGGGAAAATCACGGGGCTTCTGTTGTCTGTTGCCACAGATGGCATAAGCAAAATCAACGGTGCCCCGTTGATTTTGCTGGCGGGGCTGCTGCTCGCAGCTTATCAGATAATATAACGTGAAAACCATTTGTTAACTGAACAAAAGCAGAGGATATTTGTAGATAATATTTTTTTCTCAGTGTCAACATTGGCCACCATTGACTGTCCTGGCTCACAGGAGTAATAGATGGTGGGAGTGTGTGGCGAGCCTAGCCCTAAAACCGGACAAGTGCACGTCAAGACATGCACAATAAAGGCCTCCGGACCCATTTCAATAGCGAAGATTTATCGTATCTATAACCAAATTACTGAAATACAAGAAACAAAGTTATATTTGCGGTTATTTTTTTATTCTCAGTATTAAGTTTATTCAGAAACGACGGGGAGTGGACTTAACTTTAACTTGGTCGGCTGTAGCTCGTGATTTAGTTAGCCCATTTCTTCTGTAAAATTTTAATTGCAATGTCGTATCATGTGCCAGTGTCCAAATTTTTTCTAGATTTTTTGCACAGTGCTCCAAGTTTTTACAACTAGATCTACCTAAAGCCACGTTTTTAGCTTAAACAAACTCGGGACCCTAATACAAACTGTTTTCCCTTATTCACACACTTAGGGGTGGGATTTTATAAAATCGTTCCTTAGTGGATATTTATTCGGTATAAAAGGTACAAAAAAACAGTGATAGTCGATTGGTTAAGCACGCGTCTTGCGGGCACCAGGTCTTGGGTGCAAACCCCGTCTCGCACCTCTGGATTTTCCGAAATTTATGTGCGAATCATAATTTCTATATGATTAGCACTTGCTTACGGTGAAGGAAAACATCGTGAGGAAACCTGATTACACCAATTTTCGAAAGACATGTGCAATCCGCCAACCCGCCCTGGGCCAGCTGTGGATTATGGCCTGAATCCCCCTCGTTTGAAGGGAGGCCCGTGCCCAGGAGTGGGACGTCAAAAGGGCTAAATTATTATAATGATTATTTTATAAAAGGGTAGGTACTGTCAAAATTTCATTATTCTAACGCTATGATTCTAATTTGGGCTGTGCGTTGATTCCTTGGTTTTGATAAGTGAATTTGCAAAAAGTATCAAAATATGCGACATAAATGGCTGTATCTTTTGTTTGCGTTGTCTTAGAAGCCTAATTTTTTACACCTACTAGGGACCATAGCGTTTGATATTTGATATCAATTTCCTATAAGGGTTCTGTTTTTTCCTTTTAAGGTCCGGAACCCTAAAAACAAATTTCATCTGAAAGTTAAACAGATATGACACACTAAATTATCACCCAAATTAGGTATACAATACCCACCTAACGCTAGTAGGAACTTCAAAAAACCGTTTATGAAAAAAATTATGTGATTTGCATATTGACCATTGTTGTAGGAGTAAAATAACAATTTATATTAATTTTATTAATCGTGCATTGTTTCCTCCTAAGTATAAAAAACAACCTGCGTCTGCATATAAATACCATACCTAAATTCAAAATTGCGATTTTGTTACATTAGTGCAAACATTAGAAGAAACGAGTAGCAATGTGCTCCATAAATGAGTTTCCAGTAAAACTAGAACGATCGATTAAGAATTTAATCGATGAGGAAGGATATTTGACGTACGAGATAAATAGACAAAGAGTTATAACGACAGGTGGTAGCTTTCTTGGCGAACTTTACGCGGTAGATGTGACAGGAGCAACCAAAGATGGTAATAAAGAAACAAACCTCTTTATGAAACTTATCAATGAAGGCGATCAAACAAAATGGGTTAACATAGCTGAACTGTATAGCAGAGAAGTTTTTGCTTACCGAGAGCTCTCCGAAATATTCGCGGAGTTGCAAGAGGCCGCGCAAATACCTTCACATGAACGTTATAAAATGGTTAAAAGTTACGCAGGCAGCGATACGGAAGCGATAATCTTAGAAAACATTGCGAAGAAAGGATTCGAAATGTTCAACCGAGTGCAAGTGGTTTCCTTAGAGTTCGCTGAATTATCCATAAAAGAGATCGCCAAGTTGCATGGGCTTTCATTCGCGTTGCAAGATAAACGACCTGATTATTTTAACAGAAAAATAAAAGAAATGCGAATTCTAGCAAAATTTGAATATTTTCATGGATTTGTTAGAGAAATGATTGAACTAACGATGACATTTATTGATGACGGTATTAAGAGTAGAGTTAAAAGTGTGTATTATGAATTAGCAGGCAAATATAAATCCTTTTTCGAAGATGAAGCGACAAGGCGCTGCATATGCCACGGTGACTACAGATCCAGTAACATGATGATAAAAATGAACGTAAGCATACATATAACTCACAGTAGTTCTTAAACGTTGTATGACCCATGTGTTCTTGTATAGGATATATTAAAGTCCGAAATAATAATAAAATTTGGGTTACATGCTTGGTGAAGGCAGAAATCATAGATTTTGAGTTACATGTCGTTCTATATTTGTCACAATTTTTGCTACCTTAAAACTGGCAAGTGCAGTGTATAGGTACTGTTTTATAGGTGTTTGGATAACTACCTATAAATCAGTATAAACTACATTTACGATAGCGGCTACTAATATTCATTATACTCGTAATGAATATAGTTTGTAAAAAAGTACAATATAATGATTCTACATTAGAATATGCCTTAAATATAATAAAAATAATATATATACAATAGTGCCTTCATGAGTAATTACAATTTGTAAAACGACGGTTTTTTTAAGTGTTTCTATTCTATAGAAAATACTAGCTGAGCCCGCGACTTTGTCCGCGTGGAATTTAACTTAACAAACATTTTATTTAACAAAAAATGTTCGTTCAGTTCGCAGAATTTACGAAAAGTTAATAATTCTGTTAATAAATAATGAAGTTATTAAAAAAATCTATGCTAAGTTTAATCTCATTTTTCTTTATTTACCTATCGCAAAAGCCCGCTCCCGCGTTCCGAGCCCGCGTGCCAGGAACCATTTGTTTTTTACTTTTCTATAAAAGTAGCCTAAGTTATTGCTTATAAGATTAGCTATATCTGCCAGTGAAAGTCCCGTCAAAATCGGTCTAGTCGTTTCGGAGATACTCTTTGATTTCATGTGTTTTTATTTTTTAGGCGGAACCGCATTTGTTTTTCTAAAATTAAAGTATCCTAAGTTACTCTTTATAACATCAGCTATCTGCCAGTGAAAGTCCTGTCAAAATCGGTCCAGCCGTTTCAAAGATTACCCGGAACAAACATACAGACAGACAGACAGACAGACAGACAGACAGACAAAAGATCTTAAAATCGCGTTTTTGCTATAGGTATCGTATGTTTTTACATTACATATGCATTTAGTGAAAAGGTGTTATTTTGATATTACAAACAGACACTCCAATTTTATTTATTTGTATAGATACAATTGAATTCTTATATTATTCTATAAGTATTCTATGATTATTCCGATACTAATCCGAACCCTGTCAATTATTTTGGACTTTAGAAACACTTTGTATATAACGTCCCGACACAGTGACAAATTATTTATGTTCGTTATTATATAATCTACTAAATAAACAAAACAGACGAATCGCTTTCATACAATCTTGCAATTTGCAATACTGCTAAAGTTGTTATATTTCTCACGTGCTTCCTTCATGTTCCAGAACGATAAAGTGATAGACTTCATCGCATTGGACTACCAGTTCCTGCACTACGGGTGTCCAGTTATGGATATACTATATTTAATATTCAACAACACCGATCAGCAGTTCCGCAAGGCTCATCTGTCGCATCTGAAAGATCTGTATCACGAGACTTTGACCACATTTTTGGGATATTTCAACATCGACGTGGACTTGGTTTATTCGAGGGACATGTTCGAACAGGATTTCAAGGCGAAGCTGGGTTACGGTCTGCTAGTTGGTTTCACAATTATGCCACTAACACTTGTGAATGAAGCCGATGCTCCCGATATGACTGAAGATCTGTCAAAAGTAACATTTCAAGTCAGCGATACATACAAAGACAGGGCGCGTGGGCTGGTTGAAGAATTTATGGAATTGGGTTACATATAGAACCTCAGCCCAAGTCTCGGTAGCTTTAAATAGAAACAGCCTTTTGATCATTCTCGTTTCTATCAGAGGAACTTCCATCGTGAAATTGTTTGTGTTTGTGGTATTAGGGAACACATTTATCTAAAGTATATTCTTATTGGGTTGCTAGCACAATTTGTTACACTATTTAGGAGCAACGTCTGTCACACATAGTGAGGGTAGGCAATGACAGCGGCAAAAATGAGCAATTAGTCTAATTATGGAGGTGTTAATTAGATTAGTGATATAAGAACTGCAGAATATGTAATTAAATAATTTTAAAATCTCGTCTTGACGACTGAATAAATTTGAATTGGATTTTTATTCATACTCTAGTTACAACTATGAGCCCGCGACTTTGTCCGCGTGGTATTTAACTTAACAAAAAAGCCCGCTCCCGCGTTCTGAGTCCGCGCGACAGGACCCATTTTTTTATTTTTTTCTAAAATAATAGTAGCATAAGTTACTGCTTATAATAACAGCTATCTACCAGTGAAAGTCCCGTCAAAATCGGTCCAGGCGTTTCGGAGATACTCTCTGATTTCATGTGTTTTTATTTTTTTACGCGGAACCCTAATTGTTTTTCTAAAATTAAAGTAGCCTAAGTTACTCCTTAAGACATCAGCTATCTGCCAGTGAAAGTCTCGTCAAAATCGGTCCAGCCGTTTCGGAGATTACCCGGAACAAACATACAGACAGACAGACAGACAATTTTGAAGTGTCTGTCAAAATTGGAGTGTCTGTTTGTAATATCAAAATAACACCTTTTCACTAAATGCATATGGAAGTACATACGACACCTATAACAAAAACGCGATTTAAATTTTTTTTGTCTGTCTGTCTGTCTGTCTATCTGTCTGTCTGTGTGTTGATCCGGGTAATCTCCGCAACAGCTGGACCGATTTTGACGGGACTTTCACTGGCAGATAGCTGATGTTTTAAGGAGTAACTTAGGCTACTTTAATTTTAGAAAATCAAAATTTAAAAAATGGGTCCTGTCGCGCGGGCTCCGAGCGCGGGAGCGGGCTTTTTTGTTAAGTTAAATTCCACGCGGACGAAGTCGCGGTCTCAGCTGGTAATAAATATAATACATACTTATGGTTCCTGCGTTGGTGCCTACTACAGACATGGGGTGGAACAGGAAGACTGAAAGTCGGTGGACCTTGTGTTACTAGCTGAACCCGCGACTTCGTCCGCGTGGAATTTAACTTAGCAAAAAAGCCCGCTCCCGCGATCTGAGCCCGCGCGACAGGACCCATTTTTTTAAATTTTGTTTTTCTAAAATAAAAGTAGCCTAAGTTACTGCTTATAACCTCAGCTATTTACCAGTGAAAGTCCCGGCAAAATGGATCCACCTGTTTCGGAGATACTCTTCGATTTCATGTGTTTTTATTTTTTTACGCGGAACCCTAATTGTTTTTCTAAAATTAAAGTAGCCTAAGTTACTCCTTAAAACATCAGCTATCTGCCAGTGAAAGTCCCGTTAAAATCGGTCCAGCCGTTTCGGAGATTACCCGGAAAAAACACACAGATAGACAGACAGACAGACAGACAGACAATTTTTTTTTAAATCGCGGGTTTGTTATAGGTGTCGTATGTACTTTCATATGCATTTAGTTAAAAGGTGTTATTTTGATATTAGAAACAGACACTCCAATTTTATTTATTTGTATAGATTGTTTCCTAGTTTTCACAAGGTCTGTGTAATATACTATGACAGTTTCATAAATATGAAGATGCCACTTGCAAGCTTATTAACTGTTCCGTTCCTTTTGGCGGAGACTGCATTCACACAGGATGTGATGTGTAGCTTGAACTTTGTTATGCAAGTAAAAACAAATCAGATTAATTATTACCCGTGCATTGTTTGCTCCTGAGTATAAAAAAACAACCTAATTCTGTGTATAAATACCATTCCCAAATTGCAATATTTATACATTTGCGCAAACATTAGAAGAATCGAGTAGCAATGTGCTCCGTAAATAAGTTTCCAGTTAAACTCGTACAATCGATTAAGAATTTAATTGAAAAGGAAGGATATTTGACGTACGAGATAAATAGACAAAGAGTTAAAACGGAAGGTGGTAGCTTTCTTGGAGAATTGTACGAGGTAGATGTGAAAGGAGCAACCAAAGACGGTGATAAAGAAACAAACCTCTTCCTGAAAGTCAACAATGGAGGCGAACAAACAAAATGGGCTAACATTGCTGAACTGTATGACAGAGAACTTTTTGTTTACCGAGAGCTCTCCGAAATATTCGCGGAGTTGCAAGAGGCCGCGCAGGTACCTTCCCTTGAACGATATAAAATGGTTAAAAGTTATGAAGGCAGCGACACGGAAGCAATAATATTCGAAAACATCGCGAGGAAAGGATTCAAAATGTTCAACAGAGTTGAAGTCGTTTCCTTAGAGTTCGCTGAATTATCCATAAAAGAGATCGCCAAGTTGCATGGTCTTTCATTCGCGTTGCAAGATAAACGACCTGATTATTTTAACAGCAAAATCAAAGTAATGCAATGTCCAATGAAATTTAAATATTTTTACGTATTTGTCAGAAACATGATTGAACTAACGATGACATTCATTGATAACGATGCTAAGAGTAGAGTTAAGAATGTGTATTATGAAATAGCAGGCAAACATAGATCCTTATTCGAAGATGAAGCGACAAGGCGCTGCATATGCCACGGTGACTACAGATCCAGTAACATGATGATAAAAATGAACGTAAGTATACATGTATCTTATAATGACCCATGCGTAATTGTGTAGGGTGTATCTTAAGTCCGAAATAATAATAAAATGTTCACGTGATATAGCTGTCGCCGCCAACTAGCTTAATTCGCCGTTCAATTAACAGCCTAGCCACTTAACTAAACGGCGCCGTTCAACTAGTGGCCTGAATGATATTCAGCCATTTGATCAAACAGCTAGGCAAATGACTTGGATCTGTCGCCGCCAACTGGCTTAATCCGCCGTTCAATTAACAGCCTAGGCACTTTACTAAACAGCGCCGTTCAACTAACGGCCTAAATGATATTCAGCCGTATAGTCTATTACAACATTTAATAAATTGGCTGGCTAATGCTTAGGCAACTGGTTGAAATTTAAGTACTACAAAACTTTTTCAAAATACTACCCAAGCAGAACGACCTGGATGGGTTTAGGTTAGGGTTATTTTTTTTATGACCCCACAGAAACCCCACCCGGCAAATAGATTCGGTGGATCTAAAAAAAAACGTAAAAAACCTAAGTACCTAATAAAATGATTCCATCAAAGTTGTTTTTTTCCGACGCCATATTGACCATAGAGAATATAGAATATAGAGATATTGACAGTTTGGTGAGTTTCGGCGCTAGGTGGCAGAAAGTAAAACTAAATAGAAATGAACAGTCTAGGCAGGTAATTAAACGGCTAGGCAAGTAGTTAAACGTCATCGATCCAAGTCATTTGCCTAGCTGTTTGATCAAATGGCTGAATATCATTTAGGCCGTTAGTTGAACGGCGCTGTTTAGTAAAGTGCCTAGGCTGTTAATTGAACGGCGGATTAAGCTATTTGGCTGCGACAGATCGATGACATTTAACTACTTGCCTAGCCGTTTAATTACCTGCCTAGCCTGTCATTTCAATTTAGTTCTACTTTCTGCCACCTAGCGCCGAAACTCACCAAACTGTCAATATCTCTATATTCTATATTATCTTTGGTCAATATGGCGTCGGAAAAAAACAACTTTGATGGAATAATTTTATTAGGTACTTAAGTTTTTTGGTTTTTTACGATTTTTTTAGATCCACCGAATCTATTTGCCGGGTGGGGTTTCTGTGGGGTCATAAAAAAAATAACCCTAACCTAAACCCATCCAGGTCGTTCTGCTTGGGTAGTATTTTGAAAAAGTTTTGTAGTACTTAAATGTCAACCAGTTGCCTAAGCATTAGCCAGCCAGTTTATTAAATGTTGTAATAGACGATACGGCTGAATATCATTTAGGCCGTTAGTTGAACGGCGCTGTTTAGTAAAGTGCCTAGGCTGTTAATTGAACGGCGAATTAAGCTATTTGGCTGCGACATAGCAGCTGATATGTAGATGCTCGGCGAAGGCAGACTATACGTAGGTATCATAGTTTCTTAGTTATTCTATAAGTATTCTGTGGATATTCCGATACTAATCCGAACCCTGACAATTATTTCGGACTCAAGAAACACTTTGTATATTACGCCCCGAAACAGTGGCAAATTATTTATGATCGTTATAAGATAATCCTCTAAATAAACAACGACAGACTAAACGATTTCATACAATCTTGCAATTTTATATACTGCTAAAGTTCTTATATTACTCACGTACTTCAATTACGTTCCAGAACGAGAAAGTGAAAGACTTCATCGCATTGGACTACCAGTTCCTGCACTACGGGTGTCCAGTAATGGATATACTATATTTTATTTTCTTAAACACCGACCATCTGTTCCGCAAGGCTCATCTGTCGCATCTGAAAGATCTGTATCACGAGACTTTGACCACTTTTTTGGAATATTTCAACATTGACGTGGACTTGGTTTATTCGAGGGAGATGTTCGAACAGGATTTCAAGGCGAAGCTGGGTTACGGTTTGCTAGTTGGTTTCGCAATTATGCCACTAACACTTGTGAATGAAGCCGATGCTCCCGATATAACTGGAGATCTGTCAAAAGTAACATTTCAAGTCAGCGATACATACAAAGACAGGGCGCGTGGGCTGGTTGAAGAATTTATGGAATTGGGTTACATCTAAAACCGCGACCCAACTCTGTCCGTAGCTCTAAATCGAAACAGTATTTTGATCATTCTCGTTTCTATCAGAGGAACTTCCATCGTGAAATTGTTTGTGTGTTTGGTACTCGTATTAG
This sequence comes from Notodonta dromedarius, assembly GCA_905147325.1. NCBI lineage: Eukaryota > Metazoa > Arthropoda > Insecta > Lepidoptera > Notodontidae > Notodonta > Notodonta dromedarius. Next base: position 10,814,294 of record LR990172.1, read on the forward strand.
GGATCTTAAGTATATTCTTATTTGGTTGTTAGTACAATTTGTTACACTAGTCAGCAATTAGTGTAATTGTGGAGGTGTTAATTAGCGTAGTGATATAAGAACTGTAGAATATGTAATTAAATAATTTTAAAATCTGTCTTGTCGACTTAAGAAATTTACCTACATGAATTGGATTTTAATTCTTACTTTAGTTACTTATAATAATATGATAATTATGCTTTTCGTATTAATATTAATTGTGGGATAATATAATTTGAGAACCATTGTTAACTGAACAAACGCAGAAGATATTTGAAGATAATTATTTTTTTTCTCGGCGTGTACATTGGACACCGGTTGATTGTCCGGGATTACAGGAGTAATAAATGGTGCGAGTTTGTGCCTCGACCGGGCCTAGGCCCGGCCCTATACGGCCCTTTAATTTAACCGGGTTTTAGATATTAAATTATCACCCAAATTATACAACATCCACCTAACGTTATTTGCTACCTAAAGGACCGTTTATTAAATAAACGAATATCGCCAGACCGACACACCAACTGTATGGTCCTAAAGCTTGTACTATATGTTCCGTACAATTAGTGGGGGTGACCCTGTGACACCCAGACATAGGCAAATTACAAAGTGGTAATTTTCCCATATTTGCCCCAACGGAAATCGACCCCCCTACCACCTGGTGCAGTGAGCCGAGTGTTCTACGCTTGAACCAAGAGTTAATCTTACCCGTCGTTCACACGATGAAGATGACTCCGTTTTTCTATACATTGACACACAATGGCCGTAAGTGGCTCCCGGATACAGTTAAATATTTGCAAATTAGCCGTGTCGGGTCAACCGTGTGGATGACCGCTTACTCTGACGTGATAACTATAACTGCTACTACCTTTACTGCTTCAGTATAATAACTCGTACCACCATAGACAGCCCACGTAGATAGCTAACAATCGTAATCCATATGGAGCTGGTAGAGCCGAGCTAATGTACGGGCTGACACGAGCGGGGTAGTACCACCATCTCACAGAAGACGTAAAGTATAGCTGCATTTTGAACGATAAATAAGAGGGCTGGAAGTGAAGCCGCTTCTCTTCCCCACCCTCTGTCCCAATACCCATGAGGTAGGCGACGTGCGAGCAATGCCTTTGTGATTGCATCTATAGGGTACGGGAAGTGCTCAACAACTTCAACAACAGGTTGGTCGTACGCTTGTCTGCCGACTTTGTTATATAAAAAAAGTATTCGTACATTTAGTATTCGAGCAAATAATATTATATTTAACATACATCATCTGTTGCATTTAGTGAGGCGCCATGCAAAATATCAATGTGCAAGTCCGACGTGCACTTGGCCAGTTTTTTTTGTATTATCGCACTATTCCCGCCGCACACTCCCACCACTGTTATGCCAGGATCCACAATGGTGACCAATGATGTCAATGAGTTTGGCCCTCGACGAATTCCGGGGAAAAGCTAAATCGTCATGGAATCTGCACCAATTGAATCGTTAGAAAGAATAGGAAGAGTTGGATTAAAAAGTCGTCGCCTATTATTATATAATTAATATCATAAAGCAAAACTAATACAACTTATTGTTGGCAACTGGGCTCCACGAATCTTGGACATAAACTGGTGAGCTCATTATACTTAATTCCAATTAATATAGGTAATTATGTTACAGGTAAGGTATATACTTATAGATGAGGCGAAAGTGCCTTAATGCATATATTTTTTCCTGGTTTTCACAAGGTCTGTGTAATATACTATGACAGTTTCATAAATTTATGAAGATGCCACTTGCAAGCTTATAAACTGTTCCGTTCCTTTTGCCGGAGACCGCACTCTCACAGGATGTGATGTGTAGATTGACCTTTGTTATACAAGTAAAAACAAATTACATTAATTATTAATCGTGCATTGTTTCCTCCTGAGTATAAAAAAAACAACCTAATTCTGTGTATAAATACCATTCCTAAGTTCCAAATTGCAATATTGTTACATTTGTGCCAACATTAAAAGAAGCGAGTAGCAATGTGCTCCGTAAATGAGCTTCCACTAAAACTCGAACGATCGATTAAGAATTTAATAGAAAAGGAAGGATATTTGACGTACAAGATAAATAGAGAAAGAGTTAAAACGGAAGGTGGTAGCTTTCTTGGCGAACTGTATACGGTAGATGTGACAGGAGCAACCAAAGATGGTGATAAAGAAACAAACCTCTTCCTGAAAGTCATCAATGGAGGCGAACAAACAAAATGGGTTAACATAGCTGAACTGTATAGCAGAGAAATATTTGTTTACCGAGAGCTCTCCGAAATATTTGCGGAGTTGCAAGAGACCGCGCATGTACCTTCCCTTGAACGATATAAAATGGTTAAAAGTTACGAAGGCAGCGACACGGAAGCCATAATATTAGAAAACATCACGAAGAAGGGATTCAAAATGGTCAATAGAGTTCAAGTCGTTTCCTTAGAGTTCGCTGAATTATCCATAAAAGAGATCGCCAAGTTGCATGGTCTTTCATTCGCGTTGCAAGATAAACGACCTGATTATTTTAACAGCAAAATCAAAGAATTGCAATATCAAATGAAATTTGAAAATAATTATGGATTTGTTAGGGACATGATTGAACTAACGATGACATTCATTGATAACGATGCTAAGAGTAGAGTTAAGAATGTGTATTATGAAATAGCAGGCAAACATAGATCCTTATTCGAAGATGAAGCGACAAGGCGCTGCATATGCCACGGTGACTACAGATCCAGTAACATGATGATAAAAATGAACGTAAGTATACATGTATCTTATAATGACCCATGCGTAATTGTATAGGGTGTATCTTAAGTCCGAAATAATAATAAGATGTTCACGTGATATAGCAGCTGATATGTAAATAGATGCTCGGCGAAGGCAGACTATAAGTAGGTTACTTATCATAGTTTCTTAGTTATTCTATAAGTATTCTGTGGATATTCCGATACTAATCCGAAACATGACAATTCAAAATTCAAAATTCAAAATTGTTTTTATTCATGTAAGCCAACAAAGCATTTATGAATAGTCTGAATCTACCACCGGTTCGGAATGCTGCTTCCACTGAGAAGAGCCGGCAAGAAACTCAATGGTTACTCTTTTCAATGAATGAAAGATGGTGTACATTCTCAGGAACAGCATAAAAAAATAATATGAGCAGGCAACACCATTGCCACTAAATAGCTTATAGTAAATAATAATCATATATGTAATAATGTAAATAAAATGAGAATGCTAGTTTAGTGTGATGTGCATACCTACTCATACTTACATCAAATGAAACGTTTACGAACCAAAATAATAATTGATAAAACAGGGGTGGATAATATGATAATTGCTTTGGTGTGATGCCTTCCATGCTAAGTAAATAAATAGTATTTAACGACAATGTTGTTAAGAGGAAAGTGAGTGGACCAATCTCCGCAAGCAGCGCCCGCGCACGAGCATGACTTGAAAAGCGGCATCACTCTCCTCAACCATAATAGAGGGAAGAGGGTGACCCGCTCCACAATTATTTCGGGCTCAAGAAACACTTTGTATATTACGCCCCGAAACAGTGGCAAATTATTTATGATCGTTATAAGATAATCTACTAAATAAACAACGACAGACTAAACGATTTCATACAATCTTGCAATTTTATATACTGCTAAAGTTGTTATATTTCTCACGTACTTCAATTACGTTCCAGAACGAGAAAGTGATAGACTTCATCGCATTGGACTACCAGTTCCTGCACTACGGGTGTCCAGTAATGGATATACTATATTTTATTTTCTTAAATACCGACCATCTGTTCCGCAAGGCTCATCTGTCGCATCTGAAAGATCTGTATCACGAGAGTTTGACAACATTTTTGGGATATTTCAACATTGACGTGGACATGGTTTATTCGAGGGAGATGTTCGAACAGGATTTCAAAGCGAAGCTGGGTTACGGTTTGCTAGTTGGTTTCGCAATTATGCCAGTAACACTTGTGAATGAAGACGATGCTCCCGATATGACTGGAGATCTGTCAAAAGTAACATTTCAAGTCAGCGATACATACAAAAACAGGGCGCGTGGGCTGGTTGAAGAATTTATGGAATTGGGTTACATATAGAAGTCAGCCCAAGTCTGTCCGTAGCTTTAAATCGAAACAGCCTTTTGATCATTCTCGTTTCTATCAGAGGAACTTCCATCGTGAAATTGTTTGTGTTTGTGGTATTAGGGAACACATTTATCTTAAGTATATTCTTATTGGGTTGTTGGCACAATTTGTTACACTATTTAGGAGTAACGTCTGTCGCACATGGTGAGGGTAGGCAATGACAGCGGTATAAATGAGCAATTAGTCTAATTGTGGAGAAAGTGTTAATTAGCTTAATGATATAAGAACTGCACTATAATGTGTAATTACTTAAATAATTTTATAATGATCTCGACATGACGACTCAATAAATTTACCTACATGAATTGGATTTTCATTAATAATTTAGTTACTTATAATAATATGATAAAATTATGATTTTCGTGTTAATATAATTTGTGGGAAAATATTATTTGAGAACCATTGTTAACTGAACAAACGCTGAAGATATTTGAAGATATGTATTTTTTTTTCTCAGCGTGAATTTTGGACACCGGTTGATTGTCCTGGATGACCGCTTTCTCTGACGTGATAACTGCTACTACCTTTACTGCTATATTATAATAACTTGTACCGTCGTCGACAGCCCACGTAGATAGCTAACAATCGTAATCCATATGGAGCTGGTAGAGCCGAGCTCTACGGGCTGGCACGACTGGTGTAGTACCTCCATCTCACAGAAGACGTAAAGTAGTACGTATAGCTGCATGCCGAACGATAAATGTTAGAGCTGGAAGTGAAGTCCCTTCTCCTCACCCTTAGTTCCAATCCCCTTTAGGTCGCTGACATGCTGTCGTTAATGCATCTATAGGGTAGGTACGGGAATTGCTCAACAACAGGAGGGTCGTACGCTTGTTTGCCGACTTTATTATATAAAAAAAGTATTCGTACATTTAGTATTCGAGCAAATAACATTATATTTAACATACATCATCTGTTGCATTTAGTGAGGCGCCATGCAAAATATCAATGTGCAAGTCCGACGTGCACTTGGCCAGTTTTTTTTGTATTATCGCACTATTCCCGCCACACACTCCCACCACTGTTATGCCAGGATCCACAATGGTGACCAATGATGTCAATGAGTTTGGCCCTCGACGAATTCCGGGGAAAAGCTAAATCGTCTTGGAATCTGCACGAATTGAATCGTTAGAAAGAATAGGAAAAGTTGGATTAAAAAGTCGTCACCTATTTTTATATAATTAATATCATAAAGCAAAGCTAATACAACTTATTGTTGGCAACTGGGCTCCACGAATCTTGGACATAAACTGGTGAGCTCATTATACTTAATTCCAATTAATATAGGTAATTATGTTATAGGTAAGGTATATACAATATAGATGAGGTGAAAGTGCCTTAATGCATATATTTTTTCTGGTTTTCACAAGGTCTGTGTAATATAAATACAAATAATACAGTTATGTGTAATGTAATACAGTTTCATAAATTTATGAAGATGCCACTTGCAAGCTTATAAACTGTTCCGTTCCTTTTGCCGGAGACCGCACTCTCACAGGATGTGATGTGTAGATTGACCTTTGTTATACAAGTAAAACCAAATTACATTAATTAATAATCGTGAATTGTTTCCTCCCGAGTATAAAACAACAACCTACTTCTGTGTATAAATACCATACCTAAATTCAAGAGTGCGACTTTGTTACATTAGTTCACACATAAGAAGAAGCTAGTTGCAATGTGCTCCGTAAATAAGTTTTCAATAAAACTCGAATGATTGATTAAGAATTTAATTGAAAAGGAAGGATATTTGACACCAGAGATAAATAGACAAAGTTATAACGAAAAGCGGTAGCTTTCTTGGCGAGCTGTATACGGTAGATGTGACAGGAGCAACCAAAGACGGTGATAAAGAAACAAACCTCTTCCTGATAGTCAACAATGGAGGCGAACAAACAAAATGGGCTAACATTGCTGAACTGTATAGCAGAGAAGTTTTTGCTTACCTAGAGCTCTCCGAAATATTCACGGAGTTGCAAGAGGCCGCGCATGTACCTTCACTTGAACGGTTATAATAAAATGGTTAAAAGTTACGAAGGCAGCGACACGGAAGCGATAATATTCGAAAACATTGCGAAGAAAGGATTCGAAATTTTCAACAGAGTGCAAGTGGTTTCCTTAGAGTTCGCTGAATTATCCATAAAAGAGATCGCCAAGTTGCATGGTCTATCACGCGTTCTAGACCATGGTCTATTCGCGTTGCAAGATAAACGACCTGATTATTTTAACAGAAAAATAAAAAAAATGCAATATCCAATGAAATTTGAATATTTTCATGGCTTAGTTGAAAACATGATTGAACTTACGATGACACACATTGATGATGATGTTAAGAGTAGGGTTAAAAAGGTGTATTATGAAATAGCGGGAAAACATGGCTCCTTTTTCAAAAATGAAGCGACAAGGCGCTGCATATGCCACGGTGACTACAAATCGAGTAACATGATGATAAAAATGAACGTAAGCATACATCATCTAACTCACAGTAGTGTGAAATATTTTATAGATTATTGGATAAAGACCTATAAAACATAATAAACTATATTTACGATTAGCGGCTACTAATATTCAATATATTGAACATAGTTTAAAATAGTAAATATAATAATGATCCTACATCAGATGACGCTTTAAATATAATTATTATATTAAATATCCATAGTCCCCTCTTGCGTTATTACAAATAATAAAAATAGACAGGACTTGTTGCTTTTGTAATTTTTAAAATTATTTAATATTTATACCACTGTATTCTACGCCCGATATTCATACAATCTTGCAGTTTTCTTTACTGCTAAAGTTGTTATATTTCTCACGTGCTTCCTTCACGTTCCAGAACGATAAAGTGATAGACTTCATCGCATTGGACTACCAGTTCCTGCACTACGGGTGTCCAGTAATGGATATACTATATTTAATATTCAACAACACCGATCAGCAGTTCCGCAAGGCTCATCTGTCGCATCTGAAAGATCTGTATCACGAGACTTTGACCACATTTTTGGGATATTTCAACATTGACGTGGACATGGTTTATTCGACGGAGATGTTCGAACAGGATTTCAAGGCGAAGCTGGGTCACAGTTTGCTAGTTGGTTTCGCAATTATGCCAGTAACACTAATGCACGAAGCTTATGCTCCCGACATGACTGGAGATCTATCAACAGTAACATTTCGGGTCAGTGATACATACAAAGACAGGGCGCGTGGGCTGGTTGAAGAATTTATGGAATTGGGTTACATATACAGGTTGAAACAGAAAGGGTTTACTGTTTTTTTCAAAACTTAACTTTGTAATTCTAATACTGTCACCTTTGGAGGAATCTTGAAAAACAAAAGATGTTACAGGGATACAGCTGTTGACAGCTTTCACAAGTCTACAAAACCTTCAGTACTTCAATTGTCCCACAAAGCCGATGGTTTTAGACTTACAAAGTTAAGTTGCAAAAAAAATAGTATACCCTTTCTGTTTCACCTAATAGAAACGCAACCCAACACTGTCCATAGCTCAAAATCGAAATACTCGTTTCTGTCAGAGAAACTTCCATCGAGAAATTGTTTGTGTTTACGGTGTTAGGGAACATTTTTATCTTAAGTAGGTATATTCTTGTTGGGTCGCTGGTCACACTGTAGACAATGACAGACCGGCAAAATTGGGAAATTAGTCTTGTCGAGGTTTTAATTGGCTTTAATTAAAAACAGCAGAATATGTAATTAAAGACTTAATTTAAAAATTGCTTGTCTTCACTTTTCATGTCGACTTTTTTTCAGCAGTATTTGATTTTCATCCTTAAAAGTATTCAAAATTCAGGTCAACAATGTGCGGGAAATATATACTTATTGATAGTATGTATGCGTTACGTGAACTGCTCAGGATCGGGAGGGTAATACGTTTATTTTACGACTTTGTGACATAAAATATCGAATGCTATAGAAAAAAAAGAAACAATAGAACATCTTATGTCTTTTTCACCAATATGTGTACATCGACATCTAATCAGTTACGACTGCAAAGAGAATATAATAAATTGTCTATGGTATTTGGTAGCAAAGAGGTAGGTGACTAAGAACGCCACAAACTTATTTTTTGTGTGGCCAATACTGGAACTAATTAACTGTCATTTTTGACGGTATATTTTGTTAATGACAGCCGCTGTCAACCGTGCAAATACTTAACATTGTATTGTAGATAGTGCCGTCCTTATTGACTTATTATATTATTATTTCCTTGTTCATTTGTTTTCCTAAGTGAAATTTTGAGTGTAATATTTGTGAACAAATCAGAACTATTTTTAGCTGAAGACAAATATTATCCGAGGGCGTTAAATTTCCTGATAAGATATTCACGTAAGGATAATAATTTGTTCATTTGTTATATCACTTGTTGATTTTATTAAGCCTTACTACACGTCATGGAGAACAAAAACAAACCTGCTGATGATTACTCTCAAGATAAATTACCTAAACAATTGGAAGAATCCACTAAACGTATAATACAAAGTGAAGGTTATACAAGTTATGATATGAAGTGCAGAAATCTTTCGACAGATGGCGGTAGTTTCATTGGCGTGCTTTACGAAATTGACTTGACTGGTACGACACCAAGCGGTATTAAACAAACTAATATTTTCGTTAAACACAAAGTGGAAAATGAACAATTGAAAATATACTCAATAACTGATTGTTTTGTACGTGAAAGTTACATTTATACTGAACTATCTAAAATTTTTGGAGAGCTTCAAGATGATGCTGAAATAGCTGATGATGAAAGATTTCAAATGGCCAAACATTTCGATGAATGCAATGCTTCTTCAATTATATTAGAGAATTTAGTCAAAAGAGGGTTTAAAACGTATTACAGAATGGATGTTGTTACCTTAAAATATGCGGAATTCAGTGTTAAACATCTCGCAAAGTTTCATGCTCTCTCTTTTGTGATACAAATGAAGAGACCTGATTATTTTAAGAAGAATATTAAACCAATGAATCAGCCCTTTGTTTTTGGCGACGACTGGTACAGCCTGATAAGAAATATGTACAGATAAAAATATAAATTATTTGGAACCAGAAGTCAAGGCAAAAGTTGAAGAAACAATTCTGAAGAAAATAGATGATTATGGGCGGTATATAAGCGATACGTCAGGCGTTCGAACGCTGTGCCACGGTGATTATAAACATAATAACATTATGGCTAAAGAAGTTGTAAGTATTGTTGTTTGTATCTGTTATAAGGTGAGATAGCACGGTAGCTTACAATTGGCCCAGTACCAGACTGTTTAAGACAGATAATCTGCAACTGGGGTGATCACGAGTGTTTCATTCTATAATTCCCTTTTAGAGCGTCAATAGCCTAGTGATTAGACGGGCAGCCTTCGTAGCTGAGAGATTCCGGGTTCGTTCCCCATCCTAGCCATTAAACTATTGACATGAGCCCGCTTCTAACACAAGCATTAACTGACTGACTAAAGGGAATAATAGTAATGTGATAAACTCAAATTATAAATCATCTTTAAACAAAAAATACACACCTGTATTCCCTAAAGTGGTATGCAGATACACTGTACATCACTCACATATTGCTAATATTTTGGTCCCCATTACAGGGGGGGGAGGCTTACCCCTACTCCTCAATGCTTAGGGAAATAAGTTTATCGCGGGTGTACGACCAATTTAACACCATAACTATAAACGTAACTATTTTTCAGAATGGAACACTCAAAGAAGTATTAGCAATCGACTACCAGCTCCTACACTACGGGAAGCCGATCCTAGACTTCTTGTACTTCATATTTAACGGCACAGACCAAGAATTTAGGCGCAAACATTTAAATCACCTCAAACACATCTACTATGATACAATGAAGATGTTTTTAGCACAATTCGCTTTGGACATTGAATCGGTCTTTCCTCAGGAAGAGTTCGAGAGGGACTTTAAGGAGAAATTAGATTTCGGTCTTATGATCAATGTGTTGTATGTCCCTTTCCTGTTCGTATGCGAAGAAGATGCTCCGGATGTGGTCAATCAACCATTGGATACACTAGCTTTTAAAGTAGATAAGAGGTTTACAGAGAGATTCCGTGGAGTAGTCGATGATTTTATACAGTGGGGGTACATTTAGAGGAATAAATACTATTATGCTGTATTTTCGAGAAATTTAAAGTAACTTTACGAGTATTTGTATTAGAGCGTTTTCACATTATCCGATCCGATATCGGGCCGGACAATATGAAAGACCGGTACATATTTCATACATTTTACTTACCCCGATATCGGATCGGCGTCCGACACCGATATCGGATCGGATAATGTGAAAACGCTCTTATGTGAATGAAATGCATTTGTTAGAATTTATGTAATTTAATGATTAGCCTGTATGGTAAATGCTTCCTCACTTAGCTCTCACGAACTCCTTTCCATAAAGTAACAAATGAGAGACTTATAAGTTTGTTCCACATCCTTCTGGGTCTGTCTCTTTGTTGTTTTCCGCTGGTGTACATTAAATGAGAATGTATTATTGTTATTTCCTAGTAGTATTTGTCATATAAGTATGTGTCCTACTAGTTCATATTTACTTCCATCTTTAATTCCATTAAAAAGAGTAACCATTGCGTTTCTTGCCGAATCTTCTCAATGTAAACTGCATTTGGAGACGGTGGTAGATTCTACCCAATCGTAAGTGCTTGGGCAATATTAATTTAAAAAAATATGAAAATAATTAGGCATGTTTTAAAAAATGTGTGTACTAAGTACAATGCAATAAGATGTGTTTAAGTGTATAGTACGAGTAATAAGATGTTTGCTAAAGTAATAAATAATAAGCGAGTATTTATTGTACCTTTTTCAAGGCTTTGTTGGCCTAACTAATGGCACAACAATACGATGAGTAAGTGAGCCGGAAGCCCAACACCTTTTACCTTCCTTGTCTTACCCCCTTCTGGTAGACAACGTACAAGCAATGCCTTTGCAAGCATCTATAGGCGACGGTAACTGATTAATATCAGGCGGGTTTCATGCTGTTTCGGTAACTTTCTTATATAACATAATATAAACTTTTGATTTGTTGATTACATATTATTTATATGTCAATATAAATAATGCGATACGTACATATCATAAATATATAGTTTTATATATATCCCCATTCAATAAACTCATCAATTGCATCTCGCAGCCTCTGCTTAAACGAAACGTCAACGTCAAAACTAATTCCAGACCATTCCTTAGTCAACTCGGGAACATCTTCTTCAGAGGCCAGGATAAAAGGCAGAACTGCGAAACTAACCGTCAGACAATAATCCAGCTTCTCTTTATAAACTTCTTCAAACCTCGATCTAGGATAAACCGAGTCCACATCAATATTAAAATATTCCAAAAACGTTCTCAAACTTCCGTGGTACAGATCTTTCAAATGCAGCATATGGGCTGTGCGCATACGCCGATCGGTGCAATTGTAAATGAAGTACAGGAAATCGAAGACTGGACAACCGTAGCTCAAGATCTGGTAATCCACCGGGATAATGTCTGCTATTTTTCCGTTCTGAAAAGAGAAATCATGAAGCTAATATTGGCAATTTTGGATTGGAAATCAAATGGTCTATCGTTTTATTTGTGAGGGACCCGTAATATACCAGCAGTGTAGTTTTATTTCTGACTTTGAAATACCTTGCATAAGGTCTTTATCTAACAATGCACGTTATTTTGCATAACGATGATGATAATAATAATATAAATCATTTCCGTTGGTTGCTACCGTTGGTAGCTGGTGATTTAATAAAATGTTGGCTGTGAGAAACAAACCCATTAGTTTTTTTTTTGTTTTAGGTAGATCATCTTTAGTATCTTACGACCTTTTAACAGTATAACAGCATAAGGATGATTTTGTACTTTAAAACACTTACCACTATTTTCGTCATAATGTTGTTAGGCCTGTAATCGCCATGACATAAACAGACCTTTAACGATTCATCTTGTAAGTACTGAATATACTTGTCAGTTACTTTATAGTATGAATTTTCAACTCTGTCTTTAACATCATCATCTACGTATTTCATTGTCATTTCATATATACTTCTAATAAAACCATGCCAATCATCACCAAATATAATTGGATATTTCATTTGTTTTATCTTATTGTTAAAATATCCCGGTCGTTTCTTCTGCAACGCGAATGAAAGTCCATGCAGCTTGGCGAGCTCTTTTATCGATAACTCTACGAATTCTAAAGGAACGAGGTTCAACCTGTCGTATGTGTTGTATCCTTTCTTCGCAATGTTTTCCATTATTATCGCTTCTGAGCCGCTGCCTTCGTAACTCTTGACCATTTTAAATCTTTCTTTCGAGGGAATATTCGCGTCCTCTTGCATCTCCGCGAATATCACGGAGAGTTCTTTGTAAGCGAACAGCTCTACGCGATACACATCGGGGATCGATAAGATCAACATATTGTTTTCTTTGTTCATAATTTTAACGAAAAAGTTTGTTTCCTTATCCCCATATTTTGTATTTCCTTTAACATCTACCTCATAAAGCACACCGAGATAATTCCCACCGTTCGTTGAAATAATTCGTTTATGGACATTATATGTTAAATATCCTTCTTCTTTGACGATATTATCGATTGTTTGATCGAGTTCTTTTGGGAAAACATTAGCCCAGGAAGTTGATTTCTCTTCGAGTGGATAGTTGTCGCGAAATGTTTCGACTTGCATTGTTGTAACAACAATAGTGGAAGTGGATGATATAATTATTTGTAAACCACAACTGAAGGGCATTAGCATCTCAGATCGTTTATATATAAAATGAGACAGTGTTTACACATAGATTACGATTGTACGGCTGGGTTCACAGAATAAAAAACAGAATAATATTGTTAGTTTATTAAAAGACAGCATTTTTATTATAATATAAGTACCTAATTCGGTTTACTCAAACTTACTAAATAAAAACATGGATTTTAAACGCGTGGTAACCTTAAATTTTATACCCAACTGCCGGATGAGTTTTAATGTGCCAGTATTGATAACAAACAAATTCGAGCTGAAATGTAGAGTTAACTTATATTGAATAAACTGTCTGTAATTTATAATACTGTGACTGTACCTGTTGCGATGTGCTTTAACATTTATTTTGCAGATTTTACTCTTTCTTGTGTGCAAAGTTTCATGATAATTGTTCAAGTAAGAGTGGTTGAAAAATGAGTAGGATATTGTGAAATTAGGAGAAAATATAGCAAATCAAGCTAAATTTAAATAAAATCGTTTAAAAGTCAAACGTTCATTCACTTTTTGACCATGATGTTTCTTTGTCACCGACTCTACTGTGATCTATTCCTTATGATGACGTTAAGAACACGCCCGTTGTGTTTGTGATAAAATAAGGACTTGTTATTTCTCATGAACCATCATGGCTGTTGTTTAATATTAGTAGGTACATAATTATAGGCACCTATTGTGATTCCAACAAAAGGGAGGTAATAATATACTCTCTACTTTTGTGCAATATCATTGTTTGGGTAAATAAAGCCATCTAGTTAAGGTATACAGAACTACTATCTCAAAGTTTGTGGTGCATGCTTTTGCTGTACGCGCATAGATGTCGCTTTCCGATTCTAAAACACGCTAGATAAATTTACAGTTTTTGTTTACAACTTTTTATTTATTCGCTTAGTATAAATTTAGTTAGCTATTTATTCTTCCATCTGTTTAATGTTATGTTTAATATTTACCAGGTTTTCACTGCAGGGCGAGGAAGTACAGGCAAGATTGTTTCGTAAAAAATAATATACTATTAAAGTGTATACCCGACAGTCATCCAAACCCCTAAGTACCTAATATTTTCAACTTTTGATATAATTTGTATGAAAAATCATTATTTTGATGCGAAAGGGAGTTTCGAGTGATTTGCACCGCCGTGTGAAGTACTCTTTGTGATTGCCTTGCCATGTGGAATATTTTTATTTATGTATTTTTAGGTACTGTGCACATAGTATAATGAAAACCATCGAAATTAATTCTTATTTAAACGGCATAAAGATAGCGGACCAAATTCGTATGAGAAAGTTGTAAACAATAAGCAAAACATTGATTCACGGTTTCCGTTGTTTAATACCCACCTGTTGTGTACCAACTTTTATATCTTATCTTATGTTTTATTATTTGAGGGTGACATTTTACAAGTTTAACTGCGCAAAATGTATGACGGTGCAGGCGCACGCGCCGCGTTCTGTCCCACAAACCTTCTCTTAGAGTTATTTCTTCTCCTTTAATGTTTCTTCTTCTCGTTTTCTAATTCTCTTTACTCTTTAAAATCTTTTGATATAAAATGTAGGTGTGCGTGTATTTGGAATTATTTTTCTTTTAAACGACATGACCGATTTTATGAACAATTTTTCTTGTTAGGCGCTGTAGGGCTGTTGTCGGCATCTAGAAAATAAAATGTACCCTAGCGAAGCTGCTGAAAAAAGCTATAGATTAACATAATATAATAATAAATAATATCGCCAAGCTGTCATACCAACTGTATGGTCCCAAATTAAGCAAAGCTTGTACCTTGGGTACCGTACCATGAACTGGGGGCGATCCCAGTGATACTTAGACCTGGGCAAATTACGAAAAGGCCAGTTCCGAAATTTGCCCCGGCGCGAATCGAACCCGCAACCACCATGTGTAGTGAGCCGAGCGGCCTACGCTCGAACTGCGCCAAGTGGTCGTGTATGAAAGTGAATAAGTATTCAGCTTATGAAAATCATCATCATAACCAATTTGTTGTACCAATGTACTGCACATCGCTAGTCGTAACATTTCGAAAGTCAAGTCTTTATGTCATATTGTAAAAATTTACTCAAACTATGTTTCCATTAAAATTTGCTCATTATAGGTACCTACTTCAGTATTCGCAAGAAATATATTTCCTTCAAACCTTTTCGCCGACCCTGCCCTCTGATAAATAGACCCGCACCCCGGCCGCACAAGGCATGCCAAATGTAGATAATATCTATAGTCGAGAAGGAGCATTTGAAAATATTTTTCCAAGTTGGTACTCTCCTGAAAACATGTTTGCGTAAACGATATTGATTGATGGTATTGTTATTCGAAATAGGAAAAGGAATTAAAAGGGATATTCAGGTATTTTGAATTCTTACTCAAGAAGCGTCAATGCTGCCAGTCTTCTGGGCACTTTGCCAAGCGACGGCGGTCTGACACAAGTTTATTTTTTGTGAAATTGTAAATTAATAGACCTAAGCTTTTTTATATCTGTACATAGTGTATATATTTGATATTTCTTACTTCTTTTCAATAAATAATCTTTATTTAAAAGAAAAAAAAAGAAGCTTCACGAGGGCGTTTCTCACATTGATAACGTTGGCAACTACATGTTAAGTAAGATTTTAGATTAAAATATTTTATATTTTAATTTATTGATGGTTATCCTATTTATGAAATAGAGTGGAGTCTTGTTACGAATAAACATATTATGTTATTATTGTACGGTTAAAGACATTTCTTTCTCAAAAAAATACAAAAATTTGTTGTTGAGAAAATACAATATTATAATAGGTACTATGCGATCCAAATAAGAATAGGAATGTCAATAACCGCTATCTGTCAAATGTCACTTGAAAAGTATGGTTTGCAAAAAAAAAATGCAAATCAATCATAAATAGTCTTACATCAAATTTAAATAAAAAGATTAAATTAGTAGTAAATTGTCTTAGTATAATATTTAATTTCTTAAAGTCATAATTCGTTTTTTAAAACCATACCATAACCTTTTTTGTTTTCATTTTTGGCGAAAAGGCCAATAAAAATGCAGAAATACAGTCATGGCTAACATAAACAATATTAAATACGAAGATTGCTTCACAAAAGCAGAAGTTTTTCAAGTAATAAAAAGGAACAAACGGCTTTTATCACTCAACCTTTGCAAATAAATTTTATTTAAATAATATCTTGTGTTGATCACCCTACCTAACTTGTTAGAATTGACAGCTATGACGTCACAATATGGCGCAAAGTCGATCTTATTCTCATTTGAAACGCATAGTAAATACATTCGATTTGCGCAGACGCATAGATAAAAATAAAAAAAGGTATAGTGAGGGTAGTACTAAAATAATTGTCTCGTATATAAAACAATAGCTGTTTACTTAGGCCGGTGACATAGTAGTAGGCTCATATGATCATTTCCTAGTCTAGTAGTGAAAGATGCCTTAAAATATGGTCATTTAAAAGTTTTTTAAAGGTCATGGTAGATTTAGCATCTTTTATATCTTTCGGTAGCCTATTATACTGCTGGGCCCCGTCATATACAATGCTCTTCTTTCCGTAGCTAGTCCGAGGGGTTCTCAGGTATATTTGCCTGTCTAGTGCTTCGTTTATGGTGTTCTATCTTTTTTGTGAACGTTATTTGTGAGTGTATATCTTTTGTTAGGATTTTTCTTATCGCATTATTGGATTATTTTAGCTAATTAATCCAAAGTATTGCGTCGATATACTACTATCGACGCAGTTATGTGGACACTAGTTCACATGAACTTAAAAGGGTACCTGAAGCAGTCAGTCTGGACGTCTGAGCACGTGGAGATTACGTCATTACTGATTTAACTCGGTACTCAGTACATGTGAACCCACAATTATATAACACCAGGAAACAACGCCAAACAACTGCGTAATATTCGTGGGAATCGGTAACTTCCTACTAATATTATAAATGCGAAAGTTTGTGAGTGTGGATGTATGTATGTATGTATGTATGTATGTATGTATGTATGTATGTATGTTTGTTACTCCTTCACGCAAAAACTACTGAACGGATTTGGATGAAATTTGGAACACAGATAGATTATAACCGGGATTAACATATAGGATACTTTTTAACCCAATAATCCAATACTACGCGGATGAAGTCGCGGGGCACAGCTAGTCTTTAATAAAAAAAGTTATTTGAGATATTTAAATATGGCTAATAATGGGATTTTTTCTTTTCCACAGGTACTCAGCGAAAGAAACCATGTTCCAGATTAAACAGATAAAAACCCAGACTACGGTACAAACATAAAAATGCCAACATACAATGAACTACTGAAGCCGTTGCAATGGCATATGACGAAACCGAAAAATCCGAAATTCAAAATGAACAGATACACAACTCTGATGACAATTATCATTCTAGCTTCATTGCCTTATAGCTCTACGCTGAGTCTGCCGAACGGAGACCCGGCGCCTGGCAGGTCTCCCGGCCCACCTGAAGCCATCACCCAAGCGACAGATGCTAAGGAAATAGATCCCGAGTATGATGAGACCACGACTAGTGACGTCGATGTGACAACAGTGAGTGACGTTGTGAGTGAGAGGACAGATGTGAGTGATGCCTGTGCCTTCGCGAGGGTCCCGAGTGATAGTGACGATATAGTGACACTGAGTGACGAGGATAGTGATGTTAATTTGACGCTGAGCCATCCGGTGTTCGAGGCTGACGAGCTGGTGCGCGGCGTGGTGTATGATGGTGAGTACATTTTTTTGAACTAAGTTCCTTTAGGCTGTTTGCGGTAGGAGTAATATGGCAGAAATCGTCACGCTTTCGTAATTTTGTAAACTACTTTGTAACGTGCACTGTGAAAAAGTTCTCTCAAAAATCAACAAGATGGCGTAAGTGAGTTAACACTTAAAATTGTGTGCATGCAAAACACTTTATAGAGAACATTGTTCCTGACTGGGGCCTTTGTTCCCCCGACCGCACAATTTTTTTTACTAGCCTATTTGTGTATCCTGTTCCTGAACAAAGATCGCTCTCTTAATTCTGCACAAAATACGGTTTTGTGCTGTTCGGGGCCACGTATCTCCTGCAAAGGTACTAGATAGTCTTGCCATCTTCTTTTGGGTCTATCATTGAATTTTGCCATTGGTGCCCATTATATTGGTAAAACACTAAACTTAACAAAGTTGTACGTATAGCCATCCTTGTCGTGATCGTAACGTATGAGCAAGTCAGAAATATATTTAGATATGTCAAAAGTTTACTTGTATAAGTATCAAAATTCATGGTGCCTGAAATTTTCTCAAAAGTATACTATGGTAATGAGGATGGCTAATGCACAACTGAGACAGTTTTATTATTGTATACCGCCGAATAATCTAACGGAACTCAAGTTTAAGAACTGCTGATCTTTGACCTGCAGAATGCGGATGACCAGTTTCAAACCGCTATGAAGGACACATACATCTTTGAGTAACGTTTCAATGTTCCTATTTAATCCTCAGTTGTATTAAATACTAATATCAACCCGGAAGATATGCCTTGCAGATACATTTTAAATTGGTATCTGACTAATGCTTGCTTTGTTTACACTGTCAAATATTAAATTATAAGTAATGACCGATAACATTGCAATATGTTCCTTAGTCCAAAAGTTCAATAACATGATCCATTTAAGGTGAAGGCGCCTGTCTAGCCCGCGGAATTCAAAATTTTCGAGTATTTTTATAGTTTATCCAAAATCTGAAAACATTTAAGACAACATTTTGTGATTTGCGAAAAACACAGTATGCAGTGCGTTTATTAATATATTTATTTTACTCTACATATTATCACGGTGGATATGATACTAGTAAATCACTAAATATACAAAAATTGCCAGATTATCTGGATAGCTGTCTTTCTTGAAATGTTTTAGAGTAAGTTGGATATATTAATAAATGCACTGCACACGGTCTTTTTCGCGAATTACAAAATTTGTCTTTTATTATTGTCAGATTTTGAAAAATTTCTAAAAGAACTCAAAAAATTTGAACTTCGCGGGCTAGCTGGGCGCTTTAGCCTTAAGCCGTTCTTGGCATGAAATTCAAATTCAAATATTTTTATTTCAAATTGGGAGGTTTTGCTAAATCTCTTGGCTACAGAACGTATCCTACACGCGAGTGTACAATATATCCAGAGGATTATGGCATGACTTATGCTTCAAATACTGGAGTTACATATATTAGAAGATATGGCGTTTTAGATTTATGAGGAACATAGCAGATGCTAGATTGTTATGTATATATATGGATAGTTGGAATAATTTGCGAGTTAACTTGCGTCTCATTTTAAATGTTGATGATAATAAACTAAATATTTACATTTTATATGCAAAATTCACATTTGATAATAAATTGCTCATGCAATTAGGCTCTGGCAGCTTTTTTTAGTCTGTAAACATTTTTATTTGTTTTATGTCTATGTCTACGTTTTATGTCTACGTCTTGAAAGTCGTTTACTTAAGTACTTTTTCATGATAAAGTAATAGAGAAGAAGTATTTTTATTTCACAAATATTTGCATTTATAGTATTCGTTTAAATAAATCATCTCAGAAGCAATAAGTAACAACAAACCTTAAGTTTCAATAATGTTCAGTCTCTGAAGCAATTCCATTTTGTAGTAGCAAAGTTTTTCGAATATGTTTTAAAGGTTTTATCTAAATAGATTATTGTTGAATAAATATAATATAAATTATAATATTCAAAACTGACTGCACCTCGCGTACCCCTCTACCATTCGGTAACTGAAATAGGTCGTCCACATAGTTGTCAAGTTTTTGTAACACTACAGAACTTATGACCGTAGGTATATTTATGCATTTTAATGAAATAAAAATAACCATAATTATGTTGTTGTACCATAATAAAATTAAAAACAAATTGCACGGTTGAAATAAGGTACTTCTTCTGATTGAGCCCGTCTTATTTGTATGGTATAATTGATTGGCCTATAGGGATTTATTTCAATTATGCATGATATTTTGCATGGCCTCTTAGTAGACGCTTAAGATTAATACATACCTAACACAAAAAATATGAGTTTCTGTCTAAAAGCTGACCTTTACCAACCAATAGAAAGCATTTATAAGTGGTGGTGTGTAGTTCTAATAATTTTGTTACACGTTACATCTTACTATCAAACTGACGTATATAACATACAATAAGGGATGAAACTACCCCATCCCTTGTCGTAAAGTACCGCAGTAATATGTTTAGGGCGAACCTTAAAGGTTCGTTTAATTTTAGACACATGTAAACTAGTCCCTTCGCGACTTGTTGACGATCCTTTTAAAAACGTGTTGCAGGGTTGACTTACCTTAAAATGAGGGTCTTTGGACAATAAAACCCAGGTGGGAAATGGACCCTATATGTAGGTAGGTCAGTACTGTTTTTTTAGCTGAGACAACAACATAATAAGTTAATGCTTGAATTTGAACTAAGTAGATTTGAAACGCAACGTGGGACTAGTATTAAAAAACTACTACTAAAAAGGTTGGTACACTATTACTAGGAGTAGTAATGCTACTAGTGCTAGTCGTACATGAAAAAAACTTTCGATCAATAAAACCCGGCAATTAAAATAAATAACACTTATGCAAATAAATTGTAGTAATAATTTCACCTACGTAAATACTTCGTACTTATTGTGTCGATGCTTATTATCATAAATAAGGTAGTTATATCGTCATTTATCTCATACCGCGCAGACTGATGCTCCATCACGCCCAGACAATAGGAGCCAATAAGGCCACAAAGCCCACAATTGATCCTATTGTGGCCTGGACTGGGTCTATTTCGGAACACGAATGCTTTTGTTGAGCTAAAATAATGAAAATGAATTTTCTTGGCGAACATGATTACAAGTAACATAGAAAAATTGATAGGTAGGTAATTACAATGTTTTATGAGCGTATTGCTTTATACATTTTAAGAAAACTTTCATGGTTAAGAAAGTTATGGTGAACATAAAAAAAGTCAATTTGATTGTTTATCTGAATGCACATTACACGGAATTTACTACATGAATTTCTATGAAACTTTGCACAGGTACAGTTTATATCCTGGTTAATATAATAAACCTTCATTTTATTCCTGAAAATAAAATATTCGCCCGGTATCGTCAAAGAACAAAAGACCGCGCAAATCAAAAAGGGTATAGCTAGTAATATTATAAACGAAATTGCTTTACAAAATCTGAAATCACAAAAGCGTCAAAACAAAGATGTACCCATCCCTCTCTAACCCGCTTTATTGTACCATCGGCTTTCCCGTGACTCGATTTAAGCTCAGACGGTAAATTTGCCGATCACACAAAGCCTGTCGAAACAGGCAATCTACTCGCAGGACTCCCGCCAAACATCACCGCTATGATTGATCGAAACTCAATAAAATCGAACAAAGCCGGCCGTACGGAATATTTTGCGAATAAATTATTACTTTCTGAGGAGATAGAATATTATTTGCATTGATAAAACAGGATACCCTGGCCATCCTGGCTCTGCTTACTTTAGTAGAGTCCAAAGCTATTATGTATTGTGAGTACGTCACAGTCAGTGTTGCCATTTGATTGACATCTATACAAATAAATAAAATTGGAGTGTCTGTTTGTAATATCAAAATAACACCTTTTCACTTAATGCATATGAAAGTACAGACGTCAACTATAACAAAAACGCGATTGAAAAAAAATTATGTCTGTCTGTCTGTGTGTTTGTTCCGGGTAATCTCCAAAACGGCTGGACCGATTTTGACGGGACTTTCACTGGCAGATAGCTGATGTTTTAAGGAGTAACTTAGTCTACTTTTATTTAAGAAAAACTTAATTTTGAACAATGGGTCCTGTCGCGCGGGCTCATAACGCGGGAGCGGGCTTTTTTGTTAAGTTAAATTCCACGCGGACGAAGTCGCGGGCTCAGCTAGTATTAAATAAATATATATTTTCAAAACCTTGACCGCATTAATCTTTATTACGTCATCAAGTTTTGTAAGTTGTTATTCAGTAGGAATAAGATTGAATTAGGATATGTCGTGACAGACTCGCGTGCTATACGAAGGAAGTCAGTAAGTTCGTGAAGTTGCTAGACGGCAATTTGTTCAGTTCCGTGTAGCGAAGTTTGGTTCAGCTCTATTACTGGTTCAAGAAAGTAGAGGGGTAAAGTTGTAAAACTATGAAATTGTGTACGAAAAGAAACTCGATTCTAAGAAGCTAATTATTTTGCTATATAGAGAGTTCTTCATATAAGAATTTGTGGCTCTACCACAACTTTGTATGTTAGTAATTATATACCTACCTACCATACCTATCTTGTAAATTGTTAGTTTCTCAGGATAGGAGAGCTCTACAATTTGTTATACAAATATTAAACTTAGACTAGCCACTAGTGGGTGTAAAAGTCACGGTAGAGTCAAAAAAAATCCTATTTATTTGAGTAGGTAAACAGTAATTTCATACCAATTTGTTTCATCAGTAGCTAGAATATTAAATAATACTTAATTACTTATGGCTCTACCTGCCGTCGACGGTTATAGCCGGCGTTTAACCGACAACGTATAATAGACGTGCACTCAACGTTATCAGCGTGTAATTACGGCGGTTACACATTCATTATTATTCAAACGTGTGCTATCCGACATAAAATTACATACGACACAATAACCAGTCCGCCCTGACCCGCTTTATAACCGACTTGCATGGCAAAATGTTGGGCACTTGAATAATTCAGAGGGCTGGGTACAATGGTTGTGGATGCCGGCTTAGGCGTCTTGTCAAGAAGATTAAATTGATATCATAATGTTTTCGGGAGCTTTTCTCGTTTCATATATATACTCATTTATGCTTTTGTGTTATAATAAACCTCTGTCTTCAACTTCGGTGGGAATGTGGAACGGAAAGGGATTTCTTTACATAACATAATCTTGTAGAGCATAAAATCTTACATTCTGTTGGCACATATCAGTGTTTGCATTATAGACAACGCGTAGAGTAGCTACTATAGATGCGTTTCGTACGATGTGTGAGAGAGTCGGACCAAACCTCTCTTTTCCCCTCTTTCTTTTTCATTTCCCATCAAGTCGGCAAACGTGCGAGAAATGTTTTGGTATTGCAAGCAACTATAGGCTACGGTAACAGCTTAGACGGACGGTACGCTTGTTGCTGACTTTGTTATATATAGAACATACCACTATTTCACCCCCAACGTTAAAGAGGGGTGTTATAAGCTTAACATATTGTGTATTATTGTATCTAAGTATCTGTGTATCTGTGTGTCTGTCTGTCTGGGACATCGTAGCGCCCAAGCGGATGAACCGATTTTAATTTTGTTGTTTTTTGTTCGAAAGTTATTCTGATCGAGGGTGTTTCATGAAAATCGGTTCAGACGTTTGAAAATTATCAGCTCTTTTGTATTTAAAAACAGTCCTAGCATCGAGGCTTTTTAACATTTTCAATTTTGAGTTTTATAGAACATAATGTCGGCAAATAAGCCTGCGACCTTAAATAGTTCATAGATCCTTGCAATCCCAAAAGCACTGCTGGCACCTTGCCTACCTAAAGGGGAGTGTGACATAGGGAGAAGAAGGAAGGATGTATTGTACAGTACAATACGCGAAGGTGTGCACTGTAGTACACCTCTGCTTAACCTTAACAATGCTGGTGTAACGATATTTATTATAGGTCATAAATTTTGTGGAGGATTCCTCAACTTCTCCGAGCATCAATAATGAATATTAAATCGCATGAATTCAAATGTCTCCTGATTGATGTAGATGATCTCAATCCTCGCTGTAAATAAATCCAGCTCGTGTTTTCGGCGCGATGGCCTCTTAGCGTAATTGGCTCTTCGGTTGTGACGTTACTCTATTAAATGAGACGGCTGTTTGTCTGTCATGATTGTTAGTTATGCTGTAATTTGCTTTATTCAGTGTCCATGGATTCCTCCCCCTATTATTTATGTGATGGGGAACTAAATGGCTATTAAATAATTACGAGAAATTATGCAGTTACTAGATGTAACATAAAATATTATAAATTAAGTATTCATAAAAAGTTGTTGAGGAGCAACAAGTAGCCTATCTGCTGTCCGTATGTTCTTTCTGTAACTTGCATTTATTGTACGAGGTGGTAATAAAGGTGCCCGTCCAATAGAGCCGGGCGGGCGGGCTGGGCTAGCTGGGCCGGTCGCTTCAACCAATAGGATAGCACATTAAAATTAAGCAAACATATTGGGCGAAGCGACCAGGCCAGCTAGAGGGCTCAATTGGACGGGCATCCTTAAAGTAGCCCTCAAATTTGAGTTGTGTTGGAGAGCGGCTGTAAGCGCTTTTCTTAAAACTTACAAAACATGTTGCGCAAGCGCAATCATTAGGCCCTTCTCAACACGAAATAACTGTTTTTAGGTATATTATAATGCACAAAACTTGCAAAAAGGGTACAATTTGTGTGTGTGTGTGTGTAAGCAACCTACGAAGTGGATCAAACAATGAAGTAATTACAGTAATTTATTGCCAAGGGAAAGTTCCATGGGAATAATGTATTAATTTAATGCCACTTGAGTTATGATCCGAATTTGTTTGGCTGACAGTTTTTGCGGCGCCTATTTGTCCCAAAGTAAAGTGCTTAGTTTAAAATTTGAATACTCCAAAGTTTGGAATGATTCATGATTTTGTAGCTTTTTTGGCGTAAATATGTCCTCCATGTAATTTCTAGTCTAAGTGCTTCTGGAATCGTTTCCAAACTAAAACTCTTATTATAATACAACCTATACAATAGGTATGAAAATAGTGATGTAACGAAAAATACTAAAACCACTGCTAAAATCCCCACCCATTCGCATTTCGTGCAATTCGCATACTTTTTCTTCACATCACTAAGTAAACTGCGCTAAAAAAGTCTCCAAATTTTAATTCACAGAAAATTCGAAGCTTTTTCAATTCGAACTACACATAGAACTTGTAGCGAATAGACATGTAGACCTATAGTAATGGCTCCTGTTGGACCATTTGTATTTATTACGTCTCGTTCTGCAGCGTCTACGAGACCATTAAGCCTATGTCCTCCAGTTAACTGGATGCCGCTGGCTGCTAGGTTATTCTGTAACGGCTTGTTTAAAAATGGAACTGTTTATATATTTTTTAATTGATTGGAACGTTTTTTGAATTACCCATATATTGGAGTTTGTTATAAGCGTAATAGGCACCTAAGAACTGGTAAGTACCTACCTATAAGATAAACTCAAAGTCAAATCGTTTATTTTGCTTAGGCCTACGGGGGCACTTACGAATTGTAATTTTAACTTATTACATACTAGCGGCCCGCCCCGGCTTCGCACGGGTACATTGCGGTTACATTATTCGAGTTTTAGTAAGGATCCCTAATTTTTTTGAAAATATATTATAGCCTATGTCACCCAGGGATAGTGTGTAGCTTCCCAACAGTGAAATAATTTTTCAAATCGGTTCAGTAGTTTCGGAGCCTATTCATTACAATCAAACAAACAAAGTTTTCCTCTTTATAATATTAGTATGAAAACTATTGTAAGTACTCAAGATTATGAAAAAAACATATAAAAAATAATAGAAAGGAATATCATCCTTTAACTTTCGCTTCTAACAACCACTTTCTAACAAACTCAGTCTGAATAATCATGAATGCTTCAACTGCAGCTATCTCTGAAACTAAAGAGATTTTAATAATTCATCTGTAAACCGAAGCGAGACGGTTCGATAACCGCGCTGTAACATGGAATTGTTGATTGCATTCAAATACGATCTCAATTACTATTAAAAATATATTTGACAGTGCGTTTGTTTGAGGAAACGTCACGTATTTACTACTACAAGTATTTTACTAAAGTAATAATATAATGCACATACAAGGCCGACTGCAACTGGCGATTTAAAAAAAATATAATACAACAAAATGTAAAAAGAAAGCCCGCTGAGTTTCTTGCCGGATCTTCTCAGTTGAGGTCGCGTCCGATCCGGTTGTAGTTATAAGAAAAATATGTAAAAATGTTAATTTGTAAGTGCCCTCGTAGGCCTTAACAAATAAAACGCTTTGACTTGACTGCTTTGTTATGGAATAGCATTATTCATACGGCAAAAACGACGTTTGTTCCGTACAATTAAACCGTATTTAGGTACCTACATCGAAAAAAAAGTAGGTATCTTTGGGTATGTATGAATGTATTTGAAACAATCCATTATATTTTCCATAAAACCCGCCTCCACTAAATTTGTCCCAATCGTGATTGCTATTACAGATCTTTGAATTTTCTTCGCAAATTAATCCTAATTCGCCTCTAATTTAGGAACGCCGCTACCCTAAATGCTCTAGGGCTCGCAGATAATTATCATACTTGAGTTAACTGAATGATCATAACAGTTTAAATGAGCTGTAAGTACGTTCTTTAGGAACGGTTTTGTAAATTGAAACTTATATTTTTACAAGTATACCCACACTGATAAAAAATACACAGCAATTTTTTTTTTAGTTACTTAGTACCTATCTCTTTTCTTATTATTTCTTTTTTTAAAATACTATCAATGTGAGTTTATAACAATAACAATTATAAATTAGCCTAAATATTTTAACGTCAACACTAATTATAAGCTTCAAATAACCGACGCTACAAAATTTGTCGTCTTTGTAACATGACGCTTCTCCCAGCGGTGGACTGAATGATTTATCTTTGACGGTTGCCACCGCGATCACACAAAACTGGTTCTTATGATAAGGATTGTTGGGCAACAAGTTGAGTCACTTGTTGGTTGACCTGTAGCACGATCTTATTTCATATTAGTAGAGTGCAGTGAAAGTGCCAAGTCTCTGATTTTACTGTTGCAAAGCGTGTTTTTGGCATGATCATGTTAAGTTTAAATATTTGCAAAATTTAACATTACAAAACCACCAATGAAACAATATATATTGTACTAAATAATATAGTATATCTAACAAAGAAAAAAGAGGCGATGATGAACATAGTAAAACTAAAAATATTCTCATCACTTATATAAGAACCAAAATAATTGGTTTAATACGTAATCGATAGCGTTATCAACCCTTCTTGCGTTGAGTTTAAGGTATAAAATCGTTTGATTACCATAATCTTTAATCCTGTTTGCCAATTTATCGGGCAACACATGGTTACACATACAACTCCAATCTCCCGAATCCAATATTTCAGTAAATCGGAACCCGAACTAATTTCCGGCATGCTGAACTTTGAACACTCGAGCACCATCAAACTTCGTATCTACTGGTTACCTCTTGCCACGACAGATAATGTACTGTCTAGTGATTTAATTAACGACTTAATTGGCTAAGTTTTAGTCAAGACTAGAGTTTGCTACGTCAGTTGCTACGAGCAATGTTTAAAGTTCATACTTATGAAACTTGAGACAATGAATTGGGAGTTTGTATATTAGTTACATTAGCGATTTCCTTCAGTCTTTTCTTTATAAGGAACAATGGCGGTTGTTTGATCTTCACACAAAACTTTACTGACTTTTGTGCTCTGAAACTCTGAAACTAATGGGAAAAATACAATACAAATATTACTTCATAGTTGGTATTCCTTATAATTATAATTTTCTAAGTAAAACTTGGTTTCTATCTTATTCAGTAGCTCTACCATAAGTTTACATGTTCCCTAGAGTCGCTAGACTCTACTTCCGGACGATTTTCGTTTTGTACGAATAGTGAGAGAGCCGGAATCTCAAAATCCCTCGCTTCCTGTCCCTCTATGCGTATCCCCTAGGTCGGCAACGTTCGAGCCTTTGGTATTGCAAGTATCTATAAGCTACGGTAACTGCTTAACATAAGGCGGGCCGCACGTACGCTGAGGTTTGTTATTTATAAAAAAAAAAAATCATGCTTGGTTGAATAACAAACATTACCGACGTGTCATACGGCTATAGTGTTTCAGTTCGCTCTCTCCGTCGCCCCAAGACCAGCTGTTTTTGCCTACTTTTATAACTGCCTTTAGTTTTTATCTGGCTCGCAGGCAGACTGGACGATAAAACGAGGCGGGTACTTAGCCGCACTTTTTACCGCACATCATAAACCGCACAGAACTGCGGTGTCCTGGTTGCTGCGGACAGTTAGACAGTTAAATTCTTTTTATTTTGCGGCCAAATGTAGACTTTGTGGTTTTTAACTCTGTCTGTAGTTTTTTTTTAGTCAAGGGCCTGTGCACACCAGGTTTTCAAACGCGCCGTCGACCCTCGATTTAGAAACGTATCGCGCCTGTATCGCTACAAATTCTTGAGTAATAATTATCAAATCCAATGCATCCCCCAAGGGGTCAAGGAATTTTTACACGTGTGCTGTAATGCATTTCTATAATCACATAATATAAAAGAGCTTTAGTTCAAAACTATTTTGTTTTTATTTGGTACAATTTTGACAAACTTCTTTCGCATAATATCTCAGATTCAAAACATTGTTCATAGTTATAATATCTCTTTTTACTACAAAACCTTTATTATCATGAGCCATAGGAGGAAACATGATTAAATAACGTAGCATATTCGAAAGATATGTGAATTCGTAAACTAAAACAATACTCGTATGACCCCAAACGAAGCGACACCTATTATAGTTACCATACAATAGACTGGCGAATCTAATGCGGCTATTGTAGTGAACTAAATCCAAAAATCCCCATGTTTCGTAGGGTTCTGTGCCCTTAACAATGGGGTATTAAAAGTGCTGAATGCCTTTGGAAATTGAATAAGAGAGAGCTTTTCCCATAACACACTATTATGAAAGTCTTTACGAAGTCATAAATCTAAGGAGTCGGCATGAACCACAGCCCTAAGCCTGTTTTCCTCAAGGGTTGAACAGACTGACAACTTTTTTGTTTGGGTAACCATAAGATTGAAAAAACACATAGACTCAATAAATAAAACAATAATACATATCACCAGAGTAACACTCTGACTGTATGGTCCCAAACAAAGAAACGCTTGGACTATTGGTAGCTACCTTATAATATACTAGAGGTGTCATCCAGACATAAGTAAATTACGAAAAGGATATTTCCGCAATTTGCCCAGGAGGAAATCGCACTCGTAACCATCCAGTCCCGTAAGCCGAGTGGCCAACGCTTGAACAATTGCCGATGGAATAAGGACCCCCATCAACTAATAGACTCGACTACATAGATATAAATATTGCCGAAAACCAGGCTTTATCTATAACACCCAGATGTATATCGTTATGGTTATACTATTAAAGGTGGTCTCAACAATCAGCACATTGATCGCTGAAGTATGTACACTCTACATTGGTGGAAAGCGCATTAATTTCCGCTACTTATTTGTACTACTTGTTCCCTACTTGCCGAGGTAAAATAAGCTTTATATCACTATGCCTAGCGACCTATCGTAGCAGGTCTGCTCAAGCCGTTGTTTACCATCATGTTACGTCGCAATGTCGGCACGCACGGGATAGTGTCGCCACTGCTAATCTCAACATAAATCACTGTTTAATATACATAAAGGAATCGGCCAAGTGGGACTGCTTACGTCATACTGGATTTTGAAAGTCAACTTTTTGTATTCTGTTTGCGTAGAAAAGACAAGAATACAAGTAGAGTCAATAAATTTAATAGTTTACATTCTGGTATATCGCTGTTGTATTGCGGCATTATTAAACGCACCTATATTGGGCCAATACAATTGATTTTGTAGGATATAGAGATATAATGTAAAGTATCAACTTATTCTTATGTGTTTACTACTAATTAGTCTTAGAGGAAGTCACAGTGGTATTACAAATCTAATAAAAAAAAACTAAAAAAAAAACTCTAAAGCAATATTTGACGACCGCTTGGCGCAGTGGTTTGAGCGTAGGCCGCTCGGCTCACTGCACATGGTGGTTGCGAGTTCGAGTCCCGCCGGGACAAATTTCGGTAATGGCCTTTTCGTAATTTGCCTCGGTCTGGATGCCACTGGAGATCGCCTCCAGTCCATTGTACGGTACCCATAGTACAAGCGTTGCTTAGTTTGGGACCATAAAGTTGGTGTGTCATTCTGGCGATATTCATCCTTTATTTATATAGCTCTACAATAATGAATAGAGACATAAAAGCATCTGAACCAAATCTAGCTGTCTCCACTGAAGACACCGCGGGATTGCGGTGGCAGTTCATGAATAAGAAATTGCGATTTCACAGTCCATTTGCCGGAATCCGAAGTTGTTGCTTCGGCGAGCTGACTGGATCAGCCGATAATATTTTTAAAGGGACACTTAGGCCCGCGATTATGATAAAATGAATTCGTGGAGGAGATAATAGTTCCGTATATTGTTTCTCGACCTTATTGACAGGTAATTCAATGAAAATACATGAGAGTATCCGTTAAAAGATTCAGCCTTTTCTGCGTATGTCTCACAGACAAATTATCTGGACCCCAAGTCGGCTAATTGAAAATTAATTAATAAACATTGGTTATTACTTAATATGATCTTCGTTAATTCTTAATCGTAAATCTTAATTTTTGGCGGTCCACATGTATATCAGCTTCGGGCGTGCCTAGTTTGAGGATCTGTTCGGAGTGAAATTGTAGTCACTGAATTAGATCATTTCCTGGGTTGGCTGGCTGTATTCCCGGAACGTTACGAAGTCGACGACGGTTCCAATTCCATCCACGTAATATCTACATTTTAAATGGATATCGTTTTGCAGAATTAAATCAACCCACATGTATTGCTGCAGACCAAAACCAACCCTTGTATTAGTGTTTCTAGGTTGGTGTCAGTTTGCAGAAGTGCGTGTGGATGTACCCTTTTACAAATCTACGTCCAAATAAGAATTTTCTAAACTTCTTCTTGAGATAACTTACATTGAATAAAAAGTCATGCCTCAATATTATCATGATAATATTGCAGCCGAATTGAGACTTGAAACGTTTTATAAGTTGCCCAACTTGTTGGTTGACTAGTTGTTTATTACAAATAATTGTATTATTTTGTTTCATTGCTCTACATCATCATGGCTATGGATATCGCATTTTCATAACCATTTTCATTTACAATCCGGTTAGATTGGTAGAGCCAGTATTTAAAAATAAGAAGGGTTTTAGTTTTAAAATCAGCTCTATCGTCGAGAAAATGGAGGCTCCATTTTACACCGAATCCAAGAGAGGAACGCATCAATTATAGGTGACACAGATCCCTATAACCCTGCCGCATCGCGGGCTATGCACTGTGTTACTATGCGGCACTCTACCGGTCACCTGCCGGGTCGTTGACTCTACTCTACATCGATGGCACGGTCGTTACCCTCCTCACCTGACTCCTAGTGCTGTGATGTAACAAGACGATTATTTTCCCAAACTTTCCGCTGGGTTTACTGAAACTTTTTTTATTACTAGATTAAGGTCACATTCATGTGTTACGTCTGGATCATCCGAAGGTAAGGATTGTTATGGATGAAGCCACGCGTCATTTGACGCAACGAAAGCACACGCCTCCCGCACCGCCCCATTACGGCAGGAAACTACTCAGTTAAGCACTTTACCGTTTTGACTTTCGAACATTTATCTGTTTATTGTCGTAGCCCTTGTGACTTTTAAGCAATTTTGTCATCTTTTTGGAAGTTTGAGATGAGTTTCAAGCTTTATTTTTTATTGTACTAACGCCAAAATAATGACGATGAACGACGCTACATAATTTATGAATACGAAGCATTACATAAATATTTTCTGTAAATACAATATTTTTTTTATATTTATACTAAAAGTAATATTAAGAATTGCAATAAACCATTATTTAAGACACTGTTTATCGCAGTGATACCAATTCTTCTTTGCAATTCTTTAAAAGCTTTTATTTACAAAGCGTGAGGGTTTAAATTCTTCCAAAAAGATTCCACTATTTGAAGATGGCGAAACAGCCGCGCCACACACATCCCACAAACACAATATAATAGTCCACAGTAGTATTACATGAGAGATCCCATGTTATATAACTAATCAATACGGTTTGGAAGTATGCCAGTTTGTCACAGACAAAGAGTGGGCCGAATCTGTGGTGTTTATCCGCAGGATCACGTAGTCCGGAGTTACAGAGATGTATGATGGTAAGCAAAGACGACTTTTAAAAGACGCGATGACGGGTCCTCTTATAGCTTGCAGAGGTACTCTAGAAAAACGCGAAGGCTTATCGTCTTTAGACTACATTGTTAACATCCAATATTTCAAAAATGTATTTTAAAAATATCCCGCGACTCTACCCGATTAATCTTTGAGCACAGAAACTACCCTAGTATTTTTTCAGAGTAAAACTACCTATTTATCAGATTTCATTAAAATCGAGCCATTACAATTTATCAAGATGTGGACACCATTTATTTAACTCATAAACAATTACAGAAAACAAAAGTCACACACATTCTATTTGTCACAACTCAAAATCAAAGTCACACACATTCTATTTATCACAACTCAAAAACTAGAAACAGTAAAAGCAATCTGAATTGACTTAAAACGAACAAACACATTACATTCAAAGTCCAGGGACGACAAAGGCCCGTAGTCGAGAACGATCTTGGAAATGTCTTTCTTATGTCAGACCAGTACAAAATTACATGTCAAAAGCATACTCAAGACCGCTCTCAGACTTGAGTTCGATTTATTAATACGGCCCTAATTGTCAATGTAGCTATTTCATTTAGAGAAGTAGCTGCAGGCCTGATCTACTAGTGGATACTAATGGATAGAAAACAGGAGATGCCACGATCTATAAGCCGCCGTCCCGTAATATCAACAAAAAATGCAGCTTTATATTCGCTACAAAAATTTAACAAATTCTGAACACATTTTCAGCGAAGCCGGGACAAAAAACGCGACTGAATTTAAAATACACTTTTTATATGCAACGAACTGTTTCCACGCAAAAAAGTGTACCTACCTATAATTTTCAAACAATTTTCGCTATTGTATGTACATAAAGAAGAGCTGAATTTTCCGTGCTATTTCAGTAACAGTGGTGAGGTCGGCGCCCCTCGTACCGGGAAATGCGGTACCTACAAGGAGTGCATGACTGTACAACATGCAAGCTACTAACGACACGTTGCACTCGGCATTACGATGTTTTGTGTAGTATAAATAGTATGGCTCTAAAATTTCACGACTTGTGTGAATCCGGAGGATCCGACGTGGTTCTATTAATACGAGGTCTAGAATATATAGTATCAAATATACAAAATATTATGTTATTGACCTTTGAGACTAAAATCTTGATCAAACCCTTTTATATAATATGTATAAACGACGAATTATTTGAATGAAAACTCAATTTGTTGCATCTCATCTCTCGTCTGTTGCATGAAGTTTATTTTATCACAAATTTAAATCTCGACATTTTGCAATGTCCTTTGAGTTGATCTTATGAGGTCGACGCCTCATGTAACGATGTATGTAGAAAGTTATGCATACCAACTTGATGAATAATTTCAGATTGCTATACTCGTATAGGTACATAATTTAAATACGGAGCTTCTACAGCGTTACTGGGCCCTAACCACGCTAGCTACTCAAATAGTAATAGAAAAGCTAACGCTCGCGATTACGTTTCAAACGCTCCGCTTTTAACGTTTTGCTGACACGAGCTTCACGATTTCTACTGACATTGATACGAGTATGGTATGGTGTCAGCAAAACGTCAAAAGCGGAGCGTTTGAAACGTAAACGCGAGCGTTTGCTTTTCTATTACGATTTGAGTAGCTAGCGTGGCCCTGGTTTCTAGTAATTTGACGCGTTTCCAGGGCATACTTTATAGGCGAGTTGAAATGCAACAAATTTTACTCCACCGCTTTGTATACGATTTCAAGTATTTTTCAAGATATTTTTAAAATTGGTGATCCCATATTAACACCTAAAGAACTCTAAATTTAGTCATGACCTAAGGCCCGCATTAATAGATGTTTAAAGATGTATAAAAATATGTATAAATATATTAATAACTCATCTTAAGTATGCTTTTGACGTGTCATTTTGCATCGGCATGACATAAGAATTACATTTCCAGGACCGCTCTCAGACTTGAGATTGATTTATGAATACGCGCCTAAAAGTGCTAGATATTTCTAGACATTTCATGAATTGAAATCATTCCACACCTACGTTTCTTATATTCCATAAATCATTAACGTTTTGGCACTCACAAAAATCACGAATATATAAATATCTCGAGAACAACGAGGTTGTGGATCCCAAACAAAGCAAGAGCTTGTACTATAGAACTGAAGATATATTTCCAATTAAAATTGTTCCACCTTCGACAACTTTAACCGATCAAAAGCTTAATAAAATCTTTTCTTATCTATAGGTACCCACAGGTTCTAGATAGTGTTGAATCTTCGGGTGTTTTTATCTTAGAGTTTAAACTTTTTGTGTTAAACTCTACTCTACTCTACGTCATTAATTTAAGTAGTTTTATCCCGCGGCGAGAAGATTTGCTCTTGGGTTCCATTGGGTCCTTCAAATTTGTAGTTCGGAATACTTAGTTCCGATACATGGATTTACATCTTGTTGTGTTTTTTCAAATACTTTAACCCGGTTACACGTACTTATGTAGGTTATATTAACGGGATTGGAAGAGGTCAAGAATTTTAACATAATTAGGTACATAATAGTATATAAAGTTATAGGTAAGTCCGTTTGGTATTAACTGTACAGAGAGTACATTCGAGGTAAGTAGACGGTCACGCCTAGAATAATTGTTTTTAGTATTAATAAACAACAATTAAACGGCCGTACCATAAGTCATCTAAACAAATCCCGTATTTCATACCGATGCCGGCAACTCTAGTGAAGTACCTATGAAGCAATTTAGCGAGTACATCGCGCGTCTGTTGTTTTTGTTCAAGTCACATTTTTGAGCGGCGATTGTTTAGTTGGAATCAATTTCCCAATGTTTGTTTTTGTTTCGTTTCGTTCTTTGTTTTTGTGATTAGGATTCTCTCGAGCGAGATTTCATTTAGTTTGCTTTTCAATGCAGAATCTTTTTTCTGATTTGAACTAATTATTTTTCGGCTTCTCTACCTGATAAATGAAATGGGGTAGGTTATTATTTTTTTAGATAGTACTTACTATCTAAAAAAAAAACAATTGTATACTTAGGCATAAGCACTCAAATAATTCATCTTTTGATAATCAAACACTCATTTCAAAATCTCAAAAGGCATGGTCTCAAACAATGGTTTGCTTTTTTTGTGTCTAGTGGTAACTTTTTAAACATGCTTAACATTTCAGCAGCAATCTCCCTGTTTTATTGGCACTATCCAAGGGAAAATGAAATGAATGTTTAATGCGGGTAGGCCGGCTATTTGCGTGCAAAATGGATGCGATCTTGAGCTTCGAGCGCGGCGGGGTACACCTGTTGGGCGTGACGTCACCACATGATGCCATTGTACAGAATTTTAAAGAAGCTGCTGGTAGCTTTAACTTTCCGTAGAAGTGTGGAAGGTGGCTTAATAAAACATCTCCATCTTGTCGTATCAATAATGAAGCTTACCTATCTTCTACCAACAGGCTACGAACTACCTCATCAGGATTTTGGAAAGGAAAATTAAGGATGTCCATATAAGCGCGTACAGACCCATTTAAACACTTTCTTATCCATATCTATATACAAGGTGACACATAATGGATATACTTTTTTTTTCAAAACTTAACTTTGTAATTCTAAAACCATCAGCTTTGGAGGAAACTTGAAAAACAAAAGGTGTTATAGGAATACAGCTGTTGACAGACTTCACAAGTCTACAAAACCTTTAGTACTTCAACTGTCCCACAAAGCCGATAGTTAGAGATTTACAAAGTTAAGTTGCAAAAAAAATAGTATACCCATTTTGTATCACCTAGTATAGAGTCAACATTCAAAATCGATGAAAAAATATTTATCAGTGCAAACGAGATATAAATAGGTGTTTTACAAAAGTTAACGATTTATTTACTAGGCTAGTCCTAATTAACCTCCAAAACAGCAAATATACATAAACGTTCGGGCAACCTCACATGCTAGAGCACTCGTAGCGCATTACGTCATCCGGGGAGCGCCTCTATATAGCGCTAATGAGTCGCCGTTTGAGAGCCCCGTTTGTGGTGATTACTGCACATCTGCGTTTAAGTTTGAAAGTTCCTGCATTGCATAGAACATCTTACCTATATGCGCCAATAGGTTCGATAGATACTTAGATTTGATTCCGGTAGAGGCCTTTACAAAATTGAAGTAAAATCATCCCCGTGTTAAAGTTTTTTTTTAAATAAGTATGTTTTTGGTTTGTATCTCCTCGGCCTTTTAGTTCTGGGACTGGGCTAGCCAAATATGAGAAGGAACACTGGACAATTATAAACACAGAGTGGATCCCCGAAACTGACAAATTACATCGCAGCAGACCCTAAAAATGCTAGTTAGATATTTAGACTAATTACCACGCGGATAGGGTTTATTTTAATATGGTTAATATATATATTTATATTTAATTCAATTTATATTAAAAAATAGAATCGAAATCGTAAAAAAGTTTATTAATATTTAAATTCCCAAAATTATTGCCTCCTCAGGTGACAGATAGGAGAGCTGGCTCTTTCCTCGTAAAAATCAGTCTCTCGATTCAACGAGGAAATGTAGCCAGCATTATTGTCACCATCCCACGCGGACAGGGTTTATTTGAATATATTTATTTTAGTTTTTATTTTAAATTATAAGGTCCCTAGTAAAAAAAAGTTTGAAAAAAACTTGCCGCTATCTAATATTCAGGGCCGTATTAATAAATCGATCTCAAGTCAGAGAACGAGCTTGAGTACGATTTTGACATGTATTTTTTTACTGGTATGACATAAGAACGACACTTCCAAGATCGAAATAAAACTATTTTACGGATTTTATCGCAGTTTTATTTCAATGTGTACAGTATTCGCGTAAATACTAGGTGATACAAAATGGGTATACTATTTTTTTTGCAACTTTACTTTGTAAATCTCAAACTATCGGCTTTGTGGGAGAGTTGAAGTACTAAAGGTTTTGTAGACTTGTGAAATCGGTCAACAGCTGTATTCCTGTAACACCTTTTGTTTTTCAAGTTCCCTCCAAAGCTGATGGTTTTAGAATTACAAAGTTAAGTTTTGAAAAAAAAAGTATACCCATTTATGTGTCACCTTGCATAAGGAAACTTCCAAGATACGAATACGGACCTATGTCACTCACAATACTTCAAATACAGTACATAGGTACCTACATATCGCGATCCCAAAAGCGCACTACAAACGAGCGGCACGTAATGATGCTCCGGCTCGCGTGCAAGCACCCTTACACCCGCCTACGTCACTCCCGTATCGCTATTCCATATTGGATACTAGTTTATGCTATAGGACCAAATTCTTACGTTTACTATTTTCTCAGTCTGGTATAAAACTTTGTAGTAGGTACGATCGACTGCACATCTAAAGGTGCAACATGAGCTGTGCTGAGAGAACCCATGTTATACTGGAAATGTTTCCTGCGAAATGCAGGTGATTGTACCTACCACATAGCAGTAATAGCCGATTTCTTAAGCACGCGTCTTGCGGGCATCAGGTCCTGGGTTCAAACCCTGGCTCGCACCTCTGGGTTTTTTGAAATCTATGTGCGAATCATAATTTATATATGATTATCACTTGCTTACGCTGAAGGAAAAGTCGTGAGGAAACCTGCATGTCTTGGAAATCTAACCAATACTCGAAAGGCATGTGCAATCTTACAACCCGCACCGGGTCAGCCTGTTGGATTACGGCCTGAATCCCCCTCGTAGTGAGGGGAGGCCCATGCCGCGGAGTGGGACGTCAAAAAGGGAATAAATTATTATTTTATTATTTATCATTATTCACACAAAGAAACCGACACTTTTTTTTCAATAAATATTTGTCAGAAAATGCTGTATTGACAGCCGCATACAGTAAAATGTTTGGAAAATTTCGGTAGCGGGTTAACCGTGTGAACGACCGCTAACAAAGTAGTTCCAAAACGTATTTACTCTCACAACAAAACTACATATTGGTAAATATATTTTTTTACAAATATCGCAAGTTTCAAGATAAACGATAGATCCTCAAAAGTGATGGATGGCGAACGAGCTAGGTGATACATAGATATATCTAACAAATATATAATAATATATCACGCAGTGATAGATATGAGAATGTCCCAACGATCGATCAATGCTTATTATATCAATAGTTCAGAGACCTTCTGGATACTTTTATCTATCAAAAGTTCACCCGGTATACCAAAAATACAGATATAAAACTGTTATTTATTATAGAAGAATACTTAGCTAGCTCGGTAATGTAATAATTAGGTGACTCGTCTTTAAAATTATGTATCGTACTCACAAACATTGTTATAACTTCAAGATATTTTTAAAGTTGACCTCTTTAATATTTTTCATCGGGTTGTACTAATAATAATTGTAAAAGATTAATACTTTTGTTGCGCTAACATAACTGCAACCTGCAAATATATACAGATGGGTAAATTGACTCTCATTCTTAAACTACATAGCCATATAATTCAAATCCGAATGGCAAAAATGCATAATCCTACTAATATTATAAATGCGAAAGTTTGTGAGTGTGGATGTATGTATGTATGTATGTTTGTTACTCCTTCACGCAAAAACTACTGAACGGATTTGGATGAAATTTGGAACACAGATAGATTATAACCGGGATTAACATATAGGATACTTTTCAACCCAGTAATCCAATACTACGCGGATGAAGTCGCGGGGCACAGCTAGTTATACATATTTTTTCAACCTTGTCAATTTTATTTGCACATATTTTCAATTGCACCCACTGTTCTGCCAATATCTAATGCTAAATAGAAATAAGGCGACCAGAGTGAGTCGTGCGTTACCGCCAAGCATCTCCGCACCCACTGAGGCATTTTCAATTTAGACGATGTGCTCCGATCCGATGCACGTGAAAGCGTGAAATTCAAGCAATTACCCAGTCTGAGTGGTCGATTATACAGATACAAGCCAATATTGAAAATGAATTTACTTGCAATCATTTTTGTTGCTTTAAATTGTGAAGCGGCTATATTCAATCTGAAAGATTTACGTTTTGCTGTAAATGGTGCACCTAGATTCGGATATGTTGATACATTGCACAGTAGTAAAGAAAATGTAACTGTGTTTGAAGATATAAAAGCAGATTATGTTACTGGAAACGGAATATCTATACCTGACCATGATGATAATGATTTGAAGACTGTAACAATATCTTACGATTATAATCAAATTCCTTCTACACAGGAGAACCAAGTCAATACAATGGTGTATGATGTTATACTAGATGAAACCAACAATAAATCAAAAGAAAAAAATACTCCAGATTACGATACTTATTTAGAAGTTTTGAAATTACTTTCTGATCCACAATTTATGGAAAACAATAATGTTAAAATATCAAGGAATATGAATAATGCTAGTGCAAATAAAAGCCAATAATTTCCGACATATGCCACAGCCACATGAAATGACACAGTTCGTTGAGAAATGAAAGAAACAGGAAAACGAAAGCTTATTGGAATTGAATGCTTTGCGTAAGACAATTGGAAGGAATATTAATCAATTTAATATTTTGTGAAAAATATTTTAAGTCAGGAATAATCATAATGTTATTGTGGTTATATGAGCCTGGTGACCATAAATTCTTTTTGTGATACATATCTATTCGTGCGCTGCCTCTACCGGTAATAATTAGGTCGCTGGTGGCTTTTCACACGTTTTTATAATAAAATTGAGAGATTTAGTTAAAACACGCCTTTCGTAGTTCGCGTTTTCCCAAAGAGAGATAAATCTTTATTTTAAAAACATAGACACTAAGAATCTTATACATTTACCAACCGGGATTTGACCCGCGACTGACTCAACGATATTCGACAATAGATTCAAATATCGTCAGCTATCACCACATCAAATGGAATAGTTAACTTGTATAGCCATTTTGATCACAACATTAGCAAAAAAACAAGTGTTACAAAATTAAATTCTAATGAATCAGATTTAGAGGATGGTTGTTCTCTGTTGCCATTGTACTATTGCGTAAAATAGAGCCGGCGATCCAATGTTTGGACATGTTCCAATACCGATATACGTGCTTCATTGTTTTGTTTTGTAAAAGTCGAGCCAATTGGGGTGACAGCTCGAGCGCGAGCCAACCGCCGGGAACATTTGCCTGTCTCCGGAATGACAAGCGACGGATGGGGATTTGTCGCGAGGGATGAAAGGATAACAAGGTAGCGTTTGAGTAAAATGTAGGTATCGGTTAGCTGTGGGATTGGTTGGGAATTTATTATTTTCAGCAACAAAAACTCTGACAGTTTTTTTTTTATTGAACAGAGTCGGTAAACAAACGTAAGGCATGCCTGATAATAAGAAAAAATATTGCTAACACGTAGCCGACCTGCAGGGGAGTGGGAGGGACAAAGGGGGAAAAAGGAAGGGAGTTTAGGCTTCCGGCTACCAGCTACAGCGATTTTCCATGAGAGGATGATAATACTCCGGTCGAGTCAGCCCGTGTAAGAGCTGTAGTCACATGTCTACAATTTGGCTCTACCACTGACTAATGAATTTCGATGTCTCTATTAAACACACTAGATGAGATGGTACAGGTCGGAATTTGTCTGACGTTTGATGCAAACAGCAAAAAAAAATTAAACCAATTGTCAATAAGTAAATGAAAACATATAAAAATATTTATTTACCTACTCATGGAGGTTTACCTCGTTTTCGTCTATTCGTAGTAAATTACAAAAAAAATACGACCAGTTTTTATACGTTTTATTTCTTTGCCGCATTTTAAACCCGGCTACTGAAAAAACATTACAGGGAAAACTTCTGAAACTTACAGGAATTAAGGCTTTTAGCAATAAGTGCCCTACGGGAACGAACTTCCAAAGAATAACGACAAACTGTCGTAAATCCTAAACGTATTTTTTCATCCCACAGGACAATCGTTGTAAATGCTTGGCAATGTTTAACTTGAGGGAAAAACGCGTGATTTATGGCATAACTTCGAATATTTCAGCGTTGATTTTTTTTCCATCTATGCCATGATTGATTTCCATAATAGGTACGTCACAGAAAAGAATAACAAGTTTTGTAAGTTTTTTACTGTATAACGAAGGTGTACCTAAGCTACGAACATGGCCAGGTTCGTTATATAACTTTTACAAGATAAAGGAGCAGTTAAAACATTTACAGGAAGATTTTTTTCAAATACTCGTATGTTAATAAAAAAATATAAAAGCATATTATTATTGTTGTATAAAGTTATATAAAGTAATTTATCGATGGTTAGACCCATCCCATCATTCCCATCTCTATCATTACTTCCGTGGCTGCTGCTATCAGCGCTGAAATTGCAAAAATCAAGTATTACTCAATATAACCTTGTCTACCTGTCCTGTGTTCTAGTTTTTATATTACCGTTTATTGATAAATCCAGGTCGTGCCCCGCTTACAATCATAGCCAGGGCTGTCATAACACAAAAGTGGAGGAGTAATTAATCCAGTGGGTGCGACCGCGGCTAATTGCGATCCCCATTAACGGCGGCCAGGGTTGCCAGAGTGACAAAATTTGGTTCAAAAAACACGAATATTAATGTTATCCTATCGAGACGTCATCGAGAAAGCCTGCTGTCACTGTCTTTCTTATTTATGAAAACTGTAATGGGTATGTATGGGACGGAACATTAAATAATTAATACTTAGGCTATTAGCTATCACTATTAAGCCGAGACGGGAAATAAAGTATAATTAGCAAGTTTAACTTATGGATGCAAAACTATAATCAACATCCGAATCGTGGTTTAAAAGTTAAATAAACGACTGTACTCTCACATTCACACCATAAAATATACAAAATAAATGCAACACCAGGATTATGCGAAGTAATCCGTACTGTAAGTTGAAGAGAAAAGGCATGATGAAATGCAGGTAAACTTATTCTGTAAAAGTGACAAAACTAACGCAAGAAAGAACACACTTTAATCTTAGATAATGTATAAGATATACCCGTTTGTCTCACAAACTTTTCTCAACCCTGGCAACACTGTCTCACTCCTAACAACTGCTGCGTTATCTCTTAATTAAGCAGGTAAGTGACACCCAGCGCACACATTGCTGGATGAATTTCAACGTAA
The DNA here is from genome assembly GCA_905147325.1 of Notodonta dromedarius. NCBI lineage: Eukaryota > Metazoa > Arthropoda > Insecta > Lepidoptera > Notodontidae > Notodonta > Notodonta dromedarius. Next base: position 10,856,467 of record LR990172.1, read on the forward strand.
AGTAGACAATTAGCCTTTACGTTAATTTAAACATTTCAAGATGAATTTTCCACGGGTCTTGACTTTTACTTGACTAATTTGAATATATTTATATAAAACGCCAGACTATCACACCGACTGTATGGTACCGCGCAATAGGACTGGGGGTGATCCTAGTGACCCCCAGACTAGGAAAAATTACGAAAAGGCAATGTCCACATGTTGATAGCAGTTTTAAATTATGACTAAATTTTGAATTATTTTGGAGATCCAATGGATCTCAATATTTAAAAAGGCGAGAAAAATAATGAATTTCGTATAACACTCGTAAAGCTTCTCTATCACATTCTGCATGGAATACATGAATGAACAGTTACCGTGTGGGGTATAGCCAAAATCGATGTTTTCTAGATTGTTATATCGATATCGATTACCAAACACATCCTCGCCTACACATATTGAGAAGGTTGCCCAAAGATGACAACTGTAATGACAACTGGAAAAGAACTTGATCAGACCGACATCATTGCCATAATGCTTCAGTCAATTACTGAACTTAGCTTTATCCAACGTTCCCGATCAAAAAGCCTCCCAAGTTATATGACTTCATTCAAATGTGTGCTAAATACTCAGTCTGTTCAGAATTCTCATCGCACATATTGGAGTATGTTAATGCGGCGCCGATGAGATAAGTTGGGAACTTTCCCGATGCGCTTCTGACTGCGTGATCTCAAGTATAGAGTATAGTTGGAGTTTAAACTTTAACCTCCTTATTAATAAACGTGGATTAGCGGTGGTATAGGTAATTATGCTTGCACCACGCTTTGTTGAAGCACGGACGTTCTATACGGACGTTCGGGGCGCTTACGCGGCCACTGTTTCCGTGCTAAGTGTCAGTAGCGTTACACGATGACGTCAGAGCTGCAGCGCCCTACGTTTTATGCTATAAAGCTTCGCTTCTTTCGGGCGTCACTAGACGGCACTGTTTTTTTCTTCTGATTTCGAATTTCAAATTACTCATGACAGAAAGATATAATTCGGAGTTTAACTATTCACCTGCTATACCACGTTTAGTTATAAAAGGTGTAATTATCAGTGTAAACACATGACCGAGGACCGAGTCTGTTAACCGTTCCAATAACACTCGACTTGCTCTTGACTCAAAATACGTCAATTTTGACAGATTTCCACTAACCACTCCCTCGTACGTGCCGACCGATTCTGACCGAGCCTGCAGTATATGACCTGTAGTCAAATAAATAACTCAATAGAACCTTACAGCCCTTCCTTAACACTCCAACGAACACCTCTAAGCATGTAAGACACCAGAATAATAAGTCTCCTTACCACTTAAGTACCCTTAATTACCGGAACTAAGGGTGTAGATAACATACTTACTACTTAGCGGCGTCTCGCGGCGCCATTACGCCGAGACACTTGGAGGCCTGCCAGAGAAGACTGCCAACTGTTACATAGACAGGGTGTTCCAAAAATCTGAAATAATAATTTGGCTATACATACGTTAGCTGATATGCAGATGCCTGGTGAAGATAGAATTAACGTGACTATCTTGTTTTTGGAGTTACGGGCCTTTGAATATTTCGGACTTTTGGGACACCCTAAAATGGTCCAATTGTATGGCTTCTAGTAAGACAAACGGCTTTAATTTTTGGAGCGTAGAAAGGGTTTATTCTTTTTCTTATGGAATTGTGGGACAGTTTATCTTTAATATTGATTATTGTGAAGGAAAACATCGCGGGGAAACCTGCACGTTTTTCAGGACATGTAAAGTTTGTCAACCCATAATGAGCCAGCGTGGTGGACTTTTACGAATACCCTCGCGCTAAGGGGGGCGTGACTAGTAAATAAAGTCAATAGTAATTTAAAGTCCAAAGCTTGCTAGGTAGAAGAAAAGAACTGCGTGTAAAACATCCACCAATAAAGAGGCATTTAATTGGAGCAAATCTATTGGTGGACTCTTTTCTTAACATTGTGATTTAGGAACAAAGAACAGGGCATAAAATACACCAGCGTCTGACTGGTTCCTGTACCATCAATGGGTTCATGATATAAGTTTCGCTGCCTCCTCAATATTTCACATACCCCGCCTATAATGTGCCCATAACTATTTCCGTCGGCCGAAAAAAGGTCGCGCGCGGATTGATCGGCATCCACACGATAGATCATTTATTTACGTATAGGGTCGCCATTACGTGTTCTTTCTTTGGAATATAATACACTGCTGGTGCAGACGCCGTTTATTATGTATAGCTGAGAGCGCCCGGCTTTCGACACGCAACAAGCAATGCTACCGTCATATTTACTGCTAAAATACCTTCCTGCCCTCATTCTCCGAAGTGGTGAAAAGAAGCCCACTTTGCTGATCCTAGCTTTCATTTCTGGGATAGGCTGTGCTGATAGGGTTAACTTTCCGGAAAATTACTATAAAATTCTTTGGAGTGGGGGGTTAGGTCTGAGGTATTTCGACAGATTCCATTTTTTGTTTCGTTTATATAATAATCGAAGTGTAATAAAAAGTTGCCGCCATATTACACCAAACACAGAATTTCCCTATTCTGATTTCTATTAAGCCACAAAACCAGGACACGGCCCCATAAAACTGTATACGGAACCAACTGTCTCTGTGTCCGATCTACAAACCGAGAGAAATAGATTGTTTTATCCATGATTTATTCATTTGAGAGATTCCTCTTTCGCCATGAAATATTCATAATGGCCGAATAACGGATTAGGTTGATTTTATGAAATGTTCCGGATTTATTGAATACTTACCTAACATTGTTTTCGGCGGCCTGATGTCTTGGCAAATAACTTTGTTACGAGCGGGCTGAACATCGTCGTAGGGCTGCTTGTCTTTTTTATTGAGACTAGGCCGGCTACAAACTTTTATCAGTCATGGTAGTCAAACGTCAAAAGATTGTTCGGACTACGCTCCGTGGTCCGGGCGCGCAGCTTATTACATGTGAACCCGCCTAAGAAGTGATAGATAAACTAAAATTGCAACTAAGTAATAAAAAAATTGTAATACTGTACGAAAATAGTACTTGGTAGCGTTATATGAACATTTCCATACTTTTTAGTAGGTATTGTATGAACTTTTTAGTCTGTCACTCACCAAGCTCCACACAAAGGATATCTACATTTTCCACCACAATCAGGAAATTCATTACTTTTTGTTCCCGAAAAAAAATAACAATGGACACATCCCAGGACCGCAAACAATGCCTTTATTAATGAGTCAAGCTTTATACCCTTATAATTTTATTTGCGCATTAGTGGTGTATGTTAGGCCTTTGTGGGCCCTTGGGAGGGCACGACATGACTATGCTGTTAGTATTTGATTGGCTAATTTAATGATGGCCTGTCATGAGCAGTCCATTAAGTGGAATAACTTGTGTAGACCAGTGTCTACACCCATAGTACAACCCGTAGTACAAGTAACTACCAAAGTAGTTACTTGATTTTTTTATAAATAAAGCTCCTGAGATCTTCTGTTAGCCGTGTACTGAGTGACCGCGCTGCCTTGCGAGGCTACCTTGTGCTTCTGTACCGAGTGATCAGTTCACACAATGTTTACACTTACTTACTTATTGCTAACAAAGGTTACAAATGACGGCGCTTGGGAAAGACAACGTGAGCATTCGCCTCGGACGAACCAAGCACTCATTGAGCGAGGCGTGACAGCTTCGAAAGGGTGCTTGATCAGTAAACTCCGCTGAGGAACCACCACCAACCAAACATAATAAGCGTTTTTTCGCATTTAGGTAAACCAATGCAATTAAGAACAAAATTATAATTATATCATTGAACACATTGCATAAACATCTAAATCGTGTCGCTATCGAGAAATCATGCCGTCATTGTCATTCTTATTTATGAAATCTGTATATCTGTTGTTATCACTACGTTATAAGATTGCGCTCGAGTCTCGGCGACAGTTTACTCGGAGCACGTAACAATCAGACAAGTGTCCTCTTACTAACAAAGGAAGTTGACCAATTAAACTGAAATGGCACCTTTTCACAAACCATTATGAAGCTTTTAGTTAATCACCAGTGTTAATACTAGAATTGTTATTGATGATATAAAGTTTATTCGCTTGTTTTTGCAGCGCCATCTGTGAATTGTGGATTACATTTTGTCGGCAATTTGGGGAGTGTATTGCTGTAATTAGCAAATTGATATTTGTGTGACCCTGGCCTTTTTTATGTTAATGGATTAAGTTCGTAATTCGTAACGAGAATAAATTAGTAGGTGTCTAAACTTTTTTTTATATAACAAAGTTGGCAAATAGGCGAACGACCCGCGTGATGTTAAGCAGTTACCGTAACGTATAGATGCTTGCAATACCAATGGCATTGCTCGCACGTAGCCGAGCCGGGGAGTGGGTGGGAGTGGGTGAGATGGAGGGAAAAGGGAGCTTGACCTATTGGCTCCCACTCATCATACGTAACGCAGCTATTATAGGTACTTTATACCGATATTTTTCTTTTTTTTTTCGTTTTTTTTTATTCTGTTCATGGGTGGTACTACTTCGGTTAAGCCGGCCCATATATGAGCTGTAGTCAGTCGGCTACAGTTTAACTCTACCTCTGTGAAATCCGTTGGTAAGTGAGGTGCCCAAATAGGTACTACCATATTGACGACCGCTAGGCGCAGTGGTTCAAGCGTAGGCCGCTCAGTTCACTGCACATGCTGGTTGCAGGTTAGATTCCTGTCGGGGCAAATTTCAGGAATGGCCTTTTCGTAAGGTCTGTGTGTCACTCGGATGTGTCTGTCTGGCGATATACCTATATAAAAAATAAATATCGCCAGACTGACACACCAACTGTACGGTCCCAAACTAAGCAAAGCTTGTATTATGGGTACCGTACAATGGACTGGGGGCGATCCCAGTGACACCCAGACCAGGGCAAATTACGAAAAGGCCATTTCCGAAATTTGCCCTGGCGGGAATCGAACCCGCAACCACCATGTGCAGTGAGCCGAGCGGCCTACGCTCGAACCACTGCGCCAAGCGGTCGTCAATATTTATCCTACTAATATTATAAACGCGAAAGTTTGTGAGTGTGGATGTATGTATGTATGTATGTTTGTTACTCCTTCACGCAAAAACTACTGAATGGATTTGGATGAAATTTGGAACACAGATAGATTATAACCGGGATTAACATATAGGATACTTTTTAACCCAATAATCCAATACTACGCGGATGAAGTCGCGGGGCACAGCTAGTTTTATATATTTTGTAGGTGCTATTACCGAGCGTAAAACACACAGTACTAGGGTTACAGTTGGAATGTTTAAAGTCACCATGAAATAAAATCACAACGGAAAACAAACTACAACAGCTCCCCAAACTCAAATAAAAGGCTTTCCAAGCATTGAAATGGCTGGCACTGAGCGCCGGTGGTGGAAATGTCAAGGTTCAAACGTGGGCGCGCGTTTGTTTAGGCTAATGGAACATACCTATTACCACAGGCGATATGATGTACTTACCTTTTTTAACTAACTACAGCAAAGCCAAAAGGAAGGGTTGTGTGTTTAGCAGTATATTTATGTATGTTTGTCTCATTTTGATGTTCCAATGTAGCGCGTAAACTACTGATCCGATTTTGATGAATGAGGTGTCGATCGATTCGTTATAATTTTGCGAACACAATCAATATGACGGATGTAACATTGAAAAGAGTTAAGAGCCCCTGAATCTTTTTTTTTGCTATCTTATCGAGTGGGATGTCAAATGAAATAGGAGGAAATTCAGAGTTCATGAATATAAATATGCTATGATGCTAAATATAAATCTATATACAAATAAATAAAATTGGAGTGTCTGTTTGTAATATCAAAGTAACACCTTTTCACTAAATGCATATGAAAGTACACACGATACCTATAACAAAAACGCGATTTAAAATTTTTTTGTCTGTCTGTCTGTCTGTCTGTGTGTTTGTTCCGGGTAATCTCCGAAACGGCTGGACCGATTTTGACGGGATTTTCACTGGCAGATAGCTGATGTTTTAAGGAGTAACTTAGGCTACTTTAATTTTAGAAAAACAATTAGGGTTCCGCGTAAATAAATAAAAACACATAAAATCAAAGAGTATCTCCGAAACGGCTGGACCGATTTTGACGGGACTTTCACTGGTAGATAGCTGATGTTACAAGCAGTAATTTAGGCTACTTATATTTTAGAAAAACATTTTTTTTAAAAAATGGTTGATGTCGCGCGGGCTCAGAACGCGGGAGCGGGCTTTTTTGTTAAGGTAAATTCCACGCGGACGAAGTCGCGGGCTCAGCTAGTTAAATATACAAGCAAAGGTACAAGCGTACGAACCGCCTGTTGTTAAGCTGTTACCCTAGCCTTTAGATGCTTGCAATACCAAAGGCATAGCTCGCACGTTGCCGATCTGAAGGGGAGTGGGATAGAACGAGAGGAAGGGATGGAGAGTTGTTCTTCCGTCTCTCATAGAACGAAACGCAGCTTTTTTTTGACGACCACTTGGCGCAGTGGTTCGAGCGTAGGCCGCTCAGCTCACTGCACATGGTGGTTGCGGGTTCGATTCCCGCCCGGGGCAAATTTCGGAAATGGCCTTTTCGTAATTTGCCCAGGTCTGGGTGTCACTGGGATCGCCCCCAGTCCATTGTACGGTTACCCATAGTACAAGCTTTGCTTAGTTTGGGACCGTACCGTTGGTGTGTCTGTCTGGCAATATTTATTTATAGCATATTTACGCTGATCTTCCGTTAGAGGGTGGTACTATCGATGGTGGTATGATCGAGACAGCCCGTATACATAAGTCTTTCCAAATCTCCCTAATATCGGGCTGTGCGGTATTGGTAAATCAACTCTTTGAAACCACCTAAATGACGTAATCAGCCTAGCCTTTTGCAAATGTTTGTACACAAGGACTATAGCCCATTCCGCGCCGCTAGTTGGCAATACCTCAACGACCAGACCAATAGGCAGAGGCGACACAAAATCGATTCGTACTTCTATGCTTGAGCGTGAACCTTGGATTAGTGGAGACAGGAATGGAAATTTAACAGCATTTGTATTAAAATATAAATGTATTTTTTAAATATAAATAAAAATATGTAGGTACTTACTTAGCTAGTTTTGAAGTGATAACTTCTTATGGAAGAGTAAACCGCTGCGTAACGTAACGCGTTACGGCGCCACTCTGTCTTGCTTCCCTTTCTCTCACGCATACGGCAGCATATAGTTATCACTTCTGTCGAGCGTCCCGAGATGCACACGTTTTTTTTATCTGATATAATAATAGTATTCATATACAGTTTTATAAGTAACTACTTATTAACAGTAAAATATAAGTAAAATAAAATTGTATTTATATTTTAATTGTACAAAAATCTTATATATGATCATTTAATCATTAGCCACTCAGCAATTGTTATTATTAACTAAAACAAATGCGATTTTTATATTTATAAAATTCTTACCTTGACCAGAATATCACCCAAGAGATAATTGCTTACTTACTTTAAAGAATACATAATATATAATAATAATAATAATTAAAATAATTTAGCCCTTTTGACGTCCCACTGCTGGGCACGGGCCTCCCCTCAACATGAGGGGGATTCAGGCCATAATCCACCACGCTGGCCCAGTGCGGGTTGGCGGATTTCACATGTCTTTCGAAAATTGGTTAGACCTTCTAATATTAATATATAATAATATATATAATATAATAATTAAAAATCAATGATAATCTCATTTATCGCAGTCATCTAGCAAGACAAGGAGCATCTACATCAGGTTATATTCGGATTTCTATCCCTGCATTATGTCAGCGCGAGAAATACATAGCCTCCGCAGCATAAGAGATGACCATGTACTATACAGTCGGACAAAGGACTCGCTTTGCAGAGCCCTTTGTTAGACATTAAATAAACATCAACAACACATACTATCATAAAATATTCGCATCCTGATTGATTGTTTCCAAACCACTGAACACACTCCTTTGTATGCTGCGGCCATTGTTATTCGGTGCCCTTCCACATTACAGCGCACACACATGTATATTACAGCCTATAAGTGCCTACAGACACGATGCAACATGCAATTACAAACATGAAAAAAATTACACCCGCCATTATAAAAAAATATTGATATTATTTTTGCAAACATATGTCAGACAATGGTGCTAATTCTGTTGGCACTGAACTTGACTTAACTAACCATTTTGCCATCCTACTCATGTTCATAACGTAAAGGCAGAATTTAACTGTTTCAAGTTTAGCTCTGAAATAATTTGTACCAACAGATTAAGCAGGCATCAATAGATAAAAAAATACCAATGCGTCTGAATGGTTGTTGTAACAGAGTAAACTCTTATTGTACTTACTTCATCATTATGTGGCGGAACTTTTTCCTTATCCTTGTTTGTTCGATCCGAGCCGGTGACCACTCCTTTGTCCACAAGTCCATTGTTAGTCGGCGCGACTGCCGCGCTATGTTTGTTTCACTGTTGTTAGGACTTGCTTAGCGTGCCTTGTGCACGTTGGTATTTCGATCAACAAAGTAACTTTTAGATGACACCAAGTTTTGGGTTCGGAACTCGATCATTTACGAATATAAAAGTCAATAACTAATCATAAAACAGGTTATCTACATAAAATAAACAAAATTATATTTTAATAATAAATTATAAATATCGCCAGACAGACACACCAACTGTACGGTCCCAAACTAAGCAAAGCTTGTACTATGGGTACCGTACAATGGACTGGGAGCGATCCCAGTGACACCCAGACCTGGGCAAATTAAGAACGGGCCATTTCCGAAATTTGCCCTGGCGGGAATCGAACCCTCAACCACCATGTGCAGTGAACCGAGCGGCCTACGCTCGAACCTTTTTTTTTTTTTTTTTTTTTTTTTTAATTGACTATATGTTGTTGGCCAGAGTGGCCATAACAACTTCACCCGGACAGAGGGCGAGCGCAAGCGCGCTCCAGCCAGAGGGGCAGGGGGGCAGCTAGCTCAAGGGCGCCACAAGGGACACGAAAAAGGGACCTCGGCTTGGGCCGCTGCCAGGAGAGGTGGCGAGGGTAAATCTACCACCGGATCGGAACGCGACCTCGACTGAGAAGATCCGGCAAGAAACTCAGCGGGCTTGTCGGGTGCCAAGGTGCGTCTAGGTAAGTAGACGCACCTTCTAGCGGAAGCGGGGGTTCGTCGACCTCGCCGGCGAGGTCGGTGTCTGGTGGGGAGTGTGCGTGTGTCGTTCTCCTCGACATCTGAGTCTAGGAGAGCGGTGAGTGGGTCGGGGGGGTCCAGCAACACATGCCGCGGCCTGCGGCGGCATGCAACAGGCGCGTGTGTAGGTGCATAATCGGCGGCGGCGACGATTAAGGCATTGGTGTGTTCAGAAGCCTTCTTGAAATAGCGTTCGGACGCTATTTTGAAGTGCTTCTGGATAGAATCGAGCGCTCGAACCACTGCGCCAAGCGGTCGTTAATAGGCTTACAAACAATGTTACATTTTTAGTTTGTTTCGCCATATTTTATGTTTAATCTGGGCTAGCTTACAATCGCTTCATGTTCTGCACCCATTGGTCGAAAGCTAGCCCGCCCAGCTCAAGTGAACAGGCACCCTTATGATACCCTTAGGACTTTATTATTTAAGTATGTACTTAAATAAATCTCCTCTCCCGCATATCAATCCTAAAAAAAAACTTGAAAAATAAATATTATCCAGAGATAGATATATAATATAGAAAGATCCACGCGACCCGCACCTCCCCATCCACTACAAACAGCTCTCAATATATATTGTTTTCATTTCGCTCGGTGTATCGACATGCGGTCCCTTCCACTCAATTTCCTCTAAACCTTTAAATTGAAAGGGGAGGTGCGGCTGACTAAGAACACCGAGGATATTGGAACACTTATCTCGGTTGATAATCGCCTGTCGAGTGAAAGCGAAAACTTTGCAATTATTTTTTAAAAGTTCTTTTGTTATGTAGCCTCTAAGCGTAAGTACTATGTGTACGATACCTAATATATTGGGCACCGGCGCCGTGATCGTACCAGGTCAAACCGAGGCATAATAATAATATCTTCCCTTTTTTATGTATGTATGAGAGATTTTGATTTTGCTTAGTATAATTTATCTACATAAGAGATATAGACAGTAATTAGTGCTAAATACTTTCTCAAAAAAACAAACAAGAAACTTGATGGTACTTACCAATTTTTAAACTAATACAACCAGTAGAGATATATCAGAAATTTCTTCTTTCATATTAGAACAGGTTTCCAACACGCCACCATTTCAGTTTCACGAGGCAAATGCATAAATTGATGTCTGAAAAGTTTTGACAGATAATATTTTATATGTCAATGTATACCTATAAAACATTTAAATTACCTTTCGGTGAATAAATATATATATATATATATATTACCAACTTTAGTACCAACTTTTACAACAGTAACTGATTCCAGTAAGTTATTTGACCCTAGGTCTTACACAGAGAAAAAAAACGACAACCAATGATTTTTGTAGTTACAAGAATCCTTTGAATATTCTTACAATACGTTTTATTAATGCATCGAATAATTTATGAATACGAGGCATTACAAAGTACTAAAAGATTACTATGGACTACAAACATTATTTGTTTCCGTATTTTTTTACTCGGGTACCTATGACACAAATTTACTGATGTTCCATCTGTGCCATGCTTCCCATTAACCCCATGCCACCCAAATACACTAGGTTCTCGGTAATGCATGGGCAATGTAACAGTCGTTAGCCATTGTACAGTCCAAAATACCTACTTATACAAAACTAATAGTACAAAGATGTTAAGTTGTTTTTACTCCGTGATCAGTTTGAAAGCTGTTATCAAAACGCATTAAAAATTAAGTGCTCCGCTTCGCACGCGACTTTTCACCTAGATAGAAGGATAATAAAACATGAATTCCCACGAAAGCCCCGTTTCCTGTCTGTAATGAAAGAATGGGGGCGTACAGGGGAGGTACATCATCGACTATTATTTTTTTATAGCTCAACATGTAAGCAGAAGCGATCAGATTGTATGTCCGTAGATCCTAAACAATTTAGCTATCAAAATTTAAAAAAATTAAAAAACCCCAATGCGACCACTTTTTAAACTACAAAACAGCTGATAATTTTCAAACGGCTGAACCGATTTTCATGAAACTTAGCTAAGAACACTCTCGATCAGAACACATTTCTAACAAAAAAAACAAAATTGTCATCTGTTCATCCGCTTGGGCGCTACGATGCCACAGACAGACACACAGATACACATGTTAAACTTATAACAGCCGTCTTTTTTTGTCGGGGGTTTAAAAAAACAAGGCTTTTGCCGATTCCATTCAGAGATCCTACCTTAGAGTACCTGTATGTTTAATATTAGGTATAAATTAAACCCAAGTAGCTAGCTACATAATTGCTTTCAACATGTTTACACAGCTACAGAGTCAAGTTACTATTCTAATTCCTAACTTAATTTTAGGTACGTATGACATATTTTTCTCTAATGCGGATAATATAAACATAATCATATAGGAACCCTTTCTTTGCACCAAGAATGAACTGCCCTAGTGGCCTATATAGTGAAAAGCCCTAAGCAGCGTGCGGACGCATATTAAAACGAAAACAAATAAAAATATCGTGCCAGCAAGCGTCAGTTTACGACGCGATATAATTGTTCGATTATAATGTATCGTTTGGCACGCGGCGGCACGGCCAGCAAGATAAGTAGCCGAACACACGACCGCTGGGCGCAGTGGTTCGAGCGTAGGCCGCTCGGCTCACTGCACATGGTGGTTGCGCGTTCGATTCCCTCCGTGGCAAATTTCGGAAAAGAGCTTTTCGTAATTTGCCCTGGTCTAGGTGTCACTGGGATCGCCCCCAGTCCATTGTACGCTACCCATAGTACAAGCGTTGCACAGTTTGGGAACATACAGTTTGTGTGTCAGTCTGGCGATATTATTATATTATTACTAGCAGTGCCCCGCGACTCCGTCCGCGTGGAATGTGGACCACCCTTAACATTTAGGGGTATGCAAAATAGATAGTTGCCGATTCTCAGACCTACCCGATATGCACACAAAATTTCATGAAAATCGGTCGAGCCGTTTCGCAGGAGTATGGTAACTAACATTGTGACACGAGAATTTTATATATAAGATTACAATCACGGTTTTAAAATCGCCTGCTCACTTTGTTCTTCATCGAATTAATTATTTCCCTTGATCTAAACGATATTTAAATTATGTTGCTGATTCTTATCTATTGCCGATGGGTATACATCCAGAATAATAAAGATGCCTGCCCATTACAGCCTTTATGTGATAGAGGTTATCACATTAGCCAAAGTTTTTTTTCATAATTATTAAAATGTTGGCCAACAAACGTACGATCCGATTAATGAAAAATTCAAAAATTCAAAATTGTTTTTATTCATGTAAGTTAACAAAGCATTTATGAATAGTCAGAATCTACCACCGGTTCGTAATGCTGCTTCCATTGAGAAGAGCCGGCAAGAAACTCAATGGTTACTCTTTTCAATGAATGAAAGATGGGGTACATTCTCAGGAACAGCATAAAATAATATGAGCAGGCAACACCATTGCCACTAAATAGCTAATAGTAAATAATAATCATATATGTAATAATGTAAATAAAATGAGAATGCTAGTTTAGTGTGATGTGCATACCTACTCATACTTACATCAAATTAAAAGTTTACGAACCAAAATAATAATTGATAAAACAGGGGTGGATAATATGATAATTGCTTTGGTGTGCTTTGATGTTAAGCAGTTACCGTAGCCTATAGATGCTTGCAATACCAATGGCATTGCTCGCACGTGCCGACCGAAACTGTAGTGGGATAGCGGGTTGGGAAGGGGAGTTTGAGCATTAGAACCTCTATGGGTTGGGACTTGGGCTTCCGGCTCTTTCACTCTTAGTGTGAAACGCAGCTATAATAGCTACTGTATGCCAATCTTCTGTGACAGGGTACTACTACACTGGTCAAGCGAGCCCGTATTTGAGATTTACTAAATAGGCTATAGTATGGCTCTACCACCGTTACCGTTCAGCTCTAGGAAGATTTAAATTGAGGTCCTCCAACGAAACTAAATGCCATGTATCCTAAATGCTAAATACTAAATCTAATGCCTCGAACTAAGCTAAGCATTGAACATTCTGACAACTGAAGGGTACACCCCACAAGAGGCACTGAGAGAATTTTTTTTATAAAAATAAAATTACAACATGATTTTTGTAATCCTATTCAGTATGCACGTAAATCAAATATTATTAAGATGAGTCATTACATAAATCATTGCTGTAATTACAAAACGTTCAGTAAAATACTGAAAGGATTTTGGGAACTACTAAAATCATTTTGTAGTCATAATTTTTAGTTCTTTTTTTGAGTGTGTGTCGTTCTCACTGTTAACAGATTCGGTTAGAATAGAAGCCTACTCAAATAAGAACATTGGGTAACACGTAAGCGAGTAGGAGACTTAGTTGGCAGTTGAAGAGTTGGCTAGTAGCCAAAGGAGCTAATGAGAGAGACAGCGAATCGTAACGATCATTGTAATGGCGCTCGATGGCGGTGTAATAGGTCGCATGACGCTCGATTGGGCCCCTAAACATCGCGTGATTGCGTGCTTAATAATCACTTGAAATAATTTCAGTAATTTTCCAATGCGGTTTTGGGATTTCAATAAGTAAAGCAGGGTCGCTGAGCACGAAGAATTTCGTAAAATGACCTGTTATTACCTGTCTCTGTCACTCCCGCGTAAATCTAATACGTCTCGCTCACACAGTTGCCGTGAACTGCGTGTGAACGGCAACTGTGTGAGCGAGACGTATTAGATTTACGCGGGAGTGACAGAGACAGGTAATAACAGGTCATTTTACGAAATTCTTCGTGCTCAGCGACCCTGCTTTAGAAGAACCTGTTGTAGCCGTTTTGAATTAAATAATTACCGCCAAACGAACACACCAACCGTATGGTCCCAAACTAAGCAACCCTTGCACTATGGGTACCGTGCAAAGAACTAGGGGTGATCCCAAAGACACCCAGACCGGGGCAAATAAGGAAAAGGGCATTTCGGAAATTTACTCTCACGGAAATCGAACCCGCAACCACCTCGGTAATTATTTCGAAGCCTAAATTCACCCCACATCACAATCTACTAATTTAAAAGCAAATGAAAACAATCGATCATTAATACCTTAGAAAAAAGGAAGCATACTACTTCGCGAATTATTCATGGTAAATTCTTGGCATTCGACATGATGCCGGTTATCTTTAGGCAGTTCTGGAATGCGGAGATAATAATAATATTGACCAATAATTTTCAATTGGTTTTAAATTAGCAGCCTCGGGGTCCTGATTTTGACGCTATATTTTCTTTCACCATTCAGCGTGTGATAAGTGATAATTTCAGTTGTTATAAATACATTTTTGACATTTTTTTTTATACTGTTTAATAGCCAGTGTAATTGGTCACAGAATCCTACTAATATTATAAATGCGAAAGTTTGTGAGTGTGGATGTATGTATGTATGTAAGTATGTTTGTTACTCCTTCACGCAAAAACTACTGAACGGATTTGGATGAAATTTGGAACACAGATAGATTATAACCGGGATTAACATATACGATACTTTTTAACCCAATAATCCAATACTACGCGGATGAAGTCGCGGGGCACAGCTAGTATATTAATATTTTACATAAAATAAATCCGAAGAAGTTCGATCCGTAATGCATACTTTACATAAACAGATTGAAAAAAAATATTATGATCAATTACTGGAATAATAATAATCCAATCTCTAATAATAATATGCACTAAACCTCTCGACATGGGAAACGCCGCGGGATAAGCGCTAGTTTCGGCAATTCTACGTCTTGGCCTGTGTTGCCAGTCCGTTTGGCGGGTTGCCAGGGTTGCCAGCTCCCGGAGACTGAACAAATGAACATAACTAAAAAACCATATGTAGGTATGTGATGTTCACCACTATTGTTAGTTTGTTTTTTCCGGTTTCACGTTTGTAATTTGTTATTTTTTTAAAGCGAGGTGTTTCACAATTCAATAGTACCTAATTTAAAACATAACAGTTTTACTGAAGTAAGAGATAAGAAGTTGAAGTAAAGAAATATGCTACGTATTTTAGAACAAATAATCCTAGATGCCACCTTATGATAAATTATGATTGATGAAATCCGAGATTTATTTACTTATCAATAACTTTAAAACCATTATTTAAAATAAACTCTGCGCAAAGGGTTACTACTCCATTTAGGATTATGTATTTGTAAGATACATCAGCTTGGGACTGAGCAGCTCAAATATCTATGTCAATAATAGTGTGAAACCGTCGCGTGTCTTGCCCTATTAGTCCGAGTTACTTAATTTAATTATTGAAAGGCAATACACTGGACCTATTATATTCGCAATAGTAACTCTACTCTTTGTAAATATTAATTTTATGAGCAACAGTCGATTTGAAAAAATAACAAAAAACTAAAAAAGACAAGCCCGCTGAGTTTATTATTAAGAAAAATATATAAAACAGGCAATTTGTAAGTGCCCCCGTGGGTTTAAACAAAATGCACGAATTGACTTTGACTGTAAGTATCATTTACTTACTGTACCTGTATAAGAGACTATACAGTCGAACGCTTTTTATATCACTACATAGTATAAAACAAAGTGGCATCCCGCTGTCTGTATGTCCCTACGCAACGGATTTTGATGCGTTTTTTTTAATAGATAGAGTGATTCAAGAGGAAGGTTTATATGTATACATGCATAATATAGTAGAGAAACACTGATAATTTTAGAGCCGTGCGAAGCCGGGGCGGTCGCTAGCATATATATAAAACAAAGTCGGCAACCAAGTGTATGATTCGTCTGAACATTTATCGTAGCCTGTAGATGCTTGCAACGATGCTGTACATGTTTACAAAGGCATTGCTCGCACGCTGCCGACCTGAAGGGGGGTGGGACAAGGGGAGGGGTACGGCGCGGCGGGGGGATTATTATAACTTTATTTTTAAATACATACGGTTTTGCCGCTCTGTATAAAGTAGCTAGCGGAATTTGACATGCGACTGACTGAACTTTTTAAATTCAAATGTAATCTCAATTAAACGAAGTTTATATCTATCTAAATATAATTAACTAGCTGTGCCCCGCGACTTCATCCGCGTAGTATTGGATTATTGGGTTAAAAAGTATCCTATATGTTAATCCCGGTTATAATCTATCTGTGTTCCAAATTTCATCCAAATCCGTTCAGTAGTTTTTGCGTGAAGGAGTAACAAACATACATACATACATACATCCACACTCACAAACTTTCACATTTATAATATTAGTAGGATTTAAAGGTGACTGACTGACTGACATAGTGATCTATCAACGCACAGCCCAAACCACTGGACGGATCGGGCTGAAATTTGCCATGCAGGTAGATGTTATGACGTATGCATCCGCTAAGAAAGGATTTTGAAGTTGAAATTAAATTCCACGCGGACGAAGTCGCGGGCTCAGCTAGTACGGTACCTAACTGATAATTAGGCCTCCATTTTGGTTTTCCAATGTGGACAGTAAAGTTTTAGTTTTGTATCGTTATTAATTAAATGTGTTTGTTATTACTAGAAGTACCGATACTGGCTATAGGACTTTAAATAAAGAAGAACTTTTTATATTTTGTATGTATATTTTATTTAAATAGCTACATACCACAATATTATCATAATAGGTACGTGAAGCAAACATTCTTTTGTCCCTTTTTACGAAAATTACGCGCCTGGAGGAGTATGAAGTTTGGCACAGTTAAAGTGAAATTTGGAGAAGGAGTGCAGAAAGCTAAGCTAATATTTGTATATAAGTAATATGCATTATAAATAAATCAACAAACAGACAAAGGTTTTCTCAACCAAAGAAAGGTTTTCTTTGTTATCACTAAATACCATAGGTACGACTTACAATGTACAAACGCGATACTATAAACCGATAGATAATACCATAGACAAAAAAAAAAATACACACACTACCATGCGTTTAACACACACACGTAGATACATGTATGTAAACATGTTAGAGGCGTGCCCGAGCGAGAATATAAACACTTTTTTTTTGTATTTTTTTTTTTGGTCTATAGATACTTTCTATCGGTTTATAGTATCGCGTTTGTACATTGTAATTCGTACCTACGGTATTTAGTGATAACAAAGAAAACGTTTCTTTGGTTGAGAAAACCTTTGTTTGTTGGAAGGAAGGAACTTTCCGGTTTGGAACGTCATCGTCATGGTGTGTGAATTGTTTATTTCCCGCCGACAAATTCCCGACTGTTATCGTAGTAGTTGGGATCTTCTGCTATAGTCTTCTGATACGTCAGTCTCCTAATGAGCTTCGTGATATCCCCCTCATCCACGTGGAACCTCACCATTCTCTCGTGCACCTTCAGTAGTACGTACAGATTTGGATACGTTGCGAAAAAGTATACTAACGACGATCCTAGCCTTCGCATGTGCTGCCACACTATTCTGTACGTGCATATTAAGTATCCTATTCTATACTCAAGGGTTTTGTAATACTTTTTTCTTAGCAACTGCGCTAATGGTAGAAAGTACCTTACGTGATACACAAACTGTTGCATCAAACCAAATATCTTCATTCTCTTTTCCATGAGGGCTTCAGGGTCATATTCCATAAATTTCGAGACAGCTCGTCTCACGGGTTTAAAGTTTCTAGTCGGTATACCAGCGTCTCGCATGGAATCAAATCTTCGAGTAAGTTTGACCGGGTCATCATCACCGTTATCAAAGTTTGGTACGGCACTGTAATCGTCGTTTAGCAATTGTTCAATATACACTCTCATTCGTCTCATTTTAATCTGCTTCAATGTTACATTCCCGTGTCTCAATTTAGGTGTCGTTACATTAAGATCTGCTTGCTCGGTGTCAATCATTCTTCTAGCTTTATTACCTTTAGTACGATTTACTATTTTGCTAAAATCACCAACATCCTTTTGACTATTATAATCTTTGTTTTTTACAGCCGATGTTGTAGCACGGTCTAGACTAGTTCTCGCTTTATAGATATCACCTATTATAGATTTAATTAAATCATCTGGTTCCAGTTCGTATGGTTCTTTAATTTCGAGTTTAACTAACTCTACGCTGAGCGCTGTTAAATATAATAATACGTTTTTATAATATTGTTTTCTCATATTTACGCGAATACTATAGATACATTGAAATAAAACTATGATACGGATTTTATCGCGTTTATTTACTTTTTTATGTTCCCGACGTTTCGGTTGCTTTACAGTAGCCATGGTCACGGGGGGACTGAGGTGTTAGACGTCGGGAACATAAAAAAGTAAATAATCGCGATAAAATCCGTATAATAGTTTTATTTCATAGTTTTTATAATGTAAAGTACACATTATCATATTAAATAATAAGATTTTATTGATTACAACATAGTAAAATATTATTATAATTTCCTTACCAATTACAAGTATTTTTGTAACAAGCGCGTTTATCATTATGTTTCCTTGTGTAATATGGATTGCCAAATGGATATTTGATGTTTTATCGCTAGTGTTAGACTGTTACTTAAGATTGTATTGTGTGTATATTATGTTAATTGAAATTTTAATTACTTTTAGCAGGTATAGCCTGCATCTACCATACTATTATTACCGTGTTTTATACAACATCAAGCCTGTATGTCCTAAAGGGGTAGGCAGCGATGTCCTGCGGTACTCCCACATTTCGTCGATGGTATTGTGGAACATGGTATTATTAGCCAATTCTCCCTCAATATTTTCCTCTGAAACGCAAAACATGTCCTCTCTTGAGATGCCGTGCCGTGGGACATTGCGGATTTTGTATACGACGGAATGGGACAGTGTGGCCCAATGTTGGCGAACGGCTTTATTTATGTCGTGGCCGAGAGTGTCAAACGTTGGCCATTGTTTGCAAATCGCTAGTACCCATTTTAATAAATTATAGTTGCTTTAAGATTGGGCTAGAACACCCAAATTTTGACCGTTTATTTATACTTATAAATCAAGTTGCTAGGCTTAAATATCGATAACCCAATTAGGGTGAGTGATAGGTAGTTTTGTGTAACTTATTTTAAAATGAGTTGCGCAAATCTGATTTTAAACACAAACATCTAATCGATTTATCCTCTGCGACGACCCCTTTTCTAGCGGTTAGAGCGTAGGCCGCTCGGCTCACTGCACCGAGTTGTCGCGAGCTCGATTCCCGTCGAGGCAAACCTTGAAAATGGCCTTTTTGTAATTTGACCTGTTCTGGGTTTAACTGGGACCGCCCCTAATCCATTGTACGGTACCCACGGTACAAGAGTTGCTTATGGTGAGGTGTTGGTCATGCTCACTTCAATGTCCTTGTTTGCGGTGGCTTTGTGGAGCGGGTCACCCTCTTCCCTCTATTATGGTTGAGGAGAGTGATGCCGCTTTTCAAGTCATGCTCGTGCGCGGGCGCTGCATGCGGGGATTGGTCCACTCACTTTCCTCTTAACAACATTGTCGTTAAATACTATTTATTTACTTAGCATGGAAGGCATCACACCAAAGCAATTATCATAATATCCACCCCTGTTTTATCAATTATTATTTGGTTCGTAAACGTTTCATTTGATGTAAGTATGAGTAGGTATGCACATCACACTAAACTAGCATTCTCATTTTATTTACATTATTACATATATGATTATTATTTACTATTAGCTATTTAGTGGCAATGGTGTTGCCTGCTCATATTATTTTTTTATGCTGTTCCTGAGAATGTACACCATCTTTCATTCATTGAAAAGAGTAACCATTGAGTTTCTTGCCGGCTCTTCTCAGTGGAAGCAGCATTCCGAACCGGTGGTAGATTCTGACTATTCATAAATGCTTTGTTGGCTTACATGAATAAAAACAATTTTAAATTTTTTTGAATTGAATTTTGATTGGGGCCTTTAAGGCCATTGGAATAAGTCCGACATTGAATTAAAATGGTCGAAAGGAATATTACCTCAATATGCTTTTAAGTAGGTGGTGTCTGTGGCGATGGCTGTGCGGTTTTTAGGTCAATCGATGGCAGGTTACTCTTTCCGACTGACCCTCTGTTATTTGGTTTGGCGAACCCCCACTTAGACCCCCCCCCCACCTAAAATAACGGATGTAGGATTGTTATCGAAAGACTTATTATATTTATATTCACAACTAGCTGAGCCCGCGACTTCGTCCGCGTGGAAGTTAACTTAACAAAAAGCCCGCTCCCGCGTTCTGAGCCCGCACGACAGAACCCATTTTTTCATTTTTTTAAATTTTGTTTTTCTAAAATAAAAGTAGCCTACGTTACTACTTATAACATCAGCTATCTACCAGTGAAAATCCCGTCAAAATCGGTCCACCCGTTTCGGAGATACTCTTTGATTTCATGTGTTTTTATTTTTTTACGCGGAACCCTAATTGTTTTTCAAAAATTCAAGTAGCTTAAGTTACTCCCTATTACAACAGCTATCTGCCAGTGAAAGTCCCGTCAAAATCGGTCCAGCCGTTTCGGAGATTACCCGGAACAAACACACAGACAGACAGACAGACAAAATTTTTTTTAATCGCGTTTTTGCTATAGGTGTCGTATGTACTTTCATATGCATTTAGTGAAAAGGTGTTATTTTGATATTACAAACGGACACTCCAATTTTATTTATTCGTATAGATATAGTTTTGCGTAACCATTCCATGGTAGGTACCTAAATAAAATCTCCAGACGAACATACCAACTGTTATTCCGAAACTACAACACTTGTACTATGGGTACCGAACAATGGACTGGGGGTGATCCCAGTGACATCCGGAACAGGCGTCAGGAACTAAAAGGCGTCAACATAAAATATAGATTTCATACGGATATGGGATATATAATGATTGTTTTCAAGTATGTTTCTGTAATATCCGATTGTCGGTCCCATGTCAATGCAAAGGACAGTCCAATTTTGCCAGTCCACTTGGGCAGGTCAATATGTCAATAAACGTGATGTTAGAGTACTAGAGCATTTCTTGCTCGTTTTTATCTGGATATACGTAAAAATATGCATTCTGGAAACGTGTCCAGAATGCATATTTTTCGTGGTACCACGTGGTAGAGTATCCTACTAATATTATAAATGCGAAAGTTTGTGAGTGTGGATGTATGTATGTATGTATGTATGAATGTATGTATGTTTGTTACTCCTTCACGCAAAAACTACTGAACGGATTTGGATGAAATTTGGAACACAGATAGATTATAACCGGGATTAACATATAGGATACTTTTTAACCCAATAATCCAATACTACGCGGATGAAGTCGCGGGGCACAGCTAGTCTTATATATAAAATTCTCGTGTCACAATGTTAGTTACCATACTTCTCCGAAACGGCTCGACCGATTTTCATGAAATTTTGTGAGCATATCGGGTAGGACTGAGAATCGACTACTATCTATTTTTCATACCCCTAAATGTTAAGGGTGGTCCACATTCCACGCGGACGGAGTCGCGAGGCACAGCTAGTTATAATATTTTTTTTTAACAATCTAAAGTACTTACGCGTACGCGCACGCTTACCTTCTGTAATTGTAAAAATATTCTTACCTAATGGCAAAAAGCACCTTTAAAAAGTACAAATGTACTGAACACATGAAGATTTTTTCTGTCAGGAGGGATCACTGGTGGACAGAACGAGCCGAGAGCTGAGAGCCTGGGACTGTGTCCTTGTCTGACTAGGATGTCCAAGGGGGACGGTATGGGTGTTGAGCCATGGCAACTAGGAGTGATAGGGACACATTACCACCAGAGTCTATAAATAAATAAATATCGCCAGACGAACACACCAACTGTATGGTCCCAAACTAAGCAACGCTTGTACTATGGGTACTGTACAATGGACTGGGGGTGATCCCAGTGACACCCAGACCAGGGAAAATTACGAAAAGGCCATTTCCGAAATTTACCCTGACGGGTATCGAACCCGCAGCCACCCGGTGTACTGAGCCGAGCGGCCTACGCTTGAACCACTGCGCCAAGCGGTCGTCTATCTCCCTCGTTTTAATAGAACAGGTGCGCAATCCAGTTGTAGTAATTTTAATCCATGATTGAGCTACTGTAATAAATACAAGTAATATAAACAACGGTTCAATTTTACCAAGAGCTGTTGTAAAGTCTAGAAAATTATTATGGATCAATAATAGTTCCTATTATTTTTTTATGTAACAAAGTCGGCAAACAAGCGTACGAACCGCCTGATGTTAAGCAGTAACCGTAGCCTATAGGTGTTTGGCATACCAATGGGATTGCTCACACGGTACCCACCGGAAGGGGAGTAGGATAGATGGAGGGAAAGCAAGGGAGTGGAGCGTCCGGCTCTCGCACGCATCGTACGAAACGCAGCACTTTACGCAAATCTCCTGTGCGAGGGTGGTAAAAATTACCCGGGCAAAAGGCAAATTATTATTATTATTATTACTAGCAACCCACCCCGGCTTCGCACTGCTGATACTAAAGTGTTTCTCTACTATATTATATACTAGCTGTGCCCCGCGACTTCATCCGCGTAGTATTGGATTATTGGGTTAAAAATATATATATGTTAATCCCGGTTATTATCTATCTGTGTTCCAAATTTCATCCAAATCCATTCAGTAGTTTTTGCGTGAAGGAGTAACAAACATACATACATACATACATACATACATCCACACTCACAAACTTTCGCATTTATAATATTAGTAGGATGTATCATATGTATTATACATATAAACCGTCCTCTTGAATCACTCTATCTATTAAAAAAAACCGCATCAAAATCCGTTGCGTAGTTTCAAAGATCTAAGCATACATAGGGACATACAGACAGCGGGAAGCGACTTTGTTTTATACTATGTAGTGATGATAATCTAAAATTGACTGGCGAATTACGATTCGCCGAAGCCTGAAAATTACAGTAAATATTCAAATATTTGCACGCTCAAGTTTCGCAAGAAAAGGGCCTCGATATTAATTAATTACGGATCCTCTCCAGTAACCCTTTATTAGTTCAATTTGGTCCGAAGCTTTGTGAACACAAGTGTGTAATTACACTTTAGTTTTATCCGAATTTACACACTTAATAAATTTTTAAAGGTCTAATTTGTCGTATTTTTACGTTACGCTTGATCTGGACGAAACTCTTATGTAACTTGAGAGCGCCCATAACAACTTAACCCGGACAGAGGGCGAGCGCAAGTGCGCTCCAGCCAGATATGTAACTTGAAACACACATCCTAAATCTGATAGAGATTAAATTAGCTTGGTGATATTGAGTTAAGTACTAGTGTATATTTCTATACTGCTAGCTAAGACACCAGATTTTAATGGTCTCAAACTAAGCAACGCTTGTACTTTGGTCACCGTATTTATGGACTGGGGACGGCCCAACGGCACCCAGACGGGGACAAACTACGAAAGTATCATTTCTGAAATTAGCCCCCAATGGGAAACGAACCCAGTGCAGTGAGCACACGCGAGCCACGTTTGATCCACAAAACCAAAGCTATCGTTTTCAGTCACGTAAAAAAGTATTTTGTGTAAAAAATATTTCGTAAACGGGAATTAATAATTAAATGATTGTAAAGAGTCAAAGACACCTCGTAATGTTTTTGGAATATCTATTCAACGATACCCCACTTGAGGGGTCTTGTAATTTTTTTTTACTCCCCTTCCTAAGTACAGGACGAACCCTAGAATACTTTTTCTTTCAATATTTAAACACACCACGCCCTAAAAAGTGAACTCTGCGGTTTTTCAGTCCAAATGAGTGATTATAAATTTCCAATAAATTCCCTCTCAAAGAAGCTCCGGTTTTATAAATGGCCGTTCGTTAGAGCGATAATTAAGGGCTGCAATTAATTAAAGGGGTAGTGTACAACCCTCGTCGCAGCGTGAAACAATTTGTTGTGCAACGGCTCGTAACAGCGGGAGAAACTTTGTTTGCCTGTTGTTTGAGCGAATTTGCTGAACAAAATATTGTCCGCATAGCAGACCTAGTTTGATACCTGTATTGAAAAGCTGATTCAATTGTTTTCGTCTAAACAAGTTTACACCACATGCTGGCCCCACTGTTTCACTCGACATTTAAAATGTTTCCTTATTCATCCCATTGGAATTTATTTCTTGTTTCGCCTCACTTCCCTGCTATACGTAAAGTAATTACCAATCAATCAGTATGTAGAATGTCGTCGCTGTCAGTTGTAAGATTGGGATCACTTCTCGGTCTGATAATTTCAAGGATTATATATCTCAAGAATCCTTGCCTAAATAAGTACAATTTTGGTCATCATTTAATGAGTTTAAAATATTCGATAAATTTTTCTGATCTACAAAAACGCTTTAAGGCTAAAGCGCCCATCTAGCCCGCGAAGTTCAAATTTTTTGAGTTCTTTTAGAATTTTTTCAAAATCTGACAACAATAAAAGACAAATTTTGTAATTCGCGAAAAAGACCGTGTGCAGTGCATTTATTAATAGATCCAACTTACTCTAAAACATTTCAAGAACGACAGCTATCCAGATAATCTGGCAATTTTTGTATATTTAGTGATTTACTAGTATCATATCCACCGTGATAATATTTAGAGTAAAATAAATGTATTAATAAATGCACTGCACACGGTCTTTTACGCGAATTACAAAATTTGTCTTTTATTATTGTCAGATTTTGAAAAAAATCTAAAAGAACTCAAAAAATTTGAACTTCGCGGGCTAGACAGGCGCCTTCACCTTAACGTATAAAATTTCGTAAAGATTCGTATATCGAAGAGACATCTACTTCCGTTCGTCCGTCTCTTTTGTGCGCCCCAAACAGGAAATTGGCCCCTTGGTTGGACATTTTTGGGGCAGCCCCGTTTCCGGTTTCAGTATGGCGGCGCATCCGTTCGGCTAGACGAATAGATGACAGGATTCGTCGTGATTGGCGGATTCGGTTCTGCCATTTCCGTTATCGTTCACTAATTCGGGATATTGTTCGGTTTCCGTTGGGTAAATTACTTGGGGAATAGTGGCTATTGTAGGAATAGTTTGTAAATGGAATTTTTGGGGAGATGCTGCCTTTTGAAGGTCAATAATACAATTAATTAATTAGAATACTACGAAGAGAAACAGATGTCGAGTGGAAAGAGAAACAGTAAGATGGCGCCAAGCGTTGTTCTCGCCGCCGCGCCTACTACCTAGTGTTCGAGATTATGGTTAATTATTAACAGGACTACTTACTTTGCCTTATAATGTACAGTGATCGAATCAATCCATACATTTCAGAGTAGCGCCTCTAGCGGGAACGTAAAGATATACTATATGGAGACATTCGATCACAATCGATCGGCATTGAGAAATGATACGAAAATAAATATATTCTTTTCCGTTACGCCTTCATTTATTATTAATTAACATTATAGTGTTCGACATAGCATGAACTACGAATTTCTAAAATGGTCACCCTAATTGTAATAATTGATTCAATGGTTTAGTAATAACTGGATTAACGAATATCTTCTCTCTTTCAGTTCATCTCCAATTCGGGGACACCACACTCCGCGACTACGTCCTCCACTCCGTAGTGGACAACTTCATCCGCGGCAACTTCACGCCGACCTCCTTTTCCGAGCGACCCTGCAGGGACGAGTCCCTCCCCTACTTCCTCCCAAAACACCGGCCAGAAAGGTCGAAACACTCAAAGGTGGAAGGTCGAAGGAGAGAGAGGGAGCAAAAGAGATTAGATATAGACTACTACTTCAGACCAAAGTTTAGTTATAGGGATGAGAGGTCGGTTATGAGGAGGATCGCGAAGAGTTTGCGGTTCCGGAGACGGTTCTTGCCAGCGAGGGTCGTCAGCGGCCCCCTGGAAGACAGGAGTGGGGTGCTGCTGCAGTGGTCCTTCAATGATGCGGTGCATTTAGATAAAGAAGGGACTAATGTTGTTTTTAGGTAAGTTAATTTTTTATATATAACAATGTGGAACCATTTCCGCTTTTCTGTGCTGTTATAACGATGCCCTTAGGCTTAGGGGTTGGAGAATTTGTTGAGAATATAATGGAATTATATTTTCGGTACATCTTTTGATATATTGTATTATTAAATTAACATTAACAGAAATGCAAGGTACACACTACACATGTTCTCTTTCTTAATTAACGTATAAATGGAGTATATACTTACTATTATAAACGTACCTAAATGTGTGTTGGTACATTTGTCTGAGCATCACGTAAAAACTGCTCAACAAATATGAATGAAAAGTACAGAAGTAGTAGTGATGATCGGGATGAATATATTATAATATAGCCTAGTTTAACTCTGAATCCCAAGCAGCTGAATTTGCTGGTAAATACTAGTATCTACCTAATTAAATATTATTAGCAAGTCAAACGAGTTAGACGACCGCTTGGCGCAGTGGTTCGAGCGTAGGCCGCTCGGCTCACTGCATATGGTGGTTGCGGGTTCGATTCCCACCAGGGCAAAATTCGGAAATGGCCTTTTCGTAATTTCCCCTGGTCTGGGTGTCACTGGGATAGCCCCCAGTCCATTGTACGGTACCCATAGTACAAGCGTTGCTTAGTTTGGGACCATACGGTTGGTGTGTTCGTCTGGCGATATTTATTTATATTTAAAACCACTTAAGTAAATCTACAATTTTAGTAATTGCGCGCGGCTTCACTGGCATATTTTGTTTTGACATCAACGCCATTTTCTCAGTCCAATTATAGCTAAGAACCAATCAGGTAATCCTATAACCCCACGCTATAAGTAGTACCTATAACAAAAATAGCATCAAAATCAGTCAAGCCTCTTAGGAGGAAAAAAAAAAGGAAAACACGTACACTGAAATTTCATATACATATAAATATCAAATAAATAAATAAATATTGCCAGACTAACACACCAACGTTATGGTACCGTACAATGGACTGGGGGCGATCCCAGTGAAACCCAGACCTAAGCAAATTACGAAAAGGCCATTTGGGAAATTTGCTCCGGTGGGAATCGAACCCGCAACCACCATGCGCAGCCGAGCGGCTTACGCTCGAACCACTGCGCGAAGCGGTCGTAAAAGACGAAGTAAACCAGTATTAATTTAATTCATTAATCTTCATAGCCAACCCTTAATTACGGAAACTTGTAATAAAACTATTAGTTAAAAGCGGTAAAGCGGCGGTTATGGTGGAGTGTAAACATTAGATTTTCATGGACATATGAACGAAGGAAATGTACCTTCATAACAACTCCTTCTCCGAAGGAGTTGTTAAATACCTACATTGCGAACAATGAACAGTTTTTTTTACGGTGGAATAGCCAAGTTGGAGCTAATTGGCCTCAGCTCATATACGGGATGGCTCGGGTAGTACCACCCTCTCACAGGAAATCGTGGCTATTATAGCTGCGTCTCGTACGCAGGATTTTATTTTTACTAATTATTTGTGTAATTCTTGGTAATATCAAAAGGCAACACACTGGAGCTATTATAATATTTATATTAATATTTACTACCCTTTGTAATTATTGATTATAAGCAACTGGCGATAAAAAAAAATGACATGTAAAAAGACAAGCCCGCTGAGTTTCTTGCCGGATCTTCTCAGTCGAGGTCGCGTTCCGAACCGGTGATAGATTATAACGATTTATAAGTAATTGCTTTGTTGGCCTACCTGAAAACAAGATTTTGTTTTTCTATAAATACCTATACAGCTTTCCAATGTTTCTTGGTGATAACAATGGATATATTACTATGTATTTTTGAATTCGACAAGAATCAATAATCAGGTGGTGACAGGGTCCGACCACCTGAGTCCGTAATACTGAGATGTTCCAAGTTCAAATCCAAATTCAAATCGTTTATTTTGTTTAGGCTTACGGGGGCACTTACAAATTGTCAATTTTAGTTTTTTTCCTTTTATCTACAACCGGATCGGAACGCAACCTCGACTGAGAAGATCCGGCAAGAAACTCAGCGGGCTTGTCTTTTTACATGTCATTTTTTTTTATCGCCAGTTGCTTATAATCAATAATTACAAAGGGTAGTAGATATGAATATAAATATTATAATAGCTCCAGTGTGTTGCCTTTTGATATTACCAAGCATTATACAAATTATTAATAACAATAAAATCCTGCCCAATGAACTAATAATGTGAGTTTACTCGTAACACAGAAGCCAGGTTTCTACGTTATAAGTGTACCTACATACGTATATTAATTTTAATTTTAGCTCAATTATGTAATAAGTAAGTAATAAGTATCGCCAGACTGACACACCAACTGTATGGTCCCAAACGAAGCAACGCTTATACTACGGGTACAATAGACTGGGGGCGAGCCCAGTAACACCAAGACCAAGGCAAATTACGAAAAGGCCATTTCCTAAGTTTGCCCCGGCGGGAAACCATCACGTGCAGTGAGCCGAGCGGCCTACGCTCGAACCGCTGCGACAAGCGCTTATTCGTAACTTGAACGCTCCGGTGCTAATAAAACCGCAACCTTATCGTATTGTTCATTAGGGCTGTATGGGGTCGATTGAATAAGTGCCGATCGATCAGCGTTCTGGGAATTTGTTCAAAATTCAATATCGCTCCGTGGTAATTACGGCCCCATTAATCTATGGGTGTGACACACGGGCGGGTTGGGTGATATATTGGGTTCGGCTTTAACCCTTTTAACCCTACTTTAACCCGGATATTGGCATGTATAGGGTGTATTCATTATTTAAAATGTATTTTCTTGTGTTTATAATTTATATTGTGAAGCCGCATTGGGAAGTGGCACAATCATGAACCAACAAGATAACGTCACACGAGTTTTTATTTAAAACTAGCTGTGCCCCGCGACTTCATCCGCGTAGTATTGGATTATTGGGTTAAAAAGTATCCTATATGTTAATCCCGGTTATAATCTATCTGTGTTCCAAATTTCATCCAAATCCGTTCAGTAGTTTTTGCGTGAAGGAGTAACAAACATACATACATACATACATACATACATACATACATACATACATACATACATCCACACTCACAAACTTTCGCATTTATAATATTAGTAGGAAACATGAGAATAGGGGCATGCGATTGGTCTATTATTTTCTTTGTCACTTACATGCGCATCGATGAATATGCCGTGAGGATTATCGCATGTAAATCCGGTATAATCATCGTTTATTGGTACTTTTATGTACCTGTTCTATTTTTTACAAATTTCAAAAAGAAGTAGGTTCTCAATTCGTTCTCATTTTGTTTTTTTTTTAATTTTTGTTTCCTTAGAGCTCTGTAATTTACAAACCGATTTGAGATAAAGAAATTATAAGGTCGCTAGTTATTTATAAGTTTTTATTGCACGCAGGTTTGTCGAAGTCGGTTAAATTTTACCTTTTCGTTGACAATTTGTAACATTCGACAACTAAGAGATCCGTGTGTCGCGTTTGTTCCGCAAACCGATCATTTATCTTCGTCAATTGTTTTAAACTATGTTGGGGAAACACTGTTTTGTTTCAGTTAAATGATGCATATAGCCCATTATTGTTGAACTATTAAGTTTACTCCGCATCGGAGGGATTGAAGGTATGACTTGGGATAAAGACAGGTGGTACCTTATAATTACGTATTCAGGTATTTTAAAGAAATAACCAACTTTAAAGAACTCCAATTTGAAAACTTAACTGCCTAATTTTCTTGCGACATACAGATATGGTCGTCTATTAGCTAGTTGAGTAGAGTAACTGTATTCAGCAGTAACTGATGTAATAGGTAGTACATACCCACATAACTTATTCATATGTATCATAAATAATATGGAGCCCGTATATACATAGTGGACTACATAGTCCCCACACTATACTGACACACGTTGCTGACATCAGCAAGATAGTAGTGATATTTTTCTGTGTCAGAAATAAATATACTTTTATAGACAAATAATATATCTCATCATCTCAGTGCCAGTTCTCAGAACTCTAACAAACAGAGCTATCAAGCAAATTACATTTTTATTTACCTACCTTCTGTTAACTACATGGTATTATACTCTACCTATAATACCGTGGTTTAGACTGGCTACAAATTAATGGTATCTAGACTGAAATACAATTCAGGTTATCAAGTAATTGGTATCTAATCATTAATTGGATCTATAAAACCATCTCGTGGTGCCTGTGACCTTCAAATATCATTCATCTCATGAAATGAATCAATGAATATATGAAGGTTGAAAATGATATGTAATTTTCAGGCATAGAGTAGTAACATAAGACGTCACCCACATCCACTATTTTATGAGAACGCAATCGTGTAAAGTTGGCGGGGTGTGGGAGAAAACGGCTTCTTTTGATTGGTTGACCTTGAACGACTGCTAAGTAAAGTAAGTATATTTTGTTCAAATTTAATTCACTAAAACCATTAGTCACTGATGAGTCGAGGTCGAACGTGTTGTTGTTAATGGAAAATAGTAATTAAGCCTTTCGCGCTGTAAGCGTAAGAAAATGAACCAAATTTGCTTAGTAGAGCGTAGACGGTCGCATTATAAGCCAATGCTGAGCCCAGCTAATTTAATTATAGTGTCGTTGGGCTTGATTAATTAAACGTGAGTTTAATTACAAAAAGTGATGCCTTTTTCTTACTCTTTCTATTTTTTATACCTTAGTACTGAATTAAATCGCCAGAGTCTGTCCAGTTTATGTCTAAATGAGAAGTTGGAAACTACATAGTTGGGATTTACATTACACAGGTGTTTTAAAATCCGAAATAATACGTACTTGAGGATGTGGCCCAATTTAAAATGGCATATGTATGAAGCTGAAATAAATGCTGCAAATTTAAAAATCTTATCAAATCTCAATTACTATAGCCCGTATTAATAAATCGATCTCAAGTCTGAGAGCGATCTTAAGTACACTTTGACAAGTCATTTTGTACTGGAATTACAATATAATGCCATTTTTAAGATTGCTCTCAGTCTTGAGGTCCATTTAATAATAGGGGTCTCAGTATGCAACTTTTTGCCAACTCTCTATTTGATATTGGCGAATGTTTTAAACATCGCTTTCTGGGCCATTGGATGTCTCGAACACAACAAACAACAAAACGAAAATTGAGACAAATGTATGCTAAACGAATTTTTTTTCTATATTGTCCTATAAAAACTTCAAGTTACCCTCCCGACAAAAAGTTATACATTTGTCGAAAAAAAAACAAAATTAACAGGTGAAAGCTTTTCATTTTAATTCATTGTCATAAAACCACGCCGACAATGGTTGCGCCACAAAGGGCCGGCAGAGGCCGTGCTCGGGGAAATGTTTCAACATCAGCATTATGTGCATGCAGCTTTTAAAATTTACCTATTGTGAACACGCGGATCGAAAAAGTACCTTAAATGAGTAAGGTTAGGTTGGTTTTCAATTGTGCTGTGATGTCCTTGGAATGTTACGTAAGAATATTATTATTGAGTCACATGGAACGATCGATAAACAATTTGACTTTAGACATTTCAGGGCTAAATAGATAGGAGTAGGGGCAAGGGATATAGGTGATTAAAATCCTACTAATATTATAAATGCGAAAGTTTGTGAGTGTGGATGTATGTATGTATGTATGTATGTATGTATGTATGTTTGTTACTCCTTCACGCAAAAACTACTGAACGGATTTGGATGAAATTTGGAACACAGATAGATTATAACCGGGATTAACATATAGGATACTTTTTAACCCAATAATCCAATACTACGCGGATGAAGTCGCGGGGCACAGCTAGTAATATATATTGCTAGATAAAATCAGTACTTTTTATTTTTTACAACAAAAATTGTTTGATTTGACTTTTCACAATTAGGTATGCTTACTGAACCTTGCATATTAATTGAGTCATTGAATTAAATTTCACCCTGTATAGAGATTTGGAGGGATCGAAATCCTTAGAAAAAATAGTAAAGGTTTCCTTGGATAGCAGTCTTAAGGCGATGAATCCCGGTAAGTTATGATGATAGGGCTCGCAAGGCAGGCCCGGGGCGCGGGGCCAGATAGTAGCGTGGTCCGGCTATCGCGTGTAAGCGGCTGGGATAAAGTGTTATTAGGTATTAAGAAAAAATCATGTTAGAGGAAAAAAATGTTGCGTAGGACTTTGCCGGTTTGACCTTTAGAAGAACATAATGCCCAAAGGATTGGTCAGAGATTTTTATTTGTGCCAGAAAAATAACAAATAGTAGGTATGTTTAAAAAGTTTTTATTTATAACAGTGTCGGCAAACAAGCCTTTGACCCGCCTAATGTTAAGCAATTACCGTAGCCTATAGATGCTTGCAATACCAATGCTATTGCTCGCACGTAGGCGAATTGGTTCTAATTCCAAACTTATTCGCAATCAGATACCCAAAGGTAATCTCCCTAAAGTGTCAGGTAAAATATTGGCAAGATTAGGGTTTTTTCTGAATGTATACCCCAACCCTCTGTAAGTTACGGAACCCAACGCACAGGGTTGTCCGTATTAAACGTTGGGGCATTATAAATATTAGAAATATGTTTTGTAAGAAATAAGGGCGTTAATAAAATTTGAGATGTAACACTTGTCAGACATTTTGCCCGAAATATTTAAGAAATTTAATGAAAATAAGCGATGTGGTCTTGATCATTTTGTACCTTATTCACGTGAGTATAAGAACTATTTTTCCTCAATATAACATTAAATGTTTAATCAACTCAATTTTATAAATTAATTTTAGATCGTATAGGTAATGTTTTATTCAAACCAAGCTCTTTTAAAATTAAAAAACAAACTCCTGACGCCAATTATGCTGTCGTCAAAGGTCACATCTTAAATATATTGATGCCTTGCTCATATGTTATTACCATAAGTAGTACTTACGACAATACACTAACTAAACATACATAAAATAAATAAATATCGCCAGACTGACACACCAACTGTATGGTCCCAAACTAAGCAGCGCTTGTACTATGGGTACCGTACAATGGACTGGGGGCGATCCCAGTGACAGCCAGACCTGGGCAAATTACGAAAAGGCCATTTCCGAAATTTGCCCCGGCGGGAATCGAACCCGCGATCACTACGTGGAGTGAGCCGAGCGGCCTACGCTCGAACCACTGCGCCAAGCGGTCGTCAAATAAAATAAATAAATATATCAACGGAGTTGTGACTTTGACTTTATTTTAGAACGACCTACATACTCGTAAATTACGTATTACAATTACATACCTAATTTTCATACAAATAGAATACAAATTGGGACAATTTCGGAAAGTCTGCCAAACTCATTTATAATAACTAGAAAAATAATTTGTAACGTTCAATCGAGCTTGTAATCAGGCGGCCTACTTTTCTAGAAAAATAACAAAATTACTACAATTTTGACGTCAGTAACTACCTATGTGTGTCAAGTGCGTTGAATAAAATATGGTGTACAATGGAGGGGAAAATATCTAAAGCTGGGAATACAATGGGAGCTAAGAAGCTACATTTTTTGAATTTTTTTTTTAACATAACAAAATCGTCATACAAGCGTACGCCATGCTTAATGTTAAGCAGTTAATGTAACTTACCTATAGATACCATGCATACACATGCTCGCAGTTTTTTGTGCTATTATAAAGCGGACCCGCCCCTGTCGACCAATGAGATTGCTTTAATTCCACAGTTTCACCCGACTTAGTTCAAGTTAGCAAAATGAAGCTACCCTATTGGTGCTTCATAGCACAGCCAGTAGAGAGTCACCCTAATGGTGGTAGACCTAAGCTGTTACCAATTGTCTACAACTTATATTGCCTATACTTATGGGCTGGCTCAACAGGGGTAGTACCAAGGTGTAGTAGTGTAGTACCACACTCACACAGTAGATGTAGTTACGAGTGTTACGTTTTGACAAGTATGTACTGTGAGAAGGAGACCATGATTTTAGAAATTGTCGTGTCATGTGTCCGAAATCATCTTTATATCCTACTAATATTATAAATGCAAAAGTTTGTGAGTGTAGATGGATGTACTCTTTCACGCAAATCTACTGAACGGATTTGGATAAAATTTGGAACACAGATAGTTTATAACCTGGATTAACACATATAATACTTTACTTAAGTCTACGCGGAGGAAGTCGCGGGCTGACACTAGTATAAAATAAATAATGTAGCCCTCTTTGCCGTCCCACTCCTGGGCACGGGCCTCCCCTCTCTAAGAGGGGGATATAGGCCGTAATCACTAAAATAAGACCTTATATTACGTAGACGGACGACTCTGGTGATCTATAGCAATTTGAACTAAACAACTCGACAAAATATTTGCGTAAATATTACCAAAACTTTCAACATCTTTGCATTTCAACTGTAAGTCCTGAAGCCGGATAATTTATCACCACCCGTAATCCAGGGGGCGAGCGCCACTTAATCAGGGTCCTGACGGATCGCCCCGGAAGTCACATTATTCGTTACGTTTAGCCAAGGTCATACGTTAATTAAAACATCATGTACCCTGCTTTCATCATACCTGAGGCCATGTCTGTTAACCGTTCCAATAAAAATAACTACACTCGACTCGTAGTAATGTGCAAGTTTTGACAATTTTCCTTAGTCCACTAATAATGGAATAGTAATAGTCAACTAATAAACTCGCCCACCCGTACTGACGACCCAATCTCGACTCGACTCACTCGACTCACTCCACTTGACTCACTCAACCTGATTCACTCGACTCGACTCACTCGACTCGACTCACTCCACTTGACTCACTCAACCTGATTCACTCGACTCGACTCACTCGACTCACTCCACTTGACTCACTCAACCTGATTCACCCGAATCACTCGACTCACTCGATTCACTCGACTCACTCGTCTCGATAAGCTGTAGTCAGCGGACTTCGAAATTTTAAGCTCAATCGTAAATGTCAAAACAGCCGTATTGAGACAGGAGTGTAGTCGAGCGTTATTGGAATGTTTAACAAACTTGACCCGGTGTGAAGGATACATAGAGGTAGTAAGAAATTAATCTAGTCTTACACATAGAGCCCATTTTACAATAACACAAATAAGTAATTTATTGTAACATAAACGCTGGCTTGGGCACACTTATTGTTAAAATTAGATAACAAAACGCATAAACAATGTACCCTCAGTATTTACTTGATCTGTTAACTAATAATAAATGTCAGTTGGTGGAAAATATCCGTTCGTTTAACTCACAGGACGTCAATTGGGCACAATAATAATTGATGTAGGTTAATCCGATAATCATTAATTTATGAAACTTTAAATCTAAATGGACGCGCTTATTTTGGTCCAGACTAAGCCAAAGCAAACCGCTAGTTATTATAATATGTAAAACGTTCTTTTTCGATCGGACGAAAGGAAATTAACTGTCGCGAGTTTTCAAACGGGATTTGTAACGGGACTTGCAAATTTATATTTTATTTTCAATACATTAAAATATGTTTTGTCTTGTTTCAGGTTACGTTATAGAAAAACAACGAGTGCCACCATATACCAAGTGTTCTTTACTAAAATTTTAAGACTAGGTGAGTACTTAAATATCTACTATTTTATACGGGTAGTACCACTCTCACACAGAAGATCGGTATCGATCGTAAAGTAGCTATTATAGCTGAGTTTCATACAATGAGTGAGACAGCGGAAAGCCCAACATCCTCCCGACCCTACCGTCTGTTTCAGTCCGCTTCAGGTGGGCAACGTACGAGAAATGCCTGTGGTATTGCAAGCAACTATATGCTACGTATTTGTGTTCTTCTATACAAATAAATAAAATTGGAGTGTCTGTTTGTAATATCAAAATAACACCTTTTCACTAAATGCATATGAAAGTACATACGAAACCTATAACAAAAACGCGATTTAAATTTTTTTTGTCTGTCCGTCTGTCTGTCTGTCTGTCTGTCTGTGTGTTTGTTCCGGGTAATCTCCGAAACGGCTAGATCGATTTTGACGGGACTTTCACTGGCAGATAGCTGATGTTATAAGCAATAGCTTAGGCTACTTTTATTATAGAAAACCAAAAAAAATGGGTCCTGTCGCGCGGGCTCAGAACGCGGGAGCGGGCTTTTTTGTTAAGTTAATTCCGAGCGGACGAAGTCGCGGGCTCAGCTAGTTAGTTATAAATACGCGAAATTTAGTTCAACCCAGTGGCGGATTTACTAGCATGCTGAGTAGGCTGGAGCCTAGGGCGGCAGACTTTTGGGGCGGCAAATTTGGAGACCGTTTTTTTTTGCTACCTACCTGATAAAAATCAAAAAGATTTCTGCATGACGGTTTTCTGATGTTGTACAGATAGAACTCTGCAACAAATTTTGCCGATTACTATTTTACGTGTAATTTCAACGAATTTTTTGGATTGTAAAAATAATCTAGGGCATGACAATTGTAGAGGCAAGGGCGGCAAAAACTTTACAGCCTATACCTTGGAAATTTGTAAATACGCCACTGGTATAGACACGTCATAGACTAAACTTTCATGCCAACTTGAAGGTAGTAGCGAAAATTGCGACACAAAACCACACCTACTATATTTTTTTTTTATCGCCAGACGAACACACCAACTGTATGGTCCCATACTAAGCAACGCTTGTACTATGGGTACCGTACAATGGACTGGGGGCGATCCCAGTGACACCCAGACCGGGGCAAATTACGAAAAGGCCATTTCCGAAATTTACCCTGACGGTAATCGAACCCGCAACCACCAGGTGTAGTGAGCCGAGCGGCCTACGCGCGAACCACTGCGCCAAGCGGTCGTCATATTATACTGCAATATGAAGATCCTACTAATATTATAAATGCGAAAGTTTGTGAGTGTGGATGGATGTATGTATGTATGTATGTATGTATGTATGTATGTATCTATGTATGTTTGTTACTCCTTCACGCAAAAACTACTGAACGGATTTGGATGAAATTTGGAACACAGATAGATTATAACCGGGATTAACATATAGGATACTTTTTAACCCAATAATCCAATACTACGCGGATGAAGTCGCGGGGCACAGCTAGTATAAAATATTACCCTACTTCACTGCAATCGGCTTAAACCAGGTCAATGTCTAGATCTATCCCGATCAAGTGTACGCAATAAAGATAAACCCATACGCATATTTCTGTACAAACTGTATCTCCCACACAACTTCATTTCTATCAAAACCAGAACATCCTACGTGTTGTTTTGTACAAGGGAATATATATTCTAATATCTGTGCAGTAAAGTGTAATGTGTATTCCGCGTTATGGGAGAGTTGAGGCTGTTTCTAGTACTGCGTGTAGGGTGGCCATTTGTTTGGTGGTATAAGAATGGATGTTTAGCTGGTTTGTGTCAACTAAGTTTGAAGAGTTCGGTATTATGTAGACCTATACAACATGATTGCAAGTTCGTGTGATTAGTGATATGCATGGTACAATAAGGCTTAATTCACACCAGGGTGGCAGCAGTGCAGCGAGCACTTTTAGTGCGCAATAATTTTAAAATTCCTACATACTTAGGCCCGTATAAATAAATCGATCTCAAGTCTAAGAGCGATCTTGAATATTTAACTCCAGTACAAAATGACGTGTCAAAGGCGTACTTAATACCGCTCTCAGTCTTGAGATTGATTTATTAATACGGGCCTAAAAATACCAATGTCAATTGTTTGAAAAGCTCGAAAAGGTCGCTCAACTGCCCGTAACCTTTCGAGCCTACCAGCTTTTCGAGCTTTCCAAACGATACTGGTCTTTTAAGTATGTGGATAAAGTTATCATTGATCAATTATATTACTGATTGTGACGTAGTCTTGGGCCATCATGGAAGGAGAATGCCTGGTGTGACATTATTATTATACCATGCATGGTAACGTAATAGGTTTGCATTTACGAAAATCCTTGTATACAGTCTTGGCTAGGCCGATCGGTCTTTAAGTCAGGTCAGTAATTAATTAACTCAAGCTTCAAATAAAAAGAACGACTGTCACAATCCTACTAATATTATAAATGCGAAAGTTTGTGAGTGTGGATGTATGTATGTATGTATGTATGTATGTTTGTTACTCCTTCACGCAAAAACTACTGAACGGATTTGGATGAAATTTGGAACACAGATAGATTATAACCGGGATTAACATATAGGATACTTTTTAACCCAATAATCCAATACTACGCGGATGAAGTCGCGGGGCACAGCTAGTACGGTCATATTTTAATTATTTTTATCCGAAAAAGAAATCACGTTGCCACCCTATGCCACCCTACTTTGGGGTAGAAAATAACATACATTATGAGTGCCATAAACATTTATAAATTTCCGTCGGAATCGCAGTACCTTATCCGTACTTTTGACGGCTTTATATCAAGCGTTAAGCAAAAATGAAATTTTTCTTCACTCGAGAAGCCTAATAATTACATATCGTAGTGTGTTCATTACATTGTTTATAATTACATTGTTTCTCTAATACTTTTTTAGTTAATTCGAAGGGCCCAGGGCTTTTGGACCCTTAATACTTTTTCAATATGTATTGTAGTCAATCTGTCTCTATTTCGGTATTGGATTTCTTTGATTCCATTAAAATAACACTTAGACAATAAACAAAAAAGTGTATACTGAAATAAAAAATAAAATACGCAATTTTTAAACAATAAGCCAAGCATTTTTCCAATTTGATATTATACTTCTTAGATTTCTCACGGGTCATTGATGTTGTACAAGAAATATTCCCAATAGAGGGAAAAAATATCATTTTCCTCGTTCCATCCCTTATTCAGTTAACCTCGGGATCGGAATAACACAATTATACTCAGTTTCAAGAGAAAAATATACGTTATAAAGCTGTAACGTACCTATATTTTGTTACGACTCTGGTTTTTGTTATGAAATAAAAAAGTATCTAATCTGCTTGTTACTTTCCAATGTACGAGTATTACATTTATTTTATTTTTTTTACGGTATAATGATTTTGATACCTACCTACTTTTGAGTAAGGTGATTATCGACAAAAAAGGCTATTGTACCTTAAATATTAAAAAAAAACAGTAAATGTTCCAAAACAAAGGAAAAATAAACAGGCAATGTAGCTCTATGGTCGTACATACCGTAATATCTAACATCACATTTGGGGTACACCATTATCTTGGAAATGAAATCCCCTCAACGAAATAATGGTCACCCTAATTTAATGTCCCGCGGCGCTTTCTCATTTCTGTTTTTCAACATAATAATATGAATGTTATAATGGAATATTTTTTAAAGTAACGATATAAGTATAAAATTATACAATACCCATGATATTATTATAGGTAATTATTATGTTTTTGTATTTTTGATAAAATAACATAATAACTGTCAGTTTTCACGAACCTCGCCAATATTGAGCTGTTTAGTAGAAAAAACCACAGCCAACGAGACGCGATACGAAATGGTATAATGGCCGAGTACAAGTCTGTCATCGCCGGGTTCGCCAATATCATCATCATCATCAACTTAAGAGCGATGCTCTTGTCGGTGGAGTTTTTTCCATTCACTGCGATTTTCTCCCAGTTCCTTGACCATTTGATACGACACGACTTTAACTTTTTCCTTCACTTGGTCAAAATAGCTTCTCCTAGG
Source organism: Notodonta dromedarius (assembly GCA_905147325.1). Taxonomy (NCBI): domain Eukaryota; kingdom Metazoa; phylum Arthropoda; class Insecta; order Lepidoptera; family Notodontidae; genus Notodonta; species Notodonta dromedarius. The sequence goes on from LR990172.1 coordinate 10,896,172, forward strand.
TCTTCCTCTTCCCCTCTTGCCTTCTATCTTCCCTTCTATGATTGTTTTCATAAAAGCGTCATGTCGTATCAAATGCCCGATCATCTTTCCTCTTCTATTTTCAATGCTGGTCAACAGGCTTCTCCTTTCATCTACTCTTTCTAGTACTTCATCTACTCTTTCTAGTTCTACATCTACTCGTCTACATCTACTCGTCTACATCTACTCGTTCGCCAATATACGGGCGGTAATTTTATAAATACGTGGTTCATTCTGTGTCGAAAACTGTAATGTTGAATAAAAATAAATGAAGGCGAAATGTTAAAACCAAGTAATTTAATAGAATATTATTCATTCATTTTCGTGTCGCTTCTCGTTGGCCGTGGTATGTTATATCGTCAGAACAAGGTATTTACATCCTTCACAGGGTTAATGATTGGTTTATACCAAATCTTAAAATGTAACTACCCTTTAAAGGAATTCAAGTATGATCTTCTCTACTATATAAAAATAAGTCGGGTTTTCCTTCCTGACGCTATAACTCCAGAACGCACGAACCGATTTCCACGGTTTTGCATTCGTTGGAAAGGTCTCGGGCTCCGTGAGGTTTATAGCAAACAAAATTTAGGAAAAATTTCAACAGAACGCGGACGGAGTCGCGGTAGCACAGCTAGTTACCTATAATATTTTTTTCCAACATTAGCAGAAAGTTCAATTTATTTTCATTGAGGCAATTGAGGAGTATATAATAATTTTGTTTTCTGAAGGAAATAGTCCCCTTAGGGTGCCCGCCCACTTGAGCCGGGCGGACTAGCTGGGTCAATAGGATCGCTACATTTTCCATAGCTAATTTAAATTAACCGAACCTATTTGGTCGAAGGGATCGGCCTACCTAGCCCAGCCAACCCGCCCGGCTCGAATGGACAGGAACCCTAAGGGCTCTTGTGTTTGCAGCGTTATTACCTTGTATTCTTGTATAAAGATTTCCAAATAAACCCCTATTTCATGAACATCTGCAGTGCAGTGCGAAATAATTTAAAGCATTGTAACTATTAGCCTGAATTATGTATGGGCTCTGGTAGAGTAGAGTTTTGTAAGTTATAATATGCTGTCTGCCTACTGCATATGGTTTAAATTGTTACCCGACTGCTGTAAAAGAGGGCTGTGTCTTTCTTTATTTATTTGTACTTTGACGACAGCTTGGCGTAGTGGTTCAAGCGTAGGCCGCTCAGCTTACTGCACATGGTGGTTGCTGGTTCGATTCTCGCGGGGTTAAATTTCGGAAATGGCCGTTTCGTCATTTGCCCTGGTCTAAGTGTCACTGGGTCCAGTCCATTGTATGGTACCCATAGTACAAGAGTTGCTTAGTTTGGGTCCGTACAGTTGGTGTGTCAGTCTGGCGATATTTATTATTCATTTATTATTACTCAGTTTTTATATTTAATTATATAATATCCTACTAATATTATAAATGCGAAAGTTTGTGAGTGTGGATGTATGTTTGTTCCTCCTCCCGCTCCTTCACGCAAAAACTACTGAACGGATTTGGATGAAATTTGGAACACAGATAGTTTATAACCGGGATTAACATATAGGATACTTTTATCCCGATAATCCCGAAATTTATGCTAAGTTAAAATACTCCGCGGATGAAGTCGCGGGGCACAGCTAGTAATATATAATTTAGCCCTTTTTGACTTCCCAGCCCTGGACACGGGCCTCCTCTCGCTACGAGGGGGATTCAGGCCGTATATTTAATTACTTGAGTATATTTGTAAATATACTTCGATATATGAAGCTATGTTTGCAGACTAATAATTACTATGAAGAAGAAACAAATGTGCGTGATGTTAAGCAATTATCGTAGCCTATAGATTTTTGTAAAACAAAAGGCAGTCGGGCCGGGGGAAGGAATGGGAGGGGGTTGGTCTTCCGTCTCTTTTGCTCATCGTACGTAACTTAGGACTCGGAAAAAGCTTTTATTTTTTTTAAAAGCTGTCTAGGCCAATCGCCCTTCCCTTGTGGTATAATTAGGTGATACCTACAGTATTATGAAAACATTCAGGCGAATTTTACCAGCGTGCCAGTTGTCACCTGCGCCATTATTTTGTGACTTCTAATTATAAATAAAGTAAAATTGAGTTGTCTGTTTGTGCAGTATATACGCTACTTATAACAAAAAAAAAAAAATTAATAAAAAAAATAATACCGACTTCAAAAAACCTGGGTGCACTAAAAAGCTAGAAATAACTAGGGACCTTATAATTTCTTTCATTTGGAGTCGGTGCCAATTCAAGCAACTAGGGGTAGGTGCCTAAGAAGTTGTCCTATATCGTTGTGTAAAGATAGTGGCACCGACTCCAAATGAAAAAAAATATAAGGTCCCTAGTTATTTCTAGCTTTTTAGTGCACCCAGGTTTTTTGAAGTCGGTATAATTTTTTTTATTATTTTTTTTTTTTCACAATTTTTAGTGGTAAACTACTTATTGAAATGCTGGCAACCGTAAACAGTCCATATCTCTCAAACTACTGAACCAATTTTTATGAAAATTCTATGGTATCACCAAGGGATCCTGACAATAAAGGCCACACATAGTATACCACTTATACCAATATATGGCACTTATAGCCAGAATGCATCTCATGACAATTCCACTAAGCCCAAACACGACTAGGTTATATTGTGGTATTACAGAGTTCCGGCCCCTACCTTCCAGCTTCTTCATCATCTGATGATGAAACCGGAAGGTAGGTAGTTTACTGAGACTATTTTAGTGACGGCAATTCCCACTGAAAACTCACAGGAAAGCAAATCACGTAATTTCGTTTACTTGGATGATGATGAATTTTTTCAGTTATTTTGATTTTCATGCCAAACAACTGAACCGATTTTGAAAAAAAATTTATGGGACCAATCTGCACGGACATCCTTTCTAATGCAAAAAAAATATTTCGAATCGGTTTATAAATGACGGAGTTATGAGGTAACAAACATTGAAAAAAAAAAAAAAAAACAACATACACACGAATTGATAACCTCCTCCTTTTTGAAGTCGGTTGAAAAGTGTATCTGTTTGTTCCGGCTAATCTCCGACACGGCTGGACCGATTTTGTCGGGACTTTAACTGGCAGATAGAGATTTTACAACGCGGTATAACGCAGGAGGAGCCCCGGTAAACAGCTAGTATCTAATAGTTTGAAACTCAACGTTAATGAAATAAAATAGTGTTTCTACGAACCCAATACAAGCTAAAGGTCAATAACCTAAAATGATACGTCACGACATAGCTCGGCATTCATCACACATTCCGTATGCGAGTCCGCGGGGAGTCTGAATTATTCATATCACCCGGGAGTACCAATCTGGATGGGTTACAATGCATCTTGTATACAGACGTGATGCATTGTGAAGCATGGAAATGAGCAAATGTAATATACACTATTGGCTTTTCACGCTTTGTGTTCCAAGGGGTAAGAGGTTCAAGAGATTATATTTTGATGAACATAAAATGAATCTTGACAGAACTTACATAAAACACTTTTTACTATGACTTACGGCCTCTTACTACGGAGGAGAGCCAAGCTGAAGCCAGGTGACTGCAGCTCATATACGGGCTGGCTCGACCTGGTACCACGCACTCACAAAAGATCCTAGTAATGTACCTAGCTATTATAGCTGCATTTCGTACAATGAATACGGGAGTCGTAATCCCATGCCCTGCTCTCTTCCCTTCCCATCTCTGTATTACTCTCCTTAAGGTCGGTAACGAACGAATAATACCTTTGTGTTTGCAAGTATCTATAGGCTACGGTAACTGCTTAACACCAGGTGGGTCGCTCGCTTGTTTGACGACTTTATTCTTTAAAAAAACCATTACGTTATTTTTCCTTGCAGCTTAGTAACACTTGTATTATATCCCGTCATTACATAAATACCTACATGAATTGTAAAGTCACGTAGGTTTCTGGGTGTGCAAGCGTCCCCTGGGCAGCGGTCGATTGTACCTACAACTAATTAATTTAATTAAAAGGATGCTAATGGCGTAGTGTAGAATACCGCTACAGGGTGTTACAAAAGTCTGAAATCATAATTTAGATATATATTCGGTAGCTAAAATACGAGTATAGTACCTAGTGAAAACAGATTATATACGTAACTATCATACTTTCTGAGTTGCGGGCTTCTGTATATAAATAAATATCCCAAACTGAGCAACGCTTGTACTATGGGTACCGTATAATGGACTGGGGGCGATCCCAGTGACACCCAGACCATAGAAAATTACGAAAAGGCCATTTTCGAAATTTTCCCCAACGGGCATCGAACCCGCAACCACCACGTGAGCCGAACGGCTCACGCTCGAAGCACTGCGCCAAGCGGTCATCGCATGTATATGTGTCACAACTTTCATTTTGCGGCCTTAGAACAGATTCAATGGCCTACAAAACAATGTAAACAGCGTTTAAGAACTACCAGCATGTAAGAAGGGTTTGTAAACTTTTTTTTATTGTCACGAAAAAATAGATACCTGTATTTGAAATATTGTAAAATTAATGTTTCATATTTGATTAAGTTGAATCACTGGATTACCTACACATACACAACCGGATATAAAGCGAAGTATAGAGTAATGACCACATTTATAATAGCTAACAGTATTCCGTATGTTTGTACTGCGCAGTTCCCATAACTATGCGGTTTCAGTTTATGTACTTAACTACAGTTAAACACACGGATGGTTAATTAAATATACATTCTATGTGTGCACTTGCAAATTGTGTTTGGTCAAACATATTTGGTACTTTCGACATGTGCATGTATACAAACTGTGAATTAAATAATGATTCCTGGATGAAACAGAGTCTGTCAGCTATAGCCCAAACTAGTATTCTAAAATTCATCAGTTACGTCTCAAGGTGGTAACATGACTCTATAGAGAGTCTTGGTTGTGCAAAGTAAAATAGAAGACACGCAAAAGGTCACTCATACGATGATTGACCAGATCAAATCTTGTGTGGTCGGGTGTCTACAATTATGGCATCCTACACACTTATATACCCCAAAATTTATTTACAAAGCGTTCCTAATATTCCTAATTGACAATATTGTTAGCATTTGAAATATCTTTGTTTCAGAATGTGCAATACGTCTGCGCGCGGGCCGGTCCGGGCGCGTGCACGCCGGCCACGTGCCGCGCGCGCACGGCTGCCGCCTGCTCGTGCCCACACCCTCCCCCAGAAACGCCTTACTCATCGAGCTGCACAAACTCAACGTGCCCTGTTCGGCGGGCTTCATACGATTCGCCCCCAACACACCGACCCTTTGCGGCAAACTGGACCAAATACCAGTCCCGAACAGAAGATTCATATACTCCTCTTCGTCCAAAAACCCGGCCATAGAACTCCATGGCCGACCCTCGTTCGCCGCGATATACCGTCTAGTGGATCACTGCTACAATGTTCTACTGACGGCGAAGAACGGCTCGTTCGAAGTCGGCCCCACAGTCAAATTACACTGTTCCTATCAAATCCACCTGCCTTACGGAAACCGTGTCGCTCTAAGACTGCAAATGGGCACAGGCCCCATGGACGCTAAAGAGAATGAAGTGTCAAATATTATTCACGAAGACACCGAAGCTCTATGTAGAGGAATGGAGCTCGTTCTAGAAGATGGAGACTCTAAATGGAGGCACTGTTCTCAACCAGGGGATCCATTAAGAAGTGTTCAAATAGTCTCAGAAAATAATTCAGTGAGGTTGAATATAAGTGTTTTGGCAAAAAAGAATACGTCAGCTATGTGGTTGAAGGTCTGGTGGATGGACAAGGCTGTAGAGGAAGTGGTGGGGCACTGTGAGTATGGATGGGTCCTCTCGGGGGATTTTTGCTTATCAGCGGTGAGGGAAGCGAAGAAGGCGTGGAGGCAGGCGGAAGCTGAGTGTGTGAGGCTCGGGGGACACCTCGCCAGTGTGCTGAATGAGAGGCAACAGCAGATTATGGACCAGCTGCTTATCCATGCGTGAGTATCTTCATTGCATTACAGTGGAAGGAACTATACCCAATTAAACATGCATGACTTTCCAAAGAATATGGCCCAAATCCTCCTCCTAATGAGGGGGAGTGGGCCCGGTATTATAGTAATAGGCTCAGCATCATAATTTGGACCAAATTATAATAGAGAAATTGTGGGTGCACTGCGCATCTGAATTCAGAAATCTACAAAGTACTGTTTGTCACAGTCCTGGTGCTGGAGTGGATGATGTATACTGGATCGGAGCGACCGATGCCGTCCATGAGGGGGAGTTCCGCTGGTCTGATGGATTGCCCTTCTCCTACGCGCGTGAGTAACTCTCAACTTTATATTATATACAAATGACGTCTTAAATCAATCGCCTGAGTAAAACCAGCGCTGAGTGAGCTTAGCAAGCCCAATATTGCCCATACGAAACGAGGACTGTAAGGGTGACTGTCGACTTGAGCTGGTCGCGCAGGCGGGCTAGCTGCCCTGCTCGCTTCATTTTAATGAGCTAAGGAAAATGAAGCGATCCTATTGGTCGAGTGGACGTGCAGCCTAAATGTTCTCGACGTCCAGCGCACTCGAGTCACGAACCCTCCCGGGGAGTGCCGCGCTGAAGCCGCAATCCAATAAGATAGGATAAACACTTTATAAATACTGTTTAAATGTTTTTGTTTTAATGATTGATTAGCTAAGTTATTGTAACATAAGTAAGTACATAACTTTGCTTTGCTACGCCAAATTGTACACCATACAGGCAATTCACTGAGGACTTGCTAATTATTATGTTACCAATACGTGTGACCTATGATTCACAAAAACAAATTGTACTGAATTGAATTTAATACAATTATTTAGTAAGGTCATATACAGTGTGACTGCAAAGTTTTAAACTATCTTCACTATCTACTAGATCTATAAACCTTCTTATATTTGAATTTATTTTAGGAACATTACGTTTCGATGAAGAAATTGTTTGCTTACAAAATAATTTCAAAGAAACCTGAAAATAACGATCCCTTTCAATACATACTCCCATACTAACCATATTTCCTATTTCATATAATGCAATGAAAATATTGCTTCTTGGTTAAAAGGCACTCGGTGGATGTAAACTCCATACTATATTAAGGTTTACTTTTAATTCATAAATTAGTCGATTAATATTCCTATACTCATCGGACTGGAATCAAAGTAAAGCATTGTCACCCTGCAGTATTTATGTAATGGACTAGGGCAGATGACAGGGTCCTAACCACGCTAGCTACTCAAATCTTAATAGAAAAGCAACGCTCGCGATTACGTTTCAAACGTTTTGAAACGTAAAACTTTTGACGTTTTGCTGACACCATACCATATCAATGTCAGTAGAAATCGTGAAGCTTGTGACAGCAAAACGTCAAAAGCGGAGCGTTTGAAACGAAATCGCGAGCGTTTGCTTTTCTATTTCGATTTGAGTAGCTAGCGTGGTTAGGGCCCAGAAATATAATCATATAAATAAATAACAAAGAATAATAATTATCTGCGTAACCACACACAAACACTTTCTATGCATGTGTGCTTTGAAGTCTCACATTTTGTCATCGCAATGAAATATAAATAAACAAATATCGCCAGACTGACACACCAACTTTATGGTCTCAAACTAAGCAACGCTTCTACTATGGGTACCGTACAGTGCACTGGGGGCGATCCCAGTGACACCCAGACCTGTGCAAATTACGAAAAGGCCATTTCCGAAATTTGCCCTGGCGGGATTCGAACCCGCAACTACTCGGTGCAGTGAGCCGAGTGGCCTACACTCAAACCACTGCGCCAAGCGGTCGTGAAAAGCTTGTCACAAAACGTAGGGACGTAAAATTTTACGTCGAATAGCGTCGTCACGTGTAATGCCAGAGGTGGCGGATAGTAAATAGTCTATCTACTTAGCACACAGCACGCTCGGCGTTTCTAATGTTTATTAAACAAACACGCTATAAATCGCGTGCTGTGTCGAACTTACTTACACACTTAACCGAATAACCAAAAAGTTTACGATTTAAAAAGAGTTGTGTAAAAACAGTAAATTATGTACCGTTCTCATTATTTTCACCAAATGAATTTTGTTCTCTCAGGCTTTAAGCCCACAGGTGCCCAGATCAAATTATTAAATGTTTCTATGTGCACCATAGACAAGGATTTACTAGATAAAACTCGGTTTTAAAATTCTTCTCGGTTCAAACGCATTAAATGCAATAATAAATAATAATAATAAATATCGCCAGACTGACACACCGACTGTATGGTCGCAAACTAAGCAAAGCTTGTACTATGGGTACCTTACAGGGCAAATTTAGAAAAGGCCATTTCCGAAATTTGCCCCGGCGGAAATCATAAATCATTTATTCAAAATAAAAGTGAAAATCGAACCCGCAACCACCATGTGCAGTGAGCCATGCGGCCAACGCTCGAACCACTGCGCCAAGCGGTCGTCAATGTCTCGATTGTTTGTGTAGCTGTTCTTATACTCAATAATCCGTGAATTTCTCTTTGTATGATTTATTCTGTGGTATCGTTGTTACTTTTATCCGAGAAGTTATAAGAGTTTGCCGCATTAACTTTCCTCATATCACCGTACCAACCAATCATAGAGCTAACTTCTGCAACTTTTTACTTTTTTACTATAATTATCTTCTTTCGCATTGTTCTCGTCAGTCGCTTTTCCATCGCGCCATTTAGCCATAGCCAAATAATACGTAGTTGGTTGGACACAGGGTTGTGTTTCGAATGCTTGACCTTAGAAGACAAGTAACTAAAGACGTACAAACTATTTGGGACGTTACACTACATAGTTTCATGTATATTGTCAAAATAGCCAACTAGCAACTCCTTTGGTAGGTATGCACGGAATTTTAAGGTCTGAGGTGAAATGTAGTTTACCTTTTATTTACTTTATCTACCTTACATAAGCTCCTTAGCATTATAGAGAGTCATTAGAAGCCGCTAGTTTACTATTAAATAGAAGAAGAATAGACATTATTCGCACAAATTACTTAATAGTAAATAAATATTTATTGGCTGGAATTATTAAAGAACCACTGTCCAACACGAATATTACATCTTGGGCATATCTACCCGCAATAATCACCTTTTGAAATTTAGAATTCACACTTGCGAACCCTAATTGGGGCTATGTTATCCCAGTTTTACAACGTCAACTGCATTCAACAAGTTTGGAACCGCAGCCGCGCCGCAGCGGACCGCAGCTTCCCCCCCGCCCACCTCTCCCCGCCCGCCCTACCTTCTGGAATGACGTCAGTCTACGTGTTGATAATTTTAGTGATCCTTTGTAAATGTTTCGCTGTAAAATTACGCATTCGTAGCGTAGTCGTAGCACCGTAGCAGTGAGCTACGGACGTGCTACGAATAACAGAAGTACCTATTATGTTATATTCATAGGATTTGTTAATGTCATTAACAAATACTACCATCCTACTATATTATATTATAAATGCGAAAGTTTGTGAGTGTGGATGTATGTATGTGTGTATGTTTGTTACTCCTTCACGCAAAAACTACTGAACGGATTTGGATGAAATTTGGAACACAGATAGATATAACCGGGATTAACATATAGGATACTTTTTAACCCAATAATCCAATACTACGCGGATGAAGTCGCGGGGCACAGCTAGTAAATAATATTATGTTCAGTGACAGTCGTAGCTACTTCGTAGTACTGCCGTAGCACCGTAGTACTGCTACGGTGTCAAGACCAAAGATTTCTTTTTTTTAATTTTTTAAATATTTTATGATAGCAAGTCAGGAAATTATTCGTGGGTTAAGTCTGAAATCAATTTATTTCACAGTTATAACAACAAATTAAGTAACAGAATATTAGAAGCCTTTTTATCCTTAAATCCCCAAAAACTTTTCCTCGCCGCTACAATTAATCACAATCCGTTGTAATAAATCACTTTTCCCGCCTTGTCTTGGTATAAATAATATCCCTGTAGACCGCGTTCATTAAGACGTACCGTTCTTTCACTCAATCTCTTACGTTCTCCCTCTAACATGAAGATGAGATTATTAATTGGAGGAATAGGATGTAGGCCGTTCGGGTGCTGGTTACACTGGAAGAAATGTTTTCCAATTATTTTTTCAAAAATAGTAAGAGTACAACATCAGGCATGTATTTCCCGCAGGGGTAGGCAGAGCTACACAGTACCCGCATTCGACGTTTGGTTTTAATTGCACCCATTTTGATGGTCGAATAGCCGTCCAGGATGTCGAGCGACGCTAGGCGACGTCAGGCGACAGCTCCCACTGTGTCGCTAACATATTATAATTACTTTATGTCCAAAAACTAGTAATGTTTCTGTCAGTACACAATAACGTATTGTCATCAACATGTCCGTAACATTTATATGAGCAAGACAGAAATAGTTTTTATGTGTGTTGTATTTAATTTAGTCGTGACTTGACTCCAACGGAATTGGCGCAATTACCTTGGTAGAGACCCAAATTAATGAGGGGTGAAGAATACTGGTATATATACAGCTAGTATATTATAATATATTTCGTGTAGGCAGATTAATGTTCCCCATCACATTTATTCACAATTTATAAGCAGCAACCAGAATGGTCGAATAACATTAATATTCAGCCGCCGTGACTCGGCGAAAACAATAATTTATGAATTGGAAATGAAGCAATTTTCATAATCCGATTAATATTTAGTTTGGCAAATGCGTGACGAAATATTATATTATTCATTTACTCGTTTCAGATAAGTGCTTTATACATATTGCAACCGCTTTTAAATGGATTTAATTTAAATTTAAATGGCAACGGATTTAGGCTACGCCTTCGGCGGTGACAGACTTAAGCTGAACCACAAGCTAAAATAAATATTTATTGAAAATCAGGAATAAAAACGAATGTTGATATTTCTGCACATCGTTCGGCTCAGGTTTATCTTAGTGAGTGCTTTGTCGATGGCTTTTGACACCAACCCTCTTAAATTTGGTCCACAGACTGGTTTCCCGGCTGGCGCAAGCACAGCGGGCAGCCCAACGACGACGGTACATCAGGCCAGGACTGCGTGGAGGCGCGGTGGGAGTTCCCGCCCAGGCCCCCGCCGACGGCGCCCACCTTCATGTGGAATGATAGGGGCTGCAGGGAGCATAACTACTTCGTATGCGAGAAGCCCAGTGTTGAAGGTAGGAGCTCTTTGGTTTTCTATACGCCTGGTACTTAAGATATAAAGCTTCGCCTTAAGACAGTTATTGGTACCAGTCCCAATAGGGGCTGGTCCCACCACACACTCCCACTACTTTGATTCCTGTAAGCCAGGATCAATGGTGTCTAATGTTGATGCCGAGTTTTGACTAAATCAATTTCGAAAGACACTTGAATTTTTTCCCATTATTAAAGTATACGCATTATCTAAATATAAATAACTCAAAGGTGACTCACTGACTGACATAGTGATCTATCAACGCACAGCCCAAACCACTGGACGGATCGGGCTGAAATTTGGCATGCTGGTAGATGTTATGACGTAGGCATCCGCTAAGAAAGGATTTTGATTAATTCTACCCCCAAGGGGATAAAATAGTGGATGATTGTTAAGTTAAATTCCACGCGGACGAAGTCGCGGGCACAGCTAGTTATTCTATAATTTAATGAAAGAGAAGTTTCTAAAGTTGTCATCGTATTGCACTCGAGAAATCATACTATCACGGTCATGCTTACTGATGAAATCTCTCATGTAAGCAGGACGGAATGCGTAGTTTCACGTACATTATAAGCAGCAATACGGTAAGTATTGCTATATATTGCTTGTCATTCAATATCGTCTTTGTCAGAATGTAATCAGAGCCCATAAAAGTGGGGGGAACATTGTATTAACAATCTCGAGGAACACAGAACACATCTGAACAGATCCGAAACTACTGTATTAAGCTTTTATCGGCCACAAACAACTAGGGGACGACTGTTCGTTGGAACAGCAAGAAACTCGGTCGAGACACGAGACGCACGGACAGTCGTAAACGGTTTATAAGATAGTATGTTTGTGCAAACGCATGTAGGTACAATTATTCTATAGCCTCGGCCAACGAGACGCGACACGAAAATGGATAGCATATTTAATTAAATTTTGTGTTTAACGTTTTACGCCTTCATTTGTTTTTAATTAACATAACGGTTTCCGTCACAGAATTAACTACGAATTGATAGAATGACAGCATGAATGTTTGCGAGCCCGGCTGTGACTGACTTGAACTGGAACGTTATCACCATTTAGAAGTTAGTTATTATCATTTAACAATTGTATGAATTAGTTACGACCTGTTTTGAAGTTAAGAACTAAGGGATTAGTGATTTATTTCGAATCGTAATTTGATTAAACTGCCAGCGACTTCGACTCACCGCACTTTTGGGATGTCAGTAGTAAAATAACAGTCAATTGCGTTTGAGTCAGGCGATTAGACACGCTTCCAGTGAGCGCCTGCCTTTAGAGATAACTCAAGTAGGCAAGGCAAATAAGGCAAATGCCATTTGTCTAACTAATACCAGTAGGTGTGCGGGCTGGCTGATAAGTTGAAGACGAATGGTGGTTACTTTATCCAGCGAGGGGATAGTAAAAAAGGGTTCTGATAAAGTGGGTGAGCCCGCGTGTTATACTCGGTGGAAGATTCTCGTAGATGATAAGTAAACCGCACGTAAAATATTATGGCACGCTTTGAACGACGAGCGACGAGATGGATTGTACGTATTACTCAACTAGATACCAAACTTTGGTAGCTTTTTCGTAGCTAGTATAAACAGTTACCAATATGGAGTAGGTAACTGCCACAAAGTGTACGTGGCTTCTGAACGTCTTCTACCATAGATCAATAAAACAAGACGCCGCTAACGTCAACCGTTGTATGAGAATGCAGTCTTTGAAAGGTGACGGGGTATCGGGGAATACGGCGAATTTAGATTGGGCCGTTCAAGGTGGAGCCGTGAATGGACCAATCAATGTCATAAGTTCGCAAGCGTGGGTGCCCGGCTATGCGGTGTCTATGGCTCATTGCTCTGTGTCTTCGACTGACTTTCGATCTTCGTTGACTGAGTCGACACGCGTTTTCAATCAAATCATTTTGATTTTATGTAGGTCAACAAAACAGTCACAGTAAAAAAAACAATTACGACAGATAATTGTTTATATTTTTCCTATTATTGTTTGTATTTCAATGTTACTAAACTAATTAAAATTCACCCAGATTTCGGTATTTAACTATAACAATATGTTCGTTCTATACATTACTCATTACCCGAGTTAAAGTTTTTAGCACGGGAATTTAAAGGGTTTGCCGGGATAGTCAACAAACTATTTCAACATTTACGAAGTTGTAGGCACAGCTAATTGAGAATAAATAACAACCTCCGAAGCTCCAGCGTGGCCGAGGTCTGATTTTACACTCCCAGCATCATATTTCTCCTGTCCATATTGTTGACGCTTTTACTACCTATTCTAACCGTTGATACAACGAAAAGCTTTTAGAACCTGCTACCAATAAATAGGAAAAAAGCGCAGTGCATCACCGGCAGTCATTTGGCTGACAATGGCTGCTCACGTAGCCATCCGTTCTGTCTCGCTTCCGAAGTGGGTCACGCCGTGTCGCCGTCAAAGCTAACGCAGGTGACACTACCATTGTACGTTGACCTACACCGGTTTTTTTAATCTTCACTGGCTTCGCTCTGAAAAAGTTACAAGTAATAGTAGTAGTAATTAAGCGACTTTTAACTGAATGGTTATAAACAAAACAACACTTGTACCTACTACGGGTACCGTACAATGTGCATATCTGGTATCTTCAGCCAATGGGCTGGGGGTCGTTCTAGGCTGGGGGCGATCCCAGCCATACCCAGACCAGGGCTAATTACCGAATTTTGCCCCGGAGGGAATCTAACCCGCAACCAGCCGGTGCAGTGAGCCGAGCGGCCTTTTTTTACTTCGTTAGAAAACCCTTTATGGGCCCCCTTCCGCGTCAGGGGAGGCGGGTAGGATAACTATTTGAGAGTCCCCGCACCATGAAGGCGCAGATATAAATACTAATAGGTATATCAAGAGTCTGTCTGTCATGAACGTCACATGATACTATGTACATAATATTAGGACAAAGTCAGTAAATAATATAAATAAATAACAGCAAATATGTTTTGCTTCCTTCCGTCCCTAAAGTAGTACATGTTCTTAAAAGGCACTTTATCATACTTAACAAAAATAAATTTAAATTATAAAGTTTATTTTATTCACCCGAAAGCTTCATGGCCAATTAATCCGTCGGTTTTATTGCAAAACTCTTGTATTCAACGCGACTTGAGTGAGATGTAGGTTTTTTATTGATAACTTAAAAAGTTTAGTAAAATAAGTTACCTCCTTAACTTTAGTGTCATTAAAGTTGATAGCTTTTGATCCAAGAAATACAGGTTTACTATCACGCTTCGATTCCCCAAAGGTATAAGCAGAGGTGCTCTTCAATGCACCTACATTTTGTATATGATATTGTGGTCTCAATGTAATAGTGGGCGAGACTATTGGCATGATTCACAGACGCAATGGCGCCCTACTGAAAATAAATGTGAAGGTATTTTTGTTTGGATAAGCATCACGACACAAGGGCTGAACGGATTTAAATAAAATTTGGTACAGACGCATGTTTTGCTCTAGAATAGCATAGGTACCTATAAGCTAAGTATCTATTATACTCGCATACTACACAGGCAGCGCCGCGGGCAAATACTAGTATGCAGGCTGAAACAGAAAGTGTATACTTTTTTTTCAAAACTAAAGTTTGTAAATCTAAAACTATCAGCTTTGGAGGAATCTTGAAAACCAAAAGGTGTTACAGGGATACAGCTGTTGACAGATTTCATAAGTCTACAAAACCTGTAGTACTTCAACTGTCCCACAGAGCCTATAGTTTTACATTTAAAAAGTTGCAAAAAATAGTATACACTTTCTGTTTCACCTACTATAATACCTATTGGAAAAGTCCACCACATCATTCAAACAACAGCACAGTCACGTCATATAATCTGAACTTAAAAATAAAAACTTTTCCAGTTGCAGGGAAACTTTTGGCTACAGATTCGTTTTTATGTGCATCCGGAGCACCGAACTTGGATCTCACAGCTGTTTTACATCGCCCGTTAATAGCTGAACTCTTTCGACCCCCAACCCTCATTTTAAAGCTGAGTTTTCACTCAAGTCGGAACGACGAATGTTACAAGGCTAGGGCCATGACACCTGTCAACACGCCGAAAGAGACGCGAATATTTTAGGGCATTTTAAGGTTGAGGAGGAAATTGTATGGCGATTGTACTCGTATGAACTGTCATTTATACTGAACTGTATTTTATCTGAAATATTCTTTTCCCGTATTTGGCACCGGAATGCTATAAAAATGTATGTCGTTTGAAGCAGTGAGGCTTGACTCTTAATTCGAACCAAATAAAATGCTGTTGTCAACTGTTTACACTCACCGACGAACACAGACGCAAATCAAGCTTTAAAGCTGTTTAATTTAAATGCCTCATACAATCCTACTAATATTATAAATGCGAAAGCTTGTGAGTGTGGATGTATGTTTGTTACTCCTTCACGCAAAAACTACTGAACGGATTTGGATGAAATTTGGAGCACAGATAGATTATAACCGGGATTAACATATAGGATACTTTTTAACCCGATAATCCCGAAATTTTTGCTAAGTTAAAATACTCCGCGGATGAAGTCGCGGGGCACAGCTAGTAAATAATAAGATAGTGTATAACAGCCCGATTAGTCCCCCCTTCATTCCCAAAACCGGGGGCTTTTGGTCATTATATTAAGTGCCAACGATGCGAAACCCGAATTGCAAGCTTTAGATAATTTATATATACTGCATTTTTATTGGACCATTCTTTTTTATGTTTCCTTGAGATTGAAGATTCTGTTTATGGTAATGTTTCGGGTTACTGTGCGATTTCTCTGTAGGGACTGTAATTACACACGATTTAAGAAAATACATGCGATTAGACTGAGACGTTCTAAAATAATAGACTGGATGATCTTAATCTCGTGTGTAAAAAATAAAATGATATTTTTTACAATTTCTTATCAAATCGTATTATACATATACTTATCTGTATAATATAATATAATATCTGTAAAATATGATAAGAAATTACTTAATGCAACTATTACAATAAGGTTCAAATGTATTGCTTGAGTAACGACCGTGGCGATTATTACTTACTTCATGAATTCTTACTTTTGACTGATCTCACTATAACATTTGCTGATATGTAAAATAAAATTATACTTTTAAGAAGAAAAACTCCCTTAATGACAAAGTAATTATTCGGGGTTTGATTACTATTTGCTTAGTTAGTGACAATGGTGTTGTCTGCTCACATTCTTTTTGCTGTTCCTTATAATGTACACCATATTTTATTCATTGAAATGAGTAACCTATTGAGTTTCTTACCGGATCTTCTCAGTGGAAGCAGCATTCCGACCCGGTGGTTGCTTCTAACTATTCATAAATGCTTTGTTGGCTTCCATGAATAAAAACAATTTTGAGTTGAGTTTGAGTTTGAGTTAAACATTTTCGTAGCGTTACGTTATTCGACTACAACGTAGCACGTAGATACGTCACTTCCTAAGTGGTCCATCTAGGGTAACGATCCAATCAAGCCCCGCTCTAAATTGGTCAGTTCTCTCCGTTTGAGGGGATTGCACTTGTCCATAATTAGACCACTGACCCGATTTTATCTGGATTGTGAACTCTATTTATTCATAGAACTATAGGATTAATTCCACTGGCAGGGGGTGGAAAAACAACTCACTAGATGTCGCTTGATGGGATTAGAATGACGTCATCTGACACTTCTGTCGGCGTCACCACACTTTCTTCTTTCTTTAAAAATGCGGCCCACCCAAGTTAATAGGTATTTCGCCAGTGTCAAGTAACAAATAGCAATAAAAAAACAATTAATAACAATACAATACAAAAATGCGACAGTCCACTTTGGAAACCAAAATGGAGGCCAGCGTCACCACAAATACTAATTATCGCGAAGACAGAAAGAGAGAGACTGACTGACGTTTAATGTGTCAATGTCATTTCACCAGCGCGCCGCCCTGGTGGCAAAAATAAACCTGAATGCCCCAATCGTGAAGTAGCGAGCTTGGAGATCGAACCTGGCATATCTCGGTCTCTGGTGACTCTTCTAACCACTGGGCTATGAACATCGTGTCAATCGGGTAAATCTATTAAATTGATAGTCTATTCATCAATAAAAATAATCTATAAAAATAAATAAAATTCGAGTGTCTGTTTGTAATATCAACACAACACTTTTTCACTAAATGCATATGAAAGTATATACATACGCCACCTATAACAAAAACGCGATTAAAATTTTTTTGTCTGTCTGTCTGTGTGTTTGTTCCGGTAATCTCCGAAACGGCTGGACCGATTTTGACGGAACTTTCACTGGCAGATATCTGATGTTATAAACAGTAACTTAGGCTAGTTTTATTTTAGAAAAACATTTTTTTTATAAATGGGTCCTGTCGCGCGGGCTCAGAACGCGGTAGCGGGCTTTTTTGTTAAGTTAAATTCCACGCGGACGAAGTCGCGGGCTCAGCTAGTAGGTTATATAAGTAACAGTATTTTTTTCTATTTAAGTAAATCTCAAACCATTCCTTGATACAGAACCCTGATAAACAGCTGAAATTAAATTATTCGAAATCCTGACGTTCTTTACATAATCTTATCTCTCTCCTCTTCCCTACGTCCCACGTTTAAAAGGGAAGGCAGTTATTGAATTGTTGTATAAGTCAATAGGGGTACACAGTCTAAGCTCTTAAGAGAAAATGGAGTGAACTTGAATGTTTTTTCCATCTTTATAAAATACTTAAACTGTAAAAACAGCTTAATATTGATTCGTTCTTTGCGAGCATTTATTAGCAGGTAGCACCCAGAAACTTCAGTGTCGCTAATATTGATATAAGAATATCAATATATAACACTACTCGTTTATTGAAAGCTTTAGTTCCCCTTTGGCCACCGGGCCATATAAGTTTGTGGAACAGTGGAAGTAATAGTCCCTATGTCAATTAATTTGCTGTAGTCAAATGCCTAAAACTTCGCTCTGCCACCGAGAGTCGTAGCGGATTTTTTTTGTTCATTTCCATTTGCAGTCTTTACTTTTCGCATTGAGCCAGTGTCAAGTTAAATCAGTATTTTCAAGGTGTATTAACCATCAGTACAACAGTCATTTGCTGTCATAATTTTTTTCCAGGTGTAGCGATTTCAAAAAGCATCGACGGCATGCATTTATAAACTAACAATAAAATTCCCTTATTGTTTCAGATCCCTACATAGCATCAAAGATCCAATGCAACGAGACGATAGTGCTGTCCCACTCGCACCCACACGCCATAGTCTCCAGCCCCGGCTTCCCTCGACCGTATCCTGATGACGTGGATTGCGTGGTCGAGATTCGAGCGCCGTCTGCGCATACGCTGAGACTACAGTTCGAGGAGTTACTGACAGAACATGAGCCACAGTAAGTGTTAAACTACCTATATTAATGTCCGGCACGGGCCTCCCCTCAATGCGAGGGGGATTTACCGAGCCTTAAGTGTGGACTGGTGGCTTCACACTTGTTTCAAAAACGAGTCTGTTAGCAAACTGAAACGAACCTAGAACCACTAACGCAAGGTTGGCTATGGATTGATACCGTTCTACAAAACGATAACGAATTGTTATTCTGAAATTCGTAGGAATTAATTTTCTAGTCTCATATATCAAGTTAATGAATGCGTTGCTATTACAAAATGATATCTCATATTTCAAAACCAAATGGTTAAATTATTCTGTGAAATTATTTATACATAATATATACAAATTATATTAAATAAAATGTTCTGTGAAACTTGAACATTATAATATTTCATCATTATATCGTGTTTACTCGTACTACTATTGCGCACGATAAAGCTATAATTTCATTTATCAACGTATTTTCACTCATACTATTTGCCTAAAATATTATTAAAAGTTGGGCTAAAATAAGTGTATAAGTTTAAAATTTTAAATTGCCTCGTTTTTTTATTTATTTACCTATAAAACTCTGGTGATGATCCGCTAAAATGGTCTGGGTGGGCTTAACCTGTTGGGATCATTGGCAGATAATCTTCTCTGAAAGATTGACTTTTTATTGGGCCACTTGGTCAGATTACTATTTAACCTATCGGCATCTTAAACTCAACAGTTTCTGAATAATATTTAGGTGTATATTTTTTAATTTCTTTATTTAATCTCCTTCATCCCACTTGTGGATAAAGGCCTTCCCCATTCGTCTCAATTGGTCCGCCTCTTCAACGAATTTTTGCCAGGACTTGTTGATGTAAAATAATTTACAAAAAATTACTTGGTCGGAATGATCTCCAAAAAGTCTCAAATTGCAAATGGTAGTTAGTTATTCACATCTTATTCTGCTCTTTCCACTTTAAACAACAGCTGAGTAATTGTTAAATATAGTACCTACTGTATTATCAACCTTCATAAGCTCTCTTCAACAAAATAATAATATTAAAATGTCATATTAATAAAACATCATATATAATATCATATTTTATCCTCACATCAAGTATGTTAATCTGATACTTTGGCGCATCATAATGTAGGTAAATATTAAAACGCCGCACAAACGGCGGCGGCATGTCACACAGGACTCTAACGATCCACCGTCTGTGATATGTTGTAACAACTTTATATCTATCATGAGGCCTACTCTGAACGACAATCGCTGGCACGAGCAAACACATTTGAATTATTTATTTGTCAATAGGAGTACTGAAAAGATAATTTCAGTTATCAATTCAATCGTACCTATCGCGCAACCGGAAATAGCAGCCCACTAATATTATTATGAACCTAGTAATAATTGAAGTATGCGCGAGATGCGTTTAGTGTTTTAATCGCGCGATTAATCCGTAGCTTTAAATGTTGGGGCGAGCGATTGCCAATTACGGACGTCTCTCTAGTCGAAACTCACCTATGTGTATATGGCAAATTGTTAATTCCTTAAGGTGCGACAGGGGTGATATACCCGCTTAATTTACATATTTTGCTAGCGATTTGTGAGTGTAATATACGCTTAAAACTCATGTTAAGGCTAATTTGCACGTAAAAGAACAGGTTGAGACAAGCAAATTCTATTTTCCGAAGACTTACTTCTATACATATATCTCGCTAAAAGAACAATTCTAATTTACTACATACATTATTCGAATCTCAGCTAAGTTAATGTAATCTGGTTTTAGGGTATTAACGTAGAATTAGGACGCTGACTTTGCTCCTTCGTCACTGTAGACCTTGGCGCAGTTGACATAAGACTTAATTTCGCGTCACACGGCCATTAACTGGGTTACCCATACAATGTTCGATACATATTCATAGGGTGTTGTTTGGTACAAGCCGTGAGAGGCAGGACTTAACGCGTTGGAACTTGGAAAATTTATTTAAAGTTTGTGTGTTTTGTACAGGTAAATATATTTGTTATGCGAAGAACATAAGATATATCGTTTGTTGACGTATAATACAAGCGAGGCAGCAAGGGTTTTATACCTCATACTATTCAAAACCCATACAGTCCGCGTGTATCTGAGCTATATTCGAGCATGACTGATTTCAACGGGGCTTTTTATTTTATCTTAGAAAAAGATAGGGTAGGTACCTAACTACTTAATTAATATCACTACGTAATTGCAATTAGATATCGAAAATCAGAAGCGAAGCTGCAGGAAAATGTTAATAAAAATAATTCACATGTATCGGTATGTCTGTTAACAGCAATAGATTGTCAGATAGCTGCAAACGAATTGAAACTTTTAGTACGACTTCTTAAAGTGCATTATCGTATTAAAAAAAAAATATATGTGCTGCTGCTTGCGGATATTAAACGCCCGATTTAACAAGATGGAACCATGGGGTATTACAGTCAAATGTCAGTCCATCTCTTTTTTTCACATAGCTCGGTCCCTCATCGGATCAGGGTCGTATGTAACCCATGTCATAACTCAAGCCGCCCCCTCCCCCTTATAATTTAAACAAATCGTATTCCTAAAGATAACGCAAGTTAGTAATTAGTGCGAGGTGGAAAGTTTACCTCAACAGTTAAAAGGTAACCGCATAGTTTTGGGAGTTCAACATCCGGGGATAGGCGGCATACATCACAGCGTCGAGTTAATTTAGTTATTTATGTAACGACGCAAGTTTGTTGCGAGCGGAATTGGGTGACATGGATTTTTGATTAGTTAATTAATTTACAAATGCTTTGATTCGATTTTGGGTGCGGAGCTTGGTACACCATTACGCCTGTACTCTCATGATGGGTAGACAGAGGTGCCCTGCATTGCACCCACATTTAGCCAATGGTGTTTCGCACTGAGAAAAAAAAATATAGCAACTTTTGTAGGCCCTAGTATTCTTTTTAGTACTTACTAGCTGAGCCCGCGACTTCGTCCGCGTGGAATTAAACTTAACAAAAAAGCCCGCTCCCGCATTCTGAGCCCACGCGACAGGACCCATGTTTTTAATTTTGTTTTTCTAAAATAAAAGTAGCCTAAGTTACTGCTTATAACAACAGCTATCTACCAGTAAAAGTCCCGTCAAAATCGGTCCAGCCGTTTCGGAGATACTCTTTAATTTCATGTGTTTTTATGTTTTTACGCGGAAATCTAATTGTTTTTCTCAAATTAAAGTAGCCTAAGTTACTCCTTAAAACATCAGCTATCTGCCAGTGAAAGTCTCGTCAAAATCGGTCCAGCCGTTTCGGAGATTACCCGGAACAAACTCACAGACAGACAGACAGACAGACAGACAGACAGACAAAAAAATTTTAAATCGCGTTTTTGTTATAGATGTCGTATGTACTTTCATATGCATTTAGTGAAAAGGTGTTATTTTGATATTACAAACAGACAATTTTATTTATTTGTATGTATGTATGTATAGATTGCTAAAAAAACGATTTGTGATTTCAGTATTTTTTTATGCAATGCCTCGTATTCATAAATTATTTGATGTACTTACTTACATAAATGATATACTCGGAACTCCAAAAATCATTTGACGTGAGTTTTTGCTCCATGAGGCGATTATGGAACGCATCGGCGGCGATACGATTATCTAATAAAAGTGCTGTGTGTAATATTTATACCGGGCACGCCCCCCTCAATGTGAGGGGAATTCGGGCCGTAGTTCTGCTTAGTGTGGTTTAGCGAACTTCACACGTCTTTCGAAAGAACATTAAGAGCCCAGAGTGTTGTGAGGTATACTATTAATGCACATTACTGATTATTTTTTTCCATATATGTTAGTTTTACTTTTTTCAAGGAAAACGTTCGGGGCAGTGATTCGGCAATATTTCTTGGCTTGTTATCTATGCAAATGGATATTATAAGACCACCTACACACGATATAAAGTGGTAGTATGTGTAGATTATTGAGTTTGCATGTCACTAAATTGCTTTTTGATGTTCATCCGCCTGCTGTGATGCCTCACGTTTCTATTTACTTATATTTTATGTATGCATAAGTATACAGGGTAAACTGTTCAAGTGGGTGTGAATGGTCAAATCCGAATCTATGAGGAATAGTGAAAAACATTCAAAGCAGTCTCAGGCCTGATTTTGATGAAAATTAAACTGTATCATTGGAATTTGTGACTAATTATTTTGGTAGTTCCTAGTATTATTTTTTCTAAACGTTTTGAAATTACAGCAAATAGGTAATTTATACGAGGCATTACATAAATATATGCTGTAAGCAATTACAAAACATTTAGTAAACAAAAGAAGACACAAAACAAGGAAGAAGATAGTACAATACTAGGTCTTGTTTTTAGTACCTAGTATTAAAAAAACTGATTAGTTGTTCTTTTTTTTTCTCGGTACTAAATCACTACTAAACATAATGCTGTCTTGTTCATACATCTATACAAATAAATAAAATTGGAGTGTCTGTTTGTAATATCAAAATAACAACTTTTCACTAAATGCATATGAAAGTACATACGACACCTATAGCAAAAATGCGATTTTAAACATTTTTGTCTGTCTGTCTGTGTGTTTGTTCCGGGTAATCTCCGAAACGGCTGGACCGATTTTGACGGGACTTTCACTGGCAGATAGCTGATGTTATAGGGAGTAACTTAGGCTACTTTAATTTTAGAAAAACAATTAGGGTTCCGCGTAAAAAATAAAAACACTTGAAATCAAAGAGTATCTCCGAAGCGGCTGGACCTATTTTGACGGGACTTTCACTGGTAGATAGCTGATGTTATAAGCAGTAACTTAGGCTACTTTTATTTTAGAAAAACTAAATAAAAAAAATGAAAAAATGGGTCCTGTCGTGCGGGCTCAGAACGCGGGAGCGGGCTTCTTTGTTAAGTTAAATTCCACGCGGACGAAGTCGCGGGCTCAGCTAGTTCTTATCATAAAAAAGAAGGCTATAGAATTCGTTACGTCGCCTTTCGTTGGTGTATTTAGGGCACGTATTAATAGATAGATCTGAAGCCTGAAAGCGATCTTGGCAATATAATTCTTATGTCATTCTATTACAAAATGACATATCAAAAGCGTTTTCAAGATCATTCTCATTAAGGTGAAGGCGCCTGTCTAGCCCGCGAAATTCAAAATGTTCGAGTATTTTTATAGTTTATCCAAAATCTGAAAACATTTAAGACAACATTTTGTGATTTGCGAAAAACACAGTATGCAGTGCTTTTATTAATACATTTATTTTACTCTAAATATTATCACGGTGGATATGATACTAGTAAATCACTAAATATACAAAAATTGCCAGATTATCTGGATAGCTGTCGTTCTTGAAATGTTTTAGAGTAAGTTGGATATATTAATAAATGCACTGCACACGGTCTTTTTCACGAATTACAAAATGTGCCTTTTATTATTGTCAGATTTTGAATAATTTCTAAAAAACCTCAAAAAATTTGAACTTCGCGGGCAAGATGGGCGCTTTAGCCTTAAGATTGATTGATTAATACTGGCCTAACATCGGGATTTCCTCTGTCCGTGTAAACTGTAACTGTTCTACGAAAACATGAGATTTTAAACAAAGATAATAAGAAAAGCGTTTGTCAATATGAACAGGCCTTACCGCCTCAATCCCTTCTGAAACGAGCTGAAATAAATTATTTCAACTCTTCAGACGTTTCAGCGGTTATTTCCACCAAAATAAACCCGTCGATTCCATTGGCAGACAAGTCGCCAGTCCGGACGGAGCCTTAAAATAAAATAACAAGAATAGGGACGCCGCCGAGTCATTTTTCAGCCTGTCGGTGGAGACGACGCGAAATAAGGATGCCTCGTTTCTATCTCGAACTGGAATATTTCAATTACAAAATATTAAAAGTATCTAGGCCGAATTTCTTACACGTTTCAGCTAGGATGATTTTTCAGGCGTATGTAACGTTCAATCAAAGGGGAAAAGCTAACCGATTGTGTGGTATTGTTATAATAATGTCTGGTAAAGGTAGGCATGTTAAAATATTTGAACTGATTATTCTGTATAATTGTTAAAGTCCCAATTCTATTTCAATTGTAGATAAATACGTCACCTTACCGTATTTAGAAAAATAGGGATCTCTATACTAATTATGTAGTTACCTATGTTTTTCATATACAACTTGCTGTGCCCCGCGACTCTGTCCGTGTGGAATGTGGACCACCCTTAACATTTAGGTATGAAAAATAGATAGTAGCCGATTCTCAGACCTACCCGATATGCACACAAAATTTCATGAAAATCGGTCGAGCCGTTTCGGAGGAGTATGGTAACTAACATTGTGGCACGAGAATTTTGTATGTAAGATAAAGTCGACTAATAAGTTTACGACCCGCATGTTAAGCAGTTACCGTAGCCTATAATTGGTTACAGCTTGGCCCTACCACTGTATAATATATAGTTTAAGTACCTACTTAATTTTCAGTCTGCCAATACTTAGTTCATACTAATTCTGTAATCTAATTTTCTTTATAGGTATCAAGTTTTAGAGAGCTATGTACATATAGCTCCGAAAAAAACATACAAAAAGAAAGTCTAAGGATTTCATCTCGCATTTGTGTTACGTCTACGTGATCTCTGAAAATAAGATCACTTATCGACATATGCGCCTTATTGTCACGTGGGTATTCGATATTTTGCTACGAACCTTTTATCATAGGTATTATCTACTGAAAAAACTATACAAATCTATAGAAATACATAAAATTGAATTGTATCTTTGTAATGTCAAAAACAGCTTTTTACTAGACGCATATGAAAGTATATATATCTTATAAAAAACAAAAAAAAATCGTCAGCCTGTCTGCCCCTGTTTTCTGGATAATCTACGAAACGGCTGGACCGATTTTGGCATGACTTTCACTGGCAGATAGCTGATGTTTTAAGGATTAACTTAGGCTACTTTTATTTTATCGAAGTACCACGCGAGCGGAGCCACGGGTAACAACTATCCCTTAATAATAAAGTCAAATACTAGGTGATACAAAATGGGTATACTATTTTTTTTGCAACTTAACTTTGTAAATCTCAAACTATCGGCTTTGTGGGACAGTTGAAGTACTAAAGGTTTTGTAGACTTGTGAAATCGGTCAACAGCTGTATTCCTATAACACCTTTTGTTTTTCAAGTTCCCTCCAAAGCTGATGGTTTTAGAATTACAAAGTTAAGTTTTGAAAAAAAAAGTATACCCATTATGTGTCACCTTGTATAACAAATATAAAATAGTGAAACATTTGTTCCAATTCTGTTGACAACTACACTAACACAAACTAAACTTGTTATGTTACTGTTTCTCTCTAGGCCGTAATGCATGAGCAAGATAGCAATATTTGAACTTGTTTTTAATTTAGTTTAGTAGTAATTTGTAGTCAATATAATACATTTTTGACAGATAGGTAATGACCGTATTTGACATCTGCATACAGTAAGAGCGTTTTCACATTATCCGATCCGATATCGGTGTCGGACGCCGATCCGATATCGGGGTAAGTAAAATGTATGAAATATGTACCTGTCTTTCAAATTGTCCGGCCCGATATCGGATATAGACAGGTACATATTTCATACATTTTACTTACCCCGATATCGGATCGGCGTCCGACACCGATATCGGATCGGATAATGTGAAAACGCTCTAATGTATAGAAATTATCGGTGCAACCACAGACTTCTAAATAGTAGCAAAGTGCGAGCAATGCCTTTGGTATTGCAAGCGTCTATAGGCTACGGTAACTGCTTAACATCAGGCGCGGCGTACGCTTGTTTGCTAACTATGTTACATAAAAAACAATGCTACCCACATATTTAAGTTATTTGTGCGATACACGATACATAAATTTCAATCCTACTAATATTATAAATGCGAAAGTTTGTGAGTGTGGATGTATGTATGTATGTATGTTTGTTACTCCTTCACGCAAAAACTACTGAACGGATTTGGATGAAATTTGGAACACAGATAGATTATAACCGGGATTAACATATAGGATACTTTTTAACCCGATAATCCCGAAATTTTTGCTAAGTTAAAATACTACGCGGATGAAGTCGCGGGGCACAGCTAGTTCAAAATAATCAAAATCCGCAATGTTCGTACAACTTGGTTTATACAATCTGTGACGGGAACATCTTCCTCTGCACAAAGTTACCACAATACACATAAATCTAAAAACCAATCAACACTCGTACGGAGGGAAAATAAAGCGGATTCGAGGTGATTTTAAATATGGGGCGAGTTGATTTGCGTTTGTTGGTACAGACGATTTCATAATAATACAAAGGACATTTTTCATAGATCATCATTTTAATTTATTTATATTGATACGTATAAGTGTGTACCGTAGTGTAAACTGTGACTTTCGCAAGGCGTGTGAAATTCGCTAATTCGCGTTGGTTGTTGGTGGCAATTTTTAAAATTGGTAGGATAGAATAATTTATAAGAAGTGTTTGAATTTTTATAAAAAAATATGCCATTTAATTGAAAAGGAGTGGAACATTGTTTTTTTTTTATAATTCTATGCCCGATCGTTTTGACTTTTGAAACAGCTTGTATAAATAATTAAAGAAATAATTATCGCCAGACTGACCAGCAGCTAACGTAAAGTATGGTCCCAAACTAAGTAACGCTTGTACTATGGGTACAGTTCAATGGACTGGGGGCGATCCCAGTGACACCCAGACCTTGGCAAATTAGGAAAAGGCCATTTCCGAAATTTGCTTCGACGGGAGTCGAGCCCGTAACCACCGGGTGCAGTGAGCCGAGCGGCCTACACTCAAACCACTGCGCCAAACCGTCGTCAATATACAGATAGTACTTATATATAGAAGTAGTAGTACAGTTAAAGTAAATTATACAGATAATTGATAAGGTAAAGAAAGCCTATTATCAGCAACCAAGCCTTCAATACGTTCACTAACTAGCGGTGTCTCCCACCCGCCCTACAGCGGCGACATATCGCACATATCAGATGAGATACGCGCGCAGTAATAAATCACATCCGGACCGAGCCATCGCCTGACACCGTATTCGGAAATGAGATAATCGATTTGCGATAGATCGCACGGATTTATAATCGACTAGAGTGATAATCGATACAGTGTTTAATGGGTGACAATATGTTGGACTATTTGCACTATTTAACGTGGCATATGCAAGTTTAATATTTTTATGTGACCCATAACTTACCTACTAAAATATGGTGGAGTGTAACTCAGTATTAAAGAATATTATAAATATAACAGTGTATTCCAAACTAATGTGCTTTCTACTATATCGACGATGCTCTAGCTAGAGCTGGACTGACAACTTACCCAATAAATATAAATAAATATCGCCAGACGAGCACACCAACTGAATGGTCCCAAACTAAGCAACCCTTGTACTATGGGTACCGTACAAACGACTGGGGGCGATCCCAGTGCCACCCAAACCAGGGCAACGAAAAGGCTATTTCCGAAATTTACCCTGGCAGGAATTGAACCCGCAACCACCATGTGCAGTGAGCCGAGCGGCCTACGCTCGAACCACTGCGTCAAGCGGTCGTCTTTATAATACTCAGCTGCTCGATAATATCGATAATATCCTACTAATATTATAAATGTGAAAGTTTGTGAGTGTGGATGTATGTTTGTTACTCTTTCACGCAAAAACTACTGATCGTATTTGGATGAAATTTGGAACACAGATAGGTTATAACCTGGATTAACATATACACTACTTTACGTAATTCTACGTGGATGAAGTCGCGGGCAGAAACTAGTTGATAAAATAAAACGAATACCTAACAATAGAGCGGCATTCGGAATAAGTCGCCAGATCGGCTGACGATAACTAGACGTGGCGGCGTGGACACACGTCTTTGTAAGTTGGAGCAGCCTTTGATAAATCTGTCTGGATTCCACTCTGGGAATAGAGCTGATGTCTTTGTCTCGCTCAGGATAGATATTAAGATTAGTGCCTCGTAAAAATAGTTCGTAAGGGAGATGTCTGGAATTATCAGTAGTTAAGTACCTACTCACTTAGGAACTTAGGTAGTAAAATAATATTTCACAACATTAAGATATCTATGGAAAATCGTCGATTTCTCTGAACCACATACTTACGTAGTTTTTTTTATTTTTAATATAACTAGCAATGTGAGTCTATCGCATTTTTAGTACTCACGTTAGCCCCTCCAGCTAAGCTAATGCTTGTGTTAGGAGTGGGCTCACGTCAATAGTTTAATGGCCAGGATGGGGATCGAATCCGGAACCTCTCAGCGGCAAGCGTGGCCCATCTAACCACTCGGCTATTGGCGTCTTTAGTACTTATATAACATGCAACTTGCAATCTCGATATTTCTCAACCCGCCCAGAACATGTCGGAAACTTCGCTCCTTCGCTAAATGCAATGGAAACATCTCGGCGCTCATCCGATCACACATCGATAAACCAGACATGTCTTTGTAACTAGAACTTCTATCCGCTATCTTTGTCAAAATATTTGTGCGATGTCTTTTAAAATTCGATTTCAGACCGTTTGTAAGGATCATTGGGCTGAGTTTCATTTTATGTTTGGCTATGGGATGTTTGAGTGATAGAGGTTTTATACCTTTTTCATTACTCATACACTGAAAGTAGGTCTGAAGTTGCCTGAGGAGCGGGTTGAAAGTAATACTTTTCTGGCCCGGGAGAATCACTTTCAACTGACAGCTGTCCAATTATAAAAAAAAAACTAGTTCCATTTCTATGGAACCATGTTCAAACTTTTTCTACAGTCACTCAATTACAGCACGATGTAAAATTGAAATAACATAAAGTTGAGTATTAATTAAAGAATATATACTTTTAAATGACTTAATTATAATTTAGTTTCAACAATATCTTTAAAATAACATAGATTTGGTCAAAATATTTAAAAATGAAAATTAAAAATACTGGCTAAATAATGAAGTTGGCCGGCCAACGAAAAAAAAACAAAATAGGCGGCAATCCGATTTTTTTTTTTCGAGTTGTAGAGTATTGTTCATGCTTCCTTGTATTATTTCTTTAGCCAATTCCTGTTTTTATTTTTACTTTCCTTGTATTCGTAATGAAAAGCACAGTGTTTACCTCGGGTGAAAGACTTATTTTGTCCCTCGAACTATTAGCGCCCTCGCTACGCTCGGGCGCCAAACCCCGTCTCGGGAAAAATAAGTCACTTTCACCACTCGTGTAACAATGTACTATTTAATATCAATTACCAATTTCATATCGCATCAATGATTTTCTAAAGATAACCCAACTCCGCTAATTCAAAAACGTTTAACAGAATTTAAATTGATCGGTTTTGTTATTTTAGATAGTTTTTATTACTAAGTTACTTAAAGTTTCACTTACTACC
Source organism: Notodonta dromedarius (assembly GCA_905147325.1). Taxonomy (NCBI): domain Eukaryota; kingdom Metazoa; phylum Arthropoda; class Insecta; order Lepidoptera; family Notodontidae; genus Notodonta; species Notodonta dromedarius. The sequence continues at coordinate 10,926,149 of LR990172.1, forward strand.
AAAGTACTAAGTTTTGCTTAGTTAGTAGTAAGTACTAACTAACCACAAAGCCGTTGACCGCATTTAAAAAAAACTAAAACTTATCTTCTAGTAGTCCACAGGCCACAGGCTTTTGGCATTTATTATAACATTAATAACCAGTTGTTATCCTATGGAATTTTAATGTACCTATATAAGTATGAAATAAGCAGACTTGGGACCCTGGACACACCGTCATTGCCATATTAATAGGTATTACTTGCCTCTACCAAAAAACTTAATAGCTATAAATAAAACAAATATCTAAATCTATTTAAAATTATAATGTTTATTCCTTATAAATAACGTTATTTTCGCCGCAGATACGTACCGAAATAAAATACATAAGTAATATGATTGTCAACACTTTTAGATTTGACATCAATTTCGCGTAAGCTGCGTAAAGCCGCAATAAGTATCAAGTTTATGGGACGCGCTATAATAAAAAACGTGTCAGGAGCAAGTGGTAACGAGATTGTGTCAAATAATAAAACGATATACATTTTTATATGTTTGCCTAAATTTGATCGTAATCTCTGGTAATCTACCTATGGATAGGTAGGTAAGTACCTACTTATACAATTCTTGGTTAAATCATCCTAGATTCTTTCGCATTGCTGAAATTTATGGAGTTCTGGCTATGCATTTTTGTCAGGTAATGGCCGTATGTATATAAATTGCCGGTTCCGCGTTAACCGTCTAAAAAACTGCTAAGCGGTGAAATAGGGAAATTGAATTATGTATAGAAATCCCATGGGTCCTACGGCTAGTAGCCAATGAATTCAAAATAAAGCACTATAGACACCAAATAGGCACATTATTTTCAACTCTCGAGGCATTTTAAAAAAGCAAAAAATCCTTTAAATGCCAGAGAGAAAAGCATGTTCCACCTTTACAATTCAAATATTAAAATTCAGTCATAAATCATACGCCTTAGATACAAAGCATCGCTTCAGAAGCATGTTCTTAAGGATGGGGAGGTTCGGGACATCTGTTACCTTCCCAGGGTGTTGGGTATCGACACTGGAAGTGTCGGATGATTGCGGTAATGGGTATGACGGCTAAGATTGAATTATGGTACCTACTTTATTTTTGTATAGTAATTCACAAGTACCAATTGTTTTTTGACAATCTTATACCTCCTTATTAATAAAGGTGGTTTAGCGGTTGTATAGTTACACCATACATTGTCTTCTTCCTACGAATTTCAAATTACTGATGGCAAAAAGAGATATTCGGTGGGCAACTATTCCCCCGCTATACCAAGTTTATTAATAAGGGGGATAAAGTTTTTTTTTTATTTAAAAATAAATCGATCAATCAATCAATCAAAAATTTATTGTGGAATACACAGGTATTTATAAGATGTTACAATTAAATAGAGATTCCGCTATGTCCCGCCGTAGTAGGCATACAATATTAACATGCTGTTATAAAATACAATGTCAATCTATCTGTCAAATCGATATATCATTGTTTGCTACTTTATAACGTTTAACTCCACTAGCTAGTAGGTACTATTTTCGAAACTTTAAACGTATGTGTTTTTGCCAAATAAATGTTATTTGTTTTTTTTACAACCGCTTGGCGCAGTGGTTCGAGCGTAGGCCGCTCGGCTCACTGGACATGGTGGTTGCGGGTTCAATTCCCGCCGGGGCAAATTTCGGAAATGGCCTTTTCGTAATTTGCTCAGATCCGAGTGTCACTGGGATCACCCCCAGTCCATTGTACGGTACCCCTAGTACAAGCGTTGTTTAGTTTTGGACCATACAGTTGGCGTGTTCGTCGTAATTTACATCTCAGCTCAAGTCTCATCCAGAATCATATCATTTATCTACGTTTTGGTCAAAACGCTGACTCATATTCTTTGCAGGTTTCACAGATGACCCTCCCAATAATAATATATTGCTAAAATTGATTTATTACCAAAGGGTTTCGAATCCTTCCACCCAAACTACGCCAGAGCTAAAAAAAGGTACTGACGACGGTAACACCCAAAAGTTTTTCATTTATTATGTTTTCAAAAATAAGTTCCTATTGAATTGAATTCATTAAATAAGTTATTTATTTTTAGTGCAATAACTTATCTTTTTTGGGTCTTTATAAAAAAATCACAATATGAAAATATGATAAAAACTGTTCAATTTCGCGGAACACACATGGGGATCCGATATTTTGCATAGCTCCTCTACCACTCCCTGCAAGAATACATTTTAATTACCAGTAACCATTTATCTCGTCCAATCCAGCTCTCTACATGGAGAGCAATGCAATCCTGTTGATATTGTACAGACAGATAGACGGTTTCCATATGAATGGTCGCAGCTCGAATCGGAATACGGCATACGGAATACTGCACCAACGGACGCAAATCAATGCTAAAATCCTGGTTTGTACCCCTTGGGCCCAATAAGTTATATCCGGAATAATAATACATCGGAACAATATTTGTAAACTTGACGACCACTTGGCGTAGTAATGCGTTCGAGCGTAGGCCGCTTGGCTCACTGCACATGGTGGTTGCGACTTCGATTCCAGCTGGGGCAAATTTCGGAAATGGCCTATTCGTAATTTGCTCTGGTCTGGGTGTCACTGGGATCGCCCCCAGTCCATTGTCCACGGTATCCATAGTACAAGCGTTGCTTAGTTTGGGACCATAAAGTTGGTGTGTCAGACTGGGGATTTCAAAAAAATAAAGAAAAAAATCGAAACGATTAGATTATACGATTCGAACGATACGGTCTATAGGTTCGAACACAGAGTGACTTGATTGATCCTTAAATGCATAGTAAAATTCCGAGTTCCACCTACCTATGAGTTTAAATTTAAATTAAACAATTGACAAATTACGAATCTAAGATAATTATAATAATATACCGAAATCTGCTATGCGAAATAGTTTTCAATTTCGTGTATTTTATGTAACGGCAAAACCGAATTTAATTAAGGCAGCTTAATGTTAAGTCAAGACTAAGCCCGCGCCGCCCCGCCGACGCCCTCTTTAAATTAATTAAAATAAATTTTCAGTTGGTATATTAATAACTAGCTGTGCCCCGCGACTTCATCCGCGTAGTATTGGATTATTGGGTTAAAAAGTATCCTATATGTTAATCCCGGTTATAATCTATCTGTGTTCCAAATTTCATCCAAATCCGTTCAGTAGTTTTTGCGTGAAGGAGTAACAAACATACATACATACATACATACATACATACATACATACATACATACATACATACATCCACACTCACAAACTTTCGCATTTATAATATTAGTAGGATTATTATTGTAAAACTTCAATTTTCTTTTTCTTTACCTTTCATTTATTCATTAATATCTACAGGTTTGATTTACTGATTGAAATATTTTAGGCCTACTTATACAAAAATGACAAATATCAATTATTTTCACTTTATTTTAGAATACTTAGTACATAAATAGTCTAAAATTCAGTAGAGTTGGTAAGAAGTTAAAAACATCATCACACTTTTATTTCCTAAAATAGTAGTCAGATGTAAGTACGCTGCTTTGAATCCACATTTTACCGATAAATCCATTTAATATCTACCTATTAAGATAATTTATGTTTGAATATTTTTTATGATCTTAACACCTAGCACATTCAGTAAATTTTACATTAATTTTCGTAAAATTAATTACAATTGCTGTACAACACAAACTTTTACAATGTTAGAGAGACAGAACAAACAAACATGTGTTTTTCGAAGTCGACAATGACCACACCACAGCCTTTCCAGTTGTAATACGTGCGGCTTTGACCTACAAACAATGTTTATTATATGTAGGTCAATGCTCTGTGAATACAAGAAAAATAATTTAAGAATACTTATCTGCAGGGTGGCTACGTTTAGCCGGTACTAAGCGGAGAGTATCAAACTCTCATGCCACTGCATGGGCTCGGCACACAAGCGCTCACACGGCGACTCGAGCCGGCTGCTCGATTTAAAATATTGACTCGGTTTCAATTCACCAAATGCTTTGCTACGCCCACACAAATTAAGTACCGAGGCAGATAAATTGTCAATGTTTGTGTCAAATGTACATTTTACTGCAGCCAAGTTTTAGTAACGACGATTATCTGTAAATACGTTGTATAGTTTAAGACCATTATTAAGTTTTTTTAAACTCATGTAGGTACTTACCTACCTAAGATACATTTATTGATAAGATAGATTTAAGATAAGTATCATCTTAAAAACTTTGACCAAAATAACAACTAGTTAGGAAATAGACTAAAATTAAGTATTTATTTTATTCTAAAGTAAAAGTAATTCTGCTTTAGGTACCTACTGTACTTAGCTAACTTTAGTAGGTAGGTACTCGATTTTTTCGCGTGATGAAACACAAACTTTTTTTTTTTTTCAAAAAAATTACTGTAGCAACAAAAGACAACCTATTAAAACCTTTACATACATTTTTACAGTTCACATTTATCAGACAAAATGTCGCGAGCATTTGGAACTAATCTCTCCACGGTTCAACGTAGCGAGCACAAAGGATACCTCTCAAATCCCCGGTGATTCGTTTGACAAACTCTCGATACTTACTAGCTAGGTACATACACTCGTTGTACGACACGTGTGAAAAGCTAGAGGGATTTCACGGGATAATGGAGCTATTTATACCTAGAATCTTATACTTATACTTACTACAATACTAACTAATAATAAAATACAATACAAACTAATCTTATACTTACTACAATATTCGTAGTTAATTTTACATAACGTAAGCCGTTAGTTTAATTTCAACTAACGGCTGTGGACAATGATGGCCACTGTACTTTCGTCAACTTAGTCACAGTCTAGTAAATACATAGGGCTGTATGAATAAATCGATTTATTAATACAGATTTATTCCGAATCTGAGAGCGGCGTTTTGACAGTTTTTCTATAGATAAACTGTCAAAAGTGATGTATTCAGATAAGTACCTACGTGAAACGTCAGTTTTAACGTATTGCGATTCGAATGTGAGTCGAGTTGAGCGACAGTCGTTAGCAGAGTTGGGCCCCAGGTACCAGGGTAACATAAGTATACGAGGATCGTTTCCAAATCCCAGGCGATTTGTTCCGGCATACAGCGCCCAGGCGGGCACCTGTGTTTGGCGGCTCGATTTAAAATATTTACCTCGGCTTCAGTGCTGAAAGCTCGCTTGGGTATTGGGAGTATAGTGAAGGATTGGAGGCTTTGTGAAGTACCCGTCTACCTACCACCTATAGCAGGAGTATGTCTAAATTGAATGACACCGAAATATATTTGATATTTTCAGCTAATATTTTCAAAGTTATGAATACTTTTCTTTAATTGAGATCACAAATGCGTAGAAAATTGCAAATATATATTCATATAAAATAGGTACCAGCTTAGTGAGATAATTATAACTAGAATGACTGCAATACGTTTTCAACCATTACGATTAGTTCATCAAAATTGTCGTCAGATGCAAGTAATACACACCATTTTTTTCAAATTTGCACCTGATTACTTGGGTATCATATGTCTATGGGTAAATACCTAGCGATCTCAACTGTGGAAAGGACAATTCTCATACAAAATGGCAAATATCTCAAGAACATTCTCAATTAATCTAATCATTATCATATCGCTACTCGTTGGTCATGGTTTAGTTCCCATTTTCCAAGAGCTTATTGCCAAAGTCCTCGCCAATTTGTTTGCCCAAATTCCACTCAGACTCGCACCTGTGTTTGTCACCTCACAATGTTTACCTACCTCTCCGTCCTGTCTGGAAACTTACCTGGCTAAGCATTGGGGTGAAGCAGGAAATATCACCAGAGTACCTAGTTGGTTTAAAGTCAGCAAACTTTGTTGAATATAAGTTATATCGCGCGATTTGAGAGCATCCACACCGTGAATATGAGATGTGTGTTTTATTTTTCTTGGTCCCACTTCGTAGTTTTGCTGTCACAAGTTTTAAAATGCTTGCGGAACTTCTCCGAAGATACATGAATATAATATAGAGTACATAGCATTCGATATTTATGGGCTGAACTATCCATCGCTCAAAAGTAATGGTAAACAATATAAACATGCTATTGTATATATTCTTCCCTCATGCCTTCTCCCTCATCCCTCTTTCATGGGTATAAAAAGGCTTCTTAAGACTTCTTTCAAAAGAGCTTTTAAGTAGTTTTAATACGGATTCCGAAAGCCATGAGTTCAAATGCCAGTTAGCGAATGTGAACCCATGGACTTTAATCACGAAACAATTAACATTCACAAAACAGTAGCGCTCGAGGTGATAGACAACTAGCGAGGTGATAGCTAGTGGCATGACAAAGCTTTAATAAAACTGTTCTCCCGCAGTTGCAGCTATGATTATCTGGAGATCATCGAAGCTGGAGCGGACAACACAACCGGCGCCGCTCACGGGTGGCTGCTCCAGGACCATCACGACACTTTCAGCTCGGAAAATGAGGTACCTATTTATTGGTTGGTACCTTTACGAAGGTGTGTATATAAGGAGAAAGGATCTAAGTGACAGGTGAGAAAACATTACCCACCTCATTGTTTGATCGAATACCTATCCAAAGAGGAGAGCAGCTCATTAGTCTGCGTTGGTTCCGATAGTTGACCCTTAAAAGACTAGAGGCTTTTACTTGCTTTTCTTACAGATATGGGAAGAAACGGAAACTCAGTTACCGGAATCGGACGCCATTAGTGCGGGTTGGTTGCGCGACGCGCACGCGACGCACGCGCGGCGGCTGTGCGGCGACTGGAGCGGCAAACTCAAGCTACTGCGCTACCAGTCGCGGTCCAACGTGATGCGCTTGCGATTCAAAGCGGACCATTCCAGGCATTACGCCGGATACAGAGCCAAAGTCACTTTGGCGAATTGTAAGTATTTTTTTCTACTTACTGTCTAAATATATATAACTCAAAGGTGACTGACTGACTGACTGACATAGTGATCTATCAACGCACATCCCAAACCACTGGACGGATCGGGCTGAAATTTGGGATGCAGGTAGATGTTATGACGTAGGCATCCGCTAAGAAAATATTTTGATTAATTCTACCCCCAAGGGGATAAAATAGGGGATGAAAGTTTGTATGAAACTTTGTCAATTTTAAACCGAGCGGGCTGAGACTTTGCATGCATAAAGCTACTATGACGTAGACATTCCCTAAGAAAGGATTTTGATTAATTCCACCCCCAAGGGGATAAAATAGGGGATGAAAGTTTGTATGAAACTTTGTCAATTTTAAACTGAGCGGGCTGTGACTTTGCATGCATAAAGCTACTATGACGTAGACATCCCCTAAGAAAGGATTTTGATTAATTCCACCCCCAAGGGGATAAAATAGGGGATGAAAGTTTGTATGAAACTTTGTCAATTTTAAACCGAGCGGGCTGAGAATTTGCATGCATAAAGCTACTATGACGTAGACATCCCCTAAGAAAGGATTTTGATTAATTCCACCCCAAGGGGATAAAATAGGGGATGAAAGTTTGTATTAAACTTTATCAATTTTAAACCGATCGGGCTGAGACTTTGCTAAAGCTACTATGACGTAGACATCCCCTAAGAAAGGATCAAAATTCCTCGCGGACGAAGTCCCGGGCTCAGCTAGTTTGTATATAAAGCCAGTGTTAAACTTACAGCTAAGTTAAAAAAATTTATAATATTTTTCAAGCAATTGCTTCTAAAAGCTGTCTATGGTTGTTTTATGCTTTAAGCAAAGAACGCCGATCTTTTAGAATGTAACCCAGACAAATGAATTTATTTTTATATTGTTAATTTTTTAACACCTAAGTTCCTTAGGTGTTCAATCTAATAAAAAACACTTCTTACTTACTTTACAAAATTGTATTTTGATAATTATAACCTATTCAACGGTCTAACCTATAGATAGATACATTTACAAGAGACATTGAAAAATCTTTGTTCGTTTTTTTATTTATTTCAACTTCTCGGACAGTTCCGTCGAAAGTTCGAAACGGAACGTGCTATGTTCTGGGAAATAAAGTTACCAACTTGCAACTTAATTGTGCACTTCCTGTCGTCTTTAATCCTTTAGAGGTAAACTTTAATTTCGCGTAACAGATTTGGACAATGACTACAAACTTGTTAATACAGTTGACGTGATTTTATCAAAAGTGAATAAAGTCTATTATTCATTGGTCCGGGTGTATTATGTTCGGAGTAGAATGGAGCAAAGTTGAATAAAGCATGGACTAGTTTTAACTAATTGCGGTGGTGTAAGACCGTGCGCTTCAGTTAGGTACTGTTCGTGTCCATTCAGTTTTATGTTCAGGGATCCGTTATACCTACCTATTAAATAATAATAATTATCGCCAGACTGACACACCAACTGTATGGTCCCAAACTAAGCAAAGTTTGTACTATAGGTTCCACGTACAATGGACTGGGGGAGATCCCAGTGACTCCCAGACCTGGGAAAATTACGAAAAGGCCATTTCCGAAATTTGCCCCGACGGGAATCGAACCCGCAACCACCCGGTGTAGTGAGACGAGCGGCCTACGCTCAAACCACTGCGGCAAGCGGTCGTCAAACTCGCGCTTTTCGATTAATGTTTTCATTTTAAACTAGCTGAGCCCGCGACTACGTCCGCGTGGAATCCCGCGATCTGAGCCCGCGCGACAGGACCCATTTTGTAAAATGTTGTTTTTCTAAAATAAAAGTAGCATAAGTTACTGCTTATAACAACAGCTATCTACCAGTGAAAGTCCCGTCAAAATCGGTCCAGCCGTTTCCAAAATACTCTTTGAATTCACGTGTTTTTATCTTTTTACGCGGAACCCTAAATGCTTTTCTAAAATTAAAGTAGCCTAAGTTACTCCTTAAGACATCAGCTATCTACCAGTGAAATTCCCGTGAAAATCGGTCCAGCCGTTTCGGAGATTACCCGGAACAAACACACAGACAGACAGACAGATAGACAGACAGACAGACAGACAAAAAAAAAAACGCGTTTTTGTTATACGTGTCGTATGTACTTTCATACGCATTTAGTGAAAAGGTGTTATTTTGATATTACAAACAGACACTCCAATTTTATTTATTTGTATAGATTTAACAAAGAAATTGTCTCTAGGCCGCTATATTGTAAAACAAAATTATAACTCTAAATGAGGTTCCTAATAGGGATTGCGGAACCCCAAAAAAAGCCTCTTCCTTTTAGAATGAAATATTGCCAAACTAACGCAACAACTGTATGGTCTCAAAGTAAGCATCACTTGTTCTATGGATCCCGTACAATGGACTGGAAAAATCCCAGTGGTACCCAGACCAGGGTAAACTACGAAAAGGCCATATCCGAAATCTACCCTGACGGGAATCGAACCCACAACTATCCGATGCAAATGTGACGATTCTGTGTCTGAAGTCGCAATAGTAATTAAAAATAAATTAAGACGAAAAGTTAAAAACAACAAAGTAAGTAACATAACCAATATTATCTAAGTATTCATTTTGTATCGCTTCTCGTTGACCGTGGTATTCAATAGAGTGTATAAAATTCATAACATATCCCCCTGCCTCCTACACGCGCGGAACGGATGACTGCAGGAATTCCGTTTCATTCGCGAACGAACGAGTGAATGGATGAATGAAAATAGTTAACGAGGAAGCGCTTTTTGCTGAGTTTTTTCGCAAGCAGGTGAGATGGGAGTTGGGGGGGGTTTAATTTGATCTAACGAGGTCTTTTGACATAGCTCAGCTGATGCGTGAGATTTTCATAATCTAGCTATCTATTAATATTTAAATACCTATGCTAAACGCAGATCACAGACTAGCCCTTTTTATAGTCCATCTATTTGCTTATGTATGAACGAGCCTTGAGTGTAACAAGTAGGTATAGAAAATATAGAGAAATAAAATATTAAAGCAATTTTTTTTTCAATATTGAATAATATTCTAAAGTTGGAAACACACTTCAGTGTGTGTGTTGTGCCGTGAATCCTACAGAAGGGTTGTCAGATTCATACGTTTTGTATGACTACGAAAACATAAAGGGCCTACCACACAAATCGATCAACTGTTGATCGACCATCGATCGAACGTTGTTCTGTATAGAAACTGTCGATCGACGTCGACTCATTTCAGTCTACCATCGATCGATCCATCGACATTTGATCGATTGTAACCTATAACGCCATTACTGTGGCGTCCAGCCACACAAAATGTATGGCGCGAGCTTTTAGTGGAACTTTATGCATTAATGAGACAACCATGTTTGTCGTGTAGGTAGATGTTAACTAAATGCATACATAAAGTAATTCATTAACGCGATGCTAGCAAGTATGAGTCAGCGCTGTATGAGTCATCATCCATACAAAATTCGCATGCCCGTTTACGAAATTTAACCCGACGGGAATCGAGCCCGCAACCACCCGACGCAATAATCCGAGTGACTTATGCTCGCCAAGGGGTCGTCCACCGTAGTAGGTATTCTGCGGCGGTTTTGAAATAACAACCAACAGCTCGTTGCAAAAGACTGCATTGTGTTTATTAAAATCTGTCCGCGGCGATGTCTGTCGCTATTTCCCGCTCTTTGTGCCCGCCATTTTGACATTGCCTCCATTTTGTTAACGACCGCAACGACTTTTATTGCTGTCAAAATGCGCGCGCATGGCTTAATTAAAATTCCTCTTTTAACTGTTGGTGTATTAAATTAAACGGCTGGAGTTATTCTAGTAGGTATTGTTTGCGGGTAATGAGATGAAAAGTACGCTTTCCATTTGATATTTAAATTATGTTTACGGAATGGACGAGATTCGGGTTGTTTAAAATGTTAATCATAATCTCGCTCAACCACTAAACAAAACAGAACTAAATTTTGTATACTTAATTAATCAAATTAGGTTATATCCGGGGTTTACATTGTACGTACCTACTTGATTTAAATCCCTTCAGCGTTTCATTTACTACTAACTTATATTTAGGTGGCCAAACGTGGTCTAACAGTGTCTTTTTTATTTATTGACATCTTTGATATAAGAATCCTTTATCAAAGATTGACATGAATTCTATAAATGTCGTACGTCTGGTTTGGCGGTCAATCCAGAAAAATGGCGGCACCAAAACGTGTACTTTTAAAAGCTTCCTAAAGTTGTTTAGTAATAAAAGTAAAAAAAATCATACGATTGTTAAAATCCATCCAGTGACTAGTTTAATTATATCCTGTCCCATCATAGCTCGCGAAATAATGTTAGATTTATCCTTTTATTTGTTTATGACATCGACGAATTCAAGAAAATAACTAGAGGCAGTAGCGCGACTTCTACTATTACCCGATTATTGGGTAGTTTTAGATACCTAGGTAGGTATAAAAACAATAGCCTAAATCGATGAAAATATGGTGACACCTATTTATCTCCAGGTTTATCCTCATTTCGAAAAGGTGTCTGCCATTCGAACGGCGTTTTCACGACCACTTTATAAATATTTCATATGTTCTCATCGAACCGGGAACGCTTTTAAGGTCAACGAGATAGCACTCAATATTGTGTATTATGAGCGTCGTTAAACGGAATGCATCGTACGTACTACCCTCACTTTATTTTATGCGACATTAAGTCAACGTGACATATGCATTGGCTTGAATGCATTTCGGATAAAATTGATTTTATTCTATATATATATCTTCTTTTTATGGTGGACATTTTATGAAATAATAAATTTATGAAATTGATTTAATATTGTACGGAATATAGGTAATATATTTATTATATCTAGTTGTTGCTCGCGGTCGAAATTCGACCATAATTCATTTCAATTTTAATTTTAAACGTCATTAAGGTTCTATTGTCAAAGGCTATAAATACTGGCACGCAGAATGCACTATGGAAGTCCTGCTCTCCGGAATAATGAAAAAACTGTCACCGTTTGTCAGTCAGTTACCGAGAGGAGGTTACAAATGTGTGTGTGTCAATTCATGGTAGTGTGTGTTTGTGTTATTTATTGATTGAATGCATTTTTTGTGCATAATTTAAAAAAAATATTAGCTTTCTGCTCTCCTTCTATATAAAGTATAAGTGTGGCAAATTTCATACTCCTCCGTCCGCGCAGTTTTCGTAAAAAGTGGTACAAAGTTTTTGCTTCACGTATTAATATAATGATTAACTATTTTGTCCACAGCTCAATCTTGCATGGACACGAAGCAAGTACTTTTCAACGGTCACTGCTACCTCTTCTCTGGATACCCAAAGGCATCTTGGGCCACCGCCAAACAGGTAACTTGATACACTATCTTAGGTATGTGTTTGTATTTGAAATATTGATCTCAATAAAGTGACCGCGGAATCTACAGATCATTGTAAGTAAATTAATAGGTGTTAATATAGTTTTAAAAAACGAATTATCTAATAACTACTAGGTAGTTAAGTCATTGCTGTTTTATAGTTTTAAGTAAAGTGATTAAAAGTTTCAAACTCACTAGATACAAGTGACATTTCTATATGTGGATTACCTCCACCTGGTCATGAAAATAAACTTTAGAAGCGTACCTATTGGACGACCTCGCTACTATATTATTATATCTTAAAACCTCAAGGTTATTTACCAGGGCATTACTCTATAAATCCGGTCTAAGAGAAATACAAAAGAGGTAACTTAACTCGCCGAACCTTCTACCAAAACATTACTTTGAAGATTAGGAAGGCCGCATAAACAGATAAAGGCTAGACCCACCCACTAATCCATAATGATTTGTATCGCAATGTAAATCTTCGCCCGACCTCCAGACGGATATATGAACGTCTAATCCAATCATGTTTATGAAATCAATTTCGATACGAAAAATGTGGCTAGACACACTGCGATCGTTAGGCAACAGAATAAGCAACCACTTGTTCTAGGCGTATCACGTATTGCTTAAACAAGGTAGTCGGAAATAGTTGGCGCCCAACATGGAACCTTTTTACAAATTGTTTTATGGAATATATTATATTTACATTTTGGACTAACCTAACAGGCGTACCAGGTACCCATAAAATACCATATATACAGTGATAGTGTCTCGGTGAAGAGATACAAATTCAAAATCCTAAAGGTAAATCAACAAAAATCGATTATACGAAACAAAACAAAGTGGTTGCAAAAACTTTCTTCCAGTTCCTCTCGCTCGTTAAATTATAATTTCGTCGGAGCGTCGAGAGGGCTTTTACTTAATCCTTTTTCCGTAACATTCCGACCGTCTGGCAGGCCCGGGCTTCCTTTACAACGATATTACATTGTCTGTGGGCTTGTAAAAGTTCGTTGAATGGTATTCTTTGTATTATTTGGAAAGATTTATATTTATCGAGAGAAACCATTATAAAAAGGGTTTGAAAACCTATTAAAATAATTGGTTATTTGCTAATTGGAAGAAGATATTTTAATAAACTTAAAGGATTATAACTTAAAAAAATATTAACTTTCTTAGAACCTAACACTATTCACTACTACCTACTGGGAAAAATCATAACAAAATAGCTTAATCAAGACACGAATTCTCCGTTAAAAAGGCAGAGAAATCAAAGTGATTTCGCAAAAAAATAATCTTACAAGTAAAATACGCTCAAGAGATAATCTATGCTAAGTTTTCTTGGTACAAAAAGCTTATTACGTCACTCGGTGGCACTCGAAATATTCCGCGCAATTAGAATACTTATTTTTTTTCTACGTTTTGTAGTCCGCTGCTATCTACTTCCAGGCTTACTAGGAAGAGATGCCTGTTTATTCATGGTGACAAGATAATATTTTCGCAAGAGTTATTTAAGTTAATTAAGCTGATTGCTCAACTCCTGAACTTATTATCCTGATCAAATTCACCTTCCTTTTTAATGAATATTCTAATCTTCCCTTTCTAGGTTTGCGAAGGTCTAAACATGCACTTATCATCCGTCCACTCATCCGAAGAAGAGCGCTTTATTGTCTCCGGGATTCGACAATCCAGCGATTACAGCGCTGGATCAGTTTACTGGTTGGGGGCTCAACTCGCTGATACGGCAGGCGAGAGGGGCTTCAGCTGGATCGATCGAAGCGCTGTGGTGTACCAGGGCTGGCCCTCGTATAATGATACTGAGGATGTTGATGAAGCATGTTTGGGTGTTCAGGTAAGACAGAGTTGTTTAGACTAAGTGAAGCCAGATGAGAAGGCCAACTTAATCTGGATTACTGAAAGCGATTTGTGATAATATTGGTATATATTTCGAACTGAACTGACTAAAAAAATATGGTGTAGTGCCATATAAAAGGGTTCTTAGATCTATGTGAATTACTACTGATTTTTCAGTGGAAGTCATCGCCAATGCCTTCACAACCAAGCGGGATCTATTGGACCCTTCACAAGTGCTCCGTAACTGGCGGTTATGTGTGTAAGCGACGTCTGAACCCAGAACACGTGGTCAGGAACAGAACTGTCGAAGGAACGTCAGGTAAATAATAGGTTACGATGATGCTAAGACCCCCCAATGAAATATGACAATATATCGTCTATGAATCTTCATATTATTATGTATAATTAAATACAGTAAATAATCATGGACAATTTGGTATTATGAACGAAACACATTTACAACAAACAAACTTTAAACTGTTAGCCGACGCCGGTTTCTTCCAATATTTGCACTTAGCCAACGTATGGAAGGAAAAATATACTGGCGCCCAACGGGGTACTTAAACTAACTGACACAAAATATTGGAGCCCAACGTGAGACCGTAGCTTAAAGATAAAATTGGCGCCCAATGAGGGACTTTTAGCTAACTTAAATATCATTTTTATTCTCAGGAATAATGACGAGTCCAAACCACCCTGGCGTGTACGACAACGATCTAGACTACTGGGTACACGTGGTGGGGCCTGAGGATACGAGACTGGTGTTCGTCTTTCAGGCTGTAGATCTGGAGTACCAGAAGGACTGCCTTTACGATTTTGTTGAGGTATGTACCAATTTCATTCTTGAAATTTGTTCTCTGTTGGATCTAAAAAAATAACTGAAGGGACGCTTCAGAGGAACAACTTCAAAAGTTCATGCTGTAATAAATATCTGAATATTATATTCAAAGAGTGTTGTAATCTAACCATTATTTATTATCACAGCTCCGTGACGTAAAGAGTATGAAGTCATCTAGATACTGCGGATCAGTTAGTGACGCAAGATGGGTAGCAACCTCTAACAAGGCCGTGCTGCATTTTCACTCCGATTATAAGTGAGTTCTGTTTCTCGATTCAAACCCTTCGCACCCCTAGTATTAATGGAAAACAAATCAACTTCATTGCACAGAGAGTCAGTGTCTCCATTTTTTGAATGAATGTGACACGATGTAACTGTAAGGTATAGTATTTTTGTAGTCAATCCAAAACCATCGGCTTTAGGGGGAAAGGGGAATAAGAAATGGTGTCATAGGGATATAGTTGTCCAAAGATTTTGTAAGTCTACACCACCTTAAATTCATAAAATGTATCCCAAAGGCGATACTTTGGATTTTCTTTCAAAATAATATATTACAGTTGACCCGGCAAACGTTGTTCTGCCATATAAATTATTTCTAGGTATGAATATACACAAAACATTTCACGAGAATTTTATATATGGAAGATATTAATACGCTTTCTGTTTCATATATCATTGTACCTAACAGGTATGTTAAGACTATTATAATTTATTACTACTATTACATAACTTCCTTTAATAAAACAAGCACACGATTCTTATTTGAAAAAAAAACCATGGTCATATAGTGATTTAGATTTATTTACATCTTGTATCACGTTTGTCCCAGCACCCAAGGCACAGGATTCTCGGTGACGTGGCGCGCGGTGGAGCTTGTCGGGTGTCCGTCACAAACCCTCACCTCTAAAGAAGGGACGCTCAGAAGTCCAAACTACCCGCACTTTCTGCTTCCCAACCTTGAATGCACCATCGATATACTGGCACCGACAGGTATGTAAATTGTCCTAGAATTATTATCCGATGTTTATTTAAGACAATGAAGGAATCACTTAGTTCCATTTTCATTTCCAAAAACATTTAGGAGACTATCATAAAAATGGGGGCTTAAGTCTAGGGCAGTCACCATCCTGCAACCATCACTGTATCTTTCAGGAAAACGCGTGTTCCTCAACATAAGCTATTTTGACTTCGGCTACGGGGTTTTCGACAAAGGCGTCCCGGTCAATGTCACCGAGGCCATCCCAGAGGATTCCTTCCTGGACGTGCAGATAGACCTGCAGAACTCACCTATCAGACCGTTCCTGAATCCTAACATCCTGACGAACGGGCTCTTCGTGTCACAGTCCGAAGTGCTGCGGTTGAGGTTCAAGACTGGGGAAAATGTCACAGGACAGGGCTTTATGGCGCATTTTAAGACCAGTAAGTAATTTTGCTCAATTTTTCAGTTACCAAATAATTCCAGCTAACGATAGCCTTTCTAGCAGGTCACCCACTCCAACATGGAGTCGAATAGAAAAATCCTGGCAAAAACTATGTTTTGTATTCAGTCAGCTACCTGAACGCGTCGCACGTGGTGGAGCTGGGCGGCGCGGGCGCGGGGCGCGTGGGCGCCGTCAACTGGCCGCAGCGCGCGCCGCGCGGCTCGCTGCGCACGCGGCTCGTGGCGCCGCACCACCACACGCTCGCGCTCGCGCTGCCGCACGCCGCGCTCGCCAGCGCCCCCCTCCCCTGGCCCTGCGGGGAGGGCAACGGCTGGATTGAGGTATCACCACCATTATTTGTTCCCGGTTCCAACGGTCTGGGTTAGATCCTCTTCAACCACTTAAGACCGTTTCCACGGCAGGATTGACAAAGATCAATGATCTTTTAGCGTTCCGTAGGGTAGGTAACTGACCTTATTGCCGTGCGTGCCGCTCCCCAGCTGCGTCGCTTTCTTCACCATGTATTGTAAACCCGAAGACCGTTACTAATGTCGTTGAACTTTCCCGCTTGCATCGTAGGAATGGAGTATATATACCTACTCGTATGGCTTATTACGATAATATTATCTCAATCGTGTAATGTTCTGATCCCAGTTGAATTACTGAGAAGGTGAAGGACAGTGACAAGGTGACATTGTGTCCAGGTGAAGGACAGCTACACGGACAGCAACGGCACGGAGTGGCGGGTGTGCGCGGCGGCGCGTGGCAAGCGCGAGCCGGCCGCGCGCGCGCCGCTCGTCATCAACTCGTACCTGCACTCGCTCGTGCTCACGCAGCACTCGGCCGAGCGGGGCGCCGACATGGACGTCTCGCTTATTGTTCACAAAGGTAACTACATTGTCATCCTTCTAGGGTTATAGGTTGTACTTACCGTAGACAAAACAAAATGGCACCTGTCTTAACAAAGAGACGTGTATTTTCGACCCATGCGCACGATTAGATTTGCTTCATCGTACTTGATGCGTACCGCTAAGGAATTCGCTCCCACATTCATTGCATCTTTCGTGGACAAGTTATTATTTCTGGACAAGATGTTACCATGTAGCGAGACCAAATTATTGTGTGTACAGATCCAGAATATCACACAAAAGTGCTATTGCTGTCAGAAGAGACAAGTCTGGAGTCCTGCTATCCTAATCCATGTCTGCACAGCGGACGATGCGTGTCTGACGACTCTAAAAGTTTCTGTCAGTGTGCTGGTTACTATACAGGTATAAAGCTCTTAAAATGATCAAAACTTTGCTGCATTATTTTCACCTACGTGCAAAAAACTTTTCGGGGCTTTTTCTCAACTTAGCATTTTACTCCTGCGCCTGAATTTACAAGAATGCCCAACAAAAGAGCTGAAATGAAGTCACGATTTATTGTTCTTGCGAGAACGGTATGTCCATCGGAAGAGAAGCCGTTCTCAGCGTTTGGGTCAAAAAATCTCAAGGAGTACCTATCCTTGGCTTGAGCGGTGACGTTTCTATACCCCTCACAAACCTCTAGGTATTAACGTAATAGAAATGATCGAAACAGTGAGCCATTCCCCCAGGCATCTTCTGCCTGGTGACAGCGTGCGAGCGCACGCCGTGCGTGTACGGCAACTGCTCGCTGGTGGTGGGCGGCGGGGCGGGGGGCGCGGCGGGGGGCGCGGCGGGGGGCGACGCGTTCAGCTGCACGTGCGCGCGCGGCTGGCGCGGGCGCCGCTGCGCCGAGCGCGTGCGCGCCTGCGCCGCGCGGCCCTGCAACAGCCGCGGCGCCTGCACCGAGCGGGACGGCGGCTTCCTGTGCCAGTGCAACCCTTCCTGGAAGGGGAAAAGGTGTGCGCTCCAACACAAGCTTCTAACCCTGAGTCTCCTAATCTCATACATTTCCATTCCATTGGTAAACCATTGGTCAGGAATATTATCTTAGTGCCAACGATTTCGCGGTTAGGAGACTACCAAAATGACCAAAACGACAAAACCAGTGGTTTGATATAATTCATACAACATTGATTAAATCCAGGCCTAAAATTACTTTAAACTGCTTTTTATCGTGCCAGCTGTTGGCCAACTCTGGTGTCGGAATATTCAGGTCGCCGAAGGTCTGCGACATTGCTTAACGACTTTCAACTACATCATTATTTTGACCAGATGTGAAACCCCAAACCCTACCCCGCACATCATCAGCCTCGGCCAGCGGATGCTGAACGAGCCGTTCTGGCTCGGTCTGATCGCCGTCTTCGTGGTCCTCGGCATCATAGGCCTGGTCTGGTGCGCCAAGCGACACTTCCCTGAGAAAATCGAGAAACTTCTGGCGGAAGAAGCCGACCGATGCGCTAGACGTAAGTACCCTGATAACCACACGGTGGACAAATCTTTAGGCACAAATTTGACCCCAAAAATGAGGAATGAAGACCTTTTTTCCATAAGCACACTTTCAGTATACTATCAGCTTGCCACTATCACAAGTTTTTGATAAAACACTGGTAGTGTGCTGCGGTTCGATATCGAAAAGGCCGGTAAGTGATGATTTGCCGCTTTTGTGTTTTCGCCAACAGATAGAACAGAGGAGAAGCGTAAAGGAATTGTTAACTTTCTGTTAGTCTTTGAAAATACAATAATGTCAGTTTATTACTAAGCGGCCTTTTGGATATCGTACAGCAGTTTATTTGGAGAGATAATTGTGACTCACACTAGAATAACGCTTTGAAATCAACATGTTGTCAGATTGTTTCCGCCATACTCATGTATTTTCTCGATAAACGCACTGTCTCTGGGATGGTAAGGACACGTTTTGCGTAATTTTTTCCTTTCTGTATCTTTCTTCTTGTCTATGTTAAGTGGCGGGCCCAGAAACTGTTAACATAGAATTTGTAAATATCGCTGCGATTTGCATGATAGACTCGATAGATGCATTTTTGTAGTTTCTGGGATCTGCTCTGTATAGATTCTTTTAACTTGGTCCGCAAAAGTAATAAGTACTTATTGGAATATAAATCTGTAAAACTAAAATTTTTGGTAGGCGTGGTATTAATTGCAAGTGGTCAAGTTAAAATAATCAAATCAATGGTTATGGCGAAGAGGATTGCCAGAGTAAATTAATCATCCGGAACTTATTCATTTGAAATCAGTCCTATGAGACAATGTGGTTTAATTGAAATTGTACTTCACTGACCGACTCGACGGACGAGTTAATCAAAATTTGAGTTAAAAATAATTATGTCCATGTTCCATCTTTTGTTGTTAGTAAGATCTTTGAAGACTTTAAAATCGTATCCTCCTGTTTCCGGCATATCTGGCAATCCTATATGTGTGGGGGCTAGCGACGCGTGCCGGGCGAGCGGGGCGCGGGGCGGGGTACGCGGCGGTGCCGCAGGCGGAGCGCTAGCGGCGCGAGCGCGGGCGCGCGGCGCCGGCGCGGGCGCGGGCGCAGCGGCGCGCAGCACTGACGCCGCGTTTGTCCACAGCGAGCGGGCTCGACGCGCCGCCGCACCGCACCCTGCTCACGCGGCTCGGTATCCGCAAGCCGTCCGTCTCGGGGCTCGCGCCTCACCCGCGGGCCGCCCGCACCTTTAGCTTGGACGATCTGTTAAAGCCGCCGCCCGGACGTAAGGACTGGAGCGATCCGCGACACAAGCCGCCCGCGCGCTCCGCAACCGCGCGATACAACCATTAGAACCGCGTAGACGCGATCACACCTACATTTTCACCACCGTAGATTATATTATCTATTGAGATTTTGATTTAATAGATTTGTTTTTGAGTATTCCTTACCATTAGCGATTATTTTAGATGAGGGAAACGATTTGTATAAGTTGTTAACTTTGTAAGCTTATTGAAAGCCTTTTTGTCTGACGCCGCGGTCGAATTTCATTACGTTCATACCATGCTCGGAGTCACAAAACTGATCATTCGCTAAATAACACGTGGCTATAGGCACTATTCGTTTGAGTATAATTTGCTGTAGGTATCATGCAACATTTGAATATTGCGGAGCGCGCGGTGACCGGAGTTCAGTTAGCACTAGATGTGTCCCCGCTGTGAATGAAATTCAATGTGGAATGCCAAAACCAACGTTACGTGGACCCCGCTACCCTCGTTCTATCTTTCTTCCGATGTCGATGTGTGCACCACTGACTGAGCACAAACACAAAGCATCTCAAATGTAGACGCTCCTTCCTTCGTTGACACCTTTTTAGATCGTCCAACTAATGGGCCTTTGTTTTGTCAAATACGTTGACTATTCTATATTTCTTCGTTTGCCATAAATTATAAATATTTCTTGGTCAATGTTACTGACAATACAAGGGCATTTTTTCTAAATGTGAATGTCGCTAGCATGTTAAGGACACTGCTTTGTGGATCACACTTGAAATTGGATAAACAATTTGGAACTATTGAATAATCGGACGAAAAATAGCAAAGCATTGTCCTTATAATTGTATAGCTATTGCAACGAATGCCTCAACTAATGTAATCTCTATCTACTGTCTAAAGCTTTTCCTGTCGCTTCTAAACTTGTTCCAATAACTATACATGACAGATCAACATCTCCATTACTCTCATCACAGTTACCACCAACACATCCACATAGATTCAAACTACCTAACAATTGGCACAACTAAATTTTTTTGATATAATTGCACTTACCCTAAAGAATTGGCTTCCCTAGTGCACAGAGATCGAGGCATGATGGTGATCTCTCAGAAATATCTGTTATTAAACAAACCGTTTTGAAAATTCTGAATATTGTGCAGCTTTTGTCATGAACATTCGGTGTCGTTGCTTATCATACTATCGGACTACGCAATAATCTAGTATATTGGAGTGTTCTGATACAGGCACCCCGTCGCCGCGTAAAAAGCGCAATAACTCTACACCGACGAAGAAAAACGCAGCAGAGAAAAAGCAAATCTTGCAGCAGCTGATAAGTCCCGCGGCAGCGAACGACCATTCGAAGAAGATAACGATGGGCGAGCTGATACAGATGTCTGAGAAGAGGACCCTCAGCACAGTGGAGAGCGCGCCGGCGTTCATTGACTACGGGAATGAAAATAAGGAAACATCTTTCGCCAGCGAAGCATCGACGCCATCGACATCGCCGTCCATGCGGCACATATCTGATCCGAAGTTAGAAAAGAAGGTTACATTCGCGAGGCTATTGAACAAAGTCTCGGCCGAGATGAGTTCAAGCTCTGACGTGGACATGGTGAACACTATCGCGATTCCCATGGCGGTGATAGCTAATAGAGGGATGAGGGCTAAGGCGTCAAGCACCCCCCCATCTCCAGGGGTGGAGGTGCGGTCGCCACATAGCACATCCAGCAATCAGGGAAGTGATTCGATGTCGAGTTTAGATTTGACGTTAGCTCATGCAGCTCTGAAAAAATATTCCAGGTTTGCTATATCCGTTATCTTCAAATTTTAATTATTTTCATCTCAAACACTTTTTATGTTTATTTTCACCAAGGATTCTAAATTTGATGCTATTATGATTTATAAGCTTGCGATAAGAGCGCCCAATGTAAACTACTGTTTAGTTCCTTGTTTTGTCGATTAGTTCTTTTGAACATTATAATGTCCGTGTAACGATGTGACGACCGCTTGGCGCAGCGCAGCGGTTCGAGCGTAGTCGGCTCGGCTCACTACATCGGGTGATTGCGGGACCGATTCCCGTCAGAGTAAATTTCGGAAATTACCTTTTCGTAATTATTTCTGGTCTGGGTGTCACTGGGATCACCCCAGTCCATTGTACGGTAGCCATAGTACAAGGGATGCTTAGTTGGAGACGATACAGTTGGTGTGTTGGTCTGGCGATATTTATTTATATTATTTAACTACTGGTGTACGATAAATATTTTTTCTATAGGTCACGAAAATGTTTTAAGGACTTGTAGGAGACTTTGGTGAAAATGGTCGTAATATTAACCAAACTTATATCAGCTACCCTCATCTTCGGACAGGACACCAAAAATCTCTAGCGCAGATTCAATTCTCGCCATGTTTCGGAACTTCTCGTCGTCATCAGCTGCGATCGTCTCCCGCGCGTCCTCTGGCGGGGTGTCAGTGTCCAGCACTCCGTCAGCCTCGTCCCCGCAGGATGATACAGTGGATGCTGATGATATATCGCTAGCGTCCTCGCATATACCCTCCCTGGCACCTGATTCTCCGATCACTAGGCCGCATAATACTATCGAGATTCAGGTAAGCTCAAAATCATAAATTATTTCCTTATTATTCAAGGCCTACTAATGTTGCCAGACTATTCTCGCCCGGTCTTTGATTTAAGTTAAATGAACGATCATGTTAATTAAGTAAGTCATAACAAAAATATATATTTACTGCATCTTCTCTTTCAGGTCCTAGACCCTCTCAGCGCCCACAAATCCTCGTTATCGGGGAGCAATCTCCTCCATCCGCCGTCCATCCTCCTGGAAGTGCCATGCGGCATCAACAAGTGCCTCTCCCCGATCCGGGAGCTCCCCACCCCGCTCCCCACTCCTCTCCCGACCCCCCTACCAACTCCGCTCCCCTCCCCCCGAATGCCCCGAGCGATGGAACCAGACGCCAAGAGTGAGTCGACTGCCACTTGCATATCACCAAGCGAGGATGAACTGGACGAGATCAGATACGAGACGAAACCAGATAGACCTTCTACTGGGTTGAGGTTGAAGGTATGTTGAAGAGTCTATCTTGATAAATAATATTCCGTTTGCAAGAATAAATCTACTCTCAAGACAGTCAAACATTAGCTATTCGACCATTATCTTAGAGGAGGTCAAATTATTGTTATGTAAGTATCTAGGATAAGGACCCACCACTCACCCTTGGCTTGTTAACCTCCAAAATTATAAATCAAATAGGTTGATCGATAATGGAAGAGGTCAACAAAACTTAACTCCGTCGGTCGAGTTTGTCAGTCATGAGTGTCAGGGACCCTAATAATGTGCAATTTTCCGCGGAACAAAGCGAATTAAAAATAAAATTCGACACGTGTTTCGCCTCTGAACGAGACATCCTCAGGAAAGTTGGGCTACGAATGAGCGACGAAGTGCCGCGCGCACGCCTTATATAAGCGATCAACGGCCATCCCCACTACCCCCGCCACTCGGATGATCAATTGAGCGACTTTGATATTGAAATGAAAATAAATTAAGTAAAGGGGAGGCGTCAAAACTAATCTGTTCGTTCAACAACGTGGCCCTACTCCGCCTAACAATTTCTAAACGCTCCAACACACACAACCTGAGACCCTTATTACATATGTGGACTACATCAAAACTATGACTATTATTCAAACTATGACCTGGGGGCCAATTCCACTAATTTTAATATGACTTATTGCAATTGCATCGCAACTGCATCACAGCTTTTGACCATTTTCGAATTCTACTAATCAACAACGGTGCAGCTGCGATGCAATTGCGGTCAAAGTTTAGCTGCGAGTAACGAGCAATCGAATGTGTCAAAAATCGTATTCCGCTATTTCGATCGCATAAGAACGTAATAGAGCTAGAGCCAGCGATGGCCAGACGTTCGTTATTTTATAAAAGCTGAAAATTTATAAGAGCATATCCCCAATACAGGTAAAAATGATCAGCGAGTATGGAGTTGGGATTGTGGTTACTTGTGCAGTTAACAAGTAGTAAAGGTGTATAAAATAGTACCTCAAATTCGTTAAAGCATAAAGCTTAAGTTTTATATATTTCCTTCGGTATAACATTAGAAGTCACGTCATCCATTGCCGGACACTACGGTTTCAACCCCCTGCCAGACAGACTCCTAAACTTCAATAAATTATGATCATACTTTCGTCATAGTATAAAAGCTGGGTTTTACATATGTTACGTGGGGACCTATAAAAAAATGTTACCTCAATAGCCGGACAGTTTAAATGGTTTTTACATATTACCAGACACATTGAAAGTCTGCTGTAGGTGCGAGTGCGTGGCGACAACTGTTCAGGAAATGCAATCAAAAATAGTTTTATTACGTTCATAGCTATCTAATATAAAGTAAAAAATGTTATTTTATTATTATAAACCACAAAAAAAA
Source organism: Notodonta dromedarius (assembly GCA_905147325.1). Taxonomy (NCBI): domain Eukaryota; kingdom Metazoa; phylum Arthropoda; class Insecta; order Lepidoptera; family Notodontidae; genus Notodonta; species Notodonta dromedarius. The sequence continues at coordinate 10,950,614 of LR990172.1, forward strand.
TATTACTACATGTAAAAAAATATTTTTTCATTTCTATGATTTTCATCTTTTTCGTCAATATTTTCTTTATCTTCGTCACTAGTACTCCGGTCCGTGGCTTGATCGTCGTCAACATCACCTTCTTCATCAGTTTCAGTAAAAAAATACTTAATTCATACAATTACGAATAATTAATAAATTATGTATAGCAATTAGACATAATAAATGCATACCTGATTGAGTTTTGAGCGAATCACTAACACAACTTGGTAGCTGATCCCTTTCAAACCATTTAAAGTGGTATTTGTAATTTTCCAGTAAAAATATAATTTAGCCCTTTTAACGTCCCTGGTTGATACGGGTATATATGGTTTGATTTTTCAGATGAGCATTACTCCAATTAGTACATAATTTAGTTTGCTCGTCGAAATTCCTGCAATATTTCGATTTTGCAAGAGATTTTGCAAGATTTTGGTAGAATGCTCGCAGTGTTGCCAGACCGTACGATAATTATGGGGCCGTACGAAAATTTAGCCATCGGTACGTTGCACGATAGCGGGTAGCAAATTTATGTGAAACGTATTGATATGAATGAAAACTATGACTGTACTGTTGCAGAACGGTGAAACATTTTCTCAATTTCAGTTGTCTTAAATATCTTTTATCCTGGGGGACGAGGGGTGTGCTGTAATTTATTTTGACGATTGTGAACACCGATTGCTAGTCGAAATTCCGCAACTTCTTCCGGTCAAAAGCTTAATTTACATCATAGACTCTATACAAGTCGATGAACATTTGAAGTCGAGGAGCATATTTTTTTTTCATGTATGTTATAATAGTTTTTTTGTGGTTTATAATAATAATATAACATTTTGTACTTTATATTAGATAGCTATGAACGTAATAAAACTAATTTTGATTGCATTTCCTGAACAGTTGTCGCCACGCGCTCGCACCTATAGCAGACTTTCAATGTGTCTGGTAAGATGTAAAAACCATTTCAACTGTCCGGCTATTGAGGTAACATTTTTTTATAGGTCCCCACGTAACATATGTAAAACCCAGCTTTTATACTATGACGAAAGTATGATCATAATTTATTGAAGTTTAGCGGTGTCTGGCAGGGGGGGGGGGGTTGAAACCGTACTAAGTGTCCGGCAATGGATGACGTGACTTCGAATGTTATTCCGAAGGAAATATATAAAACTTACGAATTCGAGGTACTATTTTATACACCCTCCATACTCGCTGATCGTTCTTACCTGTGTTGGGGACATGCTCTGAGAAATTTTCAGCTTTTATAAGATAACGAACGTCTGGCCCTCCTGGCTCTTGGTATATAATGCGAAGTGGTATTCTACTAAGTTTGACAGATGCGTGGATTGCACTGCGATCGCAAGTTGACCTTTCGGGTGCGTTCCGCTTAGCGTTCACAACGATAACGCTCACGACCGCAGTTTTTCCCGTTCCACTTGCTTGTGAGCGTTACTGTCGTAAATTCAAGTGTAATGGATTATAGAGCGTTTTGAGCGTGGAGGTAAATAATAAAAACACCGAGTGAGTAAATGAAAGCAGAAGATTTAAGAGGTTAGGTTATAATCTATAAGCCTTAAAAATAAACTTAAATAGTTATTGTTTAAATCGATTTATATTGAAAAAAAATATAATTTACTTTTACATTTCATATTAGTTATGTATTTCATTAATTTATGTTCAAATGTAATTAAAATTTCTTTAACATTCACTTCTACTAAAATATCTCTTTCCGCATAAAATAACGTACGTCAAGGTCGCCATCTTTGATGCTTTTACTTTTGAAAATCCCGATAATTTTCTCAACGATCACTACGACCCACCTTTTTAGATGTGTCTTCGTGAGCTTCGCGTGAGTGTAAGTCATGACGTCATGAGTGACGTTTTCGCCGCGAGCACAACGACCGCGGTCGTTATATGGATCGGCTAAAGGAGCATTTTGATCGTTGTGAACGCTAAGTGGTACCCACCCTTCGAGTGACAATGACATAAACTTGTCAAAAATAGCGATCTATATTGATACAAAGCATCTTTTATCAATCGTTGCACGATTTTTGGTGCATTTTAAATAAAATGGGGTTTATATTAGGTTGAAGACGCTTGTGATGAAGTATTGAGGCACCGGACAGGCATACAAACCCATCAAACGCCTAGCTAAGTCTTGATTGAGCAGCGTCTTGAGGAGATGGCCCATCTCTCGTCGTGTGGTTCAGACAAAGATCTTAAAGTAGACTCCGACGGGATTTGCATAGAGACGAGAGGTAAGACACCCTTATCACAGTACGAACTACCTTCAGTTTAAACTAGATTACTATTACATTAAATTACCAAATTGTGAAGGAAAACATCAGGGGGTCGTCTTTCGAAAGGCATGCGAAGTTCGCTAACCCGCACTGGGTCAGCGTGGCCTATGGCTCGAATCCCATTCACAATAGTAGCTAGTCTCGCCCTCTATTACATCTGGACCGCAAAAACCATTGCTGAAATGTGAGTGCACTGTAGTGCACACCTGCCTACTCCTTGGGAGCCTACAGGCGTGATGTTGTACAAATAAATTACCTAAATAATTGTATAAATAAATTGTAGGTACTCAATGCAAATCTTTGTTTCAGATATTGGTGCAAGATACCTACTATAGAAAATATATCTTTACATTGTGATAATTTAGTTGAATAAGTATATCTACCAACGTTTTTACTTAAATGTAATTTCTTCCTAATTCTCATGATGTAGTATAATCAATTGTGTGTAATAATAATAATGATAAAAACAATTTTACACAGTATTTTATTTACTTGACATAGCAATTAAAAAATGACTAATGACACAAAATAAAGCACGATGTGTCCAGTAAAATTCCAAAAGGTTCGCCTCTTGCTCTCTATAAATTGGCATTTTGACCAAAATACCATTTGAAGACCATGCACAACACGTGGATACCCCTTCGGGGTATACAGAAATGGATTCAGTCTAAAAATAATGTACTACCACAGAATACTCCTACTAAGTACTCATTAGTCTTCTTCCAGCACTATTATTAGGTTTCTTTATAAAATGCATAACAAATTAATAAATATAAATTATGTAGGTATATGAATATCATATCATTATACCATTGCGAAATAGTGGAAACTTCAAAGTATAAAAAAATGTATGGAGTTATATTCTTCTATTGCAACTGAGGGCTGCAAAAGCTGCAATTCCATACGAATTTATAAACAACAATATATATTATATAATTTATAAACAACATTATATATGTTCTAGGTTTCGTCTCTAATAGGTAAGATAGTATTGTATTCTCTTTGGTATGCTATGCTGTTTTTTGACAGTGTACATTGACCGATCTTTTGACAGAGAACACCAAAAATTGTATCCGTAGAGTTGAGTTTTTATTAACAAAATAAATATGTCGGCTATTTAATCAATATTTAATCTAATAAATTACCCCGTGTTCAATATAAGAATTTATTTACAGTTTAAATATTTTAAAACTACGTATATCCGATATAAAACCTAAAATAAATGTATGGTAATAAGTAGTAGAAGTAGTTGACAATTTGGTATAATCGTTTGACAGGAGTTTAGCTGGGGTGCGGTTGCGATGCGTTTGTAATGTAATTGCGGTTCGTTCCTAACAATAGTAGAATACGGTTTTGAGTAATCTTGAAAACGTAATCGCAACTGCACCGCTGCGCAAACTGGACTGATTGTTAAACGTTGTAAATTAGTGGAATTGCCCCCCTGTTTCTAACAAATGTTTAGCAAAATGGGACCTATCGAGACGGTTGTTTCTAAAATCGGCTAGGTGCTCCTTATATCGAATATTAAAATTGCGACCTGTCTGACCTATATAAACCTTACTACACTCATCGCAAACTAATTGATAAACGCCGGATTTCTTGGACCGATCTACTCTGTCTTTACCGTTACACAATGATTTTAAGGAACTACGAGGTTTAAAGGCTGAACGAATACCGTTCCCCCTCAGTACCCTTGCCAGTCTGTCCGTTATATGTCCATAATAAGTAAGAGTGGAAGTACAATTTGATGGTTCTTTAATAGAGGGATATAATAAACCATTAATGATTTTATGTTGTTTGGTTTTAAGTAATTTACTAATTAAGGACCTACTATACCCGTTTGACTGAGCTATATGATAAATAATATTTAATTCTTTTTTAAAAGAGTCAGAACTGAGGGGGGTATTTAATAATCTATGTATCATACTATGGAACGCGGCTAGTTTGTGTTGCCAAGGATGGCAGGAAGAAATGGGTATAGTTGTATTTGTATAGGTCGGTTTGCGATAAATTTCGAATTTATGTTTATCGTTATCTCTATGTATGGATAAATCTAAGAAATTTATTGACTTGTTTTGTTCCATTTCTACTTTAAATTTAATTTTGGGATGAATACTGTTTAATTTATCAACAAAAATTTTGAATAAACGATCAGTGCCCGTCCAAGCCAGCAGTACGTCATCTACGTATCGATAATAATAAAGGATATTACTGTTTTTGACAATGTATTTATGCTCAAAGTGATCCATAAATAAGTCTGCCATTAATGGACTAAGAGGGGACCCCATTGCTAACCCCTCTTTTTGCAAATAATATTCGTAACAAAATTTAAAATAATTCTGCTTCATACAAAGCTCAGTGAGCCGTAGAATATTATCAATTTGTTTGGGATGTAAACGTTTTCTCTCAAACAATTTTTTTATAATATCTAGGCACTCCTTATAAGGGACATTTGTAAATAAACTTTCTACGTCCAAAGAAATTAGTTTAGCCTTAGGGGGTAAACGTAAGTTCTGAATTTTGACAATTAAATCTTTACTATTCTTTAAACTGAATACTGGTTTAAAAGATGACTGTTCTTTAATGTATGAATTTAAATATTTGGCAAGTTTATAGGCTGGGGCATTTATATATGAGACTACTGGCCGGACGGGCACATGATCTTTATGAATTTTAGGTAGTCCGTAAAGCAAAGGGCACTGAGGGTTCATTGGTATAAGACTATTGATAATTATATATGAGACTACTGGCCGGACGGGCACATGATCTTTATGAATTTTAGGTAGTCCGTAATCCTTTATTATTATCGATACGTAGATGACGTACTGCTGGCTTGGACGGGCACTGATCGTTTATTCAAAATTTTTGTTGATAAATTAAACAGTATTCATCCCAAAATTAAATTTAAAGTAGAAATGGAACAAAACAAGTCAATAAATTTCTTAGATTTATCCATACATAGAGATAACGATAAACATAAATTCGAAATTTATCGCAAACCGACCTATACAAATACAACTATACCCATTTCTTCCTGCCATCCTTGGCAACACAAACTAGCCGCGTTCCATAGTATGATACATAGATTATTAAATACCCCCCTCAGTTCTGACTCTTTTAAAAAAGAATTAAATATTATTTATCATATAGCTCAGTCAAACGGGTATAGTAGGTCCTTAATTAGTAAATTACTTAAAACCAAACAACATAAAATCATTAATGGTTTATTATATCCCTCTATTAAAGAACCATCAAATTGTACTTCCACTCTTACTTATTATGGACATATAACGGACAGACTGGCAAGGGTACTGAGGGGGAACGGTATTCGTTCAGCCTTTAAACCTCGTAGTTCCTTAAAATCATTGTGTAACGGTAAAGACAGAGTAGATCGGTCCAAGAAATCCGGCGTTTATCAATTAGTTTGCGATGAGTGTAGTAAGGTTTATATAGGTCAGACAGGTCGCAATTTTAATATTCGATATAAGGAGCACCTAGCCGATTTTAGAAACAACCGTCTCGATAGGTCCCATTTTGCTAAACATTTGTTAGAAACAGGTCATAGTTTGAATAATAGTCATAGTTTTGATGTAGTCCACATATGTAATAAGGGTCTCAGGTTGTGTGTGTTGGAGCGTTTAGAAATTGTTAGGCGGAGTAGGGCCACGTTGTTGAACGAACAGATTAGTTTTGACGCCTCCCCTTTACTTAATTTATTTTCATTTCAATATCAAAGTCGCTCAATTGATCATCCGAGTGGCGGGGGTAGTGGGGATGGCCGTTGATCGCTTATATAAGGCGTGCGCGCGGCACTTCGTCGCTCATTCGTAGCCCAACTTTCCTGAGGATGTCTCGTTCAGAGGCGAAACACGTGTCGAATTTTATTTTTAATTCGCTTTGTTCCGCGGAAAATTGCACATTATTAGGGTCCCTGACACTCATGACTGACAAACTCGACCGACGGAGTTAAGTTTTGTTGACCTCTTCCATTATCGATCAACCTATTTGATTTATAATTTTGGAGGTTAACAAGCCAAGGGTGAGTGGTGGGTCCTTATCCTAAATTGTTTTACAATGGATTTCCGCCAAGTAACGCCTGAGTCAATCAATTATGTAAGTATCAATAAGCAATTTTATTTTTCTTCTAGCTTCGCCCGACTCACCTGAGCATAGACACGCCAACTCCATCGACGCATATGACGGAATCTCCTAGCCTTAGTTTTACCCACAGTCAGGACTCTGAACGCGAACTCTCCTCCCCTTCTCCCGCACCGCCGTCCCTTCGCGTCCCCGTCCTCACAGTAGAACGAGCCTCCCCGGGTTCCCCGCCTCCTAGACGAACCCCCCCTCATCTAGAGTTTCAACCGCCGCCTTTAATAACAGTGACATACAATGCCAGTGAAGAATCCGATGAGCCAATGTCCCCTCGACCACCTCCGCCATCCAACATGTGCTATTTGAGTCCGTTCTCCATGTCTGCCAGAGGGGAACGAGCTCCCTCCGAGTCCAACCTCTCCTCGTCAGGTTACAGCTCCATGGCGAGCCCTGGTCCATCTAGATGTGGATCCAGCAACCCGCTATGCCCCTCAGAGATGGAAGATCCGGGGTCTGGAGGTGGTCCGTCCTGTTTTCAATCGAGAAGAAGACCGCTGATGAAGACCAATTCAAGTCCAGCTGGGTCTAATGACGACACTAAAGAAAGACGACGAGGTCGATCCGACTCGGAAACTTTGTCCGACGATCCGTTACTAGAGTCTAACGATGAAGGCATAGGGACAGACGAGAGGGTAGACGACGTACCCTCGAGCGCAAAAGAGATGGAGCTAGTCGTGTTGAAAGAGACTCTGGAGGTGCCTACGGCGACGGTATGCTCTCCCAGTGGAGTGACCAAGTGTTCTATAGTCAAATGTATAAGTGTAGAGAGGGGTCTAGACGAGAAGGCCAGTTTGCGACCACCGGTGTTGCTTTCTGAGGGCAGCAGGCCGCTGAGCCCAGTCAGTTCTAGGAGTGAAAGTCCTTTGAGCGATAAAACCGGTTTGGGCCGGTTTTCACCACAATTTTACGGCCGGCAATTACCGTTCACTGACTCTGACGGGTTGTACGACTTTCCCAGTTCAGAATGTGTGAAGGGGGGAGCCAGCAAGTCGGCGGGAAGCTCGCAGAAGAAGAGCGGCAGGAGAAGGGACAGGAGGACGACCAGGACGACGTCGCATGAAGTGACGGGCACGACGAAGTCCACCCTCCCGCATATGCCGCATTCCATGCACAATCTGTTGGAGGTGAGTTGAAATGGAGTCGCATCTGACCCCTTGAGCTTAAGACTCCATTGGACTTCAGATATCAATTTCTTTTTTTTTTTCATTTTAATACGTTATGATATCCGCAGGTGCCGGGCAGCCGCGAGGCGGGCGGGCGCGGGCGGAAGGGCGGGCGGCGGCGGTCGCGGTCGCAGGCGCCGGCGCCGGCCACCTCCTCCTCCTCCGAGGACTCGGTGTCCAACGCCAGCGTGGCGTCCGTGGCCTCCGCCAGGGAGCTGAGGCTACCCGACCTTGAACTGCAGGTGATCTTGGACTTTGTTTATTTTCTCTTACAATGTTCTCGTTTGCACTGACGAAACATTTCATTTGACAGCTGATGTCATCTCTCACAACTAGCCTGTTATAATGCTTTCCATTTTTATTTTTTTATTATTAAGACTCTGAATAAAAAAAAGTCATGTCAAAGTTCGTTGTTTCACGACGAATACTAACACCGACTTAGGATGTTGTCTCTACTTAAGGTTGAAGCGTCGGTCGGGTTTATTGCAGTTTCTCTCAAGATGACGCTGTAGTCAACAGATTCTACTTATTTATTTTTTACGCAAAATTTGATCATTTCTAAGATATAATACTATTGTTTGCGATTAAGACTTATTATACTGCATTGACATACGCAATAATATCAACCTAAAATAATTCATAATCTAAGCGTTTTCCGATGAAAAACTTATGTCACTTTTTATTGTAATACATACACGCACACATTGACAAAAGGTGTATTTTAGCCACTAGCCACTAGAGGGCGTACTTTTATATTTATTGCGGCCTTTTTATTTTATAATAAATAGCGAATATATTATATTTTTGCTATTGTAAAATTCATTATTGTATGCGTATTCATCATTCTAAAAAAACGATAAAAAATATACATCTGTTATAGAATAATTTTATTGTCTGACTAGCTGTGCCCGCGACTTAGTCCGCGTGTAATTTAACTTAACAAAAATTTCGGGATTATTCATCCCCTCTTTTATCCCTTTGGGGTAAAATTAATCAAAATCCTTTCTTAGCGGATGCCTACGTCATAACATCTGCATGCCAAATTTCAGCCCGATCCGTCCAGAGGTTTGGGCTGTGCGTTGATAGATCAGTATGTCAGTCAGTCAGTCAGTCACCTTTGAGTAATATATTTAGATGTTACTAAATATAGTGAAAATATAACTGTAATACACTTGTTGGTGTATTTTCTAACATATGAGATACATTACTGAGAAATAGATGTGGTTTTCCATGTGAACATATTTTTATTTATAACAACAACAATAATTACAAGAATCAACATAAAAATCGTGTCTCTATCAAAATTAAAGGACCTAGAGTCCTATACAGAGTAGCGTTAGTAGTGTTTCCTACATTGAGACACTACATGGCCTACTTTTTTGCAATATGTACACGACACCTTAGGCACACTATTTACACTAGACGACGAAAAGGCACTAGATGTAGCAGAGGCATCTCGGCGTTCTTCCTTCAGCAGGATCGATGCAACCGAGTCTGTAGATATCGAGGTGCCGGAATGCTCTATTGCCATCACCATTGGCTGTAGCTGTCCTTGAGTCCTGCCAGCATAATCACACCAACAAGTTCATCTTCCAGACCAGCTTGATTGGCAATCAGTTGTTGTTGCACGCATGTCATTCACATAGGCTTCTATGTTCGAGTACAATACAAGTTTAGTACCAAGCTATTTCTTCATAAGTTGTAAGCGTCGAGCAAGCCCGCTGTCAGCGTAGGCTTCCCGAAGTCGCTTTCATGTTTCCTTCGAAGTTTCAGCTGTCATGACGATGAGATATAGATGTTCGCTTAGACTCAAGCAAATCTTGGATCTTTGGCATCTTTGCGTTGAAAGTCGTCAACTTCCTCCGCAGGCTTCATGACGCAGTCCCATAGTTCGCTGTCGATCAAGTACATCTTCATGGCGAAGCTCCAAGCCGCGTAGTTGACGCTTCCCTTTAATTTTGCGAAGCTCAACGTTGTGTTGGCACCCACTGCTGTTGAAGAGCTACTAAAGACAGTTTGCTGTGGTTGTACCTTTGACGACGACTGTTCTGAGTAGCAGATTAAATAAAAACATATACGGAGGCCAGACAAGATATTTAATGTACAGCGTATTTTGACAGACAGAATAGAATTCTATGCAAAGAGAATACATTCTATGTAAAAACAAATGTCAATATAAATTACACGGAATTTAAAAACTAATTATTAACAGGCCAGTTCTTTGATGATTTCCACTACGTAGGTTGCAACAAAGATAATCTACTATATAAAAATAAGTCGGGTTTTCCTTCCTGACGCTATAACTCCAGAACGCGCGAACCGATTTCCACGGTTTTGCATTCGTTGGAAAGATCTCGGGCTCCGTGAGGTTTATAGCAAAGAAAATTCAGGAAAATTTTCAGCAGAACGCGGACGGAGTCGCGGGGCACAGCTAGTAATAACTATATTAATTTAGCCCTTTTGACGTCCCACTCCTGGGCACGGGCCTCCCCTCAACATGAGGAGGATTCAGGCCATAATCCACCACGCTGGCCCAGTGTGGGTTGGCGGATTTCACATGTCTTACGAAAATTGGTTAGATCTTCTAAGACATACAGGTTTCCTCACGATGTTTTCCTTCACCGTAAGCTAGTGATAATCATATAGAAATTATGAGTCACACATAGATTTCGAAAAATCCAGATGTGCGAGCCGGGGTTTGAACCCAATACCTGGTGCCCGCAAGACGCGTGCTTTAAGCAATCGGCTATCACAGTTTCAGCTCAATCAAAATAATACTAATAAATAAACAAATATCGCCAGACAAACATACCAACTGTATGGTCCCAAACTAAGCAAGGCTTGGACAATGGATACCGTACAATGGACTGGGGGCGATGCCAGTGACACCAAGACCAGGGCAAATTACGGAAAGGCCAATTCCGAAATTTACCGTGAAGGGAATCAAACCCGCCACCACCCGGTGTAGTGAGCCGAGCGGCCTACGCTCAAACCACTGCGCCAAGCGGTCGTCAATCGTCGATGGTAGTAAAAGTAAAAGTAAAAGTAAAGGTAAAGGTAAAAGGAAAAGGAAAAGGAAAAGGAAAAGGAAAGGGAAAAGTTAGTCGCGACACCACACTGTTCAATGCGAAATAGAAAGACGATACGAAAAAAAATAATAACTGGCTTGCTTTCTATAAGGGAGAGAGAGAGACATACAGAGAAACACGCGCACGCCGCACATATAGCGAAAAAAGTGTCGTTACACATTTTTTGGTCTTAATTTTTTCCGTCTAGCCCCCTTTCGCAACGCGCGATAAGGAACTTCATTCCAATATTTATTACATACTAGCTGTGCCCCGCGACTTCATCCGCGTAGTATTGGATTATTGGGTTAAAAAGTATCCTATATGTTAATCCCGGTTATAATCTATCTGTGTTCCAAATTTCATCTAAATCCGTTCATTAGTTTTTGCGTGAAAGAGTAACAAACATACATACATACATACATACATACATCCACACTCACAAACTTTCGCATTTATAATATTAGTAGGACTTACCTAGTACATGTGTACATATATAATACTAGCTGAGCCCGCGACTTCGTCCGCGTGGAATTTAACTAAAGCCCGCTCCCGCGTTCTAAGCCCGCGCGACAAGACTCATTTTTTTAAATTTCGTTTTTCTAAAATAAAAGTAGCCTAAGTTACTGCTTATAACATCAGCTATCTACCAGTGAAAGTCCCGTCAAAATCGGTCCACCCGTTTCGGAGATACTCTTTGATTTCATGTGTTTTTATTTTTTTACGCGGAACCCTAATTGTTTTTCCGAAATTAAAGTAGCCTAAACGAAAAAAATATTTCCGACAACAAACGCTTTTATAATAGACATCCGACGTTGTCAAGTCGCCGCTCTCTACCAATTGACAACGTCGCGTCTGCAACAACGTAGTACCTCGTGTGGCGAATTGACGACCGCTTGGCGCTGTAGTTTGAGCGTTGGCCGCTCGGCTCACAACATCGGATGGTTGCGGGTTCGATTCCCGACAAAGGAAATTTTCTGAAACGGCCTTTTCGTAAATTGCCCAGGTCTGGGTGTCACTGGGATCGCCACCAGTTTAATGTATGGTAGCCATAGTACAAGCGTTGCTTAGTTTGGCACCATATAGTTGATGAGTAAGTCTGGCGATATTTATTTATTTATCTGATACCTATCATGTCAGCGATACATTAATTTATTTATTAGAAACTTAGTATTGTATTATGTCCGGAAAATATTAAAAATACTTAGCTCGTTACTTCATTTTTTTATTGAATGTTATTATTATGATAATAAAAGATGAAAACCCGGCTTCGCTCGGGTGAAATGTGACTCATTACAATTTTCGGCATGATGTGTTTACATCCAAACAAAGTTAATAGAAATACAAATACATCCGACAGAGAACCAAAGTTATCGACATAGCTCAAAGAATTAGCAAGCTGAAGTGGCAGTGGGCTGGCTATATCTCGCGAAGAACCGACAACCGCTGGGTTAAACGTGTTCTTGAGTGGAGACCTCGACTCGGCAAGCGTAGTGTACGACGCCCTCCGACCAGGTGGGATGACGATTTGCGAAAGACTGCAGGCAGATGCTGGATGCGGCAAGCTGAAGACAGGGCGCTATGGCGCTCATTAGGGGAGGCCTATGTCCAGCAGTGGACAAGCATAGGCTGATGATGATGATGATGAAAGTTAATCACTATGCAAAGCAAAACTAAATGAAATGAATACTCGTACGGAAACATCATGAACATTGAACACTGAATTTGTTTGTTCTGACAGCTCAATCAATAAATGCACTTCTTCTTCTTTCTTTAAAAATATGGCCCACCAACTAACTGGCACTGTCATCACTGACACTGACTGACATGCGTCCATAGAAAATATGGCGGTACTGTGCCGAATATTATAATTATAACATTGTTTATCACGACAATCCGAATTTTCCGGATATATGTTGTCGACTCAAACTCATTATTTTTTTAAGTTTTATTATTCTGGTAACGTTTCAATCGAGTCTACCGTACCCTTTGACGGAATTATTAATATAGATGGCGCAATATAGGGATATACATATTTGCAATAAAAATTTGGTCACCACCATCTGTCATTTCAACTAGTACACTATTAGCACGCAGTTTACTCAAAGTACAAATTTTATGTTAATAATGGCCTAATTTAGTCAGATGGCGCTGACAAATTCACACACACAGGCGTAAAATTTAACAAATTTTACGATCGATTTTGATTATGTTAATCTATTTTTAAATGCCTGAAATCATTAGATGCGAATACAATAATTTATTTAGAAGTGATAAAATCCATTGTTTTAAGGTGATGGGGGCGGTCGTGTTCTCCATACATATTTCATTCCGAATTTATACGAGACACACAAAGTTTTTCCTTAAAACAATGGATTTTATCACTTCTAAATAAATTATTGTATTCGCATCTAATGATTTCAGGCATTTAAAAATAGATTAACATAATCAAAATCGATCGTAAAATTTGTTAAATTTTACGCCTGTGTGTGTGAATTTGTCAGCGCCATCTGACTAAATTAGGCCATTATTAACATAAAATTTGTACTTTGAGTAAACTGCGTGCTAATAGTGTACTAGTTGAAATGACAGATGGTGGTGACCAAATTTTTATTGCAAATATGTATATCCCTATATTGCGCCATCTATATTAATAATTCCGTCAAAGGGTACGGTAGACTCGATTGAAACGTTACCAGAATAATAAAACTTAAAAAAATAATGATTTTGAGTCGACAACATATATCCGCAAAATTCGGATTGTCGTGATAAACAATGTTATAATTATAATATTCGGCACAGTACCGCCATATTTTCTATGGACGCATGTCAGTCAGTGTCAGTGATGACAGTGCCAGTGTTCTTAGTTGGTGGGCCATATTTTTAAAGAAAGAAGAAGAAGTACATTTATTGATTGAGCTGTCAGAACAAACAAATTCAGTGTTCAATGTTCATGATGTTTCCGTACGAGTATTCATTTCATTTAGTTTTGCTTTGCATAGTGATTAACTTTCATCATCATCATCATCAGCCTATGCTTGTCCACTGCTGGACATAGGCCTCCCCTAATGAGCGCCATAGCGCCCTGTCTTCATCTTGCCGCATCCAGCATCTGCCTGCAGTCTTTCGCAAATCGTCATCCCACCTGGTCGGAGGGCGTCCTACACTACGCTTGCCGAGTCGAGGTCTCCACTCAAGAACACGTTTAACCCAGCGGTTGTCGGTTCTTCGCGAGATATAGCCAGCCCACTGCCACTTCAGCTTGCTAATTCTTTGAGCTATGTCGATAACTTTGGTTCTCTGTCGGATGTATTTGTATTTCTATTAACTTTGTTTGGATGTAAACACATCATGCCGAAAATTGTAATGAGTCACATTTCACCGGAGCGAAGCCGGGTTTTCATCTTTTATTATCATAATAATAACATTCATTAAAAAAATGAAGTCACGAGCTAAGTATTTTTAATATTTTCCGGACATAATACAATACTAAGTTTCTAATAAATAAATTAATGTATCGCTGACATGATAGGTATCAGATAAATAAATAAATATCGCCAGACTTACTCATCAACTATAATGGTGCCAAACTAAGCAACGCTTGTACTATGGCTACCATACATTAAACTGGTGGCGATCCCAGTGACACCCAGACCTGGGCAAATTACGAAAAGGCCGTTTCAGAAAATTTCCTTTGTCGGGAATCGAACCCGCAACCATCCGATGTTGTGAGCCGAGCGGCCAACGCTCAAACTACAGCGCCAAGCGGTCGTCAATTCGCCACACGAGGTACTACGTTGTTGCAGACGCGACGTTGTCAATTGGTAGAGAGCGGCGACTTGACAACGTCGGATGTCTATTATAAAAGCGTTTGTTGTCGGAAATATTTTTTTCGTTTAGTGTATTATAGGTAGGATCACAGATATAGATTTACATAGATAACGCAAGTACGAGGCATGCCTTTTAAGTTCTGTCGTTTCCATAATTCCCGGCAATTTTGAATTTGGAACTGTTCTATATTCGAATGTGTTTAAATTTCGAATCTCAAAACAGTTGAATGTATTAGGATTAATGTTATTGTTTAGTCACAGCGTCGATTAGAATCTGTCAGGTTACGTACGAAAATGAATCTTTCTAAGGAAAATGTTCGTGCAATAATTTTCTACAACTTTAGAAGAGGCCTGACACGGCTTCAGTGTTTTGAAGAGCTAATATCTGTGTTCAGGGATGAAGCCCCATGTCTGCGGACTGTCGAACGCTGGTATTTAGAATTCCAGCGTGGACATACTAGTGTTAGTGTCAAATCTCGCGAAGGTCGCCCAAAATCTGCATTCACTGAAGATAACATCATTGGAGTGAGACAACTAATTCTCGAAGATCGTCATGTGACGTATCGAGAGATAGAGGCTCTATTAGGCATCTCAGGGACAACCATTCAGAAGATCTTGCATGAAGCGCTTGGTGTAAGAAAGCTAGTTTGCCGTTGGATACCGCATCTGCTTTCCGACGATCACAAGGCGGCCCGCGTCAGATGGTGTAAGAAAACTCTGCAAAGGTTCAACCGAGGAGAGTCAAATCACGTCTACGACATCATCAGTGGTGACGAATCTTGGATCTATGCCTACGATCCTGATTCCAAACAACAATCTACAATCTGGGTCTTTCAAGACGAGCCAAAGCCGACTAAAGTTGTTCGTTCTCGAAGCACTTCAAAGAAGATGGTGGCCACGTTCGTTAGAAAAACCGGCCATGTTGCGACTATTGCACTTGATGATCGTAGAACGGTTAACGCAGAGTGGTATACCACAGTTTGTTTACCACAAGTCATCGCCGAACTTCGAAAATCTAACTCAAAGCGACGCATCATCATGCACCACGACAATGCAAGTTCACACAGCGCTCGTCAAACGATTGAGTATTTGAAGCAGGAAAAAGTAGAAATTCTTGACCATCCTCCATACAGTCTTGACCTAAGCCCTGAAGATTTTTTTACATTTCCTAAAATTAAGAAAAGTCTTCGTGGTCAAAGGTTCCAGTCCAGTGAAGAAGCAGTCGACGCTTTCAAGTCAGCCATTTTGAACACCCCCACTTTAGAGTGGAATAAATGTTATAATAACTGGTTTGAGCGAATGGAAAAGTGTATTAAGCTACGTGGTGAATACTTTGAAAAACAATAAAAAGTACTATAAGGTTCTAGTTGTGTTTTTTTCTTCAAACGACAAAACTTAAAAGGCATCCCTCGTATCACGATTTGTATTGAAACCAAGCCTGCCAAATTTTTAACACTTACTGTGACGTCATAGATGGCGGGAAATCCAAACCGATTCAAAGACACCGATGCCGCTGATGCCCCTCCGCCCGCTACGATTCTCTCGAGTGATTATCTCGCTCATACTCATATTTTTATATCTGTAGTCGTGAAGGACTGTAAGTTATAGGCGACCAACCTTAACGGTTGGTCGGGGTTTTCCGACACGCTAAGTACATACATTTGCGTTATCTATGTAAATCCATATATGTGGGTAGGATAGTGTTGCCGCTGGCTTAGGATTACCGTATAGGTACATAAAAATGAAAATTTACTGTATTTGCCAAATAAATACCGAACCTGGTATATACAAACCATAGATACTACTGTACTATCTATACAAATAAATAAAATTGGAGTGTCTGTTTGTAATATCAAAATAACACCTTTTCACTAAGTGCATATCAAAGTACATACGACACCTATAGCAAAAACGCGATAAAAAAAATTTTTGTCTGTCTGTCTGTGTGTTTGTTCCGGGTAATCTCCGAAATGGCTGGACCGATTTTGACGGGACTTTCACTGGCAGATAGCTGATGATAAAAGGAGTAATTTAGGCTACTTTAATTTCGGAAAAACAATTAGGGTTCCGCGTAAAAAAATAAAAACACATGAAATCAAAGAGTATCTCCGAAACGGGTGGACCGATTTTGACGGGACTTTCACTGGTAGATAGCTGATGTTATAAGCAGTAACTTAGGCTACTTTAATTTTAGAAAAACGAAATTTAAAAAAATGAGTCTTGTCGCGCGGGCTCAGAACGCGGGAGCGGGCTTTAGTTAAATTCCACGCGGACGAAGTCGCGGGCTCAGCTAGTATTATATATGTACACATGTACTAGGTAAGTCCTACTAATATTATAAATGCGAAAGTTTGTGAGTGTGGATGTATGTATGTATGTATGTATGTATGTTTGTTACTCTTTCACGCAAAAACTACTGAACGGATTTAGATGAAATTTGGAACACAGATAGATTATAACTGGGATTAACATATAGGATACTTTTTAACCCAATAATCCAATACTACGCGGATGAAGTCGCGGGGCACAGCTAGTATGTAATAAATATTGGAATGAAGTTCCTTATCTGCGAAAGGGGGCTAGACGGAAAAAATTAAGACCAAAAAATGTGTAACGACACTTTTTTCGCTATATGTGCGGCGTGCTCGTGTTTCTCTGTATGTCTCTCTCTCTCCCTTATAGAAAGCAAGCCAGTTATTATTTTTTTCGTATCGTCTTTCTATTTCGCATTGAACAGTGTGGTGTCGCGACTAACTTTTCCTTTTCCTTTTCCTTTTCCTTTTCCTTTTCCCTTTCCTTTTCCTTTTCCTTTTCCTTTTCCTTTTCCTTTTCCTTTTCCTTTTCCTTTTCCTTTTCCTTTTCCTTTTCCTTTTCCTTTTCCTTTTCCTTTTCCTTTTCCTTTTCCTTTTACCTTTACCTTTACTTTTACTTTTACTTTTACTACCATCGACGATTGACGACCGCTTGGCGCAGTGGTTTGAGCGTAGGCCGCTCGGCTCACTACACCGGGTGGTGGCGGGTTTGATTCCCTTCACGGTAAATTTCGGAATTGGCCTTTCCGTAATTTGCCCTGGTCTTGGTGTCACTGGCATCGCCTCCAGTCCATTGTACGGTATCCATTGTCCAAGCCTTGCTTAGTTTGGGACCATACAGTTGGTATGTTTGTCTGGCGATATTTGTTTATTAATTAGTATTATTTTGATTGAGCTGAAGCTGTGAAAGCCGATTGCTTAAAGCACGCGTCTTGCGGGCACCAGGTATTGGGTTCAAACCCCGGCTTTCCAACGAATGCAAAACCGTGGAAATCGGTTCGTGCGTTCTGGAGTTATAGCGTCAGGAAGGAAAACCCGACTTATTTTTATATAGTAGAAGACTAGCTGTGCCCCGCGACTCCGTCCGCGTTCTGTTGAAATTTCTCCTGAATTTTCTTTGCTATAAACCTCACGGAGCCCGAGACCTTTCCAACGAATGCAAAACCGTGGAAATCGGTTCGTCCGTTCTGGAGTTATATCGTCAGGAAGGAAAACCCGACTTATTTTTATATAGTAGAAGACTAGCTGTGCCCCGCGACTCCGTCCGCGTTCTGTTGAAATTTCTCCTGAATTTTCTTTGCTATAAACCTCACGGAGCCCGAGACCTTTCCAACGAATGCAAAACCGTGGAAATCGGTTCGTCCGTTCTGGAGTTATATCGTCAGGAAGGAAAACCCGACTTATTTTTATATAGTAGATTATCTTTGTTGCAACCTACGTAGTGGAAATCATCAAAGAACTGGCCTGTTAATAATTAGTTTTTAAATTCCGTGTAATTTATATTGACATTTGTTTTTACATAGAATGTATTCTCTTTGCATAGAATTCTATTCTGTCTGTCAAAATACGCTGTACATTAAATATCTTGTCTGGCCTCCGTATATGTTTTTATTTAATCTGCTACTCAGAACAGTCGTCGTCAAAGGTACAACCACAGCAAACTGTCTTTAGTAGCTCTTCAACAGCAGTGGGTGCCAACACAACGTTGAGCTTCGCAAAATTAAAGGGAAGCGTCAACTACGCGGCTTGGAGCTTCGCCATGAAGATGTACTTGATCGACAGCGAACTATGGGACTGCGTCATGAAGCCTGCGGAGGAAGTTGACGACTTTCAACGCAAAGATGCCAAAGATCCAAGATTTGCTTGAGTCTAAGCGAACATCTATATCTCATCGTCATGACAGCTGAAACTTCGAAGGAAACATGGAAGCGACTTCGGGAAGCCTACGCTGACAGCGGGCTTGCTCGACGCTTACAACTTATGAAGAAATAGCTTGGTACTAAACTTGTATTGTACTCGAACATAGAAGCCTATGTGAATGACATGCGTGCAACAACAACTGATTGCCAATCAAGCTGGTCTGGAAGATGAACTTGTTGGTGTGATTATGCTGGCAGGACTCAAGGACAGCTACAGCCAATGGTGATGGCAATAGAGCATTCCGGCACCTCGATGTCTACAGACTCGGTTGCATCGATCCTGCTGAAGGAAGAACGCCGAGATGCCTCTGCTACATCTAGTGCCTTTTCGTCGTCTAGTGTAAATAGTGTGCCTAAGGTGTCGTGTACATATTGCAAAAAAGTAGGCCATGTAGTGTCTCAATGTAGGAAACACTACTAACGCTACTCTGTATAGGACTCTAGGTCCTTTAATTTTGATAGAGACACGATTTTTATGTTGATTTCTTGTAATTATTGTTGTTGTTATAAATAAAAATATGTTCACATGGAAAACCGCATCTATTTCTCAGTAATGTATCTCATATGTTAGAAAATACACCAACAAGTGTATTACAGTTATATTTTCACTATATTTAGTAACATCTAAATATATTACTCAAAGGTGACTGACTGACTGACTGACATACTGATCTATCAACGCACAGCCCAAACCTCTGGACGGATCGGGCTGAAATTTGGCATGCAGATGTTATGACGTAGGCATCCGCTAAGAAAGGATTTTGATTAATTTTACCCCAAAGGGATAAAAGAGGGGATGAATGATCCCGAAATTTTTGTTAAGTTAAATTACACGCGGACTAAGTCGCGGGCACAGCTAGTCAGACAATAAAATTATTCTATAACAGATGTATATTTTTTATCGTTTTTTTAGAATGATGAATACGCATACAATAATGAATTTTACAATAGCAAAAATATAATATATTCGCTATTTATTATAAAATAAAAAGGCCGCAATAAATATAAAAGTACGCCCTCTAGTGGCTAGTGGCTAAAATACACCTTTTGTCAATGTGTGCGTGTATGTATTACAATAAAAAGTGACAGAAGTTTTTCATCGGAAAACGCTTAGATTATGAATTATTTTAGGTTGATATTATTGCGTATGTCAATGCAGTATAATAAGTCTTAATCGCAAACAATAGTATTATATCTTAGAAATGCTCAAATTTTGCGTAAAAAATAAATAAGTAGAATCTGTTGACTACAGCGTCATCTTGAGAGAAACTGCAATAAACCCGACCGACGCTTCAACCTTAAGGAAAAACTTTGTGTGTCTCGTATAAATTCGGAATGAAATATGTATGGAGAACACGACCGCCCCCATCACCTCAATAAATAGAGACATAAACAAATCGTAGTAAATATTTCGCCAATGCAAACGCATGGTTACTGTTACCGTTACTCTAAGGGAAGAAGATTGACATCAGTAAAAAAAAAAAAAAAAAAATTAATGTTAAACGATGTCGCAGTAAGAATAATGAATTCGACATTTACTTATATGTCCACGCATAGGTACATTTCTATTTTCTGCACTTATGTACAATTTATTTTAAAATATTATATTAATTTATGGCTTGTTGTTTCTTGTCCTTTATTAACAATTGTCGATTAGGCTGTAGCATATTGGATTATTTTCAGCCTTGTGAGCCGATGCGTTTGCGGAAACCGCTCAGAAGACAAAAGTGCCGTAGCTCAGAGGTGATAGTACTACGTGCACAATTACCCGCCTTCATGCTACGACCAAAGCAAACAATAATCCGTTTTAATTTAGTTGTATTTTAGTTGAGTTCTGAATGTGCATTAATTACCGAATGAGACCCAATTTTAGATCTAAAATATTTTTTTCTTGTAGACTTTTTAATTTTTGTACTCCGTGATTGAAAACTGCTTTATTTATTTTAGTTTTTCTGTTATAATTGAAACTATATGGACAATATACAAAGTGTGATGATCAAATTATATACCTAGACTTTGCATAGGTATCTAATATTTAGTATTCATTTTTCGAATGTGAGTAGACTAGATTGGTCAACTGAATGCTTAATAAGTCATGAAACTATACGTATGGTATCATTATTATTAAGAATAAAACAGTCTAGTGGCATGGTGTAAAGTTGAAACAGTAGTAAAATGTTTTAGCGATCGGTATCGGACAATTTTTTAAATAAATATTTTTCACAGGACACCGCATCAAAAATATCTTCTAGTTTGGACTTGACGGAGGATTCTCGGAAACCTGTTAAAGTCAATAAATTGAGAACTATCAGCAACCAGATAAGGTACTTATTACAAAGCAAGTATATGCAAGAACAATCAAAAGATAACTTTAAATAATCATATAAACCTTCTTATCACTTCTCAGGTTTCTTCGACGCTTAGAACGCAGTCTAAAAATGAAAGAGAGTTATCCGGCTCTTTCTGACGACGAAGGAGACGAATCCTCGAGTGTCACATCGCCTTTACTCCAAGCAAGAAAAGATTTAAGTCTACTGCCGACACACGCAATATCAGCCCCTATACTAAGTGTTATACGACCTAAAATCACTAGGCAACGGCGATACGATAGATCTTTAATCAGTGAAGACACGAGGACATTGAACACTGCCGCGGGGCAAGACAATTCTGATTGAAAAATAAAATGATAAGTAAATGGATAACAAAATGACCATGCACCGTCTGAAAGGTCATCAGAATAATTTCTACTAGGTATATTTCAGGAGTTATTGAAGAATTTAAATACACTGTTGCTATAACTTTGTAACAACTGTCGAATTGACACGAGTATACAAGATTCTAATCTAATGTGATATATTAAAACTAAGCTACACGAGCGGTAGATGTATTGTTATTATTAGACTAGAATTGCGATGAGAATGAGCGTTTTGATTTCCTTCAGTTCACTTTTGATGTCTCAAACTACGCGTAACGATAGCTTCATGTAAATAATTTTCTTGATAGCAATAACTAATTTGTAGAAGTTTTTGTAGGATGAAACATTTTACTGTAAGTTATACTAGGGGAACGTGTTATAGCAACGTAGAATACAAAACTGTCATCTCACTTAACTGCATTTACATGTAACGATTACATGCTTAATACCAAATTTAGTTAAATAATTAGTACGTTCATTTATATTGCATAAATGTTTGGTTTCCCTTAATTTGTAGCTTTCGTTAATCTAATACTACAATGTATAAAATGCTTTTTGTAAATATATTAAACGTATTGCTCAAATGCATATTTTGTGAAATCGTTTTTTGCGCACTTTTTGCTATTTTGTAAATATAATATTTAACTTATTTATTATTGTAAATATCGGGACTCGAGAGAAAACTTTTCGTTTTTCGTGACAAAATACGTGTAAAATGTTATAGATTGTAAGTATAAAAACAAAATGAAAGGCCCAAAAAAATCTGTATACCAATTGCACAATTATTACTTATATACAACTATATGTATGTTTATAAGCACTCATATATGCTAAGATATTTATTGATACCTTGAATTAAGTATATACCTACTTATTACTGACGCACCAATAGAATAGTTTATTGCATTGATGTCTAGATAAACCAATTCTTTAAAGCGAGTCCTTAGTAGGCTCATGGCATGAATATTTACTCTATTGAAACCTTCCTCTCCAGTTATTAGTTATGTATTCTTCTTAAACATCGATCCATATTATAAGAACAATGTTATTTTATGTCCTTAAAAAGCACTTCACCCCTCCTGAATTTTCTAGATAAAATAAATCCACTCCTTTTCATTTTTATTTCGCAGCTATAGTTTCAATAATTTCTTATATGTATAACTTATTGCCTATATGCATTTTCAGCAATAACTTTATGTGATTCGACTGTACAAAGACTGATGTTATTTGTGTGCACTAACTTAAATAAACAGCTGTGTTATGTTTCGGTGTCTATCGTATTTAATTAATGTACGTTGTAATCGCTATGTATTGTAATGTCTTCGGTGTGAACATAAACTTGCAAAGTTAGGATGTTTTCAATGCTTGTTTAATTTTAACTGATTGCGACACTTGTCTCACACACTTGATGTTTTTTTAATTATATTTACTTTTCCAATTGAAATGATTATCAAATGTTTTTGGCAATACATTTCAGTACAATCTATAAATATTCGATACGTAACAAAACTAATTCCTTACCATAAGTAGTGGCATATAATTGCAAATGGTAAAATCAAAATTTCGAGTTATATTTTCAAAACCTTTAAATTACACTAGGCCCATATTGTACCTGCTATGTTATTCATTGCTTAGTAAAGGTCTATGTAAAAATAGTGTAACTAAAATTGTGAAAAATAATGGCCTGTTCATTGAGACTGATTTTCTAAAACTTAACTCTTAAATGTCGCTTTCTTATTTCTCGCTCGATCGGTGTGTGTATGTGTTTTATTTCTAACTGTCTATCATTTATATTGCTATCGAATCCTAGGATCTCGAGGGATCCGCATTTCCGTGCCTTCGATCTGTCACAAATTCTGTAGATATGAACATTAGGCCATAACAGTTTAATTTATTAGGTATTATTTTTGCATATTGGCATTCACTACGATTTCGAACAGGATTTGCTTATTTTCTCAAATTCAATAAACGTTAATTAAATCTAATTTGAAATAAAGTTATCAACACGGTTTAATTTTAATATTGTGTAACGTCTGAATTGACTTTAATGTAAATGACCTGTTGATAAATTTATTTCACATTAACAAAATATTATTGCAAAATATTTAATCGAAATAGTGAAAACTAATATAGTATCATCGTGGCAGCACCCAATTATCGTAAGCAATACTTTGATGTAAAATTAGTTGAAATAAAATGTTGTATAATAAATTTAATATACTTAATGAATGCTGTGATTGATAGAGAATGGCTCAAAATGCAGTTTAGGTGTCTTTACAGAAACACTTTTGAATTCATATTTCAATAACGTTAATCACCATTCTGTAAAAAGAAAAGAACTATATTCTAATGGAAGATCAATGTCTCATAACTACAATCCCAATACTATTACAATTCATGCGTTTTGATGATACTTTTTTTAAATTTTGGGATAATTGAAATCTCATTTTGAAATAATTCGAATATTGAAAAGAACAAGTAAAGTCTGAAACCCAACGCTAACCGCAACATGAAGGTGAAAAAGTCGATAAAATAACTTAGTTCGGATTTTCACGAAACAGAGACTTATAACCTTATTATCTTTATAACTTCCTTGCGTATAACTGAAGGTTTCATTTGTAAACGCCAGTCAAGCAAAACAAGTTTTTTTTAAATATAATTATAGTACCTACCTGAAATCGTAATATTATTATTAGAATTATATCTTTCTGTCATGACAAGTACTCGCATAATGGCGAATTCCCACAAAAGCAATTCTGATACATTTAGATAGATACGTGTCCCAGGGATCTATCTACCCTTTTTAACATGAGGTATAATTTGGTACTAATATTTTAATTACCCAACTGCCCACTTGCTTTTATTACAAGTTGTTACTGAAGACCAACTACCAGGAGTGCATAAAATAGTAGGAGATTTGAGGGTAGGCAGTAATATTGGCGGGCGACATCCATCGGGCAGTAGCAGAAACTATTATACGAAAATAATTGAAACATTTTTACTAAAAGTACCAGGAGTGCATAAGGTAGAAGGAGATGTGATGGCAGTTATACTGACATTTGAGACATCTATCGGGCAGTAGCAGAAACTATGCTTCTAAACATTGACGACATCACTCGGGCAGTAGCACAAACTATATATAAAAATAATTGAATCAATTTTACTCCAAAGTACCAGGATTGCATAAACTAGTGGATGTGAGGGCAGTTATAATAATGTTAGCGACATCTATCGGTCAGTAGAAAAAAATGTTGAACCAAATTAGAAACAATTTTACTAAAAGTACCAGGAGTGCATAAGGTAGTAGAAGATATGAGGGTAGTTATACTGACATTTGAGACATCTATCGGGCAGTAGCAGAAACTATGCTTCTAAACATTGACGACATCACTCGGGCAATAGCACAAACTATTTATAAAAATCATTGAATCAATATCACTTAAAAGTACCAGGATTGCATAAACTAGTAGATGTGTAATTGCCCAATTACACTAACGTTACCGACATCTATCGGGCAGTAGCATAATAAACTGTTCAACCAACAATAATCGAAACGATTTTACTAAAAGTACCAGGAGTGCATAAAGTGGTAGGGACTATCACTTACAACATAATATCGACTTCACCAAATAAAGACGTATCTGATCAATTAATTATTTTCTTTAATGAAGTATCTACTGAGGTTCATCTACTGTAGCACTGCGTATGTACATATGTTTTACACAATACGTATAATATTTTAAGGTGTATATTCATTATTATTATCTTATTCACTGTAAAATATAATGGTAAATAAATTTTGCTTGTTAACATTTCAAATCTTTTATTTGTGATCCTTTAAATGTTCTGTCAGATTTATAATATAGAGCCAAGCTATAGCCAATTGATAACTCATCATACGGGCTGGCTCGACTGGGAAAGTTGTAAATTATCGGCGCTATTATAGCTGTGTTTCGTACGATTAGTGAGAAAGCCGGAAGGCCAACCTTCCCTATGTCCCATTCCCTGTCGGGTCGGGGACGTGCGAGCAATGCCTTTCGTATTACAAGCATCCGGTATAGGCTACGTTAACTGCTTAACATCAAGCGGGTCGCACGCTTGTTGAACAACTAAAGAAAATATAAAACCGAGCATATATATTCAAATTATCATTCGTTTTATTGCATTATTTACAGATATGTTTATAAAAAGGTAAAAAAAACAACATTTACAGACTTAAATTTCAATTAAAATTTGGTTCCCAAGAATAGTGCAGACATACATGAATAGCACATGAAAATAACAAATAGTTTATTATAGTATACATACAAATATATTTAAATAAATTATAATATGTTATAATAGGTAATAGATACCTATCACTCAACATCTACATTCTCGTTTCACGTACATTTATTATAATTGTGTCTCAATTGTCTCACATATTCGAATTTAGGGAATGAAGTTTATAAAAAAATATAAATATACATGAGAGATCAATAATTAAGTGCAAAAAGCTATTATCACTTACACTTCGAGGTGCAGATAATTAATATTTACAAAAAAATTACGTACGATTATGAATAGTATTCTTTTTAAGTAATCTACTGTTGTGTAATTAGACTATAAACAGCCCTGACTATATGTCTTTTAACTAACCGGCTAACTTAGCGATACATAAAAATAAATAAATTTAACCTTCGACGCTGCTCTTCTAGCGGTGAGTCGAGTGTCAAAACAATATTCATTCAATTTTAACTCTTATCAGAAAACACCATAAGGTGGCAAACAAATAGCTCTTCATGACCTATTTCTATACACATTCGTTTACCGATTTTACTTCTCATGGACTAGAGTTTAATACAAATAATAATATTTTAAAAACTACTTACATTGTAATATTATGCTTTGTTTGTACAGTATTCTTAACGTATGTACTTCTGTTATTAATATATAAATAACTAGCTGTGCCCCGCGACTTCATCCGCGTAGTATTGGATTATTGGGTTAAAAAGTATCCTATATGTTAATCCCGGTTATAATCTATCTGTGTTCCAAATTTCATCCACATCCGTTCAGTAGTTTTTGCGTGAAGGAGTAACAAACATACATACATACATACATACATACATACATACATACATACATACATCCACACTCACAAACTTTCTCATTTATAATATTAGTAGGATAGGTAAACATATTACGCATTTTGTTAAAAAAACACAACCGAAAATGGACTTTAGATCATTATTCTAAACACAATATTACTTATTTATCCTAACTCTTTGGGGGCCTGAAGGATATTTTTTCGAATTTAAGTCAACAAAAATGTCCTTCTAACAAGACAGACTGTTGAAGAAATCTATATTTTTTTAAACAACACAGGATCAAAGTATTAATCGTCTCAAGCGAAACTTTGTCGTTTGCAATAAACATAATTAGTTACTTAGGCATATCTGCCTCGGTTCTCAATTCAGAAATTGGCCGTCAGATGACCAATTAACGCCCTTATAATAATGAATTCCAAATTGACACGCGCTGTTACTCTTATAAGACCGACACATGGGCCAATTTTCAATAGTCCACACGTCATCACGAACTAACACTACCATATTCAACTTAAAACATGCCATCATGAATCCCAATAGGCACTAAAACAGCCAAGAATATGCCGAAATTCCTCAACGCGAGCCTCCAATCGTCGGGTACAGCGTACGGTTGTATTATACGCGTCAGCACTCTGATCTCATGCGCGGCGCACACGAATATGTAGGAGCTGATCATGAGGTTGAGCACGGGCGCGCTCGGCACCAGCACCAGCACGCCGTGCGTGTCCGCCGCCAGCCAGATGTGCGACTGGCTCGCGAACAGCTCCAGGGTGATCGTGCCGAACCACGCGAACATACTAGAGTGTCTCATCCTGAGCGCTCCCGAAACGTTTCTCAGTAGAATGTAGCTGACAATAGGTAGGAAGGCTACGTAGCTGTGAATCTCGTTGCAGTCGAACGTGTTGGTGCAGAAGAAGGTGAAGGTGACGTAGCTGCCGAGGCCGATGAACGCGAGCAGGGTGGCGCTGAGCGACACGCCGGGGCTGAACAGGTTGCTGTGGTTGTTGTCGTCCACCAGCTTGTAGCGCTGCGCGAGGAGGTACCCCAGGGCGAATATTGTGCCATACGCCATTGAGTATCTGAAATATTTAATTTTCAATTAACTTAAAATAGAAGTACAGTCATGTAAGGAGCAGCAAGTGTACACAGGAATACTTTTACAGCACTTAATCAAATATCCACACGTTAACCACACACTCTGATCATTACTATGAAAATAATCTGCCACAACCACTGAAAATAATTTTGATTGGTGCTGCTCAAACTAAAATTCGATACACTGAGCAAGATAAAAGATGCTATATGCATCTCAGTCACTCTGATGCAAAGGCATATGCGTATATCTTATTTCAAAATGTTTTTGATTATTTTTCATCAATGACTAAAAGGGAATATTTTTTTTTTTGGTGACCTTTGTCAAAACTTCTTTGCAATCAGTCTCACAATTGTAACTGATATTATGTGTGTGCGAGGTCGCATCGTTCTCACCTGTCCTGCTTCCACTGCAGCCACCACTGGTGTATATCGTCGTCGGAATTAACGAACAGCGCCTTCCAGGGCCTCGTGACGAATATCTTCTGGAAGAACACCTCGCTCATGTAGAGCACGGTGACGATGACCAGGATGCCGATGACCTTGGCCGCTATGTACAGGTACTGGTAGGGCTTGGACTCCACCGTGTGGCTGGAGGACGCGGCGATGTGCGGCGGGAGCGCGAATATTGCGAAGAACTGGAACCAATTATGAAGCATTGATTTTGAGCAACGATAGCCGATTGGTTAAGCACGCGTCTTGCGGGCACAAAATTCTAGGTTCAAACCCCAGCTCAAACATCTGGGTTTTTCGAAACCTATGTGCGAATCATAATTTCTATATGATTATTATTTGGTTACGGTGCAGGAAACCTCAAAAGGAAACCAGCATGTCTTGGAAAATCTTAACCAATTTCGAATCGCATACTCCTCGCATTGAGAGTGGGAGGGGTGTGCCCAGAGTAATACATTGGGACCAAAATGCACGTGCATGTGCAACACACACAAGGGAATCAAGAGCGGTGGCGTAGACGGGGCATGACGGCATGAGACAGCGTCATATGCCAACCGAAAACTGGTCGATTTTACTGCCAAAGTGCGCCAATACAAATTTCACATAAAAAAAGGGTCTGAAAGCCGACCACTCAATAAAAATAGGTAAAACCCACAGCAACTCACCAAACTATACCAAAACGAGACCAGCGGTATGAAACTATAGAATTGGTACGGTCTATTCATAGTCAGACACAGCACTACAGTCAGGAAGTTCAGCCTGAATATCACCCTGAAGTATCTAACTAGGCCTGTGTCTCCCGCCTTCCAGGTGTAGTAGAAGTGTCCGTAGCCGGTCAGGAACAGGTAAGCTGACACCAGGGCCCGCACCAGCATGTAGATGGGCAGCACCTTGCTGGCGCCCGTCACCTGGTACACCAGGATCACCAGCTGCATCCAGCCCTTCCATTCGTCCGTCTGTTCTCGGTGGAGAACTCTGGGAGGAGACGGAATATACTATTGATTAAATGGGAATGATAACTTTATGTGATTGTATAATTTGGTATTATATGACTGGCTTAATTAATTGTTCTACGCGATCCATCTACGGTATTCTTTATTCTAAGTAAAAATCATAGCAGATAGACAGACACTACTATTTTACAATGGTGCATAGATACAAATCTCTAAGAGTCAGCGCAGAGGGACATTGGTAGCGAAGCGACGATATGTAGAAACAATCTAAATGCAACTTAATATGCTGCAGCATACGAATGAAATTAGTACAATAACAGCGTGCTTCTCGACCGCGCTTCGCAATGCTCTGACCAATTACAATCTTGCTCTTTGCTGTACCAATTACAATCGTATGTAGAAGTCAATTAATTGGAATTTAGTGTGTTACTACATTTAGTCGCTTCGCCGCCACTCTGACCATCAGCGCTGACCCTGACCTGCTAATAAGGATTAATAAACGTGGATTAGCGGTGGTATAGTTAAACCATGCTTAGTCTTCTAAACCCATGTTTATCAATAAGGGTGTAAATGTTACAAGCCAACATATTACAAAGTCAAAGTCAAAATGTTTTTGTTCAGGCCTACGGGGGCACTTCGAAGTTGTCATTTTTTATTTATTTTCTTATATCTTCAACCGGATCGGAACTCGACCTGGACAGAGAAGATTCGGCAAGAAACTCAGCGGGCTTGTATTTTTACATTTTGTTATATCATATTATTTTAATCGCCTGTTGCTTATATAATTAATAATTACAATTACAGCAGCGTCTCACCTGTTAGACCTCGACTCGTCAGTGAAGAACAAGCCAAGCGCGATCACATAGCCGACTGGAAGCCAGAAGCTCCACTCCGAGTAATACTTGTTCTCCTTCATGAAGAAGTTGGTTCTGTCGCAGAGGTAGAAGTACATCATGATGATGCCGAGCTTGGCCAGCGCCGCCAGGGGCGAGGGCCCGGGCGCCCCGGGAGCGGCGCCCACCAGGGCGTAGCCCCCGAGCCGCTGCTGCACGGTCTGGGACCAGCGCCACACCGCACGCCCAATGGATACGACTGCGCTAGAGAGTTGGGTGCCATTAGAATATAAATATATAAATATCGCCAGACTGACACACCAATTGTATGGCCCAAAACTAAGCAACGCTTGTACTATGGGTACCGTCCACTGCACCAAATCCTAACCTAATCAAATCTCACTCAGATTTAGGTATTTAAATTAGAAAGCTAGTTTAGTGAGGTGTGCATCATACCTTCTCACACTTTACATCAATTTAAATATTTACAAACTAAAATAATAAATAATCTATACCAATATTATAAAGAGGAAAGATTTGAATGTTTGTTTGCATTGTATAGGCTCCGAAACTACTGAACCGATTTGAAAACTTAGTTCACTGTTGCAGGGGTCGAAACTGATTGCCATGGTAAAAATACTGACTTTACTGACTTTCAAAGTCAAAGGGGGGTACGGACAATGTTAATAAGTAAAAAGTACACCTTTTTTAGAGGTTATTATTTTTTTTTTAAGTAAAAGTAGACAAACATTTTAGCATTTACCTAAGATTAAACACTAGCTTTGCCCACAAGTGCGTCCGCGTTGATAAGATCGGCCACGTTGTATTAATCTGGCTAAGCGCGTGTCGGACCACTCATACTAAAGGTTTCCGTAGGCATTCCGCCTCTTTTCAATAATACGGAAACCTACTAATGAGCATGATGCTTCATTTTGATGTGAAACGTAGCAAGTTTTTACCTACGTTCAGTGGCGTGTGGGTTCGAAACACAATCATTTTTTTTTTTAAATTATCGATCACTTTTCTCAGTGGTTTTAGCGTAAACTGCTCGGCTCACTGCACCGGGTGGTTACGGGTTAGATTCCGGTGGGGCATAGTGAAAAAGTCGGGCGATATTTATTTATTTTAATATCGCCAGACCGACACATCAACTGTATAGTCTCAAGCTAAGCAGCGCTAGTACTATGGGTACCGTATACAAAGGACTGGGGGCGACTCCAGTGACACAGACTAGGGAAAATTACAAAAAGGCCATTTCCGAAATTTGCCCCGGCGGAAATCAAACCCGCACCCACCACGTGCAGTGAGCCAAGTAGCCTACGCTCAAACCATTGCGCCAAGCGGTCGGTATTTAAAAAATATTATTATAGGATATTTAATTTATAAAATTATTGATATGTTTCTTTAATAACGAATCATTTATTTCCTTTAATAAACCATATATGTATGTAATGTAGTTCAAGAGTTAGGGGATGAATCTTACAACATACATAAAAAGGCTACTTTCAGGCTTAATAATTTCGTAAACGGGAATTAACTTTGAAAAACTGTCAAAGAAACCTCAAAAAATTTGTTTAATACTTATCGAAAAATGAGTATCTTACGAGGTGGTGAATAAACCATTTTTTTTCAATCCCCTTCACATGTACGGGAGGTACCTTCCCTAGAAAAAAATTGCTTTCAATATTTATATAAATTTTGTAGCGGTACCGAAAATCTATTTTTGTTGCAATTTGCAGCCCTAATATTCTCTGAATAAAGTGACTGACGTCCGACGGACGGACATGACGAAACTATAAAGATTTGTAGTTTGACTACGGAAATCCTAAAAATGCAGTGGCTGTTCATTGAAGATAATCTAGAAAGAAACAGCCGGCCTAGAGTACTAGGACTTAAACGTGCCCCAAAAAAAAGGTTTGTGCGCGCATTACGAAAAACATGCTGAATTGATTTTGATGCGGTCTATACCATTTGGTAGCTTGGGGTCCAAATTGAAATCTAAGCCACATTTCATTTCTTTCCGGTAGGATGAACTAAAGATACAGCTTCGCCTTTCCGTACTACTAGTATAACAAGCCACACGACACTTAGGAAGTCATTTTGCTGTTAATTATGGAGCATTGTTGAATGGGTATTTTAAAATTATTGTGGTTGCTATGTCAGTTTTTGAAAATTATATCCAGTTTACGAAATATTCAGCTTCAAAGTAGTAGCCTTTTTACTTGAGTTGCGCAATTCATCCTCTAACTAGTGAACCACATTAAAAACAAATATTTAAAATGAACCATCACATATATTATTATTGTAAAGCGGCGTTATGACTACGGAACCACATAGTATGCGTGGACCGAACGCACTTAGCTGTTTTAGGGTTTTATAATATTATAGATTCTATAGATATCCTTAGTGAAAGTAGCGTAGATTTAGTAAGTATCCAGAATACAAAAAAAC
This sequence comes from Notodonta dromedarius, assembly GCA_905147325.1. NCBI lineage: Eukaryota > Metazoa > Arthropoda > Insecta > Lepidoptera > Notodontidae > Notodonta > Notodonta dromedarius. Next base: position 10,982,940 of record LR990172.1, read on the forward strand.
CTTTCCTTGAAGTCGAAAATACTGACTTTACTGACAATTTTTCAGAAAAACTGACTTTTACTGACCAATGTTAAAAATACTGACTTTTACTGACTTTACTGACCAGTTTCGACCCCTGCTGTTGGGAAGCCACACTATCTCCGTGTAACATAGGATATATTATATTTAAAAAATAGTTATGCTTGCTTTTAATATTATGTTAAATACCCGTGCCAAGCCGGGACGGGCCGCTAGTAATAAATACAACAGAGGTGGATAAGAAAATAATTGCTTTGGTGTGATGACTTTGATGAATGATGAATTAAATGATGAAATTCCGCAGAGCTTGAAGACTGAGGTCTTCAATCAGTGTGTGTTGCCAGTGATGACCTACGGATCCGAAACTTAGTCCTTCACAGTTGGCCTACTGCATAAGCTCCAAGTCACGCAGCGAGCTATGGAGAGAGCTATGCTCGGAGTGTCTTTGCGTGATAAGATCCGGAACCGGATATCCTGGTGCAAAAGAACCAAAGTCACCGACATAGCTCACAGAATCAGCAAGCTGATGTGGCAATGGGCAAGCCACATCGCTCGTCCCCACTAGATTGACCGACGATCTGATGAGAGTCGCGGTGAGCCGTTGGATGCAGATAGCGAGCAACCGTCCATTGTGGCGTTCTATGGGGGAGGCCTATGTTCAGCAGTGGACGTCTTTCGGCTGATGATGATGATGATGACTTCCATGGTAAATAGATGAATAGCTCACCATAGCAGGAAGAGCGCGAAGGTGCACACCTGCAGCGGCGTGTAGGGCTCCGGCTGCGCGCAGCACGAGCCGTCGTTGAAGTTCATGTGGTCGTTGCAGAACATGTTCAGCAGGATCTGCGCGCTGTGCCGCAGCGCCGTGCCGCTCAGCGCCGCGCCCTCCCCACCAGCAGCACCAGCAGCGCCAGCAGCACCAGCAGCACCAGCAGCACCAGCAGCACCAGCTGCACCAGCTGCCACCAGCCGCGCCGCGCTCCAGATGCGGGCCGCGCTGTGGGTCAAGATCTGAACACAAATAATACAGGGTTACCGGTGATTCCGAGCATTCCTTCCACGGTGTGATAAGACAATCTAATATGAATTAGTACATTGTTACACGAGTGGTGAAAGTGACTTATTTAGTCCCGAGACGGGGTTTGGCGCCCGAGCGTAGTGAGGGCGCTAATAGTTCGAGGGCCAAAATAAGTCTTTCACCCGAGGTAAACACTGTGATTTTCATTACGAATACAAGGAAAGTAAAAATAAAAACAGGAATTGGCTAAAGAAAAAATATATATAAAAATATAATAAAAATCCTACTAATATTATAAATGCGAAAGTTTGTGAGTGTGGATGTATGTATGTATGTATGTATGTATGTATGTATGTATGTTTGTTACTCCTTCACGCAAAAACTACTGAACGGATTTGGATGAAATTTGGAACACAGATAGATTATAACCCGGATTAACATATAGGATACTTTTTAACCCAATAATCTAATACTACGCGGATGAAGTCGCGGGGCACAGCTAGTATATATATAATGCTCTACAACTCGAAAAAAAAAAGATCGGATTGCCGCCTATTTTGTTTTTTTTTCGTTGGCCGGCCAACTTCATTATTTAGCCATTCTTTTTCATTTTCATCTGTCTTTAAATATTTTGCCCAAATCTATGTTATTTTAAAGAAATAGTTGAAACGAAATTTTAATTAAGTCATTTAACAATATATATTCTTTAATTAATATTACTTAACTTTATGTTATTTCAATTTTACATCGTGCTGTAATTGAGTGACTGTAGAAAAAGTTTGAACATGGTTCCATAGAAATGTGAAAATGGAACTAGTTTTTTTTTATAATTTGACAGCTGTCAGTTGAAAGCGATTCTCCCGGGCCGGAAAAGTATTACTTTCAACCCGCTCCTCAGGCAACTTCAGACCTACTTTCAGAGTATGAGTAATGAAAAAATATTTTCAAATGTTGTTCACCAAAAGAATTGTATATTTAGTCATAACAGTAATGTGGCGTTAAGACGGCGAAGTGGTTGATTTTACTGCCACATTGCGTCAAAAGATGTTTCACAGGAAAATAAAAAAACAAGCCCGCAACGCGAGACGGAAAACTGGTCGTTATTTACCATAGACTCACCTCTACCGCAGCTCTGTTGTACGCATCAATATCATTATTATTAATCCTCTTATTATCTCCCTTCAGTTTCGTTGTGTCTACCGACTCGATCAATTTCCACAGCACTTGCGTCTTCTTCGCTGCAAGCGAATCTATTGCTTGCACCAACCGCGTAAGGTTCCTTTTGTACTCGTCGAGCAGCAGGTCTGTTGTGTTGCGAGTTTTGAGAAGCTTGAGGCCTGTGGAGGCTATTATGACTGAAGGCGGCTGGTCGGATCGTTGCCTGTTAATTTAAAATGAGACTTAAATCACAGTGATAAGCTTTATTTTCATTGTATACTCAAATATGAGACATAAAAGCAAGTCTAGCGCACTTGGGCGCATTCTTTCTTTGCCACCCTACTATAACACTTTGTAAAGCCAAAATAAAACATAAATTCCTTTGAGCAATATATTGACGGATCGCTACAAGCGCATTTATATTTTGTTCACACTGCATAAAGTGTGTTATCAAATTTGCAAATAATATAAGTGATATATCAGTTATTTTTTACCCACTCACCAAGCCCGGAACTGGTCGACCATGGTTTTAGAGACATCGTCGCTGTATATAAAGGTCACTGACAACCTTAACTTGTTGTCTACATAAGTGTAGTTGGGCATGTGTTGGTCCATAGAGTATGAGGTTTCGATGTCAAGACGTGTTTTCAGAACACCTAGCATGACAAAGTTCAGCATTAATTAAAGAATTTAAACTAGTGTGATTTAATTTAAGATTTTATATCATGAATACGGAATTCATATTAGTATTATAAAAATAAAGTAAAAGCTACTCTCGTAATCCGGGAATAAAATGCAAACTCGACTGATTCCAGTGTCAACATCAGGCGCGCCGCGGTAGATATTTTGTTTTGACCAAATGAGCTCGGCCTGCTATGAAGGAAGCTTAAAAGTGTAAGTCAGAAGCACAATTATTATAAAAATAATAAGAAAAAGTAAAAACCTCTTTAGGAGTCTGTTTTCTGTGAATATGATATTTTATTTCTTATTTATATAAAGTGACATTAGCACTTGTCAGTTTACATCATGTAATAAAAAACCGACACAAGTGCATGTCGGGCCCAGCACAATGAAGGGTTCAGTAGTCATTTCAACGGTTGCTAGTGTTGATGCGTGCACTATATGCCTTCATATTAAACATAATGAATCCGATAGGTACCTCTCCCGCATGTCACAAAACAATAAGTGTTTCCAGCTTAACAAAGTTCCAGCGAATGGTAGCCACTCAATGGGTAAATTAGTGAAACAATACAAATTGGGAATGTTGAATGTTAGCTCACCTATATAGTACTCATAGAGCTGTTCAAGTCTAGAATCCCCGATGAACGCAAAACTATTGTATTTGCCCCAAAATGCCAAATATCGTAAACAGCGCCTTGCATCTCTGAAAGAATATAAAATTAACATTTAGTGACGTCCGCTTGTCGTCGCCGCTAGGAACGCCGGAGTAGTTGAGGGTCCCATTCCCACAGAGTTAAATTTCTAAAATGGCCCTTGCCTAATTTTCCTTTGGTCTAAGTGACGCTGGGATCGCCAGCAATCCTTTGAACGTACAAAGGATTGCTGGCGATAGGCTTAGTTGATATTAGGTGATTAATGTTACAACCAATCGCTGCTCAGCCTATTTCTTTAATTGAAATAATATATAGCTGTGTCTGTACTTTGAAGATAATTTTGATTTCAAACATGGTTTTATTACAATTCTTGCCTGTTTGTTGTGAAAATGGCTGAATGAATATCAACAGGGTTTTCACTAATAAATATTGTAAAAAGTTGGAGTACAAAATAGGTTTTTTTTTTTTTATTTGACTATATGTTGTTTGCCAGAGTGGCCATAACAACTTCACCCGGACAGAGGGCGAGCGCAAGTGCGCTCCAGCCAGAGGGGCAGGGGGGCAGCTAGCTCAAGGGCGCCACAAGGGACACGACCTCGGCTTGGGCCGCTGCCAGGAGAGGTGGCGAGGGTAAATCTACCACCGGATCGGAACGTGACCTCGACTGAGAAAATCTAAAAAATAGGTTGAGTTCCAAAACAAATTTAACATTTCTGAGCATTTTTTTTTTGCGGTTTTACATCTTCAAAACTACAGTAGGCCCATGTTGTATGTTTCTGATCTTCACAATGCCGATAGAATCATGATAGGAACTTACGTCTTGGAGTAACGATGCAACATACATCCATACGGCTGCCACTCATGGTCTCCTTTATATCTCCCTGATGATAACAGCCACGTACACGAGTCGGTGCCTAAACATATATTGTCATATAAATATTTGTTATTAATAAATTAAACTTCTTATTCAATATCATTATCACTTTCGTATGGTGATAAAAAACATTGTGTGGAAACCTGCATGTGTTAGAAAACTAACAAAATTTCGGAAGACATGTGAAGTCCACCCACCTCCCACTGGTCAAGCGTGGTGTATTATAGCCGCAATCCCCTCGCATTGAGGGGAGGCGCGTGTCCAGGAGTGGGACATTAAAAGGGCTACTTTACTATTCTTATTATAATGTATTCATCTTTTATTAACACATTGTTAGACGAATATGGCCCAGAGGTCTCTCGTTGGTTCCGCATTGTAAGTATCAATTACAACTGCAACTGTTAGTTTAATTAATAATAATTGGTGGCTTACCATATCTCAAGTGAAGTACGCCGTGGTATCCAATGAATCCGATTACTAACACTAGCGCAACTCGTTTTGCGTTTTCCACGTTCAACTGGTCTATAACCCATTCCGCTGAAGACTTTTTGCAATAGGAAACCATTGCGACCACCACGACCACTTAGTTTTCGAAAAAAGGTGGGTAGATGATAAGTACGACACAATTTACAAAGAAATAAACATCAAATTAATTAAATTACACCCGCTAGTGAGAGTAGTACGTATTTTGTTAGATACGGAATTCCCTTTTTTTATTACTATACTACCACAGTTTTACTATTTTCCTAGTTTGAAACAAATCATATCAATGAAATCAATCGCACCGACGACCAAACCACATTTTGTTTATATAAAACGCCATTATTTTACTTTTATAGGTGGTTGGTAGCGTGTACAAGATTTAACCAATCATAATAGGGCTCCGACGACTTTAACCAATTACCAAGATGAAAATTTATTACAACCAAACTATCTTATTGCCAAGGTAACATGAATGCATTCCTAACTGTCATTCAGATGTGACAGTGACAGCCTGTAAAAACTATAAACCGTAATGTCGGAAACAGGCGCAGGAGCTAGTCCATGCTGCCAATTCTAAATCTACATCCAAAATTAAATAATAAAGACGAGTTTAAAAATAATAATATCAGTCAATTTGAACATAAAGTTAAATAGGGCAGTGTTCTAATAAAACTAAATTCAATAGTGCCCTCTAGGAATATTATAATAGCGTGGAACGTAGATTATTATTGTATAATATGGTAAAATAAAGTGACATATTTTTTGTATTAGTAACATCAAACGTCTAATTGGATTACAATGGCGGCTATGTCCCCGTCTGAGGTGAGTGAAAAATAATTCGAAATGCATAGTTTCCCCTAATTTTAAGACATAAATCGAGGAAGTCTATTCAAACTACTGCATACTGTAAATGATTTTTTTATGAATTATGCGCTATAACTGCAATAACAATAAATGTTTCTAGTGTGACAGTTGTTAGATTTTTTGTTGAGATTTTTGTTGTGTCGTGTAAATTCACAGATTTAGTTGCTGCAAATTGCACAATACTCGCGTGGTTGCAACGTGCTGTCGCTAAGTTTTGATGTGAAAAAATGTTAGATGCGTTAAATAATTGGTATATTTTAGCGGAGATTACAAAAAGAACTCATGTCTCTGATGAAAGAACCACCTCCAGGAGTCACCGTGGACGGAGATCAGGCCTGCCAAAATCTAACACTGTGAGTAAAATATGATTAAATCCACATTAATAATGCGCAATAAATGGAGTATGAAACATACATGGTTTCGTTTAGACAAAACTAATCACCCAAGATCATGGTGTAATTAAATAGACAATCTATATAAATTTTAATAAAAGTGTATTTATATTTTATAATCACATTGGTGTTTCTTCTGGTGTGAATCAATTTAGATTTTGAAGCGTGCACATTTTATTTATTAATGCTATTATAAAAATATCGCCATCACACCTATTTGCCCCAAAAGTGTAAGCAGAAGTCACCCCAGTGCAAACAATTAATATAGGTAATTAATGACTTATGTACAAAATAAAATGTTAAATTATGTTAATCAAACTAATTTAACCTAATGATAATTTCCAACTATAGATTTATCCACAATACAATAGTTTAAATTACTTTCATACAATTTATGGTACTGGTTATGTTGGTTATGGTATGTGATCAAAACTTGTTGTATTGCCATCCTTTTCATGTTTGTAACACATGAGCAAGACATCAATATTTTGAGATGTGTCAAGTTTAGTTTAGTTGTAATTCATAGTCAATGGAATTAGCACTATTGTTTACTTACAGTCCCCCAAGTTAAAATCAAATGACACCAATCACTTTTTGTGTCTGATATCTATTACCTACTAATATCTGAATAAAATTTCACAGTTTATTTATATAATCATGATTGATTAGGTAAATACATTGAGGTTGCAATAACCAGTGAGGCTAATCTAATATCCAACATCCTTCAAATAATTTTAGGGAGGTATTTCCAGTACCTACTGTGTGTATAGTAACAGTAAATATAATGTGTTTATAGTAACATTGATTGAACATGAGATTAAACTTTGATGTGGGGATTCCCAAAATGAGAAGTATTATTGACCTGGATCATAATTATAGTAACATTATGTTGTGAATACCAAAATATAGAACAGTATCTACTACTTTAGTCATAGTAAACTTAAATTTTGTTTGATAAAGTGACCTATGATCCTGGCCAATGACATTAGTGACCTACTGAACATGTTTTACTGTGGATCCAAAAGAGCTTGTATCTTGGGAGCCCGAAACGCGTTCCCTGAAGTGATAGGCAGAGATGACCCACATTTTGCCAATTATGTTTCTGGTTCCAATGTAAAATTATATTAGGAACATTCCCCGTCAATGTGAGGTGGATTCAGGCCATAATCCACCATCCTGAAATTCATATGCCTTTTGAAAGACTGTCAGGTTTCCTCACAATGCATTCCTCCACCATTCAGCAAGTACCAATTTTAGAAATATATTTGCACATCAATTGATTAAAATACCCAAAGATATAAAACCTGCTCAAACTGTGTTTAAATAAAGAAAAATAAATAAATATTCGCCAGACTGACACACCAAAATTGTATGCTACCAGACTAAGCAACACTTGTACTATGGGTACCATACAATAGACCGGGAGCGATCCTAGTGAAGCCCAGACTTGGCCAAATTATGAAAACGCTATTTCTGAAATTTGGGCCGACGGCAATCGAGTCCACAACCATCCAATAAATGAGCACTGCTTCGTAATATGAAGTCTATATGCTGTTAAATACTCTTCTATTGTGCAGGTGGACAGTACACATGGAAGGGGTTCCTGGCACACTGTATGAGGGTGAAAAATTCGTATTGCAGTTCAAATTCACAAACAAATACCCGTTTGATTCTCCCGAGGTAAGTCATACTATTAAATAGTTTATTTTTATAAAAAAGAAACAATTTCTCCCAGTGGAAGTGTTTAAAAATTTTGTGGAGTGACATTTTGCATCTGCCTTAATGTCAAGATATTGTTATTGAAATAATTTAAGGTGAAGGCGCCTGTCTAGCCCGCGAAGTTCAAATTTTTTGAGTTCTTTTAGAAATTTTTCAAAATCTGACAATGATAAAAGACAAATTTTGTAATTCGCGAAAAAGACCGTGTGCAGTGCATTTATTAATACATTTATTTTACTCTAAATATTATCACGGTGGATATGATACTAGTAAATCACTAAATATACAAAAATTGCCAGATTATCTGGATAGCTGTCGTTCTTGAAATGTTTTAGAGTAAGTTGGATATATTAATAAATGCACTGCACACGGTCTTTTTCGCGAATTACAAAATTTGTCTTTTATTATTGTCAGATTTTGAAAAAAATCTAAAAGAACTCAAAAAATTTTAACTTCGCGGGCTAGATGGGCGCTTTAGCCTTAATAAATAGTCTTATATTCACACAAATCATTAGGTATTGTTGCCATAAAATATAGACAACAACAGTGCTTTGTGTAAATGTTTCGTCCAATGCAAATCAAGGGTAAGGTGAGCTTACAAATAGTTTTGTGACACACTACGTTTTTTAAACGCGCCTTCGACCAGCGTTTTTGACGTGCGTCGACGGCGCGCTTTTATCCTACAAAAGTCTACAGGTTGCGGCTGACTCGCGTGCGTATCGCGTCTGTATCACAACAAACGCGCGTCGACAGCGCGTTTAAAAAACGTGGTGTGCACAGGCCCTTAGACTACATCCAATTGTGACCTATGGTACAGGCAAGGACAAGACATTTTCCTTCCTGTAAGGAAAAATAATCATGAACACACTGCCCATGGCGATATCAACTGCATACAAACTTAGTAATTGCATGTGAATCATGTGATAATTAACACGTCTCTCGCGCCTTGTGACGTCAGGAATCCACATTATAAATTCTCCATAAACACTCATCATCTATACAAATAAATAAAATTGGAGTGTCTGTTTGTAATATCAAAATAACACCTTTTCACTAAATGCATATGAAAGTACATACGACAAATATAACAAAAACGCGATTTAAAAAAATTTTGTCTGTCTGTCTGTCTGTCTGTCTGTCTGTCTGTCTGTCTGTCTGTCAAGACCTTTTTTCTCAGAAACGGGTAGAGTTATCAAGTTGAAATTAATACCAAATATCAAATGCTATGGTCCCTTGTAGGTGTAAAAAAATTAGGCTTCTAAGTCAACGCAATCAAAAGATACGGTGATTTATGTCACATATTTTGATACTTTTCGCAAATTCACTTATCAATACAAAGGAATCAACGCACAGCCCAAACCGCTGGTGTTAGAATCATGAAATTTTGACAGTAGGTACCTTATGTACCGCAAGTATCCACTAAGAAAGGATTTTGGAAAATTCCACCCCTAAGTGCATAAAATAGGGGGTGAAAGTTTGTATAGGGTAAAAAAAATAAATGAACCTGTAGACATGAAAATAAGTATTGAGGCTACTTATAACAAATAAAAAATATTAATTTCAGCGTTTTGTAAAATTCCACCCCTAAGTGTGTAAAATAAGAGTTTGTATTGTAGTTTTTATTCAGTTTGGTTGCAGTTTGTATTGGGTTCCCGAATTTTTTTAAGCATTTTTGGGAAGTTTAAGCTATTTATCATTAAAATATCTTGCCGGTATCGATATTGGAATCCAGGAATGGAAAAACTATCTAAAATTATAATAAAACGTTGGACGGAACCCTCAGGGCGCGAGTTCTACTCGCACTTGTCCGGTTTTTTTTTTCTATAATAAGCCTAAGTTACTCCTTATAACATTAGCTATCTGCCAGTGAAAATCCCGTCAAAATCAGTCCAGCTGTTTCGGAGATTACCCGAAACAAGCAGACATTTTTTTGTAATATCGCGTTTTTGTTACAAGTACCCTATGTACTTTCATATGCATTTAGTGAAAAGGTGTTATTTTGATATTATAAACAGACACTCCAATTTTATTTATTTGTATAGATGGGTATCTCAACCTTAAAATAATGGACTGGGGGTAATCCTCACACCCAGACCAGGGCAAATTACGAAAAATATAATTTACGAAAATTACTGAGACGGCAATCTAACACGCAGCCTTTCGGTGCAGTAAGCCTAGTGAGGCCTATACCCTAGCACGCTCAGTCCACTCGGACCCGAATTAATAAATCGACCTCAAGTTTGAGTGCGTATCTTAAGTACCTACGCTTTTGACATGACATTTTGTGCTGGTATGACATAAGAATGACATTTAAAAGTTGGCTATCAGACTTGAGATCGTTTTATTAATAAATACGGGCTTCGCCGAAATTATTAAAAGTATCCAGATGATTGTAAGTAGACTAAAATAACCCTTGACATTTAACTATCGGAGCAATACCTACCTACCGTATTAATTTAGGTATTAGGACATTAGGTACCGGTTGATCGAGGATTTAACTTATTTACCCGTGATCTTGTTAATCGACAAATTATCGCAAGCCTTCAGCTATCGGCGAGCCCCCATACAACCTTCGAATGTGACCAGTTGCCCTCTAAAATGTATAAATTGACATTAGTCATATATTCATAATATATTAAGTTAGCTCGTGGCGTCGTTTGTAGACAATCTAGTTATCGGATTTACTGACCGAATCAAAAATAGTTGCCATGCTCCCAGCACTCTTACGACTCCATACTAAATCGTTAGCTACGCACACAGACCAAACAAACTTTGGGCACAGATAACTTACGTAATAAAATCAAAATAATCCCGAAAACAGTTACAACGCGGGAGCGGTGGCAACGCCACTCTGATTAGTCGCGAGCGGAGGCGGTGCATTGTGATTGGTCTATCTGAAATAATAATGAATTGGGATTGGTCAATTGTAAATCTTATACGCTTTATTACCGTATGTCTTTCGGAAACTTGTCCTAGAGTTTGAGACGTCTTATGTGTATAATACTAATACAAATTAGTATTTGACGGTTAGTGACGAATTGAAATAAAACTATTTTTCGGATTTTATCGCGTTTATTAACTTTATGTTCCCGACGTTTCGGTTGCTTTACAGCAGCCATGGTCACGGGGGGACTGAGTTAATAAACGCGATAAAATCCGAAAAATAGTTTTATTTCAATGTGTAGTATTCGCGTAAATATAAGAAAACGGTTAGTGACGAAGTTTATAAAGCTGTCCTGCTAAAATTAAACTAGGCTGGACTCATAATAATATCTGCCACATATCTGAACAATGGGACAATATAACCAAAGAGAAGTTCCACGAATATGAGCCCAGTATTATGTCTGACGCGTCTAATCGCACTAATGCCATTACCTTGCACATTTGCGTACGTCATTATAGGAAACTCAATTAGTTGTGCAATCAATAACTGTGTATCGAGCCTTTAATGTACCATTGCCAACACCTCTCGAGATGAGACAGGTTCACGCAGTAGTTGTGAGGCCATAAGCTGGTTAATAATATATGATAATATGTATAAATAATTATCTTGCTTTATTTTAAAAACAAATTCACAAATATTTTTAATTGGTGCGAGTTTTTTGATGCTAGTTCGATTTTAGAATGAAGTCCGCAGACAATCATAACTACTATCCGCCTAATCTTAAATACCATAGCCTATGGATGTTTGCAATATCAAAAGTCATTGTTCGGAAGGGGGAGCGGAGGTTAGACTTTCGGCGCTCTCACTCACCATACAAAACGCAGCTATAATAGCTACTACTTTACACCGGACTTAATAGTAATAAATATCCCCAGACTGACACACCAACTGTATGGTCCCAAACTAAGCAACGCTTGTACTATTAGTACCGTACAATGGACTAGGGGCAATCCCAGTGACACCGATAAGGGGGAAAATAACGAAAAGTCGTTGCCGAAATTTGCCCAGGCGGGAATCGAACCCGCAACCACCATGTGCAGTGAGCCGAGCGGCCTACACTCGAACCACTGCGTCAAGCGGTCGTCTTGTATTGGTTCGATGCATTACTTTTTAACCCCCGACGAAAAACGACGGGTGTTATAAGTTTAACATGTGTATCTGTGTATCTGTGTGTCTGTCTGTGGCAACGTAGCGCCCAAGCTGATGAACCGATTTCAATTTTGTTTCTTTTGTTAGATAGGTATTCTGATCGAGAGTGTTCTTAGCTATGTTTCATGAAAATCGGTTCAGCCGTTTGAAGATCATCAGCTCTTTTGTAGGTTGAAAAAGCCACATTCACGGCCAAAACCAACTTCCACGGCTCGAATCCGATCGAAATTTGGGCTCATTGGAATAATATCTTTGCATCACTTGAGAACGGCTGAAACGATTTCGCTTTATTATATTTTTAAATGATCGTAATAGTCTGAACTGGCTTTTTACAATATTATAAATTTGAAAAGTTTCCCGGATTCTGGAAAAAAAAATGATATTTTATCAATTTTTATATGAGATTTGTGTATGAACTAAAGACGTTCCATAAGTCACGTATCAAATGATGGATACGCGCACGCGTAAAATTTTGTTAATGGTCATGGAATATTACGCAATAATAATTCTAGAGGGCGCTGCTCCGCCATTGAGAAAAAATACAGAAAAGAAACAAATTTAATATAATTTTAGCGTTATTTGGACGAACTAGGTAAAATATACATTTGATGAAAAGGTCGTCGCATCGGGGGTTTTTTAAATTTTCAATTTAGAGTTATTACTGTTACACGATGACGAGACCTAGCCAGGGGTGCTACCCTTAGCAACATATCTTTACTAACGATACCAAATTATCGTTCGTTCCGACGATATACGATGGCAAAACAGAAGGAATTTAGAGTAGGATTCGACACGACAAATTTCACGATATATCTATTATCGTTGCACTTCACAAGAACTCTTTTTGGTAGAGTATATCGTGTATTTTGAAGCGATGCTTCTAAACGGACGCTCGCCGCACGGCCACTCTATCCGTGCTAAGCGTCAGTAGCGTTACACGATAAGTATTTATAAGTACACAGAGTGGCAGCTGCGGCGCCCTACGCTTTATACTATAAAGCTGCGCTTCTTTCGGGCGTCCTTACACGGCATTGTTTATTGTATTCCAGGTGACGTTCATAGGCAACAACATACCGATACACCCGCACGTGTACTCGAACGGGCACATCTGCCTGTCCATACTGACGGACGACTGGTCGCCGGCGCTCTCCGTGCAGTCCGTGTGCCTCTCCATCGTCTCCATGCTCAGTAGCTGTAAGGAGAAGGTGACGTCATCATTGCACAGCTACCTCTAACCCCCTCGTGTAATCGTCCAAGCTTGGTTATCTAACCCCAAGGGCAATATTTCACAGACTACCAAATTTTATTTGTCATTTACCAGTTTCATGCAATTCTACTGGTCCCCATTGATGATGATGATGATTTAGCCTTTTTGACGTCCCACTCCTGGGTACGGGCCTCCCCTCAACATGAGGGTGATTCAGGCCATAATTCACCACGCTGGCCCAGAGCGGGTTGGCGGATTTCACATGTCTTTCGAAAATTGGTTAGATCGTCTAAGACATGCAGGTTTCCTCACGATGTTTTCCTTCACCGTAAGCAAGTGATAATCATATAGAAATTATGATTCCCACATAGATTTCGAAAAATCCAGAGGTGCGAGCCGGGGTTTGAACCCAAGACCCGGTGCCCGCAAGACGCGTGTTTTAACCAATCGGCTATCACTGCTTGCTGGTTCCCATTAGGGCTAGGGTATCTGGACCCACATGCCAGCCAGTGCTAAATAGATGATTTATATTTCAGAAGCGACCACCTGACAATTCGTTTTACGTTAAGACCTGCAACAAAAATCCTAAGAAAACAAAATGGTGGTATCATGGTAAGTTTTTTTGTTATAATTAAGTACTGGGTACCTATTTCCTCTGTTTCTTTAGTATCCACATGTACATGATTAGTACACAAATGCCAACAAAAGTCTGTATTTCGATATTGCATCCCAAAAAAGGCCAAATTTGGAACCTTTGAAATACGAAATTCCATGGCTTTTAACAGTTAGCTATCGTGTGAGATTCTCAATTACGTAACTCGCTAACTTAATTCCAGAAAATTCTTATGATTCCAAATTACTTGCCATATATACCTTCCTATTGGACCTTAACTCCGGCTACCTCAAAAGGTGATGTCCTTATCTGGCCTCGATAACAAAACCAAATATAGATAGATATTTATATTATACATAACCAAATCAGTGACATAGAAATGTTATCGATAATAACGCAAGATAGGCTGGCTTTGACAACAAAGTACAGTCATCCGATGCATGCTAATATAGGCGACGCATCTAAGCAACAGCTGCATAGGACATTGGGAAGCAGGCTAAGTAAATGATTTTGTTTGTAATTGCGGCAAATGATACGCGTTGAGTATGCGGAACTCTTGACTTAGCCTACTTAGTCGGAGATGGTGGACTATTTCCAGGCCTATTTATGTGATGACAACAAATTAAATTTATCGCGAATGACCCAATTCTCACTATAGGCGTTAGTCGCCAATGTTTTGGCAGTAGAAGTCGATTATAGAAAAATAAAGCAGCCAGACACACCAATCGTGTCCACAAACTAAGCAATGGTTGTAATGTAACGGTGGTAAAGTCAAGCTGTAATTGATTGACTACACCTCATCCCCTATTCTCTATTGATATTTTACACCCTTGAGGGTAAAACTTTTACAAACTATGAATTTCATATTTATTTATATCGAATCAACAGCCTAAAAAAATTTGTTTCAAGCTTGTCTCTCTAAAAATGACGATACTTCCATACAACTTTTCATCCCCCCTTTCAACCCTTTTTTGCATTAAAACGTCTATGTCCTTTCTCAGGCTCTAGATTATCTGTGTACCAAATTTAATTTAAATCGGTTCAATAGTTTTGGCGTGAAAGCGCGACAGACAGACAGAGTTACTTTCGCATTTATAATATTAGTAAGGATTATCAAATCAAATAACACTTACCTTTCTCTATTCCAGACGACTCTATCTAACATAACATCGCGAAGCTGTATCGAGCATGGACGATAAAATCTCAATATGTGTAAAGTGTTATAACAATACGGCATGTTATTATAAAAATGTTATGTACATAAAGAAACGCGCGTGGCCGGCCGGACACGTGACTGGGCAGGCTCCAAGGCTGCAGACTTGGAACTGCAGACTCTACTTTGCAGACTCGAAGCAATGCCGACCGCACACTTATTTGGAAGACAAAATTATAATTAATAGCAAACAGCAATGACTTATAAGGAATAAAACCTGAACCTTTGATCACTGAAAACTGGACTCTGAGATTACAATAATGTGCAGTAAACAATTGCAGAGTTTTCCATGTTCAACTCTGGACTTCTGACTTAAAGAGTCTATGGATTGCAGAGACTGCAGGCGACCTTACAGATGGACGATTTTGACGTTGGCAGAAAACTAAATCAATGAGTGTGTCTAGTTAATAGAAATTTGGGTAAGTAAATAATTAATATAAAGTGAAACCTTCAAATCTGGCTCTGTCCTTTTCTAAATAAACCCAAAACGGTTTTGTATTGTTATGATTTGATAATATTTTTATAACATTTATTATACTTACACATTTAAAAGTTATTTAAACTTGTTATTTATACTTAAATACAGAAACGTGTGTTGTTAAAAAGCAATGGAATCAGTGTTTACCCAAATTTTTAATTAACATAAGTTTGGTTATAGCTAGCAACTCAAAAGTAATTGTATAGGTATTTCAAATGACTGTATGCAAATGCCGGGCAAAATTTAGCAATGAGTAACTTATTTCAATTTTTTTTTTTCTTCATGATTTTAAAAAGCTTGTTTGAGGTATATTCTTCACTAAATTGAATTACATTCCGATAAACCGTGCGTCTTTAAGCTCTCATAAATAGACCAATGAAATCGACTCATCCTCACGCCACAGTCTTATCACGTCATAATAAAACGATTTTATTGGTCTGTTTTTATACTCGCGCTGGTTGGCTATAACACCAGCATTGCTAGCTATAGTCGTGCACCAAATGGAGATTGTCAGTGCTAAATTAAAGATATTACTGTAAGTAGGGTAATAGGATATGAAAATGATAATGTACCGCGTATCGCAAGAGTTGTTTGCGTCAGTCATCCTTGGTTTAGTTGTATATAATTTTTAATGGTTATTATTGTGATTCTACGCTATTTAGTCAAAGTTTGGTACCTACTGCTGATCTAGCACGCTCAGCCGCGTCAAGACAACATTGTCTCATTTATCTTAAGAATTATAAAAGCCTCAGTAGCTCGTTGAGACAAAATCCATGAGATACCTTGTAGCAGTCGGCGTGCTAGATGTATTACCCATTTTTTTCACAATATACGCTTTTTATAATTTACTGAATTTATTCAAATGTTCACAAAGGCCAATGCGTGTTCATTAAAATAGGCGAAAAATGTTGCGTTGCATGTTTCTGAACTAAACTGAAATTGTTGATTAAGAATGTTGCACAACATTATCATTTAAATAATGTATCTTGTTGCGCAACATTTGCCTATTAGCGAGCACACGGCTGTCAAATAAAATCAATTAAATTAGGAGAATATTGAAAAACAAATGTTCTACACTCTATTTTAGTCCAAACGCTTATGTTCATAATAGTTTATTTTAGCTCGTTTTATTTCCCCATGTTGTGTGATCGCACACAACGTAATCATCAAATGTTTTTTTATACAGGTTGAAACAGAAAGGGTATACTTTTTTTTATAAAACTTAACTTTGTATTTCTAAAACTATCAGCTTTGGAAGAAACTTGAAAACCAAAAGGTGTTATAGGAATACAGCTGTTGACAGATTTCATAAGTCTGCAAAATCTCACGTACTCCAACTGTCCCACAAAGCCGATAGTTTTAGATTTACAAAGTTAAGTTGCAAAAAAAATTGTATATCCTTTATGTTTCACCTAGTAGATGAACTTTAGATTATGTTATTAAATTGTATTGCGTTGGACTTGATGGTTCAGGAGTATAGTTGGCTCGGGAGAAGTCACCATCACTTCGACTGCACTAGTCTACTTCATGTGTATATAAGTTATCCAGCGTATAAATGGAGTCATATAACATAACACCACGTTGCAATCACCGGTGCTGGAGTCGTGGAAATTATTGTATATTTTAAAAAATGTGTCAGAACGTTAGACTAGCAACATTCCCGTATTATTAGATTGAAAATTGTCAAGTGTCGTACCTATGATTCAATGCATTCAAATGCATTATTGTTGCGTATTATTGAAAAACTGCTTAATTTATTGAAATAAAAATGTAATTAAACATTGTCTCTGTATTTGATTTAGTGTACTCATTGCAATGATTTCGAATTATACCAACCAGTTTAGGTGGAAGTTAATTAATTAACTAACATTACCAGAGTTGCGTTATTATTATGAAAACGCTCTGGTACTTAGTTATATTGAATACGGGACATAACGTGCTGTCGGTCTGCACTAAAACAAATTCTATTTGCAACCCTATGTGATTTGCTTAAGGACATTGTTCATTTGTCGTGTTGTTTTATTGGTGGTAGAGTCAAAGCTAATATACGGGCTAGTACCACCCTCACAGAAGATCCAAGTAAATAAGCTATTAAAGCTGCGTTTCGTACAATGAGTGAGTCGGATACCCAACCCAACCTCTTATCCTCCCATTATCCCCGTTCAAGACAGCATCGTGCGAACAATGCCTATCGCTACGATAACTGCTTAACATTAGGCGGGTTGTAGGTTAGGTTAGGTTAAGGTAAGGGAGAGTGGGTAACAGTGAACCACTTTTTTTCTTCGTCTTATTATTTTCTTCCTAAATGATGCTAGTCTCTAGTTTTTCAAAAAATCCATACGTGACATCATTCAACTACAAATCGAGCATATGGTTAAGACCCTGACTTTGATAGATTTGGTTTGAAAGCTTGATTTTTGAAGAATGGGAAATTATCCAGTTTACCCCGTGTTTGGGTTACAAGGGATCAGCACAAGGGTTACAGTGAATCTGTGGGGGCACAGTGGATTTCTGAGGATTTTTAAATGGTGAATCGTTACAATTATTACTTTTATTTGAAAATGTAAACAGTATTTCAGTTACAAAGATAACTAAATTATTAAAGACTTTTTTATGAATAATAATATTCACTTCGTTGAAATAGAAATTAACATAAATAAATCTAGGAGAATTGAACTTTTTAGTAACCTACCCAACAAATATGTACCACTTGAAAACTTAATAAATTGGCTGTCCCAGCCAGACCGGTTAAACCTGTATTAGTCGATGTGCAATAGCTTAGATTTTACACCTTGATTTTAATAGCCTGCTGCATAACCTGAGGTCTCTGATTAAGTCAGAGGAGACGCTGCAAATTGTGAACACTTGTGCACAATCACAAAAAAAAACCTGAGGGTTAGCAGCCGAATGGATTTTCCGCTCACGGTTTCGTGGCATTTTGGAATCAAAAAAATAACAAGATGAAATGAAACGTTATCATGCCAAAAAATCCAAGTACCTACGCATCTGAGGAGTAGACTGAATTGCTATCCGCTGTCACCCAAAAGCAAATTAACCACTGATACCCATCGGTTGTTAACGACAATAAAATTGCAAAAAAAAATCGAGGCTACATTAGGAAAGAAAGAGATTCAAGAAATGAACAATAGAAATACTCATTGTGGTAGGAAAATATTAATATATTCGGAATATAGACACACATCCATGCAAATCAACTTTTAAAAAGTCCTAAAAAAATACTTTAGTAGTCACTTTCTGTTCTTACCGTGGTAACGTGAACACCACCTATCGTAGCGCAGCGGAGATTGGTTCAGCGCGGGGGCAATGTAAATAGCTTGCGCCTGTCTATTTTCTATGTTTGTGAGAGCAAAACAGAGACAGATGTGGCAGTTTATTCACTGTGCCCCTTGATTCACCGTTACCCACTCTCCCTTACTCTTGATTTTCGACGGGAAAAAAATCTTGTCAGTTAAGTGCTGACTGAAAGTATAACTACTTTGTTCTGAAACTACAGTGGTCATATGTACATATAAGATTTATTTATACTAAAATATGTTTAAACTATACAATCATACTATATACATGCATACGATTAGGTTAAATCACAATGAGATTTTGATTAAATCAATCTCAATCAAGCAACATAATAAATACATAACATGTTTCTGAAAAGATATTGCCTAGTTTATTATGCCTGTATACTCCAATTAAAATGTTTTAAAACATGTTGCAATAATCTAGGCTCTATGTTTCTAAAATAATAGAGCAGTTGGTTAAAGTTAATGAGAACAAACGTGTCGTAAAATTAAAATTCTTGTACCATCTGAAACATTCGAGTGGTGTACTGGCTTAATAAAACTTAAAACTCCTAAACTTATGCTAACAGTATATTACAATATTTTTACGCTGCCCACGTTATTTCTAAATGTTATGTTAAATTAGTAATTACATAAGTACTAGCTTTTGCCGCGACTTCGAACGCTCACCCATTTATTTTGTTCACCAGCATCCCTAATTAAGTGATAATGTCACAAAATATAAATCGTTTTTATGTGATACTCGAAAAAAAACATTTTTTTTTTTAAATAAAACATTTACAGACATGACTGCTCACTGAAGCTTTTTTATACATCACACCCTTTACAATTTTATAATGTATTTATACTTATAAGGTAGCACTAAAAAATACTATTTTAAATTAATTATTTGTATTAATAATTCAAATAAATTACCTATGTACAGTAAATGCACAGACCAACCCCATTTTCGACAATGGACTGGGGAAAAACTAAGCGAAAGGGAATAACTAAAAGCGGGGCGAGAGTTAGTTGTGGCGCCTGAACATAAATAATATAAATCATTTACTGCTTTATGTAAGTAACTAGCTGAGCCCGCGACTTCGTCCGCGTGGAATTTAACTTAACAAAAAAGCCCGCTCCCGCGTTCTGAGCCCGCACGACAGGACCCATTTTTTCATTTTTTTTTTAATTTGGTTTTCCTAAAATAAAAGTAGCCTAAGTTACTGATTATAACATCAGCTATCTACCAGTGAAAGTCCCGTCAAAATCGGTCCACCCGTTTTGGAGATACTCTTTGATTTCATGTGTTTTTATTTTTTTACGCGGAACCTTTCTTGTCTCGTCGATATCCTCTCGCCTTTTTCCCAAATGCTACTTATGCGGAGGTGAAAATGTGGAATAAAACTCAGCGTATATTAAGACTTAAGTTTATTTCCTTGCAATCGTCTTCTGTATACGACTGCTCGACTTCAGAACTGTAAACCGACCCCCTCAAGCTCTCGCTTCCAATTTATCCGCCACGCACTCTTACATAACACCTTGTCATCTCTCTTACCCCTTTCTATACCTTTTACTCCTACATATAGATATGTTACAGATAAAATAATGCGACAAACACCTCTCGTGCCGCATTCCTTTGTACTGTAGCCAAAATGTGGCATAAGAGCCAGCGCTCACTAGGCGGCACGCTGCGCGGCGGCATAGGCAATGGCCTTAGCCAAGGATCATGCTCCTTGGCACACTTTTCGCCGTGCGCTGGCCTTTATGCCACAATTTTGGTACACTACGCGTGAGCTAACGTGGGGTGCTACTCTTAGCAACGATAATCGATATATCGCGACATTCGTATTGTCAAATCCTACTCTAAATTCTGTCTAAATTCCATATGTTTGCCGTCGTATCGATTACAGAACGAACAATACAAAATTATAGTTCGTTCAGACCATATACGACGGCAAAAAACATGGAATTTAGAATAGGATTCGACAATACGAATATCACGATATATAGATTATAGTTGCTAAGAGTAGCATCCCTGGGCCGGCTGAAGTTAGTTATAACAGCATCCCAGTAAACGTTCATACAGAACATTATATTTCGACGCCAATAAAACTCCTGGCTACCCAAGTTAATCCGCGCGTATTGTACCTAACTCACCATGATAACAACCATTTCGTTTATCAGTGCAAATATTTGCCTGTCTTATACAAATATATTTTTATTATGCATTTATACTGAGTGTTTTAATAAATTATTATGAAAGTTTTGCAGTAATGGCCGCAATACTACAACCACAACGATACTATAATTATTATTAGGAACAACCAAACATTTGAATACTGTTACATATTGCCATCTCTTATCTAAAAAACTACCAAGTTACAAATTAAGGCTAAAGCGCCCATCTAGCCCGCGAAGTTCAAATTTTTTGAGTTCTTTTAGAAATTTTTCAAAATCTGACAATAATAAAAGGCAAATTTTGTAATTCGCGATAAAGACCGTGTGCAGTGCATTTATTAATATATCCAACTTACTCTAAAACATTTCAAGAACGACAGCTATCCAGATAATCTGGCAATTTTTGTATATTTAGTGATTTACTAGTATCATATCCACCGTGATAATATTTAGAGTAAAATAAATGTATTAATAAATGCACTGCACACGGTCTTTTTCGCGAATTACAAAATTTGTCTTTTATTATTGTCAGATTTTGAAAAAATTCTAAAAGAAAAATTTAAAAGAACTCAAAAAATTTGAACTTCGCGGGCTAGACAGGCGCCTTCACCTTAACAATGTTGGGTTTTAATAGATTAACAATAAAGTTGACAATTCACTAACCATCCTTATAGGTTTAATGTTTATAATAATTATTATGACATGTACCTATTAATAACTAAATTTTAAAATTTAACTGATATATTTGTACGTCAGACGCATTTTAGTTAATAAACGGCAAATTTCACTTCACAGCCCTTTACATAGCAACACAGCACAGACCAATAAGCTATAGACGCTGCATAGCCGGGCTCGCCCGCTTGACTAGCTTACGCATTACCGTACTATTGTATAATTCTCTATGACCACAACTGATTTCTTACTTAGTAAGTATTCACCGTTTTTCCGAGCGCCCCGCCTACTTTTAACGATTGCATTCACATACAAATTGGTCTGTGCATGGCAACAATCAAATATGTTGCTGAATTCATGAACATCATTATAATTTAAAATCGTTGTTGCCAGTAGCATTTCATACTGCAATAGCAACAAGCGACGGAGACAAATGTCGTTCTAAGATAATGCCAGTTTACGGCAAGTGCCGCTCACTAGTTTGCGTCAAATTGCCCTCAGCTCAATGACAGTTTGCGACATGTGTCGGGCCACAGACTTATAAATACTACTTGTTTCGAGCAAGTGTAAACCAATCTATCGTTCCCGTTTAATAGTTTATCTGTAGGTAGGTACTTAACTTGTCCCATAAACTTGTCATCGGTAGAATCATCGGTAGTTGATGGGGCCATAAACTTTAATTGGAATTGGAAGTCAAAACATCAACTCCACTGTGTTCCTCGCCTGTCTATTGCTTAGTATGCTACATTCAACATTCAATACTTCACATGTCAACTTGATCTCACAATAGAAAGCTTCCACAAATTCAGATCAACCTAAAGAGAAAAAATACGACAGCAGCCGTTCCTCCCATTTTTATTATAGGTAACACCCGACCGGCGCGTAAATTACGCACGGTGGCCTCTTTGCCAAAGTAAAATCATGGCTGCATGTGGCACATTTTCTAAAAAATATGTAAGAACTTGTAACGTACAAGCATATTTTTTAGGAAAATATCTAGCTGCATCTCTATTGGGCAGTTTAGCGGACCACACCGAAGCGATCTTGAAATCCCCCTACTAACTAATTAGGATTGACCACTGTCTCAGGCATCTTACTCAAATAGTAATCATGATCATACCTTGTAACAAGCAAGCCATCTGTCACTTTCACATCACTGTCTGACGAATAATCAATGGAGTCACCCTTAGCTGTCGTCATTCGACCACCAACAGTCTTTATAATCGCATCGCCGGCACACAAATCCCATTTTTTTATGGCCGTAGCATGAAGATACACGTCGTAGGTTCCGTTGATGACTTCCATTACTTTGTAGCCAGCACCGGCAGCCTGTGATACAGTGGTCTTGTCTCCAAACGCTTTTAATGCTATCTCAGTCACTTTGCCTGGGTGCGAGCGGGATACAACAACTCGGGGGTGTTCTTTGTTTTCTTCTTGCTGGAAATAATGTATTGTGTGGTGTTTAATAAAAATAAAACAATAGTGTTTTAGTGGCTGTTGGAAATAAAAATGGGAATAGAGTTCTTGGTTTGTGAGTAGTAGAAATCAAACTTGCAAGTTCAGCTTTTATAACCAGAGTGTGGGAAAGTTTGGGAGGGAATGTGACCATGTGGCCAAATACATGTTTTTAGTAAACCACTTAAAAGTGTGTAATGTGTTTCCAAGATAGTTAGACACCGAATTAGTGTTTCAATAGGGCAGAAAACATTAGAAATTACATTTACATACATGTTCCGTATTAGGCATGTTAGTTGATGGTCTCTTGGTGTACCAGCCCCAGTAAGTCCTCGGCGGGAACGGATAGTGGATCACTCCAATAATGGGAGTACCTCTAATGGCAACACACACCATAGTCGTAACATATTGATATAGTGCCTCTGTGAACAAAACAATTTTTAATTTAATAATGCACATCACAAAACACACTAGTCCCATTAACAATAATAATTATAATACTGTCCAATCTTACCTGTGTACTCCTTCGTCGCGTCTAAAGGATCAATCCAAATGGTTACATCTTTCGCATAAACCAGTTCATCATTCATGTACTCAATTATTCGATGATTCTCCAGGACCATATCCACATCGATCGCGGGCTGGTCCTCACATCCCGAGTCGCTCTTTGAATGCTCCTCCGACACTATGCTCAGCTTGGAAAACGTGTTTTTCAACCCGTAAAACATTGCACAGTGGGACGCATAGTCAGCGTCTGTTACCGGGTCGTTCGCTCCTTCCAACGTTTTCCCTTTACTCTTAACATTCAGCTCATGATTCTTCCCGTCTATCACCTTCTTACCACCCCGTTCGGAAGCCTGGATAGCCGCTTTCAACACAGCTTTCAGGTTAATAAGATCACTTTTCTCCGTTGGGTAACTTGCACCGCCAGACCGCCAATAAATTATTAAAAATAATATAAACACTAATGTAAAACAAGCGAATTTATTTAATCTTAATGTCCCGCTGAAGTTCATTTTTGTACTTATTTAACCAATCCTCCAGTAATTTGATTATTCTCCTAAATTATCTTCCTTAATTCCTTCCCAACAGATAGATCAGGTTTTTTAAAAACAAGCAAGGAAGACAGTCCGATTGACACTAGGTGCCACTTGGGTGACACCACGACACCGGTACGTTCCACTAAGCGTTCACAACGATCACGCTCACGACCGCAGTTTTTCCCGTTCCACTTGCTTGTGAGCGTAACTGTCTTAAACTCAAGTGGAATGGATTATAGAGTTTTGAGCGTGGAGGTAAATAATACACACAGCTAGTTAAGTTAGTAAAAATAAATCAAAAGATTTAAGAGGTTAGGTTATAATCTATAAGCCTTTAATTACTAAATTAAACTTAAATAATTT
This sequence comes from Notodonta dromedarius, assembly GCA_905147325.1. NCBI lineage: Eukaryota > Metazoa > Arthropoda > Insecta > Lepidoptera > Notodontidae > Notodonta > Notodonta dromedarius. The sequence continues at coordinate 11,007,411 of LR990172.1, forward strand.
TATTGTTTAAATCTATATATATTGAAAAAAAGTATAATTTAATTTTAATGGTGTATTTAAATACATAATTTACGTTCAAATCTAATTAAAATGTCTTTAACATTCAATTCTATTAATATATCTCTTTCCGCATGAAATAACGTAACTCGTAAGTTTCAAGGTCGCCATCTTTGACGTTTTGAGTTTTGAAAATCCCGCTTTTTTTCTCAACGATCACTACGACCCACCTTTTTAGATGGGTAGTCGTGAGATTCGCGTGAGCGTAAGTCATGACGTCATGAGTGACGTTTTCGCCGCGACCACAACGACCGCGGTCGTTATGTGGAACGGCTAAAGGAGCATTTTGATCGTTGTGAACGCTAAGTGGAACGTAGCCACAAATAGCCAGCAGCTGACAGTCAATCAATCACGGATTATTGATTGACAGGTAAGTTTCAAGATAATTTTGACAGACAGACCGAGTCCCAAAAATGGCGGAATCATCGGTCGGTATTCGATGGGGTCTTGGATCGGGCCAAGGATGAGGCCCATGTTTTGGTTTTCCAAAGTGGACGGTCGCATTCTTGTATTGTATTGTTATTAAATGTGTTTGTATTGCTATTTGTTACTTGACACTGGCGAAATACCTATTAAACTGGGTGGGCCATATCTTTAAAGAAAGAAGAAGAAGAGGCACAAGGACGTGTAGTAGGTACCCGACCCAACATTCGCTTTACTAAACATACTGCCCTACTGCCGACATGTTTGTGTGGGGCCCACGGGACCCAACTGGGGCCCATCAAGTTAACGCAATTATTGCGGGATAGACAATGTCAACTTCAAGTGTAATCGACTGTCAAATGTCAGTCATGTCAAGTCCAATTTTTACTTTCAGTAATCAGCAATAATAATCAGCAATAATCCACATAAAACTCTGTTGTTGGCAAAATCATCGACTACCTAACGATGAAAGCCATATTTTTAAAAAAGAAGAAGAAGATCAGCAATCAGTCTCTATGCTCTTTGATCAGCATCATGCTATGGCAACTAGGAACATTGCATTTTGTCAATGTTTGTTATTGAAACAGTGCCACCTGTGTCTTGGGTGTGGTACCAAATGGAGCAGTGTTGCCACATAAAAATATAAATTCAGACGCTGGGAGATATGACAAAGTTTTATTATACATATTTAATTATCTTCACAATATATTAACATATTTAATTAATACAAATTTAGTTAGCTCATATAAAGCTAACGGAAATTTTGAGCAATAGCAGAATACACAAAATATTTTTTTAAAATTTTGCGTATTAAAATATTAATTCTAAAGTGTATAAGTGGTGTGCGGTCCCTCAGTGCGTTAATACGTCAATAAAAACTCCTAACAAATTATTTGTTCATGTTCCACGCAACAAAACAATGCGAAATAAGTGGCTTATTCTTCCACGGCGAGATTCAACAGCTGTATGTCTAAATACTACGATTTATTTCTGTGAAGATAATTTTGACGTAAGTTTACTTTATTGCATGTATTCTAAAACTATGTGCGACATTGTTTTTAAATTAGTAATTAATTTCATATTTTTGAGGTTAAGTTCCGTCTCTTGAATATATTCACTTTTTATCTTAATGATGGGTATCTTTTTTATTTTCCAGTTGCCAAATGATATGGAAAATTTTATGGAGTATCATTATGATGGGTTCGGTTACCCAGGTCCGCATGAAGTTAGGGTGTATTCCCACAAAATTTGAGTGTCAATCAGATAGAAGAAAACGAATGTCTAATACTACAGAACGACCATTATATTCTCAAGAAACAAAGAAAGACATATCTCAAGAAAAACAAACAATATATGTAAGAAATAATTATTTAAAATAAAATTTAAAGTCATATAACTACCTGTTTTATTTTCTAATCATAAATTGCTTTCCATAGGTGATCGGTAGTATAATATAACGCACACATGCATACCATGCGCATACACAGCTATATGTAGATATGGGTAGCTATACGTTTCCCTTGACGACAGCGCCATCTATCCCATGGATGTTCTATAGAACCGTTTTTTTTGGCGAGTTTCCTATCTATAAGGGATTGTAGTCTTTGATCAGCAGTCTGTCACTGTCATCGGCAGCGTGAGTGTGGTAACTGGGGTAGGTTCTATAGAGTACCTTGTTGGTTTTGTGCACTGAGAACGAACGAGTAGTACTATATTTACAAATTTTGCCGTAATTCTTTACTGCCTTATTACAGCACATCCTACCTGAAACTATGATTCTAGTAGATATTTACGATATGGTAAGTGGTAACAAATAATTTCATTTTTACTCATTATGAGCTTTAGGTATTATTAAAGGAAGATTAACTACGAATAAATTCCTTGCAGGCGAGCTGGTGGACGTTGGTTATCGCTTTACAAGTAATATTAATCTCTACATACTATTTTTGGGCCAAAAAGAAGTCGAAATCTTTCGATCCTCTAGTTAATGGCCAAGCTATAGAGTGGAAACCGGTCCCACTAGTGGAACACGATGTAGAAGTAGAGGAACCTCCTTTGATGGGAAAAATTGACGAGAACGCTTTGAATGTGGGCTCTATGAGTTTCCTTTGCATGGACAAGGAGGAGGCTATCATGGAAAGTGCATTAAAAACTATGGATAAGTATGGAGTTGGTTCGTGTGGGCCGAGAGGGTTTTACGGTACGATAGATGTGCACCTGACGCTGGAGGAACGCCTGGCCAACTTCCTAGAGGTTGAGGAGACCTGTGTTTACTCATATGGGTTTTCAACAATCGCCAGTGCGATACCGGCGTACGCCAAACGTCATGATATCATCTTTGCGTGAGTTATTGTAAATCGTAACGCCATTTAGTATTCCTAAAAATTGTCCGCCGTAAAAGTCACCTAAATATAGGTCCAGCCGTTTCGGAGATTAGCCGAAACAAACAGACACAGACACGAAAATTTAAAATATTGCTTTATTCTTATAAGTAGGGTACTATTATTATATTCTTTCATATGCATTTACTAAAAAGATTTATAATGTTACAAACACACAATTTTATTTATTTGTATGGTTAGAATTATTAATGATAAACTTTATAACAACAATATATTTATGAAAATAAGTTTTCAGGGACGAATGTGTCTGGTTTGCAATTCAGAAGGGAATAGATGCCTCCCGCAGCACCGTTCGCTACTTCAAGCACAACAACATGGACCATCTGGAGGAGTTGCTGGCTGAGGCCTCCAAGAAGAGGGAACTCAACCCCAGGAGACGAGCTTTCCTCATTGCAGAAGCTATATACTTCAACACAGGAGAAATGTGTGATGTTAAGAGATTGGTGCAGTTGGCTCGGAAATTCAAGTTGAGGATCATTTTGGACGAAACTTTGACTATTGGGGTGAGTAGGATGTCTGTCTTAATTCATGAAAACCAACAAAGAACTAATAAATAAATATCAGAATCGGTATGGTACCAAACTAATCAATATTTGTACTATGGGTACATTCAAATGGGCTGGAGGTGATCCAAGAGACATCCAGACCAATGCAAACATTTTGTAACTGATGGAAGAGATGGCAATATGTTTGTTTGTGAAACAGAATCAATACCAATACCTCTAATGTAGGTGTAATGTTGCTCTATAAACTGTCAATTGACGTAGGGTCATCTTATTCTATTATTGATTGACATTTGATTGATTGCTGTGGCAACACCCTTGTCACATGCCGTCTCATCACCAACCTGAGTGAGGACTGAGTTGTGGACTCTTTAAAAGCAACACTATTTTGTGTTGTAGGTGAACTTGTAAACATGTTGTGGTCTTATTTTTGCTCAATGGCAATGATGACTGTTTATTATTTTATTAATTAGCATAGGAGGTATATTCATCAACTTTTATGAAGTTTAAATTGTTATGCATGTTCATTATAACTAAAAACCCATGTAACGAAATATAACACCATGGAAACGGGAACATTTATCATAATTAACATAAATTTACACTCCACTCAATAACAACTTTTAATTTGCCATAAGCTAAGGAATCCGGTCAAGTGCGGTTCAATTTCGTAGTTAATAATTAAGTTATGAGTTCAATCAAGGAGTTTGATAATGATTATACAATTTTGTGAAATATGAATATTGGAAATTTAATTTGCTATCAATCTGTAAATAGCTTATTTTAAGTACCTACGCTCGTTTACACTTTACGACAACTCGGCGATAAAGAAAATAAAATTGTTATTATATATTTCCGCAATTTGCCCCTCCGCATGCAATATTTATTTATGAACGCGGCGGTGGTACTAATGCAACACTAAGAGTCATAATCATAATATAATAATATGGAAACTAAATCGCGGCAATCGTTTTACGCAATGATAGTTAATATCTACTATCCTTTGTCATTATTAACTATAATATAAGCAACTGGTGATAAAAAAAAGAAATACAAGGTGAAACAGAAAGGGTATACTTTTTTTTTCAAAACTTAACTTTTTAAATTCTAAAACTATCGGCTTTGGAGTGAACTTGAAAAACAAAAGGTGTTATAGGAATACAGCTGTTGACCGATTTCACAAGTCTACAAAACCTTTAATACTTCAACTGTCCCGCAAAGCCGATAGATTGAGATTTACAAAGTTAAGGTGCAAAAAAATAGTATACCCTTTTTGTTTCACCTAGTATAACAAAATGTTAAAAGACAAGCCCGCTGAGTTTCTTGCCGGATCTTCTCAGTCGAGGTCGCGTTCTGATCCGATTGTAGATATAAGAAAAAAAAAAGATAATTTGTAAGTGCCCCCGGCCCCGTAGGCCTAACGCTTTGACTTGGATGACCATTTCATTTCAGACAGCATGATTTCTCAACTCATTGGCCGCTCTTGTTGGACACATTGACTGACCACTTGCACATTGAATTGTAAAAGAAAGAAAATAAAATGTATTTCAAAACTGATGCACATTAACGTAATAATAAAATGTTATGGGGGGAGGGGTATTCACTGTCGACGGAAAGTTTCCGTGTCGGAAACGACACCTTTCATCCTTCTTCTTATTCATCTATACAAATAAATAAAATTGGAGTGTCTGTTTGTAATATCAAAATAACACTTTTTCACTAAGTGCATATGAAAGTACATACGACACCTATAGCAAAAACGCGATTTTTTTTTTGTCTGTCTGTCTGTCTGTCTGTCTGTCTGTCTGTCTGTGTGTTTGTTCCGGGTAATCTCCGATACGGCTAGACCGATTTTGACGGGACTTTCACTGTCAGATAGCTGATGTTATAAGGAGTAACTTAGGCTACTTTAATTTCAGAAAAACAAAATTTCAAAAAATGGGTCCTGTCGCGCGGGCTTAGAACGCGCGGGCTTTTTTGTTAAGTTAAATTCCACGCGGACGAAGTCGCGGGCTCAGCTAGTTTGTAAAATAAAGATGGATGCTGTCGTTTCCGACATCGGAAACTTTCCGTCAACTGTGACTACCCCCCCTGATCTTAATTTAACCTTATTATGCACGTTGTATTTGTGAAATGGAGGTGCCACCCGATGCTTAATATGCCGGGGCGCAACACAATCCGCAACCCAGGCTTTCAGCCTCTAGTCACCCCACGTACGAGAAACTTCTAGAGCTGTTATGTGTAGGCCCCACTGTAATTTGGAGGCAACCGTTATACCTAAGAAAACATTAGTAAATTCAAGTTTTTCTGTATCTAATACTACATCGCATTCACTACTTCTAACATTAGGTAATGAGAATCGCACACATTTAGTTTTTTCACTGTTTAATACATAATTATTAGTGGTGAACCAGTTATGGACTTGAAGAATAGCATTGTTTACGTCGTCCAAGTTATTTACATGTCTACCTACTTCAAAAATCACTACTAGCGCAGCAACCGTTGCACCATCTGCATATTACCGACAGGTGGTGGGCAAGCGCGGCCGCGGCATCACTGAGCTGTTGGACATCCCGCGCGACGAGATCGATCTGATCGTGGGCTCGCTGGAACACTCGTTCGCTTCCGTGGGCGGCTTCTGCGCCGGCAGCCACTTCATTGTAGAACACCAGAGGCTCTCCGGACTGGGTACGCATTACCCGTATAGTGATCTTCACTTTACTCCAAGGGACCAAGTCTGTCAACTGTTCCAATGACGCTCGACTCGCACTAGACTCGAGTCAACGTCAATTTTGATAGCTTTCCGTAGTCCACTAACCACTCACACAGCCGTGCCGACAGATTCTCGACTCGACTCTACTCACTCGACTCTTCAGTCGTTGGTGGATTTAGAAATGTTTAGCTATTACGTTTTGGCGGAAAAGGGAGATCTTCCAGCCATGGTAGATGTGGGCGGCGCGGCCGTTATGCCCCGCTGGTCTTTTTGATATGACTATACGTTGTTGGCCAGAGTGGCCATAACAACTTCACCCGGACAGAGGGCGAGCGCGAGTGCGCTCCAGCCAGAGGGGCAGGGGGGCAGCTAGCTCAAGGGCGCCACAAGGGACACGACCTCGGCTTGGGCCGCTGCCAGAAGAGGTGGCGAGGGTAAATCTACCACCGGATCGGAACGCGACCCCGCTGGTCATTCTCGGGGTCTTGTATATATAGTCACGATGCTTGCGAGTCTTAATATCGTGATTCAGTTTTTCTATGAAGAATCCGAACATTGTATTGAGACGCAGCATTCAGCGCCATCTGTCCGTTTCTGTCGGCGTTGTGAATGTGAGATCGCCACAACGAGTCGAGTGCAAGTCGAGCGTTATTGGAACGGTTAAATGACTTTCACCCTTTTCTCATTCAGAACTCATATTACAGTTCTACTGACCTTGCCTTTGTCTACAGGAAATTCCTGATCTGCCAGAAGTGATATGAACTTGTCAATATTAACGAATGCTTGTCATTTCACAGGCTATTGTTTCAGCGCGTCCCTACCGCCGATGTTGACGCAAGCAGCCATCTCGGCCCTAGACATCCTGGAAGCCAAGCCGACCATCATCGACGAACTGAATGATATCTCCAAGAAAATGAACAAGTATGTACAAATAGTTGCATCCAAAATGTCTGACATACCGATTCGTCATGCGCTATTTAGTGTTTAGCAATTTGATAACAGAGTGACGTCACAAAGGCAAATAAAGGAACATTGACGTGGCCATATCACCTCATGCAATAAAAATAAAACATTGTTTTCTTATATTTACGCGAATACTACACATTGAAATAAAACTATTTTTCGGATTTTATCGCGTTTATTAACTTTATGTTCCCGACGTTTCGGTTGATTTACAGCAGCCATGGTCACGGGGGGACTGAGGTGTTAGACGTCCTGATGTCATAGTTAGTAACTGGGTACCCTCATATTTAGTTGTTGTTTGCGGTCCGATCCACGCAGAAAGTGCTCGCAGTGTCTCGAGGTCTTGCAATAGTACACTTGGTTTTGGATTTAAGTAATTTCGAGTCCTATATCCTTAACCATTATGGTGATGGTGCCAAGCTGGACACAATTGACTACAGCTCATATACCAGCTGGCTCGACTGTTGTAGTACCACCCTCACACAGAAGATCGGCGTAAAGTATCTATTTTATAGCTGCGTTTCGTACCATGAGTCAGAGAGCCACAAGCCCAACCAAACCCTCTTCCCCTAGCTCGTCCTCAATCCGCATCAGGTTAGCAACGTGCGACCTATGCATTTGGTTTTCCCTTTTTTTTATTTTTTTATTTATGTTCAGGCATCGTAGGCCCATAGATAAATACCTTATAAACTAACATACATATTAATAATAACTAAACTAAACTATGGGTGGTGACGACGGCAATCTCCCCCGAAAGCGCCTGAACACCACACCCTTCGGTGACTGCAATTATTTCCAATATTTAGTCTCGCCAATATTTCCTTTACAATGAAGACCAATACAATCGGTGTAAGTAATGTGAACCTACACGTCAGCGAATCCCTTCGAACAATACAGGTGTAAAATTTTATGGTTAGCTTATGGTTGGTTTATGGTTTAGTGGTTAGGTTACTTACCCTAATCCCATACCACCTTCGAACTATATTCCATTTCTTCGTTCCAGATACCTCGACCAACTCGAACACTTTAGATACCGCGGCGACGAGCTCTCGCCGGTGAAACATGTCTACCTCAAAAACGACGAACTAACAGACAAACTAAAACACTCCTACCTCAGGGACATCACTAAATATTGCCTCGAAAAGGGCGTAGCCATGACGGTAGCCGCGTACCTGAGAGACGCAGAATATAATTGCCCAGAACCTTCTATCCGTTTGACGTGTAGTATAAAACTTACGGACGAAACTATAAACTTAGTTTGCTCATTACTTGATGAAGCTTATAAGAAGGTTGGCCCAAAACCGGAGTTGGTGGGTGTTTGATAAAAAAAACGAGTGGATTTTGTTTATGTTATGATATATTTATAGCGGGAAGCACATTGTTACATGTTATGCGTTACTATACCAAAGCCAAACTCGATATTTTTTATAGTTATATGAATGATTGTCAATAAGCCATGATTTAGGGGTTTATTGATTTTCTGTCCTCATTTCCTAATTATACGTTAAAAAATTACTTCCTCAGTGTTTTCTGGAACCACAATTAATGTTAAAAGTTGAAAACTAAACAAGATGTGCTGACGAGTTTGGCTTCAATATAAGTGTATTAACTTAACCTTATTAATTGTAACCAGGTCCAATCTAACAACATTCCTTTTACTAAATAGTGGATATAGTTTAAAAATATTTTACTAACCAGTTTTATAGTTGTAAGCTTGTAAGCCTACGTCGAATAAGTATTTCTTGCATTTTTTTATATATTTTTTGTATTTACTTTTTTATAAAAAGGTTTTGCACTTTACTGCTGAATTATCATGATAAAGAACGGTGGCTTAAGCTTAAGTATTAATATTTTTAGTACAGTAACTTGTGCCGTAAAACAATGAACTTTTAATCTCTAATAATTAAATCTCTTTTAAAAGAGAGATGGAGTTATGTGAAGGTGAGAGATAGATGTAGTGCGCGTTCTTTTTTTCACTATATTATAAATATTTTTCAATGTAGGTACATACTAAGACGAAGTATGTGGTGTGCCTTATGTTATGCTAGTTTCCAAATATTATTTTTTGTATTTTCAAATTAGCAGTTGTTTGTCGTCGTTAGGCTCTGGCCATAGCTATGTAGGAGATATTATGTGTTAGTATTCTTATTTTAAAGTATCGCATATGGTTATTTTTCTAAAGTGGTTGCGCTTCTCACACATGAATATTGTCAACTTCAATCATACACAAAAAAGTTATCGTGTATGTGGGAGTCCTCATATTGTTTTAGGAACTTTATGATTATAATTACTTGTATTGTTTACTTTACTAAATATTGTAATATTTTGAATTAATTCGTAATAAAATCGTGTACTGTTTAATTAATATTAAGCACAGTGCTTGTTATGTTATGAAAATAAAATATGGTCTATTTTGACGTGACATTTTACTTAATATGGAACAATACAATACAATACAATACAATAACTTTTATTTGCGAATATAGGTAGGTATACATAGATGTTACAGATTATAAAAGTGCTTATGCTATATTCCACCAATTGGCATGCAAAATTCAGATTAATTAAATGGGTCAATCCAATTAAATTAAAATTATTATCATTATTATATTATACATTCATTGATATTCATTCAATACTAAACAATTATAATAATAATCTAATTTTCCTTTAAAAATTCGTCAATAGTATAATAGGCCTTATCTATTAGGAAATTATTTAACAAACTTTTAAAAACATTAATACTATTTGTCTTTCTAATTGATATGGGCAGCTTGTTGTAAATAGCTGGCGCCATACAGAATATACTAGTGCGCATCAGATGCGTTTTACTGGGCAAGTGGTGCAGAGTATGTTCACGACGACTTCCAGAAGGGTATTCAGTAAACAGGTGTTTATTACCTTTAACAAATATTGCAACTTCGCTGATGTAAAGGGATGGTACTGTTAGTATCCTTAATTGCTTAAATTTATCTTTGCAGGTGTCTCTCTTCTTTAAGCCTGTCATTGAGCGCATACATCGCTTCTGAGCTCTGAATACCTGCATCTTGAACTACTATAGTAATCTACCTACATGCTGCTAATGGATTATTATTTTATATAATATGCATGTGTACTTATAGTGTAGTGTGGGGAAGTGGAATATCGATAAAAGTTTTACTTATCTATGCTTATAGGTAATTAAAATCAGATTGAACACGGCCGCTGATGGTGACAGTCTTCGTTGCTTACAAATACCTACTGCTTTGATTTTTTTTACCATCCTCTCTTCATACACCTAGCAACACCAAGCTAAGTGTTGCCAAACCTTCACTGGCAATCTAAAGGCAAGCAAAAGCACTCTAAAGGCTCTACCACAGTAAAGGTCTGATGGATTTAAAATCATTATCGTCTTACTCCGGAACCAACTCATCGCTCATATGGCAATACCCAACGTTCCTCTTGAACTCCGTCTCATCTGCAGCATGCAGTGGTTTCCTGATCTCCATGAGTCGTCTGTCCGTCTCCAAAGCTTGGTTCTTGTACTGCAGGTCCTTGGTGACGCGCTGGTGGTGGTTATACATGCCGTGGTATGTTGTCCTGGTATCGGGAAAAATGAAATACTGGGGATAGTTTAATCGATCCCAGTAATATTAATATCTGATATATTTTTGTCGATAGCCAATGTCTCCTCCCTATTTAACATTGACCTCCCTTGATATTAACATAGTACAACGGCGCAATATTAGGAAGTAGCTGTGCCCCGCGACTTCATCCGCGTAGTATTGGATTATTGGGTTAAAAAGTATCCTATATGTTAATCCCGGTTATAATCTATCTGTGTGCCAAATCCGTTCAGTAGTTTTTGCGTGAAGGAGTAACAAACATACATACATACATCCACACTCACAAACTTTCGCATTTATAATATTAGTAGGATATGCCCATGCCCTAACAATTAAAATACTTTCTATATTCTCGGGAGCGGCACATCACTAGACATAGGAAGTTACGTATAATGACTGCATCGATATATTATTCTATATCGGTGTCTCTGTTATATTATTATTATATTTGATGATATCCCAAAAAGGTCTCAAAGATGAGTGAGTATTCATTGGCTGAATCACGATTAAACTTAGTCATCACTATAAAAAATATTGCTGTCTTGCTTTACATATTACGACCATGAGGTCAGCATCATTGAGATAAATGTTGTAAAACACTTACAAGGCTTCCTCCAGTTTCTTCTCCAGCATATTGTAACTCATGTGCACCCTCTCAAACTCTTCGATCAGCCCCGTCATCGGCTTGTCCTGGACCCGCTCCAGCACCGGCCGCCGGGTCCTGGTCTCCAGCCTGGTCTCCACCAGCTTAGTGGGGTTTATCTTATCAGCGACGGCCGCTCGGAGACTCTCGATTTCCTTGTCCACTTTCACCATATTGCTTTCCAGCTGAAATATGCAAATTAAATACCTACTTGACGACCGCTTGCCGCATTGGTTCGAGCGTGCGCCGCTCGGCTCACTGCACATGGTGGTTGCGGGTTCGATTCCCGCTGGGGTAAATTTCGAAAATGGCCTTTTCGTAATTTGCTATAGTCTGGGTGTCGCTGGGATCGCCCCCAGTCCGTTGTACGGTACCCATAGTTGTTGTAGTACGGTACCCACAAGCGTTGCTTAGTTTGGGACCATACAGTTGGTGTGCCAGTCTGGCATTATTTATTATTTACTTAAAGGATTTTCGTTTGTTCGTTCGTGTGAGCTGTTTCAGGCCGTCCGCGACGGCTTACGACTGTAATAGCCGACAGCTTAAAGTACCTTTCGAAGCACGAACAGAAGCGCTCTGTTAAAAATGCCAGACACCACTAGAAATCCAGGCGTTTTCTGCCACGATCACTTCTGTTCATTAATCCTAGAGTCCATTGGTCCATTTCTGTTACCGGGATTTGACCGACTTTCAGAACACAAGCCATTCCCACTAGGCTACCAAGACCCTACAAACAGAATGTAGCTTAAATCCAGCATTGCATGCATCCATACACCGTGGACATTCCTTCGGTTCGTACCAAGCGTTTCGCTTCTACTTTTATTGTGCGAACTGCCAAGGAATGGAACACCTTGCCGGCGTCTTTGTTCCCGGTTGACTATAACCTGGATGTTTTCAAGTCGAGAGTGAACAGGAACTTTCTAGGCAAGTATGCACCACAGTAGTCCACATCGTCACTTACCATCAGGTGAGATTGTGGTCAAAAACTTGGCTATAACGCAATTAAAAAAAAAATGTTTACAGCCGATTGGTTAAAGCGCGCGTCTTGCGGGCACCAGGTCTTGGGTTCAAACCCCGGCTCGCACCTCTGGATTTTTCGAAATCTATGTGCGAATCATAAATTATATGTGATTATCACTTGCTTACGGTGAAGGAATACATCGCATCGTGAGGAAACCTGCATGTCTTAGAAGATCTAACCAATTTTCGAAAGACATGTGAATCCACCAACCGCACTGGGCCAGCGTGGTGGATTATGGCCTGAATCCCCCTCGTGTTGAGGAGAGGCCCGTGCCCAGGAGTGGGAAGTCAAAAAAGGGCTAAATTATTATTATTTTTTACTTTATACTTCTGCCATTCCATCTCGTTCCTGGCCCGCTGTATGTCGTACACCCTCCGGCGCATGATCAGCTCCACCTGCTGGCACTGTGCGTACATCTGGTTCCGGGCCTGCTCGCGGCTCTTGAACATCGTCTCCCGAAGCGCCTTGGACTCTGACATGAGTTGCTCAGCTATTTTGATGGTGTTCTCTATGCAGTGGACGTAGCTCTCTTCTGTCATGGTCCTGTAAAAGTAGTGGGAGAGATGTAAGGTAATACAAGTTCATTAAATAATTTTGTAGGGATTTACGTATTCCTGGTTAAACAATTGAGACCTCTCTGACACCAATTGAGGTTCTCTTACGATGACTGACGGGCAATGACTAAATTATAATATCCGTAAGGTGGATTTGGAAATCCACCTTCTAGATATAGAATAGAACCCTGTCAGATAATATTATGACGGGTTCAGTTCGGTAGGTGTGAGTGAAGATTGCCCAGTTCACTACACTTGGAACCCAGGTTCTCTTACGATCTTACGATGACTGACAGGCTCTCAATAAATTATAATATCCGTAACAAGGTGGATTTTGAAGGTTCCACTTACTGAGGTGGTACTCTGGTTGGGTCCAGCTTAAAGCTGATATCGGAACTGTCTCTGGTCAAGTCTTTGACATGGTACTCCAGGTTGAGGGTGTCATCCTTGTTTTGTATCTCGCGCTCCAGCCGGCACATCACGTTGCGGAGCTCCTTCACCTTCTCCCAGCCCATGTGGCACACGTCCGTGAGGACTCGCTTGCTGTTCTCAGCTATATGGAGCTCCTGAAAGCATTCAGAAGCAGCTCTATATGTCTTTGAATAAGTGTGTGCCGTGGCTGATCATGACCATGTGGAGACATTCTTATCCCGTGTTCATTAAGTACCTACCTATCAAAGAGAATATTACTTAGGGAGTTATTATACTTACATTATCTATTGTAAGTATTAATTATATAAGCAACTGGCGATTTAAAAAAATAATTATATTACAAAATGCAAAAAGACAAGCCCGCTGAGTTTCTTGCCGGATCTTCTCTATCGAGGTCGCGTTCCGCTCCGGTTGTAGATTTAAGAAAAATATGTATTAACTAGCTGTGCCCGCGACTTCGTCCGCGTGGAATTTAATTGACAAAATTTCATACATCTTATCTCCTTGGGGGTAGAATTAATCAAAATCCTTCTTAGCGGATGCCTACGTCATAACATCTACCTGCATGTCAAATTTCAGCCCGATCCGTCCAGTGGTTTGGGCTGTGCGTTGATAGATCACTATGTCAGTCAGTCAGTCAGTCACCTTTGAGTTATATATATATAGATGACAATTTGTAAGTGCCCCCGTAGGCCTAAACAAAATAAACGCTTTGACTTTGGTACAAGTACTTAACTTCACGGATGTACCCAGCTTAAACCCAGTCGGGGCAAATCATCTTTCCGCGTAAGGTCCCCCTAGTTCAAATATGAGTTATGTTTTTATTTTATATAGTTACCTATAAGGGCAGAATCACAAACGGGACCCTATAGCCATGTACCATACGAACCTTATTCAGCTCCTCTCCTAGCTGGTCTCTGGTCAACTCCGGGGGCACTCTCTGGTCCCTATTGGACAGGCATGTAGATATCACCATCAGGGGCACTTGGAGCGATTCCAAGTGGAGTTCAGTGGCGTTCTTTTCCTCCTGCAAAACCCTGATCTCGTCTCTCACACATTCTCGCGTGAATCTCTGTTTCTCCCTCCACGATGATACTTCGAATATCCTAGAAAGAAAGGGCCCTTCGCTAGATCTCTTATGCAGTTGTACCTATTTTTGACTCCGGCGCAACGCAAAGAGGAATGTTACAAGTTTTAATTCACCCCTTTGTGTGTATGTCTGTGGCATCGTACCTCCCGAACAGATGGACCGATTACAATGTGTTTTTGTCGAATCTAGTATTCCTGTGAAGGTTAATTAGCAAATGTGTTGATGGAACTGTTTGAATAATTAACTATAGGTATTATTCTTATGGTAGGTATGCATCGGAGATTTTGAAGGTAAGTATTTCAATATACCTATCTATAAAGTAAACAAAAGTACATAGATCAACCCGACGACCTTAAATAAGATTAATTAATAGTTAGGTAAGACTAACAATATCTAGGTACTTGGTTTCAAGCTATATTATTGTTTAAGCTTAAGCCTACGCCGCGTCAGCCTTACCTATCTCTCAATAATTCATTATTCACATAAGTATCCCATCTCGTAGTCACGGAAGTTTCGTTCCTTAGCTGGTTCCCCCGCTGCCTAAGCTCGTAGGACTCGAAGCGACGAAGCCTGGCCTCGTTCTGTAGCCTCTGTATGTTCCTAGTCCAGTCTAGCACACTTATTCGGGGATGGGGCTTCTCGAAAACAGGTACTGATGCGTCCATATTAATAAAAAATGGATCAGTAATTACAAGTTTCAAAGGTGCTGGTGGCACAAAATTGGAAATTTGTTGGATCAATAGCTTGTAGCTATGTAATTTATGAAGCTTAGCCTATTAGCTATCACAACGTTTAGTAAGAAGTATCTGGTGGTACATCGGTAAGTAGAGTATTTGTAAATTTTTTTATAGCTAAGTAGTTACCTTACCTGAACCGTTTTACTTGTGATTTGTTGTCTAATTAAATTGTAAAATATTTAAATTTCGCGCCCTCTAAGTTCACGTCACCTTGACTTACTATGGAATTGATGCTAGCCAATGATGTGGAAGATTCCTTATTATGTCGCCAGCTGTTTGCAGTCGCATTGGTTAATCAATGATCCTACGTGTATACGATTGGTGACAAAAACAGTAGTGCTACCAACTGTCACTGAGCCCGTCCGTATACAGGAAACGGAAAAAAGTTGGTCAATATCGGTGACCTGTCATTTTCAGTCAGATTTGTTTTGTATGTCAGAAAAAAATAATAATGGCGGCTGGGCATCAGAAGAGTTGATATTTCGTTTGATTTAGGTGCATTAAAATACGTTTTCTTTAAACATAAAAGTGTGATATAGTTATTAAAACATTCACTCGTTATAGAAATAAATTTTCTATACGCGATATTAGTGTGTGACTGCTGCATTCTCAGAATAAAATACAATGTAAGTTGGCAGAATTTAGCAAAATTTATTTTGTTTCGCTGTGGGTTTCTACATAAAAACATTCACTCAGGTATGACGACAGACGTGGCGGACGCGGCGGAGGTCGTGGTAGTGGGCGTGGGATCCGTGGAGGCGGTAGAGGTTCTCGTGGTGGCCGATCTAGTGACCGATCGGAGGAGAGAGGTGGAAGCCGTTTTGGGGGCGGTCGAGGTCGGGACGGGGGCAGAGATGGCGGTCGAGGATTCGGGGGCCGCGGTGGTCGCGATGACTTTGGTCGCAGTAACTTCAAGAACGACCAGCCGGGCGGGAATCTACGGAAAGTACGCTGGGACAATTTCCAGCTCACACCGTTTCAGAAGAACTTCTATGTGCCGCATCCGAACGTGCAGTCCCGCAGTCAGGCTGAAATAGAGGCATACAGGAGTCAGAACCAGATCACAGTGAAGGGGCGCGATGTTCCCGCTCCAAGCATGTTCTTCGAAGAAGGTGGCTTCCCTGACTACGCCATGAAGGAAATTCTGAAGCAGGGTTTCCCTCACCCAACTCCTATTCAAGCCCAGGGTTGGCCGATAGCATTATCTGGTAGAGATCTAGTAGGAATCGCACAGACTGGCTCTGGGAAGACATTGGCTTATATTCTACCAGCTATTGTCCACATAATCAATCAGCCAAGACTGTTAAGAGATGAAGGACCAATTGTTTTAGTTCTGGCTCCTACGAGAGAGCTGGCTCAACAGATTCAACAGGTTAGTATTTATTTTAGACATTTCTTTCTAGCCTGCCAGATGAATATAACATTGTTACATTGTAACAAATTTAAATACATACTAATGATGTTTTACAGTTTGATATTGTGTAAATAACAAATAAGTACTTATTTTTTATTGTGCCACTCCAGACCTTGATCTCAATGAACGGAATCGCTGCGGAGATGGGGGACAATCCAAGTGACTTGGACATAGTAAATTAATTCACTTATAATAGTAGAACTTAGCGCATTCTTGGCAGGCTATGTTCGAAAACCTGATTAAAATTTTCAACACTTATATTCAAAAAGTAACATTATCGTCATTCAATATTTTTCTCTTTAGTAGGTGAGGTTTCTGAACGTAACCTTAAACAATTTTATATTACTTTTAGCACTGTTGTGTTGTATTTTGCAGCTTTTTACAATTTGCGCTTTCCACTGTGATCCAAATTATGCAAGATTAAGCAATTGTTCCACTCAATAAATAGAGTGTGACGAGATGCTTAATTATCTCACCTTCTATAAAATGATGATTTGTTTGCTTGTAATAAAATCTTCTGGTGTAACTCGTTATTTTCATAACTCATTACGTAAGGTGTAAATCATTTACTATTCATTAATTTTATCAAAATATATTTGTGAGACAAAAAAAATATTATATCATAATATTTGTATATAATAATATGTATTATTTGAACTATCCCTGAAATGTAGCATAAACCAGTAGTTTTTTTTTATTAGTCTTATTTTTAATCAGTGTTGTTATTGTAGAACTGGAATTACATTTTGAACAGAAAAAAATCGGAATCCATAAAATTCCATATCTAAATTCCTGTATGTCTGTAGTTAGATACCAAATTACACTATATTTCATGTTTGCTAAGGGTGATTTTCCCTTGTCAGGTGGCCAATGACTTTGGTCAGAGTGTGCAAGTCCGCAACACTTGTGTCTTTGGCGGTGCGCCGAAGGGACCGCAGGGGAGGTGTCTGGAGAGGGGTGTGGAAATAGTCATCGCCACTCCAGGGAGGCTTATTGACTTTCTGGAGAAAGGTAAATTCAAGTTGAAATGCCTATTTCCCCTTGTACTGAACATTTATTATATTGTTTTTTTTCACATTGGTGTTCATAGCTTCTAAAGCGGCCATGACGATTACAAAAAAAAAAATAGTAAGCCTTAAAATTACTGAGCACTGGCTTGCTCTTGAATGCAAGAGAATCAGTGCAGGTTACCGAAACAGTTCAGCTTTCGAAAACTGGTATATAAATAATAATAAAAATCGCCAGAAGAACACACCAACTGTATTGTCCCAAACTAAGCAACGCTTGTACTAATGGTACCGTGCAATAGACTGGGGGTGATCCCAGTGACACCCAGACCAGGGCAAATTACGAAAAGGCCATTATCGAAATTTTCCTCGGCGGGAATCCAACTTGTAACCACCATGTGCAGTGAGCCGAGCGGCCTACGCTCGAACCACTGCGCCAAGCGGTCGTCCATATGTCCATACTTTTGATTTTGTGGAAGTCTCTAGAGAATCATGTTCATCATAGGATATCTTCTGACTGATAGATGTTTTGGCCTCGCTCATACATTATGAACATAACAAGAACAACAATATATTTCTATTGATCGGGTTTGTTTGGCTACGGAAAGAAAAGGGAATATCATCTGAAATCATGTACAGATACAACCAACCTCCGCCGCTGCACTTACCTCGTGCTCGACGAGGCCGACAGGATGCTGGACATGGGCTTCGAGCCTCAGATCCGCAAGATTATCGAGCAGATCCGTCCTGACAGACAGGTACCTGAACCATGAATAATGTTTTGGCTGAATTTCATCACTGAACTGCTATCTTTATGGGGCACGATAGCTGCTATCCCTCTTCTAATTCATTTCGTCCCTTAGCTAACAATAACGCATAAGTCATTCACCAAATTTACAGGAGACGAAAAAAACTGAGCGGTGTTAAGAGGCCAACCGACTAGCGCGCTGTCACTACTTTTCGAATTACGGCTTCTGATTGGCTGATATCATGTGACCAATGGTTAGACGATCAATGAGCAGCTCTATCTAACTAAAGGCATTAAAATGTGAAAACCGACAATTTTCGACTTGAGCGGTGTTGTAAGCTAAGGGACGATTTGTAAAAGAAGGATGGAAAACATCCGGCATCGGAAACATTCCGTCAATTGTGAATATGCCCCCAGGTACACTAGGTGCTAAGCCGGTTGCTCCGGCCTTCCAGAATTTTTTAAAAAGTCTATACTCAGGATTTCGCTCACACGTCTTGAAAACGTTTCGCTTACGCAATGATTTTCGAAACACTACTTCCAAAGCAACTATGAAACCAACAACTCTTCCAGGTCCTCATGTGGTCAGCAACCTGGCCTAAAGAAGTCAAGAACCTAGCGGAGGAGTTCCTCCACGATTACATTCAGATCAACATTGGCTCCCTCAGCCTGTCAGCCAATCACAACATCCTGCAGATCGTGGACGTGTGCGAGGACTGGGAGAAGAACGAGAAGCTAATCACGCTGCTCAATGAGATATCCACGGAGGAAGAGACCAAGACTATCATATTCGCTGAGACTAAGAGACGGGTAAGCTTCAGTCTTGGGGATGATGCAGACTTTATAGGTTCTTTTACAAGTTATCAGGCAGGAAGCCAATCAGAGTAACGCTGTGAGAGGCTCCAACATAATTGATGATATAGCAATAGATAGGCTGGTCTTTAATTTGGTATATAAGATGTGCTGCTCACTAACTCCCAAACTTACCTCTTATCTAAGTTTTCCCGTAGAGTTACAGAATCGATTTCTTAAATGGATAGGATTAAATTAGGACACATTATTGGAATTTCCGAACTGTGCAGCATGATTGGGCAATGAAAAAGTATTATAAACCTGCAAAGACCTACATCAGAAATTGTATCACGTTAGGTTGACGAAATAGCCAAGTCGATCAACCGTTCCGGGTTCCGCGCGCTCGCCATACACGGCGACAAGAACCAGCAGGACAGGGACTATGTCCTGAACCAGTTCAGGCAGTCCACGGGCGGGATACTGGTGGCCACAGACGTCGCGGCCAGGGGCCTTGGTAAGTTCAGATTAGTGGTGAAACAACAAAGATTATAGGGAAACATTACAAAAGTCTACGTTCAAGTCATCTTATGGCAAAGTTAAGATCTATGTAGCTAGTCCAAGACTAAGAGAATAGGTCTGTGTCACTGTAAATTGCCCAGAAGTTGACAATCTTATGTTTGTGCCACCAATTATATTTGTCAATGGTGGTGATCGCTCCCGCCTGTAATCTTATCATTGAAGGCATCAAACAAAAGAATGATGAAACAGATGCGAGATGATGTATAAAGACTGAGTAATAGACAACTCGCACTGTTTTACCGGGGTGTAAGGTCTAAGAGATGTCAGGGGCGTAGAGGAGGTATAATGCCATTGCTAATCAAATCAAAGCTGACGGCGCAGCAATTTCCAGTATTCACATTTTTTACATCTGTTCAAGATTAGTACGATGTAGGAAACTTCACTAGGGCTTACTCGTCATAAGGTTTTATTGATAAGTTTGATAGTACCGAAGACATTTTGCAAATCTTGAAGCGCAACGCTGGTGATTCAAGAAAAGTGAATATTGGAACGATAGGTTACCATGATGATGACAGCAATGGTTGCATAATACCGCCATATTCTCGGGCCACGATACCATGTGTTAATTTCATCGTAGATTTTTACGACAAACCTATACATGCAAATACACATTACTGTAGTATATTTTCATACTAAAAGTGATGCATATTTTGTCGTAAAGAATTACCATCAAAACAAATCCTAGCCCGACAATAGAACATAAATTTCCATGACTGACTCGGCATTATTCTCGTTTGTTGTTTTTCATTTCAGAGGCGCATGCGTGCAGTGTTAACGGCTAGACTATCGGTGTGTTGCTGACTTGATGATTAACCATTGCGATGTAAACGATGCGATCGATTGAGACAATACTCTTAACTGTCAGCGCACACTGTTTGATTGAGCATGCTGCCTCTTTAATAAGAGAGTTCACGTTATCTGTTAGGAAAACACCAATGGTCTTTCATTTATTTCACATCAAGAATATGACAAAATTTTGGGTGGGGGTACCAAATTTGGCTCTGTAAATTCAAAATCGGTAAAGTGAGACCATCAAACATGAGCAATACATGCTTGGTTATTTGTCATGAGAGATTTAAACGAACGCTAAAGGGCCTGCCCTACGCAACCTGACAATGTCGCGAGCATACGAACAGTGTGAGGGCGTTGATTATAAGTCAGCACACCGACTCTTGGCCTCCAACACTCCGGACTACTGACGGGCATAATACAGTTATTTCCAGCCGTTTCAGTGGTACGCCGTCCTGACGATGACAAGGTAAATATAATGTGTGATTTATAGTTTGAGATGAGTGTTCTTGATAAACAATTGTCGGACCCTGGATGCCTTTTAATAATAAATATAAATATCGCCAGACTGACACAGCAACTGTATGGGCCCAAACTAAGCAACGCTTGTACTATGGGTACCGTACAATGGCAAATTACGAAAAGGCGATTTCCGAAATTTGCCCCGGCGGGAATCTAACCCGCAACCACCCGGTGCAGTGAGCTGAGTGGCCTACGCTCAAACTAAAGCGCCAAGCGGTCTTTTAATACGAAAACACATTTTCATACAAACGGGGGTCGGTTTCATTTCACCAGATTTTTGCATCTAACATTTAAAATTACGATTTTACTAAAGACTTTGACTGTGTTGAGCAGATAAATCTAACTAGACCAACAATTATTTTATCTGAAATAATTTTAAGTTCACGGTTTAACATAATATTGCAACGTTACAGTTAATATTATTAATATTTACAATCAGTTAATGGTCAATCTGATATACTTTCGAAAGGTGTTCCACAGGGTTCTTTAATTGGACCACGTTTATTCATAACATCGAATACTCCTCTCAAACATCATGGTGGCATATAGTATTGAAATAATTTGTTTTTGATTGTCGTATGCAAGTGTTAACAGGCAAATTAAAGCTTGTGAATGTTCCGCGCAGACGTGGAGGACGTGAAGTTTGTGATAAACTATGACTATCCGAATAACTCGGAGGACTATGTGCATCGTATCGGCCGCACGGGCCGCTCACACAACACCGGCACTGCGTACACGCTGTTCACGCCCAACAATTCCCCCAAGGTAATAGAGTGTTCTATCTACAGGTAGAGGTACCTGTTCCTATTTTTTATTACAGAAATATGTATACTAGGTGAAACAGAAAGGGTATACTATTTTTTACAACTTTACTTTGTAAATTTAAAACTATCGGCTTTGTGGGCCAGTTGAAGTACTAAAGGTTTTGTAGACTTGTGAAATCTGTTAACAGCTGTATTCCTATAACACCTTTTGTTTTTCAAGTTTCCTCCAAAGCTGATAGTTTTAGAAGTACAAAGTTAAGTTTTGAATAAAGAAATATACCCTTTCTGTTTCAACCTGTATAACTATCTCAGGATTATTAGCAATGGAATAACTATTAATGACAAAAACACAGACCGTTTTAAGCTAGAAGAAATGTAATTTGGTAATACTGTTGGCGTCACTTCAAGCCTCGCAGGACAATGTTGAAGCGAAGCTTCTATAGGTACGGACTTTTGGGGCGCTCACCGCGCGGCCACTCTATCCGTGCTAAGCGTCAGTAGCGTTACACGATGATGTGAGAGCTGCGGGCGCCCTACGCTTTGTATTATAAAGCTTCGCTTCTTTCGGGCGTCCCTAGACGGCACTGTGGTTTTTAGATTGGAGTTGTGTCTAAGAGTATGTTAGGGATGTTACTGGAGAAAAGGGGATTGGCTAGGATAGTATTTGGCGGTGAGGAATTGAACTGTGGCTTGCGTTTCTGTCAATATAGTGTACTGTGCGTTTACAGGCCAGAGATCTGATGTCCGTGCTGCAAGAAGCCAACCAAGTGGTGAACCCTAAACTCCTGGAACTGGCGCAATGCGGAATGGGATTCAAAGGCAAATATGGTAAGCAATCATGCAGCTATGTACTCATAACTTTAATAGTGGCAGAGCCAAGCTGCAAGCAATTGATTACAGCTGATATACAGTACAGCCTGTCTCGACTGGTGTCTCTACCACCCACTCGGAGAATATGGGGGCCGAGTACTCTTTGCAATACTATTGTAAATAGATCAAGATTTATATAAAGAGGACAGAGCTCTGTGGGATGGAAATTAAATATATAATAAATTTACATATAAATTTATTTGACACATAAAGGAACGAAAATTTACAAGAGACTGGCAATTGTTCTTCTTAAACAATTGACAGATAATAAATCCAGAAAAAGAAATGAAATATTAAATTAAAATAAAACCTTATTTGATTTCTAAGCCTGTCCTCTTTATATAAATTTTGATCTATTTACAATAGTATTGCAAAGAGTAGGTACTCTACCTCCATATTATTATTATTCTACCTACACATGTTGTTTAATCATTCGGACTTATCGAAAACTTGTTTGTATGCAGGTCGCAGCCGTTACCGCGACCGCGACGAGAGCCAGGGCAGGCCGGAGCGCGGCGGCCGCGGCCGCGGGAGGGGGGGCGGCGGTCGGTTCGGAGGGGAGAGGAGTAAGTCCTTTACTGCTAGGTTTTAATTAACAACTCTGGTAGATCAAGTCTTTAGGGGTTTGTTTACGCTTCGGAAACCAAGGCAGAATCCTTGTTACTTTCAGTTGATTTCAAAATTTTAAAACATGTTCGAATGGTTATCATTTTTTCCCAACATATAGTGCATACATACATGTACATATATAACATAATGTGTCCATAGAAAACTTAATCCGTGTTGAAATCACTAGTAAACCACCTACCTACAGTGTCGATTTATTAATCGTCAGGCTCACGGTGGGATGAGTCCAACAATGATGACTTCGGCGGCGGCGACGACTACAACAGGCAGGGCTTCAACCGCGACAACGGGTTCCGAGGGCGCGGGGGGCGCGGCGGCCGCGGGGCGCGGGGCGGGAACAACAACTACCAGGGCCAGGGCCAGGGCTACAGCCAACCCCAAGGCTACAACCAAGGCTACCAGGGCTACAACCAATCGCAAGGCGGCTTCAACGCGCCGCCGACCAACTATTACAATATGTACGCTCAACCCCCACCACCCCCCGCTAACAAGTTTGGCGCCAAATAGATTCCTTTTTATTTTTTAGGTCAACTAGATGTGATCAGATGTGGTGTTTAATTGGAAAGAGACCTTATCATGCTTAGATATAGATTATAATTTGAAATTGCGTGAGATAATATATTATGAATGCAATATTCAACTTGAAACTAGAATATTTGGAGATGTTTTGTGGCGCGGCGCCTTTTCCAGTTATGATGTGGTTAGAAACGACATGGCACAGACGCACCACTCAGTGACATGAACTTCATTACCCCGATGTGAATGCTTCTGTATCCCAAGTAAGAGTGGCAAGTCACCCATATACCCTCGTCTACGTATTTATCCGTTTTGTATACGGTACTGGAAGTTTTTATACTGGCGCTAGAGGCCAAGTTCAATTTGCCATATAAAATGGCAAATATCGAACTATAATGTGTGCGTTTCGCCGATAACAAAGCTCCCTGAGATCCTTATCATTTCATATCAAAACCATGCGACTACTTAGGGCCACTATAAGATGGACTCGATGGGTGTGTCAATTGTATTGATAGTTGTCCACACTTGGTTGGTTAAAGTTAGTTCTAGCACACTTGAACTATTTATGTCTACCCACCATGACATTCACATCCATTCAATTATGTCTAGTTTTCTAGTTATGAATAAATGATAGTGATAATTTCTTATTGTAAGGTTGTAATAGAAAAATGAAGGTTCATCTGACCTGTGAGGGCATAGCGGTTTGAACTAAATCAATGTATTCCATAGCCTCTTTAATTAGATTGCATGGAATTTCCTTTTTCATCCACAGTATTGTACATTTTCTTTATTCTACAGATGATTTGCACGTGAAACCAGATTATTTATGATATGAGCTTATCTCATATTGCATTCTGTGAAAATTCGCTTTTTACAACAATATGTATCAATATGTATGTGTATTCAACATTCCGTACATTATATTTTGTGTATCCTTGTGTCACCACACAATACATTGTCTGAAATGTGCAATCCACAATAAATTTTAATCAATATACTTTGTTTTCAAAGCCTAAGAAATCTCTGCCTAAGAAAAATGACACGCATGAACAACTATTTTTTTAAAACTTTGTTTGCAAATGAAATCACAAGATGTTGGTAAACATTTCACTTTATTCCTACATAAATAGAACATGATGTTTCTTCCTAAACAACCTTCACTTCAAGACTAACTGCAAACATAACTAAAATGTAGACAGCTGTATCTCGAAGCCTCATATTGTTGGAGAATGTATAAGCTTAGTGTCCAGAGTGAGCAGGCTTGTCAGGGTCGACATAGTCCAGCTGCTCATCAGCGGTGTGCGGCCAGAACGTGGGCTTGTTGATAGGGTCGAGGGCCTCCTCTGGGTGTGCGTCGCGGTAGTCCTCCAGGGTCATCTGCTCGTAAGGCAGCATGGCGTTGACATCGCTGATTTCTTTCTGATACCTGAAATTATTGTTTTTGTATTCAAATTAAATAGATAATGTTTATCAACTAACTAGGTCTTGATTAATATTGTAATATCACCATTTCCTTATTACATCTATTCACTAAGCAATGCCTAAAAATATTACTGGCAAACATTCTTAATAATTGAGCTTGGATATAATATAGGTATGTACATTTATAAGTCAAGTTATGGAGGGTAGTATGTTGAAAATTTTGATACTTGTGGTGATAAAATTACAAATATGTAAGTAACATAATATAGCTCTAGTTGTATTGGTGCACAAACCTAATGTATTGCTATCCATCTCATGGTAATAATGCACACACAAGATATAAATATATCAATCAATTTTAGTTTTCCATGAAATAGACAACAGAATTATCGTGATTGCAAGAAGAAATGTTTGAAAACAATTAATATTATTTCAGTATTCTAGAGCATTATACCAGAAAAAGAATCATAATACAATAATTAGGTGCTAAAGTTTCAATTCAGGTCTAGCAACATTAGTTTTAAGTGTGTGAATGTATGCTACTAACATGTGGGGGACATAGTTAATACAGCACAGTGTAAAATTGATATTGTAGCATATGAACAAGCATCGAGACACATACACTGCATTGGTACGTAGGCATGTGACAGATAGACGTGTATCTGTCCTGATCTGCAGCTCGTAATGTTGTCGGAACAGATTCTGTGCAATGCATGAAGATGGATACTTCTAAAATGTTTTGTTTGCCTACATTGATGATTCTGCCAACTAGAATTTGAAATTACATTTGGCTGGTTTGTCAGAAGAAAACAACAATGTTGAAGTGGGTAGGTACCTAGTTAAGTAAATAATAAGAAAAGACGCACTATTGATAGATTCCAAAACAAGAACTAAAGAATAATAAGGACATGAGCTTTAGTTGGCATAACATAGGACAGGGGAGCGGAGGATCAAGGAATAAAATTACAAAAAAAATGGCTGCTAATTCTTCAATTCTGTCCAGATCTATTCTCTCTACGGTCGGATATTGGATAGGGACAACAATTATCTTACTTGGCAATGCTCGCATTAGATTCTTGCACAAAGACTTCGATAGCCTTCTTCACTTCAGCCCACTGAGCGTCGATACTCGCTGACACGGTATCGGCAGGGTAGGGCACCTTCAACGCTTCATACTGCTTCTGGAAGTTGTCCACCATCCCGGCGACAGGCACGGCCTGCTTGTAAACGGCCCAGTTGATCTTCGGCGGCTCAGGGGGGTTAGCCAACACCCTGAAACATTCTTCAAAATAACCAAAATGTTCTGATAAAAATTATGTAACCAATCGATGTCGTTGAAACTAACCTCCGGAGGTAACCATCTGACTTGACCTTGAAAGCGACCAGGTGTGATTTCTGCTCAGCAGGGACCCTCTCGGCCAGCGCGGCCCAGTTTACGGAGCTCTGTGCGATCCTTTTCGCCATTATTTGGGCGATTTTTACACAATCTAAAATCGAGGACCTGTCACTCCAAAAGTCGTCAAGTTACCAAAGATAATC
Source organism: Notodonta dromedarius (assembly GCA_905147325.1). Classification (NCBI taxonomy): domain Eukaryota; kingdom Metazoa; phylum Arthropoda; class Insecta; order Lepidoptera; family Notodontidae; genus Notodonta; species Notodonta dromedarius. The sequence goes on from LR990172.1 coordinate 11,034,143, forward strand.
AGTATTTTTCTTTATTTCCCCAATTGTCTGAATAGTGTTGGCTTTGAGTCTTTTGGGTTTCTACTTTACCTTTACTATGGTATCATCCACGCCATCTATTGTCAAAAAGCACAACTATTTAAACCTTCGTGTGCATTATTCTAATAGATGGCATAAACATCCTCTGTGATTCAAATATAATAAAATAATATATTTTTTAATTATTGTGAGCGTGGTAAATAAATATTATAAAAAAATGGTGGCACTATTCTTCTATAGTCTCCTTACCCTTAACCAGCCAAGTACCAGGAGCGAAGGAAGGAAGATACGAGTAAGTAGGATACTAGCGCCATCTATCATGCAATAGCTAAAACTAACTATTTGACTACACTGGCAAGCAATAATACCAGGAGCGCAGATGATACCAGGAGGTTACACAATATAAATAGAAGAAACATTATTTAACGCCATCTGTCGTACAATAGCCGAAATTATGGGTTAAATATTTCATTATTTGACTACACTGACAAGTAAATACCAGGAGCGCAGAAGATACGAGGAGGTTGAACAATATAAATGAAAGAAATATTATCTAACGCCATCTGTCGTACAATAGCCGAAATTATGGGTTAAATATTTCATGATTTGACTACACTGACAAGTAAATACCAGGAGCGCAGAAGATACGAGGAGGTTGAACAATATAAATGAAAGAAATATTATTTAACGCCATCTATCGTACAATAGCCGAAATTATACGTTAAATATTTCATTATTTGACTACACGGACCAGTAAATACCAGGAGCGCAGCAGATACGAGGAGGTTGAACAATATAAATGAAAGAAACATTATTTAACGCCATCTATCGTACAATAGCCGAAATTATTAGTTAAATATTTCATTATTTGACTACACTGACCAGTAAATACCAGGAGCGCAGCAGATACGAGGAGGTAGAACAATATATATGAAATAAACATTATTTAACGCCATCTATCGTACAATAGCCGAAATTATTAGTTAAATATTTCATTATTTGACTATGGTATTGTAGTTAATAAAACAAACTTGTATATAAATACACATTTATTTTACCTTTGGTTCACTTACTATTTCTTAAACACTAGGTACGTTAACTAATTCAATAAATTAATTTAAAATAAAATATTTTTCTAATTCCATTTTGACAGACATTTTACAAATTATATCTATAATAGAAAATGTGTATAGTACGTAGGTACAAGAATCATAATATATCTTTCAAGTTGTTTTATCGGTTTTGTTAACATACGGAGCTTTTATTCTAATTGACTTTTACAATATCAGTCTTCGCAAGATTTATAATAGTGTTTAGCTAATAATATTTATTTGTATCTAGATGGCCATTCTTTGTCGTGATAAATGGCTTTGCGTGGACCACGTACGATGTATTTCAACTTGTCTGTTCTTGAAATATCGTAGGGAGGGAAGTTGAAATTAATTGCTTGTGGTAAGCACTTACGCAATGGTTGTCTGTCTCGCATAGGTTCTCGGTTATTTATAAGTAGGTACTATTGACTCTACTGCCTACCTAATTTCGTTCTATGCTATAAATTATAATCATTCTATTGTATTTATCTGTGAAAAATGCCTTGTTTTAATCTATTAGAAAAGTCAACATTAATTCGGTGAACTTCTTTTATGGACAGGATCTGAAGTCCATGCAAATAGGGTGTTTAAATACCTGCGTAAACTATTTTATTTTGTATTTTTACAACAACAAACAATGGCCACCTTTATTTCTGAGCCGGACGCAGACATTATTAAGTATTTATTTACTGCCTGGACCCAACCTTAGAGGACTGAATATACTTATATAAATACCAAATCTTAAAATAATCTACGAACTAAGGAATGCAATTCTTATGCTCATAAACAGATATTTAAAATAATTAAAACAGGATATTCATCTCTAAAACAAAGGTAATATTTACTTTGGTTAAGTATACGTGATTGGTAAGCACAATAATCTAAATTATTCTATTCTAATCTAATAATTTTCTTATAATTTTTATGTACAAATCCAACAAATTATTTACAGGGAAATTATTATTTTTACAAGTATACATTTTGGTATCAGCGCATAACATAACTCAGGAGTCATTCAAATAGGTATGTGTCGATACAAATTAAGACAAAAATATTTCTCGTTTTTTTGGACACGTCAAGTACCTACTAATAGAAATTATATAATAAAATAAAAGATTATGCTAACGATGAAGCTACAAAATACATAGTACCAACCAAGGACCCAGCCCTTGGGCATGTCAAACAATTCACAACGCAATGCTTCTTCTAGATAGTTTTGATAAAACGAAATAGAGCAGCATTCCAAGTGAAAACTTAAAAATGTAAGTGTAAGATTCATTATCGAATGAAATTAACATTATGATTTATACTGCAACTCTGTTATAATGAGATTCAAATACAATTCTGATTTAGTGAAGTTGGTACGTAGCAAAATCTAACAAAAATACGATTTTAACGAAACCTATTATTTTTGCAAGCTGTTGCATTTTGATCACTTTAGTCGTAATAAAAATCATGTTTAACTATCAAGTACTTACGTGGAACATAAATGGGTAATTAAAAAACTACTTATAGATAATAAATTTCGTTGGAGTAATTAAAATCTTATTTCTAAATTGACAGGGCCAATAATTATCAAGCTGCACAATTTTTAACAGCATCAAAATCAATTTTAATTCCGCTACCCACCGTAAGATGTCACTAAATTTAATTATAACTCAGCCGGCTTGTCTTTGGCGTGATTTCGCTTCTCCACGTAATTTGGGGAATTGGATGAGTGGCCCATAGTTTTGCTGCCCAATGTAGTTCTTCTCGCTACGGGGTTGTTCTTGCAGAATTTCAGTAGGTTTGCATACGCAGCCCTGTACTGTCGGTTGGTGGCTGCGTAGATGAGGGGGTTGATGACGCTGGAGGCCCAGGCCAGGATGGAGGCGATGATGTGGAGCCAGGGGTAGCTGATCTCGTCGTCAGCTACGTTCATGATCATGAGGGGAAGGAAGCACGCGAGGAAGCAGATGAAGATGGTCAACATGAGGGTGGTGAGGCGGGAGTCCTCTTCTTTCTCCTTCGCCGTTTGACCGCTCAGCTTACTGTGGACAATAAGGAATATGACGCCATATTTAGGTTTAGAAAACATCAACCACCTACCATGAGGTTTTACCACAGATCATCTATACATATACATACAAATAAATAAAATTGGAGTGTCTGTTTGTAATATCAATATAACACCTTTTCATAAAATGCATATGAAAGTACATACGACACCTATAACAAAAACGCGATTAAAAATGTTTTTGTCTGTCTGTCTATCTGTCTGTCTGTCTGTCTGTGTGTTTGTTCCGGGTAATCTCCGAAACTGCTGGACCGATTTTGTCGGGACTTTCACTGGCAGATAGCTGATGTTTTAAGGAGTAACTTAGGCTACTTTAATTTTAGAAAAACAATTAGGGTTCCGCGTAAAAAAATAAAAACATGAAATCAAAGAGTATCCCGAAACGGCTGGACCGATTTTAACGGGACTTTCACTGGTAGATAGCTGATGTTATAAGCAGTAACTTAGGCTACTTTTATTTTAGAAAAACAAAATAAAAAAATGGGTTCTGTCCGCGGGCTCAGATCGCGAGAGCGGGCTTTTTGTTAAGTTAAATTCCACGCGGACGAAGTCGCGGGCTCAGCTAGTTGTAAATAAATATGTAGGCGCCGAATCAACGACGCCGTTGTAATGAAATCGGACGAAATTTTACGCGGATAAGAATGATAGCCAGGTGAGTAGCCTGAATGTTTAAAAAATACAATAAAATCGTAGATCCACCCAACCACCAAATTATTAAGGTCTTAGCACAGAGATTAAAGAATTGAATTGAATCCAGTCCCTGGAGACAAGGCTCTTAACAATAACCAAACCACCACCGGGTTAATCACAAGGGAACTGTGATAAGTATCGTCGTCTCACCCACATACACACCTGTGCCCCTCCAGCTTCCTCTTGCTCTGTCGCACGCGCCAGTAGATGCACGAGTAGGAGACGATGATGACGACGCACGGCAGCGCGAACCCGAATACGAACAGGTACTTCTTGGGGGACTTCCCCGCTTTGGGCAAGATCGTGCACGAAAAGGTGCTGACGTCCAGCCCCAGTTGGCCCCAGACGCCAAGTAGGGGCGGTATCTAGGTACAAACATAATTTAGTTAGCCTGTGTCCACCAAAGGGGTAAGTCATCTATTTAAACACACAGAATATACTACGCACGCCTTCATTGTTCGCAAATATAGTATTTTTTTTCTTATCGTTTTTTCAGGCCGCCTGAAGGCTTATGACATAGCTTAACGACTGTGATAGCCGGGACCGAGAGCTTAACATGCCCTCCGAAGCGTTAACGGAAGCGTTCAGTTGTAAATTAAATACCTCGTGAAGACCGCCAAGCGCTTCTATTTTGGGAACGTAGTTCACTCTTAGGTTTTTCGTGAGAAAAGTCTATTGGTGCATGTTCGTTGCTGGGATTCGAACCCTGGACTTTGCGAACAAGCAGTAGTTGAAATAAAACAAAGGTGTCTTTCTCACTCGGTGGACACAAGTGGTCATGCGTCTTGACTAACTGTCTCATCAATGACATTCAAGAAAACAATTCAGATGATTTTAAAGCGTGTTAGTGTACAATAGCTTTTACGATTGTGTTGAAACGGCTTGATGAAGATTGGACGAAACTGCCGAAGAGCTAATTCGAGTTTTATTATGTAGCTCTTAACGTTCAGTATGTTCAATGAGCAGGGGTGGACATTTTAATTCAACAATTTTAATGATGGGGAATTATTATTGTACCTACCCGCATTTTTGGGTGGTACAATTTAAAAGTGACGGCGATAAAAAATTAAGCACTTATTATTTCTCATAATATTACTTATTTCATTAATTATAACTTTTTATTTGAAATGTCCGTAAAGCTTATTTCAATTTATTTATTCAATGCATGGTCCTAATAATTCCTAATATTCGTGGTTTCTAATAATTTTCTTATTATATTTGCTGTGTACTATAGATAGCTTGTGTAAATCGTTTATAATTCAAAGTGCATGGTTAGGTATAGATAAACCGAGTACCTATAGATAGGAACTTTCCACTGGTATGTGTAACAACGTGCTCTCGTTTCTCGCTCATAAAGGATGTTCCCTAATTCAGGACAATTAAACATGGAAGTGCAACGAACTAATTCTAGCTTCCTTCATAAAGTACAAAAGTTTATTTCACATGACTCTGTATGGAACGAGTGTGAAAGGCCCGCGTTGTGTGTGTTCTATGAAACGGATGAATTAATATTATCGTAATAATTCCGGTTAAATTGTATAAACTTATAAAACTGTAACATTCTATGTATTTTAGTCGCGAGTTGTGGGTTACTTATTTATTATTATAAGCTGTTTGATCCTACAACTTGGGAGGTTGGATTTATAGACGTAAAAAATAGGAGTAGGTACAGTCTACTAAATTATACAGTACTGACTGACCATGTCATCATCTCCCGAATGACCATACAAATGTGGCTTATGATTTTCAACTCGGACTTTCGCCTGCCAACTTTAGACTATGCTAGTAGAATTTTCTAATATGTCCACTATCATCTTCTTTAGTACCTAAATATTTTTTTATTTATCTATTGACGACACTTTTGGTAAATGGTTTCTGTGGTGGAAGCGGTTAAAAAGGAAACTGTAACGACTCACAATCAAATAATAAACAGCTTTAAGCTGTAATGTTGAATTTAACAAATCTTCAGCGAGTATTTGATAAAAACGTGCGTTGACTGATAGACTGATTTTTGTTTTGATATTCAATGTGATGCAATTGTTTTTGTTAGGTATCAAAATACCAAGAAATTCTGTTTCGACGCTTGCTAATGATTGATAGTAAACATTTGTTAACCAATATACTTGAATATTTTTACATTTGTAATCAGATTAGAAACGAAATGCTTGCAATAGTTGCTGATTACACTTATTAGCTATCCTTGCATTATAAAAGCTCGGACATAGTTTAAAATCAAGTTCTTATCAGGGCTTTTATTGCAATTAGGGATCATTATGTTGTAAAGTTATTCCAAAAGCTAATGTTTCGGATCTTTTCTTTATACTCCACGAGAAGATACCTAACTCACCATAAGTCCGAATGACACCACCCACACAGCGACGATCTGTATCCAAATCTTGGTGGTGGTGTATATCTGCGCGTACTTGTCGTAGTACGCTATCAATGTGTATCTGAAACAATGAGAACTTGGAATTACTTACTGAAACATTTTTAAACGAGTTACAAACACTAGAGTACTTATGTCTAATAATAAATGCCACCTTAACTTTAAAGGTATATGCAAATAAGAACCAGATAAAATTAAGTGTGTAAGTAAAAACTGTATCTAACTGCAGCAAAATTTAAATCATAAAAATAATTCCTTCTTAATTTAGGAAGGCATTTCGGTTATCTTAGCAGTCATGACCATATAGGTACACATGGCCTTTTCAATGTGCAGAATGAATATAAACAATACCTCTCACCACACACAGCTGATCTTAATCACCAACACATCACACACATCAACTAAATCACCTCATCAGCTCATACTAACTTCTAGAATCCACAAAAATAGTAAAACAAACCCGGCCCACTTAACTGGATAAAATTTACTTTTCGCTTTCATAATGTAATCGCGGCACTCGACGCGCTCAGAAAGCACTCAGCGCTTATCTGGCGTGGGAAAGCAAGCATGTTTGCCTATAAACTGGATTAGATAACAATTCGTAGCGGCTTAACACGCTATAATATATTTACGGTTAGTTGGACTGATTAACTGAAAAAGCTGGGGAGAGTCGATGGGCTGAGTCATGGAGATAGTGAATCAATTGATAAAGGGTTTGGTCATGCTGATTATGATGAAATTGAAATGTGACTGCTGCAAGCCCATGTTAAATGAATGAACACACATAAAAACTAACTTAGGTCGGTATTACTATTATAAAACCGCCCCCAGGACTGAGAGCAATCTTGAAAATGTCATTCCTATGTCATACCAGGACAAAATGGCATGTCAAATGGGTATTGAAGTTCGCTCTAGGACTTGAGACCGATTTATTAACAGGCCATAACATATCTAGCTCATTATTGCAGTGAAATTTCACATTAATTTTAGTATAAAGACTTTCGAGAGTAGGTAGGTGTGAGTATATGTTAACACGCAGGTGACATAGTTGAACGAAGGGCACGGATGAAGATTTTGGTGCACGTGGAAACCTCTTTTTATGAAAAGTGACATTGATGTTTGTCTTAGGATAATCTATTTAATATCTATGTCATTAAGCTGTATTGCAGTATACCCTCGAGACCTATTTCTGCGTCAAAATGTCAGCCTTGTCATTCTGTACGATACTCTGCTGTGTCACCTGCCTGCCAGCATACGCTTACCCTAATTGTTGTAATCTGAACTAAGAAACTGTTGAAACAGAACATACTGCCTATTCAATGGGTATCAAGGTGGTAAAATAATTCAAAGAAAGTTACAAATGTCCCATGCCGTTGACATACGAAGATTGTATCACTCATGTGTCATAAATCAATGTAAATAAAAATCCCTCTCCCTTTCAAGATAAAAATGGCGATCAATGACACACTCTACAACGAATTCATTCCGACAAATTAAATGAATCATGTGCCTTCAAAAATACCTAAAAAAGGGCTAAGCAAAGTACTGGCGTCAGTGCTGCGCCAAACAGTGGCTCCTTTATGCGTCGGATACTGACCCCCCCATCAATGGGTTTATTTTTGTTGGGCCCGAGCCCTTCAGAGAGTTGCGGGCGAGGACAACTGCACACGAAGAGTAAAAAAATATGAGATTCGTGTTTTGAAGATATTAATTACACATGTATTTTGGTATAATGAAACATTTGCTAATTAAGTATATCCTATTAAGTCTCAAAGGGAAAAGTAAAGATGCAATATATTTAGGGACGTATATACTGAGAAGAAAAGCAGCTTTATAATAACTGTCAAGTCTGTGGTTATAACAGGAATAACTCTAAATTGAAAATTTAAAAACCCCCGATGCGACGACTTTTTCATCAAATGTATACAATAATCATCAGAAAATCTTCGTAAAAGTAGAAGTCATTATTTTGTTATGACATTATAATAATTGACATTAGAATTGACAACGAATCTAAATATTGATGCCACGGAGGTTTCATTCCTCGTAAAATATTATCAATTATGATTCAATTTCATGTACTAACTCTGGTTGAGGTGGATGGGAGCAGCCCAGGGGAATAATTTTCAATAACGCTAAAATTATTTTAAATTAGATTTGTTTTTATATATTTTTTCTCAATGGCGGAGGCTGCTCCGCCATTGAGAAAAAATATAAAAAAACAGGGCGCTGTCCCTCTAGAATTATTATAACGTAATATTCCATGACCATTAACAAAACAAACAAAGTTTAACGCATGCGCGTATCCCTCATTTGAAACGTGACTTATGGAACCGTCTTTAGTTCATACACAAATCTCATATAAAAATTGATAAAATATAATTTTTTTCCAGAATCAGGGAAACTTTTCATATTTATAATATTGTAAAAAGCCAGTTCAGACTATTACAATCATTTAAAAATATAATAAATCTAAATCCAATAATCTCAAATTTTGATTGGATTCGAGCCGTGGAAGTTGGTTTTGGCCGTGAATGTGGCTTTTTAACCTACAAAAGAGCTGATGATCTTCAAACGGCTGAACCGATTTTCATGAAACATAGCTAAGAACACTCTCGATCAGAATACCTATCTAACAAAAGAAACACAATTGAAATCGGTTCATCAGCTTGGGTGCTACGTTGCCACAGACAGACACACAGATACACAGATACACAGATACACAGATACACAGACACACAGATACACATGTTAAACTTATAACACCCCTCTTTTTTCGTCGGGGGTTAATAATTGAAAATATAGAAAACCAAGGTGAGTAACATATTTTTCAAAACGCTACCGCTTATGTATTACGACCAGAGTATAAGCTCTACGCACATCGCAAGAATCGCAACGTTTCGTTTTACGTGCGGTTGTTTCACAGATTGAACTCTAAATCTTTATGTTCAAGTGTCGGCGCAAAGTGGGTCAGCAGTGATGCATTCGACGTTTATATACCGGAATTATAATTTATTGCTTTGATGTTTCAAAAGAAATTGAAAATATAATATTTTATAACATCGCGTAGTCAAATATAGGTACTTAAATAATAATTGGAACACATTTATCATAGTAGTTAATTAATTTCATGTCGAATAACATGGTACCTACATACCTTTTGTCTTATTCCATTATGATAATAAAGCAGTTTTGCGTGATCCCTAGATAGATATTCAGTACGAATATCATCAATCAAGGGAGGAAAGCGTGAAAAAGTTTTTTTTCACATTTCTGTATCAGAACAGACCGTTATTAGCATATATTTACATATTAATAGCGCATATGCTACGCCAAGCTGATACAGAGTGGTAAAATTACGTTAAGAATATTTCAGAAATGTTCCAACTCAGCCCAAGCCGGTGAGCCTAGCGTCACAGTCGGATAACGCGGACGTAATGAAGGTGGGTAGGACCCCTCGAAGAATTGGGAACCCTTGAAGATTCTACAGTGTTCCAAAAGTCCAAAATAATACTTAGGGGGTTTGGACGAGTATCGGGCTTAAATGGTATAACATATTTATCGAAATTAAAACTTTTGAAAAAGGGCCCAGCCCTGAAGAAATGTCCCCGCCTACCCCCAACACCTAGGGGGGCGCGAGAAGAACCACTTACGTAACGAGTGAACCCTTTTTTCAAATATTCAAGTAGTATTCCCGATAATTTAAAAAAAAAATCATATTTCATGTAGGTAGGTACCTATTATGCAGTTTGTTTACAAACTTATTCCTGAATATTGGTGGCTGCTACTCGTGAATGCAGCTTGCACTGTTATCTAGGCCATTGGAACTGTTCTGAAAGGCAGCAACACGACAGTCGAGACAATATCAAAGGCCAGTCCGTCTTGAAGTACCTAGCTATCTATCTATACACATATATAAAAATGAATGTTTGTCTGTATGTCCTTTATAGAATCGTAAACGATGCATTTGATCATGTCATGATCTTCAGCAAAGTGTTGTGCATGAGCCGACAAAGGTTTCTGAGTTGGTACGACCAATCTTTGACAGCGTAGCAACGCGCGCAGGGTACAGCTAGTCCTACTAATACTATAAATGCGAAAGTTTGTGAGTGTGGATGTATGTATGTATGTATGTATGAATGTATGAATGTATGTATGTATGTATGTATGTTTGTTACTCCTTCACGCAAAAACTACTGAACGGATTTGGATGAAATTTGGAACACAGATAGATTATAACCGGGATTAACATATAGGATACTTTTTAACCCAATAATCCAATACTAAGCGGATGAAGTCGCGGGGCACAGCTAGTCTATTATAAAAACCTAAATTTTATAAGATGACTGAGAGAGCCGAAAGCCAATCCCTCTTGCCTTCACCTCCCTCTGTTCCACTTCCCGTTAGGTTGTGAGACAGACATTTTTTTTTTAGTTAGTTTGACGTCACTGGTCATAAGTCCTTTTGAACCTCAATGCGCGATCAACGCCTTTAATATTGCCATTGCCAAAAACTCTGTTCTTAAAGATCAAAGGAAATAAGTTTGGATCAATATTTGAAGTCTCCATGCAGTCATAACAATGCGGGCTGTAAATTGAAATGTTGCCATCAAAACCTTTATACGATGTGCGGGCATCCATTAATATTATTCTGAGGTTCACGCCTTTGTTCCGTTCAATGGCAGATGTGGATGGGTTAAACAACAAGTTATAAGGGATTGAAATCTGTTTATATCTGTCGTCATGTTTGGAATTTGCTGCGGGCAGCTCGGAGATCGCCGTGTCGATTCCCGTCAGTGGCTAATTTCAAAAAAGGCGTTATCGTAATGTGTCCATATGGTAGGAGTGCACTTTATTGTATTTAATTATTTTTTTCATAAAACCAAGTCGTTAATTATATTCCTTTCCGTCGTAAAACAATTGGTCATTAATTGTCGTGTCAAACATTGGTAGTCCGATGTAGGTAGTCAGCCAGTGGACTGCTAACAGATTAGTAGGTATTTTTTTTATTACTTCAACGGCTTTGTGTTCATTTGACTACGGAAACAGTTCAAATAAACAAAAGATGTACTAAAGGTTCCTCGTACTTTTATTGGACCCTAAGAAGACTTATTTAAATTTTATTAGCGCTATTGAGTTAGCAGACTTGGGATCCATGGAGTCATTGGTCATGGAGTCATTTTGTTGGAATATCTACCTATGTTTCCAAGCTAGCTATATATTATAATATAGCTATTGTATCGTCAACACACCGGGATCGGGAGACCCGACGCGCGACGCGGACGGCGACGACACAAACCCTGTGCGATTATTCTTTAAAAACTACTCACCTGGTTCGAGTGTGGTGTAAGTCTTTAGGTCATAGGGTCACCTACAATCAGTCTAGTCTAGATGGGGGGAAGGGGCCCGTAAAGAGGTGTTAAAATACGCTTAATACAAAGGGGAAAAATACGGGGGTTCAAGATTTACTGTATCCTGGTCCCCGTGACCCCAACGTCCACCATCCACCGCGTGGCGGCCTCCAGTAGGTACTACCACCGCGTGAGACGTGCCACCAAACCACCTTAACAATGTCTTTTTTGAGCCAATAACGATTGTCCGCAATGCACTCGCGAGCTACGCGCATCAAAACCCGTGAAACGTTCAATATTACCACTACTAAGCGCGGGCGCAGTAGCCAAAATTACTCGAGCAAAGTGCACGATGTACTTAGGTACGATACCGGCCACCGGTCAACTAGCACTGCAATGCAGCGGCGAACAGGTCGGCCGTTCAAAATAATTACAAAGCGTAGGGTGGATTTTAATCAAATCTACCTGCAACATAAAATTGTTAACCTTATGTTTTCTATTCCGAACAGCTATACATACGTAAAAGTGTTTTAGTCGTTGTATGTATCTGTATCTATGTATAGTGTATATCTACGTAAAAAGTGTATCTGCAAAAATAACAATTTTCCATAGAGTAGAGATAACATGGTAGACTTACTCGCCGAAGGTGAATGGTGTGCGCATACGCACCGCGTACACTTCGGGACAGTATAAACTGTACGTGTCATCAATATTAATGTAGTTATGGTAATGGTTCAATCAAGCAACCCCATTGACGGGACGCTATAGAATGGGAGAGGCTATTGTTGTTTCGTGTTGGAGCTGGGTCATGAAATGTTAAGATTAATTGAATATTTATTTGAGACTGGTTTGGTTATAAAAGGTAACAGCTGTCTGTTACTGTTTCAGTTAAAGCCACTAAAAGAATGAGTGAAACAACTGGATAAACTAAGAAAAAAATAAGTAAGTAGTCGGTGGGAACCATAGAGTAGGTACTTACCTAAAAATAAAAATATAAGTTTAACATTTATTGGCACAATGTGTTTTATTACTATCTACTGCTTATGAATAAAGGTTTCACGATACGCGACTGTTATCAGTCTGCTATTTACAGTCTAATTCTGTGCACTTGTAAGAAGACCAATTGATTTACTCCCACAAAGACACAAAAAAAATCACAGAGCAAGTAGAGGTAAAGTATATAGGAATTACCTTAAAAAAAACTCGTCACAATTACATGAATGAATTGATACGTAACGCTGAGGTAGGTGAGGTGCGCGCGCACCACGCGTCCACGTACACATGGGGACAGTTTAAATTGGTCACGGCGCATTAATATTAATGTGGGATATTGTAATGGGTGATCTGAGAGCGGGTCGATGAACCGTGGTGCCATGGAAATTACTGTTGTAAAAGCAATGTTAAGTATTATTTCGTGGATTAGGAATTTATTAATAAAATATTGTGTGATGGAGATGTTTTTGTTCTAGACAAATTTCTGGGATTTTAATTTTCTTTTTTAAATTTATGGTACGTATACACTTAAATCATTTTCAATAAAATAAATTCGACTACGTTTTGAATGATAGATAAACTTTCGATGAAAATTCGTTTCATAGCAGAAATAGACGCACATTCAAGCTTTGGAAACGATAAATCCCCGAAACTATACTTAATTCAAGAATGTATTCCTATGTTTTATTTTTGATTCATAAGCACTGCAGAAGATTTTCTAGATTGCCAATTCTCACGTACCTACTCTCGAATAAAAAATTGGAACATAAAACTTTCAAGAGGTAATCCGCGAAAACACTAAAGCTAAGCTACATCGAATCTTTTCTGAATCGTGAGTATAGAATAAAATAAAAATAAACTAAAAACCAGAGCAGTACCTGTCTATGGTTTGAGCGGTTCACAAGAACTCTGCCTGCACTAGGTCAATATCGAGCTATCACTCGTGTTCTACGTTCAGAAATAGCGCGAAAAGTTTTTTTTTTCTTGAACGTCAGTAAAGAGGTTTGTTTTACAACTGTACGCGGCTGAGTGGTGGATAGCGTGATAAATAACCTGTCGACATTTATAATCTGTTTCACGCCACCAACAAATGTATTTTTTACGATGCCCACGTAGCTGTAGGTATGTGTTCAGGAAATATCGCGTAAGTGTTTTAGTAGCATTTGCGCCTGTTTGCGGCATTTTTACTGTGTATAATGAACCCTGCGAGATGGGAGACGTAAAAGCAGAAGTTTAAAAGCTTCAAAATACAGCGTGGTGTTTCTAAAGTCCGATATAATACTTGAGGATTTGGACGAGTATCGGGTAACGAATTAGGAAAACATCATAAATTTAAGTAATCGAGATTAGATCATTTTTTTTCAATAAAGTATTTGCGCTAATTTTGAAATAGGTATCATCATAGGTATCTCAAATACTTACTAAGCATTTTTTTTTTAAACAAAGATCCGTAATCAGAAACTATGATAGTTACATAGGTACCTATAGTATGATTACTTTAGGCGTCTTTGTATCAGATTATTTATATTCCTAATAATTATTTCGCGTTTTTGAAATGTAGATCCGTGTTCTTTTTCAGGATTTTTCCGCTGCAATCAAATGTATCTTGTCTATGACTCAGCAGTTAATTGGCCGTAAATGATCTGTGAGGCGTAGGCCAGTTGGTATCATTTTACTGCGGTTAACCACTTCAAAGACAAGTAGGTGTCTACGCAGTGCATGTACCTACGTAATAACTAATAACATTTATTTCCATATAACTTTCCGCTGAATTATCGTCTTGCAATAAATAACTACTTACGTCTTAACATCCGTAAGTTAGGGGCAAAGAAGTTGTAAGGCATGTGACAATATAGGTACTTACTCAAAACAAAACACGAAATCCGCGTGTTTTGAAAACAAATAACCTTAACTCATATTTTATCACCTGTTGCCGAATGTGAAACAAAACATGGCGAGGAAACTCGGACCATTATACATTTTGAATGTGCGTAACGAGGCGTGGGCGTGAGAGCACCTGGACCAAGCCACGTCACGTAGCTTCAAGATGAGGAAACTCTACAATACTTTATAGTGATTTTCCTTAGGATGCGGATTTAGTAAACAATCTTGGCATGCCTTTCTAAATCTGTTTTTATTATGGCCCGCATTGGGCCAGCGTGGTGGATTATGGCCTGAATCCCCCTCGTGTTGAGGGGAGGCCCGTCGCGATGCTTCCGTAGTGGCGTGGCATCGCGACGCCATTATGGAAGCGTCGCGACGCCACTATGATAACATGGCGTCACCACTATGGAAGCGTCGCGACCCCACTATGGAAGCGTCGCGAAGCCACTATGGAAGCGTCGCGATGCCACTATGGAACCGTCGCGACGCCATTATGGAAGCGTCAAGACGCCACTATGATAACATGGCGACGCCACTATGAAAGTGTCGCCACACCACTAAAGAAGCGCCGCGACGCCATTATGGAAGCGTCATGACGGCACTATGAAAGCGTCGCGACGCTATAATGGAAGCGACGCGCGCGACGCCACTATGTTAACATGGCGACGCCACTTTGAAAGCGTCGCGACGCCACTATGGAAGCGTCGCGACGCCACTATGATAACATGGCGACGCCACAAAATGGCCATGCTACGGCAAAATGTTTTTTATCTCCTTGGCGCTTTGTTTATTGAGATAATCAAAAATGGTTTGCAGCACATTGCAACACAAGTCCAGCACATTCCGGTACACTCGTAAAATTTTCGAAAAGACAAAATGGTCATGCTGGTGCAGAATTGGATTTTATCTGATTGGCGCTTTATTTATTGAGATCGAGAGTCGCGATTTGGCACATCGCAGCACAAGCCTAGCACAAGTCAGCACAAAGCTTAGTTTTATTCAAAATCAAAATGGCCAAGCTAACTTCTCGGCCATAAAAAAACTACCCACAATAAAAATAAGAATCATAGACTAACTCACCTATTAATAGTAATGGCGACCATAGAGAGTAGCGACACGGCCTCATTACCATAGAAGACGAAGGCGAACATTTGGCAGAGCTGCGGGCCCAGGCCCCAGTGCTGCTGGATGTACCGGCTGGCCGTGAGCGGCAGGTTGATGGCGCAGAACAGCAGGTCCGACACGCACAGGGAGAGCACGAACATGGTGGTGACGTGGCCGCGGAGCTTCGGATGCATCAGGAGAGCTATTGTCGTCACTAGGTTACCTGGAATTGGAAAGATCGGTTAAACTGTGACTTGGCCGCCACACCCTCGTCACTTGTTAATATTTTAAACTTACAATGTAGGTTTAAAAAAAAAGCAGTGATAGCCGATTGGTTAAAGTACGCGTCTTGCGGGCACCAGGTCTTGGATTCGAACCCCGGCTCGCACCTCTGGATTTTTCGAAATCTATGTGCGAATCATAATTTCTATATGATTATCACTTGCTTACGGTGAAGGAAAACATCGTGAGGAAACCTGCATGTCTTAGAAGATCTAACCAATTTTCGAAAGACATGTGAAATCCGCCAACCTGCACTGGGCGGGCGTGGTGGATTATGACCTGAATACCCCTCATTTTGAGGGGAGGCCCGTGCCCAGGAGTGGGACGTCAAAAAGGGCTAAATTATTATTATTATACAATGTAGGTACATATTCATAAATATTATGTCAATTCTGAGTACACTTTTGACATATTATTTAGTACTGGAATGACATTTCCAAGATCTGTCTCAGACTTGAGATCGATTGAATTCGATACTGATACTAATTACTTTCGCTGGCTCCACTCAATGGTTCCACGCACTCTACGTTATTATTTTCATCTGAGGAGGTATCTTTACAGTTGGAATGGTGTTACATACAATTAATTTATTGTTAACTAGCTGAGCCCGCGACTTAGTCCGCGTGGAATTTAATTTAACAAAAAAGCCCGCTCCCGCGTTCTGAGCCCGCGCGACAGAACCCATTTTTTTAATTTTGTTTTCCTAAAATAAAAGTAGGCCAAGTTACTGCTTATAACATCATCTACCAGTGAAAGTCCCGTCAACATCGGTCCAGCCGTTTCGGAAATACTCTTTGATTTCATGTGTTTTTATTTTTTTACGCGGAACCCTAATTGTTTTTCAAAAATCAAAGTAGCCTAAGTTACTCCCTATTACATCAGCTATCTGCCAGTGAAAGTCCCGTCAAAATCGGTCCAGCCGTTTCGGAGATTACCCGGAACAAACACACAGACAGACAGACAGACAAATTTTTTTTAAATCGCGTTTTTGCTATAGGTGTCGTATGTACTTGCATTTAGTAAAAAAGGTGTTATTTTGATATTACAAACAGACACTCCAATTTTATTTATTTGTATAGATTTAATCGCTTGTGTTTTATTTCGAACATTCGTTGAATTGACCAACATCCGAACTTAGCCGTGAGTACACAAGCGTTTGACGTACTTGTTTATGAAAACATAATATTATAAATCTTATATCCACAATCCGAATTCAAAATCAATTTGCAAAAGTAAATAATAACGTTTGTTTGTAAATGTTATCTGATTTTACAGATAATGTAGTCGCACTTCAAATGCTTCTTTGTTAGACCACAGGTTAACGCCGAATATATTTGAATTATAATTAATTTACAGTGTGTAAACAAATTACTTACTGATGCCCGAAAACTGAAAATTGTAGTCGTATTAAGCAATGCTAAGCAGCTTTCAAATTTGAGTTGTATTAAAGTGTTCGACGGTTAGGTACCGACTAACACCGAGAACCAGAAGGAGACTAATATGACTAAAATAAATATTTGAATGACAGGAGATGACTAAAATGTATGGACCAAAATAACGGTGGTAGAGCCAAGTTGTACGACTGACTACGTCTCATATACGGGCTGGCTCCGAGCGGGGTAGTACAAACCTCTCACAAAAAATCGGCGTGAAGTAGATTTTATAGCTGCGTTTGTGAGTGAGAGAGCCGGAAGCCTAACCCGCATCCCTTCCCCTCCTTTATCTCACTCCCTTTCAGACCGGCATGGTGCGAGCAATGCCATTGCCCATTGACATTGCAAGCATCCATAGACTAAGCTAAATAAGTACACAAAACAAATTGAATTTAAATTGATAAACATTATAATTTTCAAGATTAGGGTTAGTAAGGGCCCTGTAAATAGACTGATTATAAGATTCCAGCCAGATGGTCAGACCCAGGCAGTACAATCCGACGGCTACAACCCGTGGCCTACAAGTGGCCGCCGCTCGGCGCTGAATTAAATCGAGAAGCTATATTAGACGAGGCCGACTAATGGACGATTGGCATTTAATGCTACGATGTCGGAGGCATAGGTAGTAGGTACATCAGTGCCCCAGCGGAACAGTGTGGCAAAACCGCAAAGGTTATATGGAAAGATAGTTGTGCCGCGACTTCGTCCGCGTGGAATTTAATTGACAAAGTTTCATACAAACTTTCATCCCTTATTTTATCCCCTTGGGGGTAGAATTAATCAATATCCTAATTTTTTGTGGATGCCTACGTCATAACATCTACCTGCATTCCAAAATTCAGCCCGATCCGTCCAGTGGTTTGGGCTGTGCGTTGATAGATCACTATGTCAGGCAGTCAGTTAGTCAGTCACCTTTGAGTCATATATATTTAGATTTGAACGACAATCCTACTAATATTATAAATGCGAAAGTTTGTGAGTGTGGATGTATGTATGTATTAGTGATGTAACGAATATTCGCATTCGCATTCGCATTCGCGAATATTCGCATATTTTTTGACATTCGCATTCGCATTCGCATTCGCAAAAATCTATGCGAATGTTTGGCGAATATTTTTTTAAAAACAAAAAGGAAATTATGTATAGATGGATATGGTTTTAATACAACTAGTAAGAATTATATATTTTTTCAACAAACTTGCTTGTAGAGTGGCCCTTTTTGCACCGCTTTTAGGTTCATAAAGCAGTTTATTACGCACTAGTGATTTTGAATTAACATTTTTTGAATCTTAGTAAAGAGTTATCCTAAAAATAGTAAGCATGTTTATAAAATAAATAAACAATGGTTATTAAAATATTATACATAGATACATTAATTATTTAAATACATTTATTTCTTAATTTTATTATTATAAACATTTGATTTATTATATTTCAAATAATATAATAATTGTTAGGGGCCTTGCCAGACCCATAGATAAATATAACTGGCCAAATGCCTGACTTGCATACTATAGGGTTTCGTAGACATACCGCCACTTTTCGATAATATGGAACCCTAAAAATTAAAGTAATGTCTTTTTTATTGATTTGAAACATCTCAACCGATTAATTTCTGCGAAATAAATAAACTATTGGCAACATAAACTATTGGCAAAATAGTAAGAAATTCTGTTACTAAATTTATTAAACCGGCATTCAAAGACATCTTAAGCAAAGTGACATAAACCTTTATTTTCTTTTTGGACTGATGAAAAGTTCTTATAAGGGCTTTTTAATTCAAATAATTAAGTTGTGATTAGACTACTTGCACAATCAGTGGCGCGTGGGTTTGAGACTCAGTCCAAACTATCGATATTTTTTTTAATAAAATTATATTTCTTTTTAAAAGAATATAACTATTTATTTCCTATAATAAACCATTTATAATGTGGTTCTAAGTTAAACGATGAATCTCGCTAGTCACGAAAAAAAACCACCTTGGAGCTCAATATTTCATAAACGGGAATTAATATTTAAAAAACTGTCAAAAAAACCTTCAAATTATTTTAAAATACCTACTGAACAATACCTCACTCGAGAGGGTGAGTAAACATTTTTTCACTCCCCTTTAGTATGTACGTGAGGTAGATGAAATAAGTTTGCTTTCAAAATTGAAATACACAGTTTTGTAGCGGTACAGAAACACTATTTTTTTTGCCAATTTGCAGTATAACAGTCTCTGAATTAAATAACAGCGATGTCAGAGGGACGGGTAGACGGACAGACGGACGTGGCGAAACGATAAGGGTTCCGAGTTTGACTACGGAACTCTAAAAACTTACGGCGCGCCATTTTCTTTGAATTTTCATTCATCCTGAAATTTTCTAGGTCTTAAACAAATTCGTGAACTGTGTTTTTTTTCAATTAAGATTGTAATATTTTAAATATTTTTTACTCGCGTGTTGTAAAATGTCGTATGAAACGCGTGAGCATTGTTCATTACACACTTTGGCTCCATCACAGCCCTGACGTTAGTCTCGGGCTGCAAACTAGCTTCGATCGTAATGTGATTATCAATTTAGCTCACTTGTACATAATGCACTTATTCACTTATATACTTATATTTGAATAAAAAAAAAATATGGAACTGTCTTGAGGTAGGCAACTAAATTATGAATAGGATCTTTCCCTATTGTTCTTGTTAGTCTAATTTAAATATTAACAAAGTCAATAAAATTTGAAATCAATTAAATTTGATTTATGCAATAATACTAAGCTACCCTGAAATCAAAACAAATCTCTTCATATTAACTTTGTGACTAACTTCGTTCTTCAACCTATATGGGTTTGGCTATGTTCGGCCGACACGAAATGTCAAACCATTCTAACATTTTGCGCGCTCTTTATTAACCCCCGACGAAAAAAGAGGGGTGTTATAAGTTTAACATGTGTGTCTGTGTGTCTGTCTGTGGCATCGTAGCGCTCAAGCGGATGATCCGATTTTTTTTTTGTTGTTAGAAAAGTTTTCTGATCGAGAGTGTTCTTAGCTATGCTTTATGAAAATTCGTTCAGCCGTTTAAAAATTATGAGCTCTTTTTTAGTTTAAAAAGTCGTCGCATCGGGATTTCTTTAAATTTTCAATTTTAGTTATTTGAAAGTCAACATTCGCATTCGCATTCGCATTCGCGAATGTTGAAGCCAAATATTCGCATTCGCATTCGCAAATGTCAAAAATCCAACATTCGTTACATCACTAGTATGTATGTATGTTTGTTACTCCTTCACGCAAAAACTACTAAACGGATTTGGATGAAATTTGGAACACAGATAGATTATAACCGCGATTAACATATAGGATACTTTTTAACCCGATAATCCCGAAATTTTTGCTAAGTTAAAATACTACGCGGATGAAGTCGCGGGGCACAGCTAGTAAAAAATAAAGATAATAAAAAATTCAAATTGTTTATTCTGTAAGTTAAGGATGTGTGACCGTTCTTGAGGTTTATCTTTTAGGTTTATTAGGTTTACAGTTTAGTTATACAATAAATTAGATTTCTTATTATAAAACATGAAAATATGTCACCCATTGTTAATGACTAATGTCACTTTATTTATATTTTTACGAAGATCATGGATAGAATGATCACAGGTCCGTATCTAAATCAATCTCAAGTCTGAGAACGGTCTTGGAAATGTCATTCTTATGTCATTAGTAGAAAATGACATATCAAAAGCGTACTCAAGATCGCTCTTAAATTTGAGACGGGCCACAGATTGATCCGGTCAATGCGTGGTCTTGGTTAGGTTGATATCAGGTTAATTTTAATAATTAATAGGTACATAGAACGCAATACGTGTATTATTATTATCTGTCATGTAGGTAAGTAAGTGTCATTTTTTATCTTAAAGATTTATAATTAAAGTTCAACAGCCCGGATGTAATATCTCATTGCGTATGCCGATTCCATTATGATCTGCATAAAATAACTACCTACATCTATAAAAACAAACCACTTTGAAGTTAAACTAAGATATAGGACCATAGTGAATGTTAATCTGAGTGAAATAAATTTTACATGTCATAAATTTTTAGTTTCACCATTTCTTATAAGCAGTACCTATTTACTTTCGCGAATAACAAGTTTTTGAAGTTAAAGGGTAATTATTTATGTTTATTAAGGTTTTATAGAGTGGAACTTTGAAGGTACCAGTTTTCTGGGTTACCCATGACCATAATTACTTGTGGCTTGTTGAATTAAGATAATTACTGTAATAACACTTGAAGGCTTGGCTTCTAACTAGATGCCATACTTAGTTCAATTACCTAGCCTTAAAAGCAGGAAAGCGTATAAATCTCCATGTACCTAATAAGACACTAATGTCTTCTATTTGTCTTTTATTGTCTAATTTTCTAAAAAATTGACATATTTACTAATAAATGAGGGAAATACAGATTGACTTACTGACTGGTTGACTTAACGCAGAGCCTTAACTACTGAAGTGAGAAACACGAAATTTGGACCGTAGAAAGATATATTTGATGACGTATGCAAGAAATAACAAACGATTAACAAATAAACCCCTAAGTTTGCACGAAAATCCGCAATTTTTGAAGGTTAAATTATGAAACTCAGTACTTATAGAAGCTACAATTATACAAAAAATGATAATATAAAAAAATTCTGCGTTTTGGATATATAACCCCCTAAGGTTGTGAAATGATAAATAATTAAAGAATACGCGTGCTCGCCTAGCGCCTGTCCGATACTCATCGCGAAATAAATAAATTCTTCTACTGGACACACACCGGCCATGGAAGTGTACCTATGTCAGTTCCACAACAGAATACGACATACCAAGCTGACACTTACGCGCCAAACACTGTGCCCGAGTGTTAATTGTTAATTCTCGATGTACACGGATTATGAATGATGTGTGTACCTTTACATTGAGAGAAATCCCGATGTATTGATCACATGACCGTGGTGCCACAGTCAAGCCTAATCTGTAGTGTTGGACACTCTTCGATATCGAATTTTATAATGGATCGTGCTGCTTCATATAATGCATGGAAGCTAGCAGACAATTTTTAGACTTAAATTCAAATTATTATTATTTCTGGAAGATTTTTAAAAATAAGTAGGTAGGTACGTCTATAATAACGAATACGAATCATTTATTTTGCGGAATGAATGTTACATATAATTACACAGATGGTCAGTATTTGTGTGATTCAATTACATTCTACCATTAGGTAGGTTGTGTAAAATGATTAATTTAATCAATCATTACTTTTAATTTAAATATCATAAAATATAAGTATTATAGGTATATTTTCTAATTAAGTAATTGTCAAAAATTCAAAATTGTTTTTATTCATGTAAGCCAACAAAGCATTTATGAATAGTCAGAATCTACCACCGGTTCGGAATGCTGCTTCCACTGAGAAGAGCCGGCAAGAAACTCAATGGTTACTCTTTTCAATGAATGAAAGATAGTGTACATTCTCAGGAACAGCATAAAAAAAAATAATATGAGCAGGCAACACCATTGCCACTAAATAGCTAATAGTAAATAATAATCATATATGTAATAATGTAAATCAAATGAGAATGCTAGTTTAGTGTGATGTGCATACCTACTCATACTTACATCAAATGAAACGTTTACGAACCAAATAATAATTGATAAAACAGGGGTGGATATTATGATAATTGCTTTGGTGTGATGCCTTCCATGCTAAGTAAATAAATAGTATTTAACGACAATGTTGTTAAGAGGAAAGTGAGTGGACCAATCCCCGCAAGCAGCGCCCGCGCACGAGCATGACTTGAAAAGCGGCATCACTCTCCTCAACCATAATAGAGGGAAGAGGGTGACCCGCTCCACAAAGCCACCGCAAACAAGGACATTGAAGTGAGCATGACCAACACCTCACCTCAGAGACAACAGTTCAGAAAGGATAATAAGCATGAGGCAAGACCCGCTACAATTAGACATAAATATTACTTTGTTAAAATTATATTTAAAGTGGCTACATGATGCCCATATTTTAAAAGGAAACATTTGTGTCAAATATGTCAATAGTGCTAGATTAAGAGAAGGAAGAGGGAAAATATAGGAATGAACCATAACAAAAGATTCTAGTTATTCCCGTTCCGGTGGAGCTGGACCAGCACCTAGCCAAGCATCTTTATCTTTCAAATAATCGTCTAGTGTGTAGTAAGCCTTCCTGCATAGCGTACGTTTTACACACGTTTTGAATTTGGATTCACTAAGACTGATAATGCTTAACGGTATTTTATTATAGAACTTAACACAGTATCCCATGAAAGATGTGTGAATTTTTGCTAGCCGAAAGTGTGGTTGATCCAATTTGTCCTTATTTCTAGTATTATAACGATGACTATTACCCAGCTTTTTAAATAGATGTAAGTTTTTTCTGGTATACATTATGTTCTCATAGATATATTGACATGGAACAGTCATAACATTTATTTCCTTAAACAGTTCCCTCAGCGAATCGCGACTTCCTAAATTATAGATGGCCCTAACGGCCCTCTTTTGTAAAATAAAAACCGATTCGATGTCAGCTGCTCTGCCCCACAATAGTATACCATACGACATGACACTATGAAAATAACTGAAATAAACTATTCTTGCAGTTTCGACATCGGATAGCTGTCTGATTTTTCTGACAGCGTAGGCGGCGGAGCTGAGCCGCTTAACTAAAGCTGTTATATGTGGGCCCCACTGTAATTTAGAGTCAAGCGTTATACCTAAGAAAACAGTGTCATTAATAAATTCAAGTTTTTCTGTATTTAATACTACATCGCATTCACTACTTCTTACATTAGGTAATGAGAATCTTACACATTTAGTTTTTTTACTGTTTAATACCAAATTATTAGTAGTGAACCAGTTATGGACTTGAACAATAGCATTATTCACGTCGTCCAAGTTATTTACATGTCTACCTACTTTAAAAATCAAAGAGGTATCATCAGCAAATAACACTATTTCTGCCCTTCTCTGTATTATCTGCGGTAGGTCATTAATATATACTAAAAATAAGAAAGGGCCTAGAATTGATCCTTGAGGAACACCCATTTTTACTATAGAGCCTAAAGATTTAACACCATTTATTTGAACATTTTGCCTTCTGTCCTCTAAATATGATTTTACAAGTTGGAGTGCTCCATTTCTAACACCGTAATGTTCCAATTTCAGCAAAAGTATTTCATAATTGACGCAATCGAATGCCTTTGAGAGGTCACAAAAGATACCAATTGCATCCTGTGAGTTTTCCCATGCGTCAAAGATATGCTTAATCAAGGTTACACCGGCATCGGTAGTACAACGGCCTTTGGTGAAACCATATTGTTGATCATGCAGGATGTTGTTTGCGTTAAAATGATGTAACATTTGGGTAAGCATTATCTTTTCAAAAATTTTACTAAAAACTGGCAAGACGGATACTGGTCTATAGTTATTAGGGTCTCTACTATTACCGGATTTAAAAAGGGGGATTACTTTACTGTATTTCATTAAATCCGGGAAGACTCCCTGATCAACACACTTATTAAATATCATGGCCAAATAGGGCGCCACGGTATTAATAATAATTCTACATGATTTTACAGACATTCCCCAAAGATCTTCGGTGGGTTTAATTTTTATTTCACTAAAGGCTTTCATGATAGACCGAACGTTAATGTAGACGAATTTAAATTCCATAGGACACGCCGCTATGTTACTTTTAAGAAGTGTAATTGAAAGTGAAGGTGAGCAGTTTAAAGACTCTGTTGTTTTCACAGGGACG
Source organism: Notodonta dromedarius (assembly GCA_905147325.1). Taxonomy (NCBI): domain Eukaryota; kingdom Metazoa; phylum Arthropoda; class Insecta; order Lepidoptera; family Notodontidae; genus Notodonta; species Notodonta dromedarius. The sequence continues at coordinate 11,059,237 of LR990172.1, forward strand.
TTTGTAAAGAACGTTTCAAATTCCTGTGCTACATCAGAGTCTGAATTAACAAGACCACGCGAAGTCTCTAGCGTGAAATCTGTATTTAGTTTTTTGGTTTTACCAGTTTCACTATTAACTATATTCCAAGTGGTCTTTATTTTATTATCAGAGGCCTTAATTTTTTGCCTAATGTACATCGATTTAGCCACCTGACATATTTTCCTAAACAATTTTGAATATTTAGTAACATACTGAGTAAGAACTGCATTGTTAAACTGGGCTTTTAATTCATAAAGCTCAAATAGCCTTACTCTACTCCTACGTATACCTATGGTGGCCCAGTCACTAAAAGTGAACTTTGGTTTTAAGGTTTTAGATTTAATCGGAAAAAAAGTATTAAATTCTGTATGTACTACTGAAAAAAAGTCGGCGTAAAGTCTATCAGGATCATCTAAGTTAAACTTGGGAACACTTAATTTGTTGCATAGACTGTCATTATATTTCTGTAAGTTCCGAGATGTTACATTTCTACTTTTTATTTTTATATTTGTTAAATTTATGGCAGAATTAAAGGTGACGTTTTGACCACTATGATCTGACGGCAAGTGATTTACTACTGCTTTATCTAAATATTCACAACTACAGAAGACATTATCTATACAAGTCGCAGAAGTAGAAGTTACTCGCGTTGGTTCACAAAAGACGTGCGTTAAGTTAAACGCTTTGAATAGGCCCAATAGTCTAGCAGTATAGCTGGTTTCTTCCAAAATATTGATATTAAAATCACCACAAACTATAATTGACTTGTTGCTTACAAATATTTTTTTTAACACATCTTCCATTACTGCTTCAAACATACCAAAATGCTGAATATTTGGGGGTCTGTATACACATACAACAATGTGCTTATCCAGCTCAACACAGGAAATCTCAATAATCTGTTCCACCGAAAGTCCAACTATATCTTTTCTTTCTTTAGACTTAATAATTTTCCTAAGTAATATTAATGTACCACCATGAAGCCTGGATTTGCGGTTATAACAACTTACAACTGTGTAATTCTCATAATTTATTAACATTTCATGCTCTTTAAGCCAATGCTCGGAAATACAAACAATATCATATTGAGATTTTTCTAAATATAATTCAATTTCTAACATTTTTGAACAAAATCCTTGTATATTTTGACTAAATAATCTTAACGTGCCCGGTCTCTCTTCCTTCCTATAATCTGCACACGTTTGTGATATGCCAGAGATACTAGAATGCATCTCTATTGTCGCCCTCGGGAGTTTAAACAATCAATCACAGCATTATTCGAATAACTAAATAATACTGATTCGTCTTCTAAGCTAGATTTTGTTGTTTTATCAACAACAAAGTTAATATTATACGCTATCAATGTAGCAATCATTTGTTTATATCTCTTAGGAATAAACATATTTTCCTGCGTCAGTTTGAAGCCGCAAATAAATTTATTTGTGTCAAAAAATAAGATATTATCATTATGCCATGATAAAGTGTACATTAAATTATTCAGATACTGAATATATCTATTTTGTCTATCTGACAACAGGTCAGAATAAGGTAGGGCACATAACATAAGCTTCCCTACGTTCAATTTTAATAACGTGTCAACACCATCTACAATGTCCTTCTTTTTAAGTCCAAAGCTATTACCTAGCAGTATAACTACAGTAGTCTTCTTATCAACTTCTGCCTGAGCAATTTTTTGTATTAATAATTTATAAGGCAGGTTATCATAACAGAAATTAGTAGCTTTATGAGTAAGCCTACAAGTTAACAATGACCCGAGACCTACACCTAGCCGGTCTGAAAAAATCAGTGTTTTGTTATCACTGTTTTCCTTGATACAGCGTTCTACCGGAAGAGTTGCCTCAGGAATTGGTTGAGGTTCAGGATCAGACAACGAGAGGGCGTCAATTGTTAATCACAATTTACCAGCCCAATTGCCAGCGTTAATATTTTTGTTTACTGTCTTCATTATCGATTGGCAACACAAACAAGTCGAATGAAACATTTCTCCCTCCTGTCTCCCCCGTCCGTCCGGGGGGGGGGGGGGGGGGGGGGGGTCGGGGGTCGCGTTGGTCAATCGCCATTGCTGACAGATTGACACATTGATTGATCTTACCCTCCACTCTGTTCCGCGTTGTGAGTTATGTAATTTATTATTAAGTTTATGTAGGTACGTGTGGGTAGATATAAGTTTGTGTTACTTAGGTGCTAACCTATAATAGGTATGTTATTTGTTTGAGCAAAGCTAACCATCTAAATTGAAAAATAACAGCTAATTAAATCTAAAATAATAATAAATACCAATAAAGTCAAGTAACGGAATTTCGTGAATTGACAGCACAGCGCTTTAGCTAACTAAGAAAGGTATTTGATTCATAATATTAGTTATTTCACGACCGCTTGGCGCAGTGGTTCGAGCGTTCGCCGCTTGGCTTACTGCACATGGTGGTTGCGGGTTCGATTCCCGCCGGGGAAAATTTCGGAAATGGTATTTCGTAATTTGCCCTGGTCTGAGTGTCACGGGGAGCGCCCCCAGTCCATTGTATGGTACGCATAGTACAAGCGTTGCTTAGTTTGGAACCATACAGTTGGTGTGGCAGTCTAGCGATACTTATTTATTTATTAGCACGCCACAAATAAACTACCTTAGCGACTAATATAATAATGATAGACGATTGGTTAAGTACCTAGATTCATCTTGCACAAGTTCCTGGGTCAAACCCTGGCTCGGACCCCTGGGTTTTTCGTAGGAAATATAATGTGCGAATCATCATTTAAATATGATAAGTAAAGTTTTAATAATAATATTTTTCGGCCTGTCTAAAGAATATAACCAATTGTCGAAAAACATGTGAAATCCCCCTCGGATTGAGGAGAGACCCGTGCCTAGGAGTTGAATAAGTACCTATTGATAAAAGTCTAATTATTTTTATAGATTTATTTTAATAGCAATACATAAGATTTTCCGCACACACCAAAAATAAAACTAAATAAATGTTTTATTGTATTGTATTTATAAATGTATGGGCGTATTAGGGATGTGCGGGTTTCCCTGGGGGCCGCTAATTCCTATCGATAACAGCCACGTGACAATATGGCGGACTCGTTAGATCGCGCGATTAATTGAATTTGTTGTGCGTGTGTTTGTCGGGTGCAATTAGCAATGTTTGTTAGTATGGCTATCACAATTTCCCATTAGAACCGAAGTTATTATCACATACTTCTGGCATCGTGCAGAAAGTTCAACATAGGCCGCCGTGGACTAAGTTTGAAAAGTAGTTTGAACGAAGATCCAAAGCTGGCCATAGTCTAGGCCTGAATTAATGTATTACTAAAATAGGTTCATACTAAATTCAATAAGCTGTTGTAGGATATTTCTTTCATATCTAAATATATATAACTCAAAAGTGACTGACTGACATAGTGATCTATCAACGCACAGCCCAAACCATTGGACGGATCGGGCTGAAATTTGGCATGCAGGTAGATGTTATGTCGTAGGCATCCGCTAAGAAAGGATTTTGATTAATTCTACCCCCAAGGGGATAAAATAGGGGATGATTGTTAAGTTAAATTCCACGCGGACGAAGTCGCGGGCACAGCTAGTTCAATATAAAATCAACTTTACAGCAGAGGGCAGTCGAGCTTAAGAGCACCAAGAGTGTGTAATTAATTCCAGTTAATATTGCCTCGAAGGGCTTAGTCACGTCCGTTGAACGGGCCCTTTCATCGCCACCAGCCCTCGAGGAAGTTTTATTGCTCTTTTACGTTTAGGACGGGATGATAAATAGGCAATTGGATCGGCTGAGGGAGATGGTTGTAGATTTTATACTGCAGCTATTGGTACGTTACGGATTTAAAAATAATTTGAATGTAATTTAAACCTACTTATAATATGTTATTCATACCTATTCAAACAATAATTTTAACCCATCGAAGCCTTTATGTGTTGGACCGAAATAGTTACAGATGTCGGAAATCTACACACAATGTTATACTAAAAATGTTGAGCTAGTTACGGACCAACATTGTGTTCTAAAATTAAAAAATAATAATTCAAACATCGAACGCAACCGGCTAGTGATGTGCATAGTGTTTGTTTACGCAGCTGGCGTCCGAGAGCGCGTCGTTCCATCGTTGGTATCGAGTCGCTGGTAACAAACCGTTTGATGTCCGATTACGACTGGCACTTAGCGTTTTATGTTGCGTTCGTGTTAAGTAACCGATTATTGAACGCTTTCTAGTGATAGTAAGTACATTGCACGGTAAACAAACGAGTACTTTAAAATATTGATTGGATAATCAAACTTAAATCCTTTTTAGTAAAGTTGTATATGGTGACTTTAGTAGATATCTTCAAACTGTGATGTTCCAATTTACAACTTTTAAGTAATTCTTATACGGAAATTAAGAAACATACTTTGTTTGCATTACATTTTATGTTTAATTTACAAGCTAGCCGCATCTTTATAAATCTTTATAGGTTTACACAAATAATGTAAGATCAATCTTTGAACTAAAACCAATAAATAATAACGTATTTCATAAAGAGTTGAAAGTTTTGTACCTACCACAAATTCTGCAGAGGTTGAATGTGTATGTTTTCCGTAATATTTTTATTCTTATTTTTTTATTAGATGTTGTATACAAACTGTTGAAACGTATGATACAAAACTGTGTAGTTTATTACGATATGACACATTGTTTGTAAAGTGCGACGTCGCTATAAACAAACAAGGTTTCAACGCTTTCCTCGAATAGTGGCACCGGCCACGCTATCAACCGATCTTCGGCTATAAAACGTTTTTTTTGTAAACACGATATTAATTCGTAAACAAACCACATAACACTGTAAATGGTATAACTCACCAACGACTCCGACGAAACTGAAAATACATGCACACGCAGCGGCCAGTATCGTGGCTTCCGTCGGGTAAAAAATCGTATTGTTAAATTCCATTTTTGAAAAGTTATCGTACATTCTCATCGATTTAGCACTGCACCAACACGTCACTGAATTTTAACTTGGAATTTTTTCTTGACATTTTTTCTTAGCCAGTAACTGGCCAGCGTTACTGATTCTCGGCGGGCGCATTAACTTGCAAGTGTTTCATAGACGCAGCATCGTATGCGATCTGTAACAAAAGAAGACGAATTAGGTTACAGATTTTTTACTGAGCACGTGGTTGCAAACACAAAGAGTTATATTTAGTCATAAGCACTATAATGTACATTGGACTTTGTAAGGAAGTGTCAAGGAGATTCGTTTAAAAGCAATGCAAATTTATTTAGGCTCTCAGTAATATTTTTTACTGAGCACGTGGTTGCAAACACAAAGAGTTATATTTAGTCATAAGCACTATAATGTACATTGGACTTTGTAAGGAAGTGTCAAGGAGATTCGTTTAAAAGCAATGCAAATTTATTTAGGCTCTCAGTAATATTTTTTGTTAACATTAATGTCCGTCGCAAGAATACGTAGGTACCTATAACATAGGCAATTCTTAACCAGAACATTTTTAAAAGGAAATTTGAAGATAAAACTGGAATGAAAGAGTTACTGTCAAGATCACAGAGTTCAGAAACAAATGAAAAGGTGATAACTGAATAATATTATCTTGTGTAAACAACGCAGCGCGAAACATGTAATATGACAGAAGTCTGATTGCCCGTCAGCATATTTATGATTTTAATATCAAGTTGTTTGTACATAACAGTCCCGTGGCATGGACACCCACTTAGTTTTAATTTGCCCTCGTTATGAGATCATGCCAAATGTAATTTGGGTGCTTTGTTTTGGGCAAATCCATGTGGGAGGTCAGATAAGAAGTATTAAATCATTTGCGAGGATTTTATGATTGATGTTGGCCATATGTGGCGAAGATCTTATTATAAGACAAATTGCTGTAGGTAAGGATAAATATGGGCCTCATTAAATTAATGTTTCTATGACACATCTAGGTATATCAAGGTATAAGTTTGGTAAGTTACCTATTACATTTAACTACTTAATTAGACATGGCTAATATGAATAAAACAGAAATTACATTGGTTTTCCTTAATATTTCCATCCTGTGTTCAACTTAAGAAACTTTTTTATATATTTTTCGAGAAACGCCGCGGTAGAGAATATAATATAGTAAGTCACGCGGTTAACGGGTGAGACTTGAACGTGGATTTACATAACGATACGGATCATTCATGGATGGATGTGGAGAGCATGAATATCTTCACAAGCGCACGAATCTCCGCTGACATGGTTACAATATTAACAACACAATGCAGTTCCGTTAACGGACGCACCAGACTGACACATATTTATTTTTCAGATCATCCTAAACTTTTAAACTAAATATGGAACGAACTAAAGAGTGAACTGAGAATAGTACCTACTTATTGCTAGAACTGAAAATTCTAATTTATGAATCGGATCCATTTATTTCAAAATTTGACTCGATCGATATCTAAAAACGAACATACCTACGCACTATTTTTGTTCAATTTAAAATTCGAATTCATGATTGACAGTGAATCATTTTTTTTTAAACGACGAAAAGCTCGCCGCGTCAATTTTGACGTCATAACTTGATCAAAAGTAGTTTTTATATATTTCACAAATCTAGTTTCCCTTTCAGTTCAATGATTGCAAGGACTCCTTTGTTTGGGCTGTGAATCGATCGGTCACCTATCGTCCTCCAACGCTTAAGCTGAATACAAACAGCGGTTAATAAAACCGATAATGAGCGGTGCCCTCTTAAGTGGCGGGAGGCACGAACCGATGACTTCGCATCCTTATTAAGAAAAAGTTCTGAGAATGAGACGGACATTCGATTATCGATTAGACGTTGCACATGCGGTTTATTAAGAAACTACTTACCTATTAATAAATTATTAATTAGTTAAATGTTGGCGATTTTAGGAGTTTTTTGTTAATTTTTATTTTTGTAAAGGAAGCAGGTACCTTTCTGTTTTTCATTATTGTCATAATGTATAAACAAACGTTATGGTTTTCATCTTGCGTAGCGTGAAAAAAAACAGTAATTAGACAAAAGTCGTTAACAAAAAGAAAAATCTCGCCATTCTTTTGTTTAGCCAAGTTTTCATTAAACGGCAAAGGAATATCATCATTTGAATAGAACAAAAAGAAAATCAACATTAAATTCCCGACGCAGAATAGATCCGGCTGGATAATGATCACATCTCTTATTTTAGTCCGCACACAAAATATGAACGGTTGAGACCATTTGCGCGGTGCGCCGGCGCCGACGCCGGCCCGCGGCTAGTTGGAAAGTGTTTACATTTCATAACAACAGTGGTAATACGCTAATTTGGTACGTTCTATTGTCGACAGATATGTGTTGGTGTCATAGACAGGTTATGCCCCGACAGAGTAAAATTAGAAGGAATTGTTTCGAGGAAGTAATTAAGTGGGCAATGGTCGTGGTGACAGAACTAGGGATGTTCTGTTCTTATGAATGTAATTATGTAAATAGACTACTGTTTGAGTTCACACAATGCTTGGCATCTCGTTCTATAAAACTGTCACTGAACTGCCAGCGAAAACTTAGACAGTATATGGTCACTTAATTTCACAAAGACTCGTGAATTGACCCATATGCCATCATAAGAATCACGTCTTCGTGTAATGAACGAACTTAGCTTAGAAATTGAATTTACTCAGCTAGTGCTAAGTTTAGTTACACTTAACAAAGCTACAGCATTACACTTAGTTGAGTTTAGTGTAATGCTGTCCTTCTCATCATCGTAAAGCATGAGTGAGACAGCATTATTTTTAGTTGTTCCAAATTTAAATGTAATTTTTTGACCAACAGAATTTATCTAAAGCAATGATGGAATAGTACATTGTTACACGAGTGGTGAAAGTGACTTATTTAGTCCCGAGACGGGGTTTGGCGCCCGAGCGTAGCGAGGGCGCTAATAGTTCGAGGGACAAAATAAGTCTTTCACCCGAGGTAAACACTGTGCTTTTCATTACGAATACAAGGAAAGTACAAATAAAAACAGGAATTGGCTAATGAAATAATACAAGGAAGTATGAACAATACTCTACAACTCGAAAAAAAAATTAAGATCGGATTGCCGCCTATTTTGTTTTTTTTCGTTGGCCGGCCAACTTCATTATTTAGCCATTATTGTTCATTTTCACCTTTAAATATTTTGCCCAAATCTATGTTATCTACTATATAAAAATAAGTCGGGTTTTCCTTCCTGACGCTATAACTCCAGAACGCACGAACCGATTTCCACGGTTGTGCATTCGTTGGAAAGATCTCGGGCTCCCTGAGGTTTATAGCAAAGAAAATTCAGGAAAAAATTTCAACAGAACGCGGACGGAGTCGCGGGGCACAGCTAGTTTTAAATAAATTGTTATAAACTAAATTATAATTAAGTAATTTAAAAATATACATTCTTTAATTAATACTTAACTTTATGTTATTTCAATTTTACATCGTGCTGTAATTGAGTGACTGTAGAAAAAGTTTGAACATGGTTCCATAGAAATGTGAAAATGGAACTAGTTTTTTTTTTATAATTTGACAGCTGTCAGGTGAAAGCGATTTTACCGGGCCGGAAAAGTATTACTTTCAACTCGCTCCTCAGGCAACTTCAGACCTACTTTCAGAGTATGAGTAATGAAAATTATATTGTCTTCAAAGAACGAGTAAACATATTTTTTCTATATATATGTAGGTATTTCTGTGTTCATATGTGATGACCCGGATAAGGTCGGCGATATACCCAGTTAAATCAAGTTTAGTTTATTTTATCTTTATTGTACCTACACCAGAGTCTATGGGAAACTGTGTATTAAATTAGGAAAGCCCCAATATGGCGGAATCTTAAGTCTGATTCGGGTGGCAGCCAGATCGTTACATTATTCAAATTATTAACTGTCCAAATAGTCGAGGTGTCGGGTCGAAGGTTGTGAAATACTCCAGTGGCTAATTTGGGGAATGATAATTTTGATTTCTGTTTGCAATATCGATAGCAGATAATTTTAGAAGAGTGAACATTGATTACCGTGCGTATATTTCAAATACATCGTCACGCATATACCTAAGTAGGTAGTTATAGGACAATCATTCCGCGATTCATGGTTTTCCTAGATCATGCTCTCGATCATTCAACAGGTTCTACATAAGTGTCGATGTTAGAGATAATTTTTGCCATAATATTAAAATCATAAAATGTTTTGAAGTAAACATATCGGTTAGTGTGCGGTAGTTATGAAGTAAAGCTTATCTTAATATTAACAGCAGTGACATGGAGTCATTTAGAAAAGCAGCGAAATTTACACCGATCAAGCGTAGCTGGTAGTATAAGTATTAATTAAATTTATTCCCAATCCATCTCATCTAATTAAAATGCAAGCAATTCAACAATTGAGACATGATTTATTGGCTATTTCGCATTATAACGTAACATCTCATTGTCCGCCATTGCTCGTAAAATGGCGTCTTTATGAACGTAGCTCGCTAATATGGCGACGAGGTGTAGTTATACCTCTCCTGCGCATCGTATTAGTGTTGTTATTGATATATATTAATTAAATTAACCAATTGTTTTAGTGTAGGCAGGCTATTGTGTGGTTCAACCGCGACTTTTCGGGATAAATATGTAATGTACTTCGCATTTGAATATCTCTAAATCGGATACATCAGTGCCACCACTTTAGCAGCTATGTCGCACAATATATTGTTAACAAAACTTTAAATTTTAGTAGTTGGTTTTTCTTCTCAAATTGTGTGAATTTTACCAGAACCATTAAATATAAAATAGTCTTAAGAATGAACAGTGGATGAACGCAAATAAACTAGGTACATACCTAATTAAAAATAGGAAGTATTATTTAATTAATGGCTCACCATTTACAAACATAAAATGACATGTGTTAATGACACCTGTGTATCCAATTTAATCGAGTGCTCGATGTTTGCACACATCACTAATCTACAAAGAGCGGGCGAATCGATATGCGGCCGTCACTGGGCGTAAATGCGCGCCAAAAATGGCCGCCGTGACGTAACTAATTTGATAACGTCGATTATTTGATGGGTTAATTAGTTAATCTTCACTGTTGATAGGACTGGCGTTCGCTTCAACTTTTCCTGGTAAAAAAAACTTTACTAGTTGCTATATAAAACAATTTAGAAGAAGGACCCACCACTCAGCCTTGGCATGTTAACCTCCAAAATTATAAATCAAATAGGTTGATCGATAATGGAAGAGGTCAACAAAACCTAACTCCGTCGGTCGAGTCTGTCAGTCATGAGTGTCAGGGACCCTAATAATGTGCAATTTTCCTCGGAACATAGCGAATTAAAAATAAATTCGACACGTGTTTCGCCTCTGAACGAGACATCCGCAGGAAAGTTGGGCTACGACTGAGCCGACTGACTGGCTCGTCAATCAATTAGTTGCTGTATGTAATTTAAATATTAAGTATTAAAAATTTAGTCAGGGCCCCATTTTAATAAATAAATAGTAAATATCGCCAGACTAACACACCAACTGTATGGTCCCTAACTAAGCAACGCTTGTAGGTACTATGGGTACCGTACAATGGACTGGGGGCGATCCCAGTGGCACCCAGATCTGGGTAAATTACGAAAAGGCCATTTCCGAAATTTGCCCCGGCGGGAATCGAACCCTCAACCACTATGTGCAGTGAGCCGAGCGGCCTACGCTTGAACTACTGCGCCAAGCGGTTTTGACTGTCATCTATACAAATAAATAAAATTGGAGTGTATGTTTGTAACATCAAAATAACACCTTTCACACATATGAAAGTACATACGACACCTATAGCAAAAACGCGCTTTAAAATTTTTTTGTCTGTCTGTCTGTCTGTCTGTCTGTCTGTCTGTGTGTTTGTTTCGGGTAATCTCCGAAACGGGTGGACAGATTTTGACGGGACTTTCACTGGTAGATAGCTAATTTTAAGCAGTAACTTAGGCTACTTTTATTTTAGAAAAACAAAATTAAAAAAAATGGGTCATGTCGCGCGGGCTCAGAACGCGGGAGCGGGCTTTTTTGTTAGGTAAGGTAAATTCCACGCGGACGAAGTCGCGGGCTCAGCTAGTCTTGTATTAATAATGCAAGGATAGGTGAATAAATTTGCAGCATTTTCACCATGGTGCCATCTGATACTAAGGTTTGCCATGATTATTACACTCACAAGTCGCCAGCGTCTACATAAAATATTTTTATGGCAAATTGAACAGGTAGTAAAATACTTTTTCAAAAATATTGAATAATTGCAAGGAAATATTATTCAAATACTCAGTGTTGCCGTCATCATTAGAAGGTAGAACGTACTGTTTTTGAAACTTTACTTTTATAGTATGTAAGTAGGTATTTTGTTGTTATTGAAGTTATTTCCAAAATTATTTCACGGTCAGGATAGTAAGATTAGTAGGTAATTCTTATTTATAATTATAAGTTTAGTACTTATACCTTATATTTATGCAAAACCTATGACATGCAGTCAAATACTGAAGTCAGAATATACCACGGAATCACTTCACGATGATCCTTTACACGTTTCATCTCATATCCACGGGTTAAAAGCTCCTTTTTGGTTCTGAAACTACATAACGCGTTTCTACATCGGAAAATAAAGAAACCCCATTTCTATGTGAATAATCTGGGCGCGAAAAATCATAGCTTCGCTTGTTTATCTTCAAACGCTATTAAGACTCAGGTGAAGCAAATAGGTTACTGTTATAAGCGGGAGAGAGTACCTGTGCAGCTGTGTGCGAGTCACGTGAGGATACGCGAGCTTTCTGATGAACGATCATGTAAATTGGTTTTAGAGGTTAGTTTTTCGGTACGGGAAAGTATACATAATAGATATTAGGAGATAAGACATAGAAAACTTTAAAAACTACCATAAAAACACAGATGATTCTTTCGTCTATCCAAAGATTAAAGAATTCAGGAATGATGATAGAAAAAGCAACTTTTCTAAATGATGAAATATGTACATATTTGTGATGTTTGTATATTTCTATTACGTTATAGATTTTACTAATCTATACAGATAAATAAAATTGGAGTGTCTATTTGTAATATCAAAATAACACCTTTTTACTAAATGCATATGAAAGTACATACGACACCTATAACAAAAACGGGATTTAATTATTTTTTTAATTTTTGTTTGTCTCTTTGTCTGTCTGTGTGTTTGTTCCGGGTAATCTCCAAAACGGCTGGACCGATTTTGACGGGACTTTCACTGGCAGATAGCTGATGTTTTAAGGAGTAACTTAGGCTACTTTTATTTTAGAAAAACAAAATTAAAAAAATGGGTCCTGTCGCGCGGGCTCAGAACGCGGGAGCGGGCTTTTTTATTAAGTTAAATTCCACGCGGACGAAGTCGCGGGCTCAGCTAGTGAATAAATATGAGTTTATCTACTCATCTCACTACTAGTCGTTCCGTTAGAGCTCCTACCACTAACGTAAATGTTGATGGTGGGGTCGAACTCACCCTCACAGTTTACTGGAAGGGGGTGGAATCTGGAATCCCTCGGCTATTTATGTTTCGAATTGGCATGATGAATTAAAATAGCGTTCCGATCCGGTGGTAGATTTATCCTCGCCACCTCTCCTGGCAGCGGCCCAAGCCGAGGTCGTGTCCCTTGTGGGCGCCCTTGAGCTAGCTGCCCCCCTGCCCCTCTGGCTGTAGCGCACTTGAGCTCGCTCTCTGTCCGGGTGAAGTTGTTATGGACACTCTGGCCAACAACATATAGACAATTAAAAAAAAAAAAAATGATGAATTTAATTATACTCATGGTTCTCTCAATCTACAGACCCGAGGATCAATAGGCCGTTATTGAAAAATCCTATCTATAAAAGATTCCTTAAAACTTCTTATGTAGGTACTTAATTTCTTCCTTACGCTTATTTCCTGCATGGCCATGACGCAACTCCTATAGGTATGTGGGCACACTGTAAATTATAACCGCTAGTGCAAACGGCCCGTCCCCGTGTTTGATCAGCTCCGTGTAGCCACTTGAATGGCAAGCATACTGGGAAATATGGCGACAGAGTAATCAGTGGGAAGGCTAGCGTATTGATTGCAGATTTGACGGGAAGCTAGGCATGGATTAGCAGACTAACCCTCATGCATAAACTTGAATCAAATGTATTACATTATATCTAAGTTTAGTCGCAGCGAGAAAATTTAAGGTCTGGGCTATAGTACTTAGAAATGTCTCTGACATTTGCCGTCATCTTCAATAGTGTTATTACTAACTCTTGAATACTTCGTTCAAGCTAAACATAGTTCCAAAAGTCTTGTACTACCTGTGACTCTTGTTAACCTTTATTTCAGGGAAACTCAGGGTATTCCGGAAATATAGGACACTGAAATCTTGAAATGGTTCAATCCGTTTGCATACCCTCCACAATTGCAACAATTCGTCATACCTCCTGCATTATTTCAGAATGTTAGGCGAACAACAAAAAACATTTCAACTGAACGTGATTTGATTCATCGCACTGAAACTGAAACACCTGATGGCGTAATGTTATGTGAAAACAAATGCTGGGTTTTAAAACAATACCTAACACAATCATAGGAAACTTAATCCCTGTTTACCCATTTGCGGAAACCTATTTGTACTTACTCCTTTTTGCTGTGCACCTATGAAGACGTATTGTTGTAATGACAGCCTTTAAATTTTTTCCTGCTTCTTCTATCTTAAAAAACTTCCTATATATTACTAGCTGACCTGGCAAACGTTGTTCTGCCATATTTAGTATTTCTAGGTATGAAATATACTTTTTCATTACTCATACTCTGAAAGTAGGTCTGAAGTCCCTGAGGAGCGGGTTGAAAGTAATACTTTTCCGGCCCGGGAGAATCGCTTTCAACTGACAGCTGTCAAATTATTAAAAAAAAAACTAGTTTCATTTTCACATTTCTATGGAACCATGTTCAAACTTTTTCTACAGTCACTCAATTACAGCACGATGTAAAATTGAAATAACATAAAGTTAAGTATTAATTAAAGAATATATATTTTTAAATGACTTAATTATAATTTAGTTTCAACAATTTCTTTAATTAACATATATTTGGGCAAAATATTTAAAGATGAAAATGAAAAATACTGGCTAAATAATGAGGTTGAAATAATGAAGTAGATAGATATATACTATGCCTGCACTAACATTTGGAAGTTAGAACTAATTATATGTTTATTTTGAGCGGTCAAGTTGGGTCAAGTAAGTACCTATATTACGTACGTGCAATATACGAGTAGTATGTCTCTATATTTTATGTAGATAGGTAGGATATTATGATCTTTATCTCATGACGCACTGGACCATTTATAAATTATAGTACTTTCATTTTCTTAGCAACAAGTGCATTGTAAGATTCACGCATTAACTGTAGACAGTGTATCTCAAAACATGTTATTATTTCAATTAAAACATTGTAAATTTAGAAAGCGAGCTATAAAAAGATTACGACTTACTACTCTCAGCTCCGTTCGTCAGAAATGCAACGTCATGTTATGTTGTAAGTATGACTAATTAAATTACAAATTTTCGTCAATTATTCTGTTACCTACTTGAGATCAAGAATAATTTGGCTGCACTTTATCGACATTTACGGAGTTATATATCATACCGCAACTTGTCATTGTTATCCATAGTTTTCAAAGCCCGTACCATGTTAGCTACTTAAAACGCAATAGAAAAGCAAACGCGAGCGCTTTTCTATTGCGTTTTTAGTAGCTAACGTGGTACGGGCCTGAAAGCTTAGAGCGGGTATCTATAGGCACTATAGGTACACATAAATATGTATAAATCTGTTATTTTTTTCCAAATAACCCACAGTTTAATAGAGACAGTCATTAGCTGCAAATACATACCTATACCTTCATATCAAAATCATGTTCGTTATGCTTCTACGGATGTTGCGTGACCAGTGACAGTTAGGTAGTTATAGATTTCAATTAACACAGCATAGTTTTGTGATGGATCGGTGAAGAAGACATTAGGGACTACTACCTATGGTATGCATGTAAAAGTTTACTAATCACTTGTTTAAGTATCCACACAACATTTGAAAGAAACTTAAACTTATATTTCAATGTTGGGCCCCAAATGAAACCGGAGATAGTTATTTAACACTACGGTAGATGCTTCATAGTAGAGAACATTGTTGTGTCATATGAGTCGCCTTATGATGATACGTCACTATTATTTCGATGGATGATATAGATAGAGAAAGGGAATAAAAAGGCCACACCTAAACGGTCAAAAATAAAATGATCTCGATGGGTTTTTAACAAAAAATGTCTAGACTTTTAAAATGTTGGCTGAATTCGTGAATCATTTCCTGAATACCTGACTCATAATCAGAATTTGTGTCATGAGAATTACCTAACTGTGGTTTTCGAAAAAGGGTAAAATACGTTTACACAACATGTGTCACGTTTGCCATCGACCTCGACTAGCAAATTGTCGGAACATTTCATCCACTTCTCCTCACGGGGAAAAAGAGTGAAGATAGCAATATGACTAGGTGTGTTGTGACGTCTGGTTGTAACGACCGCATATATATACTCGTATATAACTCATTTCTATGAGTCGGTGCGTTAAGTTTGTTTACTTATTGATATATTATCGAGGAAAGTTTGGATACTAATTAAATTAACTACAGTAAATCTATATTACATTATTATTAATGTGAGTTTGAGTTTTAACGACTCCGACATCCAACGTTAGAAAATAACTTCCCGGACTAATGAAGAAGGCAAACTTCTTGTGATACACGATGCAGACGTTTTTGGGTGTGTTATATTATATTGGCAATATTTGCGTTATTTTGACGTCACTAGTTCGAAAACCTCCTACTGTTAGCCTGTTACAAGACCATTGCGAGTCCTTCCTCTCGATCAACCGCTAGGATGAGGCGTATCTCCCTTGAGATAGATTTAACACCTCCTAAACCTAATCACCTGAGGGGTAAGTAACCAATTTAAGTTGCCCTGTAGACCTTTGTAGCATAAAAGCGTGCCATCGACGCACATTTCTAAAACGCGCGTCGACGGCGCGTTTATAAAACATGGTGTGCACAGGCCCTAAGGTGGGCTCATTGTTGGACTAATTTTACTCACACAAGCAATTTCTAAGCGACCCAATAATCCCAATATGATTGACCCTCTAACTACACGTGGGTATAGGTTCCTTGAATTATTATTTATAAAGCTCGATTGTGAAACGCAATGACGTAAGAAATCAGACAGCTGGACGCTGATGGCTCTCCAGCACAAGTGGAAGATATTTCTGGCTTCGAACATTTTGTTTTAAACGAATCGATCGGCAATACTGAACACACTTTCATGTGCCCGTTTCATTGACGATATCGATTTTAAAGTGTGATATAAGTAAGTATTCAAATTTGGACAATTCGATTTTATGAGAATCGACTATTTAAGTATAATCGAGTAATCGCGTGGATGTTTAAAAGGGATTTTTAATGACTCGTGGTTTAAGATACTTTTCTAATATAGGGAACATTCAATTTATCTCTCATTCATTCCAGTTCATAATATCTGGCTCACATCAGCTGAACGACCCAGACTTAACCTGGCTACAACCAAACTTTGACTAAATCCAGCTTCTAGAGTAGCTGATGATTTGGAAATTCACATTCTTTGAGACACCGTCGTCAACGAAACAGTATCAACAGTTTGAGAAGTCGGTCACCTTGTATTTCTGTTTCCATCCTACTAATATTATAAATGCGAGTTTGTGAGTGTGGATGTATGTATGTATGTTTGTTACTCCTTCACGCAAAAACTACTGAACAGATTTGGATGAAATTTGGAACACAGTTAGATTATAACCGGGATTAACATATAGGATGCTTTTTTACCCAATAATCCAATACTACGCGGATGAAGTCGCGGGGCACAGCTAGTAATACATATGTAAGTGTCATTATATTTAAACCAGAGCTTATTTATGTTAGCTCTAGTTTAAGCTTGGTATAGTCAATGCGCTCTCAATATAGATAGTAGAGTAGGCACACGCCCACAAAAACCATATTCCATGGCATCAATGACGATACCAATGGCTGGGAGTTCTAAAAAGTTTATTTCCAGCGTTTTATAGCCTCTGATGATGAATGTAAGATCAGGAAGTAGTAGCTGTTCGCGTGAAATACATCTATCTTGTTTACCCATTGTTGATATACGACCGATGTGTGATGAATAGACAAGGATTAGTCTAGAGTATACAGCTTCCTTTGCTTTTCTTAGGCGTTATTGGAACAAGATAGATCTTATACATTTTTACGTTCGATTTAGGTTGTGTAGCATTTTATAACTTCAGGCGGGGGCTCTTGTGGATACGACATTTTATAAGTACAGTTCGCCACGATGAAATTTTATTTGTAGTATCGGGAGTTATAACATAAAATAAGACTAACTAACAATATTAACCGTCTCACAGATTTAGGGCTTTTTCATATTACTTAGAGGACTTTTAGCGAACGACAGTGGACAAGATATCGAAATAGCAAGTATTTAGGCTCTGTAGGTAAGTAAATAGAAAACCATTTATAATGGTTATCAATTTTGATAAATTACCGTACAAATAAAATTCTCAATATCTCTTCAGACTGGAAGAAAACGATAACCAGTATTTTGATGGTTCAAACCGAATAAAAATGGAGCTCGCTCGCATACCCAAAGAACAGAAGCGTCGATAGTAGCAAATACGTAAGAAATATTGGAAAGTAAATAATCTACATTTAGAATTTACGTACATAGCCGAGATTCTCGCCGGCGAGGCAGCGCTCCGTGTCTACAAGTGATTTGAAGAACATAGTTTTGTAGAAAATCTTGAATAATTCGCATTGTTTCCCCTGTTTGTTTACGTGCGTCATTGATTTTCCATTGTATTGCTATTGTGTTAATGCGGATTCGGAAGAGAGAATTTTTACAAGAAAATGGGTAGGTACAGTTTAATCTTTAGCCCAGCAGTGGTCAAACGCATATTGGAAATAAGGTATGTATATTCTAGCACCGCTGGAATATGCGGATTTCATAACAAAGATTATCACTTGTTAAATGATGAAGAAATACATAGTGAAGAAAGCAACCCTCACTCGACTAGCTTGGTGCACTATGTATGGCCCAAATGCCCCTGGCATTGAGAAGAAGCCTGTGCCGATGGGACATGTCAGATAAATCGAATTCAAGATAATCTCGACTCTGTGAGCGTACAGTGAATGAATGTCATTGCTACAATTTGATATCACAAAAGTGTAGATATTCTATTTTTTTGTTTTTTATATCGCCAGACGAACTCACCAACTGTATGGTCCCAAAATAACCAGCGCTTGTACTATGGGTACCGTACAATGGACTGGGGGCGATCCCAGTGACACCCAGACCAGGATAACTTACGAAAAGGCCATGTCCGAAATTTGCCCCGACGGGAATCGAGCGCGCAACCACTCGGTGTAGTGGGTCGAGCGGCCTACGCTCGAACCACTATGCCAAGCGGTCGCCCAAATCATGCAGGTGCATCAGGGTTGAGATCGACTTATTAATACTAGCCTTGAGAAGCCTCGATAACAGTATTTAAAATAATGTTCTCACCTACTTCCACGGCCCATCCTCACACATCACGCTATATTATGTTAAACGTAACCTAATTATTGGCAACGCACTAATTACCGCGGTGTAATGGCCAGCTATGTAGCGGTGCACGAAGACGCACTGCCAGGCTCCTTCACTAATTATAACGAACGGATAAGTGGCCTACATATCTGGATACAATGCTCGCCGCTGTGAGTGATGTGTGACAGAAGTTCAACTATGCGTGCAACTATAATTGCGAGCAATTACACGAGAAAAGTGTTGAAAGAAGACTTTTTAGAGGATCGGTCTAATGAACGACCAGCTTTTCCCAGCGACTTCGTTCGCGTAGATCCCGGAAACGGAATTTACGTACAAATTTCCATCATATATTGTATAACCTTCCTTCCATAGTGGATACCCTTACCCATGGTGTAAATTACCTCTACCTACTATCAAAATGTCATGTGTCTAACCCCAACGCTTAATACAGAAATATGACTCTTTGACTCTGCTCTGTCTTAAGATTAAAGAAATACTTAAGTAGGTACTTAAACAGCTACGTGATTACGAAAAATATACATTATACTGTCATCTGAACTACCTACCGGCAGTCCCAGTGCCACACTGTAAACAGATTTAAATTACATGAAAATAGGTTATTCAGCAGTCACAATGAACAGCACATCTTATACGGCAACAAGAAATAAAAGTAAGGCTACCGCGAGTTTACACTGAGGATACATACTTACTACTACCTACACTACACGGATTTATGTTGTTATCTCATAACAGCAAATAATAAAGTGCAACATCATATCATAATGTTTCGTTAGTGCAAACGGGGCCGCAGATAGTAACTTTTTTTTGGTACTAGGCCAGCCACACACTTCCATCATTGTCACACCTTACTCCACAGGTTACAGTAACATTGATGTCTGTGTAACCCGTTCCTAAAGGAGTCTGGTTCAGGTTGAACTGGGGGAGAAAGGAATCTTCTCCAGCGCAAAAATCAGGTAAAGGAGTTAATTATACGACGACCGCTTGGCGCAGTGGTTCGAGCGTAGGCCCCGCTCACTGCACACGGTGGTTGCGGGTTAGATTCTCGCAGGCATAAATTTCGGAAATGGCCTTTTCGTAATCTGCCCTAGTCTGGGTGTCACTGGGATCGCCCCGAGTCCATTGTATGGTACCCATAGTACAAGCGTTGCTTAGTTTGGGACCATACAGTTGGTGTGTCAGTCTGGCGATATTTATTTATACTTCTGCTAGTATAAATACATTGTCATAACAAGTGATATCTCGTAATAATTATAGTATCAATATTAGGTGCATTGTTTAATTTACGAGTGTATCGCCGCGAGGACGATATCTTCCGGTCAAGTCTGGTGACCTGGCGCGTAATGGGACCTACACTTGTGCTAGGAATTCTATTTATTCTCCTCTATTTATGGTTCAAATGGTTCAAGTGATGAGACCCTTAAAGTCACTGTGGATTGTGAGGGTGGGTGCCTATCCTTAACAGTGATTATTATGCACTCACTAGGTAGGTTAGGTATATACATTTTCAATTTTCCTCACAAGCAAGCCGGTATAGTTAGGTACCTAGGTACCTTTAGATATACCTACTGGTCAAGTTGGTGAAATCATTTAAGATTTAAAACACCTACGTGGAAATTATTGAAACTTATAAATTCACAAGACAGTGTAAGAAGATTGCAATCTGAAATTATTGTATTGTAACTACTCAATATATTAAGGATTATCTGGGAAATTCAAATTAGACGCCGCCGCGCGCCGCGCGCCTTGCAAGCAAGAACAACCGACGACGGGTTTGATGCGACTATTGATAGACAAACAATTGATTACGGGGGCGTATTACTTATACAGATGTTCCAAAAGTCCGAAACAATAATATAGGTACCTACCTGCATATATTGTATAAGTTGGTATCTACCTACTTTCCTACTCTATTTCCGGGTACTTGAACTACCTAAGGACTTTGTATAATGTTCTCTGGTCGTATTAAATTAGGGACCACAAAGTAGGTACGGTTTTTATTCCAATTAGTTTATAGCCACATTGATTAGGTCTGTGCCTAGCTCTTATTATTACATTTTCTTTGGTTTGCAGCTTGTGTTGAAAGCGATAGGTGGACTCTTTTTGTAATTGATTTCCTTGCGAGGTCCTACTATTTCACAAAGGCCATAACGTCAGTTTTATTTTATTACCCAATTGGCATGTGGGCTGACTGCAACAGTTGCTGGAGTTACGACGTGATTACAAAAGTGTGGGACGGCATAAAGAGATAGACCGCACCGACATAGACACGACTAACGTTGCAATACTAAACTTTGCTTTTTTGGGGGAAGAAACATGAAGTTATGCAATAGAATTTAATCTAAATATATATAACTCAAAGGTGACTGACTGACTGACTGACTGACTGACATAGTGATCTATCAACGCACAGCCCAAACCACTGGACGGATCGGGCTGAAATTTGGCATGCAGGTAGATGTTATGACGTAGGCATCCGCTAAGAAAGGATTTTGATTAATTCTACCCCCAAGGGGATAAAATAGGGGATGATAGTTTGTATGAACTTTGTCAATTAAATTCCACGCGGACGAAGTCGCGGGCACAGCTATTTTTAAATAAAATTTAAAATTATCGAAAACAAAAATGTTATGATATTTTTGGGGATATTTTTTGTTATTGAAATCAGAAACAGTTAAATAGAATCAAAATAGGTAAGTAAGTATATTGAGTGGTATCTTTAGTATCTTTAGTGGTCGGTAAGGTACCGACGCAGTCGGCGTTTTTTATTTGAATTAAGAATTTGCGTCGGTTATTATTATTTTAGGGGTGGTCACAAAACTGAGGTAGGTACCGACTAGGCCGACGACAGGTGGGCCGGGGCACGTGCTTGACACGCTCACATACTTGCGCATCCCCGTTCGTAACGACCTTGCTATCAAAATGATCCAACGCGATTATTTCTCGTAATAACTTTACACTGTAAAAAATGTAGACGTAAATAAAACATTAATTTAAATGATCGAGACTTAGTGCTACTGTTTTCGTAATCGTTGGAAATAGAATAAACAGTTTGTTCTGTCGAGTGCTGTTTAGGCTTGGGCAGTGTTAGGTCAGGTTGATTCTCGCTCGCTACGTTTTTAACACCCGTTATCGGTAGCCCGTTTGCTAAATGTAAAGTATTTATTCTAAAGTTAGGGTTATCGCGTCACTCAATTCATACTTTTAACCGGATTTTTATTGTTAACACGGTTAAAACAGTTTTCCAAAGTATACATACAAATAACTGTACTTAAATAAAACTAAGCCTATAAGATTATGAATAAGTTAAACAGGTGGTTAAAGTCGGTAGGTAGGTATGTGTAATTTTACAGGAAGCTACACTACATCAGCACTTATTTATTAGTGAAAAAAGAAAATTGTGTTTTGCCTTTTGTCTTAAGATTTTATGTCGTGGGTAGAGATTGTCAGGGATGTAAGATTTTTTTTTGAGCATTAACAATTGGGATTTTAATAAGTACCTATCATCTTTATTTATTTTGTTACTAGGTAGTTAATTAAAATTAACTACCTACCACTTTAGTATCTACTTAACTTTTTAACGTGTATGATGGTGGTTACCAAGACATACCCATAATTATGGTAAAGTACCTAGGTTCCCTCTTACCACTGCTCATTATGAATTCCAACAGAATTTTCAATAAAAAGGATGTATTATTTTACTCACAGGCAGATTTGAAGGTAGGGAAGACCTGCCTATGCGCATACCTATAACTTTAATCAACGCACTAACACAGTTTAATGAATTACATAGTCCCTAGGTATATCTTATTTGGTAGACGAACCTACTTTATTAATAATTTGAAGATTACTTACTTATATTTAATGATCACCTATGAAGTAAGTAACTAATATAAATAAATTGTTAATCAAAGTTAGATATTATACAAAGGTATACATTAAACAGAAAACTTACCGTATTATTGAATTACCAAAAAGTCTCTCTCACAAAAGTCCACAAAACACGACAAAGTTTCACTATGTGACACAACGAGCAACGACCGACTCACAACGACAATCTCGCCTTCGCGGCAGGCAGACGCGGCTCTGACTGGCGGGCTGCCACAAATAGTGGCAGTGGCAAGCCAGGCGCCCCTCTCGCTTCAATATTGTTCTATGGGGCGCCCGCTCAACGCTCAAGCCTCGCACGCGCGCGCCCGGAACAACGAAACTCCGGAGAAAGGTGAAATTTCTGTACGTCGGAAGGGTATTTTTATGAGAAGGGTATATGCATCGTACCTTTTGTCCTGCTTAGTATTACCAATATCAATCTAATATGAAAACAATGATAAAAACTAGGTGGTATTCCGGAATATAAGTATCCGATTGGTTTTTACCTAAAGCCGAATCAATTTCACTTTACCTATCGAAGTCGGTAATACTTGCCGGTCGGTAACAAACATAGAGTAAGACACCGTAGTAAATGAAAGTCCTAGGTATTAATAAAGTTAAATTACTTAGGTAGTTTAATGATCATGTAGAAAAGTGGAGTTGTTTCGAGCGGTAGCTACTAACTATCAAATGAACGCTTTATTTAAGTATGTAAAAAAATACAAAATTAACTAAAAGTTACATCTTGTTTCGGAGATTGTAAAGTAACGGTTTCGCGATTTTTATTTTACGCGATAGGTACCTACATTCACATTCATAGAGCGTAACGATGATCTGACGAGAAACAACAAGTAAGTTGGCACATAGGTTACCATTGCATTGCGCTGGGAACAAAATGTTTTATATAACCTTTCGAATACGGAACCGAAGAACCTTATTGCTGAAAAGATCTAATAGGTACCTAGTACTGATCTGTAGGTACTTCTGAATTTCTATCGGATTGTCCTTTCTATGTTCTTGTGTGGTAGGTATGTTGTGAGTAACTAGGTACTTGCTGTAGTAGCATCACAATAGTTTTGATTAAGGTTAAGAATTAAATGATTTTATTAAAAATATATCCGGGTTTTTACTTCTTTGACAAAAATACTACGAGTATCTAATTGACTCATTCGTAAAAATAAATTCTGCAAATAATTACGTATTCTAAACTGTTGAAATATTTATAGAATAAAACTACTCGCAAATTCATAGCGAATAAAGATTTTATTAACAAATGGCGCCAAAACTCGTGCGCACCTTACTTTACCGCCATTACTATGACAGCTGCTGCTTCTGCGACGACCCATTGTACTGGGTACCTTTGTATTGCATACAATCGATTTTCAACTCTGCTTCAAACACAAAAAGGACTATTGTTGCACATTAGGTTCTTGTAAAAATTAACAGAGGCGATACTAATGCGCTATTATTAATCGGAAGTGTGTATATTTATTGGGGTTTTTATTGAAATAGGATTTATATAAACGCAATATGTATGCTGTACGCTGTTTTTGGCATGTTATGCAAGTTTAATTTGATATTTAACATCATTATGAGCGGTGATTAGTGGCTACATTATTGTTGGACACGTTTTATTGCTGTTTTATTCTCACGACCGTTGTTATGTTCAGGAAGTTGCGTTAATTATGATCAATTTTTGTGTTGACTTTGATAATTAGTCTGGTATATTTAAAATAGGCACAAGAAGATTTGATTATTTTAATAGTTTTTTTATGATTGATTGCTACTAGACTAGCTAAGTAATTATGCCGATCATTAGCCTCTCCGACAATGTTTACGTCGATAGTAGGTAAAATAGTTAGTGGTGGAATTTCATACGGTGAGACGGCTATTTTTATTAGCTAGGCTATTTATGTGTTCAAATTA
Source organism: Notodonta dromedarius (assembly GCA_905147325.1). Lineage (NCBI taxonomy): Eukaryota > Metazoa > Arthropoda > Insecta > Lepidoptera > Notodontidae > Notodonta > Notodonta dromedarius. Next base: position 11,083,740 of record LR990172.1, read on the forward strand.
CAAAAAAAACAGCCTTCCTTAAGGATCTAACATAGATTCAAAAAGAGTTGCATTCTCAGAAGAATGATTCGCTTCACTCTTCTGCGTAGCGTATCATTTTGTTGTGCACAATCTACTGCCTACTGCCAGGTACCTACTATGGACCCTCTTATGGACCCATAATGGATACCTACACTATCATCTTCTTGTTACCTACCGACAAAGTCCAAAGTCTTGTCAAGTGTGACATGTTTATAGTAGGTGAGGATAATAGGTATAGGTCTACCAGAATCTCATGGCAAATGGGGAAATAAAAATTTGTTGTGTGCAATACTGGGGAAATTGGATTAAACGATCTTGATACTGTTTAATTTTTATTTATATATTTAGTCATTAATTAACATAAAGTATACTAGGTATGTGTATGAAATTGTTGTTATGCATCGGGTTCTTAACATAGGAAAATATGACAAAAAAAATAAATCCAATCATATATTACTTTATGTACTAATTTATTATAATGTTACGTACACGTACAGGGGTAGGTACAATTAATGCCGTTAAACGTGTAAAAAGGGTTTATTTCGCTCTCCACAAACTCGACAAATACACAGTACTAGTTCACTACTAGTACACTAGTTCACTAAGACTAGTTACACACAACAAGCACCGTTCCGAATCACTTAGCAGACTCGCAGTATTCCAATATTATCGCTCAGGTCACTGGTATAATTGCTTTTCGTTCGCTTACTTGAGTTCCGTACACAAAATGATCAAAATGATCCTTTTTGATTGGCATTTAAAATATTCAAAACCTGTCTCCTTAAGTATAAGTCTGTAAAAAATAATAAAATTTATCATGTTACTGAAACGATAGCTTAGTCAATCATCAACATCAACATCAGTCTAAATACTCGTACGTCCCACTGCAGGGCACAGGCCTCGTCTTACGAGTGAGAAGGATTATTACTTAATATTTTTCTTACCTCAGAGATTCTCTCCCTCCGTTGAAATCAATTTCTTGTCGAAGAATTTTTAACAGTTTTATTTCTGTTGGAATTTCCTTCCGAACTGTATAAAATTCATTTACTTTATTCCTTATCAACTGTAAATCGAAACTGTCCAAGTTGATTTTCTTCTTCCCCGCTCTCCTCTTTTTACCAGGCGTGGAAAATACACCATCGTTCGATGTGCACTCACCTATGATTCGCCGTATAGTAGTACTGAAAACCCCTATAAAGAAGCTATAATTAAGTAAGATAAATATAAAATAAACTAAAAGTATCAAAACAACTCAGTCCAACTTACCGGTCAACTCTACGACGCGCTTTAAAATCAAAGATTGAGTTTGATTTACGCCTTCTTCTTCCCTTATTTTACGATACACATTGAAAACAATATTTCTCGCTTGAGATCGAAGTGGCTTTTTCGACATTTTCACAAAAACAATAAATTGCCAAGAAGATATCACAAAATCTCAACAGCGGTTGACAAACCTTGTACTTTGATTTGGCAGGTGACAATTGACATTGCCATATGAAAATCACATTTTTTTATATTTTTTTAATGCCATGAGATTCTGGTAGACCTATAGCTCAGAGGCCCGAGGTATATGTTGTAACCAAGGCTTTTTGGATAACTATTAGTCACTAGTTAGCCAATGTTATTATTCGGTGTATAACTGTGGTTTTGTCTAATGTAATATTATATTATTATAAGTCTGTGGGTTTTGTAGACGCTGGACGAAATAAACGGAACGTGCATATGATCGTATAACGTAACGTATCATAACGTAATCTGTGCAACAAGACGTCAAAAACGTCAAATTGACAAACAAGTAAAACTGTCAAAAGTTCAAAACAAATCTGGAAAAATGCCAGGTGTTTGTGAGGAAATTATAGATGATATTGAAGATTTAATATCTTCACAGGACATAACTCCAAAAGAGAGGTATTCCACGAGGAAAACTGTGAACGCTAGATCGAGAAAACGTGAAAACAAGAACGTATCCGAGCCAGTTGAAAAGGTTATATTGGAGAGTGTTGTACCAGGTAATAACCTAAAATGTACTTTTTTAAACTATTTCAGTGATATTCATTGTATTTAATCGTTCTGGTACTGTTGTTGATGCGATACTTGTCGGTATAGTTGTCTACTTACTATACTACGGTTTTATTAATATTATCTTTATTTACATTTGGTTTTTGTGTATCTCATAGTGAAAGTTATTTTTCCGCTTACTGTATTTCTGTACAAAGTTTTTACTGTACAAAATGATGAACATTCAGAATCATTCTATACAATTCTAATTTCAGGCACTCAAACAATATTTGTAAAGACATGGGGCTGTGCGCACAACAACTCGGACTCGGAGTACATGGCGGGGCTGCTGGCCGCCAACGGGTACCGGCTGACTGAGGACAAGTGGGACGCACAGCTGTGGCTGCTCAACTCATGCACTGTGAAAAGCCCTTCTGAAGACCATTTTAAGTAAGATTTCTTACACAGATTATGAAAATATGATTATTGATACATTCATTTCCATTATCTGTTGTACACACATCCACTCTAAACTCTTTCATTACTCTCAAACTCAATACAATCTGTCCATCTGTTCTTAGTACATCCTCTTGCTCTGTATAAATTCATACAATTTTTACACTAATTTCCAATTAAAAATCTTGGATTAATAAAAATTGCATGCTGCTCTGGCAAATAATTATTAGGACTTCAGTTATAAGTAGTTACTTGATAACTATATAGTAGTTAATATTTGTCTATCACAGCAAACTCAATGGCTCCCGCAAATAGGGCTGCACCCTCCTATATTTCCCTGAGCTTAGCCCATGGGCTACACACTGCTTGGCTATTCAGCTATTCAGTCTCGGCTATTTAATCTCACAAAATTACCCCGTATTTAGGAATGAGATAGAGTTGGGTCAAAAACGCGGGGTCCACGTGGTGGTGGCGGGGTGCGTGCCGCAGGGGGCGCCGCGCGCGGAGTACCTGCGCGGGCTCAGCGTGGTGGGCGTGCAGCAGATCGACAGGATCGTTGAAGTTGTTGAGGAGACACTCAAAGGTAATCAACACTTGAAGTCATTTGGAGATGTGCTGACTTGACTTAACACCATTTTTTTTTGATGAATTTGCAAGCTTTTGTAAAACCATCTACTTTTCCTTTTAATTATTTTATTTGTGTCGAACCTGTCGCCAATTTTATTTTTTAAATTAGTTTTGGTCTCTGCGATACAGGCCCAGAGCCTAGTGTAAAGGCCGCTGCATAAAGAATATTTTTCAATTTTATTTTTAATAAATGACTTATGACTTACTAGCTGTGCCCCGCGACTTCATCCGCGTAGTATTGGATTATTGGGTTAAAAAGTATCCTATATGTTAATCCGGGTTATAATCTATCTGTGTTCCAAATTTCATCCAAATCCGTTCAGTAGTTTTTGCGTGAAGGAGTAACAAACATACATACATACATACATACATACATACATACATTCATACATTCATACATACATACATCCACACTCACAAACTTTCGCATTTATAATATTAGTAGGATGAACTTGGATGATTGGAGGGACCAACCAACAATCTTTACACACAAAATAGGCATCAGTTAGTGAACTACCCACAAAAGTTGAAGTGATTCATCAGGTAGATTGGTTCATACAGTTCATTTGTTTATCTTACACTCTTAGTTCAGTGCTTAAAAATGTTTGTTTGATGTCACTCATAACCGCATTTTCATAAGAAAATCAATAAAATTTGGACACTACTAAGGCAATGTTATTTTGATTGGTTGGGAGCGGAGGCAAGGCGTTGTGATTGGTGTTTCAAAAATAATAATGGATTTTGATTGGTTGATAGTTAATCTTAGCTGAAGCCAAAAGAGGGTTTATCTTATTTCCTATCTATTCCCAGGCCATACAGTCCGTCTGTTCGCCCAAAAGAAAACTGAAGGAGGTCGCAAGGCCGGGGGCGCCTCGCTCCTGCTTCCGAAAGTGCGCAAGAACCCTCTGGTCGAGATCATAGCGGTGAACACGGGATGCCTGAACCAGTGCACGTACTGCAAGACCAAGCACGCGCGCGGCGAGCTGGCCAGCTACCCGCCCGACCAGGTGGTAGCGCGCGCGGAGCAGGCCTTCCGCGAGGGAGTCTGCGAGATCTGGCTCACCAGCGAGGACACCGGTACGGACCTGATGATGGTTTACGCGTATAATGCCATATTTTATAAGGCACTGAAGTGTCTACAAAGCTTTTCTCGGAATGACCGATTCTATAAACGAACGAATATAATACTCTTGAAATGGCGCACATTTAGCACTGATATGATGTGAGAGCGTGTTAATATCTAGACTTACTTCAATCTTCTTACCCTGATCTATAGAAATAAATAAAATTGGAGTGTCTGTTTGTAATATCAAAATAACACCTTTTCACTAAATGCATATGAAAGTATATACGACACCTATAGCAAAAACGCGTTTAAAAAAAAAATTGTCTGTCTGTCTGTCTGTGTGTTTGTTCCGGGTAATCTCCGAAACGGCTGGACCGATTTTGACAGAACTTTCACTGGCAGATAGCTGATGTTTTAAGGAGTAACTTAGGCTACTTTAATTATAGAAAAACAATTAGGGTTCCGCGTAAAAAAATAAAAACACTTGAAATCAAAGAGTATCTCCGAAACGGCTGGACCGATTTTGACGGGACTTTCACTGGTAGATAGCTGTTGTTATAAGCAGTAACTTAAGCTACATTTATTTTATAAAAACAAAATTAAAAAAAATGGGTGCTGTCGCGCGGGCTCAGAACGCGGGAGCGGGCTTTTTTGTTAAGATAAATTCCACGCGGACGAAGTCGCGGGCTCAGCTAGTTGTATAATAATAAATAAATATCGCCGGAATGACACACCAACTGTATGGTCCCACACTAAGCAACGTTTGTACTATGCATACTGTACAATGTACTGGGGGTAATCCCAATGACACCAATTTGCTCTGGTGGGAATCGAACCCGCAACCACCCGGTGCAGTGAGCCGAGCGCCCAACGCTCAAGCCACTGCGCCAAGCGGTCGTCAGAGAAAATATAATTTACAATGGCATAAAGCATTTTTCAAAACAAGTGACAACTACCTCAGTTTCTGGTTTATAATATCGACTGTTCCCTCAGTATTACTTGTTCCTTCTGTATCATAATGTTCCTGCAGGCACGTACGGGCGCGACATCGGCACCTCCCTGCCGGCGCTGCTGCGGCGGCTGGTGGACGTCATCCCGCAGGGCTGCCGGCTGCGGCTCGGCATGACCAACCCGCCCTACATCCTCGAGCACCTGCCCGACGTCGCCAGCATCATGCACCATCCCAGGGTTTACAAGTCAGCGGCTTTATCATGACAACCAATACCATAAACACAATAGATTAGATAATCTATTGTTCAGTATACCACCCGGGTGGATACAGAGTGGAAAAACAGGCTGTGGTTTAATTAAAATAAACTAAAAAAACATTTTCAACATTAACTAAATTATGCATTCCTGTGATGCATTCAAAGATTTTTCTTAAATTAACAGCTTGAGCCGGAATAGTACACGTAATTTTTTTTAAAATCATTGTGTTTTTTGTGATACCGAATCGAAAGGGTCAACCGTGAAATTCGATTTCTTCTAACATACAAAGAATTTTTCATTACTCATACACTGAAAGTAGGTCTGAAGTTGCCTGAGGAGCGGGTTGAAAGTAATACTTTTCTGGCCCGGGAGAATCACTTTCAACTGACAGCTGTCAAATTATAAAAAAAAAACTAGTTCCATTTCTATGGAACCATGTTCAAACTTTTTCTACAGTCACTCAATTACAGCACGATGTAAAATTGAAATAACATAAAGTTGAGTATTAAATAAAGAATATATACTTTTAAATGACTTAATTATAATTTAGTTTCAACCATTTCTTTAAAATAACATAGATTTGGTCAAAATATTTAAAAATGAAAATTAAAAATACTGGCTAAATAATGAAGTTGGCCGGCCAACGAAAAAAAACAAAATAGGCGGCAATCCGATCTTTTTTTTTTTTCGAGTTGTAGAGTATTGTTCATGCTTCCTTGTATTATTTCTTTAGCCAATTCCTGTTTTTATTTTTATTTTCCTTGTATTCGTAATGAAAAGCACAGTGTTTACCTCGGGTGAAAGACTTATTTTGTCCCTCGAACTATTAGCGCCCTCGCTACGCTCGGGCGCCAAACCCCGTCTCGGGAAAAATAAGTCACTTTCACCACTCGTGTAACAATGTACTATTAAATGCACGAAAGACCATGTAACATTCACCATCAATAGATACTATAGGCGAGACGAAGTGAATTCAATCGAAGAATAAACATTTCATTCCAGGTTTCTGCACGTGCCGGTGCAGTCGGGCAGCGACCAGGTCCTAGCGGACATGAAGAGAGAATACACGTGCGCGGACTTCGAGCATGTCGTCACATTCTTGAGGGAAAAGTGAGTCCGCATCTTCTACTATACACAACCTAGCGAATTCCCTCACACGCTTTAACACTTGCTCTAATAGCCGGGCGACCTTCGATTTGTTTTGGCCACCGAAATGAAATATCGCCACCGAAATTCAATATTGCCACCGAAACAAAATATCGCCACCGAAACTAAATTTCGCGGCCAAAAACCAAATGCCACATTCAAAATTGGTGGCGAAGGTGCTATAGACTTCAAAACGGCATAAACTCAAATTCAAAATCAAGGGATTCCAGTTATTTTTATTCTCCTCTTTCGTACCCAGGGTGCCCGGCATCACGATAGCGACAGACATAATCTGCGGCTTCCCCACCGAGACGGAGCAGGACTTCGCGGCCACGCTGCGGCTGTGCGCCGCGCAGCGCTTCCCCGCGCTCTTCATCAACCAGTTCTTCCCGCGGCCCGGCACGCCCGCCGCCAACATGCCGAGGGTAAGCGCACTCGCCATCACTAAACCCCGTATTCAATCGTAATAAATTGGTTTCGTACCTATTAATTATAAGCAACTGGCTAATGAAAAAAAAAGAAGAAAGACCAGCCCGCTGAGTTTCTTGCCAGATATACTCAGTTGACGTGGCGTTCCGAACCGGTTGGAGACTTAAGAAAAATATATAAATATGACAATTTGTAAGTGCCCAGTATTAGTACGTTTTAATTTTGAGAATGGTACTGAGTACACTTTTGACATGTAATTTTGTACTGAAATGTCATAAAAATGGCATTTCCAAGACAGCTCTCAGACTTGAGATTAATTTATTAATACGGGCTTAAGCATAGTTTATACACAGTTAAAGCACAGTGCTGTTGATCAATTGATTTATAATAAAATACGACGCTCGATGACCGCTTGGCGCAGTGGTCGCGGGTTCGATTCCCGTCAGGGTAAAATTTCGAAAATGGCCTTTTCGTAATTTACCCTGGTCTGGGCGTCACTGGGATCGCTCTCAGTCCATTGCACGGTACAGATAATACAAGCATTGCTTAGTTTAGGAACGTACAGTTAGTGTGTTCGTCTGACGATATTTACTTAGTTAAATTTATCTCCTGTCAGGTCCCCGGTCAAGAGGTCAAAAAACGCACGAAAATCCTGTCGGATCTGTTCCGCTCGTACGAGCCGTACGGCCATAAAGTCGGCGAGATCCAAGAAGTCCTCGTCACGGACATATCCCACGACAAAAACTACTTCGTGGCCCACAATGAGTACTACGAACAAGTTCTGGTACCCAAGGAGGAAAAATATATGGGGAAAATGTTGACAGTGAAAATTACAGCTGCCACGAAATTCTCTATGATGGGGGAGCCCATAGACAAGCCTAAAATGCCGGGTTTGACGTCCCCCCTGAAGAAGGGGGAGGTGTCTGGGGTGTATATCAAGAGTGGCAGTAAAGTACCGCTGCCTATTTACGTGCTGCTGTTTGCTGTGTTCTTTAGATTAATTTGGATATTTTTATAATATAGTTATGTATGTTTAAGGAGTTTGTTATTTTATTTGCAACTAGCTGAGCCCGCGACTTTGTCCGCGTGGAATTTTACTTAACAAAAAAGCCCGCTCCCGCGTTCTGAGCCCGCGCGACAGGACCCATTTTTTCACGTAATAAAATTTTGTTTTTCTAAAATAAAAGCCTAAGTTACTCCCTATAAGATCAGCTATCCGCCAGTGAAAGTCCCATCGAAATCGGTCCAGCCGTTTCGGAGATTACCCGGAACAAACACAGATAGACAGACAGACAGACAAACATTTTTTAAATCGCGTTTTTGCTATAGGTGTCGTATGTACTTTCATATGCATTTAGTGAAAAGGTGTTATTTTGATATTACAAACCGACACTCCAATTTTATTTATTTGTATAGATACTTCATTCTACTAGTTCACAGAAACAGGCTTAAGTAGCTATTATAGCTGCGTTTCGTACGTACCCCTTCCTCTATCCTACCCCCCTTCGGGTCGGCAACGTGCGAGCGATGCCATTGGTATTGCAAGCTTCATTCATATGCTACGGTAACTGCTTAACAGCAGGCGGGTAGTACGTTTGTTTGTCATCTTGTTATAGGTATACAAAAATATTACTATCAGTCGATCGGTACTACTAGGGGTTGTGGTAGCCGAGTGAAAACCAAATGGCGCACAACGGTGCTCTTTTCGTTTATTTTCTTTCTATATATTGCTATGGTCCTCGTGGTTAGCAAAACACATATTATTTTATTATCAAATGTAGTATCAGTAAAGTCCGTCTCACGAAAGAAGTCCTGCAGACGCGGCGCCACAGTCATGCGACGAAATGTTGTTAACCTCCATTATTTTAGACTCCCAAAAAACTCAATGTTTTATCACTGTAGGATGAATTCAATTTTATTATTTCGGTAATTTATTGAAATTTGTACAAATAAAAACTGAAAAATATAATAGAATTACGTCGTATCGAAAATTAGTTCCATTTATTGCCGTAGGTCTTCTTTCGTGAGACAAACTTTAGTACTAATATTCAGCCAATAGGACAGGCGAGGGAACTAACCCATACTGCCAGATCTGAAGTTGGCTATGTCATTGATAATGTTTAATTATATCCGATTTGTCAAATTTTGTTTAGTACTAGGTACTCCTTTAAGTATTTTGATTCAATAACAGCCCCTCTAGATAAGTAGACTTGTCTACAAGTGTTTCTACAAATCGTTATGTTTCAATGTATGTATGGAAAAATGAATGACATAGTCCAAAAGTAGATCACGTGACTATAATATTGTTCCCATACATTTAAGCGTGTCGATTGTTACAAAAACGCTCGTAAACAAATCCACTTGACTAGGGGGGCAGGATAGCTACATAGAAAAACATTCCACAAAAGAAAAAAACAAGTAAATTCATACAACATAACAAAGGGTGTCCAGTTCGTGAAACAAAGCCAGCACGCACGGCTGGTTCTATTCACACAATGTTATATAAGATGACATCGGCCCGTGTGCCTGTCAGTGCTGGCGCGATGGCGGCGCACGCGCAGGCGGGGGCGAAGCGCCAGAAGAGGGACGCTAGGGACTATGTGGACTATTTTCAAGGTAAGAAGTACAGGTAGAAGTAATCATAAATGTACTGTCTACAAAAGTATCCATTTCCCGACATAATTCAAGATTTATGGATTATTTTCAAATTTCGATTCAACCACAGTCTTATATTTCATTGACAACAAAATAAAGGGTGTTTATAATATTGATGCCTGTTTCTTAGTCTGTTTGTTATACCGTAGCTTCAAAAAGGATGAAACTTTTTATTTGACAAGTGTGTTTATGGAAGTTATTATTACCTTTAGTGATAGACGACTGGTTAAGCACGCGTCTTGCGGGCACCAGGTCCTGGGTTCAAACCCCAGCTTTCACCTCTGGGTTTTTCGAAATCCATGTGCGAATTATACTTTCTATATGATTATCACTTGCTTACGGTGACGGAAAACATCGTGAGAAAACCTGCATGTCTTAGAAAATCTAACCAATTTTCGATAGAGACATCTGAAATCCGCCAACTCGCACTGGGCCAGTATGGTGGATTACGGCCTCAATCCCCCTCGCAGTGAGGTAAGGCCCGTGCCCAGGAGTGGGACGTCAAAAGGGCTAAATTATTATTACCTTTACTGGTTTCAGCTCTTCCAGCATTTTTTAATGATTATTAATTATTTCTGTGATTCTAATAACAAGCACTCCTTTCCTATTCCTGTGGTTCTGTTCCAGGCATAGACAAGATAGAGTACAACAAGATGGCGACGCCGACAGAGACGACGAGCTACCGTTATTACAACTGCACAGAGCGGGTCCACTCGCGGACGATGGAGGATTGGCTCAAATATAGCGTCTCGCTCACTGAGATCAGGAGAGGTAAGCGAGGTGGAGAGGATACTTAACGCCGATCTTCTGTGAGAGGGTGGTTCTACCCCGGTCGGTCTGTAGTCAATTGGCTGCAGAGTGAGCTGGGGTTTTAAAATGTATTTAACACTAGCTGTGCCCCCGACTTAATCCGCGTGGAATTTAACTTAACAAATATTTAATTTAACAAAAAAAATTCGTTCAGTTCGCATAGTTTACGATAACTTATTTGTTTATCTGCCGGTGAAAGTCCCGTAAAAATCGGTCCAGCCGTTTCTGAGATTATCCGGAACAAATATACAGACAGACATTTTTTTTAGGTGAAGGTTTATTGAAAAGTTGTTATTTTGATAATACAAACACACTCCAATTTTATTTATTTGTATAGATGTCTGTTAGTTGTTTGCAGAGCTAAAGGTGTGATTGTAAAAAAACAAGCCGGCTGAGTTTCTTCTCAGTCGAGGTCGCATAAGCTCGCATTTTTTTACAAAACACAATTTGCCTTGTAAACTATTTCGGATATTTTCATACACCCTATATCTTCAAGGTTCAGATCAACACGGCCGCCCCTCCCACTCCCGTCCCTGGGAAGACCACACGAACACCACAGAGAACCGTAAACGCTGCATAAAGGCACTCTTCGACCTTTGCGCCAAGCTGGGCGTCAAGTACTGGACCGCGCTGGACACGGACCTGGTGCCCTGGACGGACAGCGGGGAGGAGGGCAAGGGGCACTGGGAAGAAGTGCTGGACTATATCCAGGACCTGACGCAGCGGTACCATCTCAAGTTGCTGTGGATTGCGCCTGATCTGCACTCACATTCGAGGTAAGGTGGTTTTGAATACGCGTTTGACATCTCATTTTGTACTGGTATGACATAAGAGTGACATTTCCACGATCGCTCACAGAGAAATAAATAATTTAGCCCTTTTGACGTCCTACTTCTGGGCGCGGGCGTACACTCACTACGAGTGGGATTCAGGCCGTAATCAACCACGCTCGCTAAGTGCGGGTTGGCGGATTTCACACGTCCTTCGAGAATTGTTTAGATTTTCTAAGACATGCAGGTTTCCTCATGATGTTTTCCTTCACCGTAAGCGAGTGATAGTCATTATTGTAATTATGATTCGCACATAGATTGCGAAAAACCAAGCGTTTCTTAAAATTTTTATTTCAATGATGTTGTGGCGACCTCACATTCACGGCGCCGACAGAAACGGACAGATGGCGCTAAATGCAGCGCCTCAATACAATGTACGGATTCTTCATAGAAAAATTGAATCACGATATTAAGGCTCGCAAGCATCGGGACTATATATACAAGACCCCGAGAATAACCAGCGGGGCATAGCGGCCGCCCCGCCAGGCATAACACCCGCCTGGCTGGAAGATCTTCCCTTTTCCGCTAAAATATGTTTGCATGGACCAATACGACAAAACACCGCTAACGTCCATTAGTGAGATGTGAATGCAATCGTCAAAAGTTGGCGGGGGTGGCGGGGAAGACGGCTAATTTTGATTGGTCCGTTCAAGGACGAGCCGTGGATGGACCAATCAAAATGTCAGGTGTGATTATAGGTACATATGTAGTGGTAATGCATGTTAGGCGTGACGGAGGTGCCCGGCTAAGCGGCGTCAATAATAATAAAATAATAAATATCGCCAGACAGACACTAACTGTATGGTCCCAAACTAAGCAATGCTTGTACTATGGGCACCGTATAATGGACTGGGGGCGTTCCCAGTGACCAGGGCAAACGACGCAAAGGTCATTTCCGAAATTTGCCCCGGCGGGAATCGAACCCGCAACTACCATGTGCAGTGAGCCGAGCGGCCTACGCTCGATCCACTGCGCCAGGCGGTCGTCAAATTACTTATGAGTCTGTGTATGTTTCCAATTACAGATATGCTTCAGGAGCTTTCACAAGCAACGACGCGACCACATTCATCCACGCAGCTTCCCAAATCAAGAGATGTCTGGAGGTCTCCCAGCGACTGAACGCCGAATGCTTCCTACTCTGGCCATGCAACGAGGGTTACCAGACTATGTTCCAAACAGATGTTGCCAGAGAAATAAAACTATTCGCGAAACTATTGAAAATTACCGCTGAATACAAGGATAGACTGAATTATAGATGCCAATTGTTGATAATGCCGTATTATAGTAATTTTTCCGGCTGGCAACACTCGCAGCGGGATAGTGATCGGGTTAATATGTACATGTGGGATGTGACGAGCTGTTTGTACTTGTTAAAGAATTATAATCTAGATCGGTATTACAAAGTGGTCACTCCGCCAGGACATCACATGTACATGGCCAATGTGTAAGTAACCATAATAATATATCTACTATATAAAAATAAGTCGGGTTTTCCTTCCTGACGCTATAACTCCAGAACGCACGAACCGATTTCCACGGTTTTGCATTCGTTGGAAAGGTCTCGGGCTCCGTGAGGTTTATAGCAAAGAAAATTCAGGAACAATTTCAACAGAACGCGGACGGAGTCGCGGGGCACAGCTAGTTTCTAATGAAACCCTGCCACTTCCATAAAGAAATATATAGTAAAAAAATTGTCAGATGATAAATAAAATAAATATGATGATAACAATATAATTTTTGGTAGGTACATGTAAAAGGACCAGTGACGAATAAATTCCAAATCACGCCAGCTTTCATTCTATCTCGCTCACACAATTGAGCTTGTATGTACGTGGGAAAGGAAACAAAATCGGGCGCTCAATTTTATTCTCGTCTTGTATTTGTTTAATCTATAGTGCTGCCATAAATAACGGAACATGATTATGTACCCACGTAAACTTGAGCCTATTTTTTTTCCACGAATGATTATACGTAGTACCCGCGTAATGTTAAGCAGTTACCGTTGCCTATAGATGCTGGCAACATCAAAGGCACCAAAGGCATTGGTCGCACGTTGCCGACCTGAAGGGGAGTGAGGGGGGAATCGATCTATCGTCTCTCTCACTCATCGTGCGAAACGCAGCTATAATGTTATACTTTAAGGCGATCTTCTGTGAGGGGGTGCCAGGAGCAGTACCCCGGTCGAGAAAGCCGGAAATGAGCTACAGCTCAACTACGGTCAATTTGTTAATATTATAGTCTGTTGGCAAGCATATAACCATCCTACTAATATTATAAATGCGAAAGTTTGTGAGTGTGGATGTATGTATGTATGTATGTATGTATGTTACTCCTTCACGCAAAAACTACTGAACGGATTTTGATGAAATTTGGAACACAGATAGATTATAACCGGGATTAACAGGATACTTTTTAACCCAATAATCCAATACTACGCGGATGAAGTCGCGGGGCACAGCTAGTATAACCATATAGCAATGAACGAGCTGTAGTTTAATAATTAATACCTATTGTATTCAATGTAGTATTGTGTTTAATATACTTAAAACTTGTATTGCAGGTACAACATGCTCGGAGGTGTGACAATAACCAACGAGCTGGACCACTACGACAACAAATCCCTCACTCTCATGATGAAGTGTATTGTGGACCAGGTAAGCCTTCTTCGAGGGTATTAAACTCTTGAACTATCCTTACATAGACACTCGCTTGATGCTACCAGTACAATAATATAAATTAGAGTACATGAATATGTCAGTTTGGAGTATTTCTTATAAAAAATCTTGGAAAATTGTCGAAAGAGACGTATTCAGATACGCGATACGGGTTGGAGTGTAGCCTTAGGGGCGCTATGACTTTGGTTTAGGTTTAGGTTAGGTTAGGTTAGAACAGTGACCAAAACGCGCGAGCCGAGCGAGCGAAGCGAGCGTGCCGCGGCAGCGGCCGGCGAAGCGCCAGAATCTGAATTTGTCATTAGGTTATGTTAGTTCCCAGTTAGGGGGCTATGGAGCCAGGACGACGAATTTTCGAGAAATTTTTTTTTTTCGTTTTGATCATTATTCTAACCTAACCTAAACCTAACCTAAGTCATAGCACCCCTAAGGCTACACAATGACCGCGATACGTCAGTTTTGCCGTATTGCGAGTCGAATGTGAGTCGAATCGAGCGACAGTCGTTATCAGAGTTGACTCCAGATATGTGTCAATAGTAATACTGCCAATAATGGCGAAGGGTCCGCGAGGGGATCCCGGTTCGATAGCCACCCACCATGGCTATTGAACCATTGATGTGATCCCACTGGTAGTACGATAATCAGAGCGGTAACATCTTAATCTTTTAAAACATAATATGAAGTAACTATTTGCTGTTAAGATTCATTCATTCGTGGCCTCGTTTTCTCAATTAATAAACTACATATTTGAGGCAGGTAATAGGTAAAAACTGTTTTATAATCTTACTGTACCTACCTTGTTGTTTTTAAGACGCCTTTTGTCCGCCTCTCTTGAATTAGGTGACCGGAGCGAGGGTCAAATCACTTCATTACACAAACTTTGAGTTCACAATCACTTGTCACTTTAAATTCCATTGAAATGTCTTTTAATTAATAGAATATTGATTTGTTTCACTTTTATTTCACTTCCGACGTTTCATGGCCTTGCAGCATGATAGTCGCGGGTGAACTGAGGTGTTTGACGGCTAAAGTCATAGTTATAACGTAAAGAACTACCCTCTATATTTTCATTATTTATTGACGATCGGTTTTACGCAGCAAGTTTCAATTGTTTTTGTTTGGATATATCTGTACTTATTTATTTGGTATACGATTCCGAACAGCTAATAACCACGATTCGGACTTGGGTTTAACCGTAGGTATTTTTGATCTTACGCGTCAAAATTGAACAGCCCTATTTTATTCGGTAAAAGTATTTTTAATTAATATCTTTGATGGTTACTAACACCCGAATCTATAGACAAGTCATTACTTGTCCTAATTTATTTATCGTTTATCACAGACCAATAAGCCACAGACGCCGTATAGCTAGACACCCACATTCGTCTACCATAATATATTACCTTTGCATATGTGTGACTGCACATGTCATTTTGATTGGTCCAAGCCTTGAACGGACCAATCAAAATTCTCTGTTTTCTCTAATACCCTGTCAAATTTTGACTATTGCATTATCATACAATAGGAGACGTAAGTGACGTCTTATCTTATTTATCTGTGTTGTCTATACAAAGATACGGGTGTTAAAGTGTTATTGGTTAGGGTACGAGTCCGGCCGGTGGGCTGAGCCTGCGGCTGGCGGCGCGGCGCGACGGCGACGCGCGCGAGCTGGTGGCCCTGCACGTCAAGTACGTGGACGCGGCGGCGCGGGCGCTGCGTCTGGCGGGCTCCCTCGCCACCGACCAGCTGCTCTCCAAGCACCTGCAGGTCGGTTGCTGTCTCCAACTTTTCATAGCAGATAATATAGCCAGACTGACACACCAACTGTACGGTCCCAAACTAAGCAACGCTTGTACTATGGGTACCGTACAATGGACTGGGGGCGATCCCGGTGACACCCAGATCAAGGCAAATTACGAAAAGGCCATTTCCGAAATTTGTCCCGGCGGGAATCGATCCCGCAACCACCATGTGCAGTGAGACGAGCGGCCTACGCTCGAACCACTGCGCCAAGCGGTCGTCGAATATAAGGACAACAAGTTTCGTCGTAGTTAGCGTAATTAACTCACTAAACTCACCTCAAGAATTGAGAACCATCGCGGATGTCTTCCCCGAAGTGGTGGGCCATCGATCAATAAGCCATTAGACGAAGAAGCCGCATAGCCGCCCCCCGCTGCTTAACTTATGCATTGCTACTGCATGTATGACCGTATCTGCCATTTTGATTGGTCTGTGAATGCGGTGTAAAAATAACACATGGTATTTTTGTTCCCAATATGAGAGGGGCGACCATTTTCCCACCACACTGGGCACATTCAGGGCAGTGCAGGTTGGCGATCTTTCAAAAGATAGGCAGGTTTCCCCACGATGGTTTTTTTCACCGTTTATCACATGATAACTTCAGTTGGAAATAAAACATCAAATCAAGTTAACCTGTCCGGAGTACTTGTGCAACAGCTACATATAAAAATTAATAGTCCTCACAATATATTTTTTTCTGTCACAGCAACGCTACGCTACATACTACAGCGGGTTCGGTTCCCGCCTGGTCAGCACTGATATCTCCATGGAGGAGTGCGAAGAGCACCATAAGTAAGTCAAATAATAAGATATCAAGTTATCCTGAAATTTTCGTATGACACGTCGAAATAATAAGACTAATTGCGGTGCTTGGAGTATATCAGTGGTACGAACAGTTTTGACTTTTGATTATTATTTTGTTAATTAAATTTAGACCGTAATGCGTTGCAGGAAGAACCAAAATCCTCATAGCGACGCGACGTCCAAGTACGAGCATCTGGACATCGTGTTCCAACGACATCTGGACGCGTGTGATCACATATAATAAAACGGAAAATGCCGACTACATGAAATAATAATGCTAGCACAGAACATAATATACAAAATATAGTATGCTATTCAAATATCAAACTTCTTTCGGAAGGCATAAAAGCCAATTTCAAAAGCCTCAATTCAATAGGGGCTTTATCAATAGCGTTCAGTATCATCTGTTTTGTATTACATATTTTAACATCGTTACATAAAAACAGTTTCCAAATTAAACAAATAAACTCATACTAAACTTGTTTTTATTTCTTCTCTTCACATTTTCAGATTACTTTTATTTCATTTTTTTATTATTACTTAGGTAGGTATTATTTATTTCGTTTATTGACAGCGACTTAGATACTATACATTAAATACAATTTATATAGTACACAACACTTGTGCAAAGATAACAGTAAGATGCCGGCCGCTAGCGCAAAAAAAATGAGCAAGTTTGGTTAAGGTGAAGGCGCCTGTCTAGCCCGCGAAATTCAAAATTTTCGAGTATTTTTATAGTTTATCCAAAATCTGAAAACATTTAAGACAACATTTTGTGATTTGTGACAAACACAGTATGCAGTGCGTTTATTAATACATTTATTTTACTCTAAAACATTTCAAGAACGACAGATAACCAGAAAAACTGCCAATTTTTGTATATTTAGTGATTTACTAGTATCATATCCACCGTAATAATATTTAGAGTAAAATAAATGTATTAATAAACGCACTGCATACTGTGTTTGTCGCAAATCACAAAATGTTGTCTTAAATGTTTTCAGATTTTGGATAAACTATAAAAATACTCGAAAATTTTGAATTTCGCGGGCTAGATGGGCGCTTTAGCCTTAAGCGCCGAAAATAAATAGTGGCATGTCTCGGCCGTTCACTAAACATACAGAATAAAGATTAACCTTGGTCAGACTTTAAACAATACCTATTATATGTCAGTAATTTAGAAAAGCCTGAGACGTGTTCCTATCTATATATCTGTGCTGTGGCCAAACCTGTAAAAGCGATTATCTACGTGTGTAGCGGCTATAAAGTACAGTGTCTGGCAATGAATTTGGAACATAGTGAATAAGAAATAGCGAGCTATATTAAGTGTTGAGGCTCTGTTAATACGGGGAAAAATATTGATTGACTTATAAGATCTTATTGCATAATGAAGTCATCTTTGTGATCGTCTATCGTCTGTCTTTGTTATCCATTTCTTATCTACACTATATGTATTTCGTAGTTCTTCGTGTAAAGTCCTTGGTGTCGGTACGTTGTGACAATATATCGTAGACCATTCATATGTTGTTTGATTTACATCCAAGCCATCCACTGACTTTGCTAATTAACTCCCATATCGTCACTCGTGTTGTGACAAAAATGTATATCTATACAAACTGGCAGATAGCTGATGTTATAAGGAGTAACTTAGGCTACTTTAATTTTAGAAAAACAATTAGGGTTCCGCGTAAAAAAATAAAAACGCATGAAATCAAAGAGTATCTCCGAAACGGCTGGACCGATTTTGACGGGACTTTCACTGGATAGCTGATGTTATAAGCAGTAACTTAGGCTACTTTTATTTTAGAAGAACAACATTTTGAAAAATGTGTCCTGTCGCGCGGGCTCAAAACGCGGGAGCGGGCTTTTTTGTTAAGTTAAATTCCACGCGGACGAAGTCGCGGGCTCAGCTAGTTAGAAATATAAATAATGCTTGAAAAGGTCGTTCTTCGCTATTTCTTATACACGATGAGCTATTTAAATTCCCAGATACTGTAACTAAATTCACACTTTTGACGTGTATACTCTTTTCTAAAAAATAAATATTAAAAGGATTTTGTTATCCTTCTTTTACGATGATGGCAAGTTTAGTTTCCACGAAAGAGAACATAATTATATATAATTATAAAGGCTCAGACATACTGCCGACATTTTAAGAGTCATTGCATGCAAGATTGGGGATATATAACACTTAATTAAGAGAAATAAGAATAAAACATTGCCATTCGAATTTAGACTTTGTTGTTCAAAGTGGTTATGATAAATGTTGTTTGAAATGTCGGTAGTCTGCCGCAGTATAAAATTTCAACTTGCCTTTTTAAAAGGTCAAACGATTTCGTAAAAAGAAAGGGACAGACTTATACGGAAAAAGCAGGCAGATGACAGTGTATCTTGATTTGTTGTATACCTGTCTCATTCTTTTTATTTCCCTTCAGATGTATCAACTCGTTGGATTATTCAGATAGACTTTACTTATTACACTATAAGTACATAATATAAATGTCTACAATATTATACATTTGGACAGTTTGTGTATCAGTAGTATCTTGTACGCGTTATAAATTCGAGTTATTTATTCACTAAGCAGAGTTTCCATGAATAAAAATACGTGTTCTATTATAATATACATGTGGTAGGAAAGATGCTGCTTCCTGAGCACATTTGGCTTACAATATTAACGAATTAAGCACAAACAATTAAGTATCACATTAAAACTAAGACTTATACTAAGCACAGTACACTAATACTGTAAAAATAAATTATTAAATTAAACTAAAAATTAATATCAATATTTTTTTATTTACTTTCCTCCGACGAAATAAAGCGAGGTCTAATATTTTAACTAAAATGCCAATGCGTCTAATATATACATATATTTTATTAATAAATAGTTAGAAAACCTTTCAAATTGTTTTAATACTGAAGAAAATAAAATGGCAGTACAAATATAACTTAGGAATGGAATTTGGATAGTCATTTTGGGCTGAAGCGCCCGGATTAGAATTGATTATGCGAGGCTTATTTATAACTCAAAGAAATCTGAACTTTTCCCGATCGGGAATCGAATCGCTACCACCTGCTGCAGTGAGCCGAGCGGCCTGCGCTCGGCTCACAAGGACCAAGTCGATGTCAACATTTAAGCATATTTGAAGTAACAATAAATCAGAAAGTTTTGAAAGCTGTAATATGATTTTTTTTTTAAATAAGTAACATCACTGGTTACCATAATGCATTACATTCAAGTTTAATTCATTTATAAACACTACATGTACAGTATACAGAATAAATTACTTCAAATTCTCAGTGAATCTATAAAATATATTTTTCATAAGTACATATTGTTTAAGCGTAGACAATGTTTGCACGTACATATGTACATTAATGTTATAACTTGATAAGATATCGTTAAATACATTTACATGACTAATTTTATTACAATCACATTACATATAAAAGTTAAAATGTCAAAAGCAATTTTTTTGTGTTAGTAGCTTGTTAATTTCATTATTATGAAAGAGTTTATAAGGCTGAGACATTTAAATTAATATTTCACACGTGTATAAGTATAATTTCAATAAATAAAAATGTATATTTTTCATTAGATTTCAACAAATCCATCAGTTCTTTAAGTTTTACTAGTAAAAATCAATTGTTACCAGTTGTTCTTACAAACACTAACTTTGTTACAATAATTCCAGTCAGAATACAGTCCGCCGCCGCTGCGCAAGTCACTATGGAAGTGGCGTACGTTGTTATTGTTAGAAAAATAAATAACTTATCAGTCTGAGGGCTAGCGATTATTAAATCATTTTTTTTTACACTTTTTATAGAGAAAGAAAGTAAGTGTGAAACGTACCAACTCGATATGGCAGTGTTTCTGTATAATAGCTGAACTTGTGCAAGTGTGTTTCTGCATAATGGCTAAACTTGTGCAAGTGTGTTTCTGCATAATGGCTAAACCTGTGAAAGTGTGTTTCTGCATAATGGCTAAACCTGTGCAAGTGTGTTTCTGTATAATGGGTAAACTTGTGCAAGTGTGTTTCTGTATAATGGCTAAACCTGTGCAAGTGTGTTTCTGTATAATGGGTAAACTTGTGCAAGTGTGTTTCTGTATAATGGCTAACCTTGTGCAAGCGTGTTTCTGAAAAATGGCTAAACTTGTGCAAGTGTGTTTCTGCATAATGGCTAAACCTGTGCAAGTGTGTTTCTGTATAATGGGTAAACTTGTGCAAGTGTGTTTCTGTATAATGGCTAAACCTGTGCAAGTGTGTTTCTGTATAATGGGTAAACTTGTGCAAGTGTGTTTCTGTATAATGGCTAAACCTGTGCAAGTGTGTTTCTGTATAATGGGTAAACTTGTGCAAGTGTGTTTCTGTATAATGGCTAACCTTGTGCAAGCGTGTTTCTGAAAAATGGCTAAACTTGTGCAAGTGTGTTTCTGCATAATGGCTAAACTTGTGCAAGTGTGTTTCTGCATAATGGCTAAACCTGTGCAAGTGTGTTGCTGTATAATGGCTAAACTTGTGCAAGTGTGTTTCTGTATAATGGCTAAACTTGTGCAAGCGTGTTTCTGAAAAATGGCTAAACTTGTGCAAGTGTGTTTCTGCATAATGGCTAAACTTGTGCAAGTGTGTTTCTGCATAATGGCTAAACCTGTGCAAGTGTGTTGCTGTATAATGGCTAAACTTGTGCAAGCGTGTTTCTGAAAAATTGCTAAGCTTGTGCAAGTGTGTTTCTGCATAATGGCCAAGTTTAGCCATGCAAGTATGTTTAGTGGAAGCATCGATTGTAGACATTAAAGCATATGCATGAGTTTGCCCCGAACGTAACAAGTATTTCTTAAATATTTTAATTCGTTTTAGAATATATTCTTTGGTTATGCAATAAATATTTGTGACCTCACAACGGTATGGAATACTAATTTAATTTAATAAAATTACATATATTATATCACTCTAATTCAAGATAAATATTCGAGATCTTTACGCGACTTTGTACGTTAGTATGGACTAGATGGTGGACCGCCGTAAATGCAATTTCACTGTTTCTAGTGTGTCTGTGGTACCCACGTCATAATGGTTGTGCGCTTAAAGTCGCTGTGGGCGGTGCGTGTCCGCTCGTGAGTGCGAGCGAGCGAGCGTGTAGTATTATGCATTTGCCGTGCACAATTTCCGCTTTTTGGCAATTCGAAAGAAATAAAATCGTACAAAAAAACTTTACAAGCGTTTTAATTAATGGATCACGGGACGCGCTCATATTAGGTAATCAATCAATCGGCATCACTGTCCTATAGAGCCACCGCAAGCAAGGACATTATACTGAGTGAACTTGAGGACATGTCGAAAGCCTACTCAAGATCGCTCTCAGACTTAAGCTCACCCGCCCAGTAATCCCATACATTACAGCCCACATTTTTAATTATTTTTTTTAGATTTCTATAAATAGGATTTATTTGTGTAAATCCGTGTACACCATGTATGACGTAGATACACATAATACTAAATACAGTTGTCCCACTTCCATAGCGGCTTGCACCGCTGAATTAACTTATATACAACAATAATTATAATTACAAGTATGTAATTACTTACGAGCCACAGCTCACGTCACACGTACATTATGTAGAAAGGATTTTCTTTACGACTATGCAAGCATGTCCTGTCATTTCAGAGTCGCTTGCTACCCTCTGATAGGCATTGTTAGGCTCGGAATTAATAAATCGATCTCAAGTCTCAGAGCGGTCTTGAGTACGCTTTTGACATGTACATTTGTACTTAAGTATATGACATAAGAATGACATTTCCAAGACCGCTCTCAACTTGAGATTGATTTATTAATACGGGCCTTAGGGTGTTACCCTAGCCCCCTTATTACGTGGATTAGCAGTTGTATAGTTACAACATGCTTTGTCTTCTTCTTTCGAATGTCAAATTACTGATGACAGAAAGAAATCATACGGGTATAAGACGATTTATTCATTGGACGCGCGATAATACCCCACCAGCCGCGCTCCAAGAAATATTAGCCTTGGTCGTTGTAACGCTGCCTGTTTTAGCATAAAGTGCTGTCACTGGCTAATAAGTCATAGACAGCGTTTCATGCTAGAATAGTGCGACAATAGTCCTCCCCGAGGTGCAGAGCTTATGAGTGTGTGTAACCTGCTGGCAGAGCCACACGTAACGCAAATACATTCAGCTGAACACACGTAATTGGTGTTCTTTTACATGTTGCTAATTCCTTTAATGCCTTTAATTGGCAAAAACATTTAGGATCACACTGAGAAAAAATCCAGACAGCAAATTTATATTTCTAGTTTTTAATTTAACATTTTGTATTAATTACGGCAAAGATTTATGTAAAGCTGTAATTACAAAACGTTTAGCAAAAGAAATTGCAAAGGATATTAGGAGCTGCAAGATTGATTTGTTGCCGTTATTTTATATTCTCATTGCACATATTCCTTAAATATCGTAACATGAAGTAACTACAAAATAATAAAACCACAGACCAATAAGACAAGACACCGCTTACACGTCCACTATTGTACGAGAATGTAATTGTCAAACGTTGGCAAGGGTTTTGGGAAAGACGTAGAATTTTCGTTTGGTCCGTTCAAGGTCGAGCCGTGAACGGACCAACCAAAATGTCAGGCACGATCATACATACGTTAGGCGAACGGGGGTGTCTGTCTACACGGCGTCTATGGCATATTGGTCTGTGTAAAATAATGTATGTTGAGCTCACAGGTGAGTCCAGCGGCAGCACATCACTCGTCGTCGGCGGGCTCGGTGCCGAAGTACCGGTCCCCGAAGTTGCCGATGCCGGGCAGCACATAGAACTTCTCGTTGATCTCGGGGTCCAGGGCCGACGTCACGATTTTAACCTGATATATCAATCACGACATAGTATAAAACTAAGTCGCTTTCCGTTGTCTGTCACTATGTATGCTGAGATCTTTAAAACTACGCAACGGTTTTTGATGCGGTTTTTTTAATAGATAGAGTGATTCAAGAGGAAGGTAGATATGTATAATACATGCATAATATAGTAGAGAAACACTTTAGTATCAGCACTGCGGAGTCGGGGCGGGTCGCTAATCAATGAATATTTAAATCAATTGCCGTGCGTTAGTCTCACAAAAACTCGAAAGTGGTTCGACCAATAAAAAAACATACGAGTAGAATAGAGGACACCTTTTTAGGTCCGTTAAAATCAAGAAGTTCCGGTCAATGTACAGATGTTGCCAAGAAGGGGAATGTTCCGGTCAATGTACAGATGTTGCTAAGAAGGGGAATGTTTCGGTCAATGTACAGATGTTGCCAAGAAGGGGAATGTTCCGGTCAATGTACAGATGTTGCCAAGAAGGGGAATGTTCCGGTCAATGTACAGATGTTGCCAAGAAGGGGAATGTTCCGGTCAATGTACAGATGTTGCCAAGAAGGGGAATGTTCCGGTCACTGTACAGATGTTGCCAAGAAGGGGAATGTTCCGGTCAATGTACAGATGTTGCCAAGAAGGGGAATGTTCCGGTCAATGTACAGATGTTGCCAAGAAGGGGAATGTTCCGGTCAATGTACAGATGTTGGAGGGGGGTGGGGGTGGCTTCCGACTTACTCATTGTACAAAACACAGCTACATTACGTATTTTACGCCGGTTTTCATTGAGACGTGCTATTAATAGATCGATATCAAGTCTGAGAGCGATCTTGAGGACGCTGTGACATTTCCATAACCGCTCTCAAACTTGAGGTCGATTTATTAATACAGGCTATAGTTGCGGGCTTGGCCATCCACAGGCTACAATTACCATTATCTTAAGAAACAAAATTTAACATTATTAAGGACTAAAGAACTAGGTTGTCACCCACTAACTATGTACACACACATGCAGAACCATTGATATTATCTTTACATTCTAAACTAAAATTTGACGACCGCTTGGCGCAGTGGTTTGAAAGTAGGCTCGTAATTTTGATCTTGTCCGGGTGTCAAAGGGATCGCCCCCAGTCCATTATACGGTACCCATAGTACAAGCGTTGCTTAGTTTGAGAGCGTACAGTTGATTTGCAGTCAGGCGATATTTATTATTATTATAATATAATATTGATATATTAAAGTGTAGTGATCATAAACAACCAAGCCCCTCTTACCTTGGGGAAGGCGTACGCGATGGAGTGCACGCCGATCTCTGCCATGAGCAGGCTGACGAGGCTGATGTGGTGCTCGGGCACGTCGTGGTCCAGCAGCACGCGCACCGCCATCATGGCGGCCGCGCCCGTCGCCACCGTCGCGTCCATCAGCACCACGCGGTAGTCCTTGATGTCCTTCGGCAGCCGCAGGTAGTACAGCTGCACACGTCCGGGTCAGAGATCAGTAAGTACTTGGGGTAGAATGGTAAGTACTTGGAGTCCGATGGTAAGTACTTGGGGTCCGATGGTAAGTACTTTGGGTCGAATGGTAAGTACTAGGGGTCGAATGGTAAGTACTTGGGGTCCGATGGTAAGTACTTGGGTCAGGTGGTAAGTACTTGGGGTCGGATGGTAAGTACTTGGGGTCCGATGGTAAGTACTTGGGTCAGGTGGTAAGTACTAGGGGTCGAATGGTAAGTACTTGGGGTCCGATGGTAAGTACTTGGGGTCCGATGATAAGTACTTGGGTCAGGTGGTAAGTACTTGGGGTCGGATGGTAAGTACTTGGGGTCGGATGGTAAGAACTTGGGGTCTTGGGGTCGGCCGCAGCTCTGACGTCTTCGTGTAACGCTACGTCAGTGCTGATGATTTGCACGAATTTAGTGCGCGGCGAGCGAATCGAGCGCCCCGAAAATCCGTATAGAAGTTTCGCTTCAAAAAATGTAAAAGAGACAGTTTGTAAGTGAATGTGTAGGCCTAGACAAAATAAAAGATTTGAATTTATGTGAAATAGAGTGTAGTGCGGTGCTTGCCT
Organism: Notodonta dromedarius; assembly: GCA_905147325.1. Taxonomy (NCBI): domain Eukaryota; kingdom Metazoa; phylum Arthropoda; class Insecta; order Lepidoptera; family Notodontidae; genus Notodonta; species Notodonta dromedarius. Next base: position 11,109,206 of record LR990172.1, read on the forward strand.
CGGGCTCGTCGGTCTGCTGGTTGGTCTGGATGAGGATCTTGCCGATGCGGATGTCCTTGCAGATGTCGCACACCGCCTGCTCCATGGTCTCGCCGGCGCGCAGGATCGACACGCCGCAGATCTTCTCCACGTCGCATTTGCGACCTTATGTAGCACATGATTACGATTCACATTCATTTCACCTTTTTTTTTTTTATATATGTTGTTGGACAGAGTGGCCATAACAACTTCACCCGGACAGAGGGCCCAGCCAGAGGGGCAGGGGGGCAGCTAGCTCAAGGGCGCCACAAGGGACACGACCTCGGCTTGGGCCGCTGCCAGGAGAGGTGGCGAGGGTAAATCTACCACCGGATCGGAACGCGACCTCTACTGAGAAGATCCGGCAAGAAACTCAGCGGGCTTGTCGGGTGCCAAGGTGCATTTCAACGGTGATAGAGCAGTGATTGTAAAGTGGTAAGCCGCGTTTTGAGTTTACTTGTAGAGGATTTAAACTCCGACTCGCATCTTTGAGTTTTTCGTAATCTATGCGCGAATGATATTTTCAACATGCTGGTTCCAAGACAATTTAACTTTTCCCTGGGACTCGTCGACGGTCAAATTTCGACGTCATTATTGGTCACCATTGTCGATCCTGGTTTACAGGAGTAACATTGGTGGGAGTGTGTGGCGGGACCAGATGCCCTATAGTTGTGTATACTCCCGGGTGTATACGCACCGGTGTACTGGAAGCCCTGCGGCGTGTCCACGGCGTGGTCGGAGTATGGCAGCAGCGAGAGCGCGAACTCGATGACGAGCCGCATCAGCCGCTTAGAGTAGAACACGAACTCGTCGCGCGGCGTGTCCTTGTTGCGGATGAACGTGTGCAGCCCTTGTACCTGCCATGTACCAGCACGGAATAATAAAAAATATGGGTACCGCACAATGGACTGGGGGCGATCCCGGTGACACTCAGACCAGGGCGAATTATGAAAAGGCCATTTCCGAAATTTACCCCAGTGGGCATCGAACCGGTAACCACCCGGTGCAGTGAGCGTAGCGGCCTACGCTCGAAACACTGCGCCAAGTGGTCGTCAATCAATAAATAATATTATCTTTGAAACATCAGCTAAACAAATAAAAAGCAATCCTTACGCGCTCTTAATGTTATAATAACAATCACCTTGTATACAGGGTGACTGGGTTCCGAGGCTGTTAGCCGGTGGCATCTCGATCGACAAGCAATACGTCAAAATTGACGTACAGCGTATGTGAATACGTCAGATTTCCTATAGAAAATCTATAAAAACTGACGTATTCACATACGCAATACGTCATGCGTCAGTTTTGATCGAGATGGCAGCGGTTACAGGAGTTGGGCCCCTGAATTGTTGTAGTAAATAAATGTTTTGTTGAAATCGGAACGTCGTATTGGTCGAAGGGGGGGGGCTCTCACCTGCGGCGTCTCCTTGAGCACGTAGAGCGAGTCCGGCACGGGCTGCCCCACGTGCGCTATCGCCAGCTTTTCCCGCACTTTGAAACCGCGCTGCAACAAACACCCATCGATAAATCACGGCGAAATGTTTACAACTAATTACATATTATACATACAATTAGCTGTGCCCCGCGACTCCGTCCGCGTGGAATGTGGACCACCCTCAACATTTAGGAGTGTGAACAATAGATAGTAGCCGATTCTCAGACCTGCCCGATATGGTGCCGATGTTGTTGGTACACAACTAACTTGACCAAACTAACTGTATTGTCTTCCTTTTCATGCTCGTAACGTATGAGTAGGTCGCAATTACTTTTAGATATGTCATATTTAGCTTAGCCGTGATTTAATATTAATAATATCGCCAGACTGACACACCAACTGTATGGTTCCAAACTAAGCAACGCTTGTACTATGGGTACCATCCAATAGACTGGGGGCGATCCCAGTGAGACCTGGAAAAATTACGAAAAGGCCATTTCCGAAATTTGCCCCCGGATCGAACCCGCAACCACCATGTGCAGTGAGCCGAGCGGCCTACGCTCGAACCACTGCGCCAAGCGGAATTGACGACAACTTAATTGGTATCAATGTTAAGTCATTTTATTGCTTCTATTGGACAAGAATTACCCCCCTATTCCTCTATTGCAGTCAATACTCAAGCCCCCCCTCACCAGCTGCAGTTGTTTGTGCACGTGCTGCACTATGAGGTGGATGGCGACTTTGTTCTCCCCGCCGCGCGGCACGATGATGTCTGCGTGCGCCATGCACGGCGCGATGTAGCTCTGGTAGGCCGGCTTCACGTGCGACATGTACTGCTTCAACACGCCCTCGAGCTCGCGCCCGCGCTGGACTATGTCCCTGAACCATTTAAAACAATTACTCATCTACACTTTTTTGCCACCAGGGCGGCGCCACGTTGCTGTGGACTGACGTTGACACTTGACAGGTCTGACAGTCTCCATGGCTGTGTGAATTTATGGAACGAAGTTCCTTTCCGCGCTTTGCGATAGGTGTAAAATGGCCGAATCGTCTCGCTTGAAGAGCTTTATACGTAACTTTATGACGTCCACTGTGAAAAAGTTCTCGCAAAATAAACTAGATGGCGTGATTTAGTTAGGTGACTGGATAGTGCGACATCGAAAAACTAAAAATGGTGTGCATGTAAAACACTTAACAGCGAACTTAATTTCTTATTTTAATTAATTATGTCACCCATTCAGAATGCCATTCCTTTGTAGAAGAAGGGGCAGGAAACCCAATGGTTATTTTTTGGGTTAAACTTGAAGACGCGTAGTCCGAAATTCATAGCGAACAGACGTCATGTCATTAGAAAATAATTTATATTACACGCAAGTTAGTTTATTTCAATAGACAATCGTCTATATCCAGGACGGAAATTAACGTCACGATTCACAGAAAGATTAATTCAAGAAGTGATGCGTCATTTCTCACGTAAATTAGTGTAATTTGCATCACGTTTTTTTTTTTTCGTTTTCCTGTGTCCGTTGGGCGTTAGCCAAGCAGTTACGACGACAGTCAAAAGAATTAATTATGATAGCCAACTGTCGTATACTCGAAACACAATTGCTGTAATATCTATTGTATGAAGCTAATTTGAGATTTGAAGGTTTTGATAATGTGATTTAGTCATTCAGAAATCAGTTGATGTAAATTAGAAATAATGTATTATGATAATAATATTGACAGATTGACACACTCACTGTATGGTCCAAAAGGGCGATCATAGATAAAAAATCATTTGTATCATACTTTTTTTCGCAATGTCAAGGTGGTTTTTGGAACGTTTTCCATTTCGCGACTTGCGTTAAAAGTTAAAAACATAAAATGTGCATGCAAAACACTTAAGGTGAAGGCGCCTGTCTAGCCCGCGAAATTCAAAATTTTCGAGTATTTTTATAGTTTATCCAAAATCTGAAAACTTTTAAGACAACATTTTGTGATTTGCGACAAACACAGTATGCAGTGCGTTTATTAATACATTTATTTTACTCTAAATATTATCACGGTGGATATGATACTAGTAAATCACTAAATATACAAAAATTGCCAGATTATCTGGATAGCTGTCGTTCTTGAAATGTTTTAGAGTAAGTTGGATATATTAATAAATGCACTGCACACGGTCTTTTTCGCGAATTACATAATGTGCCTTTAATTATTGTCAGACTTTGAAAAATTTCTAAAAAACCTAAAAAAAATTGAATTTCGCGGGCTAGATGGGCGCTTTAGCCTTAATAGAGAACTTGAATCTTGACGGGTGGTCTTACCTCCGCAGCCGCCTGGCGAGTCTGATGTCGGCGTCGGTGTCCACAAACACTTTCATGTCAAGCATTTTGACCACCTCCATGTTGTAGAACGCGAGGATGCCTTCAAATATTATCACGTTCGCGCCGTACATTGTTTTCTGAAAAGATTATTTTCACTGTAGTGCGGTGGCCAAGTTCATCAAAAAAGGTGTATGTTATTATTTTTTAAAGAAAAATATCGAATCGAATCGATATTCTAGAGTATCATAGTACAAGTCTCTTATTTTTTTTCTATAAAGTTTGAGATTTATTACATGGAAATTAGATCTTAACATCATAAAAACATTTCACCAACCTCCCGTTCTCACATAAAGGCGTAGTGATGTGACACTTTCTTATCTGTTGTGTCAGATTTAAATTAAAGTATCTAGCCTCGCCGTTCGAGATATTACAGATGCGTTGAGATATTTCTGAAAATTCTTCCTTTTTATCAAATGAGCTAGTGTCAAGAGTTCTCAGGCCGCCCGAAGGCCTCGGACATGGCTCAACGACTGTGATAGCCGGGACCCACAGCTTAACGGAAGCGCTCAGTTGTAAATACAACTAGTGGTCCCCATACAAGTGTTTACCACGCCAAGCGCTTCTGTTTTAGGAACGTGGTATGCACGTGGTATGTCTACTGTCGGGATTTGAACCCACGACTTTACAGAACACGAGCTGGGATCATTCCCACTGGGCTACCACAACCCTCTGGCCCTTTGGGTGTCTGGAACTGCAATAATGTATATGTCGAAGATGGCTTGTATAATATGCTGTTTTACAAAACAGCTCTGTCATGAAAAACAACGGAACAACGTTCAGTTCAGATCGATTGCCATTGCATTGTACATTATCTTATTAGATACATAGATAATTATTTATTATTCCACGACATAAAAGTCTTATTATAAAAAATAACATTACACGCAATTTACATAGAGAGCGTAACAATTGGCGGTCTTATCACGAATAGTGATCTCTACCAGGCAACCTTGGGGTGGAAAGGATGTAGAGAAATAGTTAAAAAGAGAGTATTTATTTATAATACATAATGGTTTAGGTTGGGTTTTCTTTTTTTGGTTAAATACCCAAAAATCATCCGCTCAATAATCTAGCTGACCGTTTTAAGCTGTAGGTATTACAAAACCACAAAGATTTTGTAAAACCGCTAGGGGTGTGCAAAACCGCTAGAATTTTGTAAAACAGCCAGTTCTACAGTCCACCTGCGCCATGCACGCCTGCATGAAGCCGTACTCACGGTCCTGTTCTCCCTGGAGTGCGTCACGTAGTTGTAGATGGGCACCTCGACCTTCTTGCCCTCCTTGAGCCGCTGCAGCACGGACACCAGCAGCTCCATGTCGAACGCGTCCGGGTGGTCGAAGTTGTACTCGTTGCGCATCGCCGCGTGATGCTGCTTCTCGTTTAACACCTAGCCATAGACAACGAATAACGATTTTTTTTTAATTCCTGTAAGTCAGGATCGACAACGGTGACCAATAATGACGTCGAGGTTTAACCCTCTACGAGTCCCGGGGAAAAGTTAACTTGTCTTGGAACCAGGACGAATTTAATCGAAAGAAATAATAGGAGTCGGAAGAAAAAATTTCCACTTCCCTCCGGTGCAAAGCGGGAGACAAAAATAGCTGGTAGAGGCTGATTGCCATAGAAACAAGACTGTTACAGCTGATTGAAGACCAGTTGTAAGGCACCACGGATCGTAACATGACTAATTGGACCTAAACTCGTGAGCTGATTATACTTGATTCCAATAATAGGTATGGCAAAAGCGCTTGAACGCACGGAAATGGTCCCTGGTTTCCACAAGGTCTTTGTAATAAACTGCTCCAGATGTCACTTGCAGCCTATTTAGACACAACGAATAGCTAATTAACTTTTCCCCGGGACTCGTAGAGGGTCAAACCTCGACGTCATCATAGACCGCCATTTTCGATCCTGGCTTACAGGAGTTCCCTAGTTATTTCTAGCATTTTAGTGCATCCTGATTTTATTTTATGCTTAATTTTTTTTTTTTTATATTTTTCCACTCCCTGCCACACACACTACCCTACTAATGTAATCTATATATATAAAACTCAAAGGTGACTGACTGATATAGTGATCTATCAACGCACAGCCCAAACCACTGGACGGATTGGGCTGAAATTTGGCATGCAGGTAGATGTTATGACGTAGGCATCCGCTAAGAAAGGATTTTGATTAATTCTACCCCCAAGGGGATAAAATAGGGGATGAAAGTTTGTATGAAACTTTGTCAATTTTAAACCGAGCGGGCTGAGACTTTGCATGCATAAAGCTACTATGCGGTAGACATCCCCTAAGAAAGGATCAAAATTCCACGCGGACGAAGTCGCGGGCTCAGCTAGTTGTTTCATATAAGTGTTAATTGAACTTACTTTATAGAAGGAGTCCATACTGACGATGGTGACCCATGGTATGTTGAGAGATTCTATTATTTTGGCGGCGACTGTCGTCTTGCCGGACGCGCTTGCGCCGCAAATGCCTTCGAACAAAATATTTTAACGTAACGATGTGTAGAAACGGCTCCTCTCGATGTCCTGGATCATTTATCCAGACAGGACCTGGAAGACTAACGCCGGAACTCATAAATCCATCTCGAGTCTGAGATCAAACTTGAAAATGTGATTCCAGTATAATATTACCTACATCTATACAAATAAATAAAATTGGAGTGTCTGTTTGTAATATCAAAATAACACCTTTTCACTAAATGCATATGAAAGTACATACGACACCTATAGCAAAAACGCGATTGAACAATTTTTTGTCAGTCTGTCTGTCTGCCTGTCTGTCTGTGTGTTTGTTCCGGGTAATCTCCGAAACGGCTGGACCGGTTTTGATGGGACTTTCACTGGCAGGTAGCTGATGTTATAAACAGTAACTTAGGCTATTTTTATTTTAGAAAAACAAAAAAAATTGGGCTCAGAACGCGGGAGCATTTTTGTTAAGTTAAATTCCACGCGGACGAAGTCGCGAGCTCAGCTAGTATATATATATAAAGTAATCTCTATTTCCTTGGTCATCGCATCACGCGTAAACGGATGTTAAGATTTCACAAATTCTTTTTTTGTTTATTATTGTCAGGAGAAGGTTCTTATGCAAGAATAAAATAAGAAAGTTGAGCGGAACAATTCGAATTCAATATTCAACGTTAAGATAGGACAACGTCTGTCGGATTAGCCAGTCTAATTATAACATTCACCTTCATATTCCCTCTATCCTACTCCCTTTCAGGTCGACAACGTGCGAGCAATGGCATTGGTATTGCAAGCATCTATAGGTTACGGTAACTGCTTAACATCAGGTGGGTCGTACTCTTGTTCACCCCCTTTGTTATATAAAAAAAATATGATTTAAGGTCATTAAAATAAAATGTACTCAATTGTAAGGATCCGCACTGTAATCTAAATTTACGCCCTTATTCACATACATTACTATGAGGTTTCACACTGCGCGCGAACGCATTGGTTTTGATCGATTTATTAATAACAGCGTAACAGATTGCCCCATAATTGATCGGAACTCTATAAGCGCCATACAAAACATTACTAGCTGTTGCCGGCGGCTCCGCCCGTGTGGTTTTTCAATAACATATAAGTAGCCTAAGTTACTCCTCATAACATCTGAATCTGCCAGTGAAAATACCGTCAAAATAAATCCAGCCGTTTTGGAGATTAGCCCGAACAATCAGAAAAACATTTTAAATATGTACCGTATATACTATCATAGTCATGCATTACTCAAAAGCTAGTATTTCGAAATTACAAACAGACACCTGTGGAACTTAATTTTGAATAGCCTCTCAGTATGCGGTAAGTATATGAGTCAAGTAAACTTACCTATAAGGAACGGCTCGACCTCCTGTCCGCCGGTGCAGTTGTACCAGGGCGGGCGGCCGGCCGTGTAGATGGTCCGCCTGTCCGCGTGCAGGATGCTCTCCGCCGTAGTGCGCTTGTTGGACTGCGACATGGATGTGGTGCGCACGCGCCGCGCCCGCGGTGACTTGAGAATGTTCGAACCTGACATGAAAAACACGAATATAAGCCCGTTCGCACTTACAGGGTCAGACTGGGATATTTTTTTAACCGTCCGTTATCGGTGAGGCATACTATTCTTACTCCGGTTATCGGGCGGTAATTAATTTATTTTTACCTCGACAAAATGCAGTACAGTACAGACGTCGATTGACACAGAGGTCGTGGCGGGATTTTTACAAATAATTAATTAATGTTATCTACTGTTAACTTACTTTTACTTATGTAAATATTATTGAAAGATTATTCACTACACTGAATATGCGGACAGTTTCAACAATGAACTTGGCAAGTACTTGCGCAAAACTTTTTTACCACCAAACTTAGCTTTCACACTAGTACAGTTTTTTAAACACCAATGGTCTGCGTATTACAGACTGTTATTTACTAAATTTTGAATATTAAAGCACTCACATTCAACTAGTTTTAACTACTGACCTTAACTGAAACTAAATTATATCGTCCAGTATTTAAGGTGAGGACATATTTTTTATTGTAAGATCAATGTCGTACGGCTAAAAGAATTACCGCGTGAAGGCTGTGATCGGTCGAATGTGATTTTATCCGGTGAGGCGCGGACGAGGAACTAACATAATTGACTTTAATTGCTTCTAGCGAACGCGCGAGTGTGTCCAAAGCATTTTATTAATATTAAGCGTGGTCATAAACGGCGCTTAGGCGAAAACATCTAACCAAATAAGAAAGTAAGGCAGATAACAGTAGATTTAACTTTGTATTTAAAAACAAAATTGGTGGGGAGATTAAAAGCTTTTTTAATATATATGTCGCGGGCAACTAGCTTAATTCGCCGTTCAATTAACAGCCTAGCCACTTTACTAAAGAGCGCGCTTCAACTAGCGGCCTAAATGATGTTCTATAGGAAAATGATGCTCTATAGAAGTTTTTTTGGTAACATTTTAGAATTTAAGCGCGTTTTAGTAGTTATTTCGGCTTCGCGCTTACCGGGTTTTATGGCACTTATTATTAGGTATCTTTGCTGCGAATGAATACAGGGAATGCTCACTAGGTTATTTCATCTAGATTATTACCGAACCGAATTACATTACCGAATTACCGAACCAGATTACCGAAGATAAATAATAAAAATTTTGACCTTATAGAACAAGCAAATAAATTCGCGACTTTTTGGTACTTTCACTTTCGAAATGTCGACCTGCTCCGCCCGACGCGACGTGAGGTCACTGAGGCAACGGTGCATTTGTTATAAATTATTTATATGCCGGCCCGTGCAATACCGGAGCGTATCAGTCGAATACTTGAATTATTATTTATTTTAATTACATGAAATATAAGGCCTATATTCTGCAAAAAAAATTACCTCAAGAGTTGCGGTTATGCCTGCATAATAATCTATAATATATTACATACATATCATATTAATAATAACTAGTAAGTACTTAATAAACCCAATAGTTGGGTCTCGGAGGGCAGATAACACTTGCTTAACAAGTAGGCGGCCAAATGAAGGTAGACTGAAGATGGCTTCGATACAAATTGAGAAAGAAGGATGAAACGTCTTCTTGCTCGTATTGCAGGCGTTCCGTAGGACTTTGATGTTATTCTAACTAATTCTAAGTGATCTCTAAGACAGTTTCCAGTGCGTGTTGACGGTTCGGTTTCAATAACTTAAAAAAAAGTATTTCTATATCCCGGCATATAAATAGGGACAGGGCTAGGAAGGTTTTTAATAGTACAGAGAAGCTGATAGTCTTAACTGTACATTTTTTGAATTAGGCGTTTATTAAACACCACATATTGAGCAATGGATTTCTATGTGTCAACTTACGGTTGCTTGTTGTTTTAATAAGATAACTTTAGGTTTTAAATGACTCCATCGTATATAGATTATATTAGTATGATAAAGATCCCCATGTGTGGTCTATATAACACCTTGATCACCACGTGTCACGTTCCTAACGACCCTACTATTGCAATTTGAGCGCTCACATCTCATAATTAAAGTTCAGTCTGATGTGGTGTTTCAAACAATGCATGACCTTGTTATAAGTCAGTCAAATATTATTTATAAACTTTGAAAGTGGATTGAACTGATTTCACGATTATTGTAATGTTTAATTTTTTTTTTGTAAATACACGTTGTGAATCATTTACTGACTGACTGTCGCTTAGACTGTATGTGCTAGATAAGTACTATAAGGGACATATTACATTCTCACTGCCCGCTTATTTTGTTTTACCTTTAAACAGTACATGTTCCGGTCTCAGGCCGCTCTAGCTAAGTATTTTCAAGCGATAATGTAAAGGACATTGCAACGGTTTCGGCTCGAGTATTAAGTACGTATATCCATGTCTTTGTTGGTTGGTCGGAGTAGTTTAACGGTTGTTATAGGTTGGTTGCAGGTACCTGTGGAGGGTGGTCTGTAGGGGCGCACATTGGGCACGGTGGTGGGGGAGGCGGGCGCGCGCGTCGAGTAATCTTCATCGTCCAGGAACACTTGTTCGCTCAGCTCCAGCGCTAGTTCCGTGTCGCTGCAAGCATACGGCGCTATTAGAGCGGTATTTGGCATACCTATAGCATACAACTTTAAGTTGTACAAGCCCGTACAGATTTACCACCAAGGTATCATTCATCCATTTATCATAGTTATTTTTTTGTAAAAATGCGTTGTAACTGAACTAATTTATATAAATTTGAGTGTTATGCTTCTTTCAGTTCTCAACGTAAGAGAAATGGGTTAGGTAACATACAAAAAATATCAACCTTTGTTAAAGTTCGTTTATTTGAACATCGGGCATTTGTAGAGAGTACAAAAACAGAACCTACTTAATTACATTAACTTTACATTAACATTCCATGAACCTTATCTTCACTACTGATCAGTAAAGTAATCAACTAATCAGTTGGTACGGTAATTTGTTACCTAAAATAACATAAAAACCTATCTCTGACTCAGGACACCAAGCGACATCTTGTAGCGTGAAGCCAAGTTATTAACGTCAAAAGGTAATTGACCCCGAGTCTCTATTCATTCCATAGAGAATACAGATTTGATTATAGACAAGATTACTTGGAGTTTGAACCCAGTTGCGTTGCATAGGATTTCTTAGCCAATTATAATTAATTTATTATATTTAATTTTTAATTATACTGAATGGATTTCAATATGCAATTAATAATTTTATATTAAATAATTTTATTTTAGTACATACTTAGTTGTAACATAACTCTCAGCACGGATTGGAAAACTGTGAGTGCTGGAGTAATAAATAAATAAACAGGTGTCCCGTAAGGATTCTTAAAATGGGAAATTTATATTCATAAAAAATAAGATAAGTAGTGGACTTACCAGATAATTATTAACTTGAAACGCTATGACCTCTAACGTCTAGTTGAATGAACCAACTACGAATTTAATTGTTTCATATTTTATGACAACCAAACACTTTAATGCCAAAAAGCACGGATAGATGTCACTGTATTAAGAACCTAATAAATATTGATCAATAGTTATTTATTTACAGGGTTACACATTCAACTTTAATTGCGAAGGCCAAACATATAATGCTTTCTCTCTCTTGTGGGCTTGATGGGTGTCAAACTTACAGACCAATAAGCCATAGACACCGCACAGCCGTTACCCCCGCTCGCCTAACATAAGCATTGCTACTACATAGCTATATTGTATGACAGCACGTGATATTTTGATTAGTCCATCTAAGGCTCGACCTTGAACGGACCAATCAAATCACCGTCTTCCCCGATACACCGCCAACTTTAACGATTGCGTTTTCATACAATAGTGGACGTAAGTGGTGTCTTGTCTTATTGGTCTGTGGTCGAAATACATTTCTTCCTTCCATGGTACTTGTTATATCTTCAGTAGATTATGATTACTTATATATCTATAATGACAGTAGTTTGAGTGTAGTTGTTTTTGTGAGCTCGTTTTGCCAATGATACTCACTGAATTATAAGTTTCATCTAATAAAGACATCATCACAGCCTAGATAGTAGAGATGCCAAGAATAGTGATTTGGCTGAATACCGAATATTCGACTACGTACTTGGCCGAAGCGCCGAATATTCGGCGGCCGAATTTTCGGCAAAAAATGTGCATTTCGCGCGCGAAAGGTTACGACTTGTCTCAGTGCGTTACGTGCGGGAGCGACGGAGCGGGCGTATTTGTTTCATTTCCATGTAGATAAACAAATTATATACGTATTTGTATTGATATACGTATTTGAATCGAACTGTTTTGAGGAAGTCGCTACAGATTATCGTTTGGCACGATGAAAATACAGAGAAAAGTTCTGTGGCAAACGAGATTGATATTTATTTGAAAACCATAATTTGGTATTCGGTATTCGGCCGAATACTGCATGCTATTCGGCCGAATACCGAATAATAAAAAAATTAGCCGAAGAGGCCGAATACCGAATAATAAAAAAATTAGCCGAAGAGGCCGAATACCGAATAGTAGCCGAATATTCGTGGCATCTCTACTAGATAGCCTTAGGTACCTCACATTACGATAATGTCATAGACATAGGAAACAATTGTTAATGGATAGTTGGTGTACTCATTTAATCTTCATGATAAGTTTATCAGTGACGGCTTGTGTTATCATTTCACAGGATTATGTATGATAACAATGATATTGGTAGAGGTGTGTCTAGTTACACACTTTTCCTGAGTAGATACACCTAAGTAGATGGACTAATCATCTGTTAATGGTATTTTGGTTAATGTAATACAGTGATTTTTGATAAATTAATCAATATTTTGTGATAAAAGCATTGTTATTTACCTTCACTTTTAGCTCTGTATTATAATCAGTTTAGTAAGTTAATTCATGAAACATTAAATATTTTTCAAATCAACGTGTAACAGCAAGGCCCAGTTTGTTTGCATTTGAATGGATCATACCAGAGATATTATATTAGAAACCACAATTCTGTTATCCAAACAAAAGAAAACACAAGTCAGATTATGGGATGCATTATTAGAGACATAGCCGAGCTTATGAAGCTGTAATTCAGCTTATCATTTATTTATAAAAATTACAAATGTGTTATTAATGTAAATCATTTTCATAAACAATACCTACCTATTATTTTCCAAGTTGTTCTACTGCATGTGTTTGCTACTATGGCGATGTTTACATTCTTATCAGACATAATTAAGTATGTTATTAATATTTTTTATTACATCTGCACTATAAATAAATATTGCATTCTTTCCTTTGATGTTATTTTTATTGCAACTAATAAATATTTATAGACATTAATTGCTACTGTAAATGACCTATTGCTTAGTCTACCCACAACAGAGAACAGCTTAAGTCGGACTTAAATATTTGAGTAGCATTTCAGTATCCAACTATAAGTGAATTTGTTGTCTCAAATGCAAATGATTTTTACTCCAAAGTAGTTTTCCATATTAATTTTCCTGTTATTGCAGACATTTTCCATAATTATGTGATAGTACATGTCATGAGTTTGTTATTGTAATAATGACATCTTATCAAATTATTATTGGTCCCTGACTCCAAGAGTTACTTGTGTTTTTGAATGTTACCTAAATATTTTATATCAGCCCAAAATGTCAACCAGTTTAAGAAAAGATTCAACAAACGGATTCTCGAAAAAAATACAAGTAGAAAGAAACAGGTTACAGGCACCTATCAGTTGAATCAACTGCCTGCCTGATAATAAATAATAATATACTTATAGAAATTATGGTTAACAATTTGTTTTTGTTTTCTTATTTTTTGTGTGATTTAATTTGAGGGGTTAAAATTACAAATTCATAGGTAGTAGGTATTTATTTATATTATAGATAAGGTCTGTTTTGGAACTGGTTAATGATAAGTGTTGTCAAATATGCCGATAATTATTTAGATCAAGGTGTAACTCAATAATTAGCAAATATTATCCAGAGTGTATCCAAGTTTGTTATTAAAGTCATAGTGATAGCCATGAATTCTTATCAAGAGATAAGTTATCAATTATTTCTGATAAAAATAAATGTAAATTTAATGTTATGTGTGTTCAGACAGAACCACCTATCATGTGAAGGTCATGATTACTGTTTACATTCATTGTTTAGTCAACAATCTCTTCTATAGTATTGCTTATGTAAAAACATGTTATAATGGTGCTACTACTGAATTAAGTTTGTTACAACATTTATGCAAAGGAAGACAGAAAACATGCGTGTTACACTGCACAAAAGCGAAAGTGAAGCCGGCAGCTAGTAACACAGACGACCTAGTATCGTATTGGCTGAAAATCTTACGGGTTCGCGAAGATCAATGAACCTGACTCCATAACGTCGATTTTCCTGGTCTGTCCGGCGACACACCGTGTTTGGGAACGTGTTTGGGGTCACGTTCTGTCCCAGCCACGTGTTTTTTACGCCGCGCTCATTCAGCGAAAAGAGAGCTGCCGATGTACTTAATGATTTTCTAAAAATACCACAATGCGTGCGGAGGTTATAACGCAGCGTTGCTTCCACGAAATTGTGAAAAATTGCATTTAGCACTACACACGACACGCGAAAACACCTCACACACGGACGATGACTAAGCCAACACTGAAAACAGTTCTTAAACAGCGCAATCTTTTAAAACACGAGCCAGCTGTTTAAATAAACAATTCGTAAGGTTAACACACTCGCTTTACCTATCTGAGCTGGCCGAGCTGGGCGTTTCGAATTTGTTCAGCTTCCCAGCCATTACTTGCGGTCGCGTGATGTGATAATTTTATTAGGATAACAGTGCTAATTTTGTTAAATTCACGAATTTAAGAACACAGTTCAATTGACATTTGCACGTTCTAAAACTGACTGAGGGAGAGGATTCCGCAAAATGCGTGCGTCATCTGTGCCCTTCTCAATGACAGGGCACTGAAAAAAATATTGATTAAAACAGCTAAAATATAAGTTGAAATTTTGAATTAAAATAAATAATGAGATACAAATACATCGTACGGTCAAGATATTATTTGAATTTTATTTTATATGTACATCTCTGAAGAACTTGTTTTACGTTTCAGAACGTTTCGATTACGTTTCGTTCTACGCAACGCAGTAAGAATTTTAATCGATAGACAAAATTAGAACGATCGCACTTCACAAAATATGGTCTAAGCACTTCACTGATAAAATGTTTTTTTGAGGGTAATGGCCTAATAGCCGTGCTTATTTTATATTCATGCCAAATTCATGCATGTTACCTGCCTATATCCAGTGATTATATACTCTTCGGAGGTTATTATATACTATTAACAAACATAAATAACATTGAGTTTAATAGAAAATATGAAAGTAGATGAAATTAATATCTACATGAAAATAATAAGTATTAATAGGTACTAAATTCAAATGTATTATGTTTTTATAGAACAATGTCGACAAACAAGCGTACAACCTGCTTAATGTGAAGCCAAAGACCTTTTAGAACCTTTCCCTTCCAGTATGAAGCCGTAAACGTAGCTTAGGTACGATCAAGAATTTTATATTTGGGTACGATGTTGGCAAGTACGAAAGTAGGATGGAAGCTGTCAAACGGCAACTTCCATCATTCTTTTTGAAGGATCTTCTTCTTCTTCCATCCTACTTTCCGTCGACTGTGAATACCCCCCTGATGGGCAGAGTGGGACAGAAAGAGGGGAAAGGCGGGTGGGGGTTTGTCCTCCGGTTCTCTCATCGTACGAAATACAGTTATAGTAACTACTACTACTTACCAAAAATACGACGTTTAAATAGCGTTTCTAGTTAGGTATAGTTATTCCATTTCGCGAAGATGCGTGTTGCGACTCTTATGGCACTGGCATATGGGTCAAGTTGCAATAATTCACGCGTCTTCGTGAAATGAACTGACTATACCGGTCAACTGAGCCAGATCACCGCTTCATCTATTACCTATATTTAATCTATAAACTAAGGTAAAGCGTTATAAGCTGCCTGTATTTATGGCCTCCATCCATTCGAGGTAGAAACCATGTTTTACTTTCAAATTATCTTACTTTAGGTGAGTAAAAATGACAGTCCAAATTGATGAAAAGCCTGAATAAGTATTTGAAATTAGCCACATCTACCGTTATATACCTACTAATAGGCAAATTTATTTGCCGTGTGCTCCAGGCTTTATAGTAGGATCACCCCATCTCCTCCCGCGGGTGCCGTGCGAACCGGCAAAGGGATATACAGGGAATGGGCAGCAGCGAACTCTATGTATGTATCTACCACCAGCTACTGCGATCATCAAGACGCCTGCCAAGCGCGGTGATTATGGCAAAACCCCCCCATGAAAGAGCAACCGTCCATTGTGGTGTTCTATGGGGGAGGCCTATGTTCAGCAGTGGACGTCTTCCGGCTGATGATGATGATGATGAGGCAAATCTATCAAGTCTGTAAAATCTTTAACTCTATAATGAGTTATTTGCTAATGTATCGCTGAGTCCCATTCAACATTGAAGGCTTAATTAACTAGGTTCGAGCCGGCGGCGTCTGGCGACAGTCTTGCACGCAATTAGCCGAAACTTTCCCCATTTGCATGTTATGGGCAAAGTTCGCCGAGGTGGCGGCCCCCGACCCTTGTAAGAATTCCGTTTTCAAATTGAATTCGTTTTTAATTTCAAACAGTCTGCGTGGTTCAGAACGGAGTGACTGATTTCTTTTTTTTATGTTTTGGGCAAGTTATTTAAAAGTGAATTAGGTATAGGTACCTACCAAGAAGCTTGTATAAAGTTCTTGGTACCTACAAACGTTCAATTAAATTAATTGTATGTGTTTTTTTGTACTTTACCTAGGTACCACAATCCCAGATCATTTGTTTTGTTAGGGCTTGCGCCGGTCACTCAGCGCTCGTCTTTTAACTTTTTTTAAAGACTAGTTAGGTAGTTGTATTTAATTGGTACCTACATAGTTCCTAGCAAAATTGACACTAGGTAACAATAAAATTGTATAACCCAATAGGTGACTTTATTAAAATAGATGGCTGCCATTTATTTGAATAGTAAATCCGTGCTAGTACCTCCTAGTAGTAAATCCTAGCGAAATTCATTTTCAACTGTTATTCCCGCAAAGGTTAAAAGCGTAATCCGTAAAGCCACGAGAATCGTCTGCTCGTACAACATTCGCGTTTCAATAAGGTTTTTACTTCTTTTTAACTTTCGAGTGCTACGTAAAATGGATTTAAGGAATTAATTTTTTAATGGTGTTCGGATATGAACCTTCCCACCTACGATGTACGTGGTGTAGGCACCTACCTATATTTAAATGGATATTCATAGACGCCCATAAGAAATAAGAAGTGACACGAAATGGTCATAGTGTTCGAGTTCAAGTCAGTCACCGACGGGCTCGCCAACATTCGGGTGTCTTTGGTTTTGTTTTCTACCACAATTTATATCAATCACAGTTCAGTGTGTGTTGAGTTTTTACTTAGTAATAAAGATTTTAGATGTTGCCTAAATAAAAGTGGATCCTACCTACCAATGCAATTGTCTTCAAAATCACATTGTTTCTATTAAATTTCACGTAAAACTTTTTTACAACTTTGATAGGTAACTACGTAAAACGGAACGCACGAGGAATGTTTAAATAAAACCTATTTGCTAAAGTTTCACGTGGAGTGCTGTTTTATTGGATATTGGCAGTCTTTTATTGGCCCTCAATCCATTTAGTGTGATAGCGCGGGGTTCTAAACTGAAAGGTTTACACTTTACATCAAAGGTCTCTGCGGGACCGGGTGGGCACCTACCTAGTCGTGGCTATTCAATTCCTAAATTAAATTCGTGTTATGCGTACCATAATTATTTACGACACGATAATTATTGTCCATTTTCAGATTGAAATGCACTTGTAACCAGATAATTGTCAGTTCTCGCCTGACATCCAATATCTCTGGTTGCAACTGTGTTTATTAATTGATTGACTCAGGCGTTACTTGGCGGAAATCCATTGTAAAACATAAAAAAAAATAATTTTTTTAATTTTTTAAATTAAAATTGCACATTATTAGGGTCCCTGACACTCATGACTGACAAACTCGACCGACGGAGTTAAGTTTTGTTAACCTCTTCCATTATTGATCAACCTATTTGATTTATAATTTTGGAGGTTAACAAGCCAACGGTGAGTGGTGGGTCCTTATCCTAAATTGTTTTTTGTGTTTATTAACATGAGCTTTACGATCACGTACCTACCTAAATAACCTTTACGTAAAATATTTTTATGACATTTTTGCGCCCTCACACGCAGATAAAGTCTAAGCCATACCTACTATAGAATCCCACATCCATATCAAGAATAATTAAGGTAATTACGAAAGAGCGATCCCAGGATAGCGGGCGAGGATCCCTTCTGGGATTCCAACACTGATTGGGATCCATGACGTATTGCAGATGCTATCTTATATTGCCAATTTTCTGTGCAGAGGTGGTTGTCGTTATCGTTACGGAAGATTTACGGCAGGGTAGGCAGATATGGTAATAAGTAGGTAGTCAAAGTGCAAAATCCTACAACATTAATTTGGGTAGGTAACCACTTATAAACACTTTTAATTCGCTTGATGTTTTTAAGCGCTCGCCTAGGTAACAATAGATGTAGGTCCGATTATCGGCTCGCACATCTGTGCACAGATCACTGTTATTAATTAGGCCTCTGTATTTTTTGAATGTCACTATTATTTCATTCTTATACTTCTCGAAAGAGCTAGTGGCCAACTCTGGTGACGGTGTTTTCAGGCCGCTAAACTAACAGGTGACTAAACAGTTAAAGACGTGATTAAGAGTTTTCAAATTGCACATGAAGTTTAACAGTTATAATCTATCTATTCTACAAAGGCATTACAAAAAACTTTTGTTCAAAAAAATGCTCAGTAGAGCGATTGTTAATGGACACCCAGAAATAAAACCATAAATAAAATGGTAGATTCCATTTCGTGAGTCGCAATCACATCAGCATTAGCATTCGGCATGCAGATAGCGGGATAGCACCGGGGCAGGAGGACAGGAGGGTCTGGCCCTCCGTCCGCGACGTGAGCTGAAACCTGAGAGGCAATCATTTGCAGAAGCACTGGACGGAAGAATCTTTTTTTGGAGATCGTCTGAAGTTCGATTGCCTACCCGGATGTATAGAGTTAACATACATTTAAGCGTGGACTTCGAAAGATCGTCTATGGGGGTCGGATGATTACGGAAAGTCGTACCGCGAGGTAGGACTACTGTGTACTCTGGGTGTCGACTTTTGACTTTATAACAGCACTGGATATTCAAATCTCTTCTGCAACTGCTGGATTTAACAGAGGCGCCTTTTCAACATGGATATCCCAGAAAAGAACAGACGATGCGACAACGTGGTTATCGGAGATACCTCTGACCAGTGGAAGCGTGGACACATGTATTAAAATGTACGCAAACTGTTGTCTAGATACATTACTAGCTTCAAGAGCAGTACTTATAACGCCAGACTGGATTACAATCACAGGGTAGAGCGTCGCACGATTTATTTATCTCACGGCGTCGTCGATGTGTTTATGTTGCGTATTTAATTTCACTTTATTGTCTTGGGACCGTACCTCTGGTTTTGAACGATTCGAGGATGATTCTAACGAATTTAAATATGTTTAGAAGCAAAGACGGGCTGTGCAGCGGTGCCTGCCTTCCTGAGGTTGCCGGAACACCATGAATCATGTACAGACCTACTAGGAAGTGCAGTTTGTGCTGAATGAGTTTCCTAACTGCTGTATTCACAAATAATACTTGTCTAAGGGACCAGCTCTATAGAAATTTGTCATATTTCAATGGGCTGTGCTCTAGCGAGCTCTGTGAGACCTCATACTTTGAGGAAAAAATACATAACGACAACTAAAAACTATTTTTGTAGTTGCTAGTATCCCTTGTAGTATTTCGTATTGAAAGTTTTGTAAGTAAATATAGGAAATAATTTATGAAAATGAGGCAATACATATATTTTTTGCTGGAATTACATATTATGAATAGTTTAGTAAAATACTAGAAAATATTACTATATGAGGAACTACAGTAAAAATAATTTGTGGTAGTCATTTTTGTTTTGTTAGGCCATTGTGTTTGTGTTTTGAATACTGGCATAACAAATTCAAATTCAAATTCAAAATTGTTTTTATTCATGTAAGCCAACAAAGCATTTATGAATAGTCAGAATCTACCACCGGTTCGGAATGCTGCTTCCACTGAGAAGAGCCGGCAAGAAACTCAATGGTTACTCTTTTCAATGAATGAAAGATAGTATACATTCTCAGGAACAGCATAAAAAAAAATAATATGAGCAGGCAACACCATTGCCACTAAATAGCTAATAGTAAATAATAATCATATATGTAACAATGTAAATCAAATGAGAATGCTAGTTTAGTGTGATGTGCATACCTACTCATACTTACATCAAATGAAACGTTTACGAACCAAATAATAATTGATAAAACAGGGGTGGATATTATGATAATTGCTTTGGTGTGATGCCTTCCATGCTAAGTAAATAAATAGTATTTAACGACAATGTTGTTAAGAGGAAAGTGAGTGGACCAATCCCCGCAAGCAGCGCCCGCGCACGAGCATGACTTGAAAAGCGGCATCACTCTCCTCAACCATAATAGAGGGAAGAGGGTGACCCGCTCCACAAAGCCACCGCAAACAAGGACATTGAAGTGAGCATGACCAACACCTCACCTCAGAGACAACAGTTCAGAAAGGATAATAAGCATGAGGCAAGACCCGCTACAATTAGACATAAATATTACTTTGTTAAAATTATATTTAAAGTGGCTACATGATGCCCATATTTTAAAAGGAAACATTTGTGTCAAATATGTCAATAGTGCTAGATTAAGAGAAGGAAGAGGGAAAATATAGGAATGAACCATAACAAAAGATTCTAGTTATTCCCGTTCCGGTGGAGCTGGACCAGCACCTAGCCAAGCATCTTTATCTTTCAAATAATCGTCTAGTGTGTAGTAAGCCTTCCTGCATAGCGTACGTTTTACACACGTTTTGAATTTGGATTCACTAAGACTGATAATGCTTAACGGTATTTTATTATAGAACTTAACACAGTATCCCATGAAAGATGTGTGAATTTTTGCTAGCCGAAAGTGTGGTTGATCCAATTTGTCCTTATTTCTAGTATTATAACGATGACTATTACCCAGCTTTTTAAATAGATGTAAGTTTTTTCTGGTATACATTATGTTCTCATAGATATATTGACATGGAACAGTCATAACATTTATTTCCTTAAACAGTTCCCTCAGCGAATCGCGACTTCCTAAATTATAGATGGCCCTAACGGCCCTCTTTTGTAAAATAAAAACCGATTCGATGTCAGCTGCTCTGCCCCACAATAGTATACCATACGACATGACACTATGAAAATAACTGAAATAAACTATTCTTGCAGTTTCGACATCGGATAGCTGTCTGATTTTTCTGACAGCGTAGGCGGCGGAGCTGAGCCGCTTAACTAAAGCTGTTATATGTGGGCCCCACTGTAATTTAGAGTCAAGCGTTATACCTAAGAAAACAGTGTCATTAATAAATTCAAGTTTTTCTGTATTTAATACTACATCGCATTCACTACTTCTTACATTAGGTAATGAGAATCTTACACATTTAGTTTTTTTACTGTTTAATACCAAATTATTAGTAGTGAACCAGTTATGGACTTGAACAATAGCATTATTCACGTCGTCCAAGTTATTTACATGTCTACCTACTTTAAAAATCAAAGAGGTATCATCAGCAAATAACACTATTTCTGCCCTTCTCTGTATTATCTGCGGTAGGTCATTAATATATACTAAAAATAAGAAAGGGCCTAGAATTGATCCTTGAGGAACACCCATTTTTACTATAGAGCCTAAAGATTTAACACCATTTATTTGAACATTTTGCCTTCTGTCCTCTAAATATGATTTTACAAGTTGGAGTGCTCCATTTCTAACACCGTAATGTTCCAATTTCAGCAAAAGTATTTCATAATTGACGCAATCGAATGCCTTTGAGAGGTCACAAAAGATACCAATTGCATCCTGTGAGTTTTCCCATGCGTCAAAGATATGCTTAATCAAGGTTACACCGGCATCGGTAGTACAACGGCCTTTGGTGAAACCATATTGTTGATCATGCAGGATGTTGTTTGCGTTAAAATGATGTAACATTTGGGTAAGCATTATCTTTTCAAAAATTTTACTAAAAACTGGCAAGACGGATACTGGTCTATAGTTATTAGGGTCTCTACTATTACCGGATTTAAAAAGGGGGATTACTTTACTGTATTTCATTAAATCCGGGAAGACTCCCTGATCAACACACTTATTAAATATCATGGCCAAATAGGGCGCCACGGTATTAATAATAATTCTACATGATTTTACAGACATTCCCCAAAGATCTTCGGTGGGTTTAATTTTTATTTCACTAAAGGCTTTCATGATAGACCGAACGTTAATGTAGACGAATTTAAATTCCATAGGACACGCCGCTATGTTACTTTTAAGAAGTGTAATTGAAAGTGAAGGTGAGCAGTTTAAAGACTCTGTTGTTTTCACAGGGACGTTTGTAAAGAACGTTTCAAATTCCTGTGCTACATCAGAGTCTGAATTAACAAGACCACGCGAAGTCTCTAGCGTGAAATCTGTATTTAGTTTTTTGGTTTTACCAGTTTCACTATTAACTATATTCCAAGTGGTCTTTATTTTATTATCAGAGGCCTTAATTTTTTGCCTAATGTACATCGATTTAGCCACCTGACATATTTTCCTAAACAATTTTGAATATTTAGTAACATACTGAGTAAGAACTGCATTGTTAAACTGGGCTTTTAATTCATAAAGCTCAAATAGCCTTACTCTACTCCTACGTATACCTATGGTGGCCCAGTCACTAAAAGTGAACTTTGGTTTTAAGGTTTTAGATTTAATCGGAAAAAAAGTCGGCGTAAAGTCTATCAGGATCATCTAAGTTAAACTTGGGAACACTTAATTTGTTGCATAGACTGTCATTATATTTCTGTAAGTTCCGAGATGTTACATTTCTACTTTTTATTTTTATATTTGTTAAATTTATGGCAGAATTAAAGGTGACGTTTTGACCACTATGATCTGACGGCAAGTGATTTACTACTGCTTTATCTAAATATTCACAACTACAGAAGACATTATCTATACAAGTCGCAGAAGTAGAAGTTACTCGCGTTGGTTCACAAAAGACGTGCGTTAAGTTAAACGCTTTGAATAGGCCCAATAGTCTAGCAGTATAGCTGGTTTCTTCCAAAATATTGATATTAAAATCACCACAAACTATAATTGACTTGTTGCTTACAAATATTTTTTTTAACACATCTTCCATTACTGATTCAAACATACCAAAATGCTGAATATTTGGGGGTCTGTATACACATACAACAATGTGCTTATCCAGCTCAACACAGGAAATCTCAATAATCTGTTCCACCGAAAGTCCAACTATATCTTTTCTTTCTTTAGACTTAATAATTTTCCTAAGTAATATTAATGTACCACCATGAAGCCTGGATTTGCGGTTATAACAACTTACAACTGTGTAATTCTCATAATTTATTAACATTTCATGCTCTTTAAGCCAATGCTCGGAAATACAAACAATATCATATTGAGATTTTTCTAAATATAATTCAATTTCTAACATTTTTGAACAAAATCCTTGTATATTTTGACTAAATAATTTTAACGTGCCCGGTCTCTCTTCCTTCCTATAATCTGCACACGTTTGTGATATGCCAGAGATACTAGAATGCATCTCTATTGTCGCCCTCGGGAGTTTAAACAATCAATCACAGCATTATTCGAATAACTAAATAATACTGATTCGTCTTCTAAGCTAGATTTTGTTGTTTTATCAACAACAAAGTTAATATTATACGCTATCAATGTAGCAATCATTTGTTTATATCTCTTAGGAATAAACATATTTTCCTGCGTCAGTTTGAAGCCGCAAATAAATTTATTTGTGTCAAAAAATAAGATATTATCATTATGCCATGATAAAGTGTACATTAAATTATTCAGATACTGAATATATCTATTTTGTCTATCTGACAACAGGTCAGAATAAGGTAGGGCACATAACGGATATATTATGCAGTAAATTGATTCTCCTCTTGGAGAAAAGTATATCTTTCAAAACATTTTGTAATGTTTCCTTCCATCTCTTGGGGGCTAAGTATCGTCGTACCTATTTGTTATCGTGCGATTGTTGTTATTAACGAGTCCTTTGTTCTTCCAGTGAGATTGTTTTCATTTGGTAGCGGCGCGCTGGTGCTGTATCGACACAGGATTGCCGACAGACGAATATCCGATGCGCGCGCGAGCAGCGGATACGAAGACGCTGGGGCCACGAGATATTCAACCACATAAGTTATGACCACGGAATAGATAACTTTATACGTCACTGTCAGATGAAAACAAGACTGAAACCCCGTGGAAAGCGGTTTATGACTTGGAATGATAAATGCAACTGTTAATTTAAACTCTAGTGACCGGCAGTTGGCTATCCATACAAGAATTGGAACTGTCTCTATATTAGTAGGTAGTGGAAGATGGTGTTAATTTTCAATTCTGATGGTGGATGATGCTACCGTTTAAAAATATATTTTTCATTAAGTACTCATACTCTGAAAGTAGGTCTGAAGTTGCCTGAGGAGCGGGTTGAAAGTAATACTTTTCCGGCCCGGGAGAATTGCTTCCAACTGACAGCTGTCAAATTATAAAAAAAAACTAGTTCCATTTTCACATTTCTATGGAACCATGTTCAAACTTTTTCTACAGTCACTCAATTGCAGCACGATGTAAAATTGAAATAACATAAAGTTAAGTATTAATTAAAGAATATATATTTTTAAATGACTTTCTTTGAAATAACTTAGATTTGGGAAATATTTAAAGATGAAAATGAAAAATAATGGCTAAATAATGAAGTTGGCCGGCCAACGAAAAAAAAAACAAAATAGGCGGCAATCCGATCTTTTTTTTTTCGAGTAGTAGAGTATTGTTCATACTTCCTTGTATTATTTCTTTAGCCAATTCCTGTTTTTATTTTTACTTTCCTTGTATTCGTAATGAAAAGCACAGTGTTTACCTGGTGAAAGACTTATTTTGTCCCTCGAACTATTAGCGCCCTCGCTACGCTCGGGCGCCAAACCCAGTCTCGGGGCTAAATAAGTCACTTTCACCACTCGTGTAACAATGTACTATTTTTTTCACTGCTATGCCTATGTACTCGTATTTATATGATGAAATGGGACTTCTGTGTGAAATGAGTATGTAAGTAACTGTTATAAAGATAGTTTTGTAATTCCATCGCTTTTTAATGGCTCCGCAAGCGCGGGAAATTCATTGCGACTGAAATGGATGAATCCTTTTGATTCGTCTACGTTTTCGAACGTTATTTGCTCGGCGGAAATAAGAAGCTTTCGATTCAATTAGTTTGTTTTACTTTTTAAATCACATCTCCTTAACGGATTAAATGTTTTTAATAAAACTTACGTATCCGAGTTTTTTAGTACTTACTATATTTTTACTACCTAAACTATTCAAAAATATTCACAGCCTGCGATATTTGTTGTGTCATTAATTAACTCAGGTATTTGTTTTTTTTATAATTTGAGCATTTTTTTTTCATGACGTAGCAAATAAGTTTTTAAAATAATTATTCGGTCTAACTATAAGTGATGAGCGATAACTTTACGATCACAATATAAATTATGTGCTTACTATTTTCCAAAAAAGTACAGTAAAAATAAAATAATACTGTCTTTGGTAAAAAATCATTTTCAAACGATTTTCCCGCGATTAACTTTTTTTATTCAAAAGGCAATGATATCAAGTGAACAGCCAAGTGATCCTACATTCACATCGGCGCTCACTACTTATTATCCGACTCAGTGGTCCGCGAATTCGCATTCTTATGTAAAACGGTTTCACGACGAGTGGGGTTGCATTCAGACGGTGCGTATTCGCGGCACGCGCTTCAATCTCGCGGGTGTTGATTTCGCGCCATTTCAGAACGTTTAATCAAGATGGCGGTTGTAACCCTATAAAAACTTAGATAGGTCGTACAGAGTCTAATATAATAGGACGCCTGTAATGTTTTTTGATTTTCTTGATACCTGAAAACGCTTTAAAATACAATTACAAAGGTTATGCGTACAGTTCTTAATTATTATTTTTTATATTTCCTGTAAGTACCTCATGTTTAGTTACTTTATCATATTTCTGAATTCCAACAGATTTCTTTTTAAAGTTACCCGGGGTAACATTGTTTCAACAATGCATATTTTATATTTAAACGCAATTTACATGAAAATGTAAAGCCGAAACTAATTTGATACTTGCTCCCTGCGGGCGACAGAGCAGCAAGGTAAAATTCCCGTTCAGTTTTTGCGGTGGAAAATATTGTAGAACATTTTTTAACCCCTAAAAAAGTTTATATTTGGAGGATCCAAATATCCAAATATCCTCCTTATCAGTTTCAGGTAAGAAAAACATGGTAAGGTTTACTGTTATTTATGTTTATGATTAAAAATCTTGAGCTTTTATACCTCTTGTTCTATAGTAGTACCCACTTAGGTAATAGGTAGCCTTCTGCTCGCTTCCCAAAGGACAAAGGCGTGAAAGACTCCACTAATACCTAAGTAATCTGATCCAGTACGGCAATGCTCCAATCGGCGAATCCTTTCATCTCCTGCTACTCAGTTAACATAGGGAAACGTGGTAGGCGAACACCAGTAGTTCAACTTTTTCTAAATCCCATTGTGTTCTCCCTTGATGACTACACAGTTAGCACCACAGTATGTTATTAGCCTACGTATGATCCCAAGCAAAGTACTGAATCGGATTATATTAGTTGATATTTTGAACATACGGCTCGCATAAAGTCGCTCGCATTTTGACGAGTAATCTGATGAATCAACGAAAGTCATCTAAATAGTAAGTAGGTGGGTACTAAAGTTCTTTCAAGTACTTACTAATGTTTTTATAGTCTGTTGTATTTATACACAAAAGAGTCTCTTACTTTGTAAGTACGCTTTATAGGTAGGTACTACTTAGCAAAGATGTACCTATGTACATACCTAATGCCTCGTATTCATAAATTATTTCCTGCCTTATACATGATATAAAAGATGTTTACAAAAAAAAATGAAAAAATAAAATAAAATAAAATGTTTAAAAATATTGCAGTTACTAGGAACTTAACATTTAATACTAGTAACTAAAAATAATTTGCAGTCGTAATTTTTTTTCTCACTCTATAGAGTTGTCTTTGGATTTGTAATTGTCAAGAAGATGGTAAGTAACTCTCTATTATATTCTCTTTGGTAAGTAATGGATGGATGGATGATAGTGGTGGATGGATGGATGAGAAAGATGGTATGGTTTGAATATTCTTGGAAATTGACTAATTCTTCTACAAATATATGGCGTGTACTTCTGCAACTCACTTGCTAGTAACCCCATGTGTTCGGAAGTTCATAATTCGTGCACGTTTCTGGAGTGTGTGATCCAGTAATTTGGCTCACGTATCGCTGGCTCAGTCCTACGTGCGAGGCGAGCCCGGAACTAACACTTACCGGGTGGTACCACGGAACTAAGATGACGGGGTTACTCGATTGATTCTCGAATAGGTAGGTACTACAATAAAATATATTCCCACGTACCAGTGACCGATTTGCTGACTTCAGGTATAGCAGAGTCGGCTATGATAAGACAAAACGTGATATAATTAAAAATACAAAAATTCACGTGTAAAAGGGGCATTAGCCTCCTGGCTTCATTGCTTTGCCCGAATCGGCTGCCCAATAAAGCAGGCTTGGCCATCACTAGTTTATAAGCAGGCAATGCGAATAGACGTTAGGGGTGGGTGATTAATTTCCCTCATCGAGCTGAGTCGGCGCCCTCGCAGGGGGTGTTAGTCTAGTTAAAATAATTGCATTTTCTTGTTAACGCGAGCCGAAATTACTATAGGAAATCTATAAATGAGTAGGTAAGGTTTGAAGCTGTTTTATTTTCCATAAATTAATTAACTTGCTACGGTTTTTTTTTCTAAAGTACGTAATGTGTTCTCTTCAATTAATTAAGGCTGAAGCGCCCATCTAGCCCGGGAAGTTCAAATTTTTTGAGGTTTTTTAGAATTTTTTCAAAATCTGACAATAATAAAAGGCACATTTTGTAATTCGCGAGAAATACCATGTGCAGTGCATTTATTAATATATCCAACTTACTCTAAAACATTTCAAGAACGACAGCTATCCAGATAATCTAGCATTTTTTGTATAAGTATTTAGTGATTTACTAGTATCATATCCACCGTGATTATAGTTAGAGTAAAATAAATGTATTAATACACGCACTGCATACTGTGTTTGTCGCAAATCACAAAATGTTGTCTCAAATGTTTTCAGATTTTGGATAAACTATAAAAATACTCGAAAATTTTGAATTTCGCGGGCTAGACAGGCGCCTTCACCTTAAGAGACTGAAATAAAATTCCTTTATGGCTACCGACGTACACCTACTTGTATGGGTAATTTGTAGTTTGACGTCGATAAACACCTACTTAACCATACAAAACTAACATTGATGATAAAAAAAAATCACCTCATTACTGCAATGTTGTAGGATAACAATCATTATCCGTTTATTGTCTCAGTGTTACGGTACCCAACCCACAAAATGTAATCACACCAGGCCTAGCAGTTTACAAGTAACGGCCGCACACAGCGCGGAACGGCGCGGCCAGTTTACTGCCCCACTTATAAAGAGGAGAGACAATTTCCCTTTGTCGCACACGTCGGCACCTAATAAAAACACAGATGTACTTAATTGAGAAAATTACCGCATTAGGGAGCGAGCTTGTGAAGAGCGGGAGCGGTGGTGACCCACGCAGCCTCCACTTGACACACAAAATTAAATATGTGTTTCATATACAATTTTGGTTTGAAAGATTGAAACGAATCTTGGATGACTGCATATCATTTGAACGATCTACTCGCGGCCAACGCAACAACGATTGCATGATTATTGTAAAAAAAGGAGTGCAATATCAATTTTAAATAGTAAAAATTACATCAGGATTGATTATTAATTTCGATCGTGAGGAGTCTGTTAAACCCTGACGACGCAAGCTAGATTATATATAATGACTAACTTAACCCAAGAACTCACCGGCAAATCAGAAGATACCTTGTTTCTTTCCTTAGGCACAATCCTATAGCGATGCGAGCTCCTCAGGTGTCCGCTCTAGGAATTACGTCAAGGTTTCTTATTCGCTAGTCAAAACGCCCCGCTACAAGTTCCGCTAGTCTACGCCCGAGCCCTTACAGTCCTCGGTCCATGTGACCTACTTACCAAGAACAAAAGCCTGCCCGCAGTAATATGTTCTAGCTAGCTGGGTTGCCATTTTAATGAAACCAGAATACCTAATTGCTAAGATAGAACTGTTTTTGTGTTTGCGAGAACATTTTAGGGAATGAGGTTTTAGAAATTAATATTAGAAGTTACCTAATTCATTAAAGTAATCTCTGTTAGTAAGGTAGTCGTATGGATTATTATTGGAGTTAATTATAGTCAAATGTCCTTAAAGATATCGCAATTAGACACATTAGGTTTTCGACTGATCTAGGTAAGGATGGTGGCCACGTTCAAATATTATCTTGGAAACGACCACCCATGGTGAGGCTGAGAACCTAGATATCCCTTTAAAATGTTCGATATACCTATAAAAAATATGTGTTTATCATAGTGTAGGCAGACCTCAGCAGCGTTGTCTATGGGCGCATGCTGCTATTGTTTTCCCTCGTCTTTTGTAGTGCGCCGTGACCAGCGACATCGGACCCGCAGCGGATTCCTTGTCTTCAGCATATTCGAGCTGTACTTAATAACCTAAATTTTCCAAGAAAAAATAATTCCGATTCGGATATTGTCGAATAACAAGCGTTCTTATTTTTCTGAGGATGTTGTTAAAGGTGAGGGAAATTTTATGATATTATTGATTCCATCATTCGTTATTTATAACTATTAATCTCATTATCTCTTTAATATGTTACAGTTAGCGAGACTGCGGGTGTAGAATTAGTTAGTTAGTGCGGGTGTTATTTTTGGTAAACAAATGTCAGTTCTAATGTTAGTTAAATAATGTTGATTCAAGTATGTCTCACTAATAAATTTCTGACCCAGAGCTGTCATACTGTTGTATGGCCGCTAGACCTGTATTTATTTAAATCTTTATGACTATACTTGAGTCGTGGCAGGTCACCTTATGCTGGTGAGGCACCCGCCACTCGAGCGCCCTCTGCCGGAGTAGTGACGAGAGCTAGCGCGGTAAAGCGACATCGTGATTCAAGATATTTCCGATAAATTCTTTGTTAAAACGTTTTTATTAAGGATAACTTAGTGGACATAGCTGCGATGCTATGCAAATTCCCGGACGATCATTGGTATTCGGAAAATTTGATTAATAAGTTCGATAAAGCCCTATTTTCACTTGGATATGATTAATTTTTGAACACTTGACTAATAAAGATTTTTGCAGCAACTATTACTGCAACTAATTGGGCAAACAATCGTATGACCCGCGTAATGTTAGGCAGTTACCGCTAACTATAGATATTTGCAATACCAAAGGCATTGCACGCACGTTTTCTGTAGAGGACCTGAAGGGGAGTGGGACAGAGGGAAGGGAAGCAAAGGGCTGTGGGAAGGAGTTCGGCTTCCGGTTTTACAACAAACGATCGCCAGTTGATTGATCAATCGATACTAGAGTAATGGAACATTTCACAGGTAGGGTGGGAAAAATCATATTATACAGGTTTTCATAAGCAGTACTTGCTACCGACTTAGGTAGAAACTATAAAAAATCAATGCTTAAAAATCTATCGCAAAGCGTTCGGTACTGTCACGGTTTTATGATAAATCATCGACCAGTGACTTCATAGGATTACGTGTCATATCGAAAATTCACTATGAATAAAATCATTGACTGTCAAAAATCACAGGTGAAATAACAGTGAAAATGAATTGAAAGTAGCAATCATTTCTATGCCTAGAATACTGGAATGAGATGAGTCGACGCCGATCGACCGTTTTTACATAATCCTCCTGATAATGTAAGTACTTACACCATCTTTAATCATAGGTAATGAAAAGAGTTCTCGTATTGCCGGATCTTCTCAGTGGAAGCAGCATACCGAACCGGCGGTAGAAAGCGTTTTGTAGGCCTACATTAATAAACTATTTTTTATTTGATTTGAGCATCGTTCGATGGATCATCTATCGACGTCCGATCGATGAGGTAACACCTTTAAACCCTTTTAAAACCTATAGTAGTGTAGTAGATGGTGATGGATGACAAATTGGCTGGCTGGGCAGCGGCGGCGCGACGCAATCGGGCCGGTTCAGCCGGCACATTAGCGGGCATCAATCACGCGCCACGTGGGACTGACGCCTATCTCGTGCGCAGACTTGTGCTCCGCATGTTAGGTATAAGGAAATAATCACCTGCTGTCACACAGAGCACTCGTCTTAGCTGAGAAATATAATACTATCGAAATACGGAACACACTTGAGTGCCCGCCCTGACACTCGTCAGGATACTCAGACACCAAGTGGTGACTCTCGAATGTTCGCCCTGATTCTCGGTTAGACACACAAAACACAAAGTGATGACACTCGGCTCGACACTCAGACACCAAGTGATGACACCCGAGTGCCCGCCCTGACACTCGTCTGGATACTCAGACACCAAGTGGTGACTCTCGAATGCCTCGCCCTGATTCTCCGTAAGACACACAAAACACAAAGTGATGACACTCGGCTCGACCCTCGGACACCAAGTGATGAGACTCGAATGCCCGCCCTGACACTCGTCTGGATACTCAGACACCAAGTGGTGACTCTCGAATGTTCGCCCTGATTCTCCGTTAGACACACAAACACCAAGTGATGACACTCGGCTTGACACTCAGACACCAAGTGATGACACTCGAGTACCCAACCTGACACTCATCCCGATACTCAGACACCAAGAGATGAGACTAATACACCTAATATCATTATAATATCTCTTGGATCATTGGTGAATTGGTGATCAATCGTTGAATAAATTATGTGCGCTTGATGTCTGTTTTCGTACCTCCACAGTATCGATTTCAAATGGTTTTAAAGTATACTTGAAACCGAGAAACTCAAATTTACGCCACTGTTTTATGTTCGAAATCGCGGTAAAGATTTTACCTACCTAAATCGCATTAAAGACTGTTCCTCAATGCTGTCGTTTATAAACCCGACTAGTGGAGCTCGCTCTGATTGGATAAAATCGCGGCGCATCGCGGCTGTCGTCGCCGACAACGACGCACTGGATAGCGATTATATTTGCTACACTGAACCGCAGAAAACATACGGCACAGATTATTGTTGGCGAGCCCGCGGCGAAAACTGGGTAAGAACAATTCCCATATGATTACTTCCCATATCTGACTGCAATGGCTGATGTAGCCACATTTGGTTTACCATAAATATGGCAAACTATTGAACTATTAAAGTCGTCTCAATTTCGACTAATGGCGATAAAACCTTTAAGACGATGATGCGGAATAACGCAGTTGATTCTGAGATTTTCTAAAACTGAAATAACTGCGCTGCTTGTAATAGATGTAACATTTTCAGGCTTTTAAGAAAGTGAAATTCTGCCTATCCCTTGGAGGAAAATATACGTGATTATTACTTAGTTGCAGTAGCCTCGTGGCTTCTCACTTAGCATTATCATCTTCACAGCGTTTCAACGAATTATAAAAGCCCGTGAGATCCTCAAAGGGCGTCTGAACCCCAAAGGTAAAGGGAATTATGAAAAATGTTACAGCTTGTTATTTCCCTGTCGAGTCTAGCCACCGTGCTGCCGTCTCTCATTATGATAATAGTACCCACCCCACAGATTCCACCCCTTTGACATTAAGGGATGAAATGTTCGTACCTGTTTTATTTCCTTTATCATTCCTGCTAGGATATTGCCATCGACGTACCTATTGGTAGTTTTGTTTTGGAAAAGATTACAATTAATTCCTACCCTGTAATACTCCGGATTATTTAAGGGTTCAATCGTACAATGGTTTTTAAAGTCTCATATATATTTTACAAAAGCCAATTTAATCTCGTATTCGTTTGGATGTTTGTTTTGCAGCAAGAAACAAACAAACGGATGGACAACTTGTACTCGCCGTTCCCCTAACGATATTGCTCCAGCAGTCGACTGTTTTCTTGAAACTAATATTTGTTTCCACCCTGTGTTTTAGGGTTCCGTATTATGATCGTTTTATTTTTGTGAAACAACGTAACTGCCAAAAGGCTTATTTAATATATCTAAAATAACTTACGTTTCATTTCATCTTCTTAGCCCCTTACTATTTATTTTTGTAATGGGGTCGGCTACCCTGATTAGGGTGATTACCAATATCAACATAAGTAGTTTGTCGCCATCATCATTACGCCTGTATTCCTCAAGAGGTAGGTAGCGATACTCTGCAGGGCACCCAAATTTTGCCGATGGTATTTGAGCCCAACCTAATAGAGAGCCAGGTTTTTTCAGTGTCCCTCAAAATTTGGCCAAAGTCCACTAGCCCAGTGAAGGTTGGCAAACTTTATGCAACGTTTCATCATCTTCGTAATTGTGTATTGGAATTGAGGCAATAAAAAAAGAAAAATGACCGATTCTGTTACATGTCTACAGTATACGGAACCCTCGCAAAGGGTTTATTTGTCCGCAGACATGTTATTCGGGAGTTATTTACACTGTGGTTCAAGTGTATTGAATAGTTCGTGATTCAACAACGGTGCGGTTTATAAAGTGCAATGCACTGCAAATAATGATGGGACAATTAAGTGGATTGCTCGTTGATCTACTTTGACTCAACATAGCTATGATCACGCACATATCTCCCGAAGGGTGGGCAGAGATACACTGGCATAATAGCATTCGTGAGTGGTATTAAAATACTTCATAAGCTCTCGAAACTTTTGCGATTCACCGGTAATAATTCTGGTCTGTGGACTGTTACTTGAAAACGGAAAATTCAAATAACGCTATGTAAAACCTCAAACTTAAATTCTCATCTGGTTATATTACATATTATACTAGGTGAAACAAAAAGGGTATACTATTTTTTTTTGCAACTTTACTTTGTAAATCTCAAACTATCAGCTTTGTGGGACAGTTGAAGTACTAAAGGTTTTGTAGACTTGTGGAATATGTCAACAGCTGTATTCCTATAACACCTTTTGTTTTCAAGTTTCCTCCAAAGCTTATAGTTTTAGAGTTACAAAGTTAAGTTTTCAAAAAAAAATATACCCTTTCTGTTTCACCTTGTATAAGTTCTACGTTTTCTTCACGCTCCCACTATCATTTCATCTCCACCATTATTATATAGAATCTCCTTAAACAAGTTCACCAATCATAAGATAAGTTAGTATATTCAACATCATGTCACGGCGCGTCTGTTGCTACGCCGCCGCAGTAATAACGGCCATAAATAATAATTATAAACAATAATTGCACGTAATATTCGTAATTATGGTGCGCTAAAGCAGCATTCCACGGCTTCGTGTTTACGTTAAATGTTTGTGTGAAAATTGTTGTAGAACGACTTAATTAGCTTCTGGTACCTCAGTACCTAGTGTACGGTTACAAATGATATTATTGAATAATACAGCTTCCGCTATTTGTACAGATATTTTTTATTTAATCTCAATAACTACAACTTTACCGATCAATTTAACAGATCGGTTTCATTAGAGGATGCTCATTTTCAGGCAGATCATTTTATTATACTAATGTACAATAAGGAGGGGAATAGATTAATTTCATTGCAGAATTAAAAGCGTATAGATATGATATTCTAGGCCGCACAGGCGCACAGACCGTCGCACAGAACACACGGCCGCACAAACAGACGGTATAAATAGGCGACTCAATGGACAATAGTCGCGCGCAGATTTACGAGGGGTCCGCGTGCGCGCGCGCTCCGCTATGCAGCGGCGGATGGACATACATTTATCGGAAGTGATCAATTTTAATATATATCAATACTACTAATATTATAAATGCGAAAGTTTGTGAGTGTGGCTGTATGTTGGTTACTCTTTCACGAAAAAGCTACTGAACGGATTCGGATGAAATTTGGAACACAGTTTATAACCTGGATTAACACATAGAATACTTTACTTAAGTCTACGCGGACGAAGTCGCGGGTGGAAACTAGTATATTATAAATTACATGAAAAGAAAATGAGACATACTGTTTTGGTACTGTACGAGTAATCAAATAATCCATTCCATAGGTCTGTACTTGTTGATAATTCATTAATTGACTAAAGCCCGAAATTAACCATTAATTAATACTGATTATTTTTTTGCAACTTTGAGATTGATTTTACAATATTTTTGAGTGGAGCTTGCCAATAATGCTTTCGTAATTTTGACTATACTTGTCTCTGGTTCGTAATAGAAACAAAGAGCCGCTAAATAAGTACATAGGAGAAGCGATAACTGTCAAGTCTGTGGTTATAACAGGAAAAAATACTGAGGAATCCATTTGAATCTCTACATCTGCGTGTCGTTATCAATAGAATATTATTTACAATGTCAAAAGCGGCACAATAGCGCGCGCGCAACTAACCAACTGAATTCTATTAAGTAATGTTGCAGTAATATGAAAGGGATCTAACAATTATGCGGTTTGATGATGTACACGATTGAATTGGGTATATCCGCAATAGTATTTATAATAATTTCATATTAGGAAAATAAACCAGATAAACGGACGCAGAAAACTGTTATGTGTTATAAAGGCCCAAGAACTCAACTAGTCAAATTGATATTTTGATCAAAACTACAACCGCCGTTGGAAGTGGCTTGATTTGGACGTAGCGATAACGCTATTTTAAAGAGTTTTCCAGGGCAAAAAATTTGAGTCCGAAAACTGTTACTGGGAGGTTTAATACCTACTCGAAAAAGTCAAACCTATATTTACTTAGGATAAAAATTTAATGAGGTCGTAAACCTCTAAGTATATTCACAAAAATGGTTGCCACATGAAAAACATTTCATATTTACACATCACATTAATGATTTCTATGAATACGTGGGTACATCGTGTAAAGTGGTGATGTTAGCGGCCCATCTATCACCGCTGGCCGCTTCGCGTCGGTGCGTGATGCATCGCCTGTCACGAGAGAAATATCTTGTTTAATAGTTCGATAAACTTTATTTGATTGTTTTGGAAATTCAGATGTTCAATGTTTGTCTGTATTGCCTATGACCTAGCTTTACCATGAGCTGATACGATAGTCGATAGTTGATAGTGTCTACGTAAAATATTGATATGGCAAATAAAGTTAGATAAAGGTAGGGTGGTGTAACAAGCGTTAAATTCATGGTAGAACCACAGTCTATTAAACCGCATAGTCGTCCAACAAAGACCGAGGAGCTGACAATCACCAAATTATAAGGACACACATCATATAATCCATTATTATTATTGTAAAAATACGATATCCATTCTAAATCTACGTGTTTTATAATAATATAATAGTTGAGGCGTATTTAGAGTAGACTAATTGCTATGTTCTAATATTATCACAAACTGTTTGATCCTAATGCAGGTTTAAGAGGCTATACTTAGCCAAATAAAACTTCCTCATGAAGATTCGAGATGCTGTTTCTGTTCTTGAGGCAAGTGCTATTTATCTATTCCAATTGTAACTGCTCATTCCTTACACAAGTAGTACATATTTAAATACCACTAAATCAGTTTCACAAACTCTACGCACTTGTACATTAACAAAGAAACAATCCAATCCATTACCACTTCTCCTAGATCCGGTGTAAATCCGGCGTTATCGGCCGGCCGCCGAACCGGATCACCCATCCGGACCAGTAATCCGGGCGGCCTGCCCCGCGCGGACATAAATCACGAACAGAATTAGTGAAACGATAACGTCCCACGGGTGTCTTCGCAAGGGTTGGCAGGCAGCAGTTTTTTTACTGCAATGTTTGTTCACAAATGGACACTACAATTTCTTCCTGTACAAAAGGCTATTACTGAGGAACAAGCGCTTCACTTTATTTCACACAGTTTCGTGTCTTGTATTATTCATGAAATTTAACTATTCCTACGTTACAATACGATACCTTCTAGGCTTGTTTGGGTTACACGAGTAGGAGTACCCTAAGGTACGACGCCATCTCAAAAGACTGTTAGATAAAAACAAATTGTAAGTACAAAACTCGTTGGCAGCCCTATCCAACCACAACGAAAATCGTTTACTAAAAACACTTGCGCGATCGTTTCACTCGCTAATGACGTATTAAGGACCGTCCTCGTTAGCACTGTTTTACTGTTTGTCGCACTTCTTGCGAAGTCTCTCGCCGCCCGCGCCGCTTCCCTAATCCCAAGATATTTGGACAGATAGAAAAGCGGTATGTTTGCTGTACTTAGGTTAATAGAAAGCCAGAATTATAGGTAGAATAGAAGCCGGTAAATTTTTCTTGAGTAGTCACTTTGGATGTTTGTTATTTACAGTTATTTTTAAACCGCGACGAAAAAATAGGGGTTTTATAAGTTTAACATGTATATCTGTGTGTCTGTCTGTGGCATCGTAGCGCCCAAGCGGATGATCCGATTTTAATTTGTTTTTTTTTGTTAGAAAGGTATTCTGATCGAGAGTGTTCTTAGCTAGGTTTCATGAAAATCGGTTCAGCCATTTGAAAATGATCAGCTCGTTTGTAGTTTAAAAAGTCGTGCCAACGCGTGTTTTTTTAATTTTCAATATAGAGTTATATTCTAATAACTATCAATGTAAGGATATCACACTACTAGTACGTTAGAATTAGTTAATGTTTGTACTACGAGTGGGCTTCCATATTTTTTTTTATAGCTAGGGTGAATCAAGCCTTGTTTAATATTACACTCTAGGTTTCAGTATTTCAATGATTGATTTAAAATGAAGATACACATTTATCTACATAACCTGGCGGGATCTATTTAGTCAGTAAAACTATTACGATCAATTTAAAACGTTTATATTTTCGTTTCATAATTAAGTAATAATAGCAGTGATAGCCGATTGGTTAAGCACGCGTCTTGCGGGCTACCAGGTCTCGGGTTCAAACCCCGGCTCGCACCTCTGGATTTTTCGTAATCTATGTGCGAATCATAATTTCTATATGATTATCACTTGCTTACGGTGAAGGAAAACATCGTGATGAAACCTGCATGTCTTAGAAGATTTAACCAATTTTCGAAAGACATGTGAAATCCGCCAACCCCCACTGGGCCAGCGTGGTGGATTATGGCCCGAATCCCCCTCGTGTTGAGGGGAGGCCCGTGCCCAGGAGTGGGACGTCAAAAGGGCTAAAATTATTATTATTATTATTAATTAAGTAATGTGATTGTGGCGACGGGTGATCGAGCTAGCTAGTAACCTTTAAATGATGACCACAATCACTCTGCCGAGAGTGTACTCACGAAGATGAAGATTATAGAGTCCTCTGAAAACCTGAAACTTAGTTCGTTAAGTATCTAATGTGCGTCTTGTCACGTAATTCTGGGAATCTACGGTGAAAACCAACATCTCCTAATGAGCAAGCCACGGCATCGACTAATTAAGTACACAACACGTGACGGCAATACGTACGGGTGTGCGGAGGGGAGGGCCCGTGGCGCGGGGATTAACAGTCTAGTCGGGTATCGTATCAATTTCGTTCGTTGTTTGAGGGTAGCGACCTTTTTATCGCTCTATATAGTTTTTTTATCGCTCGAAATCTGGGGTGCTACTCTTAGCAACGATACGAGTATTCGATATATCGTGACATTTGTCGTGTCGAATGCTACTCTAAATTCCACCTTTTTTGCATTCGTATCTATGACGAAACGAACGACATAAAATTCTCGTTCGTTCAGACGATATATTGATGACCACTGTGCGTAAAAGATAGATGTAAACATAATCGAACATTTTCAAAAATCCAATTTTCACAAAACAAGACAACTTAATATTTTCCGAACTCAATTCTCAATAGCAAATGCCCAGAAACTTTCCTTGTTCCGGCGCTTCCCTCATTTCTCCCAGGGGTACATTAAAATTAACGCAGTGCCAACATTTCGCAAATAATTGCGCCACTCGCATTGGCCGATAAGCGTCGTTAGTATTTCCTATTGTGTCGCGAGGTGTAAATTATAAGTTACACCTGCTCTTGTTTTGTGTTTGTCATATATAAATTAATTGTGATTGCGAAAGTGCGTTGCGTAAAACAAGTATTACTATGTATAATATTATAATAATAAATGCTCTAGGTAGCTTGACTCTATCTCAGTTACTGACCTAGTTGCTCTAGTTACAGGCAAAGCCTATACATAAATTATGAATCAGTGTATATTAAATATATGTAAACCATTGCTGTACTTGTGAATGGTTAAAAATATTGTTTGAGACTCTAATGCCATGTAACTCTCTAGAGCTCTCTACATAGCGGTTAGCCTCTTTACTTCTGTAGCGAGGCTTCCAGTATTCTACCGTTTGGTTAACAATGTCACGTATTACTTATGTAGATTAATTTCTTTGTGCAATTTGGGCTTGAAATGTAGTATTACTAATGATTTCAAATGCGCATCTAATTCAGAAGTCGAGACATCAAATTGTAAGTACATAAATGTAAAGTTCTCTCGTCACTCGAATCTTAATTCACTAACATATACATCAAGTTGAGAGTACATATAAGTTCTGAATAATTATTTTTTATACATATCTAAAATTCCGGTGTGGCTTGACCAATTTTGATGTTTTTTTGTACTTATGGGGTCACCTAGGTGGTTCTTAGTTATGGTTGATCCCGGTCGGTGGCGCTGTAGTTGACATTTAGAAAATAAAATCTACACTAGCGAAGCTGCGAGAAAACGCTAGTTTCACATTAAAAAAAATAACCTCAGAAGCTTACATTTGTTCGAACGTGCTTGCGCTCAGTACGCGGCGTCAAAACACCATGACTCGACAAACGGGGTAAGCAGAGTGACTTATTGTGCCCACCCGTGGCCAAGGCACAATAATATTTGCCCCGGACTGGTTTATTTTACGTGTTTTGATGTAGAGCCTTCTTGCTTGGTAAATACAGATACGGCTAATGAGAGACAAACAGACATCCTTATATCAAATGATTGCGAATTGAAGTTAAAATAAATTTCTCATATAGAATTAATGCAAACTTGGCTGTTGATGCAGTTATTTACTTAGATCTTGATAGATATACTCGACTCGATATATTTATGGACTCAAGTTTTTTAAATACCGATCTATGTCCGATGCTAGTGAATACTGGCTGATATAATCAAACCATCGCCTACATATGACCCGAAAGTCTCAATTTGTGTACATTAAAATAGTGTGGGTACCTCATTTTACGCACTACTTAATCGAGTAATAATCGATATTGTGCTCCAACAATGGGCAAGTGAATTTCGCCCACGAGGTAACGGAACCCGCGTGGAGTATGTTTGCTCTGACGCAGAACAATAATGCGTCGATTAAAATACGCGCACAGTTTATATTTCAACACAAAGAAAGTTATTACCGGCTATTGTTGGAGCCAAGTACGAGCGTTTGTAAGGCTGTCGGTGCAGCTGAGATTGTGCTTTTTGTCGGAGTTTTACCGATTGTATGTATATTTATGCATGCCTTGTATTTTAGCGCTAAACAGCCCCAGCACCGCAGTAGTTGAACCAGCAATAAAAATCACATAAGTAAGGCGTACAGTTTTTTCAAATATTTTACAAATTTGATCTGTTTTATCAAAGGTTTTATCACTAAATTGTCCTGTTGTTCAGAAAAACCTGTGTCATAGATTATGGAGATGTTCACTTTTTAAAACTTGTTAGGTTATCTACGTAATTATCTGACTACAGCACGTAGAGACAACACAGACAAAATCTACCTTAAAAACGTCAGAAAATTGACGTTACCTAAATAAATGTAACTAATCGTTACCTTGCAGGAATTTCCTATGGTAAGGTGAAACTACCTATGGTACTCCTATAGTTGTTGTAAAGTCGCCTGTCCACAGCCAGCCTTATTCAATCGGCGCACAATCGCACAATTGCGCATCGTGATCGGGCATTAGCTCGCAACGTTCAGCGATCTCGATCCCGCGCACAATGCGACGGGAATTGTAAGTAGTCGAGTCTGCATTGTGCCTAAACTAAATGCTAGGTGGGTTTAAGAAGTAAACCAGCTTTATGTTGAGAAGATTGTAGCTTAGAACTTACTGTGAACTACTTCGCCAGCTTGTCGGGCTTTGAAGATTTTTCTTCGTTTTATAAACACCAAATCACTTCACTTTAATCTGTTTATTAGTTACTTGTCAACCCAACTAATTAAAAAAATATATTATTGCTATGGCTATCCTTCAGGATTCAAAAGTGTACTAATCCCTCCCTACAGTCTAAAGTTTTTTTAAAAATTAAATCACAACTTGGACATTGCATCTTCTATTTTAAATATTAGTACTAATCACGACTCGTCTCGATGACGTTACGGTTCCCCGGGGAAATCACGGGATGCGGGAGGTGTCCGCCCTCCCTTGTTGGAGTATATAACATGACTGATGCATGTTGATGTGGAACCTATATCGACTATGATAGGGATATTGTGGGTAGTTTGATTTGTTTTTAGTTTTCTTTTTGTGGGTAGGTTTTTATTTTTGTGCAATAAGCCAGAGTAAATGTTTTTGTAAATAAAGAATAGTAAAACGACGAGAATCCGTATATTAATGTACTTTTATTTTAAAATAAATATAACCAATAACATTTATTACATCACAGGAGCAGGGTATCGTGAAAACACAATTTAAATACGCGTCGATCATCCCACTGGCCATAGACAAAACGGCGCCCGCTTAGCGTCTATGGTCAAATCAGATATGGCGCGAAACCTTAGAGTCAATTGACATCCCTTATAGAATATAAATAACTAAATTAATACTACATAGTTATTAAACAGTACAGTCGCAAACTAAATTGTTACTTTTATTTATTTCTATTACTAAATGGCGTTAGCAACAGGAAGCATAATAGGCCTTAATTGTGCGTTAAATTAATAATTAATTTTCTATTTTAATTTTTGAACAATCAGTGCAAAAGTCCCTGAACCTGTCTGTCTGTACATAATATTTTTAAATACTGCTGATTTTTTTTGGACTGGGTCGCCATATTTTTTTAATTATGGTAGTATTGGCAAGTTTATATTTCGCTGATGTTTTATATTGTGAGGTTCGACATGTCTCATGATTGTTCTTTGTTTAAAACCCAATTTTCAAGTTAACATAACAGTTTCAAAAGTATTTGCATTGCTCATTGTGGAAGAATGATTGTTTTCAATACTACACATACCATCGTTATTACTGGCTTTTTATGATTGTATTCAAACCAAATGAATACATAATTTAAGTTTGTCGAATAGGTTATTATATTTTATTAAATTCAGTTTAAATTATGTCTTGATTTATTCTGGAGTTTCATATAGTATATACTGGTTTCATTGTGAATATAAATCAAAAAATATTGCTCAAATACATTATTAAATTCAGTACAAATACAAATCGACTATTACTATAGGTATAATTACGTTCAGATATTGATAATTTTATTTATTTTAATATTTTTGAATTATATTTTTGCACACATTTTTAATTTGTTTAACATGAACTAACTTTTGGGAGTATTATTTTAGTAAAATAAAAGAGAGACATTTTCGATACGTGTCCAAAAATACAATAAAAAATTGTATACAAATTATGAAATCTAAA
Source organism: Notodonta dromedarius (assembly GCA_905147325.1). NCBI lineage: Eukaryota > Metazoa > Arthropoda > Insecta > Lepidoptera > Notodontidae > Notodonta > Notodonta dromedarius. Next base: position 11,151,964 of record LR990172.1, read on the forward strand.
GATATGCATAACTAGAAACAGGTTAATATTTCAATCTACAACTAAATACACTTTTTACAATCCGTAGAACGATCAAGCGAAACTTCTAAGTCGTTTTTAAATAGTTATTTTATCTATAGCTTAAGTTTATTTTATTTTTGAAAAAGCTCATCGCCATACATAACTTGTGTCATAAATGGTAAAAACCGTAATGAGAAACTGTTTCTGGTAAGTAATTATTTATTGTTTTTTTTGCGCAATTACATAAGGTCAGTCGAACTTCAACGGCGGATTACTGTAAATGTACCATACCGTCACAATGATTTATAACTTTGTGTACTTAGCTGTACCGCCGAGGGAGATAGCATAAATAACTTTGACAGCTCAATTGTAAATGATACGGACATGCATCGAGCTTTGTTCGTATATTTTTGAAGTTTATTTATTTTATGAATTGAGACGTTAAATTTTCGTGTTCACTTGAGTTACATCCATGTAACGTTTTGTGAATTTTATGGGTGTATGGTAGAATAAAAATGACTTATTCATCTTTTATTAGTATTACTTACATCTACTTTAAAGAGTAAAATTGATGCTAAGTATCCAAGTACCAAGATTTTTATGATTTGTTACATACATAGAATGATAGGAACTCTACTATATATGTATGTAATATTGCTGGTTTTTTTTTTGCAATGTGCTTTTCCAAAAATAAAAACATTCTTATTATTATTTTTCTTAGTAAAGCTAGTAATACTGTACATACCTTAGTTAGGCAACGCATTTGTTCAAAAGTACTGCCTTCATACACGAAGACAAATAAACTGAGATAAGTGAAAAACTAAGTACTCTATACAACATAAAAATTGTTACTTTGGCAAGATCTAATATTTAAAAAAGTAAATTTACAAGAAATATAAAGAAAAAAAATACGAACACTTTACCAAGTATTACTTTTCATAAATTCTAAGCGTTGGCGATATAAATTAAATTCTTAAATATAAGATTTATATTATAATATAAATGAGGTACGTTGAACCATTGTGACTATTCCGTGTGATGGTTGGCGATCGAATGAGCACTGACCCTACAATGTACACTCGCGGCCACAAGTTACGGCATCTGTTTCACCAAATTTTTTGTATCTGCACCTCGAAAAATTTAATTAGGTATGTATTATAGATTCATATCCATGTATATAGATTTAATTTTTAATGATAAACCAGTGTTTTTATTCTTCAAACAATGCAACAGCCACCGTAACGCCAAATGCACATATAAAAATATTTAACATTAGCATTTTTACGAAATAACAATTATACAAAAAATGCAAGAATGGAACGATACACGAATGTTGCCTTATAAAATTAAACTAAATCGAAATAAATAAGAATAATGTACAATTTTAAAGAAAATCCTAGGATGGGAAAATGTTTTTGTAAGTTGTTTGATGTTCAATTCTAAACACACGATACATGACGTTGGTTTAAACGATTTCAAAATACAATCAATTGTAAACTTCTGGCTGAGCGAAATACTTATGATAATTTCTAGATAATTCTCAAAATGCGTCCATCAATAGTTTCATTCTTTGTAAAACATTTTCACTCTCTCGTCTCGAGTGCCGTGTGTCATGAAGTTATTTATCTTGCATTTTTGGCATAACAACTCGATGCGAGAAAACGTAACAGTTGGAGACTTACAATTATTACATTTATTATTTAACGTTACTCCTAAAATGGACTAGGTTAACGTTCGCCATAGCGTCAGGAATGAATATTAAAATGGAGAACTGTACTTGTATTCTTTGATGTTTTAAAAAGATACAAAATAATAACCAATTAGATATTACTTATGGAACTGTTCTGAGGAATAATACAACCATAATTATATCTTTTTACTGATTATGTATTGGCACAGCGTACAGAAGGTACTTATCAGTCTTACGATCCATCAACATTCATTTCTGACACATATTGTAATATGAAATGTATAGACAGCACGCATATGGCAGTAACAGTAAAACAACTACTTTATCAATTCCCGTGTTTGCAACGACGGATACGAGGAGCGGCGCGCTCCGATTGGCTGGTTTATCCCCTCCATTTCCAAGATGGCGGATGGCTAGTGGCAGTTGATGGCGCGCCGCTGGAGGCGACGGATGCGTCGGTGCCAGTCGTCGCGCCATTCTAGCAGTAGTGTCCTCTCGCCGACTGTCAGACCGGGCAGGCCTGCTGCAGTCCCTTCTTTTTCCACTCCTAGGATTAGGTACGACCTGCCGGAGAAAACGGTTTTTATGGCAGGAGCAATTCTTTCAGACAAAGCGTCTATAAAAGGAAACCAGTGTTTTAACTGAGGCTTGATGATCGTTCTGGCTGTCCTGTAAATAAATTCGCTTCGGAAGTGTTAATGGTAACAGCTCAAACCAAAGACAGTTTGTTTATAAAATAGCGTGGCTATTTGAAGGCAATGATGTGGTTGCAGAAGTTGCACCATGAGGATGTATGATAACCTCCACTTTTAATGAGAGCCGTTTTAAATTATCCGACTGGCCGCTGCGGCCGATAATACAATTTTTTATCTTATGTTTATATATTTTTTTACAAAGATTTATTTTTTTTCTTCTAAATTGTTCCTTACTTGTTAATCTTGATCTTAGGGCACTTGCAGGCGAGATCCTTGGCGCGCACGTGCAGGGCGGTGGCGCCGCGGCGCAGGCGGCTGCGCGGCGCGCGCTTGTACACGGCCTGCACGCTCAGCGCGAGCCGCACCCACTCGCCGCCCGCGCTCGCCTCGCGACCCACCACCTTGCCCATTATGACTAGGGGAACATGAGACTCGTATTAATGATAGTGAAATGCATGGAAGGAGCCCAAGTTATCACTCCCCAACCTGCTGATTGCCTACTGACTTAACCACGATGGCACAAAACTTGACTATCAACACGAAAGAAGATGAAAGTAGATTAGTTATTCAAAAGAGTTTAATTTCTATCACCGTCTAAGCAGAAAATTATAAACGAGTCCTTGAACAGGATTGGACTTCAAATTCTTACAGTTATTTATACAGTTTCTGTTTTCTCTGGCCCTTGTACAAAGAAGAATGAAAGATTATGTTGCATCTCGAAATACTTCAGCATGACAAGATCTTTCAGGCAATGCCGATCAAATCAACTAAGTCTAGTCCAGTTAACCTGATTCCGTCTTAAATCTAGGAGCTCTATGAGGCGATAAACCCAAGTTTGGTTCCTCTAACTCCCTAAGTAGTACCAGGACAGATACGTAAGATACTAACCGTAGTCTCGGCTGCAGAACTTGTTGAGATTTAGCGTGCGAGCGGCGGCGCGACACCGGCCGCACTGATCCGCTGCTGGCACACACACCGTACATCACCAAATGTAAACATTACACCTACAGCTAGCATGGGAATCAATCATTATACCGTCATCAATAGAACTGGGATGCTGCGCTCGATGAGAGCACAAACATGCCCCAAGTATAGCCATTATAACATAAAAATTGATGCATATCATCAACTTGTTTAAAGTTAATCCGCAGGAGTCGGTATTAAAATTGTCGGCCTAATTTAAGTACTTTAATTAGGTATTTATCATAATGTTTTACGTTGATGTACTTGTTTCCTTGATGATCAGATGCAATAAGATGATCATAGTCAGTTTAATAGGTATAATACCATTAAAAGACTCAGTAGATAGTAGTAGCTTTGTCACTAATTGATGTAAATACGAAGTGAGTAGTCAAGTAGGTACTTAAGTATCAATGTAGTAGGTAATGTTCAGGTATTAATGATTATGAAAGTGTTACCTCTCACTCGGCACTGATAAAATAAAAGAAAAGAAAAACAATATGAGTTTCACAAATGGATGAACGGGAAAAGCGCAAAAATAATTGTATCCAACCAAAGATATTATATTTTATCATCCCCACACCACGATTATGATACTAATACACTCTAAAAATATTGATATACCTCTCACGCATTATAAACACGATAAAGATAGCAATACGCGTACAAATTTAATATAATCATCACCATTAAATCCCAGTTTTTGAGTAACTAGGTACAGTTAATAGTAGTACCTAATCGCCATTATAAAATAAACCCACGTCATGTGGTTGAATGAAAGTTTAGTCAAGGGAAATGGGAATTATTTTGAAAGGTACTAAAGTACTTACTTTAGTAAAAGCACCATAACCAATGTTTTAAGCAACGGTGAAATGTAAGTAAGACCATGGTGTGGGAATTCTCGCCATCTTATAATAATAATTATTATAAGATAGTAGACATAATATTATCAGTAAAATAAATATAAGTGCAAATTAATAATAAGGCAGAGATACTGTACTTTTGATTGAGGAGCACTTAAACATGTTTGTGAAAATTATGTTCTGATTGGTAAAAGTGTTATGACCATATCTAAATTATTATAATTGTACATAATTAATCTTTAATACGTTAGTTAGATCCACGTTTTCGTAATTAACTGCATGAAAAGCTCAATTACGGTTAAAGTTCAATTTGGGTTAAGTCCGTAAAGTTAATTTGAAAAGTACAGTTACCCTTGACGCGGGCACTCAGTCACGTAATAAGCTTGTTGCTGCACGGCGTTGATAGATCGGGGCACGTAGTACTTACGCACAGATAGGCAATAACAAGATGTACATGATATATTGAGGAGATCAGAAACATTGAAAACCGACCCAAACTTAATTTATAGTTATTTTTTAAATAATTACAATGCTATTAATCATATGCTAAATTCGATAACCTACTAATAGTGAAATAATTTTCAAAATAAGTTAACAATTGGCCGTTTCCGATTTTGATTCGAATAAAATAGAAACCAAGATCTCAGCAGGTACCTACAACTTTTTTTTCAGTGCTTCATAAGTGAGCGCCCGCGTAGTAGCGGTGTCGGTGAGGCGAGAGTGCAATGAAGGTACACTTACTACTTACCGCGGCCCGGCTCGCCGTCCACCGCCTCCATCGCCTGCACCGCTGTCACCACGCGCGGAATACCTGGACACACCATTCAATGTACACCAACCTTACATTTAATCAATTCGATCACTTCAAAGTACTGTAATTTTAATAGATTGTCCTTCTAACACGGAACAATACCACACATATTTCCAGTAACAATGGTCACTTTGTATCTTTCGAATACGGCGTCGACGCTATTTTGTGTGCTTGGAAAAACTTTCAAATCAATTTCGAATTTGACTACCTACTTATTAAGTATTTATTTCAACGATCTATTGGTAATCCAATTGACTTTCTTGACAGTAACACATGTCCAGTTTCCGCCACCTGAACACATGCACTGATATTTATTTATGAGAAGCTCTCCCATAACTTTTATGCTGGCTAGTCGCGTCTACGTAAAATATATATTTCAATGGCTAATTGGACAACTGTAGAACTAAAACTTTACCTTACAAATATTTAGCAAGAACGCTAGGCGCTAGTGACTAGCGATGGCAGAGTTAAAGATATGCGTTGTGCAGTTAGTAACTCACGTATACAAGGCGCGATGTGGCTACGGGACTGCTGGTAGCCCTTCGCGCAACGGTTGCAGGTGGTGCCCGTGACGCCGTCCTTGCAGGGGCACTGCCCGCTCGTCTGGTTGCAGGTCTTGCCACTCGCGCCCACGGGGTGGCAGTCGCACGCTGAGGACAAACCCATCAGATCTTTCTTCACTACTTACAATTATAAAATAAAAGGAAGAAGTGGTAAGTAAGGCCATACTAGGCTGGTCGTGCGAACACAGTTCGTTCAAAGTAGGTTCTCGTTAGTTCACTTCGAATGTAGATTTTACAAACTAATATTTGCTTCCATCAAAAGTAGATAAAAGAAAGACTAACAGACTTTGTTATTTTATGATAATAAAGCATGGCTTTGTATATAAATGTGTTTATTTACTAGGCATCTTTCTCTCATCTCTCTTCAATTCCATTCCGTAGTTTCTGAAAATCACTGAAACATATCGATATTAAATTGTTATCGATAATCGAAGCTATTCGATACAGGATTCCATTTTGTCATTGTGGTCTACGATTTATGTTCAAATATCGTTCTTTATTTCTTTTCATTTCTTCGGATAATCGGAAAACCCCTACGCCCAAAAAGCGGTCAGGGGCTCGCAAACTCAATTATTAGAATGCTTCCTTAGGGTTGCTCAACATTACTTTTTATTATTTTGTTTCTACGAGGATTGGGAATCAAACACACAACTCACTTGATGTTGGATCCCCAATCAGAGAAACATGCAGCCAATAAAATTGCTGGATCTGGAATCATAAATTTATAATTCGTTCTTCGCATAGAAAGGTAGGCTTTTATTTACCGAGGCATACGCTTTTGAAGTGAAACTAGAATGTTCTGGCCGTCAATTATTTTCAAATTACTACCAATAACAAGAGGATGCTCTATTTTGCGAATTCTTCAACCACCTACAATAATTGGATGGGTATTTGTGGAAACCCTATTGTCTGATCCCACACCCTTATGGTGCAAGAGTCTTTTCATTACTCATACTCTGAAAGTAGGTCTGAAGTCCCTGAGGAGCGGGTTGAAAGTAATACTTTTCCGGCCCGGGAGAATCGCTTTCAACTGACAGCTGTCAAATTATTAAAAAAAAAACTAGTTCCATTTTCACATTTCTATGGAACCATGTTCAAACTTTTTCTACAGTCACTCAATTACAGCACGATGTAAAATGAAATAACATAAAGTTAAGTATTAATTCAAGAATATATATTTTTAAATGACTTAATTATAATTTAGTTTCAACAATTTCTTTAAAATAACATAGATTTGGGCAAAATATTTAAAGATGAAAATGAAAAATAATGGCTAAATAATGAAGTTGGCCGGCCAACGAAAAAAAAAAATTTGGCGGCAATCCGATCTTTTTTGTTTTTTTTTTAGTTGTAGAGTATTGTTTATACTTCCTTGTATTATTTCTTTAGCCAATTCCTGTTTTTATTTTTACTTTCCTTGTATTCGTAATGAAAAGCACAGTGTTTACCTCGGGTGAAAGACTTATTTTGTCCCTCGAGCTATTAGCGCCCTCGCTACGTTCGGGCGCCAAACCCCGTCTCGGGACTAAATAAGTCACTTTCACCACTCGTGTAACAATGTACTATTAAATATCGACGACAACGACATCTATAACATAATATTTTATAAGTCACCTTAAGCTAAGAAATAACTAGATGGACACTTACCTACACCAAGAGAAGAAATGAACTGCGATATTATCCACCGATATAAAAACGATGACCAGTCAATTTAATAAAATAACAAAAACAAAACCTAAAAGGCCCCAATAGAATTGATTATATTTCCCCAATCGGACCCTGCAATAACAACCCTTGCTCGCTCGGTTCCTCGAGTTTTCACCCCATCTCCATACAAATAGTGTGCTCAATCAAGTCAGCTGAAAACTAACACGAGGCCCATAAAATGGCCCCCAAAGGACTGACCAGAAGATGCGTGCAATAAGGAAGGGGGAAAATAGTGCAGAGTGATAAAGACGTGACCGGGAGAAAGGAAGGGTGATGTGAAGTCACGTTGCCGATGGACCATTTATTTTCTTATGTTGAGTGGTGTATTTTCTTACCTTCTTGAAAAACTGTGACCTGAATTTATCCTTATAAGTGTCCTCTACACTCTATGAAAACTGTTCTTTTTATATATGGTTTATTCAAATTTGTTTTATACATATTATAGGTATTTTTGCCTAAAAGAATCTGTTAATTTTGACAGTAGCTTAAAGTTAGACAGCAGTTTAAAGTTAAATAATATCGTCACTATTTTATATTTTGAACAAAAAAAATCATTTTACTTCTTGTCGTGCCACTTGCCATGTTGTTTATTTCGAAAACCTAAATCGGAAAGTCGTAAGCACCGAACTCAGCACAACATTTTATGGACGGACCCCAAACCTCTCTAGGGGCCAATCCCACAAACGGTAGGGCCTGCCTGGTATAGCTCGTAGTTTTTATGTGCGAACTATTCCGAGCCGCGACCACAGGGCCGGGCCGCGGTCGCGGACCGTTCACTTTTGCCTTTATGACGTCACGGCTTTTTGTTACGATACTTTGTTTTTTTTCCTGAACCACGGAAATAGGTTTAGTTATTTGGGACGGAGGGAATGTTTGCAGTTTTGCACAGTGGTTTTGAAGGGACCCATTTTATGTGTGTTTACTTTGTGTTAGATTTTTGAAGGCGAGGCTACTTTTGACGAAACGGTTTGGTTGAGGATCTATTCATGGTTTATGTACAGGAAAACTGTATGCATTCATTAGTGCCAAATATATTTATCTGATCAGTGATCAGTAGCAGTATTTAACAATTTCACAATCAATTAGGTACTACTCATAAAACAAGCTTTTAGAATGCAACCATTCATTACAAAGAGCTTATATGCTTATAAGATTAGCGGACGAATAGTTACAGTCCGAACTATCTGTTTCTGGCATTAGTAATTTGAAATACGAAAGAAGAAGATAAAGTATAGTGCAACTACACAACCCTAATCCACGTTTATTAGTAAGGGTGTTTGACAATAAACTCACGCTTGCAAGCCTTCTTGTGCGTGATCGGCTTAGTGGGGTCCCTGTAGTACCCCTCGCGGCAGTAGTGGCAGTGCCTGCCGGCGGTGAAGTGGCGGCACTTGATGCACACGCCGCCGCTGGCCCTGCCCGACAGCTTGTACAGCTCCATGTTGAACCGGCAGCGGCGGGCGTGACCGTTGCAGTTGCATTCTGGAAGAGGAACGGATAGTTAGATAAACATAAACATATTAGATAGAATTATCGTCTGCCAGTCGGCATAGGCAATTTAAAAGAAACTACTTTCTCTCGCAGGCAATTCTCAAGAAGCTGGAAAGGAAATCTCGACAGGTTTCCAACGATTGACACTGGAATCTCGTCCAGAATCAAACTTAAAAGGCAGCGCAAGTAGCATCGGTTCCTCCATTATGTACCCAGGATGGTACAGGTATCAAGGCGAATTCCTTGAATGGCACGACCAGACATGATTACCTAGCTGATACCCAAACCTCTGCCCTTCAGTTATTACTCTTCTTACTCCTAACCATTCTGGAAACTATTCGGATATATTTCGATGGCATTTCCTGATTCTATGCGAGGTTCGGACCTCCTTGGAAACAACAAGTGAAAACCTGGACGTAGAACATACAAGAAAAATGGATTATCAACACGGCTCTTCGTACTTTGTGCGGCAATGAGAACAGAGCTACAGCAACAGCTACCTGAACCAGTCTGAGGTCCACAAAGTAATTTTTCTCTTCGATAGGATTAACCGCAATAAATATTGGGTGCCAACAAATAAATTGCGAGTCGATAGGCAGTCTTGAGCCAAGTATTAATCGCAGTTCATTAAGTGCCGCGGATCCGCAGTGGTTGGCTAATGGCGTCATACGTCACGATACTAATGCCACTGTGGAACAGAACTTACCCATGTCTGTTTGTTATGAGTACACAAGGCTGTATTAGCACACACGTTTAAAAAAATAAATAAAAAGTAACCGTAGAGTTTCTTGCCAATTATTTTCCACAGAAATTCAAAATAGGCAATTGCCTCACCACGGTTTATCCGAATATAAAATATTCTGATTGAATATAATTTATCAATTGGTACTAATGTTTAAGAAGTTAGATATTTAGGTTACTTTGAATATTGAAAGGTTCAAGCCCTAATATTCCTATCTTAAACCCTTCTCGCAAAGAGGAGAGCCACATACATACAATAAAAGATATAAATACGGTGTCATCAGTATTTTCTATCGAGGTCTCATATAAAGCAGATTTTTCGTCCGTAACCAGACCTTGTCACCATATATATCAGTTGTAAATCATCTGCGATGATTTCTTCATGACTACAAAGGGGGCATTGTGTATTTATAAAACAACGCCATCTGTTGGACGCAATAGTCAACTCACAGATCATACCTGTTGACAGTTTTATGCGTTCGGGGCGGGCGCGTGCGCAAGTTACGACCACTTTTGTAACATTATGAATTATGTAACTTCTTCTTATGATATTTTTATTGTGTGAATGAAGTCACTGTATGTTATTTCAGGAGGAGCTGGTAGAGATATTAGTACTTATTACATAGGGGGTACGATGTACTTATATCAAGGTATATAGACTCGCATTCAGAGGCTTGTGTTTCTTAGTTACATGCTTTGCTATAATAGCATGGCAACCCATCTACTAATTGCCTCACAAATTAGAGAAATTAGATTATTATTATAATTGTTTAGTATATATAGATATATATAGATGCAAAGGGAAGTGAATAATTAGTGTCTGTAATTAATTTTGTTTTTTCCCGGACCTCGTTGAGGGCAAACCTCAGCATCATCGTTGGATACTATTGTAAATCCTGGCTTAAAGGAGTAACAGTGTACAGTAACAGTGCGTTTTAACCTTAACTAAATTGTGGGTAGGTATCATCCATTACAATGAACAAGCGTAGTTTAGAGCCTGGTTATGTGACATCCGGTAATAGACGGGAATCGCGATTGGTGAAGAGATCTTCCGCCCCACATGAGACAAAGAATGAGTATACCAAGCTGGTGGTTGATTTTAAATACCTACCGTGTTCAGAGAAACTCATCGAAGAATAGGATTCATTTTTTAAACTTACTTCAAACTGGAATTCATAAAGCATGTTCTGGACATTTCTCCACTCAAAAGGTACCAGAAAACAGACAACAAGAGTCGAGTACGGACTTTGACTCAGTACTATAGTATCGTAGCATGTAACTCAAAAAATTGGTGACATTTCTTTGTGCATTTCACCTTTATTCGTGATCACGTGCGCTGGCTTTGTGGCGCGAAAGTAGCGTCGGAAGCGGCGGCGCACGTCCCGGGGCGGGCGGCGCGTGCGCACGTGGCCCGCGGGCCGGACTCTACCCGCTCCGATTCGTGTTCTTTTAAGTCTTATTTCCTATATAATTAGTCAGAGTAGCTATTCGACACTTATAATGTTTCGACTGTGAATCGATACTGCAACTACATACAATCTTTGAACGGATGAACCAATTTAACGCGGATTTTTCAGGTTGTGCCGTACATAAATCAGAATATTTTTTTATTGTGATTCTTCTAAAGATTAGTATCGTCGATAATATGGTAGGGCTAATAGAGCTTAAAAACAAGTTTCATTAAAGATTTACTACCTGGTTACACATATATCTATACTTGTTTAATTATATCTCGTATTGCTGGTTTGTTTCCAACACGTGTCTAGCCAATCAGTCGGCTCACTAATTAATTTACTGTGAGCACTTCTTATTGGGCGTGTACGTGTTTCGATCGGTGGTTCTGTGTCGAACTGCTTTTGTTTTATGTTATCCTAGTACGTACAACAATAATACCATTTGAATATATTAACCAAAATACCTAATGGAATATTATTATTAATAACAAATATAATAATTGCATGGAATTTGGAAAACTTAAATCTGTATGTCCGAGAAAATATCTCAAGATTGCCGAAGGTAACCGAAGCCTAATAGAATAATTATACTTATTCCCTTTGAATATTCGTCGGAAATTCGCAATCCCCATCAGTTTCCCATCATTAATCCGGCTGTCACGGGCTATGTTTCGCCAAACTGGCCGGCACATTAGCATTATGTAGCATGCATAAATCACGCGGCGTCGCCCGCCACTGACGGCGCTCGTTCTTTTGTCGTTTGGCTAACGATCCCGGACAGACGGTAAATAGAACATTCAAATATGAAAGAGTTGGCGGATGAAATGGGGATAGTATAGGAGATTGTTTTGGATTGCTGTTGGTTCTCACGCAGGGATTCGCACGGTGAAGAGGTTTGTATGCGACCATAGGCAGATAGATAACCTATTGTTCGATATACTGGGCTGTAGGTATATACTTACATGGACGCAACGACTTGCTCGTGTTAACTTGCCAAATTCAATTGCGCTAGTGCAAATAATACAATCGTTTGCCTTTTGAATTCTTAGATGGCAACAGATTCTCGTCGTATCATCTCTATAACTGCATTTTAAATATAAATCTTCTGTAGGCTACAGCTTCAAAATATTCATATCCCTATATGTTATTAAAACACGACGTCACAGCTAAACCACCCCATAATGTTAGTACATTACCTATCTCGCGTCGCATTAATACAATTTATACCGCGCTATCAGCGCCGAACGTCGTCTAAACTCGTGTGAAGCACCCCTAACTGCATTAGCAGGTAGGGGTGACGCAGAGTGGAAGAAATAAGCATGTAACTTGAAAAAGTTCGGACTAAATTTACTTTTTGGAATTAGTTATAAATTTGGTATATGTGGTAAACCTATGGTAGCATAAACACTAGATAATTATGAACAACAAACTTGTTACTTTTTTGTATTTCATCAAAAAAACAATTTGAACTGCTTCAACTAATGACGTGTCAACCCTAACAACTAGACAGGGGTGGCAAATTGCGACACTCGAGATAACGACTTTATTAATTTCATTAATCCCGGCTCATAGACATATCGGCTTAATAACTCCGCCCAAGTGGAGCGCCCCTGCCGTGCCAGAGACAATGTTAATTAAATAACCTTCATCACGTGATGTTTCCGGCGTCCGTGAGTGGCCAGGGGTTAGAAGCAGTTGGATCGTTTTTTTTTTAATGGGACTAGTCCCGCCACACACTCCCACCACTGTAACTCCTGTAAGCCAGGATCGACAATGGTGACCAATAATGACGTCGAGGTTTGACCCTCGACGAGTCCCGGGGAAATGTTAAATTGTCTTGGAACCCGCACGAATTTAATCGAAGTAAATAATTGGAGGAGTTGGAAGAAAATAATTGTAAACATTTGGATCGCTTGGATAATATTGCAGTTTTACAACATATTATGCATAATGATACTGTCTTCTGCCGCGGATTGCTTGCTATTTCATTTTATCAAATCACCATCGAAAACTTACAAAGATTGTTTTACAGTTGTGCCTATATTTTGTTATTTTTAAACCCTTTAATTATGTTTATTCCTCCAAACACTGAATTGACAAGACAAGCAAAATACCTACATGATATACTCCGACAACCTAGTACCACTTAAATAACCAAAATTGCGAATTCAACAGCTCTCTTCCATCGGTGATCCAATTTCCATGGGTGGCCATTACTCATCTAGCGACATTGATTGACGAATGACACCCATCTCTCCGCGGGAAATTTTCACACCAAATGTTTTTCACACCTGATGAGCTGGTTTTGAAAATAGCGAATTTTTATAACAATATTAAATTTATTAAGATATAACTAGTAGCGGTATTAAATTAGTTAATTGTCAGCTATCTATTTGCAAAAGTAGTTGAAGATCAATCACGAGTCTATTACACAAATCACAGAATGTACCTACATTATTTTTGACCTAGTAATAAAGTTTTGATACCCACCTACATAGGACGATTTAACGTAAGCAAATAAATATTTACCAACAAGAAAACACATCTGTCTCCATCAGATCTCTTCGTAGAACATTCGTCACAATATTATACCGAGGCCCATTTCTCGACACGTTTGAACTATAGAAATATCACTAGTACTATCGGCGCATAATAAATCGTGTTAATCCAGTGCGGTGACTAAACGCACCGTCGCAGCGCCACCGACATATCTCTGCAGGTGGCCAAAAGTAATTACAAAAATAAATATCGTCTAACAAAAATATCACCGACAGATGTATGGTTCCAAACTAAGCAATGCACAAACGTACAAGCAATAGTACTAACTATAGGTACCCAGACTAGGGGGGATTCCAGAGTAACTAGCGTTTTTTGAGTAGACACAAGGGAGGACCGAGCATAAACGCGCGTCAAAATCATGGTAGAACTACAGGGCAAATTACAAAAATACCATTTACCTAAATCTATATTTTATACTAGCTATGCGCGCGACTTCGTCTGCGTGGAATAGTGTCTTTTGGTAGCATTTTTAATTATTTAGCTAATGATTTTATTGTACACCCTTGAGGGTAAAACTTTTACAAACTTTGAATGTCAAATTTATATATATCGAATCAACATCCTAAGCAATAAATTTCAAGCCTCTAGGTCTAAAAATGACGATACTTCCATACAACTTTTCATACCACCCTTTTCAACCCCTTACAACCCTTTTTCACATTAGAAAGTAGCCTATGTCCTTGCTCAGGCTCTAGAATATCTGTGTACCAAATTTCATTTAAATCAGTTCAGTAGTTCGTGAAAGCGCGACAGACAGAGACAGACAGAGTTACTTTCGCATTTATAATATTAGTAAGGATTTTGTCGATATTTATTTGAGTAGTTCGCATGAGCTGTAGTTAGATTAGCAGATACTGTAGAAATATACCTACAGATACAGTGGAGACGCCATCAACTGTAGTCGTAAGTTGGTAATCGGCGCGGCCCCGCGCTGGAGCGCAGCCAAGCGGCGCATCACACAATAATGCCGCACGCACTATTTGCGTAAATTAACAAGTGATTTAGTGGGTGGACGTTGCTTTTTGTTTGATTGACTGCGTGTCACGGGCTGTCGCGGACTAGTCTAGATATACCTACTAGGCTAGAGTCTGGCACGTATGTGCCGAGACGAAGCGAGGGTTGCCGAGTAAGTTACAACCATCTCATCTAAGTTGTGCAGAAGTCACGTCAGATTTTGCGTTAGATCACTATCGATATAATGTAAGGCGACCTTTGTTACATCAAGGGTCACATTATATTTTCATACCCATACTTTGCTCAATCCGCCGAATACTACAAAACAATTCAAATTTGGGAGATGTCACATTTGAGAAGCATTTGAAATATAATAATTAATATAAGAGAAATTAAATATCTATTGTCTACTAATTTTGACATCAAAAACACACGGCCCGTCTGACTTCTCACGTAGAGTTCAAGGTCAATAAATTGTCAGGTCGTGAAGATCCTCAAAAGTCTGGCATAAGCACAGAAAGACCGGGAGTAGGCAGTCACCGATCAAACCAGCAACCTTTCTAATAACGGATAAGATCACAAAATTAGATTTGTGTGTATCTGTGTAAATTAACTCGAAAAAAGACATAAACCTGCTAATGTTTTTCTGTATTATACAAATTCTACAGACTCTGTAGTTATAGAGACTATAACTGGTAAACTAGCGACCTCCACAAGGGACAAGTAGGAATGAATAAAACATGTTGCAATTGAGCAGCGGTTCTGAAGGGAATCCTACGCGCGTCTGACACGGTGACGATAGAACAGCGCGTCAGCCGCAGATTAACCAGACGCGTCTTGTTCAGTGATATACATATTTGTTTAATGGATTCGTATTTCGACTTTAACCATTCACATAATATATTTCTTAGTAATGACACATTCAGCTTTGAGCATGGTATTCTCTTTCTACAATGATCCAAGACTGCATCATGATCAGTGTTATTGTTAATTGTTATTTAATTATTATTTAATACAAATAAGAATTATAATTATCAGCCGTTGACGTAGTCTTGGGCCCAATCACGTGGCCTAGCTTGTCACGGGAATAGAATATCTGGTTGTATTGTACCATGAGCAGAGGAGGATAAAGAAGGCACTAGAGAGTTTTCCAACAACGAATTTACATAAAATACATAAATTGCATTCGAAAAAAGGTCATTTGATATTAACAATGTCCGTAAAAGACGTAATTTGAAGCAATATTCCAAAATGTATTTTTGAACGGATCCAATCGATGCTGACTTCCATAATTTTCTTAATAGATTCTTTAAAAGGAACACTAATTTGCTATTCGCCAATTCGAGCAGCTATTGCCTCACCCCGCCCCCGCTCCGCCCATCACCGAGCTCGCACCGCTCTCGTAAGGAATGCATTGATTTCTCCGCAACTACACAGCTGATTATCCGACAAAAATAAATATTGCATGAGGACGAAGTAAAGGCTCCTGTTGCCGTGAACTTCGCAACACAATGGGGTTGTCACCATTTGTCACGGTTGGTAAGCATCCCAAATCGGCGATTTTGTCTTGACGATAATTTGCGCGACAAGTTAGGTGATCTATTGCTTGATATATTAATTCTGGACTGAAATGTACAAGTAGAAAAGTAGAAAACGGTAAAAAATCATTACCTTTTTATTATTGTATAAAAGGAATACCTAATACTTATATACTTGCGGTAGTCTGTACATACATTACGGTTTACGTGTAAATATGTAGAGCTACTTTTATTATTTTACGAAAATAATGTCAACCAAGTAACTTACGTTTATAACAATTGTATTGTGATATTTAAAAAAACACTTACACAAAATTAATTGCCCATTAACAGCGTCATAAACCGTATAAACATAAATAGCGATACACCTTTAATATACAAGAAATTATTTCACAAGGTATACCCACGCATTCTGAACTCTATTCCCTTGTAATAGGTGATACCGGTTTATAGGTCTTAAAGATAATTATTAAGTGCGCAGGCACAGTCAAAGTTAATTTTTAAAATGTTAAACTGTTTATGAGCACTTCTTATCGTAAAATGTTAATTCATGATCACGATTTTCACAATGTACAGTCACGAGCAAAGTACCTATCACCTTTATCGATCAAAAAGGGGGTAAGTGTGTTTATATTTGTATAACTTATTCTACCCAAATAATTTTTATACATACAGATCCTTTGATCCTACCGGATTCAAAAAATCAAAATGTATTAAGCACAACATTATTGAAGAGACACGAATAAAATATTGATATAAGTAGTATGTAGGTAAACCTATGTAGATACCACATACAATTCCATAGACGAGTGAGCCAATTGCCATCCTACTAATATTATAAATGCGAAAGTTTGTGAGTGTGGATGTATGTATGTATGTATGTATGTTTGTTACTCCTTCACGCAAAAACTACTGAACGGATTTGGATGAAATTTGGAACACAGATAGATCATAACCGGGATTAACATATAGGATACTTTTTAACCCAATAATCCAATACTACGCGGATGAAGTCGCGGGGCACAGCTAGTTTACACATATTTATGAATTTCTTTTGATAAGAATGAAAACTAGGTTACGTTTTATTCTCATACCACTATTTAACCTAAAATATTAAAGCATGGCCGTAATTGATAGTACAATTATTGAAGACCAGTCGGTAATAGCTCGGCAGCGAGTTTAATATCACAAGTTGGATAATTTGGAAGCTCATGGCGAGCGGCGGGAATTTGTAACGGCGCCTTATTACCTTCGAAAGTGCGAGAAGTAATCTCGATAATCGAGATATGCGCCGGGCGTGCCCGCCGCGCCTCTACTGTTTTTTCAGTCTCTGGTGTTGTATATTACATTATAATGTAGAGTCAGCGTTCATAAGTACAGTAGCGCGCTTAAGATTGTATTGCTGTGGACATACGGCGCCATATTGATTGAGATTCCTAATAGACTTATGAACGCCATGGCACCTACTTATTTTCGCACTGCAAATTTAATATGTAGAGACTCGATCCATTCCTTATTTTTGAATCCAATTGTAAATTTGTCCGATAGATAATTTCATTAAGTATGTTAATTATTAACTATTACACACTTTACTAAAATAAGGTAGATAATTATTTCCCAAATGTATGTTAAATCCCAAAGTACAAGTTTACCCCCATTTCAACACCTTCCATACGATAATTTATACGATTTCATCACACAACAATCAATCATAAGCATTTCCACGAAAATGAATCATGAAAATTTGTCATCATTCATTCGACGCAACTCGCGAATTAATTTGGTGAACATTATTTTAAATAATAATATGGCGCCTGAAATACACGAAATTCAGACGAAATTGCGTGCGTAATTCGCATTAAAATAATTACGCGCTTTGATCGAAGTCCGTCGGCTAAGAGAATTTAATATGCAACCTGCGCACATCAAAGGGAAACTCCCAAATAGACATTAAATACACAGTTTGGCTTAAAACATAAGCGCCAAGCGATTACTCTCAGCACATCAAATTGTAGTTCAGTGATTTGATAACATAACGATTAAGTAATATATAAGGGGATTTGGCTTGAGTGTTATGATCCTATCCGTAGAGCCTTTGGTTAAATGTTTACGTACATTATATAACTTTATAATACGATTAGTAAACATTCAGTAATTTCCTCATAAAACAATACATATTTATTTCAACATTGTGATGGAGTGTATTGAATTTCAAATGAAGCTGCAGGTGTTAAAATCGCTCAGCTCATGCCTTACTCCGTAGATACGGACAGAGCAAATATCATTTCATTCATATCCGCATTTCGGATTCCTTAAAACAACAAATTATATTATTTCCTCCCAGCACTTGTGTCTTTAAAATTTCATTTTTCTGTTATTTTATTTCTTGTTTAATAATTAAGTGCTCGACTGTACTTCCAATGTAGCCTCTTATTATATTTTCATTCTAAAATTCAAGTATTATCTCTATGTAGACAACTAGAAAATAACCACGATCTCTTTTACCGGAAAATAGAGTTTTATCTTCATTATTTGTATTCCAAAAACATTGTTTTAGCAGACACGAAATACGAATATAGTTAATTAATAGAAGCAGACAAAC
This sequence comes from Notodonta dromedarius, assembly GCA_905147325.1. NCBI lineage: Eukaryota > Metazoa > Arthropoda > Insecta > Lepidoptera > Notodontidae > Notodonta > Notodonta dromedarius. Next base: position 11,170,592 of record LR990172.1, read on the forward strand.
TTATGTTAACTTTATTATTAAAACAGCCGCTTTCTATCGAAACAAGTACTGAACCAATTAACAACATCATCAATACTATCTGTCAAAAGCAGAATTAATTAAATACTGGTAGACATTTTGTAAATGGCACGGGAATAACAAGGTTACAACTAACTGTAACTTTAGGAAACACAAAGGTAATTTTAATCGATATGAGAATTAAAGTGTAGAGTACCCTTTCTATTAAATTTAATACACCCAGTGTAACCTTACATAAATATCTACTCCCAGCCTTATTTACATTAATATCTACGACTCTTTGTAATTATGAATTAAGTATGCAACGAGCCATTTAAAATAATAATAATTCTTACTACAAAATGTAAAAAGACAAGCCCGTTCAAGTTTCTTGCTTTTGATATAAGAAAAATAATATGTAAAATGAGCAATTTCTAAGTGCCCCCGTAGACCTAAACAAAATAAACGCTTTGACTTTGACTTATCTCTTATATATAAAATTCTCGTGTCACCATGTTAGTTACCATACTCCTCCGAAACGGCTCGACCGATTCTCATGAAATTTTGTGTGCATATCGGGTAGGTCTAAGAATCAGCTACTATCTATATTTCATACTAATTCATACCCCTAAATGTTAAGTGTGGTCCACATTCCACGCGGACGGAGTCGCGGGGCACAGCTAGTGATTTATAGAAAGATAGACCAACGCCAACACACGAATAGAAAAAAAATATTATGAGTAGGAACATAAGTATTAACACAAACATAACATTTTTAAAACCGAAACGAATAGCAAGTCTTATGGCAAGCGGGGATGTCTTCCAAATATTCTTATGGGTGTTTAGACCAATCCTTTGTGCATAACACGCGTCATGTTATGTATGAAAGCGGACAACCCTTAACTACTTGCGATAATGCTTTCAAATCCTCTTTTCTTTGCGAAATCAAACGGTAACAGGATTAAAGTGCTCACTGCTCGGAAATCGAGTCACGGCGCGCTTCGTTAGGCCCTGTGTACACGGGCCGGGTCCTGTCACGGGCTGTGTGTACACCACGTTATGTTAGGCCCTGTGTACATGAGCCGGGTCCTGTCGCTTGAGTAAAGTGCGTTATGTGTGTAGTAAGGCGACAGAGTTTCAATGAAATTATACCTTTGTCGGGATTTTCTTCAGTTTCCCCGTAAATATTATTGATAGACTTGACTCATGATTACTTTGGTAAAACTAAAACTTAGTTTTACTACCTGTCTATGATTATAGCCTGAATCCCTCTCGTGTTGAGGGGAGGCCCATGCCCAAAAGTGGGACGTCAAAAGGGCTAAATTATTATTACCTGTCTGTATTCCAAACTTTTCACAAAACCAGTCTGTCCCAGGACTTCCATCTTAAGCCATAACTCTTTCTTTTTGGATTGGTTAACTAAACCGCAGCTTCCGCATCCCTATGGAGCGCTCAACAAAATGGCCGCCGTGCTAAGGGCCCATTGTTCAAATAGTTATTGCTAATGTTAACATTCACAGCGACCGGTGGCTTGAGTTTGCATTCCACGCTTATTTGCAATATAAATTATATTGTGGTGCCTGTTTTACAAGTGTTGATTTACAATATTAGAAGCATGTAGCTTTTGGATAATAATAATTATCTAGGAAGTCAATGTACATAAAGCTAGAACCTGAAGGCAGGAGGTGTGCTTATTATGAGTTTTTATGAATCAGTCCTCTGTCATTATATATAACAGTGGAGTCAAGAGAGCCAAAAAAAATATAATTTAATTTCATTTTGACTCGATCCCGCGACGTTTCATGGTAGGACTCTGACCTAATCTCAATAGCTCTTTAATCGTAGTTCTTAAATATATAAAATATCGAATTATCATACTAATATTATAAAGAGGAAAACTTTGTTTGTTTGATTGTAATGAATATGCTCCGAAACTACTGAACCGATTTGAAAAATTCTTTCACTGTTGGGAAGCTACACTATCCCCGGGTGACATAGGCTATATTATATTTTTTTTTAAATAGGGATCCTTACTAAAACTCCAATAATGTAACCGTAATGAACCCCTGCGAAGCCGGGGCGGGCCGCTATTTGTTATAAATACGAAAGTGTGTTTGTTTAAAAGTTTGGATATACATTACGCAAAAACGGCTGAACGGGTTCTAATGGAACTTGGTACAACTGGTACAAGGGTGGATTACTTACACTCTGAAATAACGTAGGTATATACGTTTTATCCTTGAGAGTCGTGCGGCTGGAACTGCAGGCTTAATTAATTTCTTTCGAACCATTTAAGTCAAAACTACACTACTAAAACGTTCAAGTTAAACAATACTTGTCCGACTCCCAAGCACGTCTCAGCGAGCCGCGGCTTTGCTTACAGTGTCTGTCGGCCGTCACACGGAGGTGCTGGAAAAAAGCCGGAAACTCGCGAGATGTTGATATACGACCGGTGTCGGCCACGCTCGTAATGCGATACAGCCCGCCACTATTTGGAGCGTGTCATCCGACGGGTACAACACTAGCGGGTGTGGCCCCAGTGTTGGCGGCTTCTCGCACATTTTTTTATAGAAGTTTTTGGTCCCGACGTTGGGCTAACCTGTCGAACTAGCCTCAGTTCCTAGCGATCTTCTTTCGATATTTTTCTAAGGTACTTAATAATACTTTTTTTTGCGTGTCTCCCTATACCATAGATATAGAAGATTTGACTACGTCAAAGGTCTATCTATACACTCACATCACGCGGCACCACGGAGTGCTTGTTATTCAGTGACTTAGCCTGGTAATAGCAATGAAAAAACAATAGAGTGACTTTATAACAGCTTAAGAAAACTACATTCGTTATTAAATAGTTCCATTACGCCACATGTTTTGGTTAGGGGCGATGCTGAAATATGGGAATCGATAAGCATCAAAAGTCTGAGAGTTATTTGACAGTTCACTCGTAGCGCACAGCGTGCCAGGAGCGAATATATCTCCCTTGTAGGAATGGAGTAACTTTTTTAAAAATCGCTCATCGCCCTCTTTCGCTATGCACAAAACCCAGTGCATTTGGTACTAGTGGAACCAAAGTTTATTTGTCGGCGCGTGGGCAGGTGCTAACGTACAGTCGCGTGCTAAAGTGATAATTTAATTATAGTGAGCACTGATTACTATGATAATCGGTCTGTGGTTGCGGTCTGAGGTAGCTTTGTTTTTGTTTGACGGGTGTCAGATGATGATGTAATGGATTAATCGTTAAAGGGACTAATCAGTCAAGGAATTTGGGGTTAAAGAATGAACAAATGACATACTTATAGATACGATTGGGTAATTTACAAAATATGTGTACATAAGTACCAATCCAGTACATACACATACATACCTACTTAGTCCAGTCTGAATTAACTTGATCCATTTTTCAAGTTATATTTTTATTGTTATGTTATAATATAATCATAATTTAGAGTTAATCCTCGTGTATTAATAATGCGTTTTCGTGTGTTTTAAGAATAAATTAACCTTAAACCTTTACCAGACGCAAAAAAAAAATACTAAATTATTTTTATTATCCTCCGAACGAAAAAAAAAAAAACAAAGTTAACACTGTTGTCGCGGACTGTACATGCGTGAGCGCAGGTGAACGCGCGAGTTTACGAGCTCGTAAAGTACAGGCGAACGGGGAAAGCTTAAAATAGATTTAGGTATGGCGGTGCGAGTACTGGGACTTACTTGCGACTTGATGGCAAGAAGAAAATGGAATTAGTTACAATAATTACAAGTAGAATAACCATATACTAAGTATTATTATATTACTACGGAAATAAGTCTGATTCCGTAGAAATATAATAATACTTCCGAGTCTTCGCACAGCTCTTTTAACAATGTAGATATAACAATCCATTAGTTTAAAGTAATCATGTAATTAAAATGAGTAAGAAAAAGGTGTACATAGTATTAAATGAATTTAAAAAAAATATTGTGTTGGGAATCACTTCAAGAACCTAAATAATATTTTGTTCTTAGTAAACTTTAAAGCCTATAGCCACAAAAATAAATCAAAAGCAAAACCACATCAAACCTCCAATTGCTACCTATCGAAACCGATACGTAAATAGAAAATCAAATGAGCTGCAAAATGCGTCGTGTAGTTAAGGTATCAGCACACACAACGGGACGACAACGGGACGCGACGGGGCCGTGCTGTAAAGGATCGGTGCTTCAAGCTATTCGACAGCGTAATGGTTGATGCGAATTAGATTGTCGAGTGTAAATTATGTCGGGAATTTAAACTTATAGTGGGCCATGACGATTTTTGCTGTTTCATTCGCCTGTATTTCCCAAAATGGTAGGCAAAGGTACACTGTCGTACATCCATATTTGTAAGTACATAGGGTGAGGCTGTTGTGATGTACCGGAAACCCATTCAGGCTATTGGATGTTATATTATGAATTTCATAAAAATAAATTAAATAACAGTTAGCAGGATTCAGGAAGCGAACCCGGAACCTCACGATGTCGTTATCACTAGTACCTGGTCATGAATACTCAAAGTTCACTTAAGCATTTCTTAAATCTGAATGGTGTTTAGAGTTGTAAAAACCTTTATTTATAGTATCTCTCATGTTCGAAAAATCAAGTTACTTTACTAAAAGAGCAAATAATTATTTCCCGTTATCCTACTAATATTATAAATGCGAAAGTTTGTGAGTGTGGATGTATGTTTGTTACTCTTTCACGCAAAAACTACTGAACCGACTACTGACCCGATTTGAAATTTGGAACACAGGTGGTTTATAACCTGGATTAACACATAGAATACTTTACTTAAGTCTACGTGGACGAAGTCGCGGGCAGAAACTAGTACCTATATAAACAAACCTTTATATTTTCCATTGAATCAATTTAGAATCTTCATTTAAATACGATTGCATTGAAACCGCGGAGTGTTATCAATCGTAGCGGCCGTAGCGGTGGCTGCGGCGTACCGGCGTATTGCCGTATCGGCGTACTACCGTATTTAATGCCCGAATTGTTGGGATTGATTGGACAGCGCTGATTTGGCGTTTCGCGGTCGATTGGTCATTCTGTAGAGCGGTAGAGTTACGGTTATGCTTTGTTAATGGGGTCAAATTAATGTAGTATGACAAAAAATAATCAGCTATGGCCAGGACCTAAGCGAGAACATTCAGATCGAAACATTCTGCGCAAAAAATGGTATTACCTATTTTCAACAAGCGAATTTATGGAAACTGACACTGAAATTTAAATAGATTCCTCGTATAATACCTAGATAAGTCATTACTCTATTAAATTTCAAGGAAATCTAATTGGTTTAACTAGTTATCTATCAGCTGTAACAGTCTTGCTTGAGCAATGATCCCATACAGATAGTTTTGTGTCCTGCTTTGCAACAGAGGGAAGTGGATACCTTTTTTTCCAACTCCTCATATTCCATGTTTTAATTAAAATAGTGCGGGTTTCAAGACAATTTAGCAATCTAGCTTATTATGATGACGCGGAAGTTTGACCCTCGACGAGTTCCGCTCGTCGAGGGTCAAACCTCCGCGTCATCATTGGACACCATTGGCGATTTACAGTGAGTGTGAGTGTGTGGCGGGACTAGTCCCAATTACTTTACAAAAATTCTTCAGTGTTGTTTTAGGAGTAAGGTGCGCATACAAAAACGTTCATTTAGAAGTCCTTTGTGAAACAAATAACTGTTTCTATAATACTAAAACAGTAGGCAGAATAGAATGAAAGATGAACGTAATATAAGGCCAGCCCGGAACTTTATTACAATATTCATGCAACACGAATTAATCAAATCAATGAATTGGTATCTATATATATAAAAGAAAGTCGTGTTAGTTACACTATTTATAACTCGAGAACGGCTGAACGGATTTGGCTAAAAATTGGTGGGGCGGTAGCTTAGAACCAGGAGAAGGTTATAGGATACTTTTTATCCCGTTCCAGTGGAACTTGACATAAAACGTGAAAACGTGTTATTAATGCAAATGACAGCCAATGACAGCAAAAAAAAATTTGAATGAAAAAAAAAGGCTAGCCATTGATTATTTACAAATAGTATAAAAAAGGAGAACCAACAGCTAAAATGTCGTCTATAGTTAAATATGGTTGAATATTTGATAATTTGAAATTTTGAAGTTGACAGTTGATCTGTCAGTTTCGAATTTCTATTAGCTAATTATACGGATATTATTATTAGCAATACGATGCCGCGTCCAAGACAATCTGATCTTTCGCGACAAAGCCGTAATGCAACTAGGATTCGAAACATTGCGAATGAAAGAACTGAAGAACAAGAAATTGGAAGTGAAGAGCGCCGCGGTAGTATGGCTCGAATTCGTGCTTCTCAATCACAAGAGCAAAGAGAGGTAGCCCGTGAAACGGCTCGGTTAGCAATGAGGAATCGTCGAGCAAACCTCAGAGATCAAGAAGTAGATAACTAACGACGCACAAGAAGAAATTTATCAAGTACTGTGGCATGTTCACGGGTCGGAAGACCATCAGCGTTATTTGTTCTTGCGCCTCATAATAAAACGAAAAATGTAGTCTATCACAAGGTGCTTCAATGAAGAGTGCAAAAGAAGCACCAAAATACATGGCAAAGATATTGTTACCTAAAATACACAAACCCGAGGACCCGCTGCGTCCCATTGTAAGCCAGATTGACACACCAACATACAGTCTGGCCCAGCACGTAGCGAAGGTGCTCTCACTACTAAGAGGACACACAAGAGCACATACAAAGGATTTATAACATTTTGTAAGTGAGATTAAACATATACATCATGCTAACAATTAAACCATGGTCAGTTTTGATGTTCAGTCTTTGTTTACCTGTCTACCTGTAGCAGACTGCATCACAATAGTATCAAAGAAGCTAGAGGAGAACAACATGCCAGAGGAATATGCTGAATATACATAAACGGTAAATCTAACCACCATCCAACACAGTTAGCTACAGTGGGTATATCTTTGTTTCAGAGAGCACAAGGGATCTGAGATCAGCAACACCTGGCTGACGAAATACATCATGTCAAGCAAATAGTTGTCAGACACTGTGAGCAATTTCTGCGTGGATAGGACCGCAACCAACAACTAAATATGAGGGTACCAAGTTAATAACTTTGACATCAGGAAGTCTAACACCTCAGTCCCCCGTGACCATGGCTGCTGTAAAGCCACCGAAACTTCGGGAAAATAAAAAAGGAAATAAACGAGATAAAATCTGTATAATAGTTTTATTTGAATACATTAGATGGCCAATAAATAATCTTTATATTTGTATTTTAAAATGAATATTTAATTAATCATTTTCTAAATCAGCACATTTATAACCTCAATGGCGAAACAAAGTTTGCCGGGACAGCTAGTTATTAAATATTTGCTTTTCATTCATTTAAGACGTGAAATTAATATTATTAATACAAGACACGATTTGTTTCGATTTAATTGACGCGTGAAACTGTTTCTTGTTTCTTTTGCCGATCTAGTTTCCACATGAAGTGATATCCTGATAAATATCGTTTAATCACCCGCCTATTATCTAGTATAGCGATCTCAAACGGTACTTTCGAATTCGCAAAACGCTTTTTTTTAAATATTAAATCAACGAAGCAATAATTATTTAAGACTAATTTTTATCCATGACTTTACCTGCTTAGGGCAATATATTTTGGGAGATAAAAAACCTGTACCTACCTTACCTCAGTTCTTATAATCTATCATTGTAATTTTTTTTCCAAATTCATTTAGTAAATAAAAAAATAAATATCGCCAGACTGACACACCAACTGTATGGTCCCAAACTAAGCAACGCTTGTACTATGGGTACCTTACAATGGACTGTGGGCGATCCCAGTGACACCCAGACCAGGGCAAATTATGAAAAGGCCATTTCCGAAATTTGCCCCGGCGGGAATCGAACCCGCAACCACCATGTGCAGTGAGCCGAGCGGCCTATGCTCGAACCACTGCGCCAAGCGGTCGTCAAGTACTTTTTGCATAAACTTCCATCAAACATACACATACTTTAAAATTTATAATGAATACTAATATTTATGCTAACAGCAATTATTTGCAATAAAAATCATTGTCAGTCAATCATCATCAGCCACAATAAAGTTGTATCTATTTATCTAGACGTTATGACAAATGACTGTGAGTCGAGAGGGCAGTAGTGAAAGTGTCTGGTTTGTGAGCTGCAACTTGGAAATAAAATAGATGTAGATATCATGAACGATAGACAAAGGTGAATGATTTAATGTACCTATTCATCAAGATTAAAAGTCAGGGTTTTTCAAATAACTATTAGAACCGTATTAATACACCATTACGCTTTTACTTTCCAAAGGGGTAGACTTGTAAAACAACGAAGGGGTATACTAAATACAGTGCTATTTCGCGTATGGTGTTTAGTTCCAAAATAGTAATGGGCGGATTGACTGTTATTATAGTGTGTTCCCCCTCAATTCAAGTGGGATTCGGGCCTAGTCCACCGCGGCTGGCCCAGTGCGGGTAGACAAGCTACACACGTCTTCTGGAAAACGTGCAGGTATTCAATAACTTTATTTCTTATTTAATTACTAATCATTAACACTAATTAGGACTCTTCATTATGAATCATCCAACACTCTTTAGTTATTCACTCGGAACTGTAGCTGATGCAGAAACAAGCATCCTAGTATTATATAAAGAGAAGGGAACTGGCAGGATTCAGTCTCTACCATTTCAGAATATCCGCAAAACCAAACAATAACGCCAAACAATCTTTATCTCGAGCCATTTCACATAACCCCCGGGCGCCGTTGACTCCGTTACCGTAACGTAACGATAACAAAAGCGTAACGATATAACGGTATGCGTTATATCAGATAACGGCGCGGAGATAACTCTATTGTTTCCATAACGATTGCCAGGGCAAGTGTTGGGGCGGGATTGGGGGCTATATATGGTTATTGCTATACTGTATGTTTCTTTCAAGTCATTAAAGGGAATACAATTGCATTCAGCATATATGAGAAACTGTCGGACAATGAAATGGTTGCTTCATACTGGGTAAGACTTTTCACATCAGCATCTAACGTCCACAGATCAAGTATCCCACCAATGGATGAGTCATGCATATGAGGTATACCTAATGGTAGACAACCCTATATTTATATTATAAGTAAATTAATTTATGTTCTTTTATTTTTGTTCATCAGTAAACGGAGCTATGATTTTGCTTCATATACTTATATTATATATGTTATGGTAAATAAAACAGAGTAATTTAATAATACCAATTACTGTCTAGAATGCCGCAATGGAGTTTTTAATGATATTTCGTAGTAATTGCTACTTTGTATTAATAGAATAAACAAAGCGATGCAAAAAAAAATTGTTAAAGCGTTATTAATTAAATTGAAAAGTAATAAAACTGAAAGGGTTTTTGTGAACGCTATTGTACGCAGTTCGCTCAGCGGTACATCGAATTATCCAATGTGTTGAAATTATCTAATGTTTAGTAGTGTTAAGCTACGTTATTATGAATCTAAATAGCTAGTTCAAAGGATAACGCGATATATAACAAACATTTTTTAGGGTTCCGGACCTTAAAAGGAAAAACGGAACCCTTATAGGATCACTTTGTTGTCCGTCTGTCTGTCTGTCTGTCAAGATTTTTTTTTCTCAGAAACGGATAGAGATATCAAGTTGAAATTGATATCAAATATCAAACGCTATGGTCCCTTGTAGATGTAAAAAAATTAGGCTTCGAAGACAACGCTATCAAAAGATACGGCCATTTATGTCGCATATTTTGGTACTTTTTGCAAATTCACTAATCAAAACAAAGGAATCAACGCACAGCCGAAACCGCTGGTGTTAGAATCATGAAATTTGGGCGGTAGGTACCTTTCATACCGTAAATATCCACTAAGAAAGGATTTTGTAAAATTCCACCCCCAAGTATACAAAATAGGGGATTAAAGTTTGTATGGGTAAAAAAAAAATCTCATATTAGAGCCATGAAAATTAGTAGTAAGGTTACTCATTACAGATAAAAGATATAATTTTCAGCGTTTTATAAAACTCCACCCCTAAGTGTGTGAAATAAGGGTAAACAGTTTGTATTGGGGACCCGAATTTGTTTAAGCTGAAAATGTGGCTTTAGGTAGATCTTGCTGTAAAAACTTGAAACACTGTGCAGAAAATCTAGAAAAAAATAGGACACTAGCACTTGACACTAAATTGCAATTAAAATTATAACCGGAGAAATTAGTTCACTAAATCACGAGCTACAGCCGACCAAGTTAAAGTGAAGTCAATTTCCATCGTTTCTGAATAAACTCAATACTGAGATTCAAAAGACAACCGCAAATGCAACTATGTTTCTTGTGTTTCACTACTTTGGTTACATATACGAGAAATCTTCGCTATTGAAATGGGTCCGGAAGCCTTCATTGTGCATGTCCTGATGTGCACTTGCCCGGTTTTTTATTTTACACTATATTATTAGCAAAATATAAAGATGACAATGATTTTTCCAAACAATTTGGCCTGAATCGATCAAAATGTGTTTAAATTGATTGGAAAGTCTCTGGCGTTGTTACCGTGTGACTGTAGTCGAATGTTAAAGATATTTTTTCCACAAGAGAAATCCTGAAAGTTTCAAATAACACTGGCGGCTGTAAAACGCGTGTGGCCCCACTGAAATAAACTGAAAATATATCGTAAACGGCGCCTAATTGAGATCAACTCGTAAAAAAAAGTTACGATGATGTTGCGGCTTTTCTTGGTATTTCTAAAGATTTTCAGCCACCGAAATACAATGTACAGAAGTCTTAATAATAAGGAGGTATAACTGTAATGGTAGAAGTTGTTATAATGTGGTAACTGTCGATACACCACCCCTCTATCAACATGACTCTAGACTCTGAAGGTATAGAGGTGCACCTGATGCACACACATCTTACCAATAGTATTTTCATGGTATATAACTATACCCTAGGCCCATGGAGCCACAGTGCAAAAAGCTTATTAATGTTTTAACCCCCAAAATTATTGCCTCGTGACAAGAGAGCTGGCTCTTTCCTCGTTCAAAAAATCAGCCTATCGATCCAACGAGGAAATGCAGCCAGCATTCTTGGCACCATCCCACGCGGCCAAGGTTTATTTTAATGTTTTAAAGTCTTTCTATATTAGTTATATATTATTTTGATGTTATTAGGTAATATAACTATTAGTTGCCAATTATTGAGAATGTTATTAAACATGGCAGTGTAAAATGCCTGTACATTCAATAAATAAGTAATTTACCCATCTGTATAAAGGCACATCAAAGAACTTTATAATCAAGTGATCGGCATCGCCTCGAGGCGCGTCGTGACGCACGTGTGCGCGATTAGTCGTCATTAGCAGTCGCATCTGGGTTGCCACACTTCATACAACACACTATAATACCATAAAAAATATACTACTAAGTTTTTTAGCTATTCTATTTTTATCCCGCAACATATCGCAAGGAGGAGTGTAATAAGTTCTATCCCTTTGTCTTTTTGTCTGTCACGACGTAGCTCCCAAACGGATCATCTAATAATAACGCAATAATCGATAACCGATATTCCTAAGTTGTCTATATAACTAGGAAAATGCTGAACTGATTTTACAAGGCTTCTGGCACATTGCTGACCTGAAGAGAAGTGGGATAGAAGGAATGGAAGGGAGGGTGAGTTGGGCTACCGGCTCGCACTGCACTTTTCGTACTAAACGCAGCTATCATAATAGCTACTTTATGCCGATCTTCCGTGACAGGGTGGTATTACCCCGTTCGAGACAATCGAAATCAATGGACGTTATCGTTTTAAGGGTCTACAGCCGTTTACTACTTGAAAAGGATCAAGCTCGGACTGGAAGCTGACCCCTAAAAATTGAGTATTATCAGTTGAATGATATTAATGGTAGTTATTTACTTATTTGTGCAGTTACATGGTAACACCGGATCCCGGTGTGGTCGCGTGCGGCTGTGGCCAATTAACTCGTGATGATGTTTGCGATCGATGCTGCAACTAGGGATGCTACTGACTAAGATATATTTTAAAGTTACAACCAAATGTATGAATCCTAGAATTTATGACACGCATAATAAAATTGTACTATGCACAAAACAATCATGATACTATCGATCGATATCGACGATGCTTGTGATACTATGTAAGTCAAATAACATACCGTCAGGCGGATCCCACGCAGGCATAAACAACAAATTAAAAATAATTATTATAGCGTCTTTACTGTAACGGAAATTGTATCGTTGAATAGCCTGTTGAGTTAAAAATCTTATCAAAGAATATCCGGGCATTATATGTATATCAAGATGTATTGTAAAAAAGTAAATAATCCTGTTTTATGATTCGCATTTCTAAACAGAAATAACGGTATAAAATCTATAAATAACTATATATAATAACAGAAGATTAAAAACAATAGAAATTTAACAAAATGTAAAAAGGCAATCCCGCTGAATTTCTCAGTCGAGGTCGCGTTCCGATCCGATCAAAGATATAAGAGAAAAAAATGTAAAATTGTCAATTTGTAAGTGCTTCCGTAGGCCTAAACTAAATAAATGCTTTGACTTGACTTTGAAATAAATGCTGTGTGCTCGGTTCAGTTCAGCACGTGTCAACCCTACTGTGCGTAATTGCTGGTTCGATTACGTTCTCAGTGGTAATTATTCAAATTAAATAGTTTATTTACAATCCACTTGGAGCCCCGTACATGCAATTTTTACAATAAGATTATCTACAAGTAATTTAAAGTTATAACACTACTAGTAAACTGGTTCACCACTAGCAAATAATAATATTATAGGAGTGGACTGACATTATTAAATATACGATGGGGATTGAACCCGGAACCATTCGGTAACGAAGGAGCCTCTTTAACCACTAGGCTGACGCTGGCTGTATTTGCTTCGGTTATGAGTTGTTTAAATAAATAAATAAATAAATATCGCCAGACGAACACACCAACTGTATGGTCCCAAACTAAGCAACGCTTGTACTATCAACTATGGGCACCGTACAATGAACTGGGTGCGATCCCAGCGATACCCAGACCAGGGAGAATTACGAAAAGGCCATTTATGAAATTTGCTCTGACGGGAATCGAACCCGCAACCAGTGAGCCGAGCAGCCTACGCTCGAACCACTGCGCCAAGCGGTCATTTGTTTCACAATAATTAATTTCGGCAAAATACCAATGATTCAGGTGTTATGCAAGTATTCAATCATTTCTTCTCGGCCCACACGCGATCAATGTCGCAAGTACAACTTATGTCGTCCCAATGATTCATTAATATCATTAGTGAGGCGGTCCACGCGCCGTCGTTAGCCGCGAATCGGAAGCGATCAGTCACCGCGACATGCGCGGGAGTAGGCGGCGCGGCGCGAGCTGATAACTAATTATGTAATTAATGTTTTGACCTGTGTCATTAGAATACGACCAGTACAAAATGCGACATTCAACCTCAACCTCCCCCCACTTTCCCTCGCCGAGCGAGCAAAAATAGCGAGTATCGCAAGCATCGGCAAAACTGCTTAACATCAGTCGATTCGTACGCTTCTTTGCCGACTTTTTAAGTTCATAAAAATAACATAATATCCCACATTTATAAAATTTATTGCATTTTAATAATGAGAAATGAAGGTGTTATTAAGCGAGCCCCTTGCTACTCAAAGCTTGCTGCAGGCTACGGCGTAGGCCGCGTCGAGATAATGTACGCACTGCGGTATCGCAATGAAAGGGAACGGACTGTGTTATTGATCTACGAGCGTGGGTTACGAAAATTATCCCTCATAATAATGTCGTCGTAAACTCTAATCTCTAAACAAAAAGAAGTATAAAATAATTACAGACATAAACATGAAAATTTCATCAATTCATACGTTCAACCCTCCCGTGCGGCGTGCGCGAATTGCTTAACCCTCGCGCCGGTAATGAGCGCCGTGTTCTACGACAGGTGCTTCGCTTTATGAGAATATAACGGATGTCAGCTGTAATGACGGGTTATATGAGGGTTAAAATGGGTCATGTCGCGTAAATGCGTAAATAGTAAGATTGTCTATGAATTTATTATGAGAAACATCATTGTTATAGTTAGGATGACATCGACGTAGGTCTCTGAATAAGCTGGAGATGGTTTATTTTTGTTCTGTTTTGGAACATGAACAGCACTTTTGGTTCTGGAACATGCCTTTAGAAGCCTTGCCTTTGTTAAACTAAACCTACAGTACCAACGAAATACGTCACAATGGGGGTAAATTAATCATATTAACATCTTCGCCTGTACCCGAGACGAACCTCCTCCCCGACCGCAGGGCTGCACTCACCCCCTCGGGGGCAATTCACCCCATATTGAGTTCGCACCTCACTGCACCGATTACGAATTCTGAAAGCGAATAATTCAACGGCTTACTTGCAATGAGGAAACTTATCGGAATGACAAGCGTAATTTACTTGCTGTAATGCTTTGATACCTCCGTTTAGTTAGATGAAGAAAATACTTTAACAGCTACGTAAATACCACATAAATCCTAAATCCATTTATGTAGACACGCAGTTAGGTTTTTTTTGCTATTACGTCACTAGTAGTCCCATTCGCCCCTGTAATAAGTGGTGCGCTCACGTCAATAAGTACTTTAATGGCTAGAAAAGGGATTGAACCTGTACTCTCAATTACAAGGCAGCCTCTTTTACCACAGGGTTATTTAGGTACGCTTCGAAATCAAAGTTAGTAGACATTTGACGACCGCTTGGCGCAGTGGTTCGAGCGTAGGCCGCTCGGGTCACTGCACATGGTGGTTGCGGGTTCGATTCCCGCCCGGGGCAAATTTCGGAAATGGCCTTTTCGTAATTTGCCCAGGTCTGGGTGTCACTGGGATCGCCCCCAGTCCATTGTACGGTTACCCATAGTACAAGCTTTGCTTAGTTTGGGACCGTACAGTTGGTGTGTCTGTATGGAGATATTTATTTATTTTATTTTATTATTAATTGAGAATAATTAATCCAACGCTATCCGGAATAAATGAACTCTCAAATGTTGTGTTAAAATTGTTTGTAACAATTCAACCGTGTCAAATGTACAAATTGCACTCCCTCCCCTCTCGAGTGGGGTGAGCGAGATCCGGCGCGGATCGGCAACCGGATACGTGGGCTCGGGGTTATAATTAATTATTTAATTAATAATTACGAGTACGTCTTTGTTCCGCGAGGGTGCACCCTTTTGTTTACGTTTTGCACTTTGAAACGATTGAGAGTGAAAATTATTGTTTAGTATCTATGGTAAATGTTTAACCTGTCCAAATCCTCTAAGCGATTTTCGTGAAATATTAAAACGGGAAATTCTATGTATCTATATAGAAATTAACCCACCATTTAAGTTGAAATAATTTAATATTTGTACAAAATACCTAAAAAGGTCTACACCATCATGCTTGGATTCCTAGAAGGGGTAGGCAAAGCTACATTGCCATGCATTACTTAGTTACATTTGCCCAACGGCATTTAACATTCATTTACAATGGCATTTATTAAACAACAGTTTTCAGAAAAAAAGTGTATCCCAAATAGTTATTCTCTCGTAAATTTACCAAAAAATATATGAAGGGAGTTTATTTTTATGGAAATTAATGCTGTTGAATGGCAATTTTAATGCTTTAGTACCAATAATCTTAAATGCAATACCAGGTAACCCTACAAATGTGTTACTTTCGTATTTCACATTTTTTGAACCTCGTTAACAAGAGCTTATACTTTTTAAATTCGGACATTAACGTTTGCCCACAGATAAAATATTTTATGCCGCAGCCAATAAACAAG
Organism: Notodonta dromedarius; assembly: GCA_905147325.1. NCBI lineage: Eukaryota > Metazoa > Arthropoda > Insecta > Lepidoptera > Notodontidae > Notodonta > Notodonta dromedarius. The sequence continues at coordinate 11,186,459 of LR990172.1, forward strand.
CGGAAACGATCTGACCTTTAAAGAGGTCGATAATGTGCCATAAAATCACGGATTTCCACTCGAATAAATCGAGACGTTCCGCTGTACTCCGATTCGATTCATCGGTATCGATTCGTGTACGAAAATCGATTGATCAACGTCGGAGCCGTATCAGCGGGAATTATTCAGCAGGACAGTAATCTTGATAAAGTGACGGTCGCAATGCGCGCGCGCATCGCCATTTTACACAGAATTAATATTGTTTAAGCTGGTTTCGGCGTAATTTCGTGAAATATGGATTCTATAGCGGCCCAGAGAGAGTGTGATTACTCATATTACGCAAAGATCAGTACAGTACGTTTTCCCTTGTTTGTATACAAATTATAAATATACATAAATGTATTATTAGGTATGTCTATCTATGTATAACTATCTGTTTTTGTTTTGTCAACTATAAACTAATTTCTTAAGAAAGTATAAATATATGCTGCAGGTGTACATAAAAATGATAAAAATTTCACTAGTTATTGTTTCAGTTATTATTTCGATTTCGTAGGCAAATAGCAAGTACCTTAAAACTTCGCTCAAAGTATATTACAAAATAATGGAAGACGCCGGAAGCTTTACGACATTGTCAGACCATCCGCGGGATTATTACTACCTAATGTTATAAATGTGAAAGTGTGTTTCTTTGAAATTTTCTCTAAGTGTCACGCAAAAATGACTCTAAGTTATGAATCTAAAATATGGTACAGAGGCTATACTTTGAATACCATAAAGGAAACTTTTTATCTTGTTACTCTACGAAGGTGTACCAAGAAATAAGTACTTGATATACACCTAGGTTCCTCTGAATAAAACAACTATTTATTTTGCTCGACCAAGAACAGTGTTACCTACGTGCAATACATTAAGAAAAGCAAAAAATCATGTCAACGGGACAAGATGTATTTCTTCATCTCAGTACCTACAGCTCGCGCGAATTACTCACGCGCCACTCGCGCCAGTAATCTTGATGAAGCACTGGACTCGAGGCTCCCGCGACTCTCGTGTTTGTGGAATCGAGTGATTATGTGCTTGGTTTCTTGGGAAACACTAATTCTGAGATTACCATTATGAAGATCTGCGAATTAGTTTTTTATAGGCGGATATACTAAGAGGCGACTGGCACGACTTAAAATACAAATTTTAGTCATAACAGAAACCCAAACCGTTTATTTTGTTTACTGTTAAGCTTACAAATTGTCATTTTCAAAGTCGAACAAGCTTATGGTCCGCTTGATGTTAAGCAGTTTCAGTTATAGATTCCTGCAATACCAACTGCGTTGCTGGAACAGATTGAGCGGGTTAGTCTTCCGGCTCTCTCACTCATCATACGAAATGCAGCTATAATAGCAACCTTACGCCGTTCTTCTGTGAGAGGGTGCTACAAACTATACCTCCTTATTACTCATAAGCGCTAGTATGCAGAGTTACCTACTAGAGACGTGGTGTACACTTCGGTACCAAACCAAGTTACAACGAGTCAATTTAGTAATTGACGAGAGTGGTTTCTTCTTTTAAAATAAATGGAATAAATTCTCAAGGTGTGTCATTGCCTAATAAAAGCGATAGGCGGCGCCAATGTCACTGCACTTGAAACATCGGCGCGGATCCGGTGCCAAGCGTGCACAAACATAATGAATACCCTCGTTTACCCCGCCGCGGATTAGCGTAATGGTGCTTTGAGTTTATAAAGAACAATGTCCGATTGGAATTAGTCTCTACTACTTTATGATTACGGTTGCAAATTTTAAATTCGGAGTCCTTTGATTATACAGGGTGTCGTGAACTAGACACAAAAGGACAGTCATAAAAGTCCCCTGGCTACGAGTAGCAGACTCTAAAATAATTAACTCATTAGATAAAGGGTCACAATAATCCGCAATGCGATTACAAGTGAAATAAAAGCGTTGCTAAAATTATACAATTTTTAAGTAGGTGCCTGCTGATCTCCGGATATGTCAGCATAGATATTCCTACGAACAGCATTTCGTATTTATATTGACCAAATACATTAATCATTATAAGTACTTACGTATTTTTAGTTTATTCCACATCCAATACATAAATCGTTTAAAAACGCTATATTTCACAGCGCCGCCACGTTCAAAACCTTTTAAAAAACCGATCCAAAACATAGAAATACGACGGTGGAGCCCCGACGCCGCCCGCGGCTGTACAGACATTTTATATTAAAGATTAAATATCTTAAACGCCGCGGGTAAGTGTGGCTACCCCGCCATTAAGTATATTTAATACAGGGGTCGGTTGTTTGACTGTTTGTCATCGCGAATGTTTGAAACAGATGAACTGAGTTTAATGTAGGTTTATGAACGAGTTTTGAGGGTAGATATAAAATATAGGCCAATGGAATTGAGTGGAGGAGGTAAGTAATTATTTATGTTTCACTTTACTTCAATAACGCATTCGTCGTTATTCCATAGTTTATAGTATTAGGTCTGGTCTGTGTTGTTAACTCCATTAATCACCTTTTACGACATCCAGAAATACTAGACTTGGTGCCCGGTTACTAATAAATATATGAAGTTTTTCAATCATGACCACAATTAAATATACTTATTTTAATCACAGACCAAGAAATAATAAATCTATGTTTAGAACAGAATATAAAACTGACAAGTTAGCCAATCTCTCTGAAAATGAAAACAAATACCATAATACGGTCCGAATTGGGAAACTCCTCATTTTTTGAAATCGGTTAAAAAGGCAGACATTCGTTTCGACACTTTGACATTGACAAAGACAAAAAGCCAACAAAGTTATATTGCAATAACTCCGGTTAATCTGTGGTTTAATGCTGTCGCATTCGCCGCAGCCGCAGTTTGAGATAAGGATCTCATGCAATGGGATCCCGCCAAAAAAGTGGCCATTTTGTGCAGCCCCATTTCGCCGGGGGGTGGGGGTATATAGGTGCATACTTACTTAATTATAGTAATTATGATATGAATAATAAAATTTAAATAATTAAGTAATATAAATATCATAAGCAAAGTTGCTAGACAAAATTGTATCTGCTTGTAGTAAGAAAATTTAAGTATAATCAACCTCCCAACAGAGAGCTATACGAAAGGGAATTGTTTAATATCGAATTTTTCTTACAGATGTTTTTCCTGAATTTATGGAGCCGGTCGAAACTACTTTTCCATTTTTTTTCTATAGATCCTGTCTTACAGGCGTAAAAATGGTATGCCAAGTTTCCTAAAACATGTCTTCACTAACGATTAAGTACCTTTATGTATCCATTCTAATTTCTAAGCAAGAATTTATATATTAATGTGAAGTAGTCACTATCTCGTGCTAAATTAAATAAAAACCATACTACCAGACCTCAACCGCGGGTCTGTCAACATCATTACGACTCTACCTCTACTTGTTACTGTCTCTATGTTGGCGTAGGCAGCCGAAAACAAACAATAACAAATATATTGGCATATTTCGTTTGTTTTTGTAACATTTTCCCGGTAAAACACTGTAGCATTGAGAGTTGAATGGCGTCATAAACAATATTTTTATATTTTCATTTGAGAGCCTGTCAAAACATTTTTCAGTCTATTTTATTGTTTCTAAAAAACACTTTTACAGAGCAATCATTCGGAATTTATAGTTTTCAGTAGGGATGGCGTTCAAAACAAAAAACATCTTACATTTTTCCTTCCTTGCCTCAATTATTGCTCAGCCCTTTGGAGGTTTTAGGCGAAATTAATATGTAAATAAGCAATAAATGAGTACCATGAAAATATATTTTTTAACATAGACAATTATCACTGACTTTTCACTTTCATTTTTCAACTTGCGAATTTATCGAACACTTGCAACATGTTGTGGCGGCCCTACATAGCGTGTGTCCAAGGCCAGGGCAGGGTCATTGTGTTATTCGTTCCGTCTCGCGTCGATTCGTTACGCGCAACTTTCGGAACGCACAAACGCTCTTGTTACAAACTTATACAACCCTTACACTGTTTTTAAACGTTTTAAAAAACTGTTAAAATAAGGCTATGGAATAATAAGTTGGCCAAACTGCGCATTTCTTTTACAAACGTAGGTACTGTTAATTTTTTAAATATACCGTTTTTAAAGACGTGATAGAAGATATTTGAAAAATGTTGTCAGTTTTTGCAATCACACATGAATATTACAGTGGTATGTGCTTACGTACTTGGAATATAAATAAGGTAGATTAGGGTAGAACTTGATTTCTTTCAAAGACGAGTTGACAACCAACTGAACTGCGTAAAGTTAATTCTATTTCATTAAAAAGTTTCACAGAGCAAGACCTTAGAAAGTTTATATTTCCACGTAAAACGGAACCGAAGGTTTCCTTTCGCACGTAGAACGGAACGCAACGGTACGTTCGGGAAGTTTTTTTACAGGAAATTGGAAAGGGTACTGTTTGTATTGGTTTTTGCGAGTAATTCGGATTTTTACTCGTAACTTCTTTGACGAGGTAAATATTGGTTTATTATGTAAATATTGGAGACATAACGAATGTATTTGCGTTTTATTTAGATGTTTAGCAGCACATTAAACGTATTCTATTTATTTATAGGCTGATACTGTTAAGTACATTTCAAAAACTGTAGAGATCTGATACGAAATTAAGGTGGAGTATTTTTCATTAGGCAACGATTTACGCACCGGGGCTTTAGAACATTGTTATTTATTCAATATCACAAATTCGAAATAAGAATCTAAATACGTTCTACGTAGCACTTACTTTATACACATAAGTTAGTGTATTTATTTGATACCTACTGGCAAAATAAGAATATCAAGTCAATAAGAATAAGATAATATTACACCTGTCGCACATCATACTGTTCTCTATTTAAAAACGCCCGCGCAAAGTCGGTATTGATCGTTAATATTTAAACAAATTCTCTTGCAAGCGCGTAAAGACTTTCTGAGAAAAAAAATCTCTTCAACATAATATAAATGATAAATGCTCGAGTAAATACAAATGATTGCGAGAGTTCCTTAAAGGCCTGACTAATAAGACGATCAATAAAATGCCCGCGAAATGAGCTCATTAATTGTGGTGTGTAGGCACATTGGGCAATTGTATCCGTCATCACAAAATGGCGCGTTGAAGTTAAAATGGCAGATTTTTTATCTCTTTGTATAAAAGTTTTTATAGCTGAACTAAATTATTACATTGCATTATAAAGAAAATCTGAAACACGGACTTTTGGAAACTTATCCTTAATCCATCGAATATTTGATAGATATTCTTGAAGAGCATGATGTTTATTATTTTATGTACCTACTAATACATTAGCTTAATTATCTAACAAATACCTCATAGATTCAATTTCCCAACTTAATGAATTTATTTTTGCTATTATCTGACTGGGATTGGATTATTGGATGCATACTGAGATCGTCCCCAGTCCACGTTGCTTATTTGGAATCATACGATAGGTGCGTTTGTCTGAAAAGCACGAACTATTACTTAGTATATTAATCAAATATCTATTTGATCAAACTATCTAGCTGCCGCTACTTATTGGGATCGTAATAGGCCATGACAGTTGGCAGTCCACCAACGCAACCAAGCATTACATTTTCTCAACGAGATTTTTACGGTTCAATCATGTGGAGCGTGGCTAAAATGACAGGAGACCACGGCATCGCACCATTCAGCCTAACCTAATTTCATTTGCAACGGTCACTGGCCGATCTATGGCGACTTATTTTTTATTGTCTGTGGTGTTTTATGCCAGTTAGATAATATAATATATCTAAATAGCGAAATAAATAAACTTGTATATTAATAGCTACTTATGTTTTAAAGAGTAGGTAGGTACCGATAATGTACTTATCTTAATATTATCCCAAATCTGAGATGACTGGATTCTGTAAATAGCAACCTCGTGTTGATACTCCACCAACTTTAGACATGACTAACTTTTCATCAAATAAAGAAGTGTTAATAAACGTAAATTTCTATGCCATTACCGTATATAAAATTATTTTATTTTAATTCTGGAGCGCCGCCAAAAATAGACGTCAAACATTAAAAAATAAAGTCGTCAATGTCGTTGTGGGTAGGAGCACTTTTAACACCTGCTTTGAAATTATAATTAATAACGACGCGAAGTGACGCATGTCGTCTAAAATATTAAAATTAATAATAAAGTTTGAAGGACTCTTTTATCTTGTAACCAGTCTATTTTTAAATATGCCTTGAAAAGTTGTAAAAAATCTTTTCACATCATCTTTCATATTTTTCATTAGATTTTTTTTTTATCAAATTTAATGACTACTCTTTTGACATCTCTTGGTTTTTACTTACTTTACTATACTTTGACAACCAAGTTGGGTACTAGTTACTTACATAGCAAAAACTCTTTTCATTTCTTTTGACACAAGTTATGTTTACTTCCTACTAGCTGTACCCCGCGACTTCATCCGCGTAGTATTGGATTATTGGGTTAAAAAGTATCCTATATGTTAATCCCGGTTATAATCTATCTGTGTTCCAAATTTCATCCAAATCCGTTCAGTAGTTTTTGCGTGAAGGAGTAACAAACATACATACATACATACATACATACATCCACACTCACAAACTTTCGCATTTATAATATTAGTAGGATGTACCATTGTACAGAGCTTGCTTGCTTATATACCTACTGACATGATTAAAAACAAAAGGGTTCCTCTTCTCATATAAAATCTTCCCGTATAATGCATTTAATAACCACAATTTTATCAATTTTAAAATCCCACTAGTGTTAAAAATATCGTCCATATTTTACATGCGTGGGTGTTTTATGATATATTAACGCTGCACCGCAGAGTACCGAGCAGATTAAAGATTGCTCACTGATGGATGGAAAAGCGAGAGCCTCGGGCGGTGAATAATAACTTATAATAAATATAAAGTAAAGATCCGCCATGTTCTTGTCCACTTTATACGCTTGCAGTTGCGTTTAGATTATTGATATTTAGAAAGTGGATAGTTTTTGCGTAAATAATACCTAAAAAAACTAATTAAGCTCTTTTGACGTCCCACTCCTGGGCACGGGCCTCCCCTCAACACGAGGGGGATTCAGGCCATAATTCACCACGCTGGCCTAGTGCGGGTTGGCGGATTTCACATGTCTTTCGAAAATTGGTTAGATCTTCGTAAGACATGCAGGTTTCCTCACGATGTTTTCCTTCACCGTAGGCAAGTGATAATCATATAGAAATTAAGATTCGCGCATAGATTTTGAAAAATCCAGAGGGGCGAGCCGGGGTTTAAACCCAAGACCTGGTGCCCGCAAGACGCGTGCTTTAACCAATCGGCTATCACAGCTTTTTTAATTAATTAATTTAAATAATACCTAATTAAGTGGAATTATTTTTAATTATAGGGCTTTTCCAGACATTGGTTATGACTGGATTTTATTTTATCTAAATTATTTCCTGGCCATTTTCAATGGAATTTCTACATTCAAAATTCATTCGTAATGTTGTATCAATTACACGTAATTAAATTTAATATTATTACTTATTTAGCATAGACTGAGAAAGATGGTTTAAAAATTAATAATCCATAAATATCAGCATAATCATACGTGTGTTTAACAAAATGTTGACCCGGGGCGGCGCTAATTAATCCTCTGTACGCAGCGCGGGTAATATTTCGCAATCATCGCCGCCATATTTATTATTTAAATTGAACAAATGAACGAGTGAACGCACACATTTCTACAATTTTGATATTTGTGATTAATTGATGGCGGTAATCAGGTGGCTTTGTGCAATCGTGTCTAATTAATGAATTGTACAATTTGTTGCGGAAATGTGAGAAATATCAGTTTGTTAAATATTTCTTACCGGATGAAGGTCCTGGGCGAGAGGTTGGTACCTAACGCCAATATCAGAATGGGGACACTGACTAAAAAGGTAGGTCTTTATATTTCGTGATATACAGTAAATTGTATAATATATCAAACAGTAACTATCCGAGCAACATTCACCCAGTCTTGGGGCATCTACAGTCGTATTTCAAGTTGTATTAGCGAATCCATTCAGAGTTTGTAGATTAACTTTTAACAAACCAAGGTGCCGAGTGTAAACTCAATTGCTCACAGCTATCTTACAGTATTTTTACACTCGGCTAACTCTTAAATGAAGTTGAACTAGAAAACTTTACTGTAATAAAGAAGTTACTACTTTTCCCAGCAAAGTTTGAAAGTTGTATGAAGAAAATGACATGGTTCATTAATGTCAATATGATACTTTAAGAAAGACAGCTCTAAATGTACTTTCCACTGTAGCACCCAGTACCAACCCCACTGGACCACCGTACCGTACCACCTTCGTAGATGATGATCAGTGAACGTCTGAGAAGAAAAACCTAATACTCCACAACCATACCGAAACCAGGTAAAAGAAGAAAACAAACGAACTTAGTTATAGCCTTGTGTAAAGCATCTTGTTAGCTTCTTGTTAAATGACTGGGTACAGAGTTGTTTTGTATTTGTTGGTGCAAACAATATTATCTCAATTATTTAAATTAACTACAAAAATATGCCCCGAGTCGCTGTATCTCGTGATCTGCATTGTTTGTTTTCATGTGCAATTTAAAAATCGGTACGACTTTAATATTCTTATTTGCATTTGCTTGGTAATTACTTTCAATTTCAATAAGTATACAGAAGGTCGTTCTACGTCTTCTTTCCAATTATTTTCCATAAAACAACAAAAGTTTTCAAGTCCTACGTCGTGCTCTCCCGAACTTTTTATATATTATAGACCCTTAGATTTATATTTAAGACCCTTTTGTAAAAATTTCGTTCAAAAGTTCGCAATACCCAAATCGGGTTTTCGTAACTGCAAACCCTAATGGGGTATCGGTATTCTTTTTCTGGTTTGCAAATCATAATTACCGTTTACTTGGCTCCGTCCGTACTTCAGCTCCGTCCCCCAATCTGAGCGGTCTGCGGCGCCGCGGGCGACGCGAGTTTACTCTTACTAAGATTTGTGGGAATAGTTGTTAGGGTACAAATAAAGAGGGTTTCGTTGTAATCATTAGGAGTTGCGGTTTGTGATTGTTTGTTTAGTATTTACTTAATCATTACTCGTTATAGCTTTAAAATGACGATTAGCTCAGGGATCATAGTACATAATGTCCAATTCCTTCAATTACCTATATCAGGTACGATGTTGTAACTAGTAATTATAATTTTATTTTTCGGTTATAAACGGTTCTGTGAAACCAATATTCACTGTATCATCCATAACAAAACCGTATGTACATAGTTTAAAAAAAGTTGGAGATCACTTGACTTTTTTTATAAAAGTATTAAACTTTTTCCGGTGTGTGTACAACAGAACATCCTAACAGATGATTTGGTATGTCCGTATCACCCGCGGCGAAAGTGCACAGCAAACAAAACAACACAGTGATTGCTGGCTCAGATGATATGATTGCATGATCCACAACTTGTGGTTCAACGTACAACAGTTAATGTTGTGGGCCTAGGAGAGAGCCCTGCGGCACTCCGCTTCAAAACTTTACCCGGCTAATGCCTGTAAACTGATTCGGGTAGCTACGGGGAATCTTCGCATGATATTTTATATTTTAACGAAAATAGGGATAAGTTTGTTGCCTCTGGCTTTTAACTGACGGTAACGATATACTCTTTAAAGTTGAACAGCCATAACTAGAAATAACGATTGCTTACCACCGATATCATTATAGTACCCACGACATGAGAGAGATACCGTGAGAAAGTTTTTTTTAGCATTCAGTTACACTGCTAGGAGCATGTCTACACTCTTTCCATAGGGTTATCTATGAAAATTACTGAATTGATAATGAAAACTTTCACAATCTAATACTCGTCACTAACAAAACAACAAACTTACTCTAAATAAGTGAACTAAGCAAGCTGGTACTGATGCTATCAGCCACAGAAATAACATATCTGAAACCACTTATAAACAAAGTAAGCTCGACGTCTTAAGCTCGGAAGAAAATTGCTGTATCCAGGATATTTACGCGAGACCAACACAAACTGCAGAATTTATTGTATAAATAACAACAGCAGACTATTTTGCCTGAGGCTTGACACGTGCTATAAAAGCTCTTCGGATTCAAAGCAAATAAAGTTAACAAAGCATTGCTGTTTATTTTAATAAAATTGGAGTGGAGAAAAACGTAGTGAACATAAAATAGGTAAAGTATGTTGCTAGCTTAGTTTTATTATGTAATAGTCATGTGAGACCGCCGCTAGATGAGAATCCTACTAATATTATAAATGCGAAAGTTTGTGAGTGTGGATGTATGTATGTTTGTTACACCTTCACGCAAGGATTTGGATGAAATTTGGAACACAGATAGATTATAACCGGGATTAACATATAGGATACTTTTTAAGCCGATAATCCCGAAATTTTTGCTAAGTTAAAATACTACGCGGATGAAGTCGCGGGGCACAGCTAGTGAGATATATAAGGATGATATTGCAACAAAATTCCAAATACAGTTGGTAGAGGGGTGGATTTTTATAAAAGGGGTGAGGTTATACACAGCCGTAAAGGATATTTCTTAATAACTTTATTAACTAAAGTGTTAATGAAATTCATTTGATCTCAAAATTACTTGTCAAAGTGTTTAGGTTCAGTAAATCAAGTAGTACATAAACTGTCGTATTCGACAGAATCGATTGTAGCCGATTAAACTTTAAATAGCATTAAGCAAATCAAATTACACCAGTTAATTGCTAACTTAATGAGTTTTCGGACAAAACAGTACCATTTAACACGTCCATTTTTTTAAGCCCTCTAAGTAATGAAGTTTCGAGATTAAAACAATTTGGTCTCTACTAAAAAGCTTTGCTAATCAAAACCGTCGACTTACAAAAAGTATTCCACATGAATTTAATCCTTACTGAGTGGGTGGAAGAAGCTAAAATTCTGTGGGCCGGCGGTAAAATTAATGTTGTAGATGAAAACATGCCGGTTCTATTAAGCTGCTGTCGTAAAAATGGATAATGTTCAGTGCAAAGGGAATACTGAGAAACAAGGTTACTTTTTCAATTAGAAAACAGTTAAGATTAGGCCTTTGTTCTCTATTACTTCGGAATAGAGTTTATAATTAAAACTCTTTACATCTCCCCACAGGAAACTTTGTTGCTTTGTAACAATGAAAGCACTGAGTTCTGTGAAAGTAAATTCATGTATCGATTGTTTTATGTCTGTAGTGTTACTGTGTAGACGGAATCGTGTAAAAAGATTTTGCACCAAATTTATTTAGACATCTAACTAATTTAGTTTAATAATTTGGTAGTAATTTAATTTATACAATTTTGAAAATCTTGTAACTTACGAGTCTAGAAAAGACATATAAATTCAGAGCCTATCCATAGCCCCGTCAAGTTAATGTACTTAGACAATATTACATGTGTTTAAATATTATAATTTAAACACATGTAATAAATAAATAAAAAATTGAACTTCAGTAATCAACTAAATATGAATGTCACGCTTATAAAGAATAACCTTATTCATATACGAAACTGTACACCCAAAATCTCAATTCAAGAACAAACCAAACCAATTTGCTTACAAAATAAACGCAAGCCAAAGTTAGAAATACTTCACGCATTCCCGCTCGGTGATCCGGAGACAGGAATCGAATAAAAATAAACGGAGAACAATCGAACGAGCTCGATAGCCGACTCATTGTAAATCCTCCGGAGCCGGACGACAACATTGTTTTTTTGAGTTGAGAATCTTCATCCGACGCTTGAATGGATGCTGTTTCCGAATGAGCGAGGACCAACTGGTTTCCGACCAAAATTCAATGGTGATCGTAAAATGTCCGGTAAAGCAAATACGGGAATCTGTCGTCGAGACATCAAAGTACAGCTGATTGTAGAGATAGCGCTGATCGTAAATGTTGAGGAAAATCTTCTTTTATCAGTAAAAGAGAAAGATTATTTCAAAAAGGATTTCTCAAAAGTGTTTACAAATTTGTTAAGATTGAATAATCATTCTTCTTACTTCATATGTTTGTCATAAATGAAAAAACAATTCAAACGGTTGTGACTTATCTTCACATATCACTTTGAAATAAGTACTCATCCTATTCTTAAAATATTAAAAGTATTTAACCCTTTCTATAGAAAAGTTAATCTTAAAAGCAAGGAATAAAATAAGGTAAACAAATTAAAAACACCGAAAATATCCTTCTCAATATAGGTAACAATAAAAAAACAAAGCAAAAAAATAACGAAACGGTAATTGCTTTTAAAGCACTCGATACAACGGTAACGTTTTAATTGTGAGCGTTTAAGCGATATCTGATCGGTCGTTAAATGCGATGGACAAAGCCATCGGACAGTTTATTGAGCCACCCTTCCTTGGGATTACTTTTAAAATCCGAGATGCTGCAAGATAAGTATTTTTGGTGGTTACATTTTGTTCCTCCTCTTCCCGAATGTAGTATCAGGCTAGGCTTTCAATCTAATTATCATGGAGAAACAATTTTCTAAAATTTTAAGATTCTGATTGTTTGTAATATCTGTCTAGAACAGGTAAGTTCAAGGCTTCTAATCATGGCAAACCAAGTATGTTTTTTAATGAAGATAAATTAGATTAGATAACAAAATAAAGTATTCTATAGCTTTTATTGGAAAATTACAAGCGGTCTTCAATCGCGGCCCACAGTCGACCGTGCAGCATCGCACGCGCATTCAAAAAAGCCACAAAAAACAGATCCCGTTATTGTTTGATATGCAGAGTCTCGCTCATTTAGCTGAATCCACGAAAGTATTGTTTTACTTTTATTCATTCCAGAAATCGCTTATATACGAATATTGCATTCATTTGGTGAAACAAGTGCATGTTAAATACTTTGCTTATATGTAGAAATGTACGTCAGTAAGGTAGAGATTGTGTAATCACACTTCCCAATAATGTATCTCTTTAATAACAACACGATTGCCTTTTATTTCATTCTGTAATGGGTTTGGAGCTTTGAAAGAAGTTAAACTACACACACACAAGTCATCTTCATCACTTTTTGTGTGACTATAACTACAATCAATATGAACCCGCAAGGACCGTAAACACGGTAACAGACAACTAATCAAAGGCACGCATCTCGGAACGTCGGCGGCTCTCAGATAATGGTTAAATTACAGAAAACATGACAACACAATTTGTTATGGAGATCTCAGTGGCCTGGCAACCGGGACCCACGGGGTCCGGATAGTCCAGAGTTTTCAAATGTATGGTAAAAGCCTTTGACTGCAGATGTGGTGATATAGATGTGGATTTCACAGGAACGTAGGAGCTCATCTGATGCTTAATTTAAAAACTGTTGGGTAGGTCTAAAGTAATTGTGGTAAAGGTATGTTTGATATTCAATGTAGTCATGGAAGGAGATAATTTTTTTTAAGATTTGTCCATGGAGGTGCTCGAAAGTTTTATGTTACACTAGCTGAGCCCGCGACTTCGTCCGCGTGGAATTTAACAGCCCGCTCCCGCGTTCTGAGCCCGCGCGATAGGACCCATTTTTTTAAATTTTGTTTTTCTAAAATAAAAGTGGCCTAAGTTACTGCTTATAACAACAGCTATGTACCAGTGAAAGTCCCGTCAAAATCGGTCCAGCCGTTTTGGAGATTACCCGGAACAAACACACAGACAGACAAAAATTTTATAAATCGCATTTTTGTTATAGGTGTCGTATGTACTTTCATATGCATTTAGTGAAAAGGTGTTATTTTGATATTACAAACAGACACTCCAATTTTATTTATTTGTATAGATTAATATCTTTAGTTCCTCGAAATTATTAAGTAAATACAAACGACTTCCTTATCCAATCTTGTCAGTATCCGCGGTCCGCCACCTCGGGGTCCGGTTTCTAATTGCAGGGAGTTCCTTAATTGAAAGTTATTGAATTAGGATCACGCCCCACACGACTTACCGGACGCACGGGCATGCCCACAGATGTTATTGTGTACGGTCGCCTTTTAATATGGATTTATTTTAGATGGAAGAGCACTCTTCATGTTTTATCACGTGTCTTGATAATAAACTCATTAACCTAATGACTGTGTTATTTTTTCATCATAATTCTTAGACATAATCTCAGTTATCTACCTAACGATGTATAGATTTTGTGTTGATTTGATTTCATACTAACTTATAATCATTTCGTGGTTTTACTGATTATTGTGTAACTTGCGAAGGTTTTGACTTACCTGTAACAAAATAAGAAATAGTTACTTACATTTTGTGGATAAAAATAATATTGTGACTGACTCCATAACACGTAGACGAGATAAAAGCTTTATTACATTTTGTGATTTAGACAAGCCAAGCCAAAGAAGCCAAGTCTACATATGGTTCAGCAGTAAGATGTAATGAAATCTGCAAGTGTTCACTAATGAGTTCCTACACGGTTTACTGAAACAATATTTGTATCAGTACCTACAATTTGGTGACTTTTTGTCGCTCTTAAATTTCCCACGAACAAAACCACAGCCACAAGCTAATAAATATAATTCCGGGCATTTCCAGTTGTGGAACAAACATAAACAATATTTGTCCGCCCATACAGCGGACGTATAACCATTTGCGGTTCGCATTTTTCAATTTCCCAGGACGCCACATATCAACAAATTCCAATGTTGTCACACATGGACCGCCGATATTATTGTTTGTGGAATCGATGCTGGATCGGTTGGTATCAGTCGAATTTCCATTAAAACTGTATTTTAGCACTGTTGTGCCAGGAATATGAAGAGATCTATAAATAGTTTAAATAATATTCTGAATGTCAAACGGCACAGGGTAAATTAAGTATCCGACAAATAGTCTTTCGTTCGCCTGGAATAATCCGAATGTAAGATTAAGAGGAAAAACGTTTTTTAATATGTTATACCTGTCTTTTAGAAATATTATCGCAATCGCAAACTTCTTGTTCCAAATTGTGTTTTAAAAGCAGTAAGATGAGAATCAAACTCGAACCTCCTATTCCAAGTAGAATGTTCAACTCAGCTATCACTTAAAACTGAACACGTGAAGGATTTTGGAAAATAAACGAGAAATGCAAAGTGAAATCCTGGCGGGAGTGGGATTGCGCCGGTCTTTTTGGCTTTATTTCAAAGGCGGGAACGGGTCCTATTGGATTCAGACACTTTTAACTGGATATTAAACCCTGCGGATTTTATGTAATTTTGTACCTTCGACAATCATGATTATGCAGAATGTTTTCATGAAACTTTAACTAAATCGTAAATTATGTGAAAAGCACATGCTATTTCCATGCTTCCTTTCAAAATTGAAATCGATTAATGAGGGCAATGATTTTTTAGCGGCGGTGTCACTTCGGTGTGGGCTGACATTGACACTTGACAGATCTCTTTGCGCAGAAATGCTTACACTAATGTAATCCTACTAATATTATAAATGCGAAAGTTTGTGAGTTTGTTACTTCTTCACGCAAAAACTACTGAACGGATTTGGATGAAATTTGGAACACAGATAGATTATAACCGGGATTAACATATAGGATACTTTTTAACCCAATAATCCAATACTACGCGGATGAAGTCGCGGGGCACAGCTAGTAGCTAATAAATAGGTAGTCAAATTCGAAATTGATTTGAAGGTTTTTCCAAGAACACAAAATAGCGTCGACGCCGTCTTCGAAAGATACAATGTGGCCAATGTTACTGGAAATATGTGTGGTATTCCATGTTGTGGTTCCGTGTTAGAAGGATAATCTATTAAAATTACAGTACTTTGAAGTGATCGAATTGATTAAATGTAAGGTTGGTGTACATTGAATGGTGTGTCCAGGTATTCCGCGCGTGGTGAAAGAACTGAAAAATTTTCGCCGCGCTTTATAAAATCTATGGACCTCACTATAATTTGTATTAGTAATGACACTGACAGGAGTGAAGTGACAGATAACGTCAGCTCAGTCCAACTAAGCGCCATCTGGTGAGCTGAAATTTCCTATCCCTCATTTATTAATTACTAGCGGTGATTTGAGGATTTTAAATGATGAATTTAAATTTTCATAGGTAATGCAAAGCCCAAATCCCTCAATTGGCGCAAATCGCTCTTGAGCTGAGTATCAGTCGAAAATTACATGCAGTCAGTACCGCTTTGCCTCCGAAAATGCAATTTCGTAACTTAGTAATGATTAAAGTGCATTTGTGCACATTAATATTCCGGTCGTTACGCGCATTGTGCGGCCAGTTCGGTAATCATGTCGCCGTATGTTGTCACAATTTGTCTGTAATTATGGATTCCAAAATGCATACGTGATTCAGGAGTAATGGTTCCAGTTTATTGTAAGCACGTTCCTTCCTGATTATGATAATGATAACAGTGGAATAAAGCACTTCTTGGACTTTGTGTTATGTTCTTCATACTACAGAATATTTTTGAAGAGTAATTATTTTATTGCAAACATAGGCTAGAAACTCGGCTATGAACAATACCTCTTCCGCGAGTACTGCGCTTGCTACTCGCAAGAGTTTTCGTAAATATATTTTTGTACAGAACACTGTACCTCGCTACTATCGGACATCTGAGGAACTAACAATGTTGGTCATACTTTACATAGACGTCGTAGCGTCAACCGACGTAAGAACGAATATTCAACGTACGAACGTAAGAACAGTAACTGGACAGTAACTTGGAGCGCAGAGCATAATCATATTAATATAAGAGAGCACCTAAGTACGTACTAGGATTTTACTACTGATAATAACACTTACGAATTGATATTAGCTCATGATTCAGTTCACACGACTACGAGTGGCCAGTCAGGCTAATGATAAACTTGTCATACTATTAATTTGTCATACTGTCAGCGCTGTTGTGTGACGGCATGCGAGTTAGAACCTCAAGAGTTCATCGTCCTATTACAGGCTAATTTCAAAAAGAACTGGGGCCCAACTCTGTTAACGTACGTCAAGACTGACGTATCGCGTGTCTGAATACGTCAGTTTCGTCAGTTTTTCTATGGAAAATCTGTTGATTCAGAAATAATAGCTGCAGGATAACTACCAATCAATACCTTCCAAAACAGAAAGGCACTATCGGACAGCTGTTTTACTACATGCCTCTACACTCTCATGACTTGCGACTCTCTCGGTGCCCTTTCCGTATTCGCTAATGACAGGTGGAATGTATACTCAATGACATCGCAGTTCAAGCTACAAACACACATTAATATTAAAATACTAATGTGCATGTAAATATCATAGAGAATATAACATAACGTTGTAAATATGTGCCGTAAAAAGCCATTTCCTCCGTAGAAATGTAGATAAGATAGCCTGTAGAGTTCATTTCTTAAGTTGCGAGTTGAGATCTTGTAATTACATTTAAATATAGAAGTCATGCTTTCAATACGACGACTTGGCGATCGCTTGGCGCAGTGGTTCGAGCGTAGGCCGCGCAGCTCACTACACATAGTGGTTGCGGGTTCGATTCCCGCCAGGGCAAATTTCAGAAATGGCCTTTTCGAAATTTACCCTGGTCTGGGTGTCACTGGGATCGCCCCTAGTCCATTATACGGCACCCATAGTACAAGCGTAGCTTAGTTTAGGACCATACAGTTGGTGTGTCAGTCTGGCGATATTTATTCATTTAATATTAAGGAAGCATATTTTGTTAGCTTATATCAACGTCCTTGTCACTCACATACTTGAGAAGCAATCAGCTATGAACCCAACGATATAATAACATTACAACAACAACAAGAAGCTAACAGCATCAGTCAGCGGTAAGCCCGCTTGTCTCGTGGCCCTCCATTTTGTTGTTAAACAGTGCGGAAACCCCATAATGAGCCTGTAATTGTGCCTTTGGACATCTTTCGCGTCGTTACATCCGTCATTAGTGCAACGGAACGACAACAAACATATTTTTTATTGGTGGTTACGTCAGTAAATATAGATATAAACCAATGTTTTTCTTTTCGTTTATGTTTGTTTTTCTTTTTAATGATAAAGTTATTCTCTTCGCTCATTACGATAAACGTGCAAATAACATGCAAACTTTTGTACACCTTGAACGTTACCGAATGCTATTTTGACAGCGATACCATTATGACCTGACGACAGAAGACTGGAATAAAATTCGACTACTCAGGGTGACCGTTCACTTGGCTGTGCTACGAAGCGGGTCGGCCCGCTTCAGCCCAAGGATCGCTTAATTTCCTCAGCTTCATCCTGCTTAGCTCAAGTTGTCAGGAAATTAAGCAAATTGACAGCCAAGAGAACGGTTACCCTAATGGTCCAGCAAAAACAAACTAAGAATAACATAAATTAGGCTTTATTTTGTGCTCCTCTCGCCTCTTTGAGGCTACATAATAAATATAGACTACGCAGCAGCTGATCACAATGGGATAAGGTTAGGAAGCTGGGAACAAAAATAATATCTTTCAGATTTTCCTAGCTAGACCCAAACATAATAAAATATATTATTGCATGCAACTTAGAAAGCGACCACTAAAGTTAACTCATTCACTCAGGTCATCAAGAGTTAAGTTAAATTGAATGCAGAGGAAACCTGGGTTAAACGGAACACTATTAACTGCACCCCGATTGAGGCGAGTTAGTAAATATCGATTAACTTAGCATACGTAGGTCTAATTAGCATTTAAACGAGGATATTAATTAAGGTTGGTCAACATAAGGGAGGAGATATGGGGCCAGCTGATATGACCGGACGCAGGCCCGGTAAGCTTGTAATATATTAAACAGATTTGCATTAATATCATAATAGTGTGACTATTTCTATTACACAGATTTTTACCTTTACCATACTACTATATCATATAATATAACTTTGTATCATGTTTTCTTTTTAATATCAGGCTTATGACTAGTATAGTGACAACGACTGATTAAGTTTAATCTATCTGGGCCTTTAGTAAGGGTTATGAGTTTTGTCCGTATTTCAATGCCATCGACTGATTTTTTTCATTTCTTTACCAATAAAGATCACGTTTCTGCTAAAGGCGCTGCTGTAAAATGCTGTGTAGAAAATATATAAAGACTCGAATACTAAATCTTTTGATACTATCAAAACTCGTACTACCCCCTGAACAATTACAAAATCAAATTTCTTCGTACCTAACTAAGGGAGTTAGTTATACATATCCCAATTGGATACGAAAGTAAAGAAACATTTTTTTATTTACCTAAATATATTTTCAGATGGCTGTCTAAAAATACTCCAGTTATAACTAACCCGACTTTCCCCACGTCAGAATCTTACTAATTGCTGAACGCTTTCCATCTAAACATGTTAGTTTATTCGCTTGTTTGCTGCTACCGGCCTGCGCGGGCGCATAAATATAGCAGTTTACAAACTAAGTGCGGGTCCACTTATCAACAATATGATCAAACTGTGCTTTGCTTGTTGTGGCTTAGTGCTTTAGCGCACGGCACCATGTTGAACATGGGTTTATTGTTTGTAAATATGAATTAGGATTTAGCTGTTTAATTTCCACTGTTAAGTTCAAGATCCGCGCAGAGTATATTTAGACTATATATAGTCGTTTAGGCACTAAGTAGCGAAAGTTCATAAATCCTAAACAATACCCGAAGTGCAAGTTCTCACGTAAGCTAACCGTGTAATTAGTTTATAGCCCACGCCCGCTAGGGGCGCTGTTCAATTTACCATACAAATGACAAATTTGCAAAAATTTAAGATCTGTATTTTGGTCTTAGGGTAACAGGAATACGAGTCAATCATTAATATTTTAGTCTCAAGTACGGGCTAAGAAGATCTAGGAACAATTCAGACAAGAATAACCACTGAAGAATTACTTAGGTACCTATATCTTTTTATCCAACAAATGTTCGCATCTACAATAGACTCAAATAACCAACAAAATACGCATTAATAACTGTATACCGACTGTGTAGTCAAAGGATTACAGAGTAGTGAAATGAAAATCGCACATCACATATTCTGACGAGAAAATCTGTGTCTGGAACATCAAACACCGACTGGGTGGTGTTCAGGAGGATTTAACAACATGGTATTTAATCTCGGGGAGAGCGCACTGGGTTCCAGATAGGATGCGATATTATGAATGTAAGGGGATTGCGGTATGGTTCCAGTACAATAATGGAACTAGATTTTGATGAACAGATTATGTAATGTCGTTTTGGTACAGTGAACCAGTGGTTTAAATAAGCTATACTTGTAGTTCATGCATTCTATGTATTTCTGAACGGAGACTTGCGTCACACCTTTTAAGAGTTTGGTTATTTTTTTACTTTTAATTTAACTATTAAGGCTAAAGCGCCCATCTAGCCCGCGATATTCAATTTTTTTGAGTTCTTTTAGAAATTTTTCAAAATTTGACAATAATAAAAGAAAAATTTTGTAATTCGCGAAAAAGACCGTGTGCAGTGCATTTATTAATATATCCAACTTACTCTAAAACATTTCAAGAACGACAGCTATCCAGATGATCTGGCATTTTTTGTATATTTAGTCATTTACTAGTATCATATCCACCGTGATAATATTTAGAGTAAAATAAATGTATTAATAAACGCACTGCAGACTGTGTTTTTCGCAAATCACAAAATGCTGTCTTAAATGTTTTCAGATTTTGGATAAACTATAAAAATACTCGAAAATTTTGAATTTCGCGGGCTAGACAGGCGCCTTCACCTTAAACATTAGGTAGTGCTAAAAATCTTGAAATATTACATTTAGAAGGTATCTTTTGGAATAACATTTCACAATTTGTTATTTTCACCTGGCCATCCTATAAAGCGAGTTTATTCAAGTTGGTTGGTCGTGCGTGTTCAACATCATGTTGGGTTGTGTACGCGGGCACTTACAAGGATTTATTATAACTTATGTGTGACACCTGTTGACACTGATCGCGATATTAATTCTCGTGTTTGAGCACTGGTTTATTTTAAAGCCCCGCTGGAGTTTCGTATCGTAATAAAATGTAAAACATGCTGTATTCAGTCACCGTGCTTTATTTAGCGCGAGCTAAATATAAACTGTGAGAATGTTAGCATCGTTTCAAATGTCACTTTTTATAATCGTCAATGATTTTGATGATTGTGTATCTCGTTCGGTGGTTGTTATATTAAAAGCTAGCTGAGTCCGCGACTTCGTCCGCGTGGAATTTTATTTAACAAAAAAGCCCGCTCCCGCGTTCTGAGCCACGCGACAGGAACCATTTTTTAAAATTTTGGTATTCTAAAATAAAAGTAGCCTAAGTTACTGCTTATAACAAAAGCTATCTGCCAGTGAAAGTCCTGTTAAAATCGGTCCAGCCGTTTCGGAGATTACCCGGAACAAACACACAGACAGACAGACAAAAAAAATTACATCGCGTTTTTGTTATAGGTGTCGTATGTACATACTTTCATTTGCATTTAGTGAAAAGGTGTTATTTTGATATTACAAACAGACACTCCAATTTTATTTATTTGTATAGATATGTAAGTAGCATTAATAATGAAAACCATTTATTTATTTGTATAGATATGTAAGTAGCATTAATAATGAAAACCAACATTTAAGACAAATATCAAAGGTAGGTGATAAATCTAAAATCTATGCTAATGTAAAACTTTTTTAGTGATTTGGGACACTAAGGTTTTTCTTTTGGATATGTTTTTTACAATTCATGAATATTTAACCATGGTTCAATTATCAACTATCACGTAATTAATAAGTTTTTATTTTATTTTTTTGCAGGAACTTCGAGAAAACTTCAGAAATGAAAGGTTCTTCTCAGGCCACCCACATACTTCACTGTCTCTTTACTCTCTTTACTACCTACCGCCCATAAAGAAAAAGGTACCTACTTACTTACTATATTTTTTATAAATCGAACAAACTTAGCAAATGAACCAAAAAAAACACAAATTAAAATTGACAGGCATTAAACCATGTTTGTGCTCGTTGCTTCGCAGATACAAGTTTTTTCTACGATGTATTTAATATCTGTAATTTCCCGCCTCGTTAGACAGATTACGATATGTATACCGACATGAACTACCTATAATTGGTAGTACTTTCATAGGTACTTTTTATGTGTAATAGCTCTCTTACAATTAATTTCTAAGTTTTTTGTTGTTATTGCAAATATTTTTTTGGCAATTTTATGACCTCGGTCCGGTTGGAGATTTAGTTAAACAATTAACATTAAAAATAAGTAGGTAATAACTTACATGTATACTTTATAGCATTATTACACATGCAAAAAAAACGTTTAAACTACTATTTCGATGATACAATTTGCTACAGCTTGTTTTATGAAAATAATAATAATAGATATCGCCAGACTAAGACACCAACTGTATGGTCCCAAACTAAGCAACGCTTGTACTATGCATACCGTACAATGGACTGGGGGCGATCCCAGTGACACCTAGACCTGGACAAATTTCCAAAAAGGCCATTTCCGAAATTTGCCCCGACGGGATTCAAACCCGCAACCACCCGGTGCATTCAGACGAGCGGCCTATACGCTCGTCGAATAATGACATGAATACGTAACTAGAACAGAAAAAATACACTTAAAAAGTTTGAACACTTAAACCCGCACGTGTAACCCCGACCTAACACTCAAAAGTGTCAAATGACATCACATCGACAAAATGAAATCATAAAACGCGCGGCCGACAGACAGATTCACCGCGCGATACCGCGAGGCCGCGCCGCAACGCGATTAATTGCCGCGATAACGCGCGACCGGCCGTGTACCCTCCCCTTTAGGATTATTTTTGTATAATTCCACTTGTATTCATTTATGTACGTCACCTTTTGAGCAATGACGTAGATGAGGGGGTAAGGAATGAATGACGTATATATATTTTTTAATTGTACTAGCAAAGTGAGTTTATCACATTAGGTAGGTTTCCCAGAAGCCCCTCCAGCTAAGCTAATGCTTGTTAGGAGTTGGCTCACGTCAATAGTTTATCAGAATCAGAATCAGAATCATTTATTTGTAATTGTTTAATGGCTAGGATGGGGATCGAACCCGGAACTCCTCAGCTACTAGGGCGGCCACTCTAACCATTAGTCTATTGACGCCTAATTGGTGGTATAATGCGAAGTATAATAGGAATATGCTGTAAAATTACAAATTACAACTACCCACTTCTCTTGTATAAATGTCACTACCTATTATCGGAAAACGCTCTTAGCAATATGCGCTAATACTTTGTGGCCACTTTTCAGTTGAGTCATATATTTCATTTGACGTTTCGAGTTGAATTATTTAGTTGCGTAACTTCAGAACAACCGTTGATACCTAAACCTGTTGTTAAAAGATTCCTCCAAAAGATTCAGGTCGCATTGCTTCAGTTCCAAATTCAATTTTTGACAGTTATTTTAATTAATATAAATTAATCATAATTACTTATGGGCGTCCTATCCTACTCAGTACTTTACCTGCAGGTACTTACTACTTTACATCAATAAATTTTGTAGGAAAGTCCATAAAACATGTCTTGTCGACACGCTAGCAACACGGACAAACAAAGTTCAATATAACGCTTTGATCAAATCACGCCGGTCGACGCATCAAAGGCGGTCTATTTATAGAAATGCATCGATTGATCGATTCCGCGATCGGACGGAACTCGATTCTATTCTCGTAGCGATTCTGAGTAGGTACGTGAAATTGTATGTTATCGTTTTCATACAAGAAAGTCGGCAAAGAAGAGTACGACCAGCCTGATGTTAAGCAGTATGAACTGCAGTCTACATCTTGTGTCTACCAAAGCTGTCAACCACATCCCCAGTAATACCTACCTAAAAACTGAATTTTCAATTTTTTACTTAACTTTCATTTTGAAGGGGAAGTAATTTATCTAATCTTAAAGGTTTAACAAAATTGGCTTGTGCAATACTTTTCAATATCTCCACAAATAGCTATACTAAAGTAAGATTTAAAAGGCGCTCCAAAATTTTATCAAAGTGAAAAATTGTTATTTAATGCAGCAGGTTTTTGCAGAATGCATCCTCTTCGCGCGCGCACGCCATCAATCACGCGATGAAAAAGAATATTTTTAAAAAGCAAACAAAAACGGCGCGTAACTGACTTGAACTTTTTAATGTGCAGGCACGGGTAATGATGTATTTTATGCCGGTTAACGAATGTTTAATGCGCGTGTATTTTTTATCTTTTTACGATATCCGATACGGGCGAGTATCGACTACCTAATTGACCGAAAACTTGATGTAGGTATGTTATTTTCATTTTATTATTTATACAACGTATATACTTAAATATCGTTCAATCTTCACATAAAGCTTTTAAACTGCCTCTACTTAAAAATACTTCAAATTCCTATAGCCTCATGAAGACAATAACATTTTATTATTTAATATAATATACCTAGCTAGCAAACATGCGTTCAACCCGCTTGATGTAAAAAGTTACCGTAACCTATGGAAACTTGCAATACCAAAGGCATTGCTCGCTCGTTGCTGAACTGGAGGAGGGGTATTAGGGTTCCTGCTCTCTCACACATTGCACGAAACACAGCTATAATAGATACTTTACGCCGATCTATATCAGTAAGAGGCTTAGTTAGGAACTAACCTTTCATGTAGGTAGTAAGAAAATATGTCCGAAGGCTTAGTACGAGTTTTAACAGAATCAAATATCGATCACGAGATCGAATCGTTCAACACAAACGGTATATCGTGCAGCTGCACTAGTGAATGTGTAGTGACAGAAACTTGAATTCTCTCAATTCTACACTATGATGCATCCACAAACTAAACTACAGACCAGACGTCCTTCTATCCCGATACAAAATTAACTCCACAGAGGCACCGTCGCATTTAGCCCCGTGTTTATGCTCCGATCTTTATAGGGTGCTAATGACACGACGCACGCGCAGCGCCTGCGCAGCGATGCACCTATAACTTATAAATAACGTGAGAATTATTGTGGGATGGGTCATTAATATGGTGACTTCATTTGTGAAGGGCTGCCTCTGAAGGCAGTCGAAAAGCTTCTGAGCATCCAGCCAGGGCCCTAACCACGCTACTTCACACAAGAACCACAAGCTTCACGATTTCTACTGACATTGATATGGTATGGTGTCAGCAAAACATCAAAAGCGGAGCGTTTGAAACGTAATCGCGAGCGTTTGCTTTTCTATTACGATTTGAGTAGCTAGTGTGGTTAGGGCCCAGGACTACTGATCCTCGAATGACGTCATCCAGAAAGAACAAATACCATTTATGTTTGGTAGCGAGTTATTGTGTCTGTTATCGGAAACCAATTGAAGAGGTGATTAGGATACTGTGTGGCATTTTAAGTTTTTCTTTCCTATTGGAAATCTTTCCGCAGTTGTTTTGTTAAGACTATCACTCGTCATCATAAGCTATTTCGTATCTTTGCCCAATAAGTATGTTCTAATAGGCTTCTGGCATCTGGATTGGTTGACGGAGTGGGACTTACAGGACTAATAATAAAGCAATAGCTTCATATTGTTAAATCTTTAAAAATATTGTAGTTAGAATTCTAATACCGCCCTGTCTAGAAATTTCAGTTGAAGACCCTGCCTTTAGTCGCAAATCCAACATGTACAGTTTTGGTTTCCCGCCAAACAATTAGACAAATCCCATTCCAAAGATGGCGACGTACACTGCGTGCCCAACGACACTGTACAATGTTAATGTATCGGGTTGATGACAGATTTAATGGCATCAAGTGTACACGGTATTTGTTCTATTCTCTTGAGAATTTGTTGATCGTTTTTGAAGATATTTTGAAGTTCATTAATATAATATCTCTAACCGCGTGGTCCAAATGTATAGTCGCAAGAAAATAGTGCGTTTGTGTGATATGACGCGCTATTTTTTGTTTGGGCAAACACGGAATTTTGTCTTAGTAAGTTACAGTTAGTTTTTGGTAGTTACGAGTACATATAGCATTTTCCGTTGAGCGATAGAGTTTGGTCGTCTCTACGTATAAAAGTTTGTTTTGTGTAATCAATATTCCCTAAAGATAATTCTCCTTATGTACTTATATCAAGCAGATATAGGTTGAATTACCTTGATTGAAGCACAGTTTTTATTTGAAATACAATTTAAATAGATAAACATATAAGTATGTAATTCTCGTTTTTCAATCGAATGGATCTATACCCCATACAAATCACGTTTTCCATCAAATACCAAGACCCTCATAAGCGACATACATTCCATTCCGAAACATGGTTAAACGACATCCATTTCCCCTTTCACCCCCAAATATTCAATAACTCAATCCGTGCACCATTACTGGGGTCATTTAATAACCGTTGGGTCCGCTCGCGACCTCGGAATATGGGGAAGGGATTTTAAAAGGACCCTTAAGTAGCTACCTACTATTGACCACTTTAGATTATATAAAATATATACTAAGTACATAATTTGAATTATACAAACATAGCAGGGTTCCGTACTCAAAGGGTGTAATCGGAGCACTATAGCTGTGCCAACTTTATCCGTCCGTCCGTCCGTCCGTACGATGACTTTCGACTATCAGAAACTTGTAGCTTCTATTTTATTCTCTGCTGTCAATAAATAAGTATTGTCCATGAGTATTTTAAATTAAACGCACTATACATCAGTATATTATTAAACACCACCAGGAAGGACTACGAAATTCCAACAAGAATATAATATGAAAATAGGGGTGAAAAACTCCACGCGCACGGAGTCACAAGCATAAGTACTAAAAGAAAGTTGTTTCAACATAAAAAAATAACACGGCACAGCTCCAAACTCGGGAATTCGGCACATGACTAGAATGACACCTGTCAAAATACAAAACACACGGTGCCGCGGCTTAGGGCATAAGATGTAGCGATTTTATAAAGTTTGATGGACAGAACATGTTACAAGATATGTTGCTTGACTAAATACTACGTTCCAACGACAACCTTACCGAGAGTTTGCACCGGGGAAACATTCACATATTTGTGATGTTATTTATTCAATTTCTTGATATCAATAACAGAGACATGATGTTGTCACTGATGATGATGACGTTACAATGATTGATGATGATAAATCAGTGTAAATTACGTCAGTGTAAACTAGGTGTTTGATAACAATCGATGGTCGAGGCTGAAAATAGCAACCAGAGATGGTTCTGTTGGTTTCAAATTACGAGGATGCTAAATTTATCACACTTTGAGGTGCAGGTATTGCTGTCTTGAAATTTTAATTTGTTTACTAACTAAATTCGAACCATCAAGCGATACCCCCCGCGGCGCTTCACCTTATACATAAATTTCGTAGAACAACAGTAGGTATTACGAGCGAATTAATAAACTATGCGAGAAATATCCCGTAGATAATAAATATGGAGTGCTTACTTTATTTTTTTATTAAAGAACGGAGGCGACTTTTGCCATAATATAATGTTTTAAAAAGTTCATCTAATTTCGTCACGTCCATTACCCGCGTGCGTTCATGAATAGGACAGCACCTGTTCGCTCCGCCAGTCCCAGCGGTGTGTGGGACGTGTCGTGTCGTGGCCCGACCCTGGCGGCCCGGCGCGCGGCGGTACCCGTCGCGCCCGACACAGCAAAAACCCGGCTCGGAGGGAATTTCAACAACTTTTTTCTGTTATGTCAATGTCATTTTTTATGCTATACCTAAAAGGTAGCGAAATGTTATATACTTCGATATTAAGTAAGTCCTTATGTAACTAAAAGTACACGTAGGTACACCAGTACAATTTCAAAAAATCCTTCAAGCTTTTCTATTAAATTCGCATTAAACATATACATTTAAAATCTGCAACAGTCCCATCTTGCGTTATGGGGTTAAATCAAATACCGTTTAAAAATTTTCGCGGTTAAATATTTCATAAAGCCATAGAGGTTCTGAGCGTAGAGTTTATATCTATGAAAGTAGGCATTTTCATACCGTTCATTCTATGATTATTCAATCAGACAAGCAGCGGATAACATCTTATATCTCATTCTTACAATCAACATACCCATCATATAATTTGCCAGATCAAAACCAACCCTATATCATAACCCCGAATTAGCTGCGTACAGAATTGCGAGCGCGGTCTAAAAAACCCGAGCACCGTCGAGCGGAGCGGCGGCGGCGCGATTGTTTCTGCAGCAAAACAATGGGTTATTAGAGTTTTTGCCAATACAGTAATGACGATTGTCGGGCTGGTCATTGCGACCGGGCGAGCGGAACACGCGGAGGGTTAGCACAAACAATATTCTTTGAGAGTTCATCTTTGTCGATATTTCATGGGTTGCGGCCGCGTAAACTTTTAAGATATTTGGCCTACGTTATGCTAGAGCATACCTGACATCTGTTTATTATATAATAAGTTCAGCAGTTTTTGCGTGATGCACAGTCAAACTTACAACCAAAAACACTTTCACATTTATTTGCAAAAGTAAGAGTCACAACCGCGCCGAAGTATTGACCGAAATACCGACTACAAAATAAAACTTGGATGATGTCTAAAGAAATATTTATAATAATTAATCACGGAAAAAGATTATTGTGATCTAAACCACACCCTGTAGGTACTTTACATTCTATATTCAATATTTCCGTCCCATTTCAATATTTAAATCCAATAACTTACGAGCACAGTGCGTGCAGTTTTAAATAATGCAAATGGCCCTATGTTTATGGCGACAAGGCACACGTGGAACTGAATAAATTGTCGAGTGTGGTCTCAGACTCTCCCACATGCGATGAAAATTACATCGAGACATCTTGATACCTAGGATCTGAGTGGAAATAAAGCGCAAAATCTCAAATTATGCAAGCGTGTTTAAGCAATGATAAAATATATAAATAAATATTTTGGTCAGTGGTTTCAAATACTTGACTTAACCGTTGACTCGGTTGTGACGACAATAATTGATGACATCCTTTTTCACCGTAGACTGAGAACCATTTGCCAGTAAAGCAAGTTTCCGTTACAAACGATAATTTTCATATTCTAAGCAGTCAAAACAAAGTGTTGGGCTGGCAGTGACACTAGGGCCACATAAACCTCAAAAGTTAGCACTTAACTTTGTATGCCGTCTGTACAATGACGCGTCACAGTGATCATCACACTCATCACGAGGGTATTCCTGGCCGACAAGACAGCCGATTAGTACAGTTATTACCGCTGTCGGTCTGACATACCATCGTCTCTACTTAACTCGGCTCGACGGCTGATTTGACAAGTATAATCAGGATTGCAGTGCAAAAAGAATATTTTATAAGTATACCTACCTTTGTAGTCATTTTAGAGATACTGCACAGATAGCTTTTAAATATTCAATAAAAAATAATTTCGTATTGTCTTGTCTCTTTTGATCTGTGACGATGCTGTCTGCTTCAAACATTCAGGAAGAAGGAATTGAATCCGGGATCACTTGCCAACAAATTGAACTGTCCATTGTAAATATTGTAGTTGGAACGATATAGTATACTTAATTTGTTTTATAAACTAAACTAAACTAAGGACCAAAATATACTGCCGTCTTTGTCTCGGTCGTAATGCATTATTAAAAGAACAACGAGACATTTTTTATTAAAATAATGGTGCCGATTTTGTTGGTATTTAACTAAACTCAACTAAACTAACAGTATTATCATCGGTGTCATAACATAATACTTTTAGATGTGCCAAATTTAGTTGTGATTTGACGGCTACATAATTGGCACAATTAAATACCTACCTACACGAAAAACATAAATCGATAAAATTTGGTAGTATATACCTGCTTACCTAACTGGTTACTAGCAGGAAATCAGCAAAATATATATCGGTATTTACCTGTAAACAAAACAAAGTAGTTTATAAAATTTGCCAACCTACAGAGACATGTCCTCAGTCTAGTCACTGGTGGTTATAAATACAATCGATTCCCGGATCAGGCAAACGGCTTGGTATGCTCTAGGCCTGGGATCCATTCAGAAATAGGAAAATCAAACGTGCCCTTCATGCTAATTATGAGTTATGAGAAAAGCCATCCAATGTAGTGTTGCTTTGGGTTGATTTCACAATACAAACGACAAAATCATTACTGTAATTAGTAAACAATAATGCGGAGCGAATGTGGCGCCATCTGTGACCATCCAATTATATAGCCATCCATCATATGGGTACACTTTCGTTGAAATGAATACCTTATCATAAGAGCTCAGAGTTTGATTTCATTTGAGAACTGTAGCTCTGTTATTGTTACATTATTCTGTTGTCTTTGCAATTAAATCAATGCAGTTATGAACCATGTTACAAGAACATCAAGTTATTTTTCCTTTGTGATAATATTCGGTTATGAATGGCAATTTGATTGTAATTATATTGAAATTATCTGTAATAATGGAACAGTAATTGATGTTTGTTTTGTCATTTGTTATTCTTGATCCCGTTAATATTGGGAGATACAGTCAGTACTCATAAGGCGTACTCAAACCGACGCGGGCGAGTCTTTTGATTAATTAAACTAAGCGACCGAACAAATTTTTTACATCCTCGCCGCCCCGCCATATTTTGACAAAAAATACAAAAATACAACTCCCAATGTGTTTCACAAATAGGCTAAAATGAAATGGAGTCTATTTTTTCACATAAAACGAAAACGCGACAAATTAATGTCTTCCGAGTGGAGACCGCTCCGATGTGCAGGCGACGCCGCGCGCGCGACTAGTTGCGATGCTTTTGGTTCAAATGATTTATTTACACGATAGCTAATGTTTTTGATCATTTCCTATAGTCTTGTTGTTTTACTAACCTCTAAAATGTGTAGTAAGTAATGGAATTACAATTTCCGGTTAAAAGTTTTATTACTTTTCCTTTATTTTAATGTGATAGCCGATTGATTAATAACGCGTCTTGCGGTCACAAGGTCTTGGGTTCAATCCCTGGCCTTTGGGTTTTTCAAAATCTTTGTGCAAATCATAATTTCTATAATATGATTATCACATGATTATGGTGAAGGAAAACATTTGCGAGCAAACCTGCATGTCTTAGGAAATCTAACCAATTTTCGAAATCCGCAACCCGCACTGGGCCACCGTGGCGGATCACGGCCTGAATCCACCTTGCAGTGGGAGGGGCCCATGCCCAGGAGTGGGACGTCAAAAGGGCTCAATTATTATTTTGTATTATGCATAAATGTAGAATTCAGAACATACAGATGAAACTCATCTCAACCAATCAAGCCGTGTATCACCGCCTCCATTTGTTCCTCATAATTTGTTTACATCAGACAGTATGCAACTCCTTACGGCTGCTTTGGCGAACAGTAACCGGCTTGTTAAATTCGCAGCAACGATGCATTAGCCAGTTACATTGTTTACAATAACATATCAAGTTAACACTTGGTTTGACGGTGACGTTTTGTATGGCTAACATTTGGGTGAGCCTGGGTTATGTAGGCAGAGCATAATCGCGGGTTGTCCAAAATTTAGTGAGTGAAATTGTTGCAATTAGTATACTATTTAATTAAGATTCGAAAATCATTCGTCTAAATATTTATCGCATGGACTAGTGGCCAACTCTAGTGCCAGAGTTTTCAGGCCAGCCGAAGCCACCGACATGGCTTAACGACAGCGACAGCCGGACCCGGCAGCTTAACGTGTTATCCGAAGTACGAACGGAAGCGCTCAAAACACAATTCGTCGGGCATCTTGCAAAATCTGGTGATCCGATTATAACCCCTTAGCATGTCTGCCCCATTCATCATGTTTAAACCGATGAAAATTTAACGGTGTGCGAGCATAGACAATGAGTTAGTGAGACTACAAGATGGCGGACTCGAACCATAGAGTAGACGTAACGGCCCTTTGTTACAAAGCTGTTTATTACTCCTGGGATGAGTTAGTGAAATAAATGGTAGTGCAGGGCACTTCAAAGTTATTTTGTTGGGAAAATCTCATGTTTATTTCGCGGCACGTACTTGTATCCCAATCTAAGTGCAGTACAGTGTTGCAGTGCAACGGTTTACAGCAATAAACAATTTCAAACAAAGCAGGGTGCAATAGACCGTCAAACAAACAGACAGACAAATATTTACGCGTATCAACAGTGTTACCGGCGCGGCGTGTTATGACTGCGCGGGCGCACGGGCGCGTTTACGTCGTCGTAAAACAATGTTTGTAATTAACATGTTCGATTTGGTGCTGACCTTTTTATTTTTAATTTTGAACTTAGGTGACCTGAGTAGAGATAGTTTTCTTTGATGTTCTCTTAATCTATTAAGGTGAAGGCGCCTGTCTAGCCCGCGAAATTCAAAATTTTCGAGTATTTTTATAGTTTATCCAAAATCTGAAAACATTTAAGACAACATTTTGTGATTTGTGATAAACACAGTATGCAGTGCGTTTATTAATACATTTATTTTACTCTAAATATTATCACGGTGGATATGATACTAGTAAATCACTAAATATACAAAAATGGCCAGATTATCTGGATATCTGTCGTTCTTGAAATGTTTTAGAGTAAGTTGGATATATTAATAAATGCACTGCACACGGTCTTTGTCGCGAATTACAAAATGTGCCTTTTATTATTGTCAGATTTTGAAAAAAAACTAAAAAACCTAAAAAAAATTGAACTTCGCGGGCTAGATGGGCGCTTTAGCCTTAAATAATTGCTATTATAACAGCTACTGGGCCTATAGACAAGTAGAAGTGTACTTAGTGCAAAAAAGTTCAAATTAGTGTAATTAGTTAAAAAGGAAATCACAATTCTTGAGAAAGACCGATATAAATCGATTTCAACTCCGAGATCAAACATGAAATGTCACTCTTATGTCATTGCAGATCAAAAAGGGCATCTCAAATCTCAGTAAGAGTGGCTTTAGTAGGACTTTTTACGTACATGTTGTAATATTTACAAGGTAGGCTCCTATAAGTCGACGATATTAACTAAATTACTTACTCACCAAATGTCGTAAAAGTCAATAAACAGGCAACCAAAGAAATGTAACGTGTCGTAAGTTACGGCCATAATCCCAAACGCATTCCAATTTCCAACGTTTACATTGTCGTTCTTACCGCAAATAATTTTGTCAACTCCCAAAAAAAAACATCAATGCATCGAACTAAATCGTCCTAAACAAACTTACAGAAAAAATATTACGCCAATGAAATTCGAACTTTGAAAGCTTCCGGTTAAAGTTGAAATTATTTTATTAACACTGTCATATGAAGCTTTTACAGCAATAATTATGAATGACCACTCGCATTCTTATTTTGAAAAAAAATAAAGGTTCTTTTTGTTGCCACGATGTCTGCCGTAAATCGTTCCATTGAGACGCGGCGACTCGAAGGAAGCTAAAAAAATAACAGTACAAGATGGCGGGCAACTACCTGCTATTAGAAATTGATTATATTAAAGTGATTCGTGATATTTTAAAGGACCTATTTATGGTCATAAAGACCAAAATTCGTTTCGAAATGTAACATGGCGCAAAAATACTCTGGAATTAAATTAAACACAGTATTTGTCGGTTACTGCTTACTGACAAACAGAAGTAGACAGTTCAAAATTGAAGTTACAATTTGCAATATTTTGGGGAGACGGTTCCCTCCTCTGTCCGTTACTCAGACAAACGAATTTATACCCAGCCCCTTTCCACGATAATTCTATATTTTAGCGCCATATTTAAAAATAAAAATAAAAGCTAGTAAGTAGAATTGTTACTCGCAACGCGAGATCTCCCAGTGGCTCGATGGGCGCATAAAACAAGTGAGAAATTGAAAATTATTAAATTAATTTTACAGTCGGCCACGGTGGGACCCGGAAATTTGTATTTTATTGCACCACCAGGGTTTTATTCTTTTGAAATTGACTTTAAGCTACGGGAGAGTTATGTTCCTTAAATTGGGTTTCTTGGTCCTTGACTTTTCAAAATCGTTTTGATGTATAGATGTTTACAACAGTGCAATGCATGCAGTGTAAACGAAGACTTTAGAGTGTAATGTTGTCTGTCGAGTGATAGCGTCCTTTTGTTTACATGTCAGGTTTTAAAATGACTGTTCCATATTCAAAACTAGCAGCCATGTCAGAAACTTTGCTGTCCATAAAAAACAGCGTATTTTTTTTTTTTATTGTTGGATAGGTCAGAGCCCGAAGCGTCCAACAAAAGCACGATTTTAATTTACAATCAGCGGCGGCGAGGCGAGGAATAGTAGATTTTATTGCGTCAGTAAATTAGCTTTATTTGGAATGCATTCGCATCAGCGCGCCAATAAATTATAATTATAGACGTTGTCTATAACTTTGCGGGTTTTTTATTAGTGTAAACCCCCAGGTCTTTAAAATTCCAGCATTCGAAGTAGGTGACGTGACTTGTGCAATGACATTCAATACATGCGCGAATGGCGACTGCTTGGCGCAGTGGTTCGCTCAGCTCACTGCTGCATCAGTGGGTTCGATACCCGTCAGGGCAAATTTCGGAAATGACATTTTCGAAATCTGCCCACTAGGATCGCCCCCAGTCCAGTGTACGGTACCCATAGTACAAGCGTTGTTTAATTGGCTTAAACGCCAACAATAAATAGCAGAATTAAAACAACACTTGCTACTTTTAATGACGTCAACCTTATGAAAGATCCGGCGTATCTTATCGTCCAGGTTGACAGACGCTGTAGTTACACACTTAATCCCCCATCCAACTGACAGCCTCTCTCATCGCAGCTTAACTGCGCATGCCTAATGATTCCTGCACTTAGTAACAATTGATTATTATTAATCTTCAAACGAGTTCGCTCTACAATTATAATAAGTCAACGCGTGCTACAGTTTTGTCGTCAGCAAAAACGATGAATATATTACTTCGCTACCCTAATCCGCCTTGAATCTATCTCTGCACGAAATTTCAACCGAATCCGTTTAGCCGTTTTCACCGGATGCCCGGTGAAATTGACAAACGAAAAAAAGTAGTAGCATTTACAATTTATGTTTAAATATTAATATCTTAATTGGAATTAGAGCGCGTGTCGCTAGTTACACATATAAATAGCTCTTTAGTAATTCTCTTATCCCAGGTTTCGTGTGAGCCTTTAATTTTTACAGCCTTTTCAATACAGACCGATCTTAACAAAACAATGTCGTCACGGTTCCGCCGATCAATCCGACACGCCGACACTTGGCTCCTGATCCGACACCCGACACCGCCTACACTTGGCTCCTGATCCGACACCCGACACCGCCGACACGGCGGAATCAATCCGCAGTCGGCGTTGAACGTGTGTAAACGTAGTTCGCAATAGGCTTTATGACCGTTAAGTGGGGTAACACTACTCATCCTATGATGCCTGTGTGGCTGACAACGATAGGTTCATGTTTTGTGCATTCATATTTAGCATAGACCATTATAAGAAAATAATACATGCCATAACGACATTATTGCTCTTACGCTCCTATAATTTTACGATCTCACATTAGGTCGACGAGGCCCCTCCCAGTGCAACCGCGCACTGGCTAATGGCCAAGATTACAGAATTAATTAACCCGTAATTGCTGAACTAATGCAATGTTCCCCGCCACTCCGCGCGGTTGTTCGCGCCCATTACATACTTATCTGAACCATTAGAAAACTAAAATTATTCTATACTAGCTGTGCCCGCGACTTCGTCCGCGTGGAATTTAATTGACAAAGTTTCATACAAACTTTCATCCCCTATTTTATCCCCTTGGGGGTAGAATTAATCAAAATGCTTTCTTAGCGGATGCCTACGTCATAACATCTACCTGCATGCCAAATTTCAGCCCGATCCGTCCAGTGGTTTGAGCTGTGCGTTGATAGATCACTATGTCAGTCAGTCAGTCAGTCAGTCAGTCCTTTGAGTTATATATATATATAGATTCCAGAATTACGTGCCGGTGTGTTGTAAAAAGTAAAATAAGAATTTCAAACCAGTTTCAAGCCTCTTGGAGGAAGATATCGTGAAGATCCCTACCCTAGATTATGAAAAAGAGTTCTCATCCTGTATACCAGCAGTACTAGCTAGGAGGTCAGTCATCTTAAGGGAAGTTCTGCCAACCTGATCTATGTTGGCGACCATTCGGTCACATGTACCTACTCATGCGTGGTCTGAGTGTCACTGGAACCATACAGTTGGTGTATTAGTCTGCCGATATTTATTAATTCATTTAAAGTAGCGGACGGGTTGATCGATTGCGGACCGGGTGTAATACGTTCCGCGACATTCGCCACCGGTCGTTTGTACCCATTTGTCAGGCACCCACGCACCCGCGGGTTGGCACACATTGCCTCAGTTTATCTAACTTAACTTATTGGCTACTAACTTTGTGGGAGCTGAGCTGTTTTAATTTTCTTTCATCACATAAGGCGCCTATTTACTTTACAATTGAAATTCCGAAAATGTTACTTCCTAATGTACGAGAATTTTTATTTTATTGCTCTACTTTATCTCTACGATGACTTTTTCAACGTAAAATATTGGCGTGGTAAATCGTAAAATGCCTTATCGGTAACCCGAGGATCTAACATTTGCTATAAAATGCGTAGACGTTAGCAACTAGGTAGCGCCCACAGAGTACCTTGTATATACTAGGCAGCCCCTCTAGTAAATGTAGAGCTCACGATAGAACTTCACTTAAATTTAGTTTGTTCTTTACGCGCAATAAAATGTTTATAACTTATTCAGAAATCTTAAATTTTGTAATCACAATTTAGATCACATTCATATAATCCTGATACCTATTCTACTGCATTTCTTTGTAAAAAATATTGAACTTTTTAAGCTCCCTACTCTACCCATTGCAACTCCATTTTACAATTAATTAACACGTAACTAGAATGCAAACTAATCTGCACGCTCCGTCGTTTATACGGACTCTACCCACCAACGTCACACCTTAGTTAACTAATCACTCTATTACAGCAAAAAATAACTAGTTGGAATGTATGGGCTCCTAGTACTAGAACATGACAAATCGATAAGAACCTAGATAGTAGCGCCGATTCCGTTGGTGCACAAACCAATCCTACTAATATTATAAATGCGAAAGTTTGTGAGTGTGGATGTATGTATGTATGTATGTTTGTTACTCCTTCACGCAAAAACTACTGAACGGATTTGGATGAAATTTGGAACACAGATAGATTATAACCGGGATTAACATATAGGATACTTTTTAACCCAATAATCCAATACTACGCGGATGAAGTCGCGGGGCACAGCTAGTAGTAATAATAAAAATTACCCTTTTAAATCTCACTTCTGTCTCACTCAGATTTAATTATTTCAATTAGAAAGCTAGGCTAATGAGGTGTACATACCTCCTCCCGCTTAAAAATCAAATAGAAAAACACTAAGTTAGGCACCAAAAATAATTGCTCTGGTGTGATGCCTTCCGAGCTAAATATTGAACAAAATGTCAAATAACAATGTTGTAAAGTGGACTTATCGAGCTACTAGATATGCGAATATATATACTTAAAGGACTTCCTAACACAAGCCTCATTAAAATACCCACTTTAGCATAGCCTTTTTCTACAATATGCGAGGCTAAGAGGCGCATAAATTATCAAAATAAATTACTCAAGCATAATTAATTTCACGAGAGTCAGGGCTGTTCCACAGTGAGCGCACTCGGGCCCTCGTCCGCGGAAATCTCCACTTAATTAACTTATTGATGCTATTATGGCCCAGAAATATGGGACGGGATGTTAGTGAATTGAGAATGCAAATTGAGCGGCGAAAGTGAGATGGAGGTAGTTATAGTTCAACGCGTGAATACAAATCTAGTCTATCATTTCAGAATATAATGTGGCGTGTATACAATATATCCAATTTCTATCGATTCGAGATAGGCCGATTCTGTGTAATCTATACAAATAAATAAAATTAGAGTGTCTGTATGTAATATCAAAATAACACCTTTTCACTAAATGCATATGAAAGTACATACGACATACATAAATTTTTTTGTCTGTCTGTCTGTCTGTGTGTTTGTTCCGGGTAATCTCCGAAGCGGCTGGACCGATTTTGACGGGACTTTCACTGGCAGATAGCTGGTGTTTTAAGGAGTAACTTAGGCTACTTTTATTTTAGAAAATCAAATTTAAAAAAAATGGGTCCTGTCGCGCGGGCTCAGAACGCGGGAGCCGGCTTTTTTGTAAGATAAATTCCACGCGGACGAAGTCGCGGGCTCAGCTAGTACTAAATAAAACGAAACAAACACACTCAAGTACTTATTTTGAGTAGGTATAAGAAATATATGGCTGGCGTTTAAGTGTTTATGAAATAATATACCTACAGACAAAGTGATTAGTAATCGTGATTAATAAAATTAAAAATATGAAGTCTTCTTATTCATGTATGTCAACAATTGCACTTCAGAACCTACCATCGGTTTGGAATTTTACTTTTACTGAATGCAAATTATACTTACCCACAAAATAACTAGTTTCTTTCTAGACCCGGGAATCGAACACATGACCTCGTAATCGATACTGTGATTAGACTGACGATGCATCACGATTTACACCAAAATAAAACAAACATGCAAGAAATTATTCAGCAATTAGGATCTTTAATTTGCGAAAGGGTGTCGGATGCAAAACGGCGCGGTCACGTTCGCTGTCAGGCGATAATGTACCCGGCATTACCGCGGAGACAGGTGTGTGACCTGTGACCTGTGACCTCTGCTAACCTCCGGGAATCGACCTGACCTTATTATTATGAAAGATGTTTTAAAATATTAGTTCATTGTTACAAGCATTGATATCGACCCAGTAGTCGAATGTAAGCATAGGAACATTTGGAACATTAGGAACACAAGGTGTACAGGTTCAAATCGCGGCGCACACCTCTGGGGTTTACGGATTTCTCGTGCGAAACTCGTTTCCAACTGATATTATCACTGAACGGTGAAGGAAAACAAATTTGAGATAATGTTTACGTGTTTTGAAAGATTTATTCATTTTCGTATCGCTTCTCGTTGGCCGTAGTATAGTAGCCGGCCATATTGTCCTTTACTTTTGAATTACAAAAGGGTCATATTTCGCGAGGAAGCGTGCTCATGTCGCAGAACGCACGGTCAGTGGGTTCGGTGTCGGGTTGCGGCCCCACACGTCTCCATAGGGACCCAGCCCTAACCAGGGCTCATTCGGTAGATGATGCTATGATGCGAAATAAAAGCAAAGTAAGTAAGTACTTTGTAGGAATTGTCTGACTAATAAACAGTTTACTCCGACGGGAATCGAATCCGCAACCACCCGGTGCAGTGAGCCAAGCGGCCCAAGCTCAAACCACTGCGCCAAGCAGTCGTATATAATATAAGTGTTGCAGATTCTGGATTTGTTCAATTTAATTTTAATGAACGGAACAAGAAACGCAAATTCAGTATTTTATCCCAAACATAGAGTCATTCCAAGACTTTTTATAAGCCCGGGATACATAAAAGTTGGATAAGCGGAATAGAAATAAACTATTCGGAGCTTTTAATCTCATCCTTAAATATAAACACAGTTTATTACTACTTTACTGCAACTTGTAATCCAGATTTAATGAATCTGCGCCCTCTCATATAAACCAATATCAAATAAATAAAACCGAGCTAATAACTATGCAAATTCATACAAACAGACAGACTGCGAATTACGATACTATATTGACCAGGGCACCATGAGCTTCGGTGCCCCCCTTAACATTTGAGATTTGGGTATCAAAGGGGGTGGGTAACAGTGGTGGGCAAGTCTAGTTATACTGGTCTATAGTGTTGGAATAGTAATGAAACGGCAATTTGCAACTGTGTAGCCGATAGCTGGTTGGTGAAAAGTTGTATACTGAAATGAAATGCGAGCTATGTAGGTAGGTTGTATGTATCTCGGTCCTTTGACATGTACCTAACTGTAATATAAAAAAATATTAAAATAGTTTTGTCAACAAAGCTAGTTCCATCTGAACTTGAGCTTTTAAACAAGCCTTATAAGACAGGAATTTGTAAAAAGAATACGAAGAATTCATTAACAATAGAACTAAGAACAATGTAGGTATTCCCTTCAAAATTAGACTCTATATCATGTTCCCAATTAATACAATCAAGCACAACAACACATACACTACTAAATAAATTTCAACAAACAATATCAAATTTCGACACCGCAGTACACTCGCAAACACAAACACAAACAACAACAGTATCAAACAGTTCTGTACACGTCAGTACCCGGCTTTTGAGCACATAGCTCGAATTTCCACCCCTTAACTTTGTACCGGGAACAACCCCTGGGGTTAATAGTGTCCGTATTTTATTGACTTTTCATTGGGCGAGGATTAAAGGGTTGGGAAATAAATAAGTTGGGAATTATTGGGTCGTATATTAATATAGTTCGCGACTGTTGTTGGCACGTGTATTTGTTTGTTGGAGTATATTTGTTAAAAGTAAAACTGGCTAAACTATCTTCAAAATTTAATATTCTACATTTCTGTTCGCAAGCGACCCAACTAAATAAAATATATTTTGCACAAATTACAGGTCGGATATTCACATTTTGGATAAAGCAAATCGATTCACGTAATGTCAGCTCTGCCTACTTCTCTGGAAAAATGTATGACACTCAATCTTAACCCTTTAATTTTAATTCATCCGTTTCACAGTAAGTTAGATGAGTTCACGATATAACAATCAAGTAAGGTTAACCTTTGAAAGTAGCAAGTTAACATTCAAAGACTGATTGTTACATTCATCCAGCGCGCTGTGAGAGCGCAGTAACCAACACAACACCACCTCAATATCATTAAATTCCAACGAGTTCCCGTACCCGAGTCGATGCACTATTCTGCATTATATATAAGATATCGATTGCCCAACCCCCGCTCATTATATCGATTATCGTTCACGTGCCCTCAACTCGATACTGTAAGAGGCTGGTCTCGAAAACTTGTAGTCGCGGCGATTGAATCGCGCTAAGAGCTTGGGAGTCACGAATGTTACAACAGAACCTCAATTTCTTAGAAATATTATACTTTACAAAGTATTTTGGTGGCTAAAGTGCTTTCTAATGCTAGCGGAAATGGATTACCTATAAAATTCCGTAAAAGGTATGCTTTTGTAATTACACTTTAGTAAAATAAAAGTGTTAATTGAAACAATATGCAGGTGAGCTTTACGGATTTGGTTCATAAAATTATGTATTATCTAAAACAGAATAATAAATCTTTAAGAATGATGCTTTCGTAGTCTTAGTTGTAAAATCTTATTATGAATGACTTAAATGGGAGGCCTAATATCCGAAAATTATAAAGAGTGTGATAAGATAAACCTATTACACTCTATCAATCACAGGTAATGCAACTTTTGTTTGCAATTATTAATCGCAAAGTCGTTGGTAGCGGTAGTCGCGTTAAAGAAACCACAACTTAAATATATTTGATGTCGTAACCGACCAGCATTACAGGAGATCGCTCACGATTCTGATCGCGTGCACGGAAAAAAAAAACTGGTAACTATAACCAGAATTTGGTAGTGCATACAATTTTTTTAGTAGTATATGTGACAACTCTACACATTGTAATCGCTACTAGTCAGTTCTTGTAAAAAGTGTTTGTAGGGACAAATAATCGTTTAGTACGTACAACAAGGTGCATACTGTACGATACTATATGAATAGTTTATATTACAATATATTATTGTTAATCCTACTAGACTGATTTCCAACTACTACTAGTTTTTTGTGCCCTTTATCAAACGACTTGTTGTTAATATAATTCTGATTGTAGCATATACTATAGGAATTTGTAGCGTCTACCAATGGAAATTGTAATTGTAAAGATTCTGATTGTAGCATATACTATAGGAATTTGTAGCGTCTACCAATGGAAATTGTAATTGTAAAGATTCTGATTGTAGCATATACTATAGGAATTTGTAGCGTCTACCAATGGAAATTGTAATTGTAAAGATTCTGATTGTAGCATATACTATAGGAATTTGTAGCGTCTACCAATGGAAATTGTAATTGTAAAGATTCTGATTGTAGCATATACTATAGGAATTTGTACACTGAAAAAAGTAGTCTGTTAATCAGTCACTCAAATGTTGTTATTGCCTACACAAAAAAGTGACATGTGAACTCACAATTGACAAACAATTTATATTTGCTAGTCAAAGCTTTTGATAAAATCACATGTAACTTTTTG
Source organism: Notodonta dromedarius (assembly GCA_905147325.1). NCBI lineage: Eukaryota > Metazoa > Arthropoda > Insecta > Lepidoptera > Notodontidae > Notodonta > Notodonta dromedarius. Next base: position 11,228,636 of record LR990172.1, read on the forward strand.
TGTTGGCAGTAACACCATTTGAGTAACTGATCAAAAACACTTTTTATAGTGTACACATTCCTATAAGTAGGTAGTACATGTTACTATCAGAAATTTTACAATTACAATTAACATTATTAGACGTAACAAATTCCTACAGTACAACTTAGTTTAGTATGGTGGGCAGGGTTAGTTTACAGTTGTTCTATTTCACGAAGACATTCAGTAGAACCAATCTTCGAAAGTTTAATTTTGCGGGATGGACTTCGTAAGATATAACAAACTGTTCTCACTTAATAAATAAGAAATACACAAAAAGATAAGTTAATATAAAACCAGTCTTTTATTTATTATAAAATTATCACATGCCTGGTACGGGATCCTTCAGCATTATAAAAAATAAAAAAAACAATGTATTAACAAAAAAATAACAGTTATTATATGTACCTACATCTCAATAAAACCAAACTCTGGCTAGAAGACATAATATCATTTAGGCCCAGAATGTCTAATTCGCAAAACGTCCAAAGTGTGGTGAGGCAGGTTGAGTAACATGGTATCGGCGACAGGACAGGCGCTTTGGCCTTGCGAGCGTTTCACTCCCTGGTTTCATAATACCCACCTTACCACATTTTGGACACTCTGTGATTTGGACATTTTGCGAATCGGACAAGTATGTAGCAATAAATTGAGGCAAAATTACAAAAATGTTATAGAGTTTAATGTTTAAAGATTGTTTATATATCCTTTGTACTTAATAATCAGCCTTTTATTTGGTTACAATAAAATCACATACTTACCAACTAGTACGAAATCTCACTGCATGACACTATACCTCACAAGATACGTGAATGTAAGCTGTGTGTTATTTACAGAACGTAGGTAGTAAGGAAAGGTTTTGGTGGGCGCTTCTTAGATAGATACAAATATTCTTTCGATAGAGTTAATAAAATATAATATTCTGTAATAAAACGCAACTTACATTCAAGTATCTTGTGAAGTACGGTTTTATGCAGTGGGACCCGGGGCTATACTTATGTTTTAATTATATAACATATTATGCTTAAGTACTTGTTAATCAAACAGGAGATCTCACAACAATTTTAGTCCTATTATTAGAAGTGATTGACCTAGTGTTAGGTATGTAGCAATAAATTGAGTCAAGATTATAATAACTTAAAGTATCAGTCAGTTCTACGTCGTAACAATACAGCCTTTCATCAAAAAACAATGTTTTAAATAAACTTAATTCAAAAATAACAGTTTTTGTTTCCAAAATTACGTATATATTCTCAATTAAACCAAACTCTGGCTTGAAACCATCAATTATATCTAAAGTTAGAACCATATTTCTAGAATATTTAGTCCCTTTTGTAGAAACCCAACTTGACTGAAAAATTGGCAAAGACGGCAAGTTTAAAGATTGTCTTATTTTCTGTACAGTATAATTTGTAACTTCTTTTTTTACCCCAGTTTCTAAGACATCATCCAAAGAACCTTTGAATAATGTTTCATTCAACTGCAATTGATGTTTAATACACAAAGTTTTACAGATGTTTTTTCTGTTACTAGACACATTTGCAGCCAATTTCGAGACACGGTGTTTGGCTTCATATCGCATTGACCATATTGAGACCAAAGGACCAAACTTCCTTATCATGTCATTATAATGGCATAAGAAATGAAATTTTGGAGTTAAGGATTTTTTACTGTACTCCATATATAAGCGATGGTGTTCGGAAACTAATGTTTGTAACAAATCACAAGTATCTTTATGAACAGAGTTAGATGTTACTATATCAAGTATTTTTCTTAATATTATGTACAACTCCCAAATATAATCATTGGACGGAATGAAATCTCCTACTAGTTGCCCGAAATACGTACACGTAACAGTTTCAGTTTTTTATCATCCAGAACATTTGTTGTGATTTTTTGAATAAATAGTATGTTGATTTTGTTTTTTATTTTTGCGAAAAATGAAAATATTTGCCAACAACAACGATCGGCGTCAAGATTAGACTTGAGCGTCAGCGATACGGTTTAGCGACTTCTAGCGGATTAAAAAAAAAATTTACCAATATCTAGCGGATTTTTTCTTATTACTAGGGACTTTTAATTTTGTAGAACGGCAACACTGCAGGTCGGTTCCTGCTTCTTTCATTGCACTAGCGCCGCGCATTCGATAGAAGTGTTCTGTTCGTCGTTGCCACAGAGTACCTGTCGTTGCATTGCATCTACTATTACTTCGTGTAAAGTATTATTATTTGGAGTGGTACAATTATTAGAAGCTATATTAAGTATTCGATTTGTTATTGTAACATTATCTTCTAAAATATTATGTGTTGCCAAATGTTTTTTAAAGGAATTAAGCAAATAATATTTCCGATTACAACCTGATTCAGCACACTGGTAATAATGAATTTGAATATTTCTATGAATTATTTTAATATGACCACACAGGTCTTTTACAGTTGGTAAAATCAAATTACATAAAAAACATTTAGGCATATCAATAAATTTCAACCCCAAGGTCGGTTAACAAAGAATTGACAGAAATATACTGCTTGTCGTAAGGGGTCTTCAAGTCATAGAGACCATTTTGAATAAATTGCCAAGTAGTGGAACATTCAATAGGGTATCTACAATTCAATACATGAAAAATTTTGAAGCAAACGTCAACCGCGTCCTCTATTGTATGGAGCACATAAAATGTGTCATTTACAATAACATAATATTTGGATATTTTGTAACAGTTTTCTCCGACAATTATAATAAAAGGTTGCAACGTTACATTTAGTTTGGAGAATTTCTCTCGTCTGCTGGAAACAGTTGTGTGTAGCTCCGATGCAGTAGTTATGTGAGTTATAAAACCCTCGGCCGTTTCCTGTTTCGAAGGCCGCCAAAAACTTTTCTTCGCTTTGGCCAGTGGGTTACCCAATAATAAGGACAGTACCCTGAATGCTATTATTGACTTGGCTTCCGCAGCTTTGACGATATCAGCTGCTTCTGAAATAAAGCATAAAAAATAATTTTAGCCCTTTTTTTACGTCCCAATCCTGAGCACGGGCCTCCCCTCAAGGATTCAGGCCATAATCCACCACGCTGGCCCAGTGCTGGTTGGCGGATTTCACATGTCTTTCAAAAATTGGTTAAATCTCCTAAGACATGCAGGTTTCCTCACGATGTTTTCCTTCAGCGTAAGCAAGTGATAATCATATAGAAATTATGATTCGCACATAGATTTCGAAAAATCCAGAGGTTCGAGCCGGGGTTTGAACCTGAGGCCTGGTACCCCGCAAGACGCGTGCTTAACCAATCGGCTATCACTGCTATACTATGAAATAAAGCATATCAGATAAAATAGTAATATTGTAGTGGTGGAAACTAGCCAGTATTTTCGATTGGACAAGAGATAATTAGACGTGAAGTGAAGTTACAATGAAGTACACTACTAACCTTCAGAAAGGGTTTCGAGTGGTTGAATCATTATTTTCACTGCATCATCGCGAATGGCTTTTTGCCTTGCATAGTCTAAAATTTTATTCTTTAATAAAGCAAATTTTTCATGCAGCAGATTTTCTTTGTCTGGGTAAATTGTTTTGAAATCTTCAAGCAGCAGACTATAGCCAACTGGCTTTTTTAAGGCGGGAAATTCAATCATATACTGTGCGATTGTTTTGTCACTTGTGTTAAGACTCTCTAATCTTACAGTGGCTGTTTTTCGCCATTTTTCTTCAATCATTTGCCATGGTTCTGTTGAGTTCTGAAGCCAGATTATGTCTTGTTGTATGTCTGAAACATTATTAATTTATAATTATTACACATAAATATAATAAACTAATAAATTTGATGTATTATAATATATTTGAAGAATTATTTTTCTCACCATCATCATTTTTGTCATTCTTCTTTTGTTTATGATTTTCAGCATTCTCTTGTTCACATTTAAATTGTTTATTTTGTTTTTCCACTAATCTGTACTCCCTTTTGCGATTATGCAAACAATCATATAGCTTACCCTTGGTACATGTCTTTACTTTTATTTTGCTGTTGTTGATATATGGAATGAAGTAGGTGCTTATGTTTTCCTTAGGAAATATTGCTTTTATTTCTTGAGCTAGTTTAAATAGAGTCTCGTGTGATACTCTCGCATCAGGGTCTTTCGCTAAAAGGTCTTGCACTATAAGATTGCAGATTTTTCTGCGACTATTATTGGTCAACAGTCCTTCCTCTTTATGTAATCTCAGTAAATTTCTGCCCTCTGCAGATTGGTTTAATACTTCCAGAAGGGGCTGTAACCAAATAAAACAAATAATAGGTATGTTACTATGGCTTTTGTCATAAGTAATAAAAAAACATTATTTAACAAAATCTGACATATTGAAGTGTGAAAGACTTACTTTGTGTGGTTCAGTTGTGATCATCCGTAGATAAACTTCTGAATTACTGGTGCTGATATCACTGGAAGTGGATGGACTATCTGGCAAAATAATCACTTCATTTGTTCGCAGGCGGTTATCCTCCAACGGTAGGTTATTAAAAAAATCATCATATTCACAATCTTTGTCCTGCAACACAAACATCAATCACTATTTTTATAACACAAACATCACAAACATCAATCACTATATTTATATTATACCTAATAGAACTATTCTGCTAAATGTGTTTTTTTATTTAAAAAAAGAAGTTGACAGTGACATTTCGACTGACATTTAAGACGGCGATGTAAACAAAGTAGAATAATGGGGTTAAGTTTGAATTTAATTTACGAATATTTATCACAGTAGCGGGATCAAAAACAACACGCTACATTATATAATGTAAATAAATAAATACCATCACGCGTGCCAATTGGCTCCAGTGGCTGTTTTACCAGTCTCAGGGTACCCAGCGGAAGACCTAGGTCAACCTCAATTCGCCAACGGTATTAGGAGGCACACCTAACGAGTGACGAGCTCGTTGCGATGCTAAAGATCCATTAGCCTCTAAGTAACAGACGAAACCCATCCTTCACCAGGCTGTAGCGTGCCTTGCTTGACTTTGTTATCGATCTCGCAAGCACGCAACTACTAGGCTGGGGCAGCTCTTTTTTATATTATTACGTTATACCCCGCGGAATTAATCCAGAAGTACAGAAGAATTGTATTTATTCTTACTTGTGGTTTTTGTAGCACATTCTTAGACTGCTGGCTAGTTGTATCCTCTGTAGATTTGTATTTTATTTTATGTTTCTTATTCAGGACATCCACAAATGTATTGTCCGAAACCTATAGAGTGAGATAGGTATTAAAAAAAACAATCAGAAAAATAGAATTTATAACCTACTAGCTGTGCCCCCCGACTTCATCCGCGTAGTATTTAACGTAACAAATAGATAGATAATATATTAGATTAATATATTAGAAGTCCAAACCCCTAGGACACTCATTGGCTAAATAATAAGTCACCTTTCAACACAACAAAAAAAAAAACAAATTGAAATTGGTTTAACACATTAAACTTATAACACTTCTCTTTTTTCGTCGGGGGTTAAAAAAGGAGTTACCTATGGATAATTGAATGAATACTGAGTGTCAAAATGATGATAACAGCCCCTAAGGAGTTGTGTATGTGAGCTTTGATTATTTACTCCTTATGAGTTAGGTAGGTAGGTACCGACGTAATTGACAACTAATACTAAATGTACCTACTGAGGTACCCAAGTTCGTAACTAAGTTTAGCACTTACTTGTGGCATTATAGGTTCATAGTCTGAAATTCGCCGCCACAGATTCAGATTTTGCACAAATTTCGCTCGATCTCCGATCGGCTTCACTAATTCTTTGATCATATCCGAATCAAGAATTCCCAATGTATGGATATCAATCCTGTTTTCTGTAAACAAACCAATACCTAATAATTTAAGAAGTAGGTAATTTACGGTCAATTTACAGTTTCTTTTGCCATTATATAGGTACCTACCTAGTAATCCAGATATAATAATTTTGTTAAACCTAGGTACCGAAAAGAGTTGGTTATGAGTAGGTACCTAGTTAGATATGCAACCTCCCGAAAGACTACCTACAATCACTTACCTACTTTTCTTGTTGACATAAAAGCAATAAAAAACCAAAAAGGTACCGACACTGTGTTTTAATTAATGTGCGGAAAAGATTACTTCTAGGAGATAAAGTATGTAACCAAAGAACCAAACTAACCTTTGAATACGTCAATGTAGTCGGCCATCGACCATTGCAACAGAAATGATCTCGTGTCTTCATCCATTGGGAACAAGGGATTGTAGTCTTTGTTGGGAACACTGTTTAATTTTTTAAGTAAGTAGATGCAATGCAACGACAGGTACTCTGTGGCAACGACGAACAGAACACTTCTATCGAATGCGCGGCGCTAGTGCAATGAAAGAAGCAGGAACCGACCTGCAGTGTTGCCGTTCTACAAAATTAAAAGTCCCTAGTAATAAGAAAAAATCCGCTAGATATTGGTAAATTTTTTTTTTAATCCGCTAGAAGTCGCTAAACCGTATCGCTGACGCTCAAGTCTAATCTTGACGCCGATCGTTGTTGTTGGCAAATATTTTCATTTTTCGCAAAAATAAAAAACAAAATCAACATACTATTTATTCAAAAAATCACAACAAATGTTCTGGATGATAAAAAACTGAAACTGTTACGTTTTCTAAGAATTACATAATTTACTACCTATATTTCAAAATCTAAACATATGTCAACCGGGTATTCAGCATCACTGGCACTGGAAGCGGAGGCTTCTCCAATGCCTACACCAGCTACTTTGGGCATTGGTTTTTGTTTATAAAAAGATTGTGAACGAGACAAACTTTGGGGTTGTGGCTATATTTTGTGCCAGGACGGATGTTTATGGTTGTTCAGGTGTAGTCAGGTGGTCTTAAAAAACACATTATTCTTCAAATATTTTCGGAAAAAAAGTCGCATATGCGACGGCTCAAAATTCGCTAGAAGTCTAAATCTTTTTTTGTCGCCAACTCAATTTTTTTCCCCGCTAACCACTCATGAATTCCGCTAGATCTAGCGACAAAGTCTCTAGAACGGCAACACTGCCGACCTGTCAATACACCCCGCTACTTTACACATTGTAACCACAAACTAAGGAATGTAACTGCGATCGACTTTATTATTGCAGGTACAATGTTATTCGTAATTATTGAAATATTACTATGTTATTGTTTGCGTAAAGATCTATATTGTAATCCCTACCAGATTCCCAATTACTAGAATTGAATAGTACACATTACGATCATATTGTAGCCGTTAAACATGAAATTGTTAGCTGTACGAAAAAAATGATTAGGTGTACTAAAAACTGGTACTGGGAACGAATTTTCGTTTACTACACATTCTGGTAGTATTGTAAAATATTTTTTTTTCCGTGTGAGGATTGGAGAAACCCTGCGACATCGTGATGCGAGAAAACTTATGGCGGTAGCACGAAAACATATATTTATGGATTTATGGCGATACTAGTTTATAGCAATCACGTATGGGGAGACAGCGATGCAAGAATGCAAGACGTTTTAGATATTACTTTTGTCTACTCATGCCACAAAAAACACCAATCGTATTCCAAATTAAACTACGTTTTGACAATGGATCTAGTCATAGAATGAAACAATCCTACAAATACCACGAACTTCTCGTCAAACGAATGTGTCGTCATAGAGAAAACGGTATATTTTTCGAAACCTGTGACGTGAGCGGCTTTTATTGAGCACGCTTACGTTAACATTACTGCCACGTAAATATTTTGTGCTTGACTTACTGGAATGAAACTTTCTCCAAATTCTAACTTCACACATCCAAATATCCATCAATTTCACGAATTATGAAATCCATTCACAATCCTCAAGCCTGTTACGCCAGAATATATTAGAGATAAGCCGAGATGAATAGGCCTGTATTGACGGATGGGCGGCGGCACCGGCGCGGCACCGGCGCGGCACCGGCGCGGCACCACGCTGGGCAGGCATCGCTCATCGCTGGCCAAATGATAACGGGTTTGATAACACAGATGAGTTCACAGTTCATTATTCTAGCCATTATTTTTGTAAGACCAGTTGTCTTCAATAGTACAATTGAAGTGATATAGATTTAAAGGCAAGCAATTTTCAACATGGCAATGCTACTTCATATTACGACTTAACAGCGTTTTAAAAAGCGTTTTATTTGTAAACTACATTTGAAAAAAAAAAGTAAGTATATTTTAATTACACAATATCTTATAGGTAAGTAGTCACTCGATTAAAAATCTCATACATAGTCCTAAATTGTTTTTGATAATGCAATTTTTTCTTGAGTGTAAATTACTCGTATATAGGTATAAAATAACTACCTACACGTAAATGCAAAACCTAAGCTGGCTTATCTAAATAATCTTGAGCCGTTAATATAAGCTAAACGACAAAATTCAATGTGGAAACACTCGCCAGTATATTTTTATTGGATATTAAACGCAACCAGTTTCTTTATGGCACTAGCAGGTCTGTGCACATAGAAATTCGGAACCTATAGCAATACTATCTTGAGCAGTCGTGATCAATCAATAAGACAAAGGTACGAAACTCACGTCGCCGTGTAAGGGAATCAACATCGATCTCGCGTATCTTATACATAGGAAACGTTTTAATGTTGGTGATGAAATCGCAAGCGCAGACCTGAGATTTCCTTTTTGTGATTTTCAGAATGTGTGTCCTTGGCCCTATATTCTTCCACGAAACCTTATCTTTAAGCAATTATCAAGTATTTTGAGACTTATCAGCATCGGTGAGTCTCGATGTCATCTTTTATTTACGCCTTTGTTTAGTATCATGAGCCTAACTCACATCCAAGTTAACTGTGCAGTTTAACCTTGGAAAAAGAGCAAATCATCAATCACGATTTAAACCAATTTTAACCTTATTAAACTAAAGCAAATCACATCGCGGTCAGCATCCTGAATATGGAAATCATAGCGATGACGCTACACGATTGTGCATCAGCTGGAGTCCAATAAAAACGCTATTTGTCTCGATTACAACGCAATCCTGTTGATAGGGCTGCCAAAGAAACCAAACTTCATCAGGATTTCCTTGGTAAATCCTTGATTGTGACGACACTGGCATGATATCGCATTACAATAATTATTTTGTTTAGCTACGAACTGTTTCTAGATTTTTTTTGGGAAAATTATTGCTGTTATTCCCACTTAAGACCGGTGATTGTTGTGAAAAATAGCTCCACTTGTTCTCTTGTAGCTTAAGATCTTTAATATAAGAGGAATCATAATTACTGTCTACAGTTTTCCAAATCCCGTCTCTCCTTCACAGTGGCAGCCCTGAGGCTACATAATCAATTTGCCAGTATGTGGGACCACAAACACATCTCGTAATGCGTGGTAATGTTGCAGTAGTTTACTACAAGCCAAGTAATGTCTAACCTCGTTCGGTTCATACGGGCTAGATTTGAACACACTCATAGAATGGACAGTACTTTCTTAATGTACTAGGTAGGTACTTAAAGTGTTCCATCCCAATAACATTGTCAGAAACACACTATAATTATACTTCCATTTAAGTAATTGGGTATATACTTAAACTAGGAAAAGATTTTTAAAAGGAAACCCACGTCAAATGTTTCCCGAGTAGGCAACGGATGATTAAGGAGCAATCAGAAGTTGTAATCACAGATTAATTACGAAGTATCAGACCTTTTTAGAAATAACTATTGACTTTCAACGCGGCACTGGTTACACAATTGGTTAACTACATATGGTCCTTAAAGTCAATACACACAGCGACATACGATACAACAACTAATTACAATTAGGTAGTACAAGAATTCGATCAATTTTTCTCACTTTCTCCACATAGCTCATAAAATTCCCTGCGTGGTAGCGTCGACCCCATCATGGGTGCCAACTTCACCGCATTCAATGCACAATGAGCAATTCATTCTGTGAGCGTAAATCCAACTTCGAGACAACAATATCAATAATTTAACCTGTGGTGCGGACATGGACGCTTTTGACGTGCTCTGTAATTATCTTTGGAGAAAAAAAATTACTTTAAGATACATCATAGTGTCTGGTCTCTCTGAGGGAGTAAGCAGAGATAGCCTGTTTTACACTCATATTATACTGATGTAGAGTCTGATATTATTGCCCTGGTAGACTTACTACATAATAACGTATATCCAGAAAATTCAAATAGCAATTTGTCATGGATTGGAAATTAAATACAGGACTAAACTTGGCAAACGTGGCAGCAAGATTAAGACCAAGAAAACACCTATTTGGCTCAAAAACAAAAAAGAAAGCCTACTTCGGAAGTATCATTAAACAAATTATTTACTAGAGCCAAATTTTCCTAACTTAGAAGGACGAATTATTTTCCCGTATACTTTCAACTCAATAATGGTGCCAGAGTAAAAAAGAAAACGTTGGTAGGTTGCCAGTAACAATAAAATAAGAAGTCGTTATCTCAATGAGAATTATTGGAAAATGTAATTATTTACCGCGGAGGCTTTGTCCGAGCCACCCACGCTATGGATCGGCTTTATCTATCTGTATTGTCATTACTTTTAAACAATAGAATAATATAGTGAAAGTGTTTTATAAAGCATCAACATATTAGCTACTTACATAAACGGGTACTTATATGCACCGCACCTACTTGCATTGTTGTGTTTGGCTACGAAACTATCGAGGCCAGCCGAGGCGGTATACTTATAAGAATAGTTTTTAATTAATCAAATTAGAGCTTTTAGACATTATTATTATAGATTTAGTCACTGACTGTTTTATAATATTCTTGTATCACTTTTGAACTATTAAGTCTAATGTAATATAATTATATTATCCAAATAAATAAATAAATGTCTACTATTTTGATAAGCATTCACACTTGCCGTAGAAATTGCCGCCAAAACACTATCCAGCCAGACATGCGGCGTTCTATTTTCAAATTATTACAAACCGTCTCGGGCGCGTTCCGATTAATTTGTCATAGTATCATCGCGTCGCGTTCGCGGCACGGCGAGAATGTTTATTTTTATTTCACACAGCCTAATCTTCATCTTGGTGAGAGATTTATAATATATCGCAGTTAGGGCAATTATAAATTCTGAACGCAGCACGGAGGTGAGGAATGTGGCATATTTGTACCGCTCTCGGGTTTTTTGTTTCAACGTTATGTTTGCGGATATTAATGGCACTTTTGCGACTGTGGAAAATTTAATTCAAGTTATGATTTGTGGGTTGTTATATGAGTTTGTTTTCTTTGCGTGCCGTGTAATATTACACAAGCCAATTTGTGGGCACAAAAGAGAACACGTATACATATACGAACTAAGCTCCCGTTGCGTGTATTTACGCCCTTAATTATCCAAAAATATAATAATCTTACATTCCTGTGTTACCTTATTTCATGTCCCGAATTTAGCAGTGGCAACAAGAGTATAATTACGAGGTATAATTTTCAATAAGTAGTGGGGTATCGGGCGGCGCGCGCGCAGCGATAATGCCCGCCTATCGGGACCGGCCGAGGTGTGATATCGCCTAGAGCTGCATTCAAACGAGGGGCTTAAAGCACGAGAGATGGTGAAATAGAAAAGGCAATAGACCTCCACAAGATATAAAGCAGAGTTACACCGAGGGATATAGGTTCTGGAATAGCTCCTACAAATAAATAAATAAATATCGCCAGACTGACACACCAACTGTATGGCCCCAAACTAAGCAACGCTTGTACTATGGGTACCGTACAATGGACTGGGGGCGATCCCGGTGACACCCATACCAGGGCAAATTACGAAAAGAGCAATTCCGAAATTTACCCCAGCGGGAATCTAACCCGCAACCACCATGTGCAGTTAGCCTACGCCTACGCTCGAACTACTGCGCCAAATGGTCGTCGAATACACCACTTCGAAATACGTGGTATATGACAGCTATCGAGCCAACGAGAAATGATACAAAGTGGACCCGTGACCTCACATGCTCTAAAGCCATTTGATGTCAGTGTCGAAGAACCATGGTGTGTAAGTCTATGGATGAGACGCTAGAAGCCCTATGTCCCGCAGCGAACATCTTCCGGGCATTGACGATGCTCTTCTAACTTGCACCACCGCCGAACTGCATAATTCCGAGATCGAGTCACGAACGATGACTTTTAATAGCGGTGTGATGGGATCGGCCGGACTTAACCCAGGCTAATGCGTCTAACTATTAACAGTCGGCCGGCATCGATGTAACCACCATTATGATGATTAGTGAACGCTTAGACAAGGTCGTATGGAATTAGGAGAAGCAACGATGTTAGAAGGAAGACACACGTGAGGTCTTCAGAAAATGAGGGTGTCTTCACTCAACTCTTTGTTTACCTATATTAAAATGTCGGCAAACAAGCGCACGACCAGATGTTAAGCAGTTACCGTAGCCTATAGATGCTTGCAATACCAACGGCATTACTTGCACGTTGCTGACCAGAAAGGGAGTGGGAATTGGGATAGAGGGTGGGGAAGACGAGGGTTAGGCTTCCGGCTTTCCCACTCATCTTACAAAACGCAGCTGCTACTTAACGCCGATCTTTTGTGTAAAGGTGGTACTACCCTGGTCGAGCTTGTATAGCTGTATTCAACTGATAACAGCTTGGTGTGTTCTCTTGTACAAATAATAGGCATAAAATCTAATTACACACTCAATCATACGAAATCTCTGAACACTCATCACGAAATCACAAGAACTGTAAAACCTATGAATTTCACATTTGGTATGCAAAGTATAGGTAAGAGAAGGTAAGTTTTTTTTTAAGTTAACCCCTGAAATGTAAGTATGTAAATGTTGTGGAAAAGGATTCCAACCGCGGGAAATTGGCCAAAAGCTAGTTGCAGGTTAAACAGGAATAATAATATTGATGTAAGGTCATAATGAAATTTCTTATCTTATTTTAAATAAAACCTTATACATTGTAGTAATTAAGGTGCTTACTAAAAGCTCCAATTAATTCACATAATCCATAAGCAATAAACTTATTATGACACTCGCGTTATCGTTTAAATCTTATAAATGTTATCGATCGGCTATCTGCGTGGTTTACAACCAGCAGTTAAACAATGGAGCCCACTTTACAGTCGGTATCTTTGATCTGATAACGCAATCTTAGCGGGTGAGCTTAATTGATATATTCACGTTTAATCCAATTTAGATTTAAGCTATTTGGGTTCCTCTTATTTAAGGACAAGTGTAGCCTTAATGAGGAAATCCATGTCCTCCACACTAACTGAAGCTTGTGAAATAAGGAATTTCTGATGAAATAACATTAATTTCCAGGTTTAATAAATATGAAAATGAACCTTTTCACCATGTAGTAAAATTTATTTTCCAATGCCTCCACTACCGAATTTCTTTTACGACATTTAAATAACCTATTTATTTATAAACATTATGAATACTAACGTATTTTTATGATCGTCTCATAAACCCGTCAACGGGAGAGTATCGGATCCGTGATCAACACTTTCTACGCGTGATGGAAATCAGATATGTATGTCTTCGTATCCACATAAATATATTTAAATATACGTAAATAAATAGTTTAGTATAGAATATGATAGTTCTCCATGTCTATTCAAAGAGGAAGTAAAACGGTTTACGATAATATTTTTATAATATCTTGAACACGAAGAATATCTTGTTAAAAAAAATACACAGCCAATCAAATTCGTGAGCATTTCTGCAACAGAGCGTCGAGAGTGCAAGGGTTGTCGCAGTACTGGTATACGATGCGCGCGGCGGACAGCCAGGGCTGCCACCCGCCGCGCTTCTGCACCGCCTCTAGCTCGCACAGAAGCTCCAAGGCTTGCGTCAACCACCGCCCGCTGTAGCAAGCATGAGACAGAACAGCAGTAGTACCTCTTATGATGTTGTCACGCTGTTGCTGTCGAACTATTAACGTCACGTGGTCATTGTCAGTTGATGATTGTCAGTGTGTGAGATGATGTTGGCCAGTGAAGATTATGGTACTCGTATATCGATATTTGGTTATAAAATGTGATTACACGGGACATCCCAATCGTTTCATTAGGGAGGGAGGTACTTAGTAATATTCATATTTAAGGATGTTTCAAATTGTGTAGGTTGTAATTATTATGACGTAAGTAGAGACCTAAGTAGAGACTTATTGGATATACAATCAATATTCATCTAAAGTTCACCTGCCAGACTATTACGTAATGAGCAGTTATTTACAACCACCTGTCACATCACTTAAACACACCTGAGATGATACAGGACAACAGAACCCTGAATAAATCGCTTACGTTCATTAAGACCTTTGCATATTATTTTTGGCAACAATTTCGTCACTTTGACTACCAGCCAAAGCTCCAGCAATACAGAATAATGAATATTAGGCATCCGATAATAAGAGTAATGAACATGCCACGACCCACACAATTTACCCCAGATTTTAGTAACTGAATATTAATTATTCGCATCCCTATAAAAACCCAACACGATTTCACCTCATCACATTCAACCCCCATTTTTTGGGCTTACAACATCTTCAAAGCAACAATCGTAACTCCGGAGCCAGGCAGCGGCAGCGTGACATCAAGCCTAAAAATATATAAACAGCGTGACACCAGAACCATGAGGACCTCAGTACTTTTGTGCCTTATGGCTTGCTTCTGGTCCGCGTATGCCGGCAATAGCGGTCGCCATTACTGCGGGCGGGACCTAGCCAATGCCTGGGCGTTGCTGTGCCAAGACGTCGAAGTGGACAAACGCAGCTCGTGGGGTCCCTGGGTACCCGCCCAGCAGCGCCCCAAGCGCGGCATCGTTGATGAATGCTGCATCAACCGCTGTACTATCGACACACTGCTACAGTACTGCTGAAAGGACTTAACATAATATTGACTGATATGTAAATAATTATCACTTGAATAAAGATTTTATGATTGTTGCATAAAATGTATTATATTTACTTCTTCTATGCCTCTTTTGATAAAAGTTAGACAAAATGATTTATAGATATGCCAGAGCTGAATAAATAAATGGCTACAACACTCAAAAAATATATTTTAAATAATATGTAGTGTTGAGAACTTTGCAGTAATATTATCTTATGATCCTTTATTAATAACTATCTAAATCAAACGCTTTTAATTAATTAAAAATAAAAATAAATAACTCTAAATTGAAAATTTAAAAACCCCCGATGCGACGACCTATTCATCAAATGTATAATTTACCTAGTTCTTCCAAATAATGAAGTTAGCGCGATTTGCGTAGCTCCCGTAGCTCAGTATCCATAACTCATCTCGCAAATTCATCTGGTACAACTAGTTTCGATGCTAGATTATGAAAGCGCCATTTACATAATTTGTTTTGGCTTCCTCATTTATAATCTGATGTACAATAATCAACAGAAAATCTGTGTAAAAGTATGAGACATTATTTTGTTATGACATTAGAATAGACAACGAATCTAAATATTGATGCCACGGAGGTTTAATTCCTAGTAAAATATTATCAATTAAGATTCAATTTGATGTAATAACTCTGGTTGAGGCGGACGGGAGCAGCCCAGGGGAAGAATTTTCAATAACGCTAAAATTATTTTAAATTAGATTTGTTTTTTTTTTATATTTTTTCTCAATGGCGGAGCAGCGCCCTCTAGAATTATTATAGCGTAATATTCCATGACCATTAACAAAACAAACAAAATTTTACGCATGCGCGTATACATCATTTGAAACGTGACTTATGGAACGTCTTTAGTTCATACACAAATCTCATATAAAAATTGATAAAATATACATTTTTTCCAGAATCAGGGAAGCTTTTCAAATTTATAATATTGTAAAAAGCCAGTTCAGACTATTACGATCATTTAAAAATATAATAAATCGAAATCCAATAATCACAAATTTCGAATGGATTCGAGCCGTGGGAATTGGTTTTGGCCGTGAATGTGGCTTTTTTAACCTATAAAAGAGCTGATGATCTTCAAACGGCTGAACCGATTTTCAAGAAACATAGCTAAGAACACTCTCGGTCAGAATACCTATCTAACAAAAGAAACAAAATTGAAATCGGTTCATCAGCTTGGGCGCTACGTGGCGATAGACAGACACACAGATACACAGATACACAGATACACAGATACACATGTTAAACTTATAACACCCCTCGTTTTTCGTCGGGGGTTAAAAATCAAGGTACGTGCTGTCACTGAAATAATTTCAAAAGCTTTGAAAGATTAACCACAATAAAGTGTTCGGTCGTAACACAAGTGTTTATGACGGACAGTAAACCTGCGCCGGGTGGTCGTAACCCGGCAAATGCGCTTGTTAACCTGTTGGCGACAACCCGCCATTCTCTTTCTGCCATAACATAACTATATATTGCTGATCACACCTTTGATGTTTTAAAACTTGAATCAAGACTAACGGAGGAGAATGCAGCTCACGAAGCAGCCTTTTAAAGTTGAGCGAATTTTGGAGGAAGTTTAAAAGTCTAACAGAAAGATACCCTACAGTTATATCATCCATCCCATTCAAAAGGAACCTAATATCCTATTTCTCTGATGAACTATGACTTATGTAACTTGTTTATTTACTTCTATCCTTATATACACTAAAATTATATTCTTATATCAGTATTCTCGTTATACTGTTCTTACTACCTCCCAGCCCTGATTCATCACCACTTAATGTTTTATATTTTTACATATTATATTTATAGAAAATGTTGGCATCTTAGGTCTGTAAGGTGTACACAATTTGTTTTGTATCTTTATTTTTTACACGACTGTCTGTTGTCCAAAAAAAAAAAATTACAGGCGTCATAAATGTTGAACTACTAACATTTACAAACAACCTAAGTACACAAGCTAATGTACACTTGTAAATTCGATGGCAATATATTTTCAAAAACCGTTTGTCTATCTGTTTGTAACTGAATAACTGCCCCCTGTTAACAGAACAATAAACAGGTGGGGACATTAATGCCGCGACACTTACTACAGTAGTTCTACCTACCGCCAGCGACGAGCTGCCCTGTTCGCCCGCGATAATAGAGGCATACCTCGGCCGTTACTGCCTCGTTAGTGAAATTGCGCAAAGTTAAACTGATTGCAGTCGCTGCACCTGTGTTTTAGAGCTTTGAAGCCCTCTAATGATGTATAATATTTTATAATACACTAGCTGAACCGACAGACGTTGTTCTGTATTTTAGGGGTATGAAAAATAGATAGTAGCCGATTCTCAGACCTACTAAATATGCATATAATCAATACATACAAATAAATAAAATTGGAGTATCTGTTTGTAATATCAAAATAACACCTTTTCACTAAATGCATATGAAAGTACATACGACACCTATAACAAAAACGCGATTTAAAACATTTTTGTCTGTCTGTCTGTGTGTTTGTTCCGGGTAATCTCCGAAACGGCTATACCGATTTTGACGGGACTTTCACTGGCAGATAGCTGTTATTTTAAGGAGTAACTTAGGCTACTTTAATTTTAGAAAAACAATTAGGGTTTCGCGCAAAAAAATAAAAACACATTAAATCAAAGAGTATCTCTGAAACGGCTGGACCGATTTTGACGGGACTGTCACTGGTAGATAGCTGATGATATAAGCAGTAACTTAGGCTACTTATATTTTATAAAAACAAAATTTAAAGAAATGGGTCCTGTCGCGCGGGCTCAGAACGCGGGAGCGGGCTTTTTTGTTAAGTTAAATTCCACGCGGACGAAGTCGCGGGCTCAGCTAGTATTTCATAAAATCGATTAAGCTGTTTCTGAGGAGTATGATAACTAACATTGTGACACGAAAATTTATAAGATTTTCACATTGTAGATCATTCTAAGGATGGGAAACATTTTAGAAAACGAATAATTTCTCAACCATATTTATAGATTTAACATAATATTGATAACATGTAACAAGAATTCTGTTTCTATAAACAAAAGGCAACCTATTTGCTATAATTAAAGGGCCTTAAAATGTTCATGCTGACAAATTTGGCTTGGCGAGTATCCACGAAGTCTAATAATACACCATCGTAGCGGCCCGGAATACCTCAAGTTGTTTGTAACTCCACTATTAGTGGATATTTTGTCAGGCTATTAAAATTAATTATTATGTTCTCAAAGATAATAATTATCATACAATATTATTGTAAATAAATAGAGCCTTTCCATTTATAAATCATGGCATAAATGTATGATCAATAATAACCAGTATTTGTAAATAAATAAAAAAACTTTGTCTTAACTTTTTCTGTAACAGAAAGTCTGAAAGCATTTTTTTTGAGTTCCTACAAAATAAATCACAGTTATGTTTTTTTCGGATGAGTTAGGGAAAGCAATCCGTTATCAAAAATATCAAATAGTATTTTGTAACGTAATCTTTTCATTTATTTACATAATCAAATATTTACAATACAGTCATCCGTTATTATTCAGTAATATTTATTCTACCAACAGTACTGCAGCAGAGTATCAAGTGTGCAAGGGTTGTCGCAGCACTCCTGCACGATGCCGCGCTTGGGGCGCTCGGCGGGCAGCCAGGGCTGCCACACGCCGCGCTTCTGCACCGCTTCCGGCTCGCACAGCACCGCCATGGCTTGCGCCAGCCGCCGCCCGCAGTACACGCGCGCGCCGCTGTCTGACAGCGCACTGCAGAAGCAAGCCAAGAGGCAGAACAGCACTAGAACCCTCATGATGTTGTTACGCTGATGCTGATAGACTATTAACGTCAGGTTGTCGCTGTTCCGCGCTGGATATCTGCTAGTGCAATGAGGATAGTATTGTCACGGTGTTTGGAGATTGAATGTGGTGTTTCAAGATAATCCAGTCATTTTATAGGGATGCGATTCATGAATACTAATTTAAATAGGAATAATTAATGAGTATAAAATTGTGTGGGTTATGGATACGTCCTCACATGACAGTCTCATCTTTAAACATGGGAAATCCTTGAGACGCAAGTACCTTGGAGTACCTACGCAGACAGTTAACGAGTTATGACAAACTAAGGGTTGCGCACAATGATAAACATGAGGATAACAATGTTACTGAAAAATCATTTGAGATAAATATAGAACCTCTACATCCAGATTTACGGTTCAATGAATTCTATCAAAGAGTTGACACTTATTGTGTAAATATAAGAAAACATCTCATTAACTCTACATACATTATAATAATTTAAAATCTGAATATTAATTACTCCCGCCCCTATAAAACACCCTACAAGACACATACCTAACTCATTCGCCCCTTATTAGTCGAGATTACAGCATCTCTCACTAAGTCCTAGCAACGTGACATCAAAAGCTCTACAGCAACAACTTGACGATATCATGAGGGCTCTCCTGCTGTTCTGCCTCTTGGCTTGCTTCTGCAGTGCGCTGTCAGACAGCGGCGCGCGCGTGTACTGCGGCCGGCGGCTGGCGCAAGCCATGGCGGTGCTGTGCGAGCCGGAAGTGGTGCAGAAGCGCGGCGGGTGGCAGCCCTGGCTGCCCGCCGAGCGCCCCAAGCGCGGCATCGTGCAGGAGTGCTGCGACAACCCTTGCACTCTCGACACACTGCTGCAGTACTGCTGGTAGATTAGATGGCTACTAAATGTGCTCAACAACCACTGCTCTCTTGATACGGTTGCAATACTACTAATGGAATGGATGTCGTAATTCTAATAGATTTAGTGATTGAATTGTAAATATTTGATGATGTAAATAAATGATAATGACCAATCGTTTAATAATATGTTATTTTTATTACTGATAATGATTATAAACATTGACAGACATATCGTTATCCCGGTACTTTGAACTTTTAATATTGAATACTGGAATAGTTATAAACCACCTGAGTCCATTCAAAATGCATCTTAGAGCCGTCCAAAAGCGCTGCTATAATAATAATAATAATAATAATAAAGCCATTTATTCCAAATCTCGCTTCCTATTTTATATTACAAAGTTTGTTAGTAGGTTGTTGCTTAAATTTAAGAAGGTTACTTATAATTACTTGTTAGTATTATTTAGGAGATTTGGACCCCTGTTTGGGTAAAGGCCTCCTCCATCCTTTTCCATGACTCCCTGTCCTTGCCTGACTTTATCCAGTCGTTACCTGCGACATGTGTTATGTCATCAGCCCACCGTCGTAATTGTCGTCCAACATTCCTTTTCCCCATTGGTCCTTTCCATCGTGTGGCTTCAATGGTCCATCTTCTGTCTGGGTATCGTGAGATGTGTCCGGCCCATCTCCACTTAAGTAAAAGTGCGTGCCTGAGAGCATCAGTGAGTTTAGTTTTTTGACGAATGGTTTCGCTCTTAATTTTTTGTATTCTTCTTATTTTTAACATGCTCCTTTCCATTGCTGTTTGAGTGCATTTAATTTTTCGTTTTATTTTATTTGTAAATGTCCACGTTTGGCAACCATACGACAAGCAGGGTAGTAGGCATGAATCAAATATTGTTCTTTTCATGTGCATGTTGTAGTTCCCTTTTAGGAAGCGCTGCTATATACTATAGTAATTATTATATATAATTATATACTACATAGTATGTTATACTGTCACGTGTCGTGTGTCAATTACTAATAATCCGTTAATTGAGTAATCCTTATGTTGCGCCAAAAGCAAAAACACGAAATAATGTTCCTAGAAATTGAGAAAACACATCGTTTTTTATTTATATATAAACCAATCAGTAACTATAAGTGATAGAAAAATATTACAGTTGAGAAAAACTTATGGTTTCATGTAGTAAATATAACTCAAATTGGGTAAATGACAATTAACGGCCCTTTAGTAATCGGACGGCAGTTTATATCGGCGACCGCTTGGCGTAGTGGTTCGAGCGTTAGCCGCTCGGCGGGAATCGAACCCGCAACCACCATGTGCTACTTACTGCACATGGTGGTTGCGGGTTCGATTCCCGCCGGGGCAAATTTCGGAAATGGCCTTTTCGTAATTTTCCTTGGTCTGGGTGTTACTGGGATCGCCCCCAGTCCATTGTACGGTACCCATAGTACAAGCGTTGCTTAGTTTGGGACCATACAGTTGTGTGTCAGTCTGGCGATATTTATTTATATAATATAGTAGAGAGTAAGCTGTAGTAATAATGATTCGGTAGTGCCCTCAAGTATATATTCACTTAGAAATCCTCAAGTTATTGAGGTACTACTCATTATAATTTTATTTGATCAAATATTATCTTTATTTTAGCTTTTTCTCGTTCAGTGAAGAAAATCAGTTATTATTAAATAAAATATTCGTAGTTCGCGTGCAGTTGATAACTAGGAACATAGTTTTGTGACTTTAAAGAGTTTTTAAGACAGTATGTGTTATTACTATAATATATATTATATATGATTATTTCAATTTTACGTACGTTAAGATTTTTTGCCGCGCTTAGTTTTTTTTAACAATTAGCCAAAATGAAATGTTGTCCTTATTGTTTTTTTTAAAATTTAAGATCTATCTCATACTGACTGAAAATGTTGAAAGTTATAAATAACAGTGTTTTTAAAACAAACATACCTTATAGAATGAGCCTTTTCCCCGTGGTATGGGAGCAAACTCGGGCTAAATTTCCTCGCTGAATAGTCACGGTGAAATTAGGTTTTTCATTTTAAAAAATACTTCAGTTATAAGTCTCAATTTACTTTCTTTCCTCGCTTCAAAATAATTCGTAAGTTTCAGTTGGCACAGTTGGTATTTTAATATGAATTACAGAATCACATCTCGCAACATTTGTCGGACCTTAATTATTGTGAGAAACTTGTAGTATTGAGTTTAGAATTCATTTTTTAGGGTTCCGGACCTTACAAGGAAAAACCGGAACCCTTATAGGATCACTTTGTTGTCCGTCTGTCTGTCTGTCTGTCTGTCTGTCTGTCTGTCAAGACCTTTTTTCTCAGAAACGGGTAGAGTTGAAATTAATACCAAATAATTGTAAAACCAATTGGGTTCCCGAATTTGTTTAAGGATTTTTGGGAACTATTTATTATTAAAATATCTTAAAAATCATAATATAATGTTGTACGGAACCCTCAGGGCGAGAGTTCTACTCGCACTTGTCCGGTTTTTTTATTATGTTATAATTTTAATTCGTTTCTTGAAACGAAAACTAAAGATCGAACGAAAAGCTAGAAATGAAATGACGCTAGCTGACCGATACTACTTATTTAAAACATACCAGACATATTGTAATTTTACGATAGGTCATAGAAAATCAAAAGTAGGTATATGCTGTATACAATATATTAAAAAACAATGTAAATATCTACATTTCAGTCAGTATTTTTACGCCAAGTAAATTTCTTCAGCAGTATTGTAGCAGTACGTCCATAGTGCATGCGTTTAAGCAACACTCTTCAATGATGCCGCGCTTGGGTCGCTCGATGGGAAGCCAGGAGCCCCACGAGCCACGTTTTTCCACCTCGAACTGCTGGCACAGAAACGCCAAGGTATCAGCTAGCTGCCGCCCGCAGTAATGGCGACCGCTATCGCTGGCATACGCGGTCCAGAAGCAAGCCATAAGGCACAAAAGTACTAAGGTCCTCATGGTGTTGATGTCACGCTGTCGCTGTCTTGCTGTAGTGTTACGACTGTTGCTTTGCGGTGTTGTAAGCTCGATGAACAGGGGTTGAATGTGGTAAAGAGGAATCGTATTGTGTTTTTATAGGGATGCGACTAATTAATATTCATATTTGTTCATGAAAATATGGATTAAATTGTGTGGGTTGTCAAATGTTAATTTTACTCACTATCAGTTTAACATTAATTATTCGATATTCTTGGAAATTTGTCTGATAGCTAAAGTGAAGACTTGTTGTCATTTCTAAAAGTAATTTGCTGAAGTTTCTAAACACGAGATATTTTCAGTTCAATGATTCATACGGCTCTTGCTTTAAGCGATGTGACAAGTCATGGTAACGAGCCGTCACCTGACTCTATAACGAACGAACAAATCCAAAATACACCATAATTTATTAAATTACGCCAACAATTTTGATAATTCAAAAGCATGAATATTTATTAGAATATTCCCTATAAAATGACTGGATTATCTTGCATCACCACATTCAATCTCCAAACACCGTGACAATACTATCCTCATTGCACTAGCAGATATCCAGCGCGGAACAGCGACAACCTGACGTTAATAGTATATCAGCATCAGCGTAACAACATCATGAGGGCTCTCCTGCTGTTCTGCCTCTTGGCTTGCTTCTGCAGTGCGCTGGCAGATAGCGGCGCGCGCGTGTACTGCGGGCGGCGGTTGGCGCAAGCCATGGCGGTGCTGTGCGAGCCGGAAGCGGTGCAGAAGCGCGGCGGGTGGCAGCCCTGGCTGCCCGCCGAGCGCCCCAAGCGCGGCATCGTGCAGGAGTGCTGCGACATCCCTTGCACTCTCGATACTCTGCTGCAGTACTGTTGGTGAAAAACACCTGCTCTAGCTGATGACTGATAGATTGTACATAGCATATTTTGATGAATAAATTATAATATAATAGTTACACGTCTATATGTTTCATACCCTGTACGTCTTAACCCTTTGAAATAACTCTAAATTGAAAATTTAAAAACCCCCGATGCGACGACCTTTTTATCAAATGTATACTTTACCTAGTTCGTCCAAATAACGCTAAAATTATATTAAATTAGTTTCTTTTCTGTATTTTTTCTCAATGGCGGAGCAGCGCCCTCTAGAATTATTATTGCGTAATATTCCATGACCATTAACAAAATTTAACGTGTGCGCGTATCCATCATTTGACACATGACTTATGGAACGTCTTTAGTTCATACACAAATCTCATATAAAAATTGATAAAATATCATTTTTTTCCAGAATCCGGGAAACTTTTCAAATTTATAATATTGTAAAAAGCCAGTTCAGACTATTACGATCATTTAAAAATATAATAAACCGAAATCGTTTCAGCCGTTCTCAAGTGATGCAAAGATATTATTCCAATGAGCCCAAATTTCGATCGGATTCGAGCCGTGGAAGTTGGTTTTGGACGTGAATGTGGCTTTTTCAACCTACAAAAGAGCTGATGATCTTCAAACGGCTGAACCGATTTTCATGAAACATAGCTAAGAACACTCTCGATCAGAATACCTATCTAACAAAATAAACAAAATTGAAATCGGTTCATCAGCTTGGGCGCTACGTTGCCACAGACAGACACACAGATACACAGATACACAGATACACATGTTAAACTTATAACACCCGTCGTTATTCGTCGGGGGTTCATAAAAATGGAATTAAATAGTAGGCTTCTTCTACAGCATACATAAATCAAACTTCAATCTGCAGTATTATTTGAGTACCTAATAGTATTAGTTTAGTTTGTGTTTTTTGTCCACACAAAAATATTTATGGACAAATTTTAATGTCTAAAGATTTTATATGGAAGCCTTTTTATTATTTGATAAGTAGCATTCGTATCTTAAAAATAATTAATATAATTATTAAACGATATTACGTACACACATATAGGTACCTACCTAATAAGAAGACCTTAGGCCTGGATTAATAGATCAATCTCAAGTCTGAGAGCGGTCGTGGCTATATCATACTTTTGTCATTCCAATACAAAATGACACGTCAAAAGCTTATTTAAGATCGCTCTCAGACTTGAGATTGATTTATAAATAGGAGCCTTAAACAAATAAATGACGTGAACTATTCAGTAATAATATACCTATGATTAAAAGTTATTAGCAACACCATTATTCAAGAGACGTGTAATTTTATTACACCTGGCATATATTTTAGGTATAAACATTATAATTACTTACCTATGGTCTAGCTATATAACCAAGTGATAAAAAAATAAATGTAGGTCAAAAATAATGTCTACCTAATTAAATATAAGCACATACTATAACTGTTTTACTTCCTCCACACTAAGCACTACATCTGCTTTATGGTCTCAAAATATAAAACCAACTGTTAAAACAATTATATCGAACGGATTAATATCGGAACAACCGCGGCGCCGGCTCTCCCAAGTCCCAACGAGGTTTGGATTCGACATAATGAGCGTGATGACCGCCCGATTGCAACAGACGACTATAATTTCGTGTTAGAGGAACACGATTTGAATGGAGAAAGGTCAATCCATTTAGTATAATTGCACAGATTTAAAAAGATTATGGTGGAATAGAACTTGTTTGAAATTTACGGGTTTTTGATTCACAACATTTGTGTGGGTATTTGGTTTGTGATTTGGTGTCACAATTTTTTGTATTTTTGACGTTGTATCATTTATTTTTGGTATTGGTAAGTATTTTGTGCTTAGGTCAGTATGATGGACTATGTTCTCCGTATTAAGGCGGCTTCTATTTTGCCCATCATCATCAGCCTATTGCCGTCTACTGCCGGATAAAGGCCATAGCGAGTTAGCAGACCTGTTTTAATTCGATTTAATGTTTTAAGTAACTTATATTTAACTAGCTGAGCCCGCGACTTCGTCCGCGTGGTATTTAGCTTAACAAAAATGTAATTTTATATAGCCTGCATCTCAAAATCCTTTCTTAAGGGATGTCTACGTCATAGTAGCTTTATGCATGCAAAGTCTCAGCCCGATCGGTTTAAAATTGACAAAGTTTCATACAAACTTTCATCCCCTATTTTATCCCCTTGGGGGTGGAATTAATCAAAATCCTTTCTTAGCGGATGTCTACGTCATAGTAGTTTTATGCATGCAAAGTTTCAGCCCGCTCGGTTTAAAATTGACAAAGTTTCATACAAACTTTCATCCCCTAGTTTATCCCCTTGGGGGTGAAATTAATCAAAATCCTTTCTCAGGGGATGTTTAAGTTATAGTAGCTTTATGCATGCAAAGTCTCAGCCCGCTCGGTTTAAAATTGACAAAGTTTCATACAAACTTTCATCCCCTATTTTATCCCCTGGAGGGTGGAATTAATCAAAATCCTTTCTTAGGGAATGTCTACGTTTTAGTAGCTTTATGCATGCAAAGTCTCAGCCCGCTCGGTTTAAAATTGACAAAGTTTCATACAAACTTTCATCCCCTATTTTATCCCCTTGGGGTGGAATTAATCAAAATCCTTTCTTAGGGGATGTCTACGTCATAGTAGCTTTATGCATGCAAAGTCTCAGCCCGCTCGGTTTAAAATTGACAAAGTTTCATACAAACTTTCATCCCCTATTTTATCCCCTAGGGGGTAGAATTAATCCAAATAATTAATAAATAAGTCCTAAATCGACGAATAGCTCTTACCGATGGATAAATAAAGTCATTTATAAAATGTATACAATATTTATTTAAAATCTCATAATATCAGTCATAGTCTCAATACATTTGATAATTTCCATTAGCAGTACATTAGCAGCGTGTCACGAGTGCAAGGGTTGTCACAACACTCCTCGACGATGCCGCGCTTGGGACGCTCTTCTGTCAACCACTGCCACGAACTGCGCTTCCCCATCATTTCTTGTGGGCACAGGAAGGCAAGGGCATCTGCGAGGCGCCGGCCGCAGTACACGCGGGCGCCGGTGTCGGCAACCGCGGCACTCCAGAAGCAAGCCATGAGGCAGAACAGCACTAGGAACCTCATGTTGTTGTCACGCTACTGTTGTCGAAGTTACAATACCAACACGCTGTCCTGTGACTGCTGTTGCGGTGGCTGGGGGTTGAATACGGTGAGACTCCGCCGTCTACCGGTTTTATAGGGGCACAATTTTATCAATATTCATATTTTTCCTAATGAGAGCTAAATATGCAAGAATACTAAGAAACATAGCCTATTCCTGACTTGAACAAAAAAAATCCTATGCACTCTGAAAAGTTACGTTTAACGACGGCTTACGTAGACAACACATTTTGAACAGTTGCTACTAATAAATAAGTAAAAAAAAACTAAACATTAGACTAGCGAAGACTAGGTCTACGTAGCAGATGCAAATAGAACATGAAAAATCCCTGTATCCAAAACTGAAACAATAATATATCCGCGATCAACCCACCCATAAAGCTTTTCCTTACATCACCTAAAAACATTACACAAAGTGTCCCGTCAAAACAAATTCTCCTTGGAACCTATTCACCTAAGAATGACGTCTTCATATCAGCATAATTCAGTTGTGATTAGGACAGGTCGGTGCACAGAGACGTGGCTGAATATTGATGAGACCAAGCGGTATATAACCGGGGATGCCACCATCCCCTATGCATTCGAGTCTTCGATCCCTGGAGGAACACTTGTTCTTAAAAAGTTATTAATAAATTAGTGCCGAAGACTTTTATAATTACTCTAAGTTGGTGTCTTCCTGCTGGCACGTGCTGCTGGCCCGGGTGAGCACTGCACCCGTAACTAATATTTAGGTCCCACGAATAGGCTTTATTCTCATTTTCTCCTGCATCTTTATCTCACAGTACCATCTCTTATCTCAGCTTTTCCATTATACACCGGCCAAATCAGTCTGTAAGGTTCTTTAGCCAGGTTATCCAGGTAGGTACGGACAGATTAAAATTTGTAGAACGGAAGACCTTTTAATGAAACCTATAGACACATCTTTTGAAAAGTATACGTGTGAAGTTCGCCAACCCGCCCACGACATCCACTCGCATTGAAGGGGACGGTGCCCGCTACGCCCGGTAATGGCAATTAGGCCCCTATAAATGGAGACCAAAATACCATCAGAGTAATGCGGATGCACCGCACCTCTGCCCACCCCCAGGGGATTCAGGCGCTATGATAATGGTGAAGTACTTCTTCTGCGTCATTCTTCAACACTGCTACCGGGCGGGTGACTGCTTACCGGCTTTATGCATTTTAATAGTTTATATTTCAATATTAACAATAAACCGTGATACGTCTTTCCACTCGGGGGTGTATCGAACTCTCGTAAACCACGTCAAGTCATTTAAAAACCTTACGACATACCGTGCCCACGCGAAAGCCAGGCTTATAGCCAATTTCCTTCTAATTTCTCATAATAGAGTAATAGAATCAACATAACAAGAGACAAACATTACAGAAATGATTGTTGCCGCGTAAATCTATATGTAAATGTGTGTATTACAGACTGTGTATAAATAAAAAGCCTATCTGACCGGTCCCGGCGAGTAATAGAGCCTTCAAATAAATTAGAGGACCCCTGTGGTGCGGATGTGGGACAAGGCTAGCGATATAGCGAATTGCTATAGGAAATTATTGTCATAGTTTCGTGATACCTAGGCACTACCATGATAATGCGTATGGAAAAACTATTATTTCAATAAAAAAAATATATATTTATACACACCGTTGAACGATTTAAAAGCATTTCAAATATGGATTTAAGAAAAGAAATCTAGGACGATTAAAAATAAATTATTATCAATATGAACAAGAAGTTATCGCTAATCGCTCCGCTCGTGGCTCGCGCCGCATTCCACCGCGGATACAGTGTTGGGAAAAATTATCGACAATCTTTTGTTTTTTTTCTCAACGTCCACACCTATCTACACGAACGAACGCGTCCGTAATCGAGAGTCGGGCGCGAAACAACAGGCCGCACAGTCACTTTAAAACTGGGAACACATTGCGCGAATCCACTTGCAATATTTTTTTGGTATCTACGTTATTTTGTTTAACGCAAGTAATATTTATAATTTGAAATAAATTATTTCAACTTGCAATTGAATCACTAACCACCGGGTATTGGAACGCAGCTCTGATTTAAGACCTACTAAATTCTGCCCCGTACAAAAATGTCAGACAACATCTCAAACACTTAAGTTGAACTTAAAATTTGAATATCGTTCCAGTATTAAGCTGCAAATTGATTACATGCAATAATAATTTTACAATATTGATGCATCACGTCATGAGAAAGCATAACAATAAGTGATAGGTTCATAATAAAAATAGCAGTCGAAATTATCTTTGTAAAGTGGTGCTTAAAAATATGTTACCTACATGCTAAGTTTCAATAAGTCCATTGTTTATTGTCCCCGACATAGCGACTAGTCACCGCAGGTGAATAATTGCAGTGCGTTCTAAGCTTTATACGAGTTATTTATAAAATGTATCGCAAATAGCAACTATTTTATATTTGCGTTGGTTATTTATGGATTCTTTGAGTGGAGTTAATGGCTAAAGTTTGTTGAGTGGGCGAATGAGCGAAAGGATGTAGATATTTTATTAATGTTTAATAGGTATTTCAATTATGGAAAGTTTTGTGTTAAACTTGTATATTTAATTAAATTGGTGTGGTATACTCTTTAGTCGTAATATTATTGTCTATGCCTTCCTGTCAATAAAGCAGTTGTGTCGTTGACTTGGTCTTTGATTGTTGTTATTATATACTAATATTATTAATATCTTACTGGCGACGAGGATGGGATTTCGCACCGAGAAGTGGACCCCGGCAATCGTCACTGCGCGGGACGCCCCACTCACCTACAAGGTCAGATGCGAAAATGGTCTGGAGTGGAAAAGGCATGTTGACCAATTGTTACCGGTTCGTAAGTCACTAGTCCGTACCGACCGGCAGGGAACGGGGCAGCTGAGAACGCTGTTAAGTCTGTCAAACGGGCAATGAAAAAGGCTGCACACGACGGAGTCGACATTGAAACGGCAGTGTTCAAGTTTATGTTGCAGTACCGCAATTGTGAGCACGCGACTACGGGTATAACACCAGCGGTAGCGATGCTCGGACGACGGCTACGCACTCGTCTGGATGTAGTGCGACCGAGCGCGTTGGCGGAGCGGCGAAGCGAAGTGGCGGGCGATTGCGCCGCACGGCTTCACCCTGGCGCGGAGCGTTACGTCGAGCTCGGAGATAGTGTACTAGCACGGGACTACCGTGCGCGCACCGAGAAGTGGACCCCGGCAATCGTCACTGCGCGGGACGCCCCACTCACCTACAAGGTCAGATGCGAAAATGGTCTGGAGTGGAAAAGGCATGTTGACCAATTGTTACCGGTTCGTAAGTCACTAACAAATGTACGTCATTCGGTAGATGTGGTGACTGAAGAGCAAAACAAACAGACAGACGAGGTTTTCTCGGATGCCATTGACGATGAACCAAGTAGTCCGATATCAGCTGCGTCCACTGACGATCCTGCTGTTCCCACTTTCCAGTCAGATGCTAATGATCAGCCGACACCCGCTCAAAGCCCTCCACCACGGGTACGGCCCGTACGTACTTGTGTGTTAAATAAGCGCAAGCGCTAGCGTTATTATTATTATTATTAATACTCAACGCCACTTGTCGAGTAATTAAGTAATTAAGATATAAATTTTGTATATTTATTTTAGTTATTTTGAGACATTGAGTGGTCTTGGTTCAGTTATGTTATGTTGGTTATAGTGTTTAGTTTAGTGTTCAGGATGTTACAAATTACTAAGTAATTTAGTTTAAGGGGGAGGCGTGTGGTATACTCTTTAGTCGTAATATTATTGTCTATGCCTTCCTGTCAATAAAGCAGTTGTGTCGTTGACTTGGTCTTTGATTGCTGTTATTATATACTAATATTATTAATATCTTACTATTGGTAATTAATGTCAATGTTACCATCTTTTCTACTTCCCTATAAATACCTATGTTCGTAAGCCTGTGTATGTTTATTTAGATATAAGGCGAGTTCATTCCACAACAAAGTAATGTTCGTAATTTCAAAAATAATACTTTATTACCACACAATAGCGAAGGTCCAAAGTTCAAGTCGATTTATTTGAAATATTCCATAATTATTTTACTATAACCTACGTTCCTTCTACTTTGTACCGAAACATCGTATGCTTCGAGCAGTACCAACCAATTAAGGACCTTAGCTCGATAACATAAAGTAATTTTTCGATAAAATAAAATTTAACGTTGTGTCAAATATTATTGTCGCCGATAATTAGTGATGGTACATCAGTAGTTGCGCAATACTCAGGTTGTAGGAGTCGACTAATTATCGATACAGGTTTTGTAATCGCATCACTATTTAATAGTTCATTTTGATTCTAGAAAAACAGTTGGCCAAGGGCGAGCCGGTTTATTCTTTAGCAGATTATTGGAGCGAATGAAAATTGTATTATACGGTGCAGTGGGAATGAATGAAATGAATGATATCGAATATCAGGTGCTGTCTTCGGTCGTGTCATTAGGCACGAATTGGTAGCTTCAAGCATGTCTCATGTATGAAATTATTAATTTATTAGTTGTATCTAATTAATAACACATCAGAACTACTACCTAAATACTAAACGATAAGAAATTTACTTTTCCATTTAAATAAATAATTAATAATATCGCCAGACTGACACACCAACTGTATGGTCCCAAACTAAGCAACGCTTGTACTATGGGTACAGTAGAATGGACTGGGGGCGATTCCAGTGATACCCAGACCAGGCCAAATATCAAAAAAGCCATTTCAAAGCGGGAATCGAACCCGCAACTACCATGTGCAGTGAGCCGAGCGGCCTACGCTCGAACCACTGCACCAAGCGGTCGTCAAATTTACATGTAAATTTCGCATATTTTCATAAGTATGCCTTAATAATACTATTTCTTGATTAGATTTAGTTTTTTTCCACTGTATTTTATGTCCTTAATTAATTATCATGCTATTCTCACCGTATAATGAACAGCTTAACCTTATTACCTGTAACAAAGAGTCTTCATTAGATACAGATATAATGTACTTAAGGGAGCTTTTAGTTTTACAGGAAATATAACTTTCTGTAAAACTCGCATGGTCTGGACGTGCCATAGACAGCGAAGATGGTTGAATGTTCATCGACTTAACCAGCACAAGTTCGAATCGCAACTTTCACCTTAAAAATAATTTCGGATTTCCAGTCCCAACTTTAGCATCCGATTTGAGGGCTGTGTTTGACATCTTAAATACCTTAGTGTAACTTAAAGATTTAAGTATAATTTTAGTTTTCATTCGTAAAATGGCTTAAACTACATAATAATATAATCCTGTAAGGATAGTTGGATTTTGATTCACATCGCAATCAAATATATGCAGTCAACCAATAACTTATGCGAACATTTCACCAATATAATCTGCATATTAAACTATAACGCGTGTAGTTAGAACTTATAATCGCTTAACTGTATCCTGAACACGACATCCGATCCTTTCCGCGTTTTCACGTGCTCATGGAATGAGGCGCCTGAACTCAAGATTACATTACTATATTAATGGCTGTGAATAAAATAAACTTGTTAAACTGGTAGCTTTGGCAATCAAACTATTTGTACAGCTCGTGTACCTATTAGATTAAGTAAGTGGTGTATGTATGGTATTTAATAGTTTGCAATCAACACGCCCGACGCTTGTATTTAGAAAACGGTTGAACTCTGTTTACCGACTGCCTCTCGATCCGACTCACACTTTACTCGCAAACTGACGTATCGCGTAAATGAATACGTCAGTTTTGACCCTTTTTCTATAGAAAAACTATCGAAAGTGACGTATTCGGATAAGCGATACGTCAGTTTTGACGTGTTGCGAGTCGAGCGACAGTGGTTAACAGAGTCGGGCCGCGGTTTTATCTACTGTCCTAAGCGTAGATACTTGTTTATTTAATTGTTCATTTATTTCCATTTTACTAGAACGGTCTTAATGACCAATTACACTACTAATACAATATAACAAAAATT
The DNA here is from genome assembly GCA_905147325.1 of Notodonta dromedarius. NCBI lineage: Eukaryota > Metazoa > Arthropoda > Insecta > Lepidoptera > Notodontidae > Notodonta > Notodonta dromedarius. The sequence continues at coordinate 11,261,282 of LR990172.1, forward strand.
ATAAACAAATTAAAAATAGAAATCGATCACGCATCTACCTCGCATAACTTCAAGCATACCAACAGAAGATAGATGACTTGTTTACCAGATAGATGATGCGAGACTGGATAGATGTCCAGCGCCAAGTTAAATTAAATATTTAATATAAGGAGGGAATTCTAACAAAACTGTAGGAACATTTTGAAGGCTGATTAATTTTGACACGAACTACATTCGGTGTCCTCTCAAACAACTGAATGAGTTTCAATAAATCCGTGAGATAACCATTTCAGGAACACCATTTATCTAACTCAAAAAACTGCGTTGAAATTTATTCTTCATTTAAAACTATGACACCACATGTCTGTGTCTGACAGACACAGTGTTTAAAGGGAGGGTTACCGCACTGATCGATCAACCTTCAAATTATCCGTCGATCGATGGTTGAGTGAGATGAGTTGACGTCGATCGAGAGTTTCTACATAGAGCAACGTTCGATCGATCGGTGTGGAAGCACCCTTACATTTTATGATACTGCCAATGCAATAGACAATTATTTTACCATTGCGAGGTTTTGATGCAACTCACCAAATCCACAACTTTTAACAGTGAACTTTCAACATTACGCAACTTTAGTACCTACAACAATTTGGGTCTCCATCTCCCTGGCCATTGAAGACCCCAATATGGTCAACATTTAACTAACCGAGATGACCTCTAAGCACAAAGCTCCGCCGCTCTTATCGCTCGCAAATCTGTCTCGCAACCTTGCCGGTTTTGTTTTAAGTTAACTTCATATTTGGGTTATAAGGATCTGTGTTGCTTAACGTACGAGAACATTAGTAATTCCTAAGATATTCCTTAGTAGGTGTGAGTAATTGAATGATCAGCTTGTCTATAGCCAAGCTGTAGCCAGTTGACTACAGCTCATATGGACAGACTCGACCAGGGTAGTACCACACTCACACAGAAGACGGGCGTAAAGTAGCTATAATAGCTGCCTTTCGTATGATGAGCAAGAGAGCCGGTAGCCCCTCCTAGTCCCTACCGTTGTCTCGCTCCTCTTCAAGTCGGCAACGTGGGAGGAAAGCCTTTGGTGTTGCAAGCAGCTGAGGTATAGGCTACGGAAAAAAGGTATCATATTTTATTAGCAGTGATAGCCGATTGGTTAAAGCACGCGTCTTGCGGGTACCAGGTCTTGGGTTCAAATCCCGGCTCGCACCTCTGGATATTTCGAAATCTATGTGCGAATCATAATTTCTATATGGTTATCACTTGCTTACGGTGAAGGAAAACATCGTGAGGAAACCTGCATGTCTTAGAAGATCTAACCAATTTTCGAAAGACATGTGAAATCCGCCAACCCGCACTGGGCCAGCGTGGTGGATTATGGCCTGAATCCCCCTCATGTTGAGGGGAGGCCCGTGCCCAGCAGTGGGACGTCAAAAGGGCTAAATTATTATTTTATTATTATTTTATTTAGGTAAACTTTAAGTAAATCAAAAGCTAGTGAAGCATATTTGTATAATATTTAGATTATAATGACGCGTCCTTCCTAAGTAATTCCAGATACAAATGCCTCGTTGTCTCGTGTCAACACAGTTGAAGCACGCCTACAACGCGTTCTCGCTACCATTTCACTTGGGAAACTCATGATCAATTCGATGATAAATAATGTATAAAGTAATAAATATCAATAATTTATCGAACCAGTTTGGTTTCGTGCGGTTTGATATGTGGCGAGTTTATTCAACGAGAAATCTTAATGGTGAAATGTAGAAAACCTTTGTCAGAAATGGTCATTTTTGGAGAAGTTGTAGAATTAATGGGAAGCTGGCTATGACCTGCGGCGGCTTCAGGTGCTAAAGATATAGACTTTCGAGTCTAGGTATAGACTTGCAATCTATATATATATATAACTCAAAGGTGACTGACTTACTGACTGACATAGTGATCTATCAACGCACAGCCCAAACCACTGGACGAATCGGGCTGAAATTTGGCATGCAGGTAGATGTTATGACGTAGGCATCCGCTAAGAAAGGATTTTGATTAATTCTACCCCCAAGGGGATAAAACAGGGGATACAAATTTGTATGAAACTTTGTCATTTAAATTCCACGCGGACGAAGTCGCGGGCACTGCTAGTTGAATATAAAGTTAAGGAATAAAATATAACTCTTTTTTAACACTTGTTTATACTTTAATCATAATCGTGTAATACGTTATTACTTTAATCTTTAATACTTGTTTTTACGACACACAGCAAGCGCGTATGAGTACCTACTTGTATGTCTCGTTAATTCCTAAAAACTCACACATAAATTAATACATAAATAGGAATATATCTCCTGTGTATTGAGTATCTGAAGTCGGTCCTGTGGGCATTCCGCTTCCTGTGACATATGGTAGACACAGGTGGTTGGATCCTTACAAAAAATCATGGCGATGCAAACCCTGGACACATGTTTAATGTTATTTCATGAATATTCAAATAGCGAGAACGTGACAAAATATTGGATAGTTGTCTTCGTCTTTCACTCGTTCATTATTTGCATAGGGCTGTAAAAACATTGGCTCCGGAAGTATTTTTAATGTCGATGCGTCCGCGCTTATTACTGGCATGATCATGTGTTACCTATTTATTATGATGGTTAATAAATACCATGATGACGCTGATCCCCTGGAGGATGGGACGGCCCTTGGTATGGGACGCAACATGCGTCGACACCTTAGCACCGTCCCACCTTCGGGAGTCTAGCATTAGGGCTGGTGGTGCCGCCGCCTGCGCGGAATCCCTCAAACGGCGCAAATATAGCAACCTTGATCCAGGTTATATGTTTGAGCCGTTTGGGGTAGAGACCCTGGGACCGTGGGGCCCGAGCGCCCATCGCATTTTTTGCGATTTGGGAAAGCGGCTGGTCGAAGCAACTGGTGACCAGAGGGCTGGTACATATCTCGCACAGAGAATTAGCATTGCCATTCAACGTGGCAATGCTGCCAGTCTTCTGGGCACTTTGCCAAGCGACGGCGGTCTGGCACAAGTATATTTTTTATGAAATTGTACATAGTGGGTGTATATTTGTTAGTTTTTATAATATTGAGAACAATTAATTTCATTGTAAATAAAACATTATTAAAAAAATATTTTTGTCGAATAAAGACTAATCTTCTATAAATACTCAAATAATAAAGAAAAATGTTTAAAATAATAAGGTATCTAGCTAACTAAACCGCGGCCAAAGAGAAATGATACGTAACTTAACGAATCACCTTCATTTATCTTAAATTTACATTACAGTTTCCGACACTGAATGAACCACAAATTTATAAAATGCCCGCCGATAGTTGGCAACCCTGCGAATGATTTAGCACGAATATGATTATTACCATAACCTACCGCTTCGCTTCGTAATTTTAACAAATAATTTACTAACATAATTACTTTAATTTAATATGGGTCAGCTTTTTTTTTGCCTTCCATAAAACGGTTCTCAGTGGGTCTCGCAACGTTCCTGCAGTTGTTTGTGCGTCAGTCAGCGCCGCCTGCGCCCGCGCCGCCTGCGCCCGCGCCGACGCCCGCAGGTCTGTCATTGCGTACATAACGCTTGACATGAGACTAGACCAAATACTCGATAAACGAAGACGCGAGAAAAATATGTAAAATGGGTTCTAAAATGTCCACCAACCCTTGCGCTTCTATTGACATATTTTATATTGTTAAACAATCAAATATCAAGATGAAATATATGATGCCAAAAGACCAGTCTATATGCCTATACCCGCCCAATACACACATTCCATATAATGGTTCCGCCCACTGTCACCAGTGATCGACGCGCTCGGCTAATAAACCTTGCATGCTAGTGGACGACCTCTGATAATAAAATAAAGACCACTTGGAATATAGTTAATAGTGAAACTGGTAAAACCAAAAAACTAAATACAGATTTCACGCTTGAGACTTCGCGTGGTCTTGTTAATTCAGACTCTGATGTAGCACAGGAATTTGAAACGTTCTTTACAAACGTCCCTGTGAAAACAACAGAGTCTTTAAACTGCTCACCTTCACTTTCAATTACACTTCTTAAAAGTAACATAGCGGCGTGTCCTATGGAATTTAAATTCGACTACATTAACGTTCGGTCTATCATGAAAGCCTTTAGTGAAATAAAAATTAAACCCACCGAAGATCTTTGGGGAATGTCTGTAAAATCATGTAGAATTATTATTAATACCGTGGCGCCCTATTTGGCCATGATATTTAATAAGTGTGTTGATCAGGGAGTCTTCCCGGATTTAATGAAATACAGTAAAGTAATCCCCCTTTTTAAATCCGGTAATAGTAGAGACCCTAATAACTATAGACCAGTATCCGTCTTGCCAGTTTTTAGTAAAATTTTTGAAAAGATAATGCTTACCCAAATGTTACATCATTTTAACGCAAACAACATCCTGCATGATCAACAATATGGTTTCACCAAAGGCCGTTGTACTACCGATTACGGTGTTAGAAATGGAGCACTCCAACTTGTAAAATCATATTTAGAGGACAGAAGGCAAAATGTTCAAATAAATGGTGTTAAATCTTTAGGCTCTATAGTAAAAATGGGTGTTCCTCAAGGATCAATTCTAGGCCCTTTCTTATTTTTAGTATATATTAATGACCTACCGCAGATAATACAGAGAAGGGCAGAAATAGTGTTATTTGCTGATGATACCTCTTTGATTTTTAAAGTAGGTAGACATGTAAATAACTTGGACGACGTGAATAATGCTATTGTTCAAGTCCATAACTGGTTCACTACTAATAATTTGGTATTAAACAGTAAAAAAACTAAATGTGTAAGATTCTCATTACCTAATGTAAGAAGTAGTGAATGCGATGTAGTATTAAATACAGAAAAACTTGAATTTATTAATGACACTGTTTTCTTAGGTATAACGCTTGACTCTAAATTACAGTGGGGCCCACATATAACAGCTTTAGTTAAGCGGCTCAGCTCCGCCGCCTACGCTGTCAGAAAAATCAGACAGCTATCCGATGTCGAAACTGCAAGAATAGTTTATTTCAGTTATTTTCATAGTGTCATGTCGTATGGGATACTATTGTGGGGCAGAGCAGCTGACATCGAATCGGTTTTTATTTTACAAAAGAGGGCCGTTAGGGCCATCTATAATTTAGGAAGTCGCGATTCGCTGAGGGAACTGTTTAAGGAAATAAATGTTATGACTGTTCCATGTCAATATATCTATGAGAACATAATGTATACCAGAAAAAACTTACATCTATTTAAAAAGCTGGGTAATAGTCATCGTTATAATACTAGAAATAAGGACAAATTGGATCAACCACACTTTCGGCTAGCAAAAATTCACACATCTTTCATGGGATACTGTGTTAAGTTCTATAATAAAATACCGTTAAGCATTATCAGTCTTAGTGAATCCAAATTCAAAACGTGTGTAAAACGTACGCTATGCAGGAAGGCTTACTACACACTAGACGATTATTTGAAAGATAAAGATGCTTGGCTAGGTGCTGGTCCAGCTCCACCGGAACGGGAATAACTAGAATATTTTGTTATGGTTCATTCCTATATTTTCCCTCTTCCTTCTCTTAATCTAGCACTATTGACATATTTGACACAAATGTTTCCTTTTAAAATATGGGCATCATGTAGCCACTTTAAATATAATTTTAACAAAGTAATATTTATGTCTAATTGTAGCGGGTCTTGCCTCATGCTTATTATCCTTTCTGAACTGTTGTCTCTGAGGTGAGGTGTTGGTCGTGCTCACTTCAATGTCCTTGTTTGCGGTGGCTTTGTGGAGCGGGTCACCCTCTTCCCTCTATTATGGTTGAGGAGAGTGATGCCGCTTTTCAAGTCATGCTCGTGCGCGGGCGCTGCTTGCGATTGGTCCACTCACTTTCCTCTTAACAACATTGTCGTTAAATACTATTTATTTACTTAGCATGGAAGGCATCACACCAAAGCAATTATCATATTATCCACCCCTGTTTTACCAATTATTATTTTGGTTCGTAAATGTTTCATTTGATGTAAGTATGAGTAGGTATGCACAACACACTAAACTAGCATTCTCATTTTATTTACATTATTACATATATGATTATTATTTACTATTAGCTATTTAGTGGCAATGGTGTTGCCTGCTCATATTATTTTTTTATGCTGTTCCTGAGAATGTACACCATCTTTCATTCATTGAAAAGAGTAACCATTGAGTTTCTTGCCGGCTCTTCTCAGTGGAAGCAGCATTCCGAACCGGTGGTAGATTCTGACTATTCATAAATGCTTTGTTGGCTTACATGAATAAAAACAAATTTTAATTTTGAATTTTTTGACCACGTCAAGAGACAATGCTGTTTTATACCCGCACTGACGATTATTATCTGAACATACAGTAAAAAAGTTAAGACAAATAAAAAATACTTAATAAGAAAAATAAAACTGCATGTTTTAGAAAATCTAACCAATTTTCGAACAGACATGTAAAATCCGCACACCCCCAAAGGGCCAGCGTACTGGATTACGGCCTGAATCCCCCTCGTAGACAGGGGAAGCCCGTGCCCAAGAGGGGGACGTCAAAAGGGCTAAATTATTATAACTGTAAAAAATTTCATCCCATCGAGCATAATCTTCTCACATCGTAGAGTCACCCAGAAATAATGCTGTCACTGTCGTTCTTATTTCCGAAATCCATCATGTGTACGAGACGGAACACACTTACGCTGTCAGACGGTAGGCAAATATTAAGCTCGTAGTGCGGATGCAGAAATAAAACTACTGTATGGACGACGTCTGGGGATGCCGGCGCGGGCGTAAAGTAGCTAGTAGAGTTGCGTTTCGTACGATGAGTGGGAGAGCCGGAAGACCAACCACTCCCCTCCATTTATCACTTAAGTACTTATATATATATTTTTTTGTTTTTTTTTAAAGATTACTAGCAATGTGTGTTTATCACATTACTAGTATTCCCTTTAACCTCTCCAACTAAGCTAATGCTTGTGCTAGGAGTGGGCTCACGTCAATAGTTTAATGGCCAGGATGGGGATCGAACCCGGAACCTCTCAGCTACGAGGACGGCCCCTCTAACCACTAGGCTATTGACGCTTAAATATAATATAATAATAAAATGTCATTAGTGATATTTCAGAAAATTAGCGTTCTTCACGTAAATCATTAAAAAAGCGAGCAATTGTAATACCAAGACAACCGATGTTCGCTTTCTTTTCCGGCTGTGTGTCCACTTGCCTAGTCATAACTGCAAGTGGCAGTAAACAGCGGCTAGTTGGCGATCCGCCCTGCACTCTATGAATACATTAATGATATCCCAAGTTATAGCGGTTCGGAGATATAAAGTTATTTGTTGGGATATTACGACTGTAACATCGACTTGTAAGTTACTTGCACCCGATGTTTGGATATAAAGTTACCGAATACTGTCCAAAACAATCGATCCAACCACTGCCAGCGACAAGCAATACGATATAGAACTTAAATATGTTTGAGTTCAAGTCGGTCACCGATTGGCTCGCCAACACTAGAGCAACCATTTTAAAAATTCATGTGTTGAAAGCCATAATATTCATCAAATATAAATGAAGGCTAAAATTACTCGTCTATTCTATATATATTATATTACATTCTATTATATTTTCGTATCGCTTCTGGTTAGCCGTGGCTTGGTTAAGACACTTGTTACATTACGTGTAGGACGGCTCGTCCCGGCTTCTGCGAAACGTAAGTAAACAGCATAGTAGAAATGTCTGAATTATCCCGGAAAAAGTGTCCGATTTTTCAATTCATCATTCATCGACCTCATAAATAAACTATTTAATACAAAAATCAAATACACAATCGTATTATTTTCACCCAGTCTACATGTACAATTTTACTAGCACCCTATATATTATACCAGGACCTAATCTACCTTTTCATTAAATCTCATCTAATTCTGTTACCTATAGCCGTTTTTACGTGAACCCAGTCAAACTTACAAACACTTTTCTATTTATATAGAGCATTACATATAAAGGAAGGAAGGATTCCGTATCATATAAAGCAGCCAATCGAGACATAAATATTATCATTAAGAGAATATAAATTAAACCATAATTATTTGTGCCGCATGTTTACAAGATTAACTGTGACATTGTAGTTACAAGTTAATCCACTTTACCGACCTATAAAATGAATGAGTTATTGTCTAATAGTTATCTGCTGTAGGTACAGTTAGAAATATCACTGCTCGATAGATCGGTGTATATTATGCACAGGCTGTATCAATATGTAAAGTTTAAAATATTCGAATATAACATTTATTCAGAACTCCATTATTAAGGGTAAGCGTACTGTACAAAACGTAATTACTTTGTAATTATTATTTTTCATTACTCATACTCTGAAAGTAGGTCTGAAGTTGCCTGAGGAGCGGGTTGAAAGTAATACTTTTCCGGCCCGGGAGAATCGCTTTCAACTGAAAGCTGTCAAATTATAAAAAAAACCTAGTTCCATTTTCACATTTCTATGGAACCATGTTCAAACTTTTTCTACAGTCACTCAATTACAGCACGATGTAAAATTGAAATAATATAAAGTTAAGTATTAATTAAAGAATATATATTTTAAATAACTTAATTATAATTTAGTTTCAACCATTTCTTTAAAATAACATAGATTTGGCCAAAATATTTAAAGATGAAAATGAAAAAATAATTGCTAAATAATGAAGTTGGCCGGCCAACGAAAAAATAACAAAATAGGCGGCAATCCGATCTTTTTTTTTCGAGTTGTAGAGTATTGTTCATACTTCCTTGTATTATTTCTTTAGCCAATTCCTGTTTTTATTTGTATTAGTAATGAAAAGCACAGTGTTTACCTCGGGTGAAAGACTTATTTTGTCCTTCGAACTATTAGCGCCCTCGCTACGCTCGGGCGCCAAACCCCGTTTCGGGACTAAATAAGTCACTTTCACCACTCGTGTAACAATGTACTTTTTCATTACTCATACTCTGAAAGTAGGTCTGAAGTTGCCTGAGGAGCGGGTTGAAAGTAATACTTTTCTGGCCCGGGAGAATCGCTTTCAACTGACAGCTGTCAAATTATAAAAAAAAACTAGTACCATTTTCACATTTCTATGGAACCATGTTCAAACTATTTCTACAGTCACTCAATTACAGCACGATGTAAAATTGAAATACTTAACATAAAGTTAAGTATCAATTAAATAATATATATTTTTAAATGACTTAATTATAATTCAGTTTCAACAATTTCTTTAAAATAACATAGATTTGGGCAAAATATTTAAAGATGAAAATGAAAAATAATGGCTAAATAATGAAGTTGGCAGCCAACGAAAAAATAACAAAATAGGCGGCAATCCGATCTTGATTTTTTTTTCGAGTGTAGAGTATTGTTCATACTTCCTTGTATTATTTCTTTAGCCAATTCCTGTTTTTATTTTTACTTTCCTTGTATTCGTAATGAAAAGCACAGTGTTTACCTCGGGTGAAAGACTTATTTTGTCCCTCGAACTATTAGCGCCGTCTCGGGACTAAATAAGTCACTTTCAGCACTCGTGTAACAATGTACTATTTCATGTTTATATTGTCATAATTATATTGCCTCAAAAACTTAAAATACAAAATACTTATGTAGTAATATAATATCTCTGAGCGGTGGCAGTACTAGAGTAAAGATGTGGAAAATAATTTACCTGAAATGAGTCGCAGCGGACGTGACGTCATGATTTATTCATCCCGACTTCCTTTGGAAAATTAACGAGATCCATTCATTCGGATAAATTAAAGGTGTCATTTTATGTGAAAAACTCTGAATGGGGGAGTGTTTGTACTGTGAATAAACTTGATGAAAGTTTTGGCTAAGGAAGGAGAAATAAATATTAAATTTGCGATGTAAACAATTACGTTAACTCAAGCGACATAAGAGTTTTTTTGTAAGTCAGCAATACCTTTACCTACTAATTTATTTTATAGTGGACAAGCTCATAGATAGGTATTACTTACTTGATGATCAATTTTACAGGTCAGAATGTAGTCATTTACTTCAAATTTGATTTTATTTTCATCATAAATTCATCCGAATTACGAAAATCCCTCTCAAACATAAGAAAAACTCTACAAAAATGTCGACAAACGAGTATTCTTTAATGCAACTTTAAAATTCAGAATGCGTCCACGCGAAGGCAAAAATTATAATAATTTCCTGCTCACACTGCCAAGATCACAGCGTGAATGGTCTTTTTACAACTTTGGCTCCAAAGAAAACATTGTTTAAACTCCCCAACTAGAAAATTCAACTTAACGACTCAATTATTATGGTTTAAGTTTAAAAGTCTGGCCCAATGTTGACAAATCATCACCAATAAGAGTGTGTGCCAATGATATTATGCGTAGACACGCGTCGGGTTCCATCCACTACATTTATTTAGTACTGATCAAACAAAAACATACCCTACCGTAAACTAATAAGACATATTATAAAATAAACTTAAGTCAAGCCAATATTTTTTTACGAAATTTCTCGTAACCTCAAACAGTGTAATTTGTACTTTATGGCTGTGACATAAAGTCGTAATTAAGTTGTTTTCGGTTTATTAAGGGGGAGTACGCTGAAGCTTCCGTGACATTATTCCATGTTAATCCGTCAGTGGTATGCAGGAGCGCGCCGCCATCAGACGTGCCCTTAAAACGACGGCCACCGGATTAAAAAAGAGATTGTTATATTAATAATAATGAAAAGGGATGGATGAAAGTGATTCTGTAAAGAAAATCTCCGTAAAAATGTGCCCTTTGATGTTGTGACATTTAGAGATCAGAGGAACACGTTTCGATCCCACGTATTATATTTCAAATAAATAGGAAATTTTAACGGAATCCAAAATAAATGTATCGGATATTGCACGGCAAATAAGACATATTGAAGTAAGTAAGTACTTACGAGTATTTCATTTCAGTAATCTTCAAGAAACTTGAACAAATACAACATTAATTGTCATTTCTTTGTACATTTTAGTGCTGGCAATAAGTACCTACCTATGAGACCAGCTAAATTAAAAAAAACACCAAAATAATCACTAGCTACATGAGGCACAAGAACCAGAAATAAGACATGTAAGGTATATATTCTATTACAATAATTTATATATTATATTAGGTATTGTATTAAAATAGAATAGTATTATAATTGCAACAACAAACCAAATTCATTGTTTTGGAAAAGGCTAGCATTAAATTCACTTAATGCACTTTACTTTTCCCCTCTCCGTAATCGAGGGTACAACAAACTTTTTTCATCTCATTAGCTACAACTTCCAGTAACGTAAAGAAAAACTTTAGCGCCGACGAGTTTTCTTCAAACAATTACCCAAAAAATTATGTTTGCCTTCATGTTTAATCACATTCAGGCAAAAATACTTTTGAAAAAAATAACATACGAGTAGATATCAGTGAGGAACTAGTATTTTTTTTTTTATAAAAACCAACTGTTATAAAAAACAGCCCTAGATTTCAAAGTGGCCCTCTTAAATATTTCTTATACATTTTTTCTCGAGAGAAGTACCTACTTTAAATTAATAATAAACTATATTAACTACCTAGGGGAACACTACCCCTTAGTATCAAATTTTTCATATCACGCGCGTCGCGATCATCAATAAAAACAACTGCGGTTCCCGTAAGATTTCCAATCACAAGTACTTAGCTTACATCGTTGTATTAAGCTAAACGGCTGTCTTCAGCCGCCGCGGCCATCCATCACCGTCATACAACATCATTTGTACTACCCGCCCGCCCCGCTCCCAGCAATCCCGGTATTGGATCCCGGGACGCTCTGTTTGACTAATGACGCTCCTGGCATCGTCCAAACCGATTTATTAAATAAATTAACGTCCGCTTGATAAACGAGCTTTTTAAAAGCAAATTCTGTTGCGATTCTAACGCGCTTTGCCTTAACACTTAATCTTGTTTCGTAAGTTTATTTTCTCGCACAGCCAAATCCCCCTTTTGACAGCGCCAAAACACGGTGCACGTTATTTTCAATCGTCACGGGTGATGCGACAAAAATGTATTTTCCGCCAATTTTAACATAACCTCAATAAAATCCAACCTTTTTTTGGAACCGGCTTTGTGCGCAGCTCTAACAAAAAAGTCCCATGCATCGACAGATAAATAAATCAACATGGCTAAACTCACCCCAGTGGAAACCGTAAAGTTTAGGGCGCATATTGCTAATAAAAACAGGGGCGGTGCCACCCCCGCGCAATGAAACGGATACAATAAATAAATGCCGTAATTAACTCTATTCATACATCAAATTATCTGCCGTATTTACGAGTTCCCCAAATTGTAAAAACACACAATGAGGTCGAACAATTTGTATAGAAAGTGCGTGAATTCATTTCAAATGACAGTTGCTCGCCATTTTGTATTGTTGTATTTGCAAATGGCGGAGGTCAATAGAGTAGGTACCGGATGTCTGGCACATCTGCGTTAAGTTTTAGTGTCCGATATAATTGTTGTAATTGAATTGTGACGCCAACATCTGCCGAATTAAGCGCAATAATGTATTCAAGGAATAATTTGTGAAACAAGTTGATCCATCCCATCCACTTAATCAGAAATACGAAGTTATTTTAGTAAATTCTTATGTGAAACCAATAAAAAATCAAGTAACAATCCCTAACCAAGCCATTTTGTCTTAGTAAGTCAAGTAAGAATTTATTTCATTTTAAATATTTTGTAAAAATAAGACGATAAGCAATGTCTTATTTCAGTATTACAGATATAACAAGAAAATGGAATGTACAAAAGTAATGTACATTACTCCCTGGATACTTGCGGATACTGGAAAAAACTAATTCGCGCAGTCTCATCTGAAAGGCATAGTGACAATAAATATTATCAGAACCCGGCAGGAAGCTATATATCGAGACACCCACACCATCAAGCACCTTCGAAAATAAATTAAATTTTTATTACACAACTTACCGTCATAATCGGCGGCGAACGTCGTTAGCCTATTTCTAAAGCTATTATAAGCATTAAAATAAATCAACACAACGTCCAGATATTTAGGTCTAAATATGGGTATGGGTCGACCAATGACAGGCAAACTTATTCTGGCTATAGGCCAATTAAGATGCAATGCAAACTCAAATGGACTGCCACTGAAATAGAATAAATTGCTGACATTTTGAGAAGCGATAGTTTGTAACCACTTGCATGTAGATAAGTAATTGCGAATCGTCCCAAACTGACTAAACTGGCAAAAACTAAGTAATCTTCTGATTTTCACTTGTTAGGCTAATGAGGACGATGGCAGTTGTTTTTATTGTTTAATTATTCAGTTTGTTATACGATGACTACATCAGAAACTGGCCCTAATGAGACCATTAAGCAACCTAAACTAAAAGTTATTTAGAAATACAATCATTACCTAATAGTAGCGTTCATAGACCTTCCATTGAAGTCGGGTGTGTTAAAGAGTAAAGCGTCAAGTTACAAAACTGTTCATAAATCTAAACTTAACCGCGCCGTTAACGCTGGTTCAAAATAAACCGGGAAATAATGACTCCATACGTAAGCAATTCTAGGAGACATTCGAACTCCTTGATATTTTGTTCTTAAACTAAAGCGCACCACCCAATGCGTGTCAAACACAACAGCCGATTATACGAGTAATCAAACATTGTCATCAGTGGCGTCTTTTCAAAAACGGCTATTTAAGCCTAGGCTTCATCTAGTTCGACCAATGAGCCTAACAGTAACCAAATCTTGTATTTTATTGGCAGTTAAAGTAGACAGTTGATTTATATTGTTGGCCAACCATCTACACGAAATGGCTTGCTGAAATTTTAAACACAGGCTTCCCACATAGGACATAAGCAAGGTCTAATCACAAGGTCTAAACAAAACTTTATCCCACATCCCTCTAAATTGCTGGTGCTACTGCAGCTTCTATACATAGATCGCAGTTATTAATACAACGACGTCTTTATGACTGATATTTGAGTTGAACGTATCGTTATTTTAACGTTATTTTAAACAAATATGACGCTAAAACTGCCCATTATGACTTGAAGTTTCATTGCTTCCTTAATGGTGTTTAAAAGGATTAAAGATATTAAAGGTGATAAGGAAATAATAACCAGTTGCAGTCAAAGGACGCGACTTAAACAGAAGCATTCTCAAGTCAAAGAAATGTTTGTCACTTACTCTGTCTTCAATCTCTCTTTATCAGCAGCGCCCCGAACTCTTATAAACTTATGGCGTTACGTTTTGAATTGAGAATCTCATCTGAGCTGAGGAATTGGTAGGTCGGTTTTATTTTTTTCATGTAAACTAGTGACCAACTCTAGCGTCCGAGTTTTCATCGGCCCAAAGCCTCCGACATGGCTTCACGGAAGGCCTGTGTGTTTAGGTTAAATCTGCCATTTATTAAAAGTATGAAGGTTTACGTAACGTAAAAATCTCATGCAAATTGCACAAAATTTTGTCGTTTTTCAATGTTAAATTATTTCAAACACGACATCAATTTTCATGTCTTAAACTAATCAGTAAAGGAACATGACTAACATTTAATATTTCAAGATTACCTAACGCTAATGGAATATACATTAATTTTGTAAGTATTTACAAACTTGATTTATCCGTCGTTAACGTCGTCATCAATCATTATAAAATAAAGGTTTAAATTTTCTACCCGCGGCTCCGTCAGAAGCTGGCTACGGATTTAGTATTATCTTAACTAGTTCCCCAACATAAACCTTAATGTTGTTATCTACGCTATCATAATAAAACAAATAAGTAATGACAATCAAAGCTGCGTTGTTTAATTCCATTAAAATTCCATTAAATTATATAATAATAAAAAACAAGCAACAACGCATTTCTAGAAGCATTAAATTTTGCACAGAAGATACTCGACTTATTTATAATAGAGCTACTTTATGCCGATTTTCTGTGAGAGGATGGTACTACCCCAGCGGGGCCAGACCGCATAATATGAGCTGTAGTCATTTCACTACAGCTAGGCTCTACCACTCCAATTTTTTTTGGTATTTACTAATACTTGCTGTGATTGCCGATTGGTTAAAGCACGCGTCTTGCTTGCACCAGGTCTTGGGTTCAAACCCCGGCTCGCACCTCTGGATTTTTCGAAATCTATGTGCGAATCATAATTTCTATATGATTATCACTTGCTTACGGTGAAGGAAAAATCGTGAGGTTTCTGCATGTCTTAGAAGATCTAACGAAAGACGAAAGACGTGTGAAATCCGCCAACCCGCACTGGGCCAGCGTGGTGGATTATGGCCTGAATCCCCCTCGTGTTGAGGGGAGGCCCGTGCCCAGGAGTGGGACGTCAAAAGGGCTAAATTATTATTATTACTAATACTTGAATGCAAATAATTACTGCCACTCAATTTGGCATAATACATACAACAACAATAATACATATAATAATAACTAGCTGTGCCCCGCGACTTCATCCGCGTAGTATTGGATTATTGGGTTAAATAGTATCCTATATGTTAATCCCGGTTATAATCTATCTGTGTTCCAAATTTCATCCAAATCCGTTCAGTAGTTTTTGCGTGAAGGAGTAACAAACATACATACATACATACATACATCCACACTCACAAACTTTCGCATTTATAATATTAGTAGGATACATACAACATATTGTGTTCCGCGAAAAAATTGTGACTTTAACATTTGAATAACGTTTGACTATTCGGCCATTCTGTTTTTCGAACGGCTATTAAATATGTTCCTCAAAAGCACAAGTTTTCTGGAATGCTCAGTCTTCTTGTACCTCTACTTAGTTTACGTCCATGGGTATAATTGACACATCGCGTGACTCCTGGCATAAGCTTAAGGAAATGAGTTAAGCGACAAAGTGTTTGGGAAGTGAAATGAACAGCGTTTATGTTTGTAAACTTGTTCTTTATGGCTGGCAATTTGTGTTGACTTCACTTTATTTCGTAATATTTATAAGCTTTTTCAATGAAAGTCTTAAGCGTGAGATTTCAATTTGATTCGAGTGGGTACCTCGAATCTAGGGAGTTATTACATTATTACAAATTAATCTCGTGACCATTTGAATAGGCTATACCCAAACCATAAACTTTACTAATGTAGACCCAATACGTTCTTAGGTTGTCCTTTGTTTTTTACAAACCTATTGTTATTACAGTTTGAAAAGAACCTTTGGTTTCGCTTTACTAAGTGGGCGACCACATTGAGGCATATATCAATTATATTGACAAACAAACTTGTAATATAACACACGCTGTTACATTACAAGCAATTTCCTACTTTAAATTTCCGTTAAAAAGAGTGTTGAACCACTTTTGGAAAGGTAAAGTTACGCCGGGCGTGCAAAGTTTTTATTTACACATTTGTTTATAAAATTACAACGTATTTTGCACTTTAAAATAATACCCTAAGAGTGTTACATCGTTTTTGTAGTTGTCATGTTAATTTTGTAAATTGTTTGACAGTGACACAAAAGAAGGAACTGTCATTTACGTCTTCAGATTAAAAGTGAGTTATTACTTCCGTATTACAATTTGTTTACAAAATGAATTACAATCAATTCTCATTGCCGCTTCGCTCACGAACCGTTTTGTAATCACTATACAACTAATTGTAATTGTATAATGAGTAAAGTTATGATCATCAATTTATTTTAATTTATTATGTGTTATTGTAACGCTGACATGTAGGATTTGAAAATAAATTAGATGATACTTATTTATACGTAGCGAACTGTGACATGCCTGATTTGTGAAACAACAGGGGGTGTGAATGTTATATTATGTATTATAATGTCTATGATGTGTACAGTTTAAGATTTTTAGTCTTAGGAGGTCATACCTATGTAATAGACTGGTTAGTTAGTGCTTTTACGTAGCCAGTATTTAATTTTGTTCTCTTTTACGCAAACCATTATTTTACCACGCGACAGTACAACCATGCAACGATTGATACAAACAAAAGCTTATTTTCCAATTTACCAAAACATTTATATTGCAAAAAAATACTATAAAGCGGGCTGTTATGTGTTTTTTTTTGTCGTAGCGAATAGACCAGTCCATTGTGCTCGTGAATAGCAGCTTTATTGGCGACTTGGTTAGACGCCAACAATGAGATGTAGTTTTATTCTATTCGAGCGAAACTTCTCAGGACCACTTTCGTGGATTTATTGAGTGACAGTAATTAAATTGATAGAGAAATGTAAAAAGGTGTATTTTTAAAAGCTAGTTATTCTGAACAAAGTAATTTATATTGATGAATGTCGTCGAGTGATAAAAGAAGACAATAGCATGACAACTATTAAATGATTCCCCATCTAACAAAATAAATAAACGTTGAACGAAGAATAAATACTTGAAACAATGGTGGTTTATGATTTAAAGGGAATGTATCTGGCCTTATCTGAAGCAGAGTCGTAATGTTATCTCGGAGAGGGTGGGTGCGATAAATACGGCGCAGGGGAAGACTACACTGCATACAAAATAAGAAGATAACTTACAGAATAAACCATGAAAATTAAAATGCTCTGAATCGCTTCGAGGAAAGAGTGGAACCGGTCGTGTGCTCGCTCTACTTAGCGGGGTTGCTATCGTACTATTTGATGCTGTGGTGCGATAGTAAAGCGTAAACATATTGGAAATAGTAAGGTATGCTTTCTATAAAGGTGGAAAATAATATCTATAACGCATAAGCCACAACGGTAATGCGATTGTGACGCAAAGGCGATCTCTAAACAAATTTCCTTTATGTGATGCAGCCACCGTTATATGTTTATAGGGGTGGGATCGCTGTCGCATTGCAATCGCGGTGCGACCCCGGCCTAAAGGGGAATGTTGACAAGCAAATACCTATTTCCTGATAATACGAGCCCACCCCGAAATACAACTACAAACTATATTACAATTATATATTTTCCTACAAAATATACTTTCGGAAAATTACGGCTCGAGGAAAGGTGTTTGACTGTGTGTTATTCGACCCAACGTCAAAAATGTAATGCTCTCGTAATCGATACACTTACCCGCTTTCGAACTCACAAACAAGTTATGATTTAGGTTCTACATCGACATCAATTAGTTACATTGGCATTAAATCAATCAAAAGCAAAAAGTAAACAAATATCCCATGACAGCCGCTAATAACAATACCAGCAGCAAAAAAAAACAACCAAACGGCTGCTAATCACTGGCGGCGCCAGTCGCTCGCGCCAGTAGCTCGCGCCAGCCGCTCGCGCGAGTCGAGTAGCCGCTTGACACGGTGCCAAGTCCACCTCAAGATAACTCCGGATAAATACTCGCTCGTAAATATGCTTATCTCTCAACTTTTTTTTTGTTTGGCGACGAAATTAGTCGGTTATATAAGCTTCGGACACGAATATAGCTTGAAAGCGTATTGTTTTCAGTATGAATCACATGGTTTTAACCGTGAACTATGATAGTATTGCATTGCTGCTATGTAAAAGTAGGTATTGTTGTATTTTACGCGCTGAGTTACGCTCGCCAGCTACTCGCTAGTGTCTAGCGACGACGTAAAATGTTTGTATAGCTCATTGTTGGTTTCTTGGCAGAAAATTGTACTGCCACTGATTTCTAGTAATTACTAATCCTAAGCGAGGTATACCTATAATTAGATTATCCATCCATTAATCAGCCGGCAGACATCCAGCTTTACCAAATAATTTTTAATAATAATGTTTACTAAAACTCCCCTGATTACATGGATGTCATCAGGTGAGTTTATACTGCGATGTGTGCACACATCCCAGTCCTCTCTCTTTCGCGTCCGACAGCTTCCTACGACAAGTTTGAAGTTTTTGTGGCTGTCCATACTAGTTCATCCAGCTCGTAGCGGGCATTTTAAATGGTTCCAGACCTTTCTGGCGAAATACCCATCGATTCTGCGAGCTTATAGATTAGCCCAAAGTATTACTCCTAAGAATGCTATTGTTTATTCAAAGGAATAACTATAAAGGTCGTAAACAGGAAGGGTAATCAAATACATCGGTTTTTATCACTTCCTAACGCCATAAACCACGGCATATCTGGACAAATAGTCAGATATTTATCAATCATTCACTATGTAGGGTTGTCGAGAGATGAACCTGGTAAGCCCAGAATAGTCGCTTTAATTCATCTACTGTGTTTTGTAAGAATAATCATAGAATGAGTGGCAATATCACAAATAGAATGCAAAATGCAGTTTGCACTGTTTTCAGGCGTTTGAATGTGTACTTACTGAGGCCGCAAAACAAAAGATGTGAGGCTCATAACTGAGAAAATAAATAATAATGGTCAGCTACCTTAGACCATCATCTCTCTGTCAGCTAACAATTATTTCTAATTTTTTTGGACATTGTAGCACCTGTATACGTTACATTTACGACGTTGAACACCAAATTTCCGTTATCGCATGCAATTATACACCTGCACCCAGGTGTATAATTACATAACCAAAGAAATTGTCATTATTACTCATAATTTATTTAGGAATAACCCTACTATTTATTGCATTCCACAACTTAGTCAACCCTGTCCTTGGAACAGGAAAGCAATAACAAGTCTCCCGCCAACAAAACATCGCGTTTAACACTAAACTGGTGCAATAAAACAATATTATCTTCACGAAGATCTCGATCATGAAGTCATTCGTTCTTTTTTACGTACCGAGGAGTGAACGGATGAGGTTGGGAACACAACACTGTAATGGGACTGGTATATTACTATCTTGTTTTGGAACCCTTCACCTGCCTACCTCTCAGGGCGAAATAAAAAAAACGCAAAACGCTATTAAACTATTGGGGTCAGCTAATTTCTGGCAGACACATGCTTCGCCAGAACGACTATATTGTTATATTTAACCTTACATGGCTAGTAATCCCAAGAAAATGAATTATTTTTGCATTATTTTGCAACATAGATAATCCTGCATTGTTAACTTAAACACTTAAAAAATTATAAATTCTGCGTTCATAATATTCCGATAGTTTTATAAATAATAAAAATAATGTGTGCAAATAAATTAGTGCATGTTAGTTCAAACCTACTTTATTAAAAAGGCTCAAACAAACATTCATGTTTTTTTATCATTCATCATCATAAACCCCATTGGTGTAAAGTTTCAAACTACTTTTCGACCAATCAATATTCTCCATTTTGTAACTCTTCAACTAGGTAGCTCCTTCCCAAACCTAAACCATTTTATACAGGTCCGATTACCCCATTAAATCTCAAGAAATCCATGAAATATTTCAATTTACTGCGGCTCACAATAATCTGGTTACTTTTTCTCGGTGCTATTTATCAGGATTTATGTGATATTCGCATAAAACGACGTGAGTAACCAGGTGTGCCACGTTTTCTAGGACATCTTATTATTCCTATGTCTGACCTGAGATCAATAATAACCTTTATATCAATAAACAATCTAATGTGTTGGCAAATTTAAGAAAAATATAGTTTTTTTAGAATTTTATAAAAGATATTGGAAGTAAAAGATAAGTGTCTATCTACGTCGCACAAGATGTAAATAACATCATCAGCTTTTTTTTCATGTAACCTAAAATGGTTCTCAAAACAATTATGTCATCGAATATGATTGATGACTGTTGATATTTTTTATATTTAATTGTGTTTAGAGAAGCCCACACGGGCAGAAGCCAGAGATATGCTTGTGTTGACGAACAATAAACATTTTTATGCTCAGATACAAAAATGAAGAAGACCGATGAAGACTTCTATCATTTATGTTTTCGAGAAATACATTGCGACCACAAGTTTTTTTCACAGCCCCGTGTTAATACTAAACATCTACATCTATAACAATGGACAGATGGACAAACAGACAATTCTAAATAGGATTACTTACATAGAACATGCATCTTAAATACTTTTAATCTAATAGTCAACATAAATAAATTCTACACATTTTAAACAAAAACAGTCCAAAATGTTTCACAGCCAAATCTGGCCGCCCTACATTCCCTTATAGTGTTATATTGGAATGATATAAAGGCATTCGTATTTTATTTATATCTTCACGCTTCGTGGGCCGTGGGTGCTGCTCAATGGCTTCCACGGTGGTGCCATAGACTAGCTTTTATTACAACCAAATCAATGGGTTTATTGCTTCATTTTTTTCGTGTCGGAGGTTCCTAAAGTACAGTAGTTTGTATTTTTATGACTTTCTTGTTATTTTCACATGAGTTAACGCACTTTAGTAAGTTTTTACCAATATGTCAGGTATATCTACTTTTAAAAAAGTATCAGTAGGTACATTTTTCTAAGGCCAGTCATGAACCAATAGGTACGTAAGTCCAGTGCGAAACCCGAATAAATCTAAAAACTATCAAAGGCCTTAGATCACTGTTGTTCCCACTAGTTGGAAACCTAAAGGTAGTCAGAGTTGCTCTGTGTTGTTTGGTGATCAATAGACCCAGGCTGTTCACGACTGAATTGGGAAAAGGTCAGTAGCACCTTTATTACTTAGCATACTATAGGAGTCAGTGATGGGAGTGGACGGCGGACTTCCACTCGAACCCCACATATTGTGTACTCCTTTAAAGTAATCGTAAATAATGTCCACATAGCTTGAACTCATGTTCGAGACGTAGTAAGGATAAGTAAATTAGATAATTCAATTTGCATATATAGGAACAAGAAACGGGACCATTCCGCTAAGGATGTACAAATAAAGTATTGTTTCTAAAAATATTTTAAAATACAGAAAGTTTTATTTTCAGATTTAAGTTTATGAATTATTTTGTAGAATGAAATAAATATATATTATGTAATCACTCGTTCCAAGGTAATAGGGGCTAAGATATTTTTGTACTTAGTATTATTACTTTATTTACGAATCTTCTACGAATCTTTATTTGAAACACTTTTGTATTCAAATTTCATAACGCAATTAAGGTAACGATATTAAATTAGTTACGAAAAGAAAATCGGTCAATATCATCCAATCCCACAATTCAACAATAAAAAATACCCAAAATGAAATTAACGATTCACATAAACCTAAATAAGTCCTCCGCCATTAGACGAGAGGAGATAATAATAGTAAAATACACAAAAAATCATCCTTGAGACGCGTTTAAGTGTATAGTTTGTAAATTTATGGTAATACGAGAGTGGCGGCCACAAATCATAGAGCAGAATAGGGTTGTCACACATCTTTCACCCTGATCAATTCAGCAATATTTTATGTATCGCTATGAAGCTTTTGCCTAGTGGAGCGGAGAGCGAGGGCGAATTGACAAGCGGCCGAATAGGATAGAATCTCATTTGATAGTGATAAGAAAATAACGCCTCTCTTTCTTCGCTACATACATTACATATGTATAAGATATTAAATGCTGACTTGATTCTCGTCTTCCTCTCGTAGTCGTGACAGCCCTAGCCACAAATCAGTGGTGTAGAGTCCCGTGGGCGTTCTAGTATTATCGCCGAGTTTGTTAGCTCTATATTGTGATGTGAAATGGATACCCACCGATAATTAACTTCACTATAATGGTTGTAAATAATCCGCTAAATTCGTGAACGGATCGATCGGTGAATCGAATAACTATTAAGATTGGCTGGTAAGATCTGACACTTTGTACACTCTGACACGTTGGCTGTTGTATAGACAACAGCCAACGAGTAGCGATACGAAAATTAATAGAATGTTTGATTCAATTGGTTGTATTGCCTTAATTTATTTTTAATTATTATTAAGGATTCCGACATTCCAACACAGAATGAACCACACATTTATAAAATTTTAGTGAGCCCGGCAGTTATCGCGTTGAACTCGAACATAAACCATAACGATAATTGAAATGTTAAAGTCTCACTAAGCTAAGTTTGTGGCGTAATTATCTTTAATTGTTTGTACGGCGCCTCAAAGTTAAGCAGTCCTCTTTGCATTAAGTATTCGGCGGCACTAAGGCCCGTATTAATAAATCAATCTCAAGTCTGAGAGCGGTCTTGAGTAAACTTTTGACGTGTTATTTTATACTGCTATGACATTTCCAAGATCGCTCTCAGACTTGAGATCGATTTGTTAATAAGGGCCTAAGAGTGTCACTATTTATTTCATCTCTATGGTGTAACCAAGACTGGATAGGTATGAAATTGGTTGTCTATAAAGGAATGTTAATAATAATATTGCCAGACAATCACACCAACTATATGGTCCCAAACTAAGCAGCGCTTGTACTATGGGTACCAAATAATGGACTAGAGATAATCCCAGTGACACCCAGCCAGGGTGAACATCGAAAAGGCATTTTTTTTAATTCCTCTCGTTGGGTATCGAACCTGCTACCACCTGGTGCAAATACCCGAGCGGCATACGCTCGCACCACTACGCCAAAGAATTATCAAAACGCAAAAGAACTCTGCATGAAAGTGTAACTTTGTATTCAGGTTGAGTTTCTCAAGGAACATAAATACCAACGGAAATCAATCGTTAAAAGATACATATTCTATTAAATATCTGTGACCAAAAACCCGAGAAGCACCTATCAATCAACCTATTTGGAGTAATATAACAGCACTCTCACCGTTAAACTTTATAAGTCATAAATGTTAATTAAATGACAGTTATAGCGCGCAATAAATCAATTACTCTAACCAGCAGTTATGTTCGGCCGCGGAGTAGGGTTGCAGTTTAAATTGTACTTCATATGTTAGTTAACTATTACGATTAGAGTTAGAACTATGAAATAATAATAGACGTGAATCATAGAAAGAGATAATAAGTGAATGTAAGTGGATATACACGACATTATACCGAACAAGGACGATGTTGAAGAAGATAAGGAGACCTGCGCGAAAGTTTAGATGCTGAAAAGTAAGTTACACAGCTCGCAGAACGCCCCTCAATGTAGACAGGTTATTTTAAATTTAAAAAAAAATAGTAAAAAATAAAATCATTCCAAGGATTAACAGCTGATTGATAATATGAAACATTTTCTTAAGCTCCCACCAATTTCACCGTGATGTGATTGAAACGAAATGTAAGATTACCACAAGATTATATATATATGGTTGTACGGGGAAGCCCGTACTAAGTTGTCTGATGTCTGTTGGTCTGATAGAAATACTGATATAGCTGATAATAGTGGTTATATTATAAAACTGATATTAAACGTAAGTAATGAGAGTGAATTTAATGATGGGTGAGAACGCGCGGTTTGCTTGATGACCGATGACGAACTGATTTTGATTGCAATATAATTTGCGTAAATGTGAACATTTGGGTCAGAGTGTGATTGCTGCTTCAGCAAATGTACGTGCATGCTCGTACAATGGTCATAACCATAGATAGGGAAAATTTATAAGGTATTTTTTCTACTTTGATTATTATGACTGATATAATTCATGCATTGCTTCTGATTTTAAATATTTTTGCATTTGCATTTTTTTTTATACTTCCTATTACAATTACAAAGATGTTGCTATAGAGATCATTACATAATTATACATACAGGTATTTGTTGTCCTTCTTGATAATATATACAAGGTGAAACATAATGATTATACTTTTTTTTCAAAACTTAACTTTGTAATTCTAAAACCATCAGCTTTGGAGGGAACTTGAAAAACAAAAGGTGTTATAGGAATACAGCTGTTCACCGATTTCACAAGTCTACAAAACCTTTAGTACTTCAACTGTCCCACAAAGCCGATAGTTTGAGATTTACAGTGTTAAAAAAAAGTTAAAGTGCAAAAAAAATAGTATACCCTTTTTGTTTCACCTAGTATATAATAATAATAATAATATTTATTTATTTCCCCTCACAAAAATAGACCTTACAATCTTACTTATATCTATTTAAATACAGGTATGTGCATAATCAAGTACCGCTGACTTCGTTTTCTCTTAAATTGTACTAATAAGTATGGGAACCTACCTCAGCGATTTAAGAGTTAGGTAGTTTACAAAACCATTACAAAACCAAAGTATTTGGAAGACGGAATAAGGACATTTTTTACTTAATTTGAAACAAATTTGACTACCCCTGTCCATAAATTTCTTAATTTCATTGTAACTGACGAAATAATAACCGTGAGTTTGATTATAACTTATTCCAGTAACATAATAGAATTAATGGAAGGAATAATTAATGCTGAATAACAGTAGCTGAGTTAAATACACCGGAGGTAATAAATAATCCGTCCAATCTCTTAATAATTGATTACCTCGATATTAATTTCCAGCTACCCTCCGAGCGACATTATTCCGTTTAAACAATATTGTCAGAAACTCTTTCACGTTTGTGGGTACATCTGATGTTGTTACATACAATAAATGGAGTTAAACATGACGTGTTTTACAGTCAACAACATTTTCCGACCTTAAAACAGTAGCAAGCTCAAAATAAAACAATTGCACATCAAAGCAAAACACTTTTGAACACAACTGACCTTTGCACTCGTTGGCGTCCCGCGCGGTGGCGCGCCCCCAGGGCCGGTCGAAGTGGAAGGGCTTGCACTTCTCGCAGTCCCTGCCCGCCGTGTTGTGCTTGCAGTCGCAGGTCAGCTGCTGCACCGCCCCGGCCGCCGCCTCCCCGCCCTTCATCGGAACACACCTCGAGGCGTGCCCGTTGCATTTGCATCTACCGCCGACAGCAAAATCTGAGACCGCGTAATGCTGACTCCCCTGAACCGCCTGCTTCTTATCATCGACCTCGTCGCCCTCGATGACCATGTGCAATCTATTAAACACCACTCGCACGTCGGTAGCCGTCACCCAGTCTTGGAGAACGGGAGATATATCAAAATTTGCAGCGCTCGGTCGGCCCTCTAATGTGCTGAACGCGAGTCGCGCTCCGCCGGAGCTTTCGCCAGTCAATCTATGACTGTCCGAGCATCTAGCCTCTTGCTCGTTGGCCGCAGTCACCGTGGCTTTATTCGGCCGTCCGTATACTCTCCTACATTGGCTGGAATAGAACTGAAATGGTTGCCATGTGACACCAAAATCTGCGCTCTTGTAAATGGCCACTGAATCAGGGCGAGCGGCTTTAGGGCAAAACTGAAGGCTGACGTAAGTTAATTCGTACTTCTTGCCCAAAGACAGGGTCAGGGAAACATTATCAGGGGGTGAGTCGTAGGAAGTGGGAGGGATCGGTGCGGATCTCCAGCATGTAACATCGTGGGGGTTGTTCAAATCCGTCAAATAGGTCGGAGGTTGCTTTCGATCTGATCTGGTGGCGTCGCACACCCGGCAGGCGCTGTCCGCTGGCTGGTCTCCCGGTGGATCGCACAGTCGCTCGGGACCTCGTCTTCCGCAGACGGAAGACGCCACGACAGGCGTTCCGAACGCCGCGTTCACGAAATCCGGGATGCATCGCCTCGGACGGCCGTCCTCGTAGCAGGGGTCGGGCGGGGTGGCCGCTAGCGCGAGGGCCGCGGTGGCTAGGAGGGCCACGACGCGGGCTGGCATGCTCACTCACTGTCACAATCACTCGCGTAAAGTTTCCGAGAGAGGGCGTCGGGTGCGGCACGTGCTCGCCGGTCGGATGCCGCCAGCGGACTGGCGGCCGGCGGCAGCGGCGGCGGCGGCGGCGGCGGCCGGCGGGGCGCGCGCGGAGCTTTTCAGAGCTTCGGTCGCGGCCGCGCACGGCGTTAGTGAAAGTTTAGTATTTTTAATGCCGTGATTCGATTAGATTATGAGATAGTGTATAAATTAGCTCTCGTTCAAACGACATCAACGGGCGGCGGCATTGTTTGTGCCGTAAGTGGCCACTTCCGTGGTTGTGTTTTATTAGTAGATGTAATTGAGAGAGAGATCAGACCTCAGATACAGGAACTAAGTATGTAGATGTTCCAATACATTGGGAACAGGTATATTTTGTAGATCGATATCAAAAAGCTCGATACATCTGATTAATAGATTTCTTTTTAGTTTTTGGTTTTATTGCTGACCGGGGGTTGTAGTTTTCAGAATCTCTATTTAGTATAAGAAATATTTTGCCCCAATAATACCTACATTCAACAACTATTTTTCTCCAAATTCCCATAACTGCTATACACCGGGACAGTCAGCATCACAATGCGAACAGCAGGTATCGGAACGCTTTTATTCTTGCGGCGAGAAAGCACTCGACGCGACTGTACCTGCGACTAATTCATATTACCCCGAGCCGTGGGGTTCGATGGGGAGTCTGGCTTTTGTTTTACTTTGTACAAGAATGTTACCTACACATGTTACATATAGGTAGGTTATCAGTGCTCTTGTTTTAAACACTAGAATGTTAGGTGCGTGACATTTAAAATTCCAGCCTACAAGAACCAAAATTATACAAACTGGTCTAAAAAACCAGTAACCTAAGGAGACAAAAATATTTTCAGAATATTCTCACACACTCCACACCTCTATTCCTCTAAGAAATACAATTCATTATTATCATTATTTTGTAACTTAGTATTTGTGTACGTATAACAGTTAAAAAAACAGCAGATTATTGATTATGGCATGTGAGCTATGGTGAACTGTAATAATATTATTTTAATGCCGTTACAATATGGGTCACGTCATACTAATGCCTTTAGGCTAGGTACAGTCAGCATTCAATACTATGGTTACTATTGCAAATATCATTTTTAGGAAAAAATATAGACAAATATTTATTCACATTTATAATGGAAACATGACAGGCATGTGAAACCCACACTAGGCCAGCGTGGTGGATTACGGCCTGAATGCCTCTGTTAGTGAGGAGAGGCCCGTGCCCAGGAGTGGGACGCCAAAAGGGTTAAATTGTTATTAGATATTATAATCGGAACACGTACCTATCTCCTCAATACAATCGAATACTAGTTGACAACTTTAAAAACTATGATGTATACTAGGTGATACAAAATGGGTATACTATTTTTTTTTTGCAACTTAACTTTGTAAATCTCAAGCTATCGGCTTTGTGGGACAATTGAAGTACTAAAGGTTTTGTAGACTTGTGAAATCGGTCAACAGCTGTATTCCTATAACACCTTTTGTTTTTCAAGTTCCCTCCAAAGCTGATGGTTTTAGAATTACAAAGTTAAGTTTTGAAAAAAAAGTATACCCATTATGTGTCACCTTGTATAAGTAAACTCACTTCACTTAATTGAAGATGGAAGTGAGTGAGTGAAATATTTTACATTGATTCATGCATGAATTATTGAGACAACTGGCAATTCCCCTCGGATACCGCGCTGAATAAATATAATATAAATAGCTAAAATTTTAATTAAATCGATTTTAAGAATTTTGAGGATGAATATAAAATTAAATTGTGTACGTAAATAAATGAATAAATAAACAATAAAATATATCGCCCATCGCTTCCGCCGCCGAGTGTACAGCAATGTAATTACAGCGTTATCTTGTACGGCGGGCAGCAGCGGCTAATTAGTCACTTCCGGTCACCGGGGGCGGGGGCGGGGGTGGGCAGACACTACCCCTATCCACTTACGTAAAGGATAGTAGAGTTTACAACAGGAGATGTCTAAAAAAATTGTAAATATTTTGCATCTAAATTTTTCATATGAGGCGGTGAAATTAATGTCTTAAATTTTAGTTGGATTTGAGCTTTTCAGGATCAAAATATGTTTTATTTCAGTAAATCATTACAGTACTTTAGGATTCCAGTACTTAAAAAAATGAAAAAATATCACAAGATCCTGTTATGAATAGATTATACCTAACACCCTTGACTATTATATACTATATCTACCACCCTTTCGGGTCGACATACAAACATTTTATTTACGCACCGACCATGTGTTGTTGCCAATCAAGGCGATATTCCCAGGGCACGGCAAAGACGCAACGACTTTTCATAAATTTTGGCCATATTCAAATGACGAATATGGTAACAGAAATTTATATAAAAGTATGGAATAAAGTTGCCTTTTCGCCGTATGACTAATGGGCAACCTTCCACACCATCCAAGATCCCTAATGTCGTATTATCCCGGTGTTCCAATGATCCGTCCAATCTCAAGGCTATTGTGTGCCGTCAATAATTGCGGGCCAGGCATTGTTCGCGGCGCATCATGCGTTACATTTGCGTAATGATACGTTGACAGACGGATCCGAGGCTTGTCATTGCTCGGTTCTGTATGGTGTTATCATGGATTTCTATATGTAACTGGATCGCGCACTTGATTTTTTGTTACTTTATTAACCTACATTGAAGTCCATACTACTTAAAATATGATAAGTAGGTACTTTAACAAATCTGTAGACAAGTCGCAATTTTATCAGTGGATACAAATACATACTGAGATGTGACCCTCGAATAAGAATATAACCACTGAGTTAATATAGCGGAGGAATGCCAAACTGAATTGTAAAAGGTAACCGAATTAATAAAGAAAAGCATTTCAACTTGTCTTATCTACATAAAAGTTTAGAACTGAAACCACCATAGACTATTTAGCAAGTGTAATAGGCAAGGACACGTCAGTCGCTAGTCTGGGCATATGAATAGTCTCTATGGTATCGGGACAGATAGGGCGGCAAAAACTGGCGCTCGCATGCCGGGCTAATCGCTGCCATTTACCCGTGTATGGGCGGTGGTCGTGGCGCGCAGAGTAGCCGAGGATCCAGAGACGATGATAATCTTTGTAGTAGACAAGCCTTCAAAAACGTTCACGTCCGATTGATTTAATTGTCGCAGGTTTTGTTACTAGTTCTGTTGGTATATAACAAAGTTGACTAACACAAATGCATACATATCCCTCTCATGGTCTTAATGTTAGAGCAAGACAGCTATTATTGGGCGCCATTGTTTACTGGTGTGATACGAAGTTTTTAGAATCCGAAGCTGAAAACGCGCATAGTAATTGATGGCCTAATAATTCTCCATGTATTTAAAACATTCTAAAGCCTTATTAGAAACCATCCTGCCTATATTCCCCAGAAAGGTAGTGCGAGCTAACTGTTACTGGGCACACTCCCTTTTTAATGCAAAGGGCGATTCCGGACATAGTCCACCATACTATCATCAGTTACTACTTACTATTTAGTTGTCAGTTTGAGTAGTAAATTATTCTTTAATACACTATTAACAATCATCAAGCACTCTAAAGGTCCGTTAGGTGGTAGGTACCCACATCAATCGATCGACTGTCAATCGAAAATATAAATAAACTTTATGACAACGGTCGTGTTTCTACAAAGTCCAACGTTCGATCAATCATCGTTCGACACTCGATTGATTGTCGTGTAACGTGTTTGTCGGCCCTAAATATACCACATTCTCTGCATCTAGTAGCTACACTACAACAACCGCGGTACTATTACGGCTGTGCCGGCGGACGGTCACAAAAACCACCAGCAGTCGGCCCCTGTTTAGCCAACAATTACTTATCGACGCCGGAGACAAGTCCATCTTGATGCGCCGCCTTATTCTGAACCACTTGGACTGCCTCTTTGTGGTATTGTTACGATATCGAAACTAGAACACGCTCGCGGCGAGTTTAGCGGTTAATTTAGTTAGTTATTCGCTTTGCTGAAGTGATAACATGAAATACGTACAATAGATGCCCAGAGGGTGCCATTCACACTGCAAACACGAAATGCTTTTTCTACTTATATATATTGACCGTGTTCGGGTGTACCACGACATTATCGTAAAAAAAATTATTTAAAGAACTTATTACAATGATTCAATAAAAATTAATGTTTTTTTGAGTACCTAAAAGGTGCTTTGACCCCTAGTATTTCAGTATTTAAATTAGGGATTATTTTTTACTCATATTAGTTAGTCATTATCTGGTGTAATAACTCATGTACATTTTAGTTATGCAAAATAACGCACGTATTTTATGAAAAATTGGGCGCGCTTAGATTAAATGTAATTGAAATTGTTCCAGAATACGTCCATTTCTCCTGCCGGTATCAGCAGCGACAACACTCATGGGGCGAGCTGGGAATGTGGCTAAAAACACGCCGGCACGCGGAAGATACTGCCGTTATCCCAATTTTGGGCACATTCCTACACTTGGGCCCTGCGAAACCTCTTCTGAGAAGTATTTTAAGGTTTAACAATTAAACAAAGAAAAACCATTTCAAGATGCCATTGTTAAACGCGAACCATCCTCTCAGAGGAGCGGTAATGTGGTTAAATATGGCCAAAATATTTATTTATTTAAACCATGTGTCGCGGTCAACAGCTGGTTAAAAATGAGAACAAATAAAATATGATCAGGTCTAATTATCACGAAGGGGTAGGAAGACGTACAGCGTCCATACTTCACCGATAGTACTTTAGTTCCAATTAATACTATATATATATTAATAATATATATATTTTATTTTATAATTAATTATAATAACTTTGTTGCATGTCTCAAAAATATTTTTTATGACCGATATAATAAATAAGCTAAGTATTGCTATTACCGAGTACCCAAACACAACTCATATTAATGTAAGAGCTGCTCAATTGTGATGCGCCTTACAAACGGTGACAGGTAACGAACGTCACAAACAGGTGAGTGTGACTCAACCATTTCAGTATCGTTTCAGAACCATAATGAGTACATTGAACATACCTAGCTCAGAACTAGACTGTGGCCACGCTCTGGTAGAGACCTTTGGTCTCTACCAGAGGTGGTGTGTTTGCACAATGCTAATTAAATTTTACTACCCTGCGCTCTACAACAATTTAATAGTGGCGGGTACAGCATCACATAATATGTACATTATTCTGGGAACTGATCACAATGGGAACCAAAACTTCTGGTATCAGAATAAATTATTACTCTTATGGGGAACCAGTCATTACAAAAACAAATAATTTTGAAATTTCATAATATTTAGCAAAATGAACATCAACAATTAAAAGCGACCATCATAGGACGTGGTTGTTACAGTTGTTAAGGCACTCTACAACACTACATTTTGTTTAAATACAATATCGATATGATACGTCAATATTTACGATCCCAGTCGTGGTTCTCTACCGGCTCGTTAGAGAGGCCGTGGCCGCCATGTTCCAGGCGGACCCTCGCGCCGGATGTCATCATAATTATACTGTTTGAGTAAGTACAGGGTTCGGGGTTTGTATCTTAGTATTAAGGTAGTTTAGTTATTGATATGGCTGACTTTGGATGCAAGTATCTTCTGAAGATTTGGACTACTAAACCTAATAGGAAGACGTGAGCTACTATCATGGAGCATACTTTTAGATCTTTTTATTTTTCGCCGTTCCCGGAAATTAAGTGATACTCTACCCACTCTACGCATTTCCACGCGAGTATTTCGAGCCCGGGTGTTTAGGGGAACCAAGCGATCTGTTTTCCAGATAAATATCCTGTTTTCTCTAACAATTTCTTTTCATATTTCATAATACATTTATGTATTCAAAGCACAGAACCTCAACTGTTAATTGTGAATACTCGTATAACATACAGTGATGTCCGATGAATATGACAAGATTTGACCCACCACGGCAAATTCCCCATTCTACTCTATAGGAACTGCATTCTGAATAGTTAGTAGTCATTATAACACCATTTTGTAACTGACGATTCAAAAGTACCATTTGGATTTCTGATTATAATTATTGTGAAGTCCAAAATGCGCTACAAATAATGTACGAGTATTAATGTTTCCTTCACATTCCTTAAATCCTTGAACATCCCTAAATGATGGCGTCCCCGCACGCACCTGATGTGTTCCATGTTGGCTGCGAGCCAAACATCGCTGAACAACGGCTGCTAATAGCCAATTATATGTTCCCTCAGCCGCGGGCCGCGGGCCGCCCGCTCCGGCGGGACGACGGCACGCGTCACTCAGGTGTTTAGTGTTAGGAGACATCATCATCATCACAAGCTGAATCTCCAATCATTTTCTAAGTAATTGCTAAGATCACCACTGCAGAAATAGTAGGTTCTTTAAAATATTTGTTTACGTCGTTGAACGCAAGCGTAATCTTCTGAGCATAAGGTTGAACTTGGTTTGCGTGAGTAATGTCCAAAGTGCTGCGATGTTGCGGGCTGAAAATCTGTAACCCGAGTTTGCCTATTATTTGCACTCTGCCTGTCCCCGTTAAAATCGGCAACAATTTAAAAATGCTGTCCGACAATACTTAAAGATAATGGGATAATGTTAGCAATATCTTCTTATACATAGTATCAAATATTAATAAGTTTTTTTGCGTCTGAGAATGCGGAAAGATGTAAATACACCCACAGTCCATACCTACACCTATATACCCAGAGTGGAAACAACTCCAGGGGTCATCAACTGAAGCACCACTCCACAGATCAAAACCATCGCTGATTCGATGCGTACTCACCAAATGACGTGCCAACATACATTAATTGCTCAAAAACAACATTCCCAACCTTGTAGCGCCTGTAACAAGGGTGATAGAGCCGTTTGAGGGTGATAATTCATGTTAGCCTGCCTGTCTGTCGGCGCTTTGTGAGCCCAATGATATACCAATACTTAAGGCGGCGATGGGGTCTCATTAACTTTGTAGGTGTTGGATGGCGAGTACAAATAAGTGGTTACAGTAATGTGATTATTGTTATGTTATTGTTATAATACTAGCTTAGGCCCACGAATCCACTCGTGGTCTGATAAACGTAGGAACGCATGATTAGGGTCTCTACCCTAACATTTTGCATAGTGAAAAATGTTATCAAAAATAGATAAACCAGCCATTCGTGTAAGAAAATGTTTAAAGTTAATTAAAACTAAACACTATGAAGATGATATTATAATGATAAATTAAAACGAATTCAAAACAGCTAATAATTTTGACATTTCAATAATTACATTTTCCGCCATTGGCACACTTACAACACATTCAAAATTAATAAAATCTATCAAGAATGTCAGAAACGATTAAGTTTTTAACTTTAGTACCTACAAACACAAGCTTTCTCCCATAATATTGATATAGAACCATTTCCCTTGGATATGTTTACAACTCCAATCTGCATATTGAGCAAGTAATTAACATAATTCTCTAAAAAAACACGTTGATGTAATTTTTTAGTGTTGCACCGTGCGCGCTAAAACGAGGTATTTTAATTTAAAAATCATTAAAACCCGTGTTGTTTTGGTTTCTTATGAAAAATAAAAATTATTATATAATCTGTATGTTTTACTATAAGCCGCAATAGTGGCGAGAGGTTCCAGATTCAAATTGACGTGAGCTCGCTCTTACTCCTAGCTTTTAGCTTAGTCGTAATGGCCAACAGGATTCGCCACATGTTAATGTCATTACCTACCTCCTATTGTTAGTAATCCTTACAATGAATATATTGATTTCAGATGAATATGTTTTATATTGATTTCAGCTACATACAAACTGAATAGTATCAAACAGTAAATACTGTTGTTTATTAATAAAACAGTGCGCCGCGAAATGATCCGGAAGACGAGGATTACCGCCGGCATGCGCTCGCGCACCTTATCTTCCTTTTGCTTCCGAAACCCTGCGCCACTAAATTTAAGTGCACAGAATGAGCCGTTAAGATAAATACTGGAATGTGGAGTGATTCACGTTTTTTGTCTACTGTAGCCTGCCTTGTTGCTCTTACCAGACGCACTCTTCCTGATGAGAGAGATTAAAGCCATAGCACACGGTCTTTTACGATAAATGGTTTCTGCAAAAAGAAAAACAATAATCCTATTCCATATATACCTATTTTTCATATTATTGTGAAAACATATTTTTTATGATGGCCTTTCAATTAATTGACAATGGCTTTAAAAACAAAAATGCTTGGCAATTCTTTTGGGTAAAAGGTAAATCTTTAAAAAAAAGTGTATAATATATAGCTATCTCTAACATACTGCATACCTGAACAATAAATTCATAATTATAATGTGTTAATGTTTATTTATGAGATGATAAATGTGTTCGCTAGATGGCGTGTTTGTCCGCGTCGAGTGTGTGTCGCCCTTATCGGTGCAGGTTATAAATTTTATAGGCCTTTAAACAAACTTGAAATAATGTGGTTGAATAAAATAGACGGATGGAGATTATTAGACCTCACGATTGTCGTGTCGTGATCATGCCTACAAGCACATTTTATAAAATTAATAATCACTTTTAAATA
Source organism: Notodonta dromedarius (assembly GCA_905147325.1). Classification (NCBI taxonomy): domain Eukaryota; kingdom Metazoa; phylum Arthropoda; class Insecta; order Lepidoptera; family Notodontidae; genus Notodonta; species Notodonta dromedarius. Next base: position 11,296,409 of record LR990172.1, read on the forward strand.
TCCCACTGCTGGGCGTGGACCTCCTATCATTGAGTGAGGGATAATAGTCCACGAAAATCGACTAAACCGCATCCCAACGATATTTGATTGAAAAATTTTAATGAAAATGTTTGAATATTTGTTGTTCTGTTCGTAGTTCGAGTCATTTGATAATTAAATATCGTTCAACAATCGTATCGTATCTTATAAACACCACGTAAAATAACATCCGACGTGTGTTCCTGATTGAGTTTTTACTACATTCCAACTGTTGTCTGTCCGTAGGTCTCGTTATCATTCAGACAACTCCAATTATAGATAGCAGAGATATCCCAGATAGAGACGAAGCCGTAATGTTATAAATTGTGTTGTCCATAGTTGGCCAAAGGGCAAGGAAATTGGATGGTAGAGCGCCGTCGTGGGTTGGGACAGGTTTGTAGTGACCGCAGTTAGTTTTAGGTATTTATAAAGTATTTATGGACATTTGGAGCCATTAATTTAGAAGCAGCCAGCTAGTTTCGGTATCTGTTTCTTCGCAAATAATATAGAATATAGATTGTAATTTCGAGTTTCTCTAGAGAGTGCCTATATCTGAGGATATTGAGGTCCAAATGATAAAATAACTTTGTTTAAAAATGTAACTGTACAGACCCTGCATCAATAGACTTGCGCTTGTATTGGTACCTAAGAGCCTTGACCGCCGGTAACTAGGACCCTGTTCCCGATGCCGGTGGGGAACTATTTTTTTATATTTTTAAATTTATTTAGATTTAAAAATATAAAATGTTATAAAATAAATAAATGGAATAACAATAATAATTTAGCCCTCTTGATGTTGTCCCACTTCTTATACTTAATACCTTAATACCAATGGCAAAATGTAAATGTATATCCATGCACCACTGCCTACCCCTTAGAGGAACACCAGCGGAATAAGTTGCTTAGTTACCGGGATCCATAGTTTCTGCGAAGGGCAAAATATCGTCCAGTCCGTCCGTGCGTCCGTCCCGCATCCCTAATACCATCACAAAATTACATTCACGATTCCATTATTGTAATAAAAGCACAATATTTATCTAACAAATTATAAGGATTAGCTCCGCGCACCCCTCTCGCGGGCTAATAGCGTCGCATTCAAAACATTTAATTAACAGGGGCGGGGGTGGCGCCCTTTGTACGCACATTCCTCGGAGTGCGCTCGGGAATTCAGAGTTTAAACCTATGGCCGGAGAAGATGTGTGGTTGGAAACAAACGATTCGTATGTAACATCACGACCGTGAGATCCAAATGGTTGGCAAGCCTTTCCGAATGAATAAATAATTTCATATCGGCAAATAAAAACACCAATTGTATGGTATCATATCAAGCTACCTATTTTGAGTACTGTACAATAGACTGACGACGGCGACCACAGTGACACCGAAAACTGTTAACAGGTCCAGAAATTGCCCAACGGGAATCGAACCCGCAACCACCGCAATTTTCTTCTGTTGTATACCACCACAGAGAGCGCGCGACTGTCCATAATAAAACATAGCCTTGTAACTGAACCGTTGCTTACATAATATTGCTGTTATATACAGTGTGCAATGAAACTAAGGCATTCTGGAAGCGGAAGTGCAACCGCGCGCAATTTCCGGCCGTCGCTCGCAGCGCCCTCTGAGAATTAAACTATTAATATGGAGTTACAACCACTGGCAAATTGTTATTACAATAGCTGGATGCATAGTGTGTCTATAGTATGTTCGTATAGGTAAATATTTATTTGAGAGATTATCAAGTAATATAAAACAAATATTTTGTTTATTTTAGTGAAGTGTAGTGCATGTCTCTTTTCCATAGATAAGTAGGTGTCCCAACAAACGTACCGACTAGGTATCCAGTACATAATGTACCTACCTAGTACGAAATAATGGTTCAATATTACCAGAAAAGATTATTTAATCTCAAAACAAGGACAAAAGCGTCAACATTAAGATTTCGCAGTAATCATAAAGCCAAACTCCGTGGAACTGTTGTAGGCATTATTCTCAGTACTACACTTTAATTATGCTCTTATTTCCCCCGATTTCCATGTAAAGTGATTTATAGCTTCATTTCTTATGTTCAATACGTTTCTACTTTACGTAATTGCGTTAGCCTCTACATACAATATTTTCATAGCGAAGTTTTAGTACCTCGGTTGGCCGATACGAAGGCTGAACAGTTAGGCGTAAAAAATATGTACGTAGACCCTAGCAACTAAGATAGAGCTACTAGAGGCGATTGCAGCAAACTACTTACAAGAATATTGAATGGTTGTTTTTTGCAAGACAGATCGAACAAGTAGAACTATAAAATAACAAGCACAAAAAGATACACGTTTTTATCTTTTTATTTCAGGAAAAACGAAAGCAATAAACAAGCAATAGCAATGCCGCGGAGGCTCCGGAGCGGCAACACAAGTCTAGACTGGCGCACAAAAGCGGCAGGGATGGCAAGTAGCCGATTCCGGTCACGTAGCCCTAATGCACTCCGCGAGGGCCGCGCTGAATGAAACAGAGGCACCCCACGAGGACGCGCTGTCCCGGGACAGGACATCGAGGGGGGGGGGGGGGGGGGGGGGGATTTCAGGAGGTGGTAATTAACCGAGGAATTCGGGTAGAAGTTATACAGCAGCATATATTACAGCAGCGAAAAGTAATAGATAATGGCAACTTAAATACCAAAGTGGGACTTATACATTTCAGGAGCCGTAAACTGTAAGTATACCTGATAGGATTTCGTCCATTATAGTACTTATGAATCATAAAAAATGATTAAAAATGTCGCCAAATGATGTAGATAAGAATGGACAATAAACTAGTTGGTTGCACAATTTTTTTGTATATTCTATGAACCAGCGTAGCAATTTCAAGGGTAATCAGAACAGCCTAAAAGGCCACTGTGAAGGAGTCTTATTTTCAATCATAACTTATTTGGAGGGACATTGCGTTACCAAATAAAATTCCTCACGAGGTTACTGTAGGAAAATACTATCTACTCGTTATATACGTTACATAGACGTAAATGATAGGGTACAGTCTCCCGTCTCTACCTCAAATATAGTCAAATATCTCAACGGCCAAGACAATCCGTCTGAATCTGAATGATTGGCCCTCACAAGTCCTGCACGATTCTGTTTGCGTTTTACTGAAATATTTCAAATAGAACATCTCCGGAGCCACGATACAGGTTTACATAAAGAACGAACTTGATTTATACGCGGGCCCGCTGTCGCCGGATTGGTTCAGAATAAGCTACTTCTTTGTGAACGCGTTTTGAATAACTTAGATAATTTATTGAAGGCTTTGGTGACATGAGGCTACATCCCAGGTACCATTCAGCGCTGTTTGCTACATTTTTATTTTAGTCATCAATTCATCATGGCTTATTTTACTTGTCCATTTAAGAATTGTATCTTTAATGCTTTTTCTTGAGACTTTTAGCAAAAACGCAGGCGCTCTTTAAATTATATGCTCTTTATATTATAATTAAAATTGCTAGTAGGAATAAACGCTGTCTTTATACAAGTCACCTCTTTCGAAATACTACAGAATTGTCTTTACTTATAACTGATGAACAGAATTCACAACAAACATGAACCAACATTAAATCGTTTTCTATAAAATTACAGTCAAGCACCACCATGCACTCATCGACTATGAAATCTATAGAAGTTTAATTCGATTTTTGGAAATTCAACCCTCATTTGCGCCGTCGCAGGCTACCTAAAGCTTAAATGTGCGTGCTATACTACTTGGGATACCTAGTTAATAAAATAAAACAATAGGTCTACATCACGCAAGACACCGCGCGGACAGATGCGGTACAGTTTATGCAGCATGAATTATTCATCGGACGCTATCAGGGAAACTGCCATCATTGCTCCATTTGTGGCTGAGCCGTCCATCCTCTGCGGCGGGTAATCGCGAAATAAACAGCCTTCAGATATACTGGGAGCACTCTGTGTCGTGGCTTGAACAGTCATCACTTGAACACTCTGTCAGACAAATTGATTATCTATTCTAGCAGCTTACGTATTGTTCTAGGATCAATAGGCGAAACATAATTATAACACGATCTTAAATATAGAAAGAAGGAAAGAAAGAAAAATAAAACTTTATTGTGACTAGCAGCAAAAAAAAAAAAAAAAGAAGAAAAAATGTTTATAAATTCCGCTCGCCACAAACGGACCCAATTCAGCATGTGCTGGTTGACAAGAACCAGCGCTGGTCTTCCATTGGGCCCGTTCGGCGATTTCACGGGCGCAAACCACTAAAAATAATAATAAATAAATAAATAACTTAATTAAGATTAAAGGGCTCGTACCCAAAACTATAAAAAAACAGAAAATTAAAACGATAACGATATACAGGACAACTCTCTGAATTCATAGACAGGGCGAAGTCGTAAGGAATGGAGCTAGAAAGCCTGAACTCAGGGTGTTACTTGAGCGGAGCCATGTGTCATAAGAGCCAAATTATTAGAACAATGGTACCTACCACACCAGGGACTCTATGTATAGAGTAGCTTGGGTTCGAATATTTAATTACTATAATTAGTACCTTTTATTAATTATGGAAAATACAATGCGTTCGACTATCATCGCAAGCGTCGGAAGGCAGTTAATTACATCACCGTGGAGATGAGACGCCATTAGGATAACCGCACTATGGAAGCGAGGCGATGCCAAATAGCATAATACAATCAATTGTATTTGAATTCTCAGGCTGGTATGATTAAATCGCTCTCAACTCTTGATATCGAATTAGTAAAATTTGACAAGCCTCGTTTATCACGTGATTTACTTGTTTTTATAACACGATTAGATAATGTTTTGTGATTCTTATACGGTAATATTTAATTTGAATCTTTGAATCGCTTCTCTACCGGTGCGGTTCTGTCCTAAGGCGTAGTTCGCTCATTGTATGAGGTCGGCTGAGTGCAGCGGTGACGGCACTTGATCACATTTACACACAGAGCCTGCGGCACCTAGCGGCTGCAACTACACCCGAAGCATCTGAACACTGGAGCTAATACTAAACTGCTAAATAATTCCAAACGTGATGACCAATTGCATCCTGTTTCAATCAAATAAAATGATATTATTGCTGTATTGTTGAATACACTGGCTAATTTAAGTGATATTCAAATATCTAGAAAGGTAAGGTTCTGGGTTATGAATGTTTAACTCCCAATAAGCTCAGTGTGTGAAAGCAGAGGTCTGCTACCAATTACTTATAAGAACCGCACTAACTATAAGACGTTCAACAATTTCTATGTGAAATAGAAATGCTGGAGACCGGCCTTTTCTCCAGTTTCCAAAAAGACAATGTGAAATTCCGAAAAAGGAAAACTCAATTTTCTAGTGACACCGCTACAGAATAATAAAAGGCTGTAATAGACAAATCGAATGTCATCTCCATTCGGCTCGAGAGGGCATCGAATTGAAAAGCGTAAAAAAGCTGTAAAATCCCGCCCCCGCTCACATCTACGAGAATTAGGATGGCACTCGCTCGACCCCGCGGCTTCGCTTAAGTAACCGAATTTACATAGTTATCTTTACATTACCTAACTAAACATAGTTAAAATCCACTGCTGCCGTTACTTAAGGCAAATTAATTAGTTCAGAATTGTTCAATTAGGTACCTACTCACTATATATTTTTGTAGTTAAGTCTCTAGTTTAGTTAAGTATCTAGTACATCTACTTATAATTATTTCCGCCTAAGATAAGAAAAGCTGTTATTTAAATTATATATATTATGTATATAATAATAATAATAATTTATCTCTTTTGACGTCTCACTCCTGGGCACGGGCCTCGCCTCAACACGAGGGGGATTCAGGCCATAATCCAATGAAAATAATTAATTAAACAGAACATCTTAAGAAAGCTGAGACAGACCATCTGACTATTGTTCTAGAAAATTTGGCTATTACACATTTCGTACATATATCACGCATGTTAGCACACTCCGGGGCCCTACAAGGTGCCCTGACAGCACAGGGGGTCCGACACGCGTATGATAACGGTATTCTTAACTGGTATCGACGCCCCCAGACCCTTGAAGGGTTTATCTGTTATTCCACAGCGAGGGAAGGGCTGGAGACGTGAGATAATCCCGCCACAGTTTCGTGAAAATATAAAGGTAAGATGGGTTAGTATTCTTCAATTTTCTCAGCTTTATTTATGCACAAGGTGGTTCGAAAGTCCGAAATAATAATAGTTATTCAGGTACATACATAAACGGCAGGTGATATGTCTAGTGTAGACAAACTAGACGTTATTGTAATATTGTCTGAGTTAAGGGCCTTTGAATATTTATCACAACTTTCGTATTGCGGATTTAGAACACATTCAACATCCTAGAAAACATTGTTAACTACATTTACTTGCAGCAGTCACCAATATCCAAGAGAAAGTAGTCCAAACCCCCGATTATTTAGGGCTTTTGCAAAACTCTGTAGATAGATATACCTACCTACATGTTACTTGAGAATGGTAGCGTAAAGAGATTACTTGCTTGCTATATTAATTAATGAAACTACAATGTTAACAACCAATAATAGTAAAGTTTCCTTGTCTTAATTGGTTTCTTCGGGCGCAGAAGTCTGCGCAACTAGTGAGGAATTCAGCTAGTTAACTGAACAACTTATTAATACTCCATCCAACTGTTACCGACTTACACTTAGTTCGTAACTGGTTTACTGACTTGACGTTTTCGTCGTCAAGATCATAGTCACTTATTAATCTAGTATATAAGTAGTTACAGATCCATGAATCTGGAAATTAATAACGCTAGACAAGTAAATCTACATATTATTATACCGAATTAAACTTAGATCTGCAGCCATTTAAAATCGGTAGCTCAGACGCAACTCATATTTTACCAAAGAGCTTTTAGAAATTTTCGCTAACTCCTTCATCTATATATTAGACGGCCGTCTTCGAACGCGTTATACATACAGAGCAAGATAACAATGGTCGATTATGTTTCAAACCGGCCTTCTGAACCTTCTTACAAGGATCAAATCGTTTGAGTAGCGAGCGAGTAAAGTCTCTACAATATTAGTATATCGGCGAACGGTGACGAGCTCATGTTCCCAGAAGCCCGGGCAGCTTGCCAGGAGTCCCGTGTTCCCGCTAATCCACCAGCGCCGCCAGACAGAGGGCCTTTGTTGAGACATTACGCGCGGCATGTTATGTGACAGCGCTGCCCATTGCAGGACTTAATATAGCTAGCCACACCGCGAACTTTAGCCGTATCATGATTATATGTAGCATACATTTGTATAGCAAATTGTACATTGCCATTCAACAATTTAAGGCGTTATTGACACGCCAAAGATGAAATTTTTTCCATACTTTTTTAACACATTTGGCACCAAATACTGGAATCCGATATTAGTACCGATTTATTGTATGGACAAATCATTGCGCCTGCGCCATGTGAATGTAACTCTACGTGGACACTAGAGAATAATGAGCGTAAAAACACGCGTTAATTATAAATATTACCCACGATTCCTGAGAAGAATGCGTGTCTATAGAGTTAAATATTGATTTTTAAAGCGGGTTTGATTCTGTGTTACAATTTCTGAAACAAATTCATGGAGCATCTGAAGCTTATTAAACATGAATTTCTCCACTTCGTTTCAAAGTAACCAAAAAGTGATTCAACTAAAACTTTTACCGTTACTTCAATTAATTAAGAATACCTTTTACTAAAGATTAACCCAAATGAATTACTTAGGCGTAGTAAAATACTAGATAAAGCAATTCGCGTTACTAGACCAGCCTAGCATTCTTGCTAGGCCCCATCATTAGTTAATATGATTCAGGGCTATGTATCAGCCATCAGCCCTGACGACTCCCATCGAGGATCTGGGTCCTACTATGAATTAATCGAAGCTGGTGATGAAATTAAACCAGGCTAGCCGGTGCCTCTCCAATCTTATTACGAATGAATAGCTGAAGCTCTCGATAATGAATGCAGTTCACTTTCATTACTTGCAATATTGTCTATTAACTGAGCGGGGTGGTCCCAGATCAAAGCGGAAAGCGTTTAGACATTTTTTTTCATAATATTGGCCGCTAGCCTCTCCAACTAAGCTAAACGCCTGTACACTAGCTCACGTTTATAGTTGAATGGTTACAATGGGTTTCGAATCCGGGACCTCTCTATTATGAAGTATGTTATTATGTACCTAGGCAGATACCTGTTTTAAATAAATAATAAATAAATAAATATCGCCAGACAAACACACCAACTGTATGGTCCCAAACTAAGCAACGCTTGTACTATGGGTACCGTACAATGGACTGGGGGCGATCCCAGTGACACCCAGACCTAGGCAAATTACGAAAAGGCCATTTCCGAAATTTGTCCCGGCGGGAATCGCAACCACGATGTGCAGTGAGCCGAGCGGCCTACGCTAGAGCCACTGCTCCAAGCGGTCATAATACACAGAATATGCAGTAGATAGAGTAGGCAGTCGATTGGATGAATTGAATTTCATACCGGCTTCTCGGTTATCGCTCGGGCGATGTCGATTGAACCATCAGAGGAGTAGACAGCAGCCATAGACACGTCCCGACCCGACATTGATACAGAGAAACACGAAATTGCTCTACATCTCTACAATTGACGCTACACACCACTATTAAACAAAATTTAACACCAATTGGAGAATTCAAAAATCTATCTGTTAGGTCAGTACTTAAATTTATCCGGTGTTCTGGAGAGGTACCTAGGTGGGTAATGGTTTCAAAACAATAAAATAATGCCCTTGTACCTAACTATCAATTGAACTTGTCTTATGATAACGCAATCAAACGAACAGTACAAATTAAGAGTCGAAAACTAGTAGAAAATCGTAAATAAATATCCACTGTTTTGTAATTAGTCTTATACTTAATACAAGGAAAATCGAGATAACACACTAGTTGCCTTATTAAAGCCACTGCGAGTAGCCCTACCTCTATCATTTGACAAAGAACTGACAGGGATAATAAACCATTATGAAAAAAATCTATCCCACATTACAAACAAAACAGAAATTCAATGCATAATGAGCCGTAGTAACCGAATCGCAGCGCGACCAAGCGATTGGCAACGCCGCGCTGCGCGATCGCGCGATCACGCGATGACGACGCGATTTGAGACCACCGCAGCGATGGACGGTGGATTGATATATCGCTGTAATGAAATTTGTGTTTACGGTGAAGTAAAAAGTGTTTTGTAACTCTATTTGGTAGCGGGCGGCCGTTTGATTAGGTGGAGCGCTTTTGATTGTGAGCGCAATAGGTTATTTTCTTTATGACAGAAATAGTACCTACTTAGGTACACATTCTTAGTTAACATGTTTGATATATTATATAAGTAAGTATACAATTAAATCTATGCCTGCAACATGCTATAAAACATAATAGGTACCTAATTCTATTTATAACATTAATTTTAATGATTGCATATTACTTACCTGGCTACAGTTGTAATTCTAATAATTCTGCGTAAATAAACCAATTTCAAATTCCTTAACATTAAAATAAATGTAAACACCCATACCTAGACATAGACTCCCGTCACCATTAATTTATCACCATGAAATTTTCAACGAAATTAATTCAAACACCCCGTTTCGGATGAGCAAACAAACGCATCTCGTTATAACTATCCCCCGCCACCGAGGGGTGGGCAGAGAGCTAAGTCCCTGAAAAATGTCAGTAATATTTTACCGTGACGCGAGACAGCCCGAGGGCGGAGCGGAGCCGGGTCACAAACAGGATTAAACAACTTCAGATCTAATTTGCAAAATCGCTGCCGAGCAATGTCGGAACCGAAGAGTATACTTTACTTATTTATTATGAATAAATAATTTAAGTATGCCTAGTGATTTATGAGACCATTTCTCATGGTGTCCCTCTTTCGAACAATATTCCGAGTCGACTAACGGAAACCCATCTCAGATGAAGTTTCCCTCTACAAAATTGTCTTCAACGTTTCTATAAATCCATCTATAAGTACGTCACAATGTACAAATGTGTATGGATAGTTTTATATATCAATCCAATCATTTTGTAGAAAGCTTGTAGCGGCTGCGTCTTAGTTACAGAGGCTCAGCTCTTAAAATAATATAGGTATCACTCAATAACAGAAATAAATTAGTTATTAACACAACCATAGGACGTACCTAGGCACTAAATAAGTATGTATTTTATAGTTATGAGGTGTGATTGTCTTATTCAAGAGAATAAACATTACGTCCGCCAATGTACCTACAAGATGTAATATAATTTTCGGCTACTGATTTCCCGTATCCCTTGTACCTACCTAAAAATATATTTTTACCCGATGCCCCATTACATTGAAAATATTTAATGCTTTTTATATAGCAAAGTCGGCAAACAAGTGTACGACCCGACTGATGTTAAGCAATACCGTAGCCTATGACACCTAGATGCTTGCAATAACAAAGGCATTGCTTGCACGTTATCGACCTGAAGGCGAATAAGACAGTGGTAGGAGGGACAAAAACTAATATTAAAAAGCCACTCAAGTTGCCTCATCTTAATCGTGTAATGATCACTGCTAGCTAAATTCACATATAATACCCACTCATCTATATTCACAGCCTAGGTAAAAAAGTAGATTTCATAAAATAATCTCAGAATTCATTTCGGAATACTTACTGTACAGTGCATAAAAAATATAGGAATGCAATAAAAACGGTTCATAAGTTTTCAATTTTCCGTGGTCTCAGTCAGCAAACTGAGCAATCCCACCCCAACACTTGGGGTAATAATAAAAAATAATAACCGAGCCAGAGGCGGGGCGCGCCGCGTGCACCGACTAGCGAGCAAATCCAATTTTTAATAAACTCCACTCTCTTAGGAGGGGAGGCACCATGATTTATTAAAAAGTGAGACTGCGACTTACTACAATTATGCTTTTCTATACATATAGGTAACTTACCTTTTTCACGACCGTGGAAACCCCAGCGAAGATCAGTACCACCTTCAGTAACACCATCAGTAACACCTTAGAGTAACACAAATAAAACTGAACTTATTAACTTACAACCACACATTAATCACAATATTTATCGCGTTCATTTACATACACCGGTATATTGACCGATGGTCGCTGAAGAACTGAGAAGTTTGACGTCCTTATGTCATAGTTTTATTTCGAAGTACCCTCAGCCCTCAAATACTTTTTAAAGTGAGTACCATGTGGTAGTCATTAATTTCATGGTGAATTCCTACTGTTGAATCTTGATCCGATTGCCACGGCTGTTGCAAAGTATATAAATTCAATTCGTATAATTATTTGGTCCGATGCTTGCAATAGATAACTGAAGGTAGATCTTGGTGAAAATCATATTATCCTACCTACATTATTTTACTGTGCATCCGTTTTAAATTTTTAGCTTTGTGCGAGAATAAAAAATAAATCAAATAGGACAGTCCCGTATTTACGAAAAATCATTGGCCTTTCAAGGATTCCCCCTTCCAAAGCAGAGACAGTTTACATTCTAGTGGATTATTCGCATCGCACGCCTCTATCTTTCTACAATAGACAACTTTTTGCTTCCACCCCACGAGCCTCGGGGCAAAAACAATAGCTCTTCAGCCATGATTCAGCCTTATTCCCTCTGAGGTCGTGGAGTTCACATGTTTATGGTGACAAGGAATAATAAAATTAGGGATATAATGGTTAAATTGATCCACAATTCCGATAGACAGGGAATCAATGGATCAACATTAGTAATGATTCGATATGATCAAAAACAATAAAAATACATTCCGGTAAAATATTTTCCGGAATATTTTATGCCATTCGTAGGTACCTCACGGCTGCTGGTAATGCAAGGTAATCAAACACTGGGTTGTGAGATACAAAGCAGGCGACTATGAGACGTCGAACGAAACCGTGATCCCATCATATAGGGGCGCACCCCAATTTTAGAAAATAGGTGACAACGATTTTTCCCCAAAAATAATACTTTCCTATAACGTAAAACATAGTAAGTAATATAAAACAGTAGTTTCACGTAATCCTGTGCATTCTTGTATCCTCAACGGTGACGGGCGACGGCAGACAGCAGTGAGCCGGGTGACACGGCAAAATGAAGTGAAATAAAATAAAATTGCGACGCGGCCCCACGACACCTCGTGTAACGACTTGCAGTGATGTGAGTATGTATTGCTGTTGGTTGACATCGATGAAAGCCTTAGCCCCGTATTCATAAATCGATCTAGTCTGAGAGCGTTCTTGAGTACGCCTTTGACATGTTATTTTGTACTGGGATGACATAAGAATGACATTTCCAAGATCGGTCTCAGACTTGAGATAAATTTATTAATACGGTCCTTAGAATGCCTCCGCGCGGTTAACAGTGATAATTCCTGTTTTTGTATTATTATTATTTTCTTATATACTTAGAAGCACTTTAGTAAAAACAGAAAAAAGGTAATAGGAGTAGACCACATTTATCATTAGTACTAATTAAATTCTTTAAAAAATCGTCACTAAAAAAGATCGAATATCGTATAAATTTTCGTTAATAAATATGTATGTTACCTATTTTGTTTGAGAAATATTTATATATCGACGGAAGAAAGCGGAATTGTCGTAACTTGAAAAACACAACTTTACACCAGAGCCAAAAAACTATTTCAAAAATTCATAACTAATATATTTATTGAGATAGAAAGTTGAAAATTGGTATGTATTTATATTAATCTAAGGCCTATCTGATGCTTTTCTCTAAATTGTCGTAAAGTGTGTGTATCAAGGATTTTGCACAAGTTACGCCAATTCATGTTTCAATTTTAGGCTGCAAAAATGTTGTATCTGTGAGATAAAATGTATGGACAACTTAGACAAAAATGTTTTTTTAGCTACGGATTTGCTGTATCTTATATATAAAACCTTCGATACACGATTCACTTAGATGTTTTTTTGGCTACGGATTTGTTGTATCTTAAATATAAACCTTCGAGACACGTTTCATAAAGCTGTATGTCGTTTATTTTATGTATGGTATCGATAAAAAAATTAATGGTAGGAAAACAAGACGAAGAATATGGTAAAAAGTGAATTAGCCCAAAATGCAAGTTACGACATTTCTGCTTTCTCCCGTCGATATATGCTAAATATTTTATCGATAACTTATTTATCCAATCTCTACACCGCAACAGTCGTACATATCGACATTAATCTCAGCAGTGAGAAATTCGCGTTTTATTCGCGAGATAAGTACGTGTGCGCGTCTTTAAAACCTGTACGTTTGACAAATTTTAACTGTTTTTTTTATTTATAATAGTTGCAAACTGTCACCACAGTAATGACGTGGTCAGGCGGTAAGAGATACATGTGATATCATTACATTACGGTATTTGTAATAAGTAACCACTTCATTTAATCCTGAATTTGTCTTTTAGGTTTTACGAATTTACAAAACACTTGCAAAATGTAGTCCCTTCTTCTTTCCAAAATATTTTTTTTAAAAGAACATAGTAGCATAAATCCCCTTATTTTAGCGCGATCCACAACAATTAACATCTTTACCCAATTTTTTTAATTCGCTCGTTTTGGGCTCTTCACTCCCGAAACCCGTCATTTTTATTGTTGCTAGCCTAGGATGATTTGCTAGCCCAGTAATTCTGTTCGTTACTGCCTACTATCCTACCCGCGCTAAATTTACATAGATTGACGTAATCTGACCCCTGTTATCTGGAACTAAGACGAGTCTCTTAATTGTTATTATTATCGCAGACTCTCTTCTTATTTCTAATTGCCTCCTTTAATTCCGCGGAGCTTTTGAAACGCCAAAAGTGGTGCGCAATTGCTTTGAATAAATCTTGCTCGATGTAACAAGAGATTCTAAGTGTTTGCAATTTAGATTTAGGTTAGATTTGCTCTCTTCTTATAGAGATTTTGGTGTTTTGCTAGCTTAATACATATAAGGGCAGTTTGAATGCGACTTAACATACAAACAGCACATTTACGTTTAGCACTAACAACAGCACATTTACGTTTAGCTTCCCGAGATAACTGAAACCATCCGATTTTTACATTGCCTAGGGTCCTAAGCTTAATTTTCCATAGAAGTTGCTTTAATTCCAATTGAAAAAGCTAAAATCCCTGCGTTTTTATAAGACTATTAACAAAGATGTCTTACTTGTACACCAATATTAACTAATGTAGCAATGTAAGTGGCAAACATCGAGTGAAACTAGAAAACTAAGTTGAAAAGTACGATACGAAAAGAAAACAGAAGACCATTGCAATAACTGGCGACTTTTACTACTAAATCGTGTCCCGCATCCCTTGCAGCTTCAGTACTGAGATAACGACTTGGCAGCGAGCAAAATGTGTCAGTGTAACGCGCCAGCCGATAACACCGGTTAGTTATGCGTCAGAGTTGGCTCGTAGCACGCATTCGGAGCGCAGCCTGCCGTGTTATATGCGCTAAGAGATTAACCTGAATTACTTTGGAACCTTCAGAATTGGGTCAGATGCAGGCTAGGATTCAGGATTATTATGTCCCTAAACCTAATAGTAACAGGTGTGCCGTGGGCTCCCAAGAAGCCTTGTTTGCACCAACTATTAACTTATCTTTACTAACCGATCCGCCCAGTGCGTAATAGTATTTATTTAGCAATTTGCAACCCTACGAAAATAAACCAACTTAATAAATCAAATACGAATTATTCTCAAGAATGTAATAAAATTACTATAATTGTACAATAATCGCGACGTTACAACATGGCAAACACATAATAAATTATACTGTCTAGTTGGTCCGCATTATAACCTAACTTAATAACTATTTTGAGGAGGTAGAACGAGCTCCTTTGCAGACACTATATCGTAAGAGAAAACATTGACAATCTTATTTAGTTTAAGATAAAATCGCTCGTGACGAGGGAAGCCTTGGCAAGTAAGGTTTGGTCTACCAATACTCCTCATTTGATGGATACCTCTTCAACATATCAAGGATAACGTATATCCAGTTTAAATTACAATGGTTCATCAATATAGGAGTATAATAACTTATATTCGACAGAAACTGTAATAACACACTACAATACTAATAAGAAAAACATGATGTCAGAGTTAATATAAAAATATTTTTAATAAAATCCTACATTTTATGACATGATTGATGTTACACCCTGCGATACTAAACAAAAATGTATGAAAATGTTAACATGTCAATAGTTTATAATATATTCAAATTAATATTTAGTCTCTTTACGCGTCAAAACGCCGTTTAATCACATTTTAGCCCCATTTTAGACTTTAATTGCTCGCATAGTCTTTTACAAGAAGTCTTTTGACGCATTTTACAAAAAGTAAAACACACTAAGACGAAAGTCATACTATTTACTTTTACCCAACTTCATCAAAGGTGTGTGATAAACTATAGCATAAGCGCATGCGCCTAACAAATACATAGAAAAGTTAAAGAAAGACATTAGAGCGAGACACCTCTGAATAAAGAAAGAACTACCTTCACACGCATTCATTCAACAGAATTTTGGTTTTATCTACGGTAGTGACACTGGACATAAAACCTCAAATATCCCGAACTCGATATTATCCCTCGTTATTCTGGACCCCACTCTTCCGTCTTCTCGACGACCTCTTAGGGGTCTGCGCTTTCTCGGTAACATTATCTTCTGACTCTGTTAGTACACTCTTCCGTGACCTTCTTGGTGTCATTTCTTCCACGGAAGTATTCATACTCTTACGTCTACTTCTGGTCATCATTGGACTTCTATCTTCTGCGTCTTGTCTCACTGCGTCTTGTCTCACTAACTTCGATTTCTTTTTAGAGTTTTCCTTATCATCCACCTTTTCTATGTCCATGGAAGATATTCCGCTGTCGGTGTTTACGTCCTCTTTCTCATTTCTCGCCTCTGCGACATCACTGTCTGGAGTTAGATATGTGGTGTCCGTATCTGATTGGTCGAAGAGTACGACTTTAATAGATTTTTTGGCTGATTTTGAGTTGGTCCCTTTGAGTATACTACGGCCCGGTGTCGCGTAAAGGTTTACTGGTGTTTGCTGTGGTGAGAGAAATGACTTCTGTAGACATAACATGGTAAAATTACCGTTCTAAGCATTTAACACGAATATGGTGCAAGATCAAGAACCTTAAGAATGCAATGGTGCAAACTACATACCGGCATCAGAGTGATTCCTTCACATTCCACGTTCTTCCCGAATACTGACGCACGTAACATCGCGAACGATGCCGAATTCTGAAACAAATTATTTACAAAACTAGTTTCACAAAGCTTAGTGTGTGAAGACCGGAATGGCGAGTAGGTCGATTGTGGGCTGATAGGCTTGAAACAACGAAGACAAATATTACCTTGGAAGCGGAAGCCTTCTTAGCCTCGCTGGACAGCACGGCCTTGAGCAGGCTGGTGCGGGCGGGGGAGGGGGGCGCGGGGGGCGCGGGGGGCGCGGCCGGCGACTTGACGGGGGACCGCACACAGAAGAAGCCCGCCTCGAACGTCTTGCTGTCCCGCTCCCCCGCCGCCGCGCCCGCGCCCGCCGCCTGCTGCGGCTCGCTCTCTTGTTCTTTCTTCGCTTTGCGAGCCGCTAATGGAATGAACAAAGTACAATAGATTAGGTCGAGTGGTCAATGACGTACCTACTCGTTCCATGTGAACGAACGCTCGGCGATAGAGTCGTCGCTTTGCGTATCAAATAATTCACTTCTGCACAAACATTCTAGTTAGAACCTCCTGACAGCTGAAATACCAACTAAAAGGAAGGACCCATAGCACGCGCTGTCAAGTAACGCCGTTTCTTGTATACACACCTAAATATCATGACACTGTAATTATCATTACTCAATTTAGTTTCCTTCCGTAAATCCATATGAATAGAGGCTAAGATGAATTCACTTCATTTACTGCACCTTTATACACAGCTCAAGGATGTAACATGATGTCTATTCCGTTCTCTTTATGTCATGACCTACATTTGACGCAAAACTAAAAACGTCTTCGGACGGTAGTACGTAATTATGTTTAGTTTACCAACAATGACGAAATTTGGAAATCGTGGAATGTTGACATGCCCATAGTTTACACGTAATGTTGATAAGAAAAGTATGTTAATCTCACCAGCGATCATCTCCCGGAGCCTGCTGGGTCCCGCGGCGGGGGCGGGGGCGGGGGCGGCGCGGGGGCGGGGGCGGGGGCGGGGGGGCGCGGCGCTCGGGCGCGGCTCCGCCGGCTCGGCCCAGCCGCGCGCCCGCAGCTCCTCCAGCTTCTTGAACCTCATGTCTACGTTCTCAACCTGCGTAAACAAATTTATGTTATAGATGATTGTAAGGTCAAAAGACGCCATCAGGCTGCCCTCTACACAAAATAAAGGTAGTGCTTTCATTAAAGTTTGATACGAGGAGCGCCCTCGCCGCGAACAGTCTATAGCGAGCATTACACCTTGAGTGTTCACTTAGTTCTGAACATTCTTTCGACAGCCAAGCGTTCTCTTGCGGTGTTTTCCTTAACTAAAGGAACACTTAGGAACCAAATTGACATAGACGGTATACATTTCTAAACTAAGCAACGCTTGATACACATTACACACAATAATAAGGAGTCGATCACAGACACTCGGGCTTGAGCAAAATTACGAAAAGGCCATTTACCAAATTTGCCTCGACAGTAATCAAACCCGCTCCCGACTAAGCGATCGTCATAAAAGTCGTTAGATTCGTGGCAGGCGAAGTTTTTAATGTACCCGATTCGCTGATAAAGCTGTGTGGTCTTCTCAAACCATTATACTAGTCTAACAGCCAGTTTCTTAATTGCAAGTAATAACAAAGTAAGAAACCGGCCGTAAGTAGTATCAAGAGTGTGATCCGACCTGCATGAAGACCATGTCCCAGAAGCCGTGCAGGTCGGCGGGCGTGACGAGCGCGGCGCCGGGCTCGGGGCGCGCGCAGCGCTCCACCAGCGCCGCGAACTGCTGCAGCTTCTGCGACATCAGCAGCCGCGCCTGCCCCACCGCGCCCAGCACCGCCTCCTGCAGGGGGGGAGGCTATTAACTCTTCCAATGATCTCCATCTCCAAGCGCCCTCTACCCCAAGTGCCGCAATATATTTGAAGATTGATTATAATTTTTTCATTCCGATCAGTAACGTTTTTTACAAGAACCAATACAAAAAATAGATAGACCTTTTCATAATCAATCTATGAAACGCTATTTACGTTGTCATGTTACTATGTACCTACTAAACGTAGCAAATAAACAACCAATGGCCACCAACCGGCCGTGTAAAGGCGTACCTGCACGGGCTCGGGCAGGGCGGTGAGCTCGGAGATGCTGTCCCAGGCGTCGCACAGGCCGGTCAGCCGCTCCAGCTCGGCGGC
Source organism: Notodonta dromedarius (assembly GCA_905147325.1). Lineage (NCBI taxonomy): Eukaryota > Metazoa > Arthropoda > Insecta > Lepidoptera > Notodontidae > Notodonta > Notodonta dromedarius. The sequence goes on from LR990172.1 coordinate 11,314,821, forward strand.
GAGCTGCCGCCGGAAGTGGTCCACGCTCTCCATGTCGCTCGCATCGTCGTCCAGAAGACCTGCGGGACAGTTTTATTTCAAATGCATTCACTTCCACATATCGAAAATTGGAACAAGTGTAGTGTTGTTATTGCCATAAAATTATCATTCTTTCAGTCAATTTTCATTTACACAAAATATACAGTGCCCCTAATCTTACCTTACCATACAAATATTTGACCAAGACATAAAACTCATGATGGAACTACTGAATAAAGATTTTGGTAATCCTCTATGTAATAAAGATGTAGTTGGCTTCCATAAGGTCTGTTCAATGTAACAGCATTATTTGTATTACTGTTAGCAAAGCAAACTGTGAATTGGGAGTTAATTCATGTAAAATCCATGTAAGGGCAAAAGAGTAAAGCCTTGGTAACATACCTTCTTCCAATTTCATCTTCATCTCTCTCCTCGCATTGTCCTTCCCACGTGACATGGTAACACATGGACTTATCTTCATGGCCTCTTCTGCAATCTGTTCCGGAGTCATCGGCACCTTCTCCAATGACTTGGGAGACCGAAGCCTCTCCTCAGAGCTTGATTCACTCTTTGGCACTGGATTCTTTGGAGTAACATGCTTGGTGTTCTTCTGTACATGTTTTTGTGGAGTCTTTTGACTAATGATTGGTGAACTCAGGACTATAGATTTTCTAGTCTTGGCTGGTATTGGTGATGATAAGCTGTCAGAATCACTTGATGAGGTGTTCTGTAAGAGTTTGTTGTTAGTTTGTTTCTTTGCATTGGCGGTTGGTTTTATAACACTACTTTTGGTGATCTTATCTGCTTGTTTATGTGATTTGGTGTCCGTGTGTATCTGAGTCTTCGATCTTGTCTGCCTCCCTGTATCTTTAGGAAGTATGGGGTTGAAAGTAAAATTAGTTTTCTTGTCCTTTTTAGATTTCACTGGTGCCAAACTTGGTAATTTAACAGAATTTTTCATTACTGGTGGTTTGAAGGAAGCATTTTTGGGTGCAAAAGACTGTGATGCCGTCTTTGTTTCATTAGGCTCCTTCCTAGAGCTGCTTCTAGAGGATTGTGAGCGAGTGACTCGTCCACAGGTACTTGGCACTGCTTTAGATGGTGGGGGAGGTACAAACTTCAGTGATGCATGGGGCACCCCCACTAAAAAAGGTTTTTTTTTCTGTGTTGCAGCTTCTTTCTTCTTCTTCTCCTTCTCTTCCTTCCATTTCTCCAGCTGCTGTCTCCTGTGCTCCACCTTCTGCTGTGCAGCTGACACCGGAGCAGGGCTCTCGCATTTCTGCAGGCTCCGTATGCTATCAAAGATAGACAACCTATAGCTCTTTCTTTTCTTCAAGTTGGTCTCCAAACGTTTTTGTACCTGCAATGTCATATTACACTGGTAATTATTTGAGTAGTTCATGGAAAACTTACAACTACTGCAGTTTGCTAAAGAATGTTGGATGAGGTTGCATTCAATCAAGCAAAAAGATTGGTTTTAACCCTGACATTCACTGATGAAACACATAGGTACAACAATAATTTATGTTGTTCTGTTGTCTAAAATAGAGATAAAATTTTACATTTTTTGTGTAAGTTTCTTCCAATGCAAACATGTGAATAATTGAACGATGAAATATCATTTAAGACCAATTGTATGGTCCTTAAATAAGAAATGCTTGTATGACTTACTATGGGTTAGGGGGTCTCCCCTATGGGGTCACCCAGTGACACTGAGACCAGGGAACATTACAAATACCATTTTAGAAAATTCGTACTGGCGGGAATCGAATCCGCAAGACTCCGTGTAGTTAGCCGAGTGGCCTATGTTTGAACTACTATGACAAGCCATTGTCAATAATAATAATTGAAGGACTTAGTTAGAAAAGTATGATGATAGTGTAAAAACAACAACTCTCACCAACATTTTTTAACGAAGCCAGCAGTGTAGAGGCTACAAATGATACCTACAGTAAATTGTGATGCGTCTACGGCATGCATTCCTAGATTTCTATATTGATTCATGGTTTCTATACTAAATGGACACACACCCCACTGGATACGCTGCGGAACTGCGACGGTTTGCTTTTGTGCTTCTTCTCATGGTTTTTCAACAGCCTCCCAAAATCAAAACTCTTGTCTGAAATAAACAACGCTAGATTTCAAATCAACAGATCATTCAACAAATTTTATTTTACATTTAACATTAACTTGTTTATACGCCGGTTTATAGCAATCTTGTACAAAACAGGTACCTACCTATGTAAATATTTTACATATTTATAATCAAACTTACCCATATCACCTGAAAAAAACTAAATTAAAAATTAATAACAGAAAAGAAAGCTAAAATTCTATTGATTTCAAATGAATAACTGTCATCTATGTCAACTGCTCTGTGGTCTAAAGTACTCAAACAAAAGTCATGCCGGCGGGGACCATAAATTTGAGTTTTTTTTCACCCCTTAAAAAAATTGTTACCTGTGCAATGTGCATGTTGTACAGAACCAAGAAGCTGTTATATATATGTCGCAGCCAAATAGCTTAATCCGCCGTTCAATTAACAGCCTAGGCACTTTACTAAACAGCGCCGTTCAACTAACGGCCTAAATGATATTCAGCCATTTGATCAAACAGCTAGGCAAATGACTTGGATCGATGACGTTTAACTACTTGCCTAGCCGTTTAATTACCTGCCTAGACTGTTCATTTCTATTTAGTTTTACTTTCTGCCACCTAGCGCCGAAACTCACCAAACTGTCAATATCTCTATATTCTATATTCTCTATGGTCAATATGGCGTCGGAAAAAAACAACTTTGATGGAATCATTTTATTAGGTACTTAGGTTTTTTACGTTTTTTTTTAGATCCACCGAATCTATTTGCCGGGTGGGGTTTCTGTGGGGTCATAAAAAAAATAACCCTAACCTAAACCCATCCAGGTCGTTCTGCTTGGGTAGTATTTTGAAAAAGTTTTGTAGTACTTAAATTTCAACCAGTTGCCTAAGCATTAGCCAGCCAATTTATTAAATGTTGTAATAGACTATACGGCTGAATATCATTTAGGCCGTTAGTTGAACGGCGCTGTTTAGTAAAGTGCCTAGGCTGTTAATTGAACGGCGGATTAAGCCAGTTGGCGGCGACATATACACCACTACAGAACAGACAGATTTTTGTGATTTAATAGTTCCATGGCCAAGGCCATATTATCTGATTCAAGGGGTTTATGGTCACTGAGAGACCAATCTAAATGTTATAATTTCCGACAAGCTTGATGAATAACTTAGAGGTCGTGATGGCACTGTTTTATATGTGACATTCGCCGCTTTAGTGCGTGCACGTCGCAGGTGCGAACTCACGGAACCTACAGACTTTAAAATCTCATCTCTGTGGTGCTTAGACCATTTAAAGAGTACTGTGGTGCGAACCTAATTTTTAGTTGATTTGACACAAATCAGCTCGTCTGTAGGGACATTTGCGTTCGGATACACTCGATCGATTCTACAATATTGTAATCCAGTACATGGCAATACAGTAAATATTCCCACTTCCGCACTGCTGCCAACTCAGCGCTTTCAGCGCTAGATTCAGTGCCTTGGTGTTTGATTAATTTTCCCAGTCTGATATGCCTACCTGCCAGCGCCACCCAATAGCGCTGGTTTCAACATGGTGTGTGAATATATGAAAGGTATGCAATACTAATAAGAATAAATACAAAGAAGGACGGGATGGACCAGGGGGTTATTCATAATTGACGGAAAGTTTCCGATGTCGTAAATGACAGCGTCATCGTTTGAAAATCAATAAGAATAAGGACGATTCCGACATTGGAAACTTTTCGTCAATTGTGAATACGGGGGCTGGAATACTATAAAATAAACCTTACGTTCTCGGCTGCGCCCACGGTGCACCGGCGAGGCGACCACCTACAACGACGTGACGCTAGCGCCATCAGTTTTGATGTTTTGCGAGTCGAACGTGATGCCCAGAGTTGGACCCCAGGTGACTCGCAGAGATCATTACCACATGACCCGTTTAGACCATCCAGGTGAAGCATTTTAAAGGAGTAGAAGAATTATACGAACACACGCACAGTAGAATTTATAATATGGAATTCTAAAATCTAGCGCTTTATCAATTTATAAGGTGTTGGCAACACTGGACTTCCGGCTGTCAGCTGATAGACTCCCTATTGCTTTCCAAAACCTATTTCGATTTTCGCAAAGAAATAAAACGTCAGGCACCATACAACATGGGCTTAAAATACGCGATCAAAAGCTAGTTATAGCTGAAATATTGCTCTAATTGTAGCGTTATTCTTAGTATAGTTTCATTTTATATGTACGTTGTGTAACTTTATTAGTAGAAAATGGATACGTTCAACATAGGATACTTCGGTTATGGCGTTTGTTGATCATTAAAAAATTACGTTCGGTTGATAGTTTTTCCTTATATTTGATGTCAGCTTTTCGTTTGTGATCGTCTGTTTAGTTCGTGTTTACGTGTTGTATTGTAAGAATGGTGAAAGAGAAGCCTAACTCAATTCGGATCTACGATGACGAGGGCTTCAGACGTCGTGCGGCGTGTATCTGCGTACGTTCGGACGCCGAAACCGAGGTTAGCGTCATATTTCTGTTCCCTGAATGTTGTTGATGCGCAAGAGTCGTAGTTAACGGTTGTTATGGTGCGTAGGTGCTCCTGGTGACGTCGTCGCGGCGCCCCGACAACTGGATAGTGCCTGGTGGCGGCGTTGAGCCCGAGGAGGAGCCGTCCGTGACGGCGATGCGCGAGGTGCTGGAAGAAGCCGGCGTCATCGGCAAGCTGGGGAGATGCCTCGGTGTTTTTGAAGTGAGTGTCCACTCCACTTCCTCTCGCAATATTACGCGGAGCCCAGGATATAGCTGTCATGAGATGTTTTCCTTGCTGTCAGCTCTGACAGGTGAGGGTATAAGAAGTAGTTTATTGAATAATATTGATTTTGCAAACTTATGTCGAAACATATGGCACATTTCACAATAGGTTAATAGTTTGCAAATAAAAAATTGTGAAAATGTGATGAAAACCTGACAACATAAATTTCATAAGTAGTTGTTTGTTGATGATAGTAAGCAAATTTAATGCATTGTTTTTAAATTAATCTTGCACCTATGAATCATACAAAACAGGTTCAAAACATATTGAATCACTGCCTTGAATCATTCTTATCCTTAACAAGCTGTATTGTTACTTGTGCAGGTGGCTTTGTGTAGTACATTGACCTTATTCCCTGAAGACCCATTAATTTTATTTATCCATGTCTGTTAATTATTATTTTTCAGTAACTTTCATAACTATCACATTGTATCCCAAACCACTTGGGTAGCAAGAGCATATTAACAATAAAAGTATATTTTATCTGGAGAGTTGTACTTGGCAGTCTTGTTGAGCATTGCTCATACATTCTATAGTCAAGGCATTCAGATGTGCCCATTGTGGTAAACAAAGGTTGATTTGAATCTAGTAATGAGTAGAACACAGTCAAGGCCTAGGCACTGAAGCAGCACACCAAATCTAGGTTTTCTATAGGTTTATATATGGCATTAAGCTCATCTAACTAAAGTCGAGGTGGTGTCACTGTGCAGTCGAGCTGTTGTGACACTGCCATTTCCTAATTTAATTTTTGTGTTGATTTGCTGCTGGATTGTGAGAAAGCATAGATGCTAGCCGCGCATCGACAATATTTAAAAAAGCAACACGCTATTCCATGACCCCTCAATGTCTTGTGTGAGCGAGGGCCTAATATCCCTCTAATGGGTATAGTTGTTCCTCAAGAAAAATACTTAATCTGCTTACAACAGTGCATAAACTAGTGATACATGTGCACCTATTCATAGTGACTCTATTTTGAGCTATCAAAAAATAGAGACAACATCATAAATCAGTGTAACTCATGGTGAGGCCAACATTAATGACCCTTTATAGGTTAGTGTACCATCACTGAAGGGAGTAAGTATTCCTTATTATCTACTAACCTATGTTATGGTCTGACTATATCATGTTATTTTATACATTATCTATGGTCTGGGCATTATACAGATACTTAAATAAAAAAAAAATAGCTGTGTCATTGTTTACAGCAAGCATGCAGACATTGATATTTTATCTGTACATTAAAACAAATAAAATGTCTATTTTATGAGCCCTATTACACAATCAACACTTTCTTGTGATTTCAAAAAATGCTTTGATCTGCCACTTGTAGGTAGATGCTTATCTGTTAGCAATTACTGTATTCATGAGTTTGAAAACACCTTTCAATTACGTGAGAAAGTATGTCTTGGTTAATTTAATTTGTTGTCCATACAATATAAATACTGTAAGAATACTGTTTCATTAAATACTGTAAGACTCTTAGAACCCATGTATTGTTTAAGCCAAATGTTTAATCAGCTTAACAAGGTCAAGAAGATTAATATTCATGTCATGAGTGATTCATCAATCTCATGGTAGTTTTGTAGCCTTCATCTCTCCTGGTGAATTATTTTGGTCTGGTCTATGGTTACTTGGTCTAACCTATCCTAGGTTTACCTTTCCTTCGAATTCAGTAATTGATTCCCTTCTTAGCCACCCTGACATTTATTACAATAAGCCCTAATAGATTCCAGCCACTAAGTCACACCATATGTCCACAGCTGGTTAAGGGCCTTCCCGAATAACTTTCATCAGGGCCCTCCGCCACTCGCATACGGGCCGGGAATACAAGCGCGATGATGTATTAAAAAAATTGTGTCGTACTTTCGAAAAGGAACGAAATTTGCAAACCAAAATTACTTAGCGTAGATAAATATCTCGCGGATTTGTTACACGCTCGCGTCTTTGTGTTTATAAACAGATGTTTATTACACAATGGACCATTAGGATGTGAGCCAACATGAAAAAAACGCTTGATACCCACATAGCCCCATGTGAGATGTATAGATGCAGACGTTTACCTACATAGCCAAAAATTATAGTTCCCAGTTGACAGACTTTGCTCTCATCTTATACGTTATTTTATAAGTATCTATGACGCACTTCCGAACGTTATCGATCGCGGTTCATTATTTTACAATTAATCTGTATGTAATAACCGACGATATTCGTCTAATGTGGTTTAATGGCCGGTCCTGGAAGTTTTCGGATACGTAATGACTTCACACATCACCGACCCTTGCCTTGTGATGTCACCGCCCCGGTCCACCTTGTGAAGAGTCTTTCTGTTCGTTGTCATTTTTAGGCACGGTCCGATAAACCTTTGGACTCCGCAATCTAGGACAAACGTTTCCGAAACTCATATGCTTAATAAGGTGTATAATATTTACAACGACCAATCCATTATTATCACAACTCCTCCGCTCCCAACCAAACATTGGCGGAGCCTCCGCTCTCGCCCCGCAATTTTTGTCTGAATTATTTTGATACAAGTTATTCAAATTTGTTCGTCCTATTAAGTACTCGTATGTCTTTATTTAGGTAAACCGAAATAATTGTAGAGGAAATAAGAAGCCTCGGTAAACCTCAACCTTGGAGTGTGGTTTTAAACATTGTAAATGATGCTGTAATATAACATCTTCACTGTACCTTTATGCGGCGTTTTGTGATGATTTGTTGAACCACAATGTCCTCAATCTTCAAGATCTTATAGCTAACTAATTGTTCAGAAAAATATGTCGTCACCAAATTGGGTAAGGATTATCCTAGACACCCAAAGCTATAATGGGATCCATAAATAGCAACATGGTAGCTAAACAGTAACCACAATGTTGCCAGAACTAATTTAGTGAAACAAAACAGTATTGTTTATCCCCCGCGTTCTTAAACATAATTCTTGCGACTAAATTGTAATACCTGTAAACAGTTAAATGGTGTCGTCTCGGTATTCCTGCAATATTTCATGGAACTGAACCGCAGGTGCTGTGTGTAAAATAATAATAAATTAGCCCTTTTAACTTCCCACTTCTGGGCAATTGCCTGCTTCCACTACGAGGGGGATACGTAAAATACGGAATGATTATTCAGAGGCCAGGGGAAGTACAATTACGGTGGTAGAGCCAAGCTGTACACGGCTGTGTCCTTTGACTACAGCTCATGTACGGCTGGCTTAACCGGGGCAGTGGCAACCTCTCACAGAAGATCCGTAAAGTAACTCTGTCCCTCTCCACTTCAGGTCGACAACGTGCAAGCAATACCTAAAAGGTATTTGGTATTAAAATAATCTATAGGCTGCGGTAACTCCACAGCATCAGGCGGGTCGTAAACTGTTTGCCGACTTTTTTACATAAAACAATATATACCTATCCATCATACAAACGTGCCAGTTAGTGCGTTTCTTCCGGCTTCCCTACATGGGCAACGTGCAATATGTATCTGATTAAGCGCAATAACAATCGGAAATAAATTGTGTTTATTCACCCAGGCTTAGGTATTGCACTATGACGTTCTAATATCAGATTATACCCAGCGTGAACTCTTGACACGGCTCGGTTATCGTTTAACGGCTGCTCGCAATGGTAATTGCGGACGCAATTACTTTGTCATAAAACTAATAATTGAGATCATCTGATTGCTCCAATCACCTAACTAACTAGGTGATTGGAGCAATCAGATGTTCTGTGTCTTAATTTTTTCCTCGGTATTAACAATAAACAAGCTTTGAATAGTCAGGTTTCTTTTTGAGATTGATTTATAGCTGCGATGTAAATATTTATATATTTTTCATTCCTCATACTCGGAAAGTAGGTCTGAAGTTGCCTGAGGAGCGGGTTGAAAGTAATACTTTTCCGCCCCGGGAGAATTGCTTTCAACTGACAGCTATCAAATTATTAAAAATAAACTAGTTCTATTTTGACTTAAAAAAAACTAAATAGGCGGTAATCCGAGCATATTAAATTTCTACTTCCACTTCCACTTCCGGTCGGTCGGTCGGTCAAGTCGGTTAAAAATATGATGGTTACTTTTTACAGTTACAGCCCAAACCCAAACTAAGCGACGCTTTATGGGTACAATGGGTACAATACCGTACAATGGACGGCAAAATAGGCGGCAATCTAGTCTTCATTTGTTTCGAGTTGTAGAGTATTGTTCATACTTCCTTGTATTATTGATTTAGCTAATTTCTGTTTTTATTTTTACTTTCCTTGTATTCGTAATGAGAAGCACAGTGTTTACCTCGGGTGAAAGACTTATTTTGTCCCTCGAACTATTGGCTCCCACGCTACGCTGACTAAATAAGTCACTTTCACCCCTTGTGTAACAATGTACTATTACAATTCATTAGACAATTTATCGAAACCGATTGCCAAACATCGTAAGCCTCTGATGTGGTACGCAGATTCCATTACTTGAGCACGCGAAACAATTAATGATCTATACATATTTTAAAATATTTCACGGTATGCTCTCCTCTATTCCAGAACCGAGAGCACAAACACCGAACAGAAGTTTACGTGATGACGGTAACCCAGGAGCTAGCAGAGTGGGAGGACTCGCGGCTGATGGGCCGCAAGCGGCAGTGGTTCTCCATCGACGATGCGCTGGCCCAGCTCGCGCTGCACAAGCCCATCCAGCGCCACTACATCCAGCAGCTGCGCCGCTCCAAACAGAACAAAACCGACGACCCCGGCAGCTAAACACCACCCCGCAACACCACACTAGGTTAAGTCTGCCCGGAACTGAACTCGCCGACGCCGGCGCACACCTCCGTCGGACGCGACGCGGCCGCCATCCGTGGGCTTCTACTCGTAACGAACGGCGACGCCACGACACACGTGTAACATCTCCCCTTTTTTCTATTTTTATGTATATTTTTATACTACGATGGAATAAATGTTAATTTTATTTTGTTAGCATTAAAACGAAAAGACATACGAGCTATATTTTTTATTTAATTAAATTTTGTTTTAATGATTCCGAACGATAAGTTTTAAAAATAAATTTTGTATTGCTCTTCTGTACGGTTTTTGTTTGGTGGCGTGCAAACCCAAATATTTACCCAATGCGGTGCACCGACGCGCGGGTGCAGGTATGCAGATATACTTACCAGATGTTTCCTACAAGTCGCCAACTAACTAATTTAAATATACACAAAAACTATTTTACTGACGTGAAAGCATTTTATTTCTGTATTTCTTACATCAAAACAGTTACAGGCCACAGAATAAAGGCGCAAGTGTGTCATAGTGACAAAAATCTTGCTAAATTCTAGTGATACTGGCCAAAATCACCCAAACACTAATAACATTATTAGGGTATGCGTACACTTCGACTGCCAACGCAAACTCCACCTTAGGGTCGTCTGTTGCATGCAGACCGGTAGACTTAACAGCCGATATCACAGACTTCGAGTTGACATACGGCATATTGAGAGGAAAACCGAATATCTGAAAAATATGTATAAAAATAAACATGTTCGAAGTATGTATGGCAGCACTAAATGCAGCCGTAGCAGCGCTATGCCGTGTGTGAAAACTGAACTAATATAAAGGATAGGACAAACAAACCGCCTAAAAATGTATATTTATGAAAATGTACCTTATAAGTGACCATAAGCTGTTTCAACTTCTGACTGAGCCCTGGTTTCTGACTAGTCGGATTGGAGGCCCAGAACTCCCATTGGGGTAGCACATCTCGCAGCAGGCCGCTGCAGTACCTGATGTAGGAAATTAATTGTGATGCTAAGGCTAACTCGCAAACCATTGTGTGTGAATAAACCCTCAATAACATATGGTTTCTCCTCTGACGAATTTCGACTCGTTCATATTTACTTCGTTCCCGTTCACTACTTCTGAATTATAAAAAAAAAACCGTTGGTGCCTTCCTTCAGAATTACCTATTCCATATAGTCTTCATGTGTGACCGCCACTTCTGTACCTTCCCTTTGATCTTGGTTTCCAAACTTTCTCGTAACTCCTCCACGCTGCACGCAGGAGAGTACAACATAACGTCTTTAACAACCGGTTGTTTCATCACGAATACTGTTTTGTCGAATACCTTTAAAATATGAAGTTCTGTCAGCCATGTTGCGTAATCTAATCTTTTAGAATTATTGTCAGCACTTTTATAAAGGCATACTTACAGGTTGCCAATCTGACGATCTTGAAAAGTCGAAAGAAATATTTTCGCAGTCTTGCGAAGCCTGAATGTTGACCCATATCTGAAAGGGACAATATCATGAAACCTTTCAAAAATGAGTATCATTATTTTAAGGGATATAAATGAGGATATGTGCATATCATGCAGTTTCATGATATTCTGGTAAATCGAAGCCTAAAACTCCCTTCAGACTGCAGAATACTCACATTTTCATTATCAAAAACATACTCCACGGTTTTCATCGCACACCCGACATCTCTCAGCTCGCATTTCTCGCCGCTGCTCGCATCACACACGTACCACGTATACCCATCATTCTTATTCAAAAACCCTCGACTTCTGAAGAGTTTGTCGTTATCTAAAACGATCCTGCCAGTTGTCAGGTCGTATTTTATTAGGACGTAGCTGCTTTGGCCTCGCGGAAGACCTACGCCGATGGCGACCCAGCATTTGACACCGAGGTACACGAAGTAACTAGCCAGCAGTATTGTGTGGTCTAGTGGTGATCCGTGCAATACTTTTAGCAGCTCCTGAAATGGTTTGAGAGATGGTACCTTACAGTCTGTAGGTAGACATGTACAATTTCGTTCACTATTATTAGGTACTAGCGGCCCGCCCCGGCTTCGCACGGGTACATTGCGGTTACATTATTCGAGTTTTAGTAAGGATCCCTATTTTTTTTTTTTTATATATTATAGCCTATGTCACCCGGGGATAGTGTACCTTCCCAACAGTGAAATAATTTTTCAAATCGGTTCAGTAGTTTCGGAGCCTATTCATTACAATCAAACAAACAAAGTTTTCCTCTTTATGATATTAGTATGACAATTACTAGGCTCACTTGAAATAATAGCGTGGTTAGTTCAAAAGTGGGATGACGATAACAAGGTTCATAAATATCAACAAATGGAAACAGTTTTGGGTAAGACATTCCCGGAGGATCAATGAGGTAACTGAGCTTCCTCTTTAAAGCTGGGTAGGTACCACTTAAGTGTTTTCAAAGTTTTCATTCTTACCAGTCCCAATAAAGTGACCACATGGGATTCTGTAACTTCGTAACACGGAATAAGGGACACGTATCTCATGGTTGCGTTTATCATTTTCGTTAACGCATTGTCTCCATCGTAAACGCTGTACACAGACTCCCTCTCCTCTTGACTCACTCTCTCTAAATCAATCTCTCTTTTTCTTCCACTTGAAGAAGAACTTTTTGATATTCCAGAAGATTTGGAGACCGCTGATTCACCTCTTGGATTTCTTGGCCAAAAGTCTTTTTCGGGTAGTGGAATTGGTTGTAGAAATTGAGTTACACATTTGTTTCTACCAGCACTGTCTATAAATGTTAAAGAAATGTTCCTGGATGGAAACTCGTTGGTGTATTCCGTGACGAAATTGTTCAAATGTTTTATTAAATAGTCGTCCTCTATGGAGCTTGGTAAAGGTTGGTTGTAAGCGTCCAAACCGCCGAAATTGGAGAGGCTGGTGGTGATTTTAAGTGTAATGAATGTGGTGTCTTTTTTCATGAGTTGGGTTATTTCTGGAATTAGCGAAGATCCTTCCCCCCGGTGAAGAGTTTCGTAGCCGAATAGTAGAGGTGGTGTGGTTATTTTGAATGTGCCACGTAACTGCAATTAAAATGTTAGCTTTTAGATAATTAAATGAAGGCATATAGAAAGATGATCCTTTTTATTATGCCCATACTCACAGTACCCATAGATAGGACGGCATGTAAAGGCACTTGTAGTGTCCCTAACCATTTATTGTAATATCTGTAGTGGGCTGTCTTGTTAGAATGCTCGTCTTCAGAGTAACCTTCAACTATATTTTCTTTGTGCTCATCAAATATGTCAATGTGGAGAGCTGAAAGTGGTTCTAGCCTGGAAATATGATAAATGGTATTTTACAGCTAATATGTAAGTACATAACGTTAATAGGCTCATGTTAGAAAAACATTCATAAAAGAAATAGGGCCCAAAATTGCACCTTGGGGTAAGCAAAAAAAAGATTTTAAATTTACTTACTTAGAATTCAGTTTTAATGTATGGTTCCAAGTGGGATGACAGCCAATAGCAGTGACAGTCCGGACTGCGACTCCTTTATAAAGTACCCGCACATATGGTCGCAAAGGACGAACTTTGAATCCTGAAATAAGCAGCTACATAATTGCTACCGGCGGATACATACACCAACACAAAATAAGGACCCTTTATAATCACCTGCAATATTATCATCGTCATCGCGTGCATGTTCTTCCTCCAATACGGTGGAACTCCTATCCAACAAATTAAAGGCTCTGAGCACCGTCACTTGGATCTCCTGCTCTTTGTTCAAGGAGTCTTTCAACAACTTCTGTTTTGTACTATTAGGCATTGTTGATAGTGTTACTAAGTTAGATTGGTTTGAAAAAAGACTTCTGAAATGTAAAGATGTTCTGATGAGCGCGTGTTTCGAAAAGGAATTTAGCTACAAATTTTGCATTTTCAATTTTTAGTAGGTCAAAAATTTCGCTTATATCCAAGAAATATTTGAACTACTAACCTTAAACTTAAATTAAAATCCCTAACCACATCTTTATGCGTCTTCTTCATGAGATGTTCATTAAAATTCTTTAACATATTTTTATTCAGCCTCTGTAAATACTTCGCGCCTATAAACCTCTGCAACTCAATAGGGTCCATCTCCATTTCTTTTACATTAAGGTATTCCATATCAAAATCTTTCTCTTTAGTCTTTTGCAAACAGTCCAGCTGTTCTGTTGATATCTGGCTTGCATAGAGAGGAACAGTTTTGTTTTCTATATTGTTAAATTGTCCTGTATTCCTCAAATGAAGTAATTGAAGTCTAATAAGGTCAGCACTGTTCTCATCTATAGGAAACGTGTCTTCAGTTTTAACTTCCATGTTACTCAGATTTGTTATTGTTTCGATCATGTTTGTGTCAGTTAAGTCTATCTCATAAATCTTACTGATTATGCCTACTAGAGTATCTATATCTGGTTCGTCAATACCGTGGAGAAGTCTTTTTATTTGCCTGCCAACCTCCATAGAAGATTTGATAGTTTCGGTACTATTCTGTTCTATTTCATTCCAACCAATTTTGATGTTAACTTCACAATTTGTGTTCAAAATTCCTTTAAACATACTGCTGCTTTTTAGTCTTATTTTATTCGCTGAAGCAATTTCTTTAATACTGTAGCCGCTGCCCACAAAATTCCTATTTGGTTCCACGATACTATCACTGTAAACAAAATTCACAATAGCGAAGCTTGATTTACTATTCGTTTTTCTATATTGGTGTAAGTTTATTCCAAAACTAGAAACTTTTTTATCGTTTTCCAGAAACAATATTTGTAAATTGTTGTTATTTGGTAAGATTTGTACCGAGAAATTCTCGCTAAATTCAGTTTGAAAGTCATCACTATTATAATGTTCTGATTCGCACACAAAGGTTTCATCTATGTTAATCTTGAAATGAAAACTATTGGTTGTTCTATTCTTTTTAAGATCACTGCCATCCCAATTTAAAACCAAGCAAGTTTTTTCTTTCATTACAATATTGTTAACCAAATTCTCAACTTCTTGCCTTACAGCATTTTCATCTATATTTAATTTAGGTTTAAATATTTTCTCATTATTTGATTTACAGTGGTTTTTAGCATCTTTATATTCAATATATTCAGTAACATAATCAAATTCTATCCTTTCAAGCATATCAGCAAGTTCTGTATTAAAACTAGCATTCCATTCCTTTTCAAATTCCCTTTTATCTAAAGCTTCTTTAGATATTTGTAAAAAATACGGGCATTCTATTCGCCCGCATTTATCTCTTACTATTTCTATATCTGACCACAGGGACATTATTTTATGGACTATTTCTTTATGATTTACAATAGCCTCTCTATATTTATCTTTCAATTGTAGCATTTCTCCAATATACTTCCTGATTATTTGATCAAATCTTATATAATCTTTATTGTTAGACTTAACTTTCACAAGATCTTTCTTGAGATTATCTTTAGTTTCTCTGCTTACCTTTACATCATTCAACAATTTATTTATTAATCTCGTTGTGTATTCATATTCATTGTAATATTCAACAAGTTTCATACACAATAATTTCTCTAAACTAAAATGATGATGATGCTTGTATTTTAAGTCTTTTAGAGTAATATCCAAAAATTTTGTAGCTTGATCTTCGACATTTTCAATGTTTTGATCTATAATATTTTCAATAAATGTGGGATTCACATACTCTACAGGCATAGAAACCTCTTCTGACATAACATTTTCAAGAACTCTTGGAAATATCGGGCTTAAGTTTACATGTGATTTTCGGCACCAACTAAAAATTAAAAATAATTTCAGAAGTGAATCTACTACCCTCGTATCTCCCTCACACAGATTGCGTTTCACTAGGTAAGTACTTACCCATGTTCTGAATCTGTATATAAAGATTTTGTAACTACCCGACGTAGGTTGGTTTCCAAATAACTATTCTGTTGTTCCTTGGTATTGTCTACGTAAGTAATAACGTTCTCCTTTATAGGAACACTGGTTGCAGCTATTTCCGAGCTTATGATATCCATTAAACTGATGGACTTATCTTTCTTTTTTACTTTCTTCTTTGTAAGCTTCTTTGGACCATTTTTTGAATCATATTGAATAAAAAAATCGTACTCATTCAAAGGTTTTAAATTTTTCGAAGCAATTTTAGCTGTGTCTGTATCGTCAAATCTGGTTTCCTGTTTTATCTCGTGATATTCTTGAATATCATTTTCATTTATACTATTTGAAATAAAGGTCCTCAATTCTATGTTTTCATTCATAATTGAAGTATTTACAATTTTATCTTCACAGCATAAGCAAATTATTGTAAATATTAATTGACGTAGGTAGGTACAATCAAAGAGAATATAATACCACGGGTACAATGTTTAGACCACAGAGATATAATTATACTTAATTTAAAGTTTCAACTTTAAACCTCTTTAGTTTATTTTATGGAGTACATAATGGTCACCATAGCAACAAGTTTTGCATACAAACAAAATGCAACCAAGATAGAGAGGGATGTTTAGGTACTCTGGGGTGGTCACGGGCAAAGAGAGTCACGGGTATACACAAAATGACGAAAAGTTTCTGATATCGGAATCGGTAGCTTCCATCCTTCTTTTACAAATAAAATAGAAGAAGGATGGAAGCTGTCGTTTCCGACACGGAATTTTCCGTAGATTGTGATTACCCCCCAAGAGTTCAACCGTGTTTCATTCAGGTTCAGTTCGAAAAGTACTTAAAAATAAGTCTTTGGGTTCAACGCCATATAACTTTGCTTCCTATGCAACTAACCGAAACTGAACTCAGTCATACTGGAATCAAAAAATTAAACAAAGTGAAAATGAAATCTATGGTTAGTTTTATGAAACTAACCATAGATTTCATTTTCACTTTGTTTTTTTTTATAATTATCTACGATGGACGTCAAGTAAAATGTCATACATGTGGGTGTCTCGCTGACAGTAGCAGTGTTGCCATATATACCGATTTCTCAGTACGGGTACTCAATTTCAAGGTCTCTGATCGGACGACAGATTTTACTCAATTTTTTTATTTTTAAAATCTCTGTAGTCTTTACTCGATATTATACTACTTCTGAACATACAATACCAGCAATACTGTCCTGAATGCTACATATCTGTGGTCCTAATTATACGAGCATGTAAGTCTAGAATTATCCAAATCAGTTTTTTTTTAATATCTGCAAATTAACATTTCCCGACAAACAAACATAAAACTTCACATAATACTTTCGTTCAGATTTTCAACAAAAAAATATAGATTCATATAACTTGCGCCAATAAAGAAGCGAATCTAAAATGGCGGCACTGGTAATTCTCTCTCGCTTGCACACTCTTGCTATCTTTACTCACACACCGCCGTACTGCATACAAAAGAAATCTGTCGGCATTGTTGGTCTCACGCTTGTCTTGACGCGCTCGGTTATTTCAAGTTATTATTTAAATTTTGTTAAGTATACAGATATATGTTGTCTTTATTATTTTCTCGTTTTTGTTAATCGTCGTTACTGTTACTATTTTATTATGAGTGGATATTCCAACACATTGCTTTTTTGTTGACCTTACCATCTGTCACAGCAAGTATATAGACGCCATTTAAAATTCGTTTCTTTATTGGCGCGGGTTATACAGATAGTCATTTGGACGTATACGGATTTTGTACAGATTTATAGACTTAATATGGCGACACTAGATAGTGTCACAACAAAAATAAAGTTTACGTTTTTGTGCTTTATTTGCAAAATATATGCTTAAAAGATGGATAAATTCTGTTTAAAAGACAGTGATGAGTATTATTTATCGTTATCCGATGAACCTAAACGCTTCGACGCGGACAGTCCTGTGACAAATGTATTTTTTGACGACACCAATGGGCAGGTAAGATAATATCTTGAATTTTATAAAATGCCTTCGGACTTAGGCATTTCCTATACTTAGTAAATATCACTCAATAAGTGTAAAACCTATTAAGTAATTTCCTAAAAACATAATTCATTATTTAAAACCATAATTTTACTCCTCATTGTGAGATAGACTGTGTGACTCCTCAGGTATTCACAGTGCGTTCTGGAGGCGTAACAGGGGTCACAGTCAGCAGTATGGACGAAACCAAGTGCACATCCTTCCGAATGGAGGACCACGGACCCATAATCTCAATAAAATTCTCACCTGACTTGAAGATACTAGCAATACAAAGGAACCAGGATACTCAGAATGCTACGGTAGAATTTGTTAACTTCAAAGACTTGGCTCCAACTAAAGAGGAGTACTCACACACTTGTAAATCGAAAAATGCGAAGTTGTTGGGGTTTGTTTGGCCGAGGCTGAATGAGATTGCGTTTATTACGGACCACGGGATTGAGCTGTTGCAGGTTCTGCCTGAAAAGAAACAGCTGAAGAGTTTGAAGAGTACATCCTTCAGGTTAGTTAGAAGCTATAATACATACACTCTTGGATAACTTTACTGCCAGCCTAAAGACACATTTACTATGACAACCCAGGAATGCTATCTAACATGTTAACTGTAAATAGTTGTTCACCTCTGCCATTTTCATGGTATCATCAGAATCAACATCAAGCAACATCAGAGGCCTTTGGCTTAAAAACTCTGACACCACGTCTGGCCACTAGCTCATAGGATAAGAAAAATAATGTCATGTTTACAATATCTTGTTCCCAGCGGTGCCTGGTTCTCATGGTGTTCACAGAGCAACATCGTGCTGCTGGCCGGAAACAATGGGGTGTTGTTGCAGCCATTCTCACTCAACAACTCCACCATCACCAAACTGCAGAAGCTGGAGTGTTAGTATATTTTGTAGTAGACACCCCACACTTTCAGGCTGGAACAGATGTCTACCTTATGTAGTCTGCATAGAAGGTGTCCAGCAGCACGTCGAAAACCTATTTATCTAGTTTATTTGTGTTTGCCACTCCTGAGCAAAGACCTTTTCATAAAATACGATGTTTATCTCTTGCAAAGGGGACCAAATAGTCTGATCATCTGGGTCTGCTTTGGCTATGGCAGACCCAGATGATCAGGCTTTGGCAGGGAAAGATCTGTATTATACACAATCGCAATCTGAATCTTATACACTGGCATGTAAGGTGAAGCCAGGTCCCTATCCACTTAATCATACACCTGACAACTGACTGAAAAATGCACAGCCTATATTTTCCACAAGATGTTCCTTGTGTAGAGGAGCAATCCCCTTGATCCAGTTAGTGTAGCACGTGCGCTGGTGGTTGTCGGTTGCAGTGGAGCCGTCGCGGCCGGTGGTGGAGCGCGACGTGTTCGTGGTGCGGCTGTGCGGCGCCACGTGGTGCGCCGTGTTCCGGCACGCGCGCTCCGCCGCCGCCCCCGCGCCCGGGCCCACCGAGGTGCGCCGCCGCCCGCCCGCCGCCGCTCTGGGACACCGCGGCTGACGCGAAGCGTTACCAAATAACAATAACGTTCGAGTTCAATTCGATCACTGTCGGGCTCGCCGACGGCGGCCATTTTATAAATTCCTAGCTTATTGCGTGTAAAATCCATAATGTTCATTCAAAATAAATGAAGGCGAAACGTTGAAAACAACGTTCGTAGCGCTTCTCGTTGATCGTGGTATACAGGGTGAAAGTTTAAAGTCGGCGTGGACGACTAAATCGGAAATTAAGAGGAATAGCGAAAAATACTGAAAGGAGTCTCAGGCTTGATTTTGATGAAAATTATAACTGCATAATTGGCTTTTCAAAATCAACAAGAATTCCTAGATAGAAATCGAACCCGTTGATTTTGGAAAAAAAAAATCATGAAATATAAAATGAATGACGGAATCCTTGAGAGTGGATTCAGGTTAATAGTCCAGTTTACTCTAAAATATGTGTTTCTGCGGCCCAGGTGTGGTTGATGCCCATCTCGGGCCCGAGCGGCTTCCACAGCACGCACGTGCTGAAGACCGGGCTGGTGGGCCGGTTCGCCATCAACGTGGTCGACGACCTCGTCGTGGTACACCACCAGGTGAGTATCGAGCCGAGGAATACTTCATATTACTAGTACAACCAGAGGCGGCGGCTCCAGCACCCACGAGAAGGAAATAGTGGATGCTGAGCACCCATGGTCGATTTCGATCTGGTTGTAGCTTAAAGGAAAATATGAATAAATGTTTTGACCTTGTAATGAGTCATCAAAACTCAGTAATCGACTGCCGCCCACCAAACTCATCATCACTATTCAACATCTTTTAGTCTGCCTGTTTGTTCGCTAATAACTTCGAGTTTGACTGGACGGATTTAGATGCAATCGGGAAATGGAAGATGGGTACCGTGCAATGGACTGGGGGCTATCTCAGTGGCACGCAGACCAGGGCAAATTATGAAAAGGCTATTTCCGAAAATTGCCCCGACGGGAATCGAACCCGCAACCACCCGGTGAAGTGAGACGAGCGGCCTATGCTCAAACGATTGCGCCAAAAGATCGTAATCAGAAGCAGCCGAGTTGTCTCGTTGTTGGAACATAAGTTGTAGCTGGGTGTGTGTCGGGCAGGCCAGCCAAACGTCCCAGGTGTTCGACGTGATGGAGCCGGCGCGGGCCGAGGGCGGGGGCGGGGGCGGCGCGGGCTGCGGGGGCGGGGGCGTGGCGCACGCGCCGCTGCTGGCGGGCGCCGCCCTGCGCCCGCCGCAAGCCGATCACCGCGTCTGCCCCATGTGTATCCTTTGTACAATAAATGCCGTTCAAACTAATAAAGTAATAATTAAGTTTAAAAAAAAAACATTAGTACGAATTTCATCTAAGCACCACGAAGGAAATATCATCGTCGCCCTGAAATGTGGGCACCCATTTTTTGTATATACCTACCAGGGCGGCTACATGTTTTTTTTTTATATTAATGACCTCTTGCATTGGTCAGACCCAATGTGATTTGCCAATGTCGAGTAACAAATAGCAATAATGTTGCGGTGGTGGGGGAGATGACGTTGATCCTTTACAATTCGGACAGTCTCTCTTTCACTTTCCGATCTCGCGAATTTTAGTGACAGTGGCAGAAGTGATGTGACAGATGGACACTGACAGTCCGATGTAGCGACATCTAGTGAGCAGAGAAGCCAATTCGTGAGCAGAAGATTATGATTTTAATAGTCCTACCCACATGTTTACCCACTCAAATTTTGTGTAAGCGCCTAAACTAATATACCTCCTGAGCACCGTCCCTCAGACTCGGACACGTGGGTGGTGTTCCAGCCAGACTACATCATAGACGCGCGCCTGGGGTGCCTGTGGCGCGTCAAACTACAACTCACTGGGCTGGCGCATTCGGTGAATATTCAATATTTATTAACTAAACAACATAATGTCTTGATTACAAGACAACAGCGTTTTATAAATCAACACTAATACAGCGTGGCTTCGAAATCTTTGGCAGTATTTTAAGCAATACAGTGGTAGTATTATTCAGATATTAAAGGAACATCAATTGTTCAAAAATTTAATCAAAATATATATAACTCAAAGGTGACTGACTGACTGACTGACTGACATAGTGATCTATCAACGCACAGGCCAAACCACTGGACGGATCGGGCTGAAATTTGGCATGCAGGTAGATTATGACGTAGGCATCCGCTAAGAGAGGATTTTGATTATTTATTTATTTATTTCCTCAATACATACGAATATCTTTACAGGCTAGACCCAATGCGATATTGTTGCAAACTAAAATTAAAATAATTTAACTGTTTTTATTTAACATAGCAAATTCTATATGTAGCTGTTCTTGTAAATTCACCCAAAGTGCAACAGAATAAGTCCAAGTCCTCAGCAATGAGGTTGAGAGTGCGGAGTGCACTCGTGAGCGGCGCCGGTTAATTCTACCCCCAAGGGGATAAAATAGGGGATGAAAGTTTGTATGAAACTTTGTCAATTAAATTCCACGCGGACGAAGTCGCGGGCACAGCTAGTGATAAATAAACCTGAAAACTACACAGTACAATAATCTATGATTTTCCATTACTTAGTATGTTTTCAAAATAGGTATTAGAAATATAGGTCATTTTGACTCCTTAAGCGAAACTCTAAGATCTGGCTGTTTGGTTCACCCGAGCTCAGTCTCGCATTAAGTTATTAAGAATATGGCCTCACTCGCCGGTAACTTTTTCTAGGATTAAAAAAGCTTGGTCAACGTTTGGTGAAATTATCAAATGTAGAGTGGCACTACCTAATTGTTTAAAATACTGTCAAGTATTCCAAAGTCACCCTGTATACGTATACAGGGTAAGGTTTCCGAAGGGTTTTTACAACGTGTGAGGTATCATCCAGATACCCAAAGATGAGGTGTCGAGGATAGTGGCGGCGCTGCTGCGGCGCGCGGGCGGGCGCGAGCCGGTGTACCGCGCGCTGCACCAGCTCGTCACCGACGCCGGGGTCTACCTGGCCCAGCTGGGACTGGTCTTCGATGAAATCAACCTGGTGTATAGGTAGCTAACACGACATGTATACCTACACAAATGAACTTATCAGTGTTTTAGGTACTTAATAAAACATAAGTTACGTGTCGTTATTGAACCCGCTCGTTGCGCAATCATTATTATACCAAGAGCCAGCGATAGCCAGACGTTCCATATTTTATAAAGGCTCTCAATTTCTCAGACCATGTCCCCAACACAGGTAAGAACGATCATCGAGTATGGAGTTTGGATTGTGGTTACTTAGGCAGTTAACAGGTAGTAAAGGTGTATAAAATAGCACCTCAAATTCGTTATAGTATAAAGCTTAATTTTTATATATTTCCTTCGGAATAACATTAGAAATCACGCCATCCATTGCCGGACACTTAGTGCGGTTTCAACCCCCTGCCAGACACCCCTAAACTTTCTACATCTCCAAGGGATCATTGCATTTGATAATTGTTATTAATTTTAACTTGATAACTTTATCCGTTTCCGGGTTGGAGTGTAGCCTTAGGGGCGCTATGACTTAGGTTTAGGTTTAGGTTAGGTTAGGTTAGAACAGTGACCAAAACGCGCGAGCCGAGCGAGCGAAGCGAGCGTGCCGCGGCAGCGGCCGGCGAAGCGCCAGAATCTGAATGTGTCATTAGGTTATGTTAGTTCCCAGTTAGGGGGGGGGGGGGGCTATGGAGCCAGGACTTAGACGAATTTTCGAGAAATATTTTTTTTTCAGTTTGATCACTGTTCTAACCTAACCTAACCTAAACCTAAACCTAACCTAAGTCATAGCGCCCCTAAGGCTACACAATGACCCGTTTCCGAGGAAAAGGGTCTTGATAAACAGACAGACGGACAACAAAGTGATCTTATAAGGGTTCCGTGTTTTCCTTTTGAGGTGCGGAACCCTAAAACTATATCCTGTACTGTAACTACATCCTGTGGGAGTGCAGTCGCTGGCACAACGAACGGACAACTATGCTAAATAGCCTGTATTTCCTTCGGAATAACATTAGAAATCACGTCATCCATTGCCGGACACTTATTGCGGTTTCAACCCCCTGCCAGACACCCCTAACTTTAATAAATTATGAGTATACTTTCGTAATAGTATAAAAGCTGGGTTTTACATATGTTACTTGGGGACCTCTAAAAAAATATTACTTCATCAGCCGGACAGTTTTAATGGCTTTTACATCTTGCCAGACACATTTAAAGTCTGTAGGTGCGAGCGCGAGGTGACAACTGTTCAAGCGGATGTGAGTAAGATAGGGCGTTTGGTCTATGCCATCTATTACTGCGTATCATCTGACGGTATTATATTATGAGGCTCATCCTGTGCACCAAAGTCACAATTGCATTTTTTGCAATTTTAAGGTAATAATAGCAAAATGCCCCCAATGCGTAGATGTGTCTAGTTCACTTGTCAGAATTCTAACTAACGTATTTAAGCTAGACGGCGGCAATATCGTTGTTGCATTAGCGCCTTTTTTTCGCCGCCTAGTACCATCAATGACCAAATAGTCACTTGTGCCGCAGCCTAGGATCGTATCCAGGTATCACAACAACGTTAAAAGTAAGTTATGACATTAAATTGTTCTTGGTAACAAATTTGATATTGTGCGTCTGCTCGTACCTTCAATGACACAAATGTATTTTATTTATTTATTTCGTCCCATAACATTTAATTTTTAAAATCTTCCCTGAAGTATATATGCACCTTAGTTGCTTACTTAAGCACAAATAAACTTAATTAAGATAAGATATTGCGTAGATCTATGTGAACCCTTACAACTTACTATAAAGCGTTTGAAAGCTAATTAGCGTTCAATCGCTTGCATTTGCTTTTCTATTGCAATTGAAGTAGCTTACGTAATAAGGGCCCACTTGTAAGGCACCACGGATCGTAATATGACTAATTGGACCTAACGTCCTGAGCTGATTATACTTGATTCCAATAATAGGTATGGCTAAAGCTCTTGAACGCACGGAAATTGTCCCTGGTTTCCACAAGGTCTGTGTAATAAACTGCTCCAGATGTCACTTGCAGGCTATTTAGCATAGTAGTCCGTTCGTTGTGCCAGCGACTGCACTCTCACAGGATGTAGTTACAGTACAGGATATAGTTTTAGGGTTCCGCACCTCAAAAGGAAAACACGGAACCCTTATAAGATCACTTTGTTGTCCGTCTGTCTGTTTATCAAGACCCTTTTTCTCGGAAACGGATAAAGTTATCAAGTAAAAATTAATATCAATTATCAAATGCTATGATCCCTTGGAGATGTAAAAAAATAGGCTTCTATTCAACGCAATCAAAAGATACGGCCCTTTATGTCAGATATTATGGTGATATTTTGCAAATTGACTTATCAGTAAGTAAGATAGGGAGTTTAGTGTATCGAAATTGTTCAAGAAACCCAACGAAAAATAGTTTTATTGCGTTCATACTTGGATGATTTAATAACTATTTAAATGTGTCTGGCAAGATGTTAAAACCATTAAAACTGTCCGGCTGTTGAAGTAATATTTTTTTATGGGTTCCCAAGTAACATATGTAAAACCCAGCTTTTATACTATGACGAAAGTATACTCATAATTTATTAAAGTTTAGGGGTGTCTGGCAGGGGGTTGAAACCGCACTAATTGTCCGGCAATGGATGGCGTGATTTCTAATGTTATTCCGAAGGACATATATAAAAATTAAGCTTTATAGTATAACGAATTTGAGGTACTATTTTATACACCTTTACTACCTGTTAACTGCCCAAGTAACCACAATCCAAACTCCATACTCGATGATGGTTCTTACCTGTGTTGGGGACATGCTCTGAGAAATTGACAGCCTTTATACAATATGGAACGTCTGGCTATCGCTGGCTCTTGCTCTATATCATTTTATCAACAAAGCAATAAAATGTTATTGTAACAAAAATAACTCATCACCATGTTTCACACATCTATACATCTATACAAATAAATACAATTGGAGTGTCTGTTTGTAATATCAAAATAACACATTTTCACTAAATGCATGTAGCAATGCAAAGTACATAAGAGACCTATAACAAAAACGCGATTTAATTTTTTTTTGTCTGTCTGTCTATCTGTCTGTCTGTCTGTGTGTTTGTTCCGGGTAATCTCCGAAACGGCTGGACCGATTTTGACGAGACTCACTGGCAGATAGCTGATGTTTGAAGGAGTAACTTAGGCTACTTTAATTTTAGAAAATCAATTAGGGTTCCGCGTAAAAAAAATAAAACACATGAAATCAAAGAGTATTTCCGAAACGGCTGGACCGATTTTGACGGGACTTTCACTGGTAGATAGCTGATGTTATAAGCAGTAACTTAGGCTACTTAAAATAAAAAATGGGTCCTGTCGCGCGGGCTCAGAAAGCGGGAGCGGGCTTTTTTGTTAAGTTAAATTCCACGCGGACGAAGTCGCGGGCTCAGCTAGTAGGTAAATAAGAAATTTCCGATTGATTCTATAATGGTAAGTAACAATTGCATGCAAAATATATGAAATATGAATCTACTATAAATCGAGGGATGAGCTGACAGTCCTGTAAAAATATGGGGCGTCCCAACAAAGACGACAGCATATTTTTGTAGCTTGTGTTGTGCATAATAAAAGCGTACACTCGGGTGTTTCAAAGAATTCATCATCTCATTTTCCTAATTTACTAGAGTGTGGTGGACTAGAGCTCCACTCCCCCTTGCATGGAGGGGGAGTTGTCTTGCATTTTTTGGACGTGGTCGATCAGCCAACCACATATCAAATACAATACCTGCATTATTAAGGTTGCTTAAGCTAGCCTTATTAATAAGACGATCGCACTTATCTGTACATATTATTGTACTGTACATACATACATTTGTTTGGAATTTAGAAAGTGGGCGGACCTGGAGGTGGCGCGCAACACGGCGGGCGGGGGCGGGGGCGGGCAGGCGGCCGAGGGCGGGCGGCCGCCGCACAACTTCCGGGTGTTGATCTCGCAGGCGGACATGTGCAGCCACGTGCTGCAGCACCATATTGACGACAAGTACATAGTGCAGGTACAGTCTTGGTCATTTTATACTTTCACTAGTTACGAGTAGAGGTTCATTTTTGATTGGCCTTTAATTTGTGTTAGGTTGACTTGATTGGGTGTGTAAGGCCTGTATTCATAAGTAAATTGGAAATGTTATCCTTACGTCACACCAGTACAAAATAACTTGTACTTAAGATCGCTCTCAGACTTGAGATAGCT
This sequence comes from Notodonta dromedarius, assembly GCA_905147325.1. Taxonomy (NCBI): domain Eukaryota; kingdom Metazoa; phylum Arthropoda; class Insecta; order Lepidoptera; family Notodontidae; genus Notodonta; species Notodonta dromedarius. The sequence goes on from LR990172.1 coordinate 11,341,167, forward strand.
TTACTAATACGGGCCTACATCTTTAGGACTGGTTTTTAAGGGTGTCATAAAAGTTTTAAGCAGGTAAAACTCCATATTTCAGGGTCTCATAAGGCGTATATGTTCAGTATTTAGGAGTATAATCCACTTCTGTGCCTTTCATCCAAATCTGTACCCCCGATTACGGCAACGGTGACGAAGTAAGTGGTGTCGTCATGTCCCCTGTGCGCAGGTGGTGAGCTCGTACCTGGCTTCGCTGAGCCGGCAGCAGCTGGCGGTGCAGCACGCGGCGGCGGAGCTGTGCGTGCGCGCGCTGGTGGGCGGGGCGGGCTCGGCGCCGGCGCGCGGGCGGCTGCGGGCGCTGGCGCGGCGCGGCGCGCTGGGGGACGCGCGCCCGCTCGCCTGCCAGCTGCTGTCGCTGGGCCACCGCGACCCCGCCGCCGCGCAGCTCGCGCTCGACATGATGTGGCGCCTCCACGGACACGAGGTACACATACTGGTGGGGGGCGCGGGGGGGGCGCGGCGCGGCGCGCTGGGGGACGCGCGCCCGCTCGCCTGCCAGCTGCTGTCGCTGGGCCCCCGCGCCCCCGCCGCCGCCCAGCTCGCGCTCGACATGATGTGGCGCCTCCACGGACACGAGGTACACATACTGGTGGGGGGCGGGGGGGGGGCGCGGCGCGGCGCGCTGGGGGACGCGCGCCCGCTCGCCTGCCAGCTGCTGTCGCTGGGCCACCGCGACCCCGCCGCCGCGCAGCTCGCGCTCGACATGATGTGGCGCCTCCACGGACACGAGGTACACATACTGGTGGGGGGCGCGGGGGGGGCGCGGCGCGGCGCGCTGGGGGACGCGCGCCCGCTCGCCTGCCAGCTGCTGTCGCTGGGCCACCGCGACCCCGCCGCCGCGCAGCTCGCGCTCGACATGATGTGGCGCCTCCACGGACACGAGGTACACATACTGGTGGGGGGCGCGGGGGGGGCGCGGCGCGGCGCGCTGGGGGACGCGCGCCCGCTCGCCTGCCAGCTGCTGTCGCTGGGCCACCGCGACCCCGCCGCCGCGCAGCTCGCGCTCGACATGATGTGGCGCCTCCACGGACACGAGGTACACATACTGGTGGGGGGCGCGGGGGGGGCGCGGCGCGGCGCGCTGGGGGACGCGCGCCCGCTCGCCTGCCAGCTGCTGTCGCTGGGCCACCGCGACCCCGCCGCCGCGCAGCTCGCGCTCGACATGATGTGGCGCCTCCACGGACACGAGGTACACATACTGGTGGGGGGCGCGGGGGGGGCGCGGCGCGGCGCGCTGGGGGACGCGCGCCCGCTCGCCTGCCAGCTGCTGTCGCTGGGCCACCGCGACCCCGCCGCCGCGCAGCTCGCGCTCGACATGATGTGGCGCCTCCACGGACACGAGGTACACATACTGGTGGGGGGCGCGGGGGGGGCGCGGCGCGGCGCGCTGGGGGACGCGCGCCCGCTCGCCTGCCAGCTGCTGTCGCTGGGCCACCGCGACCCCGCCGCCGCGCAGCTCGCGCTCGACATGATGTGGCGCCTCCACGGACACGAGGTACACATACTGGTGGGGGGCGCGGGGGGGGCGCGGCGCGGCGCGCTGGGGGACGCGCGCCCGCTCGCCTGCCAGCTGCTGTCGCTGGGCCACCGCGACCCCGCCGCCGCGCAGCTCGCGCTCGACATGATGTGGCGCCTCCACGGACACGAGGTACACATACTGGTGGGGGGCGCGGGGGGGGCGCGGCGCGGCGCGCTGGGGGACGCGCGCCCGCTCGCCTGCCAGCTGCTGTCGCTGGGCCACCGCGACACCGCCGCCGCGCAGCTCGCGCTCGACATGATGTGGCGCCGCCACGGACACGAGGTACACATACTGGTGGGGGGCGCGGGGGGGGCGCGGCGCGGCGCGCTGGGGGACGCGCGCCCGCTCGCCTGCCAGCTGCTGTCGCTGGGCCACCGCGACCCCGCCGCCGCGCAGCTCGCGCTCGACATGATGTGGCGCCTCCACGGACACGAGGTACACATACTGGTGGGGGGCGCGGGGGGGGCGCGGCGCGGCGCGCTGGGGGACGCGCGCCCGCTCGCCTGCCAGCTGCTGTCGCTGGGCCACCGCGACCCCGCCGCCGCGCAGCTCGCGCTCGACATGATGTGGCGCCTCCACGGACACGAGGTACACATACTGGTGGGGGGCGCGGGGGGGGCGCGGCGCGGCGCGCTGGGGGACGCGCGCCCGCTCGCCTGCCAGCTGCTGTCGCTGGGCCACCGCGACCCCGCCGCCGCGCAGCTCGCGCTCGACATGATGTGGCGCCTCCACGGACACGAGGTACACGTACTGGTGGGGGGCGCGGGGGGGGCGCGGCGCGGCGCGCTGGGGGACGCGCGCCCGCTCGCCTGCCAGCTGCTGTCGCTGGGCCACCGCGACACCGCCGCCGCGCAGCTCGCGCTCGACATGATGTGGCGCCGCCACGGACACGAGGTACACATACTGGTGGGGGGCGCGGGGGGGGCGCGGCGCGGCGCGCTGGGGGACGCGCGCCCGCTCGCCTGCCAGCTGCTGTCGCTGGGCCACCGCGACCCCGCCGCCGCGCAGCTCGCGCTCGACATGATGTGGCGCCTCCACGGACACGAGGTACACATACTGGTGGGGGGCGCGGGGGGGGCGCGGCGCGGCGCGCTGGGGGACGCGCGCCCGCTCGCCTGCCAGCTGCTGTCGCTGGGCCACCGCGACACCGCCGCCGCGCAGCTCGCGCTCGACATGATGTGGCGCCGCCACGGACACGAGGTACACATACTGGTGGGGGGCGCGGGGGGGGCGCGGCGCGGCGCGCTGGGGGACGCGCGCCCGCTCGCCTGCCAGCTGCTGTCGCTGGGCCACCGCGACCCCGCCGCCGCGCAGCTCGCGCTCGACATGATGTGGCGCCTCCACGGACACGAGGTACACATACTGGTGGGGGGCGCGGGGGGGGCGCGGCGCGGCGCGCTGGGGGACGCGCGCCCGCTCGCCTGCCAGCTGCTGTCGCTGGGCCACCGCGACCCCGCCGCCGCGCAGCTCGCGCTCGACATGATGTGGCGCCTCCACGGACACGAGGTACACATACTGGTGGGGGGCGCGGGGGGGGCGCGGCGCGGCGCGCTGGGGGACGCGCGCCCGCTCGCCTGCCAGCTGCTGTCGCTGGGCCACCGCGACCCCGCCGCCGCGCAGCTCGCGCTCGACATGATGTGGCGCCTCCACGGACACGAGGTACACATACTGGTGGGGGGCGCGGGGGGGGCGCGGCGCGGCGCGCTGGGGGACGCGCGCCCGCTCGCCTGCCAGCTGCTGTCGCTGGGCCACCGCGACACCGCCGCCGCGCAGCTCGCGCTCGACATGATGTGGCGCCGCCACGGACACGAGGTACACATACTGGTGGGGGGCGCGGGGGGGGCGCGGCGCGGCGCGCTGGGGGACGCGCGCCCGCTCGCCTGCCAGCTGCTGTCGCTGGGCCACCGCGACCCCGCCGCCGCGCAGCTCGCGCTCGACATGATGTGGCGCCTCCACGGACACGAGGTACACATACTGGTGGGGGGCGCGGGGGGGGCGCGGCGCGGCGCGCTGGGGGACGCGCGCCCGCTCGCCTGCCAGCTGCTGTCGCTGGGCCACCGCGACCCCGCCGCCGCGCAGCTCGCGCTCGACATGATGTGGCGCCTCCACGGACACGAGGTACACATACTGGTGGGGGGCGCGGGGGGGGCGCGGCGCGGCGCGCTGGGGGACGCGCGCCCGCTCGCCTGCCAGCTGCTGTCGCTGGGCCACCGCGACCCCGCCGCCGCGCAGCTCGCGCTCGACATGATGTGGCGCCTCCACGGACACGAGGTACACATACTGGTGGGGGGCGCGGGGGGGGCGCGGCGCGGCGCGCTGGGGGACGCGCGCCCGCTCGCCTGCCAGCTGCTGTCGCTGGGCCACCGCGACCCCGCCGCCGCGCAGCTCGCGCTCGACATGATGTGGCGCCTCCACGGACACGAGGTACACATACTGGTGGGGGGCGCGGGGGGGGCGCGGCGCGGCGCGCTGGGGGACGCGCGCCCGCTCGCCTGCCAGCTGCTGTCGCTGGGCCACCGCGACCCCGCCGCCGCGCAGCTCGCGCTCGACATGATGTGGCGCCTCCACGGACACGAGGTACACATACTGGTGGGGGGCGCGGGGGGGGCGCGGCGCGGCGCGCTGGGGGACGCGCGCCCGCTCGCCTGCCAGCTGCTGTCGCTGGGCCACCGCGACCCCGCCGCCGCGCAGCTCGCGCTCGACATGATGTGGCGCCTCCACGGACACGAGGTACACATACTGGTGGGGGGCGCGGGGGGGGCGCGGCGCGGCGCGCTGGGGGACGCGCGCCCGCTCGCCTGCCAGCTGCTGTCGCTGGGCCACCGCGACCCCGCCGCCGCGCAGCTCGCGCTCGACATGATGTGGCGCCTCCACGGACACGAGGTACACATACTGGTGGGGGGCGCGGGGGGGGCGCGGCGCGGCGCGCTGGGGGACGCGCGCCCGCTCGCCTGCCAGCTGCTGTCGCTGGGCCACCGCGACCCCGCCGCCGCGCAGCTCGCGCTCGACATGATGTGGCGCCTCCACGGACACGAGGTACACATACTGGTGGGGGGCGCGGGGGGGGCGCGGCGCGGCGCGCTGGGGGACGCGCGCCCGCTCGCCTGCCAGCTGCTGTCGCTGGGCCACCGCGACCCCGCCGCCGCGCAGCTCGCGCTCGACATGATGTGGCGCCTCCACGGACACGAGGTACACATACTGGTGGGGGGCGCGGGGGGGGCGCGGCGCGGCGCGCTGGGGGACGCGCGCCCGCTCGCCTGCCAGCTGCTGTCGCTGGGCCACCGCGACCCCGCCGCCGCGCAGCTCGCGCTCGCCATGATGTGGCGCCTCCACGGACACGAGGTACACATACTGGTGGGGGGCGGGGGGGGGGCGCGGCGCGGCGCGCTGGGGGACGCGCGCCCGCTCGCCTGCCAGCTGCTGTCGCTGGGCCACCGCGACCCCGCCGCCGCGCAGCTCGCGCTCGACATGATGTGGCGCCTCCACGGACACGAGGTACACATACTGGTGGGGGGCGCGGGGGGGGCGCGGCGCGGCGCGCTGGGGGACGCGCGCCCGCTCGCCTGCCAGCTGCTGTCGCTGGGCCACCGCGACCCCGCCGCCGCGCAGCTCGCGCTCGACATGATGTGGCGCCTCCACGGACACGAGGTACACATACTGGTGGGGGGCGCGGGGGGGGCGCGGCGCGGCGCGCTGGGGGACGCGCGCCCGCTCGCCTGCCAGCTGCTGTCGCTGGGCCACCGCGACCCCGCCGCCGCGCAGCTCGCGCTCGACATGATGTGGCGCCTCCACGGACACGAGGTACACATACTGGTGGGGGGCGCGGGGGGGGGCGCGGCGCGGCGCGCTGGGGGACGCGCGCCCGCTCGCCTGCCAGCTGCCAAACTTGTACAATGGGTACTGTACAATGGACACCCAGACTTGGGTGATTTACGAAAAGACTATTTCCGAAATTTGCCCCGGCGGGAATCGAACCCGCAACCACCCGGTGCAGTGAGCCGAGCGACTTACGATCGCCACTGCGCCAAGCGGTCGTCAAGAAATCTATAGAACGAATTTCCGTTGTTGAATTATTTGTTATTCTTCATTTTAAATTGGCTATTAAGAAATATTATGAAATAAGTAATTTCAAATGTGATAGCATTTATTTTAAAAATAAGAAAAATCAATGGAGCTGCCATTTCCAGGAGATAGTAGAAGTCCTGCTGAGCTGGGACGAGCCGGTGAGCGCGGTGGGGGCAGCGCGGCAGGCCGGCAGCAGCTGGCACGGCCTGCCGCCGCGCAAGCTGCTGGCGGCCGCCAAGCTGCACGCCGAGCAGCGCGGCGAGCCCACCGCCTTCACCGCCATATACCACGCGCTGCTCGGCAGGAACGAGCGGACCAGGGGCTCGCCGCACTTCCTAAAAGGTGCGTTGGCTACATCGGAGCCCAGACCGAAATTAATAATAATAATAAATATTGCCAGACTAACTCACTAACTGTTCCAAACTAAACCAATTTTAATAGCGTAACGATAGACCCCTATCTTTCAAGTTTAATAGGCTTTGTAAATGTAACAACGCTATTGAAATCTAGTAATTAATTTATCCATGATGCATTCTCCAACAGGCTAAGTTACAATTTTATTAAGCAAAAATAGATATGAAATTACTAATAGATAGTATTATTTACTATGTATTTCAGTAAAATACTAAAAAGCATACAAATGAGGAGTACCTTAACTTTATTTAACAGTACTTAACACCATTACATTTTAAACTTGACCTGATATCCGTAATTTGACATTTTCATCCAATTAGCGACAGTATTATGTATTGAAACCAAGCATACACTATGGAATATGTAAACAATGATAACTGAGGTTGGTTGCATCATTATAAATCTTTCTGATGGGTAGATTAGGAACGAAAATTGAGTTGTTTTACCTGGATAGGATTTATTTATGGTAAAACAATTATAATGCGGGCCTTACCTAAACTACCGGAGTTGTTTTTCATGGGTAGGATTTCTAAAAAGCTTATTGGATTTTAACATAAACCAAACTAGGGTTAATAAATTTAACGAAAACACGTGCTGTGCATATGGGTCTATTTGCAATAATTCACGCATCTTTGCCAAATGAACTATACCTCACCCATCGTGTGCACTAAACGACATACTTACAAACAAAATAGTTGTTGTCTCTATTTTTTGTTGTCATACAATAGATGCAATAATAATATGTAAGTATATGTTTTTTGTAACATAATCCCTCTTATTAATAACGTGGATTAGCGGTTGTATAGTTACACCATACTTAGTCTTATTCTTTCGAATGTCAAATTACTGAAGACAGAAAGAGATAGTTCGGTGTGTAACTTTTCGCCCGGTAATCCACGTCTATTAATATACAGTATTTTTACTAAGTAGCTAATTTACACACAATAACAATTTTTATTTTTAAACCCGATATTACCATGGTGTTGACATTTATTATACCACCGGCGGTATCTTTTCTGCTGACCTCGGTTAAGTCATAGTGTCATGGTGTTACTGCGTATAGCCAGTTTTTTTTACTAAAACACATAATTAGCTTGTGATAGAGGTAACCTAATATGTTAGATATTATAGCGATCAAACAAGGCTCGCTCTATGCCATGATTCAACTTTTCTTATGATTTCCTGAGGTAGGGCTACACTCGGTAAACCACTGATTCACTCGTTCAAGTCTTCAAGAGTGAGCCTACTGAATACGTTATGTAAATAACTTTTTCATTACTCATACTCGGGAAGTAGGTCTGAAGCGGGAGCGGGTTGAAAGTAATACTGTCCAGCCCTAGGGAGAATCGCTTTCAACTGACAGCTTTCAAATTATTAAAAATAAACTAGTTCTATTTTGACATTTCTATCGAACCAGGCCAACGGCAAAATAACAAAATAGGCGGCAAATGGCAATCCGACCTTCATTTGTTGTTTCGAGTTGTAGAGTATTGTTCATGCTTGTTCACTATTTTATTCTTTAGCTAATTCCTGTTTTTATTTTTACTTTCCTTGTATTCGTAATGAAAAACACATTGTTTACCTCGGGTGAAATACTTATTTTGTTACCTTCAACCCTAGGGTAACAATGTACTATTGTTTCAGGCGAACAATGCGACCCTTACGTGGAGTACTACAAGCATATAATGGCTGAACAATGATGGACGATGCATCCTGTGTGGAGACAGGAAGTGAAAGGTAAGTAACTAACCATTATGGTCATACTTCAAAGGTACATTCTTCATCAAATTAAGGATCGTTACACATAATTCCAAAATGGAAATTTTAATCAATTTACAATGGTATTTTACTAAGCATTGTTCAGAACAAATCTGCTTTGTAATGCCATTGTTCATCGATTGTAAATTGCTAGTATATATTTTGGGATAATTACTGTTTACCGTTTTGTATGAAATAGGTAACGCCCTGATTGCAAACATTGATATATGAGGTCTCGCAGTGCGCGCAAACGCACAGCCCATTGAAAATTGACAAACTTTATATTAGAGCTGCCATTTTATTAGGTCGTATTCACAAATAATACTTGGCGAACTAAGGGTTCAATTCAATTCAAAAAATCTAATTCAATTCAAAATTGTTTTTAATTCATGTAAGCCAACAAAGCACTTATGAATAGTCAGAATCTACCACCGGTTCGGAATGCTGCTTCCACTGAGAAGAGCCGGCAAGAAACTCAATGGTTACTCTTTTCAATGAATGAAAGATGGTGTACATTCTCAGGAACAGCATAAAAAAATAATATGAGCAGGCAACACCATTGCCACTAAATAGCTAATAGTAAATAAGCAATGTATTTAGACAAGTAGTATTTGTGTATACAGCCTTAGTTATGCTCGTTCCTTAATTGTTGTATTATATAAAACATATTATGTTAGTTAGATCTGTGATTACATTTTGTTTATTGTTATTTAATGTTTTTCATACCTAATTAACGTTATTACACATAATAACTGTGTAATAATTGCAGAATTGTTAACAATATTTTCATAATTAAGATGACGGAGAATGATAAAAGTAATTATTAGTTAAATTGGATGTTGAAATTATTGTGTAAATAATAATGAAAATGTGAATATAATGTTGTATTTGTAAATTGTAATAAATTTGTCCAATGTATATTTTGTTATAATTATAATAGACGATGTTATTTTTAAAGAATCTTTCATTATTATCTGGAGCCACGAGAGTGGCTCCAGCAGTCACACAAATAACAAAATATTCGAGATTATTACCTACCTACGTTAATGTTATCCGCGAATGATTTCGGTTTGCATGCCATGCCATTTGATACGACCACCATATGGTGCGCTGGACCTCCCTAGTGCCCGCTGGACCCGCCTATATTGCGGGTCAATACCTAGCCATGGGTGTTCATTTTGTTGGTACACAAGCTAAAACTAAAATTACCGTCCAACAAGACGTAAAACAGGATTATATAATTTTGTTTACTCGTGATTTTTTTATCGTTAAATAACGACTGAAATCAATACAGACACATTAATGAAAGTATCGTTTTTGCTCCACTCGCCGAAACCTCAAGGCTGAACTCGCTGGTTACAGACCGCGCAATATACCAATACGATGTTTTGTATAGTGTCAGATTTATTAAACAATCTTAGCATGTCTATTTAATGTAATTAGTAAGTATTTCTAAATTATTTAAAGACATTATATCTTTTAAATAATTTAGATACTTACTATTATTATTATTATAGTAAGTATTTCTAAATTATTTAAATACATTATAATAATCTATACATCTATACAAATAAATAAAATTGGAGTGTCTGTTTGTAATATCAAAATAACACCTTTTCACTAAATGCATATGAAAGTACATACGACCTATAACAAAAACACGATTTAAAAATTTTTTGTCTGTCTGTCTGTCTGTGTGTTCGTCCCGGGTAGTCTCCGAAACGGCTGGACCGATTTTGACGGGACTTTCTTTGGCAGATAGCTGATGTCTTAAGGAGTAACTTAGGCTACTTTTATTTTTTAAAAACAAAATTAAAAAAAAATTTTCCTTTCGCGCGGGCTTAGAACGCGGGAGCGTTCTTTTTTGTTAAGTTAAATTCCACGCGGACGAACTCGCGGGCTCAGCTAGTAATTTAATATAATTATTCACATTTATAAAAAACCTAATATCATTTGGGAAACTTCTATATTATAAACAGATATTTAAAAATAATACATAAAGAGGCATGCCAAGACTGTTTACTAAATCCGCATCCTAAGGAAAAATCTAAATATATATAACTCAAAGGTGACCGACTGACTGACATCAACGGACAGCCCAAACCACTGGACAGATCGGGCTGAAATTTGGCATGCAGGTACATGTTATGACGTAGGCATCCGCTAAGAAAGGATTTTGATTAATTCTACCCCAAGGGGATAAAATAGGGGATGAAAGTTTGTATGAAACTTTGTCAATTAAATTCCACGCGGACGTAGTCGCGGGCACTAGTAGCTAGTATACCATATATTGTTTGGCAACCATATTTTTGGGTTTATTCCTTCGAGCAATATAGGCGTGATGAATATCAATGATGATCATATCAAATCATCATGATACTTATTTTTATTAACCTCACAAGTAACTTACAGTCCAATACATAAAAGTAAGAAGGTAGGTACTTACGTAGACTGATACAATCGATTAGAATTATATTAGCATTGTGTAGATACCTATATTGTACCCATACGGACAAATGTTTCTGTTCATGAGTTATATAATCGATATCAATGTGTGCCTCTGATATGTCATGGTATCACTATGATAAGGCATTGGTAATTAGCTTATTACCAACTAAATGAAATATCAATGTTCATGCATGTTTCATGATTATTGTGATTTAAAGCAAGTTTTTATGAGTTCAACCACAAATGTTAATAACTGTATTCATGTGATAAGTAAATGGATAGGAACAACAAGATTGTTGATTTCTGTGCATAACTATACCAAAATAAAATACAAGTCTGGTACATAAAATATATATTTATTGCAGATATAATGTTTGGTTTCAACTTGGGTGCCATGTTTCACATGTTAACTGCGTTATAAAAACACTGAGAATAACATAAATGCTTCCAAAAAATATAATTTATTATCCTTAATCCCTAAATGTGTGTACAATAGCGCGGATCGATTTGCCGGCGTGCATCAAGTGGAATGCCTCGTTGATCTCCTTCAGGGACACATTGTGGGTCACAAAGTCATCCAGAGGCAGCTTGTTTTCCAAGTACTCATCTACCAGTTTTGGAACAAAGTCACGGCTCTTGTAACCTCCAAAAGCTGTTCCCTTCCATGTGCGACCAGTGACAAGCTGGAAGGGACGCGTACTGATTTCCTCACCGGCAGCTGCCACTCCGATGATCACAGATACCCCCCAACCCTTGTGAGTGGACTCCAAAGCAGCACGCATGGTGTTAATATTACCAATGCACTCGAAAGAGTAATCCGGTCCTCCATCAGTAATATCAATCAGGACCTGCTGAATAGGTTTCTCGTAATCCTTGGGGTTCACAAATTCGGTCACACCAAACTTCTTGGCCACTTCAAACTTGTCAGGGTTAATGTCCACTCCGATAATGCGTTTAGCACCGGCTGCCTTGCATCCTAGAGCCACTGCAAGGCCGACAGCTCCCAGACCGAAGATAGCACAGTTTGATCCGGGGTCAACCTTTGCTGTGTTTAGTGCAGCACCATAACCAGTAGGCACTCCACAGCCGAGCAAACACACTTTATCCAAAGCGGCCTTTTCGTTGACTTTGCAAAGGGAAATTTCGGCGACGACAGTGTACTGACTGAATGTAGAGCATCCCATGAAGTGGAATAGCTCCTTTCCTTTGCAGCGGAACCGCTTCGTGCCGTCGGGCATCACACCCTGGCCCTGGGTCACGCGCACCTTCTGGCACAGGTTGGTTTTGGGATTCAGGCAGAACTTACATGTTTTGCACTGCGGGACGTACAGGGGCACGACGTGGTCACCGGGTTTAACGCTGGTTACTCCTTCTCCGACGCTCTCGACGATTCCACCGCCTTCATGGCCCAAAACAACGGGAAAGACACCTTCCGGGTCCTTTCCGGATAACGTGTAAGCGTCAGTGTGGCAGACACCGGTCGCGGTGATTTTAATGCGCACTTCGCCGGCCTTAGGCGGGTCCACTTCGATCTCCTCCACGGACAGAGGCTTCCCGGCCTCCCAAGCCACTGCCGCAAGGCACTTGATTACTTTCCCAGCTGTTGCCATATTCGTGCGCACTGGACGAGTGCCAAGACGCGAGTGGTATAAACTCTCCTCCTTAACACTACGAACAGAATTCGTCTGTGGACGATAACGTGAAGAACTGATGATGTAATATAAGTCCGTACGATAAACACTAGTACAAACGATACCAAAGAGAATATTAAACCTAACCTACGGTGTACAATACCAATTTGCCGGCTACCTTGAACCTTGAACCTTGATCGTGAATTTCAGTTCGGTGAGGCGTGAATCGGATATACCTATCCTATCATTATTTATTACTCACTGTTTGCCCATGCCCAGGCCCATCAGTTCTTTATTTCTCCACTTCGGGCATATAATACTTATTAGTTAGTTCACTGTCTGACTGTCCGTCCAGTGTCCATAATCGGTCATATCATGCTATGCTCGAAGAAATATATCAAATCGCTTTTACTATTTATTTAGTATTCTCGGACTGAATCCATAAATTATCTGTTTTCAAACGAAATCAATACTGCCAAGTGTGTTGTCAGTGACACAGTGTCACTTGTCACATATATGGCACACCGTTCCGCTTTTATAACTAATTTATTTAAAGCTTGTGTCGAAAGAGATACAACTATGCACGTTCTGTTGATGAAAAGAGATCAAATACAATAATCGAAACGTGCGTAAGCTATTTATTAACAACGTGCGTGTGGTATTCAGAGTTTTCGTTTGTTTTTGAATTAGTTTTAAATCCACATTGTTTCTAATTACCTGATTAAAATGGCAAAACTTCATAATTACTACGTTCTGTGCCCTTTAATTGATCAAAAGAGTTTTCTTGGTGTCGCAAAAGATAAAGAAACTGAGCACGTAATCGTAACTTTGGGCCGAAATGTTGTCAATAAATATCAAGTAAGTGTAACTTTAGTCATATACGTACTTAAAGGTAGTCTATTCATAAAATAACCCAACCTGACTAGTCATTTAATTAGTGTTTTATATTTAAAAATATGGTGTCATTTGTAGGTTATGTTTTCATAACAATTTTCGTTCCTTCAGCTTTCAGACCAAAAGCAAGTCGGAGGGTGGACGTCCAAAGACCACATAACATCATATGTGATCTTCGATGAAGAACAAGGCAGTTATGTCGGGGTATTCAATAAAAATACTATCAAAATGTGGAAGGAAGACTCTGATAATTTGGATAAGATGAAGAAGTATAAAGTGAGAACCTATATGATGTCAATAGCCTAAAGCATTTATGATGCATTATTTTTTATATCTTCATCAAGATTTAAACACATCCATAGATTCAACAGGGACAGTAATTCTATTATTACACAAATAAACTTGACCAAACTAAATTTATTGCTATCCTCCTATTGCTTATAATATATAAGCAAGACAGAAATATTTTAATTGTCTTTAATTTTCTAATAATTTGTTTGTAGCAACAAGTATACCTAACTACTTATACCTTATTACAGTTTCCACTGAACATCTTGAAGCTAATACCAAGAGCAAATCAATCACCGCTCATCATATTCACCAATGGCAACTGTGCATCCTTACCCTATGCCATTGACAACCGCAAGACTTACGAAAGCAAATCTATGCTCAAAGACACAGACACCATTGTTGATGCTGCATATTACAACATTAGCAAGACAGATCATGTGTGTTATGTGGTTAAAAATGCTAAAGATGTTTACGAGGTAATAAACTGTCCACTAAGGGATGAATTAGGTGATATGGATAAGTCAAAATTGAGTAAAGTCAAGATCACAAGGCCTGATGATGTGTATGTGGTTGGGACTTTTATATCAACAGAAGAGAGGAATGCCGTTTATGTATTGTGTAAGTTCATATTGCATCAATATCTTAAATATTTAATCCTTAACTGAAATTTGTACTGGAAATGTTATGTGCTACTACAATAATATAATACTTTTCAATAGCTTGTACATTTAAAGTGTACTTATTCAATTGACTACTTTAACTTTTAAGTTATTGCTCTGTGACTTTTAAGATTAAATGAATTGACTCATGTTTAGGACAATTTCAGACTGGATAATTAAATATGAAATACTGATATTGACATTGTTGTTCTTGCAGGGAGTGATTCTAAAATGACAGTATACAACTTCAAAGACTGGAGGACGATAGGCACTGTGCCCTGGATATCCACTCTATCCAGTGTCTCTATGTCCTGGATGGGCAGGGACCACCTCATACTGTTTGGAAGCAACACAGACCAGGATGGAGCAGTCATCATTGCATACAACATAGCTCTCGGTGTCGGCTCTTGTAGATACCCAATGAAAATGTATTCTGAAAATGCCAAATTGTACTGTTTTGATAGCAAAATTATCTTAGAAGCTTCCAATCATATTGGCATGATGCCATACATATTGGAGACGAAAAGGAACTTGGCAAGTCTTTTAGGCTCCCATGAAATAACCCAGGATGACTGTGTAGAGATAGCACAGTGGGATTCACCAACCACTCAACAGTTCTTTATCAGTGATGAAACAAAAGACTTGTTGAAATTGGGTCTAACAGAACGAAGTATCTGTACTCATGTGATACCTCCACTGCTCGAGAAGGATGATTTCAGAAAAGTCTTGGAGACTGTCAAGCAGTTCCATGATATCCCTGAAGCAGTTTTGGTAATGGTTCTTAAGTATTCCATCAAATTAGTCAATCCTAACAATGTTGATGTCACAAATAAAGAAGAATTTGCAGCTCTTTGTTCTGGCCAGGATTTAAGTGAAAATGACCAAGTTGAGCACAGAAACAAATTAGAATTACTCAATTACATGTTCAATATAGCCTTCAGTGATGCACTAATTATTCCACACTTGCGAAACAGCTTCTCATTGGAAGACACACTATTTTTATTTACCTATATAACTAATTTACTGGTAAATCCTGATAATCCTGTAGACCCCGATTACGAAAGCAAGCTCTATGATTGGTGTACATTCCTGATGGATGCATTCTACCAGCAGTACTTAATGACGAAGGATGAGAAAGTGACATGTGTTTTACAGAACACACTGAATGTTGTAATGGAGCTTATAAAGCAGTTGCATTTAGTGAGTGACATCATGCCGCTCCTACACAAGCTGCTGACTGGTCAATTGGTTGAGAATAACGAGGATTCAATATCTTATGCCATTGAGTTGATGGAAATATAGCATTTTAAAAAAATTTTTTTTTCCTGGCTGGCTTCAGCCTAGTTAAACTGATTGGGAGCAGAAGCTAAAAGTAACAAGTATTTTTAAATAAGAAGAACATCATTACTCTATAGACTTTTTATTTGCAGCTCTAGCAAACTGTACAACCATTGGTTTATCCTTCAACATATACCCATTAGTTTCATTCAATGCAGTTTCAGCCAATCTTACAGATGGGAATGTCACAAACGCCTGACCTTTCATCCTCCCTTCTTGCATCACTCTCACATCAAACCCTATTTGCTCTTCCTCTGATATCCCTTCAACATATCTTTTGTAAATCCGTTTGACATCCTGTTCGGTTACTGCTTTCCCTAGATTCTTGATATAAAGCCTCATGGAAGGCTGCCCTGGATGATAGTTTTTAAAGACAGGCAATATCTTCATATCACTGTATGATATTCTATTCCGTAATAATTCCTTTTTGGTTATTGTTGGCTGCTCAGGCTCCTCTGTTTTTTCCTCAACTTCCACTGGTTGTTCTTCTTTCTGGAAAGTACCTAGTTCTCCGATAACCTCTGGTTCTTCTGATGGCTTTTGTAAAGCATCCTGGTGAACAATTAATGCTATTTTCTTTGGTTCATGTATTGGAGTAAATGCATCAAATACTTCCTCTTGATTGATTGCAGTTTTCTTTGTCTTGGGCAGTACTTTTGGAAGTTTTGTAGGATGATGTTTTGGTACTGCTAATTTACGTTTTCGCCTCACCAGTATTGGTGTTAGTGGAAGCTTTTGTTCATCCTCTGCACTGGATATCTCTGATTCTACTTCACTATTTGGTTCAGGAATGTCACCTAAAAAGTATTGTCTAAAGTTTTCCTTGAAAAACTCTAAAGCTTTTGCATTTTCTTCAAACGGAATGTCCAGACACATCTTGTTCATTAAATGCACAGCTTGTACATATAATGGTTTATGTGAAAACAGTGCATGTATTATATTTACAGCTATTTCAGGATTTAAATCCGGATATTTATATTTTAAATGAACAGGTGGAGGCTGATAAAAGTCAACAGAAGGACTCCAAGCATTTAAAACTTTGAGAAACTCTTTTATGATGACTGTTGTTTTAGAATTCTGTTCCACTTCCGATTTATTACCAATAATTGGATCTTTGTCGAAGGAATATTCAACAACTAGTCTCCTGTGAGCTATTTCTAGTTGATGAAGGCGTAACAGGGACGCTTTAGCTTCCTCCACACTTTTGAAAGCCGCAAACACATAGTTACGCTTGGACCTCGTCTCCCACACTTTATTAGCCCCGAAGTGTTTCAGGAGCTGTTCCTTGTCTTGAAAGGATAAGGTAGGCGGTAAATGTCGAATCATTAGTATTCTAGACATTTTAAAGTTGTGCAGATAAACGAATGCGAGAACTCGGAAAGCCGTAACCAAATGACAAAGAGAATACAATACTACGTAAGACCAAATGATTGCGCGAATGTTGACTTTTTTTTTATAATGACCACAGAATTCATACAAATTCATAAACCTCGAGGTTGACATACAAAGTACTCCGCAAATACTCTGTGGTTGACATTGACACCAAGAAGATTATACATAATCTTCTTGATTGAGACTTTCGCAAGAATTTTATATTTTTTTGTATTTTTTATACTTTATGCTATTGACCTAACGTGACAGAAATAAAATAAGCACAAACTGAAAATCACTGTTTTTTTGGTTCTTTTTTTCTTGAGAACATGCAATAACTACTTATAATTAATTTTACGATAAAATTATAAGTGAATTGTAAACGTAATAATAAAATATATTATAATGTATTAATATAATTATAATACACGTTCTCTTGCATCACAGTTTTCTACTTTGGTTTCCATTTGATTGATCACATAGCCCTACAACAAGAAGTTAATATATATAAAATTCTTGTCCTATATCTATGCTTGATTCTTGATAAACAACATCTTTTATAATCTGTTAATATTATATTTAAAAAAAATCAAGCAAATGTCAAATGTCACATTGTACAACAAAAATGTTTGAAAACAAAGCGGACCACCGGCAATTTGAGAGAAATTGAAATTTTAAACTCAGTAGAACCCTAATTTACAATAAGAATAAAGCTGTGAGTTTATTGCTGTGAGGATTTGGTACCATGGCAGAAGTGTCGAGAAAACAGACTGTAAAGATTGTAGTACTGGGCGATATAGGCAGAAGTCCACGTATGCAATATCATGCGTTATCTCTCGCCAATAATGGATTGAACGTGAATATTATCGGATACACAGAATCCGCGCCGCTCAACGAGATTATAGAACACCCTCACATTACTTTAACGAAGTTGCATCCGTTAGATTTGCATAAAGTTCCTAAATTGATAAAATATGTTGTCAAAGCCATTTGGCAGACGATTAGCTTGCTATTTACGTTGTTTATAACTGGCAAATGCGATTACTTGTTATCCCAGAACCCTCCGGCGATTCCTACACTTCCAATATGTCGCTTTTACTGTTTAGTTACTAGGTCAAAGTTTATAATAGATTGGCATAACTATGCTTACTCTATAATGGCGATGTCACATTCGCCGGACCACATAATAGTGAGGATAGCAAGTCATATAGAGAGGTTATTTGGCCAATCTTCAAATCATAATCTCTGTGTCACATATGCCATGAAGGAGGACCTGTTAATGAATTGGAATATTAAGTGAGTTCTTTCATAATTTTGTTAGTGATAATGTATGTAAGCAGTTTGTCACACAGACTACAGAGCCAGAGATAGTATATTTATTTTATGTCTGATGGAGTAAATTAATTTCTCTAGGTGTAGTACAAGTGTATGGCTAGTTATAACAGTAGTAAATTATTATCTGGCAGATAATTGTTACCTTAGTGTATTACATTTAACCTACATAACTTTATTTAACTAGGTATTCTCTAAATAAATATATATTTCCAGAGCGACAGTGTTATATGACAGACCTCCGAAGATCTTCCATCCAATCACATTAGAAGACAAACACTCCTGGTTTGTTAAGCTAAGTCAACAGTACCCTGAGTTTGGCTGCTCCGGGCGAGAGAAGCTGAATCATCCTTCCGGGGAAGGAGAGAGGACTGCATTCACTCAGATGGTGGGGAACAGAGTAGAGCTGAGAGCTGATAGACCAGGGCTGTTGTTCAGCAGTACCAGTTGGACCCCAGATGAAGATTTTAGCATATTGATGGATGCTTTGCAGGGTATGTCAAGCCAGTATAGTGGACAAATTTATATTAATAATAACTTTCATATGAATTTTATTTTAAACTGATTTTTTCTCACTGCTTAGCAATGGTTGCATTAATAAAGTATTTTCCTTTTAATCCTGAATATCATTACTCTTCCTGAAAGCTACTCAAAGTAGAAAGAGGAGCTACTGAGATTATTACCTACTCTTCATCACTAACAAACTGCGCTGATTGGTTTTAGCATCCTTTTTTTAAGCGTATTAATTGTCCCACTGCCGGGCAAAGGCTCTCCAAATCTTCTCCATCGTAAGTCACTAGTACGTGGCAGACTTTGATGTCTACAAACGAAACCTATTTAATTTTCAGTTTATGAGACCACTTACGAACTCTCAAAGAAACTGCCAAAACTGATCTGTGTGATCACGGGCAAGGGTCCTATGAAGGAGCACTATATCCAGCAGATCAGTTCCAAGGACTGGCAGCATGTGAAGGTGTTCACGCCATGGCTGACATCTGAAGATTACCCTAGGATGGTGGCCAGTGCAGACCTAGGTGTTTGTCTGCACACCAGTTCCTCAGGGTTGGATCTGCCTATGAAGGTGGTGGACATGTTCGGAGCTGGACTCCCAGTTTGTGCATTTGAGTTTCTTTGGTAAGTGAACATCCTTTCATTATAATCGATCATCGTAATTGCACTACTTCAATGGTATTGCCAGCATATTTAAGTCAATTTTGAGATCTCAACTCATGGTAGAATCCTAGCTTATTGAGCTCACTTAAAAATGTGCCTGATGTAAATTCAAGCAATTAGCTTGCTGTCATACATGCAGCAAGGCAAGCTGTCATACATGTACTTCTTAAGATTTAAAATGGAGATGGGCATGTTGTTCTGAAAATTGTTTGGTGACACAAACTTTGTTCCCATTTCTCTAAAATATTGGAGTACCTTTATATTTTTTATTTTGTGCCTTCAGCTAACCTCAATCTAATTAGTAATTTAAAGATTTAGGAGTATGAACTGTAGGTAGGTAGCTAAAGATGTTAATTCCTTCCAGTCTTGATGAGTTAGTAGAAAATGGTGTCAATGGCTACACATTCAAGAATAGTGATGAACTGGCCAAGCACATAGCCAGCTGGTTCCAGGACTACCCTAGCAACGAGCAGCAGAACAGGGTGATGGAACGGATGCACCAGGAGCTGGCCAAGTTCCAGCAGTCTCGGTGGGAGGACAACTGGAGCCTCCGTGTGAAGAAGTATTTCACATCTTGAGCTATATTTTGTATTACTATTTTATTAGGGGCCAAATTATTTTTTATAATGAATGAATTTAAGAGTTTTAATAAATTGTTATTAATAATGAATGTAAATATATGTTGGGGCAGCGGTGAGGTTTGTGAAAACTTAGGTTTCTGATTTGACTGAGTTGAGGATTATTGGAAGAAATAAAAAAACGTTGCGTTGGGTTAACGAGCAAAATCTGTATTAATATTGTTTTATAAGATCCAAGGAGAGGGTATGAGGGTACAATAAATTTTAGACCAATCACGATCGAGAGCTCACTATGACGTAGCGTATGGTGTCTGATTTAGCCGCTAGATGTCGCCATCAGTTGCTTCGTGAAGTTATGCAGCCCGAGTTCTCGACATGCCCCCGGCCTTGGAAGCAGTGGCTTTCAATGGTCTTCACTTCTTCAGTCACTGCATCAGTGTCAATCACGTCCTGTATCAGAGGACAAATCTTGGCGTATGCACGTCTCACCACGCCCGATGACGTCTGTATGTCAGCCACCCGGGATACGCCATCCTTTCCTGGGATAGTGCAAATGACACGTCCCAAATGCCATTTCAAAGGTGGGAGGTTATTATCCTTAATAACCACTAAGGAGTTTGGTTTGAGCTCGTCCTTATTCGCCGTCCACTTTGTTCGCACCTGCAGCTCGGAGATGTATTCCTTCGCCCACCGGTTCCAGAAGTGTTGGCGAAGTTGTTCTACTCTCTGGTATCGCTGGAGACGAGTAGCTGGAACATCACGGAGGTCATCGCCAGCTGGCGCAGTTAGTGGTCGGCCAATAAGGAAGTGACCGGGAGTGAGCGGGGAGAAATCATGAGGATCGGGGGAAAGAGGAGTCAGAGGTCGGGAATTTAGTACGGCTTCTATTTGGGCTAGTACTGTGCTGTACTCTTCGAACGTGAGGTGCGCGTTACCTATCACACGACGAAGATGGTATTTACTCGACTTAACTCCTGCTTCCCACAAACCACCAAAATGCGGAGAATAAGGGGGAATAAAATGGAATTTAATATTTTGACTAGATGCGTAATCCAAAATATCACTACTACAATTATTTAAAAATTTTGAAAATTCATTCATTACCCCTACAAAATTACGACCATTATCCGAATATATATCTGCAGGCTTACCGCGGCGTGAAATAAATCTTTTCAAAGTACATAAATACGCTTCACTGGAGAGATCACTGACTAAGTCCAGGTGTATAGCACGTGTCACAAAACAAATAAAAAGACAAATGTACCCTTTGATAAGCCTAGCACCCCTACCTTTGCGGTTTAAAATGAGCACTGGTCCAGCGTAATCCACCCCACACCGAACGAATGGAAGGCTAGGTGTAACTCGCTCCCTAGGTAAATTACCCATCAGAGGGCTAAGCGTCTTACCCCTAATGCGAGTGCAGGTAACACAACTATGCACGACCTGGCGAGCTAAGTTCCTGCCTCCAACAGGCCACCATGATTCGCGTAGATGAAATAGTAATGCCTGCGGAGCAGCATGAAGAAGCTGAGCGTGCTCATGACGAAATAATAAAGTGGTAAAATGATGTTTACTATGAACTACGATGGGATGTTTTTTCCCGTAAACAAATTCATTAGAATTAACTAAACGACCACCTACGCGCATTAATTTGTGATCATCTAAAAACAAATTCAATTTAGACAATAAACTTTTATTTTTAATAGTCTCATTGTTAGATAATGCCTTGTATTCGACTGGATAAGATTCCATTTGACAAAGTCGAGCTAATGTTTTATCAGCATGATCTAACTCGCTTACACTAAGGCTGCCCGTACACTTATTATTTTTAAAACGACTGTTATAAATAAAACGTAACGCATATGCAGCCGCACGTCTCATACGTTTAAATTGCGAGAACCGGTGGAAAGGAAACAAAGATGATTCACAACAATCTTGAGCTACAACAGCGGTGACGCATGATTTGACCTCGGGCAATTCGCGATTTTTGAACGAGTCCGAACCTTTGTGATCGTCTATTGAAAAACCAGGGTCACGAAGAAATTCTGGACCCTCCCACCACAAGGTAGACGAGGAAAGTTCTTCCAATCGAGCACCGCGAGACGCTAGATCGGCAGGGTTATCACCACTGCGCACGTGACGCCATGGGACGTCTAGTGTAAGGTCATGAATTTCCGCGATCCTATTTTGAACAAATGTCTTAAGTTGGTTTGGCTTCATATGCAACCAGCCTAAGACAATCGTGGAATCAGTCCAAAATATTACGCTATTGAATTTACAACGTAATGAGTTGCGAACCTTGTCATATAGACGAGCACCCAATAAAGCTCCACAAAGTTCGAGACGTGGTATACTGATAGGTTTTAAAGGCGCGACCCTTGTTTTTGAAAATAATAATCTTACTGATACCGATAAATCATTGTTAACTGTGCGTACATACAAACATGTGCCGAATGCGGACTGACTTGCATCGTTAAAAATATGTAATTGGATATACATAGGCTGTGTACCTATAGCGTGGCGAGGAATGCGAACAGTATCCAGCGCTTGCAATGAGATAACAAACCGGTTCCACGCGCGCGCCGTGGCGTCAGGAACGTTGTCATCCCAGCCTATTTTTAATAGCCATAGTTGCTGTAAAAGAACTTTAACAACAATAATAACAGGACTTAACAAGCCAAGAGGGTCAAATATTTGCGAAACGTTTGATAAAATATACCTCTTTGTAATGGGTTTGTTATTTTCAATGCTAATTTGACTATTAAAATAAAAGGTGTCGCTTGTGTTATGCCAGCCTATTCCTAAGGTTTTAGAACTAACATTATCATCTAAGCTTAAAGTTTTAAACTGACTAGACGACTGACGGTCATCATCGTGTTTAAAATTAAATATCCACTTCCTAAGTGGAAAGCAGCCCGACTGCAGCGTCTTCTGAGTTTTCTCGCATAAATCTAATAATTTAATTTTATCGTCTAAGCCCGTGATGTAGTCGTCGACATAGAAATCGTCTTTTATAGCTCGCGCAACATAAGGGTCAGGAGATTCAGATGCTAATTGTTTCAGGCACCTAACACTTAGAAAAGGCGCGGAGGCGGTTCCGTACGTCACGGTGTTTAATTTAAATATACCTAACGGTTTTGAGGGATGGTCACGCCACAGAATCATTTGCAAGCTGCGCTGACTCTCATCTACCAGACATTGCCGGTACATCTTCTCCACATCGGCGCACGCGACATATTTATGCTGCCGAAAGCGGAGAAGAATTGCAATGAGATCACCCTGTATAGGAGGGCCTACTAGTTGCAAATCATTCAGTGACTTGCCCGAGCTTGATGGTGCGCTTGCGTCAAACACCACGCGCAACTTGGTGGTGGTGCTGAGCTCGCGGAACACGCCATGATGCGGCATAAAATAACACGGGGATTCACAGGAATCTACCTGTGTCATATGGCCTAAACTAAGATACTCATTTAAAAAGTTGGAATAAAGAACTTTATATTCAGGAGAACGCTGCAGACGTTTTTCTAGCGCAAGAAATCGACGTTCTGCTTGATTATAGGAATCCCCCAAGGTATCAGGTGACTGATGGAGTGGAATGCGCACGCAGAATCTCCCCTCGCTGTTGCGAGTAGTAGTGCGAACAAAGTGATCTTCGCATGTACGTTCTTCCTCAGTCTGTGCGTCTCTGACCTTGGACAGTTCCTCAATCTCCCAGAACAATCGAAGTTGCGTATCTAAAGAATTAATAATATTGCAATGAATTGGCGCATATTTGCGCGTATAATTAACTATAGGTCCGGAAATAATCCAGCCTAGTTTTGTGTTCTGTAGAAACGGACCAATAGACAGACGAATCTTACCGTCTTCTAACAGATCCCAAAACCTATCTGCGCCAATTAAAATGTCAATATTTTTAAAGTCTAAAAATCGGATCGGCCAACCGTATGTTGTCTGGAATACAGACTTGCGCGCTTAATTTACACACGGCAGGCATCGAAGCCGTGATTTTAGACAGCACATAACAATTAATGCGCGTAGTAAATGAATTATCGACGCAGGATTTGATAACGATATTACAAGCTTGCGAACAATGTATTACCGAATCACCTACGCCTCGAACTTCGTTAGTGGACTGTACTAATGGTGCTTTTAAGAGTTTACATAATGATTTGGAAATGAAACAGCGCTGGCTACCGTTATCAAGGAGCGCACGCGCTTTATGATATATACCGTGTATATCTGCAACTTCAACAACAGCTGTTGACAACAACACGGACTGTACACCTATAGAATTGATCGATTGCATTTGCATGTGTGCCTTGTTTACTTGAATGGTGAGCGCGGAGTCTGAGGCGGGTGGTGCGGCCGCGGGGAGGTGCGCAGGCGCTTCCCTAACATTAGTACACGACGCCTCAGTGTTCGTTGTGGTGTGCAAAGTAACCGAACTATTAGCGTTATAGTTGTGCAACAATGAATTATGTTTTTGATTGCAGTGTCGACAAGGCCCAAACCTACAATCATTTATCGAGTGTCTCGAATGTAAACAATTCTCACATAGGTTGTGTTCGCGTACCAGTTTAAGTTTTGTGTCTAAATCGCAATCGATAAACTGTTTACAGGTATACAGTGGATGATTCGCATTGCATTTCGGGCACGTTAACTTACTGCGTTGCTTATTTGATTTATTACTCGGACCGCTGGAAACATTGCAGTGTGTACTTTGAGATTTTATGTGTTGTTTTTTAGTGTCAGTGCTTGGAGCTTCTTTATGATGTGAACTCTGCAATGCCTCCAGCATGTCCGCTTTATTGCGCAAAAAGTTAATTAAAACATCCAACGACAAACGCTTAGGTTTAATCTCGTTTGGATTAGGGAATAATGTGCACTTATGAGAACCCCACTCTCTTTCAGTGATTTTATCTAACTTGGACACCATGATATTAATAATTAAGCTATCCCAGTAGTCTGTAGGCTCACCTAGGATTTTAAGTGCGCGTAAATTTTTCAAAATAGTGTCTATTAAGTTTCTAATCGAAGAAGGTGATTCTTTAGTTATTGCAGTTACGTTTAATAATGATTTGATATGGTGGTCAACTAAAAGTCCGCAATTATTATACCGGTTAAGCAACAAGTCCCATGCAACCTGATAATTATCAGAGGAGAATTCTATAGAATGAATAACTAATTCTGCGCGGTCTTTTAGGGACGATTTGAGATAGTGAAATTTTTGTATATTGGAAATGTCTTTAGAATTGTGAACTAGTGAGGTAAATGTATCCCTGAATTCCAGCCAGTGCTCATAGGAACCATCAAATGTAGGCATGGAGATAGTGGGTAACTTGACCGCACGTATTTGGTTGTTATTGTGGCTGTGACTATGACATGTCATGGAACAGTCAGCGACCTCATCAGTGTTCATCATAGATTCAGCGAATGATAATAAACTATAATAAGTATCTTCAAATTGTTCTCTTTGATTTAATTGTTCGCCTAATTCACTATCAGACACCCTTTCTTCTATTTTAGTTTGAATGTCGTTAAATTCAGAGAATAACGTAGTACATCCCTGAATCCTCAACTTTAAATCAATGCGTTTTTGATTAGGAAAGTCATGAACACAATCTTTTAGCGAGTCTAAATAACTATTAAATTTGGTAAGCCTGCCCTTAATAATACCACGCTTCCTAACCAAATCGCGGACTAACTCACTACTTTCAACACTTAGCAAATTAGGAGATTTGTCCCGCGATTTAACAGTGTCAATAGGCATCTTGGTGGTTGGTGAAAATAGGAGTACTCACGGTTTTTAGTCGTCAGATCAATCACACACTGCACTGATGCTAGCTACGTCACCAGGTTGATAATTGACTGAAAGTTTGATATTCCGAGAATACAATGCGGCAATTTCACTGAAATAAGAGCACAGACACACTATAGCACCAAATAGAAATCAGGAAGTGATGGAAAATAATGAGGATTGGCCCCACCGATTGCGTATGATATCCGATGAAACTGCGTTTTCTTCTCTATCCGCCACGTGCAAGGGGTCTCCGTCCAAAGGTCGCTCGGCGATCTCGTAGGTTGACAGTATCCCGTAATGTGGTTCGAAGGTCCAAAATGTTGGGGCAGCGGTGAGGTTTGTGAAAACTTAGGTTTCTGATTTGACTGAGTTGAGGATTATTGGAAGAAATAAAAAAAACGTTGCGTTGGGTTAACGAGCAAAATCTGTATTAATATTGTTTTATAAGATCCAAGGAGAGGGTATGAGGGTACAATAAATTTTAGACCAATCACGATCGAGAGCTCACTATGACGTAGCGTATGGTGTCTGATTTAGCCGCTAGATGTCGCCATCAGTTGCTTCGTGAAGTTATGCAGCCCGAGTTCTCGACATATATTTTTAAAACATTGCTTGCTAATAATATAGGATAGTGAAGATATACATTCATCATATTTGTTGGAAAACTGTTGTGGTGCACCTATTAGGACCCAAGTAATGGGAGGGTTGCCACATTGATTGCCTGATTTGTAGCTATGAAGTATCAATAAAAAAAAACAGTGCTTTGAGGAAAAAACCTTTTATAAACAAAATACAATTCTGAATACACACAGTATGACACTACACTTACACTAATAGTCTTTCAATTTCTTGCTGAATACTCTGTATTTGAGGCTTCAACTGCGAGCCCTCGTTAATAGTAATGGAGCAAGAGATAATGGGCCTGGAGACACCACAGGCCCTGCCCAACGCCTGCTTGGATCGTACAAACACATAAGGCACATTTTTGTCCTCACAGAGGATAGGAATGTGCAGCACAATTTCCAATGGTTCAGCATCAGCAGCCATTATGATAAACTCTGAAAGGCCACGGTTCAAAGTCTTGGTAGCTTCGTTGGCACCTTTGCGCAACTGCTTGTAGTTCGCTGCCTGTTGCACCAGGTTCAGAATCTTGGCGGTGAGCGGGGCGTCCGCTAGAGGGTATGCTTTGGGGTTCACTGCTGCTTCTGCGTCACCCTAAAAATTCAACATGTTATTGTTTGTTTTAAACTCGATTTCATTGTTGTTTTGTTTATCAAGATAATAATAATAAGTTAATGACGTTTTATTGTATGATATAGACTTTGATAAAGCCTATTCTTTATTGTGCAGGTTGGTTTCACAAATGCGACCGCTAATACATAACCTAAAAGTTTGGAATATCGGTAAAGTTATTTGCAAATGTGAATCCAAAACCGACATAATAATTCCAATGTTTTTAATTTGCAGCCGTTTTCAAGTGTTAAACAAGAGATATAGGAGATTATACAACACGTGTTAGGTACTAACCATGTTAGCTAGGCGTCGTTCGTTGGTGGCCGAGTGTTGTTTATATTCAACCTCTCGGCGATTTCTCGCTTCACTGAGGAATTTATATTCGGTAAAACGAATTCAGATGCTATAAAACACTGAATTTCACCCTGTTTGGAACAGTAATCGAAGAATGCGAATAAAAACTATAAGCAGCGACACTACAAACCAACCACACGCGGTTTTGACAGTAGCAATGAGTGAGAGCGAGCATGCATGTACACAAAAAAAGACAGCAGACTAGTAGGGATGTGATTCACTTCACTTTTTTTTAAATATGGCTTCTAATATTTCTTATGTCTACAACTTGACTGAGAAGATCCGGAAGCGCCATTTGCTTATAAATAATATTAAACAAAGAGTGGATATAATTGTAAATAGAATGTGTTACCTCTTGAGATTACTAAGAATATAAAGTAATTCGGACTAGTAGGGCTCTAAGGCAAGACACGCTACACTTTGACATTATTATTGACTATAGATATTTGAGTTGTTCAGTCCCAAGCTGATTTATCTTCGAAATAATCCGATATTTTGTAGTAATACTGTGGAGTTTGGTTTTAATGAAGGTTAATAGTATCGAATTTAGATCGTATAAATTCTAATATAGGCAGTAAAACTCAATTATAAAGTTGAGTGATAAACGTCGTTTTAAAATTACTAGATTTCTAAACGGCACAAAAAGTTGACACGTTGACAGATGGTCAACGGTTGATTTAACTATAAATAAACTAGTTAAGGTGAAGGCGCCTGTCTAGCCCGCGAAGTTCAAATTTTTTGAGTTCTTTTAGAAATTTTTCAAAATCTGACAATAATAAAAGACAAATTTTGTAATTCGCGAAAAAGACCGTGTCCAGTGCATTTATTAATACATTTATATTACTCTAAATATTATCACGGTGGATATGATACTAGTTAATCACTAAATATACAAAAAAATCCGGATTATCTGGATAGCTGTCGTTCTTGAAATGTTTTAGAGTAAGTTGGATATATTAATAAATGCACTGCACACGGTCTTTTTCGCGAATTACAAAATATGTCTTTTATTATTGACAGATTTTGAAAAATTTCTAAAAGAACTCAAAAAATTTGAACTTCGCGGGCTAGACAGGCGCCTTCACCTTAACTAGTTTATTTATAGTTAAATCAACCGTTGACCATCTGTCAACGTGTCAACTTTTTGTGCCGTTTAGAAATCTAGTAATTTTAAAACGACGTTTATCAATCAACTTTATAATTGAGTTTTACTGCCTATATTAGAATTTATACGATCTAAATTCGATACTATTCAATACTGATACCATCGAATCATCGATACTATTAACCATCATTGAAACTAAACTCCACAGTATTACTACAAAATATCGGATTATTTCGAAGATAAATCAGCTTGGGACTGAACAACTCAAATATCTATCCTACTAATATTATAAATGCGAAAGTTTGTGAGTGTGGATGTATGTATGTATGTATGTTTGTTACTCCTTCACGCAAAAACTACTGAACGGATTTGGATGAAATTTGGAACACAGATAGATTATAACCGGGATTAACATATAGGATACTTTTTAACCCAATAATCCAATACTACGCGGATGAAGTCGCGGGGCACAGCTAGTAGTCAATAATAATGTCAAAGTGTAGCGTGTCTTGCCTTAGAGCCCTACTAGTCCGAATTACTTTATATTCTTAGCAATCTCAAAAGGTAACACATAATATTTACAATAATATCCACTCTTTGTTTAATATTATTTATAAGCAAATGGCGCTTCCGGATCTTCTCAGTCAAGTTGTAGACATAAGAAATATAATGTAAAAATGTCAATTTGTAAATAACCTCGTATGCCTAAACAAAATACTTAAACGATTTGATTTTAACTATTGCTCGTCTTCAACTATCATTATGATTTTCGATAGGTACTATTGAAAGCATAGTTACATTCCAAATACTATCGATATCATGATTATTTTCCGGTTAACTATCGACAGTTTGGCATCGCTGGACTGAGTGGCAGGTAGATGGTTCCTTCGTGGTGTGTTACATCCTTGGTTACATCACCTTTTTTGATTGACTTGCACGCAAGCGATAATTTTGTGCATTGAGCCAGAACAAACAAAACAAATTTGCTAAAAAAAAACTGTTCGTATAAATTGAACTTCAATTATTGAAGTCTGGGCAAAGCATGACAAGTCAATGTTTTTTCGTTTTTTTGCCAACTGCAGAGAAGAGATAATTCACAAACTATTATTATGCCGAATATTTATTCAAAATCGAATAATGGACATATAATTTTAAACATCAGCAGCATTTTCTTAAATCTATTTACAACTATCTACCAATTTCATTTTTGATAGCAAAACCGAAGTTTTATTTAACTTAATAATAAATGAAATAATAATGCAACTCCAAGAATATTTACATAATTATCCAGAATCTACTTACAAGTTATATACCAATACCACAAAAATAAACAGTCAAAGTCAATTTGCCATATTCATTCCATTTCACAAAATCACTTGACCATTATTTTACAAGTCCAACTGAAGCCAAATTTAACATGGCTTCACATATTTATACTAGTTAGGTTTTTTAAACAAATTCTGATTATTATTTTGATGATTCTGGTTCTGGTGATTTTGGTTTGGGTGATTTTGGTTCTGATGATTTTGGTTCTGGCTGGAGAGAAAGGCCAAGTGGCCCTTGGGACACTTGTTGGCATAATGCCCTTTAGTTCCACACTTGAAGCATGTCACTTCTTCAAGTGGTTTGTGGATCGGCCGGTGCAGTCTTGGGGTGTGAACATTAGCTTCTTCATTCTCATTGGCCGGTTTGACGTATCCCAGAGCTCGTAATCGAGCCTCCTCTTGTCTTTGGGCGGCTTCCCTTTGCTGGAAGAGATTTAAAAGATTGCTAATACACAATTTTTCAAGAATGAACAGTGTAATATAGGGTATCATGTTTTTTCAAGCAATTATTTTACAACTGAGAAGACTAAAACCAATTATAATGGTGATACATAAAGAATCAGTAGGCTTTCTTTAAAGGTTAATGTGAAGTGTAAAAAGAAATAAAAATTACTCATATACTTACTTCTTGAGGTATCTTATTGCAAGATGAAGCTTTATGACCAACTTCAGAACAGTAGTGGCATACTGGCAGTCTCTTTGCATCCTTTGTTTGTTCTGGAGGTGCGGGCAGCTCGAAGCGTGGGTGCATGAACTTGCAAGCAGACCCCTCGGGACAGAAGCCTGTGAGGTAGTTCATGCAGAGCACTCGCCGCACGTGCCGGTGGCGACAGTGAGGACCATGACGGCAGAAACCTCGGTCGTACCTGTAAATTTTATAAAAAATTTGGAATAATGATATCCTTCTTCAACGAATGTTATTAATTATATTTGATTAAATAATACAAACATTGCCTGTTATTGTTTTCATACTAAAAAATATTTACTCACCATGGGCAATCTTTAATCTTGCTTTCAGGGTCTATATGAAGAAAGGGACACTCCTTATTGTGGCAAGCGTTGAACCTAGCATAGAAGTAACATTCAGGCATTTTGGACATATCATACTCGTGGAGGAACTCGCATTGATCTCCCTTTTTGCAGAGTCCTCGCAGCCAGTGCTTGCAAACAACTGTCCGGTCTCCACGCACGTGTCTGTAGGGACACTGAGGTCCATTCCCACAACCCCCAGGTTGACTGTAGAATTCACATACTGCTGCTGTAGATTCTAAAAAATATTGATGATTAAGGGTTTACCTAGGTAAAAAAAACACCGGTTTTGTATAATTCACGTTACATTTCATACGTTTATAGTTTTGTAGGAAAAATAACACTTACTGTCCATTCCAGGGAAAGGGAGCGGGAGGGCTCCAAATTGCTCTTCCAAAGCATAGTCTATGTCGAATTTAATATGATCGACGCTGGCGACAATGACTTCCATTTTTGGAATATAAAACCTAGGTGTAATTTATTTTTAATTGGTAAATAAAGAGAATCCTTTAGTGAAACAAACCACGAAACCAAACCAACCTGGAATTTTTGACGTTATGTCGACTTGACAGACAAAGGGACAACCATAACCAACCAAACCAACCAACAGCTACGTTTTGTTTATCGTATATTTTTGCCCACTAACGCAAAAAAATAAAAAAATATTACTTCCATGAAATGTACATACAGTTAATTTTGAAGGAGTTACAGCTGGGGGGAGGAAACCTACCTATATTCATTGACTTTTTAAACGTTTTGCGTTTTGTTATCGTCCTCATATACCTTTATTTTAACTGTAGTAGCAACCACAGACTTATAAACTCTGTGGTGGCAACAGTCAGTAAGTAAAGTGTCATTGTGATTGTCAGTGGCACGAAATTGTCTTTGAATTGAAGGTGGTATACTATACATACATTCTATTCTCCTCTAGCATAGCAACTTGGCTAGCGATTAAATCAAAGTAATTATAAAAATGTCTATTTCGGATATTAAACATTCATTACGAAAATATGAATTCCCAGCATGTGCCAAAGAAGCTCTTGGACGCGTCGGTAAGAATTTATTTTAACAACCGACTCCACTCGCGCTATACTGGAACTTTTTAAATAAGTAATCATCATTATATTTTTTATTGTTTCAGAGCAATTGCTCGTGGGCCGGTCAGCTCCATCGAACAAACAGCTCGATATAGCAATGGATATAATATCAGAATTCGTATTTTGTGAATCCGACCGGCGCGGTGGTCGCCGGGGCGGAGGTCTGACCCCTCTCCAGGAGCTGCAGCTTATTGACATAATTTGTGACTACCTATCGTCATGTGGCAATGAGACCACAAAGAATACGGTGTTCTTGTCACTATTTGGTGGAATGGAGGGTCAGAGGAGGCTAAAGATATTGAGTATTTTGGCCAGCATGGCCGTGTCGGCATCTAGTACACCTGTAAGTTACAAAAAAGTAACTATAAATTAAATATGGCCAGACCATCACACCAACTGTATGGTCACTAACTAAGCAACACTTGTACTTTGGGTACCATAAGATATATTGCGAGTGATCACAATGATGTCCATGCCCTATGGAAATTAATAAGAGTCCATTTCTGAAATTTGCCCTGGCAGAAAATGAATAAATACCCAGTACTGGAATGAGCTGAGTGTGTCACACTCAAATCATTATGCCAATTGTTTGTCAATTAAACATACACACTTAGGACCTGAATTTTGTAACTTGTGAAATTCACTGAACATAAATAATTTGCAACAATTTGTAGGTGCTACTAGCAGTAGGTGTATGGCTCCAGCAGATGGGCTGCTCCTCGGCTCAGTCTCTCCAGCTGGTGGAGAATGTGATTAGGGACCACTTCTACCTGAACACATCAAATCAGATGGCTCTGAGGTCCCTAGCCAACATAGCCCCCCAGTTTGTGTCCAACTTCATCACAGCCATCACAGAGTTGTACATGCATGATGCTCAGGGTGATAAGAAACTGCCTCCAAAGAACCTGTTGGAGGTTATTACTGCTTGGGTAAGTGAATATTATTAAAGTAATAACAAGTCTTTCTATCAGACATTTTCTTAAATTCATCAGGTTCCTGTCTACTCAGAATTGACTGATAATCGGGCACATGACCTTGTGTACTCATATCCAATAAATG
This sequence comes from Notodonta dromedarius, assembly GCA_905147325.1. Lineage (NCBI taxonomy): Eukaryota > Metazoa > Arthropoda > Insecta > Lepidoptera > Notodontidae > Notodonta > Notodonta dromedarius. The sequence goes on from LR990172.1 coordinate 11,373,682, forward strand.
TGGGCATATTGTTACCAAAGTTTGTCACTGGTCTATATCTTGGATTACCTGAATGGCATACTATGAGCTGAAGATGGCCATTCTAATAATAGTGTACCAATTTCTGACACTGGCTGGGGTAACCTTTCAGATGATCATTTATTTTGTTGTGAAGTGTTCATCCATCATAACAACCTTTTTTCAGCTACCATAAGCAATAAACCCTTATTACTATAACAGGTGTACTCCAACTCAACCCTGTGCATGTCGGCACAGCTGAACCCTGCTGCCTTGCCCAGTGGCTCCATCCCCATGGCCGCTGTCACTCCCCTGGCGGGGCTGGTCCACTGGTGCGCTCTTGCACCACTGTATATAGATGCAGGTGATTTACCATATGTACCATAGCATAAAATCCTGAAAATGTCAGTAACTTTAGGATTTTTGATAAAAGTCTTTGTCCAGGGATCTGTCATAATTTTGAAGACCCATATAAAAATATTTGTATTTCCAGACACAGAAATGATGGTGGAACCAGTACCAGTAAAAAAAATTAAGCTTGAAGGTGATTACAAACAAGCTATAGTGAAAACAGTGATCTACAAGCCATTGTCTGAGTCCGAGTTGTACATAAAACTGCACCTGGGTGTGCTGCACAGTCTCCGCGCTGGCAGACGGACCCACGGGCCACCCACGGCCGTCAACGCGCAGCACCTGGCCGCGCTCGCGCCTGTCGTGCAAGCATATGCACATACCGTGCTCAAGAGAGGGGGTAAACTGCAGAATGATGAGAAACTACAGGTAGCTTCGTTTCTCCATGTATATTAAAATAACCCGTGACACCTGACATGCAGAGTTCAATCCTTTCTAAACACCTAGCCTGAGGAATATAAATGCCAAATTATTGGTCTCCTTTTCCCAAAACTTCAACTTTTCTGCAGAAAACTTAGACAATTACAAAATTTAGATAAATATAAGGATGTTCAATTAAATTTCTAGAAACAAGTCTCTACATTTATTGGTTCAAAGGTAAACCTATATTTTCTTTTTCCCAGGACTGCCTAGACAGAATAGGGCAGGCAGTGCAAGTGGCACTTGCAAACGGCTGTGTGTACGGCAACATTAGCCATCTCCTCGCTGCTCTGGACACGCTGCCCGAGAACAGGCTGCTCAGGATCATCATCAAAACACATCAGCAGACCATCTGACAAGTGTTGTAGGATTAAATTATGAGATAAAGATCTGCATTTGTGATGCAGTTTGGAGGCTGGCTACTCCACTCAAGGGGAGATTAGGCCCTTGAAGTACGGCAATGCAAGAGGTGGAGTGGTTTGTGATACTACTTATATAGAAATGTCCCTCTAGTTCATATGTATAAAGAATCAAATAAAATGATATATTATGTAGATATATTTTTATTTCAAAAGGGCTTAAATCTACGAGTCTGTTTAATCTGAGCTATTTTCCTCTTGTCCTCTTCAAACTTTTGTCTCAGGGCTACAATGTGTTTCATTTTAGATTCCCTTATCTGGAAGGTGTAGAAATTCTTCAACTCTTTCCTTTTCTTATTTTTCTCCTCTTTTTGCATTATCTTATTCTCAACTTTTTCAGTTCTAGCAAAGCTCTGCACCTTACCTCTTTTAGTAACAGTGACCCATCCTTCATTGTCTTCTTGTTCCAATTCTTTCTCTTTCTTCTCATTGTTTTCAGTTTCTTTATCAAAGTTCTTCATAAATAGCTCTACATTTTCTTTCAGAGTTTTGGGAAGTAATACTGAATTATTGTATTCTTCAATCCATTTCTTCATACCTACTTTTACCTCATGACCATCAGAGTTCAAGGGATATAATTCTGTTAGTTTTAATGCTTTGTCCAGTTCTGCAACTTTTTTGAAAACTATGTATGCTGCTTTAAAAGTTGGTTTATTTGTATCAGGAATGAATTTATTTACCGGTTTAATCTCGGCTGTGGTGGGCTTGATATAGAATTGTACTGATTGTACGTTTCCAGCACCTCTAAATGCGTTTATCATGCCTTTCTCATCAGCATAGGAAGGCACATTTACTACTAATAATGTTCGACCTTGTGGTTTGTCCGCAGTGTGTTCTCTGACTGAGTGCTCTTTTAGATAGACTGTGTGTGGCGATTTAGAGTCTTCCGTAAGTTTTAGCTCCAAAGCTGAAAATATGAATACCTACTATAATAATCCTGCTTTGAAAAGTACAGGTGATAGTACAACACATCAATTGTATCCATATTTACCTTTAAAATCAAGTGTACGTTTTGTGGACTTCATAGCGGTATCAAATATGCATCGCCAATTATATTTCTATAAATACCGGAATCCGTTTCAGAAATTATTTATCAAATGCCTCCTTCCAACCTCCTTCGTAATAATATTCTCTTTGGTAATGATAGTGATTTGAGGTTATGCTTTTTTTTATCATATCGTTCAACAACGCCTTCTTTAGAATAGAAAATAATAATTATCTAACACGGATAATATTTTTTTTATTGTTACTTGTAAAATGGTATAAGGTTGATTTTTAAATTTAAATATATACAAAGGTTTAATAATAATTGGTAGAAAGTTGCAATCTGTTATGATAAGAATTATTTCTTGTGTTCTTTTATAGTTTCGTTCGGAAACACTGTTTACTTTGTCCATGATAGACTATTTATGAATGACTGACATACATAAAAGTGACAGTTAATTTCTTTCACTATATTGTCTATGATATTCAGTGACTGTTGGCGGAGAGTGTCTGTTTTGCCCGTATTTTGTCGTAATTTTACGGCCATGTGTGGTTACATTTACATATTTGGCAAAAATTCTAGTGATGATATCCACCACTGCAAATAGTAAAGTTAAAAATCCAAAGGGAACGGAGGGCACCGACGCTCTGGAGCGGGACGAAATTGGACAAGAAAACACGGAGGATAAGGTCAGAGGTTATGTTAGTACGTATGATGCATCTTCGTCGTTTGGTGGACCGTCTAGAGATGGCAGGTTTCGGTCCCGGGGCAGGGTCACCGAGTTCAGGCCCTCCCGAGGAGGCGGGCGTGGTGGCAGGGGCCGCGGAGGTTTCCCGCCCCGAGGCGATCGTGAACCACTCGACAATTGCTATAAATATAACGAACCGCTAAACCAGCCCCCTACAGACACCTGGTCTCAAGGCAACAGCAGTAACAAGTTCTACGAGCGCTCAGAGCTTATCGTGAACCTACCCGAAGACCCTCGCATATCCAAGTTGCTGCGTCGCCTCTGCGCTGAGGTGGACGTGGAGAAATCGCTCGTCATATGCAGCAAACTGCAAGACGCTATCATGCTGTCGGAAAACGCGCGCTACATACGACGCTCATACGACATCTTAGTAGAATCATTGCTTGACGTGTTGTATGACGCTCCTGGCCCGGAGACAAAGGAAGGTGCCGCTGTGGTGCTCGGCAGGATCGGCTATGTCATGGGCCCAGATTTCAGGAAACATCTAGACTGGGTGGCCGCCTCTTATGCAGTTCACAGTACAAGTGTGAAGCATTTATTGACTCTCTCATTCACAGAGACTTTTCAATTGGATTATCAAACACCAAATCTGACAGATTTTGCAGAGTTGACATTGGAAAGGCTTCAGACAATCATTGAAGGGACAGACTCAGCCGATGTGTTCATGGCGGCCATTAATGCCATGATTGTTATGTCTAATTCGTATCCTGAACACTTTGCCAATCATTTTGTTGATACAGTTGACATTTTAGTGGGGTGGCATGTTGATAATGCCCAAACAAAAAAGATAAAAGATTTTGCTTTGCAGTCCCTTTATAAATTAAGCCGCCACTGGCAAGCAGATGTTGGATTTTCAGTTAACTTATTGAATCAATTTGTTGAAGACATGGTTGCCTACTCTAGTGATCTGGATTCAGATGGCAACAAAAAAGAAGAGGAGGCAAACTCATATGAAGATTCTATGCAGAAGGTGACATCATTTCTCAATGTATTTAACACTGTAGTGAAGAGCTTAAACACTCTGCTGAGTCCCACTGTCTCACAAGCTGTTTCATGGACTTTTCTTACGGAAGCATTTACCAAGATATTGCAGGTATTGACTAAAACATTAAATGACAAAGCAGATTCAGAATTGATATTGGCAGGCAATGAATGTATTGCTTTGCTGCTTAAATATTTACAGTCCAAATCATCATCTTGTTCACCCATGCTATTTTCTTTGATATCTATGGAAATGTTGAACTTCTTACAAGCAGAAGAGAGTGTGTGTCTCAGTGTAATCAATTTGATATCTACGACTATAAAGGAGATTGCTTCTAACCTTCCAATTGAATTCATCACACAGACCATTGGTTCAGAGTCACCGCTGCGTCCACTGCGCTACTCGGCAAGCTCTTGTATTCTACATGGTGTGTTATCAGTATACAGTAATTTGTTGAATTTAAAAAATATTCCACTGTTACAAGAAACATACAAATATGTGCTGTCTGATGTACAGAATTCAATTTCTAGGATTATACCCACTATAGAGATAATACAACCTGAATATTCAGAAGAAATCAGTAAAGATGATGCTGAGAAGAATGTCATTTTCTACCTACAATGTTTATCGGAGCTTGCTAATGCCAGTAACTCCATAATTGGCATGTGGGCATTGCAGCCAAGCATCTTAGAGTTACTGGCTATTAAAATGAGACCCCATGACAAGATACTTATGAAGGAGAAACCTGCGCTTCAGTATTCTATACTATACCTGCTATATTCTCATTGCAAAAAGAACAATCACTTCATTGCATCTAGTGATTTGGTAACCAATACACAACAGAGAGCAAATGACATATTTGGGTTGTCCAATCTGAGTTTAGGTGATGTGTCAGGCACTAGCCCCACTTCAGGACACCTTGCAGTAATTCTGAACACAATAAGTATGATACTAGATGAAGGCATCCCAAAGGAAACCCTGCTTCTCGTCTTGAACTGGATTTCAGACATATTTTCCCAATTAGACAAGTACTTAACGATTGTGAGTATGTCCAAGAGCTTTCTAGTTTTAACTACCAACATGTTGACACTAGCCTACAGTTTTGATGACGATGTGGTTTTGTTGGTCATGAAGAATTCCCAACATTTGCTTAAAAATAAAACTTTGACTTGGAATGTTATGATACTAAAGACAATAGCAGTGTTATGCTTACTACACATCGATAATCGGAATAAAATGTTGTCGGAAGTATGCAAAGATGTGTTATTCGAGCTACCATGGGACATTGTTCAATTGGAGTTGGACAAGCAAGCAGTTAAAGTATTCACTACACGAAAAATGAGTCTGAGTATACTCAATAGCGATACTAAGGCCAATTCATTCAAGGAGTACCTGATGCGCGGGTCGTTCACCAATTTATCTAATCATCACTTTAAAATCTTAATTAACTGTCTTCTTCAATTAACGACTGATGATAAGAAATTCTTAATAGATGCATTTTTAACATCTTGGCCCTTGCAGACTGTTGATATTGATGAGAATAATCTCTTGTTTTTCCGACAATGTGCTACGAACTTTTCATCCATCTGCGTAGGTTGGGCTCTGTCAGAATTGGCGCAAACATGTGTCGCTCTGAAACTCAGAACCGGATTGGGAAAGCCGCAGGAAACATTCACTAAGATAGAAGGAGCTTTAAAAGGAATAGCGAGAGAAATATCAACGCTGGAAAGTAAATATACGAGCACGGATCAACACAAACTATCAGATGTTGTAGTTGCCGAGCAGATGAGAACACGATGGATTACGGAATTTATGATGTTTTTGGAAAAGTACATCTATAATGCTGCGGAGGGAACTGCGACTGTTTTGCCTGCCGTCCCTAAACCTGTGAGAACATTCTTCCATACAAATTGGCCGACTTGTCGAGAGTGGCTGACAAGAGTTCGCCCTGCGTCGTTAGCTGTGAGCCTCTACGCAGGTCATTTTGGGGCTGCCATCTATCATGCTTCCTTGATATTACAAACCGTTGCTAATTCGAATGTCAACATTGATATCGAAGCGATTACAATGAACGTAGCGAAGGCTCTTATAAAAATCGAGGAGCCGGAAGTGTTGCACGGTCTCTACGTGTGGATAAAACAGACTTTTGATAAGAAGCTTCTTTGGTTGAAAGGTGCTGCCGAACAAGCTAATTCTAGGCATGAAATAGCTCTGGAATTTTATAAAAAACTTAATAATTTGAAGTCACACGACGATGCGAAAGATGCGGAATCTGCCCCTCAAGTAGATACGCGGAGTAGCAGATTTGTAGATGAACAAATGCTTGAGAGTTATAAACAGATACAGAGTTGGGAAGATATACAAGAATGGAAAGAAAATGAACATAACGCACATAGTTCGCCGTGGAAATCATTCTCGGCACTGAAATCATTCGAAGATAATGCAGAAATCACGGCGGATCTCTCCAATTGGGATATTTTAGATCCCGAAGCAAACGAATTATCAAAAAATACGTGTTCTTACCAAGGATTGTTGAATAAGGTTGAGTCGACGTTAGTGTGCACCGCAGTTAATATTTACAACACGGAATATACCGAAAACTACGATTTGATACTGAAGGAATGTGACTCGTTGCTTAAAGCAACAGCTGAAGAATTCTCGAGGACGAATGCCGTGCATTTTTTGAAAGAAATATCTGTGCTTCAATTAGCTAACCATGGTCTCAGAAATGTGGTTAAGAACGGGAAATTAACTTCTAATCCATTCAAACCTTCGACTGTAAAAGAGCATAAATATGGCACTGAGTTTAAAAATTTAAGTCGTATTCTATGGTGGAATCAGTATTTCACGAAGTTAAATATGACAGAAGAAAATGTCTTCTACGCTGAATGCCTCCGACTGGACGTGATAAAGAGTGCCAGAAAGAACGCAAACGTGAACATGGCAAGAAGGGAGCTGTTGAAGCATTTCAAACAAAATTCTGCTTTCCAAATGTGTTTAGGAAACGTAGATAACTTAGACGAGTTGAGCGATTTACTACTCATGTCTAATAATTCGTATGACCTGGAAATCTGGACCCCTAATAACGCATCCGCTCTAGCAGAACTGTGCAAGCTAACATACGCTAAAGAAGAGACCAAGACACGCGCTATTAATTTATGCGCAAGCATTTCATTTGGGTTTTCACAAAGATTGGCGATGGGTGAACAACGATACGAACTACGAGAGAAAGGCACAAGAATGCTACTAACACTTTCGAAATGGGTACAAAATGAGAGTGAAAATATCCTAGAAATCGATTCACCTTTATTGAAGTTGGTGTCAGCACTACCAGAAATCGGTTTGGTGGACAATAATATATCAGAAAATGTGATACCCGTTTCGGACTCTGCTGTCGGTAAGCTACTGCAATTCGGCGTTAACCAATGCCCGGGGTTAGCTAAAGCTTGGGCTAATTTCGCCGCTTGGTGCTTCAGATGGGGTCGTAAAATGGTGGAATTCAGTTCAAAGACCCGGGAGCAGTTGACGGAGAATGACAAGTTGCAGATAGAGAGCGTAATGATTGGATGTTCACCGCAAGACTTTGAAGCGGTTTGCGAGATATTATCGAAAACAAAAGCTACTTGTGATGATGAAGACATTGACTGGAATGAGATCAATACATCTGAGATGATCGAAAGTCAGCTTCGCACTGTACCTTCCCTCAGCAACGCCTTCCCGGAGCACCTCGCGCTACTGGTCGACATTTGGCGTCAAGCGCAGAAGCGTGTCTTCTCATATTTTGAGTTGTCTGCAGATGCTTACTTCAAATTTCTACAGCTCATTTGCGCTTCAGATTTTATAAACCATAGTGGAGAGAATGCAGTAGTCAACGCGACATTAAGACTGCTGCGATTGATCGTAAAACACGCTATGGAATTGCAAACTGTTCTTGAATCAGGCTTGGCGAACACACCAACTCAGCCTTGGAAGGTTATCATTCCACAATTATTCTCTCGCCTTAACCACCCAGAAACCTACGTGAGAAAATGTGTGTCCGATCTATTGTGTAGACTGGCAGAAGATACGCCACATCTTATTACTTTCCCAGCAGTGGTAGGTGCTGTGGAAAACGAGCAAAACGATCTGATGGAGCTGAATGTGGCCCGGTCCTTCTTATCTAATGACGCTGAGAGTGGCGAAGAAAATGATATAGAAGATGCTGCCAGTGACAAAGTAATCAATAATGAACTTAATTCTTGCTTCTTGGACATGGTGGAAACTTTAGCAAAGCAAGCCCCGAAAACGATTCTACAAGTGAAGCTGTTGGTAAAAGAGTTGCAGAGAATAAACTTGTTATGGGACGAGCTGTGTCTCGGCACGTTAGTACAACACCATTCCGAGTTTACGAAGCGTCTTTCGCAGTTAGAAACAGAAGTAACTAAAGTTAAAAATAACGCAAATTTGTCAGCTGAAGATAAAGAAAAGTTGATAAAAGAAAAACACAGAATAATATTCGAGCCGGTCGTGTTCGTATTAGAGCAGTTACAGCAAGTTACATCGGCGAAACCCGAGACACCGCATGAAGTATCATTCCAGAACAAATTCCAGTCTCTTATCACTGACGTTATAGATAAACTGAAGAATCCTGTCAACCCAGAAAAGCCCCAGGAGTCCTGGGCACCTTTGAAACAATTACAAATCAAACTACAACAGAAAGTCAACAAGAGGACTTCTTATATTTTGAAAATGTCAGACATAAGTCCTGTGTTATCAGAACTGAAGAACACAGTGATCACTATGCCGGGAGTGCACACGAGCCAGAGAGCGGTCAGAGTAACAATACGAGCAGTTGAAAATAACGTAGCCATATTACCAACAAAGACGAGGCCGAAGAAACTTGTTTTCTATGGATCCGACGGGAAATCGTACACGTACTTATTCAAAGGCCTAGAAGATTTGCATTTGGACGAAAGGATAATGCAGCTACTATCGATTACCAACACGATGATGGCGCGAGATTCAGAAAACAACGACAATCAAACATACAGAGCTCGTCATTACTCTGTCATCCCACTCGGTCCACGATCGGGTCTCATCAGCTGGGTGGACAACGTAACGCCACTCTTCGCTCTATACAAACGGTGGCAGAACCGCGAAGCTGCTATCCTGTCGGCAAGGACCAACAAAGCTGTTAACGTATTGCGACCTTCCGAGTTGTTTTACAACAAATTGAATCCTCTGTTAAAAGAAGCTGGTATATCGACTGAGAACAGGAAGGAATGGCCGGTGTCTATACTGAAGCAAGTTCTTCAAGAGTTGTCAGCGGAGACGCCAAAAGATCTTTTGTGGAGGGAACTTTGGTGCAGTAGTGTGAGTCCTGAGCAGTGGTGGCAAATGACTCGTAGGTACAGCTACTCGGTCGCGGTGATGAGCACGATAGGGTACATCATCGGTTTGGGTGACAGACACTTGGACAATGTGCTGGTGGATCTCACGTCGGGTGAGGTGGTGCATATAGACTATAATGTGTGCTTCGAGAAAGGGAAGACGCTCCGTGTTCCCGAGAAGGTGCCGTTCCGGATGACGCCAAACTTGGTGACCGCGCTTGGCGTTACTGGAGTTGAGGTGAGTGCATTTTATTCATAAACATTATATTATTTATTTTGTTAAACTGTTTTGTTAAACCGTCATCCTAATTTATAGCCTTCAGTTCGACCTACTTATAGGCCATCCTACTAATATTATAAATGCGAAAGTTTGTGAGTGTGGATGTATGTTTGTTACTCTTTCATGCAAAAACTACTGAACGGATTTGGATGAAATTTGGAACACATATAGTTTATAACCGGGATTAACACATAGAATACTTTACTTAAGTCTACGCGGACAAAGTCGCGGGCAGCAACTAGTAGTAAATAAAACAAAGAATAGGCGGTAGTATCTTTACCAATCATTCGTTAGTTCTTTATTTGAGTTCCGCTATTAAAACATTATTACCCAGTGAAAAATATGAAGTGCGTCGTATTTGGTAGGTAAAGGTTTATCCAGACATAATTATGTGATATCAGTTCGTATTTCTAGTAGGTAAAAATAAGGTAGGTGAAAAAACAGGTTCACAAGTCACGTTTTGATAGGGCCTATCAATCAGTAGCGTGATGATGAACATGTCGCTAATGCATGTCTCAAATCATAGAATATAATTGGAAAGTCTTTATTGTACACCAGATTTTTTACCAATTTTAAAATGTTGTTGTCTGTAATGCCTTTTTGTGTCATTATTTCAATTTCAAAGTGATATAATATAATTGATTGACTACGGTGTTACTTTGCGGAAATCCATAGTAAAATGATTTGGGAGAAGGACCCACCACTCAACCTCGCCTTTTCAACCTCTGAAATTATAAAAACAAGGTGGTCGATAAATAATAAGGCGTCAACAAGATCGAACTCCGTTAGTCTGCCTGTTATTAGTGTCAGGGACCCTAATTAATAATTTTAACTGGTAACAATTAATATTATCAAAGCAGATGTTATGTAGTTGATATTTCTAGCGTCGTATGTGACTTGCATCATAGTTTGTTAGATCTCTGCAGGGTTAACGAAATTAGTCTCTATTAAAATGTTAAACCATTTTGCAACTATTCTATTATTTGTAAAAATATGGCCAAAATCGTCAATATTATAAACTGAAATAGTGATATAAATCCGGAGCATTGTCGATACCAGTAGCGACCTCTATAGATTGTGCGGTAGCGAACAGGAAGTTATTCTGTTACACTTTCTAGTCATTATCATTCAATGATTTAATTATTCAGTTATTCCTATATCTTTCCAACTGATTATGTTCTTGAGCCTAATTTTGTGGTCATGATATTGGTGATATATGCGTGTGGTTCCGCGTAGATAAATAAAACCATGAAACATCTAGTTTACCTAGTTTTGGTTTACCTTTTACTATGGTTTCATTTTGGTGAAAAGTGGGCGTTCCAAATCCTTTGAACTTGATCCTTTGATCAATTAAATAAATAAATAAATATTGCCAGTCTGACACACCAACTGTATGGTCTCAAACTAAGCACCGCTTGTACTACGGATACCACACACTGAACTGGGGGCGATCGCAGTTACACTCACACCTGGGAAAATTACGTAAAGTCAATTTCCGAAATTTGCCCCGGCGTATATCTAAACCGCAACCGCCCGGAGTAGTGAACCGCGGCCTACTCTCAAACCACTGCGCCTAGCGGTCGAAACTTTTGGTGCTACGTAGACAAGTACATTTTAGTACAGGGCAGTAACTGCGCCATCTGTATTTCATACTGAAACTTAGTTTGCTGTTGCGAACCACTGTTCCTTATTAGTGACTTCTTTCATCAATAGATGGCAGCAGGGGTAGATATTGTAGGCTGCAACAATTTAGCAATATGCTGGCTGACTTATAGTTAAGGAGGCGAAGCGAACATTTATAAATGGTATTTGGGCTAACGCACAAGTCTGTTATAACTATGTAATGTGGCTGACCCAGATAAATAAATTATCCTATTTGGAACTAATAATAATATTACGTGTTAGGTGGTTCTTCTTAAGAGTTATTGGAACACTTTCATTTTATTCCTCTGGTCACGGTTTGTTAGGTACCTATAAATAACAATCAACACATTTTATACATTTTAATATTACATAGAACATTTTCATTATATCATTTAAACATTTTCATTTGACAGAGAACCTCTTATTAAATCGATCATTATGGCGGGAACTCATTATAATCTCTCAATAAAAATTCAACAATAAAGCTTTTAAAAACTTGAGCGTAGATTCGAACAGGTACCTAATGCGAAGGGGGTACCTACAGTCACTAACAACTTTATACTAGAAGCGTTTCACGTTTCCCACTGAACGTCTAAATATCGTTTGTAACACTACACTACGTCGACGGTGTGGCCGGCCGGCCGGTGCACGGGGGTGGGGCCGTCCGGCGCGTAGGAAGGGTTGGTATCGCCCCGCTCGCCGTCCACGTATCCAGCGTTCTCTATGATCCGGCATCGAGACGTGTCCGACTCGCGTTCGACGTAAAGCAGCCGGGCCGGCCTGCCTCCCAGGCTCGACAGGCCGCCGGGCGCGCTCGAGCGAGTTATGGATCCCTCGCGGAGCGCCACCGATCCTCTCTTCCTCTCTGGAGCGGGCGAGCCTCTATACTCCGAGGTGTCTGGTCGTTTGCACCGCAGCAGCTTGGCGAACGCGGCGCGGAAGCCTGCATTCTTCCATGCGTAGATGAGCGGGTTTATCCCTGAGTTGGACATGGCGAGCGATGACGTCAGCCGGTACGCGATGTGGTTGTGCAGCGGCATTATGGGCAGGGTCTGGGCGCACGCCACTACCACGAATGGCATCCAGCATATTGAGAATGATCCGAGAACGAGGAGAACCACCTGGAATTGAAAATGTGATATGGAATTGATGAACCAATAATTCTGTCTTTGATTTGAATTATTTATTTAGAATTTGTAGTCAGTCTATGATAAAAAGTTCGATGATAATGAGTCTAAAAAATGATCAGTTTTTTTTAAACAGTGTAATTTTCGCCGGGCTTGGCAACATTTCGCCTTCTATCTAAACACCCACTCTTTTGAAGTCCTTCATATTATAAATCAATAATGTACGCACTTATGTCTCATGTACTGGGCAAATGTTTACACAGTAATCATAGATTGATAAGTGACGTTATATCATTGATATTTTATGTGTAGTAACATGCTTTTTGAAGGGCTATTCATAAGGGTATCTGAGGCTTTCGTAGATGTCGTCAGTGACCAGCTATATTTGAAAAAAAACAACATTTTCAGAATTTGCTTATGTATGTTTAGGTACACTCTCCCCCGGGTTTAGTTAAACTCTCTTCGGACCAGGTTTTACCAAGAAATACTTGACAAGTAACATATTAACCCTTGGAAACTGTCTCGCGATTAATTTGCCCCTAGCGATGGGGTTGTTTCTACCTGTATGCTCTTCCAATCGTTGGCTCCGGTGGGGCAGCAGGTGTTGGCCCGCATGCGCCTCGCGTGCCAGGTGGCCTCCCGCCATATCCGCCAGTACAGGATGAACATCACCATCCAGATGAGGGAGAACATCGGCGCCAGAATGCTCGTAGTGTACGGTTTGGGCACCACCTGGATGTAACACAAAACTTATAACTATTGTTTTAAAGGCACTAGAGCCAGCAAATCTGAAAAATTATCGCTCTACGATAGCTCTATCTATGCTCCATTGTTGTACATATCCTATCCAATGTATGTTACATGCTATTAATGCAATCGATAGTGGAAGCTATATTGAAATTATTAGCGACTGTCTAGGCTGGATTGAAAAAATTACTCTCAAATTAAGTTGCCGTTAGTCGTTAATTTATATGATACGAAACCTATGATACAAACGTCAAACGTATTTATACAAACGTCATTTTGTGAACACTGCAATATCGCGAATTGAATTCAATGGTACCATAGTATTTATCGGAATACAACGATAAATGAAGTTAAATTGTATACTTGTAAATGGATATAAATCCGAATTGTTGTATTATTGTACTTGTGTATTATTTATAAATCAGTGAAGCGAATCGCAATAAATAACTCTTTGAGGATTGAATACCGTCGAAATATTTATCTCGCACATTGTTTGGATGTTTATGTATACTGGTATACAAATACATAATATATAGCTGTGTCAATATCGCCTGTTATCGAATCAAATGATCCTTATATTGTGATATGGAATGCCGAGAGCAATATCGAGCACGAGACTACTAATATTTGCTTATATTCGTTCAATGTTATTTTATTATTTACTCTAACCTATTGATCCTTTCTAGTTTATAAAATCCAAAATAAATATTTCAACTAGTTAATGGAGTATTCCTTAATCGCCATGATATTTCAAAATGGTTTTTACATTTATACTGCTAAGGGCCAAGAAAACACACCGCGGTAATGATTTTAGTTCAGGCTTCCAACGCTACGATATAGCGTTTCTAACTCGATCGGCCACCATGAGTTAATATCTTCGCAAGTTCCGCTAGATAGCGACAAGGGTGCTGCACAGTTTACGTAGTGACTATCGTAAAACCCATGGTAGAGCTACAGATATTAAGTGCAAAGGATTCACCATGTTCATTTCGCACGCGATGCCGTCGTGCCAGTCGTTCCAGAAGATGGGTATGCAGCTGATGCAGAGCGCCACCGACCACGTGGCGCTCATCAGGAGCCGCGTCACCAGCTTCGTCATGTACCGGCTGTAATGCAGCGGGTGGACGATCGCTATGTACCTGTAAACGCGAGGGATATGACTGATCATTGTCTGCAGGTTTCAAATTGGACTGTTAGATATAATTATTGTCATTATAATTATTGCAGGTTTCGAGTTCAGACAGGCTTGTCAAAAGAAGTAAAGGAATTCGGTTGTATATTTGGATAATGATAATTATTTTCTGGACACGTCAAGTGGGATGAAGGTTTGTAGAAACTAGATATAAAATTTATGTCCAGAAGTGCACTGAAATGGGCCGATTATATTTATTTATAAAATTATTTCTAAATCTAGTTGTACTGATTGTATGTTTCTGCGAAAATGTTTATATTTCAAGATATCGTGCATCCATAGCGTGACAAAACCATTGTAGTTTTAAAATCTATTTATAGTCAGATTTTTTTGTAATAAAAGTTTAAAATTGAGGGCACTTACCTGTCTACAGCGATCGCTATGATGTTGTAAATGGACGCGAGACAGGCTAGGATTATTAGAATGAATCTCATCAAGCACGACCATTTGATAGTCCCGAAGTCGTCGTTAAGGTAGAAGATGAGATGGTAGGGCAGCGTGAGGCCCACCATCAGGTCAGATATCGCCAGGTTAAGCACGAACTGGTTGGACACGAGCGAGGAGAGCCTCCTGCTCAGTGTGACCGCGAGGATCGTGAGCGTGTTCCCGCTCACGATCAACAGCATCAGGGATCCGTCCACTATACTCCAAGCCCAGTAGTTATACAAGTTCGCACCCTCCCCCTCCTCGGTCGCGTTCCACCCCCCATCGCTCTCATTTCTGTAATCAAAGTCCATAACATCGCTGGCCGCGGTCGCCAGCGCCCCCCACTCCGAATGGTTCGACGTCGTGGTCGAACTTACGCGAGCATTGTCTTAACTGTTCACGTCACTGGTCACTCGCGTTTCGAACGCACCGACAGCAGATGTCTCTCTGTTTATTCGCGATTCGCACATTTTCTCCCTCGCTATCAGTTGCGTCGCGGCGAACACCTGGAACGGAGTTTACTAGTTAAATTTCGTATTTAGGGCATGAGCCGACTGGCGGCACGTGCGCCAGGAGCGTGGGCGCTCCTTGCGAATGCACGGCGGCGTGCGCAAAAAGTGCAGCCCCAGTGTAACGTGGCTTTTTGTATGCAGGGGCGCGTCGCCCTCACAAATTACTTTGCAGGACCCGCTCGACTGCGCTCGCTCAACTTCGCGCGTCAAATCACATTATGAACTATTTCAAGGGATCCTTCGAACACATCGGAAGTTGCCTCCCGCTCTCGTATTTGAATTATGTATGGCGCATGATGAGACGTGCTTTATCTATCTCCACCCCAATCGATGGCCTGTCCCGCTATAACTGAATTATTTCGAGACGTTGAAGGCCGATCTGTTCATAAACTTCCTGCTATTAACAAATTAAAAATGTTTAATGTTCCAAGGTGACGGCGTCCTTGTGGCTCCTCCACATTATTTACGAATTCGGTTGAACTCCTTTAAATAATAATAAATTGTGCGTATGATTATTCGTAATGAAATTTACTTTTAAAAGAATTTAATTCGACTTAAAGGACCTTTATACAACGATCTTATATTTCATTCTTGATATTGCAAATAGCCGGGATTACGAGAATGTAAAAGCTCTGAAAAAGCCAGCGTTATAATTATTCAAAAAATATAAAACCTTAGTTTCCTAAGTCTTTAATAAAATGTATTGACTTGCGTGTTAAGTCGATGGAGCATTTAGCGCGAATGAAACTGAAAGTATTAATTATATATCCGACTCACCTGGACCAACTTGGTGACGCGGACATCTGAATTTCAAATGGGTGCGGATCAAAGACTTTGCGACTCTACGTTATTGTTAATGTTTAATACCATGACTTTCATCGTCACTCTCTTTCAAGTAAACGTTGTTAATGTGTGTATTAACGCAGAGTGGCAAGCTTTTTATGTCAGATATTCATTAACATACGTATTAATGAACAATAAAAAAATTTGCGGGTCCATTTATTTTGATTTCGTTGATGTGGAATTGCTCCTGGCGTCCATTTGACGGCAGTTTATGTTCGGACAAATAACGAAGTACTAAAGACGAAGTAGTGTTCGCAAGATTTCGCAAGATACGGAACTGCGTTACATTGAAATGTTTGCACGAGATTTTTTCAGCTGCGTTTTGTGGTTCAAAGGCCTATTTACGACAAAATCATATATAAATGTAATGATCCTATTAGGCTCGAAACTGAATAATTTTGGCTCAAAAGCATTTTCGTATATTCCAAACTTTTGATGAATGAAATGTCAAATGGGGATTTACAATTTGGCTGCATTGCCTTTGTGTTGCTATCAACGGCAGATCGGAAATTGCAATTTGTACACGATGATTTCCATCTCATAGTTGATTGGGTCGATAGATATATTCTCGTGTAATTTTGGCGTGCGTTCGTCGGACAGCAAATTGTAATCCCAATTACGATTCACCGGTGTTAAAATAGTTATGGACATCCGTTGTTGGAATACTTGAATGCTTACGGTCTCAAGTGATTTGAACGTCTTTGTAAATTTACAGAAATTGTTTCTGTTTAATTAAAACTAACTTTGGTTTATAAATCACGAGCAATTTTCCCCGCAGAGTACAATTAGTGCGCTGCGAGTTTGTTCAGGCAGAGTTAAGACGTTGCTAGGTCAAGAAGTTAAGCTATCCTCGCGAATTCGGTAACAAAGAAATTCGAGTTATATTCTAGATGAAATTGCCGAGTGAAAATGCAATTGTCTTACATAATTATATTTGGTACTTAGCAGTACTTTCGTCATTAGCCCTAAGAGATAAAACAGTTAAAACTACAGAAAATGCAACATATTTTACTCCACCGCAAACTGAAATCTAAACTAGTTTCTTCAGAGTTTAAAATAAAATAAAAAGGTACAAAGCAAAACTAATATTGATGTTGCACATTTGATATAAATTCTCGGCAAGTCTTGCAATATTGAGGACTGGGCTATTATTCAGATCACAGTGGCCGGCAGGGCTACTCGGAATGCCCTTTACAAGTGACGGGGACATTAATATTCAGTGGTGGCGCTAAACCGCGTACCTTATGCTATCTGACGGATGCTCTAATGCGAGGGATACGAGACCGCGCTACTACCTATGACATGTTTTTATCGAATTACGGAGTAGGTATGATAAGTTTGTGTTTGCTACGAGGTTGTATCATCCTACTAATATTATAAATGCGAAAGTTTGTGAGTGTGGATGTATGTATGTATGTATGTATGTATGTATGTATGTATGTATGTATGTATGTATGTATGTATGTATGTATGTTTGTTACTCCTTCACGCAAAAACTACTGAACGGATTTGAATGAAATTTGGAACACAGATAGATTATAACCGGGATTAACATATAGGATACTTTTTAACCCAATAATCCAATACTACGCGGATGAAGTCGCGGGGCACAGCTAGTTTATGTAATAAACCAATCAATAGCAAACGTTTAAATAAAGATAATCAGGTTTGGGAGCTTTTGTTCATTAATAAAATTATAATGTTTACCTATATTCAAAATTATAATAACGTTCCTTTGTCGCCCACATTAAACAAGTAAACAATGTTATTATGTATGCTCTGAAGCGAATCTAAATAGATTGAGGTATTATAAACAAACAATTTGTTCGCGGAAACGGTGTATTTGTTTTAGGAAATTGAACAGATATATCCTGTACTCTGGACACGTGTTGTCATAATGACAGCTAAGTAGGTGCCAGCTAGGTAGGCCTATGTGTGAGGACTTAGTCGCAGAATTCGGGATAGGAACCGGTACCAGTATTACTTGAATATCAGCAATGGACTAAACGCAATTATATAAGAATGGCAATAAAAGATCATAGACTAAACTTAAAAAATAGTGCATATTATAGTACCAATACAAGGTGACACATAATGGGTATACTTTTTTTTTCAAAATTTAACTTTGTAATTCTAAAACCATCAGCTTTGGAGGGAACTTGAAAAACTAAAGGTGTTATAGGAATACAGCTGTTGACCGATTTCACAAGTCTACAAAACCTTTAGTACTTCAACTGTCCCACAAAGCCGATAGTTTGAGATTTACAAAGTTAAGTTGCAAAAAAAATAGTATACCCATTATGTATCACCTAGTATATATAGTTCGGCCTTACGTACCTATTGCTTCAATTGAATAAATTGCTCCTATTATTTTTGATATTGAAGTAATGATAACGGGGAAATAGCTCAATTACTGACCGCCTACTGTTACTGTGTATCGATTTCGAAATAAATACTTTTGTATACCTATCAACGTACGTCCTTTACCCAATGTGGCGTGTCGGATTGTAGCGTGCGACCTCTGCTCGGCGAACAAGCAATCGTAGTTACTATTTTAATTGTGTAATATGTTCATTAGTTACTAAATTTAATAAAAATCTACAAGAATGGCGGGCATTTGAATTATATGGTCGAAGGTCGTTCGTTACTTATAGGATTTTAAAAAGTATCAAATTAGCAATCTATTTCGGTTAAATGTTTGTCGGGGTGCTATATTTAACTTCACAACATCGATTGCCTCATTTTAATATTGTAACTTTGTAGTGTTGAGGTTGCAACATAGCGTTATTTGATGTAGTGTAGGGTTTCTTTATCCGATGGATAATTAGATATCACTGATGTTTCTTGGAATCTTGCACCAGTACATCTGTATCAAACCTAAAATTGTTCCAGCCGTATATCAACTCGACACAATATGAAGTTTAGTATTATGTTATCAACAACACTCAACGTTTTAACTGTGCAATGGCTTACAGAACTAACGATACGAAGCCCCGAAAGTCGTGTTCAAGTTTTACGTGTAGAATACAATTGGAACGATTGTCCTTGGTACAGAATGAAGGTTATAAATCTACGTTAGCAACGGGTACGAATTCAAAGAATAAAAGCGATTGCAAGGAAAGCTCTGGGAATATTTGCAATAGCATTGGAATCAATAGGGAATAACGGAAATAATATCTTTAATATAGCTAGTACACAGTTTAATCTGAATTGTTAATTAACAATGTGTTTATGTAGTAGTGAAGAAGCAAATATTAAACCAACAAGTACCACTTGTGAAAACGCATTATCTTAAGTTTGTTCATAGTGCGTAACAGAAGTAATTAAAATTTCTGGAAATTAATACAAAAGTACTGTTGTGTGAAAACAGCTTGAACAGAACTCCTAAAATAAAATAACTTACAATAATACTCAGCAGCGAAGATTTTGCTTCATTCGAGAAGATGGAAACTTTGTTAAAACGGCACATAACCCTTGCGAATGACGAGGAGATTTTCTTCGAAAGCATTAACTTCATTGGTGTGTTACCATTTCGATTATAAAATTAATTTAATTATATAAGTGGAACATAAACCGTAAATACCCTTGGTTCTAAATTTCGACCTATAGCAATAATGACAGTGCAGTTGCTGCATATCTACGGACACTCGTGATGAAACTATCAGCGCGAGCGAGAGGAAATCGTCAAGTTTGCAAACGGCCTATGCTCTAAGAACTAAAATAATACTGACTACGAAAGTTGACGGAATTACATTGCTTGAAGATTGATTAAGGCCGAAATTTGTAAGACCCTGATGCAGCAGGTCTACCTAAAGACTTGTTCAAAACGGAAGAGGTGTTCAAGTTGCGGAATTGTCGACTTTATTAACGGTAATTGCAGAGTATTATTTAAGCAACCATGTTCTCGGTCTCTGAGTAAATATATTGGAATTCGCGTGTCGATGACATCATTAAGTCCTTAAAGCATTGCCTCTGAAGGTTCACTTCATACCGACATAACCGTTAAAATATTATGAGAGTGCAATACAAAAATATACCCAAAATTGATTGCAAATAATGTGAATTCATTTCACATAGTGAATTGACACAGATAGGTACTGAATACCGTAGGTATTTAAAACCTCTGAAAAATCGAGAGATTCCCGCGAACGATAAATCGGCGATCATGTACTTCCCATATTCTGAGGGGACTATTCCACAGGAAAAATGCGTCCTCATCAGTCACGTCACTGCGGGGGCAAGTTCATCGTCCTGGCTCAACCCGCGCTCTTTCAACTTTTTTTATCTACACTATATATTGTTTTGTATTTTTAATAAATTAAAATGGGTTATCTAAATTGGATAGCGAAAAGTGAACTTTCATTATGCATCGATTTGTTGGTTTATGTTACGTTTGAAGTCTCAAAGGTAAAATGCATTTTTCAATAGCTTATGCTAGTTTTTTTATTATTATTATTAACATTTTGTTTCTTCAGCAATATTGAAAAGATAAATTTTACTTAAACATTTTTGGTACGTATTTTTTTCTATTGTGGAGTGCCTCCTATTAATATTAAATTACTGAACCAGTTTGAAAATACTTTCAGGAATTTTATCGTCATTAAATGAAAAAGCCAATTTCAATTATTCATGCTCAATGTAACGCAGCGGGATTCAATTAACAAGTTTGTAAGTTACCGAACGCGAGACCCTATCTACTATCTATCCTTAATGTGTTCGGGAGTAATTCCACCGAACGTCAAATAAATAACTTTTATCGGTATACAATTAGTCTTAAGTGTTCGACTTGGCTAGGGCGTGACTTGCTACTAAGAAGCCTCTGATATTGCCAGAAAATGGTATCATAAGGTAGAGGTAAGAGATGTGTGATTTTGTACTGGACTAGAATTTAACACTGAAATCGGTCATTGGATAATATTTCACATGAGTCGAAACGAATATGAATATGGTTTGCATTTTGGAAAGATTACTCTTTCATTTATATTTTTTGTAATTTTCATGTATAAATCCCAGACACCTAGTTCTAAACCACAAAGCCTGGGGTTCAAGCTGTCAATGAGTATGTTCACAAAGAAGCAATGAGCTTTTTATTAAGAAACTTGGAGTATTGGCAATTGCCGACACGATGCTTAGTTCTCAATAAGCACGAGCTCGTTTTGGCATTATATAGAAAGTGAACAATAAAAATATTTCGTTTAAACCTTTAGATAGACTATAAACACTTTGGGATGAGTTTGGAAAGTTTAATCATGACTGGGCTTATAGTTTGTGGAATCCATCGAAACGTTTTGATAGTAAAATCCCGAATGTGTGCAAAACCAATTAGTTTTGTTGTGCATTGTATGGTTGTCTCTTTCATCCGCAATTTCTCAAAAGCGGGAAATTGACACGGTAGTTTCCTAGATTGAAAATCTTGCAACCATAAAACGGGCTTAGAGCTCATAAATCAATTTGTAGAGTTAGTGATCTCAGCCATTGGGTTGTGTTTAAATGGACCTCGATCCTAATTGTCCCGGCGTAACCCCGGTTTTAGTGTCCATTGCGGCAGGCGTGATCTCACACGTTATGTGGGAAGCTCTACCGGCGGCGCTTTTAATATCATTCGTTCAATTGATTACATGTGACCGCTAATTCTTGTTGATTTGTGGGATCAGAGCGCGTTCCGATCATGATTGTTTTGATGGCTACTTTGTTTGATATGAAAGAGCCGGTTCGGCTGTGTTTGTTTGCAGAACCATTTTTTGATTTGTAAAATTAGAGTGGCATCTTACATCATTTCCTTATTTATGGGTAATATGAGTTAGGAAATAATTGCAACCTAGCTTCTTGAGAGCCAAACCTTCTCAAATGTAGATCAGCCGGTTTCTCAGTAAAGGATCTAACGAAATTCTTCTGGTGTCAATATTATTACAACTCACTTACTTTTTCCTAGATCCTACAAAAGCAATTTAATACTGATATATTGGAGGAGTCCTCGCCCCACGGGAGCAGATACGAAATTAAGTTAACGCTTCACGTTGTGAACATTGGGATTCCTTATTTATATACGTCAAGCTAAGACATTACTGCGCTCGTGCCGGAACAAATTGACACGATATATAAAACGGTCTCTAGTTATTTTTTCATAGAAATATAGTAAATCATTGAAAGGCATTCGTGAATAACTTAGTGTATTTAGAAAAGCCAGGCGTCACCCGATAGATGAAAGGCACCGATAACTATGAATATATGTTTATGTCCCATATAATAATGGATTAACATTGCTTTGATATACAAACATAATTGCTGAATGGAACGCGTAATATAAATGTAACAAAAGTCTTATCGAGATAATTTTCTTGGAAAATATAATGGCGCCGCGTCTACTTTCTCGTCATTACTAATATCTAAAAAGGTTTATGTTCTTGACAATAAAAGCTCGCCCTGTCCACTTGCCATTGTACTTTCAGATTCCCCACTCCCTACGTCTTTACTAAAGTGATAAAACGTTACATTGTGTGTTTAAGGGTGCGGTCAATGTGTACACTGCCCTGCCAGCGAATAACCTCTGTCAGATGGACAGTTGACCAACGAAAGCTTTTCTATTCTACTAATTCTTTTTATAGTCACGTCTCCTATCTGTTAGAGATTTCGGTATTAAAATTTTTGCCTGACAGTTGGATCCGTGATGGCGTGAAAGAATTTCACTCTGTTGCCAAAAAGCGGAGCTTGTGTGAGTAACTACGAAACAAGGTTCAGTACAGTCCCTTTATTATGTCCCTTTTTATTTGATCCTGCCACATATGCGTCACATGCCGTTGATGGATTTTAAAGGTTGGGGAGGGACACTTTCTTATCGACCTTTTACTAAGAAATTTTCCTTGAAACGTCCACTTTTTGTGAGTCTATTCGTTTAGTGTTAATACTTTATCTATATCGGAATCCATCTTAATATCAAAACAAGCCGAGATGAGATTCCAACGTGTTGTTTTATTATTTAGGAGCTCAGTTGTTTCTTGGGTGAAGTTCGCTTTGTTGAGGGTTACTCGCATTGAGTTTTAACTGAATATTGTGTGTGGCGTTAAATGTTTTACCAACAAAACGTGTTGTTCTAAGTTTCTGTTGAATTTTTAATAAGCTTTTTAATTTCTTCTACCAATTATGTCCTTAATAATATAAAGCGCACGTGTTCCCAAGATTGTGTACAAAAGTAGTTTATATTTCATTCAGTGTGCACGATTTCATATAGGTATTGCATCAAGCAAATACATGTTCAAGACGATTTCTCAACTTTTTATTTTATGTTCCGACACGTGTTAAATCTTGAGAGCAGCTTTGATATGTTTTAGATTGAACGCGTTTCAGCTATCCAAGAAGATTAACACTTTGATACTGAATGTGTTTTCTAGTAGGTATATCTTTTAACTATTAGAAGTCTCAAAAACAGACAAAATATAGCAGTAATAAGAGAGTTATTTTTTAATCTAAATTGCTTTTTCTTTAGGCTTATGATTGTCAAACTCATTGACATTGAATCACAAGATCATTAATGTCATGCCTCACTATACTATTACCACTATGTTGACTCCCTCTATCGCATATTCCATCGACACAGCTTTTATTGTCGAGCTATCTTTACCGTGCACTATATGTGTACCATTAGTGTGTATAACGTGTGTATAACGATATCATTGACTGGCATCGTCCAAATTGTCCGAATCGTCCGCCTGCGTTTAATTGTCTCCACATAAACATTTATTTTATCACTGTACGCGCCAATTTCAGCTTTAGCTGTGTTTTATTAAGGTGTACCATAAAAGAGTAGTACATCTGTATAGTAACATGTTGTATGCTTTTGTGCGCCACATAATATTGGTTTCTAATGTAGTTTCTTAATATTTAATGTGTGTTATTTGAACTAAATATATTTTCAATGTCTCAAGTGTGCCTCATATCCTGACTACAAATTGTGGGATTCAAATGCGAGATAAACTTAGTAACTCCTTAACTCAGGGGAACCTACATTTTGCCTTATAGTCTATGAAAACAGGTGTCTAGTATTAACTGTGAATAGATAGTTCCAAATCAGCTTGAAAACTATAGAATGACATTCGAAATATTTTGGATACACGCAAATGTATTTTTTTTACCAGTTTGCCCTGCCTTTTTTATGGATTTGCCTACTAAGGCCTTGACGCTACCGACTCGACTGAGCTTAATCTTCATCCTGAACTTTTCCTAGGTTATTTGTTACAGTTGTTGCTGATGTTGTATTATGATAGAAACAATGTCATTCTTTTCGAGCCAGCGTTTTTTTGTTGTGTTTTGTGCAAGTGTAATTAGCCTCTTATTTAATCATCATTTAGCTTATAATGTATTGAGATTTGTAATCTTTGTTAATTTCGCAAAGTTTATACTTATATTAATTAGAATATGGGTTTTTCTATTTGCTTTCTATATATACGTAGTTTCAACATAGGTACAAGAATATAATACTTTTATTAGTCTCGCGAATACTGCAATCACGAGGAATTTGTTTTCTATGTCGCCTTACTAACTAGAAAACTTTTCCAACCATGAAATACCTCTTTTGTATATATTTTGTATGGTGTTTACACGATAATATAATAACAAGTACAAGGGCTTCAAACGATCGTTATCATTGCGATACTATCGATATTAATCTGCGATCAACTTTATTGTCTATTCAATAGTATTTCCTTGGCTATTTTTATCATAATTTATGGGAGATAAGATATGCTTTCATCCAAATGAGTTGTCGTCGTAATTTATTACTTGTTTGTGTAGGTAGATATGTTAACAGTCTCTGTGGGTGGGTTATAAAATATTGCCACTGGTCGCCTTTTATGACAAGAAACTACAACTATATACTGTCGTAGTAACGACTGTATATATATAATATTGGGTTATCAGGGTTTGGGTTTGAAGACGTCGAAGCCGGTTAAACCATATCCATAGACCCAT
Source organism: Notodonta dromedarius (assembly GCA_905147325.1). NCBI lineage: Eukaryota > Metazoa > Arthropoda > Insecta > Lepidoptera > Notodontidae > Notodonta > Notodonta dromedarius. Next base: position 11,398,748 of record LR990172.1, read on the forward strand.
TTGATTTTATCTTCATGATAACTTATTTTAGACCAGGTGACTGACACGGCGAGTAATGTAATTTGTTCAAAATCTTACTTCAAAAAAATCGGACAAAAGATGTTAAATATAATAATGTATTTGGGTTCCATCCACTCTCCTAAATTTCATTAAAGCAATATTGAACTTAAAGAAATATTTTGATTCCAACGGAACCACCTCTAATCAATATTTTTTGTAGATGTTAGATAACTTTATAGACTTTTAATTTAATCTGTTATTGAAAAAGTGAACAATCTATTTAAAATCACCGTCCACCTTAGGCGTTCAATCCAGAACCGCGTGTTGACTGTTGAACTATTGGTAATAGTTTTATAGCCCCATTCTTCACATATATTAGCTATTTCCGTTACGATGTATGTCGACACGTTTCTTTTGGCTCTAATTTTATTGAACTGGGAATAATATTATGGGGAGATAGAGCTCGAGCTAGAGCAGATTGTGAATCTAATTCTTGGGCAGATTGTAAGTCTAATTTCAGCTTCGCTACTTTCAGAAGGTATAAGTTTTCTCATAGTGAGAGAGGATCCTCATCAATCTTAAAGCAACTGTGTTGAAAATATACCTTCCACGTCTCTAATAACACGAATGATCACTAATTTATTGCAAAACTTATTGCCAGTAAAATTTTGTGATGTTCCATTCGATAATTCATTTCTACGCTTTTTTATGATTTACGCAGTAGGCAAAACAAATGTTTTTCTAGAAAGGTGTGTTCTGAAAATAAACGGCTAAAGTATGCGGCGGCCGTCGATTGGAACTGATCGATGTTCATCGCTCCTCAATATTCCTTTGGTCTACATTGTGGTATTCAACCGTAATTCTTCATACTTATTCTGGTAGTTTGTATAAAAGTAAGGTCAGTGTGGTGCGGCTAAGTCCCTAGGGCTCAAGTGTGAGCCGGAATTATGAGAGTTCATTTTGCAGAAAGGTTGCCCCCGGGCAATATTGATACGGGCCATCGGCCGTAATAGAATAGATAATTCGAAGCTTCTTATCGACCGTTGCGCCCCGGTTGACGTTTGCTGCTTTTGCGTCATACCTTTCCTTTTCTTTAATTTTGTAAGTAGTTGCTATGTTATTGGATTTTGGAAACGTGTGTTTTCGACTTAAGGTTAGCAAAAGAGGCCAAAGGGCTTCTGATTGCTCCCACAATTTATTTCAGTAGTCTAGATCATTAAACAGGATTACTAACTTCATCAATTTCATATTCATTTATTTCGGTATCGGCTACTTTATTGCTCTGTTAACATAATAACGAAACATTAATTCAAGTACCCTTTCTAATCCCCACGAAAATGTTTACGAGTGCCATTTATAAATCACGTAACGTAAGCGATAATTTTATGCAACATTTACAGAGCAGCCCGTAAACTAAATGGCAACTGATAATAAGTCCAAAATCCCCAGATTTACCAGTTAATGGCACCATCAAATCCGGACCCTTCTGAAGGGCTCCCTTCGGATTTATATCAACATTTTGAGTATGAATTATCACGCTCGCTATAGTAGATGTTAATTCAATTACTTATCTGAAATGTATGCTAGCTATGAGCAGATTTCAAGATTAATTCCATGTAAAGTGTATTTGGTTCTTCTTGTCCTCAAATACACTCCAATTTCTGTAGATCGGACAACTTTTTGGCAGACATCGAGATATTAATAGATAGTTAGAATTCGTTACAATGTTCATTGATAATTCTAAAGGGATATCGCGTCAAGGGCGCCATGCGATTGCATTGCCCCGTTAACTCGCGTGCATTGAATGTCTCGTTGCAGCCACGAAATGCTATAGGAAACCGCAAGCTTTATTTTTATGATAATAACGTCAAATATCAAGGTTGCACCGACCTATCTCCCGAAATAAGAATTCTGATTCATAGCGTCACTCCACAGTAAAAACAAAAGCCTTTCAAATTAACAATCAAAATTCCCAATGAGAACAAAATGTATCCGACACCCGAGACAATAATTTATAACTCCGGAACCGAACTCGCTACTGAGCAGATATAGACGAGAAAAACGGATAGCCACTTTTAGATAACAATTTCAATATTCCCAAAAATTGAATCCGAAAAAGATAAAATTCCGTCGAAATCGGGCTGTTATATAAGTGGGGGCGGGGAGTCCGAGGGTTTACGTAACCCCGTCTGGAGTTCCAACGACAACGTATAATATAGAACTTTGATTCATATCTTTTGGTGACAATGTGTAACACATTTCGGGTTCGATACGATCTTACATTTACATATTCGATACGATCCCTATAACACGCGCTATTAAACTCGTATGAAACTAAAATTACCAGCGAAACCGAACTATCACTTTCTTTTTAACAGTTCTGTCTAGATTGAATTATTTTTTCATTGATCGCGCAAATATGCAAATGAAATCGCGCGCTAATGGAACCGATCGTTCGATAAATACTTAAATCAGACACCGGCCGGTGGTCGTGAGGACTGGGCCACCGTCAATATTTACCTCGACGACGTCGTTGCCATGGGCGAGCGCTTGGCAAAACAGACAAGAGCACTAGTCAGCTGTCGCCTACATCATACAACACAGATCCCACTCTGTTTATACACTGTAACTATTACGAAGGGCAATCGCGGAGGGTGGTCGGATGGATCGTTGGGGACGTACGTTCGCGGCGGCGGTCTACACGCAACTAACGGCCGCGATGGAGACGTCGGTTCCCAAACAAAATTCGAGGTCTCTGTAGACATTAGTGGACTAACACCAGTGGCAAAGGTCATGGTTTTTTTGTGGCTCCGTGTATGCGACAAATTTGGTGTTTGTTGCGGATTGCTTTGATGATATACGAAGTTTTTGCGGCTTAGTGCCGCGTAATGTCGTATGGGCAAATATACAAGTGCATTGACGATTATTTTTATTTTCTAAAACAGTGAGAGTTATTAAAATGATCGCTAGAATATTGTATAGGTTTAAGTATAATTATTTCGTGTTGATGTAGACCTTCAATTAATTATTACTAATTTAATTCGTAATTGAATTCAATTATGCCATTGTAATGAAGCTTTTGTTGTCCTCGCGGATAGATTTTCTCAAAACATTTCATTTGTAATTATAACTTCAGGATGCTCAAAACTGGTTGGTTTCACAGATTAAATCAGACCGTAAAGTTACGCCGTATAATTACTCTCTAATTTCACCAATATACTTTGAGGGTTTGTCGAGTCAGTTTGCCAACAATGGTTGCTCTAATTTAGCGTGCGTTGTCCATTGCCCGCTGCACTTTTGTTATCTAGTCCAATTTAATCCTTTACACTCGCGTTGGTCATAAATTGTGAGAAAGTGTCGCGATATAGCGCCCAGATTTGGCTTAACCCCCATTAAGCTATTTTACGCAAGCGAATGCGGAGTTATTTGAAGCAGAAAATGTTAGTTCTTGTAACTACCACTATATTGCGTTCCACAATGGGTGAGAATGAATGCTGGTGATCTATCTAACAAAAACATTATCATCATTTTATTGTCGTCCTAGTTATTTCTTTGTCTTATATTCTTATGCCTTTCTATGTCTCATATTAATATCATGCCTTTTCCTTGTTAAAACTTGTTCAGAACACTAGTCCTCACAGCTTTCCATTTCATCTCCAGTATTTAAGGTCAAGTCCAATGCAAATTGATGTAAATATCACAATTTGTTGTTCCCTATCTGTTTTGTCAACTTGTATCGCGTCTCTGCTAAGCATTGAAAGCCTCAAGTTATTTTCGGACACGAAATTAAGTGCGTCTGGTTTTCGATCGTTAAAATTTAATGAGGTTTTATCGATAAGCCCGTCGATAGCTATCGCTATGTTTTTATCTCCTCCGTAATTGAACACCAAAACAATTTGACTTTTTTCGTCCTAATAGTTGCGGAAGTTATCAATTTTTTTTTCATTATCTATGACGCTATAACTTGAACCAATATTTATCATATTATTTGTGAAAGTCTGTGTGCCTCTATATTTCTAAGGTCTTATTAATCGGATCGGCATGTATGTCCTGTTTGCGAATAAGATACGTACAATTAAACCTATTGGTTGCTTCACATCTACAGCGCTGCAACAAGCAAGTTCCCGACACCACGAGTTAGTGACAAACTTAGTTACACCGCTTCTCAGTTGCTTGTTTCTCGAGTTCCTCGTACCAGCCTGTCACCTTCGATTCTCCTTACACTACGTTCATTAGCTAAGTTAACTCAGTAGGTTGCTTGCATTAGCTTACAATTCGATTTTGTGCAAGATATTTCTGAATTTTAATTTGTGTGAAAGCATAGTCGTATAATATCCTTCCTTTATCGCAGTATGCGGCTGTCTATTCAAATAATTTCGGACTTGAGTAACGTATTTACCAATAAAATTTAATGCCGAGTCATTGTTTAACTGGTCTCTTGGCTCATAATTATAATTGTCACAATATCACATCAGAGCTTCAAGTTTATGAGTCTGTATATCTTGTTAATGATTATAATAATGAAATGCTTTATCATTGTCCTACCGTCAATGCAGCTTGTGTTCAAACTTATTCCATTGCAGCACAATTCCTTGCTTTCTTATCAATACTTAATCATACTAAGAACCCTCAAGTTTTATTAAGTAATTTTAAATGTATCCGAGCAGAAGGTTGATCCAAGTCTGAATAAAGTATGAGGGCCGCGTAGATTTATTAGCGGAGTGAGGTAACGAGCTCCCGTCATTGTCTGGTGTTCAATATTGCACACGCTCATTATTCACGTCGCCGGCGACAGGGTTCCGTGTTCCGCAAAAATTGCTTCTAACGCAGGGCTGGTTTTAATTATGGAAAGCAAATTGTATGTCATTATAACGTAGACTTAGTAGCTTTAACGGCCGCTTGGCGCAGTGGTTCAAGCATAGGCCGCTCGGCTCATTGCACATGGTGGTAGCTGGTTCGATTCCCGCCGGGGCAAATTTCGAATAGCCTTTTCGTAATTTGCCCAGGTTTGGGTGTCTTTGGTTTGGGATCGCCCCCAGTTCATTGTATTGGTGTGTCTGTCTGGCGACATTTATTTATTTATTATTTAAATTATCGATGTGATGGTGCCGGCTGAACTTCTCCAATATTAGTTCTCTCGTTTACCTAATATTTTCCCCAAGACAATTTTGCCTTTGCATGAAATTCTAGCACCTCTTTCGATTTGTTTCTAAGATTCTGGTAATTATGTTTGTTAGTCATAAAAGTACCGGGAAATGTAGGTTTTTTAAACTGAATTCAGTTCGAAAGCGAGCAATACTGTAATCTTGGAGGGTGTTTGGATCGTGAATTTCAATGAGCTATGTGCTTAATCGTCACGAGTTTAATGTATAATTAATTATGATCCTTAGTGTGTTCAAGTTTCAGACAAAGCAATCTCGTATTGTCTCATAAATGTTTATGTCGAATTTTGATAATTGAAAATCACGATGCGTGCATGCTATTAAAATAACATGTTTGTACACTAGACTGAATATCTGGGAGGCGCCGTTACGATGTCCCGTATTTATGCACAGCATATTAATTTGAGTAATAATAATACGGTGGGATTCCTTGAAATAAACGAGGTTGGCTATGGCAGTCATACTGTCTTGGGAGCAAAAGTACATAAACATTTTATTTTTGTGAATACTTACCTATAAAATATATCTTGCTTATCATCTTCTTATACACAATACAGCCAGCGGGTATACTAAACTACGGAACATTAAGAGATGTGATTCTGATAAAAACCCGCATGAAGCGGTTTTCTTAAAACGGCCGGGAACGGAGCGCTTCGCCAAAATGCCGCGCCGGCATCGATATTCTGACTGCGTAACCGGAATATTGGTTTTACAAAAGATCTGAGTAAACACACGACACCTGTATTATACGTGCAGGCTCCACGGAAGTGGTAATAACCTTTTTTCTCCAAGGTTAAGGTTACAGTAGGGCTGACTACACAAAGGGTGGGCATAAAGCCGCAATCCTGAGCTTTATTAGATCATGAGCAGGAATTTGCAAAAACCGAGCTACACGTTTAATGGTAGAATGATAAAAGGACAAATTGGATTTGTGGTGGCTATTTCGCCACCATTTGGGCACCATGAAAATTATTTAAAAGCGTTTTTCGAATCGAAGTAACTTACTGTGAATCCTCCCTCGCCTGCTTTTTGAGTTGCCATCAATCTTGCACCCTTATATGGACGCTGCTTGCGATGCCAGTTATCTGATCGCTCTACGTTATCAGATATGTTTTTAAATGTACAGATTTAGAAATCATTACTGCTACAACATAGTTTAGTCAATTATTGTGCATACTAAGCTAAATTAAAAACAGTTTCCCGTGTTAATTCTTACTGTTCGTAACTCGTACTTCCATTTGATTAATTACATTTAATCAGTTCTAATTACTTGTAACCCATTTTATAATGTAAACGTTGATAATCAAAAGACACATTTTATATTCATAGCACAAATATTTCAGTCCGCCAAATTTTATGCGGTATCTGTTTGTCCTCTCGGGCAATAAATTTGAAATAAAATGGTGGCACAGCAAAAAGCGTTGGTTGGAAATAAAAAAGAGGAACTAAAACATTGAAAATATGAGCCGCAAAAAACTGCTGAGTCCTAAATAAACACTAGCACAAAGAGAGGGCGAGGCCGTTACGAAAAAAGGGAAATTGTGTCCACTCACAATATCTCACTTTGATATTACAGGTTTCTATTGGCGATAACTAAAAAGTAGTAAAAAACAGATTACTATTTAACGTTTTCCGAGTTTATTATTAAGTCCCACTACTGGTAAAGATGCGGGATGACGTGCTTTGAGAGATGATTTGCCTTTCTTTGCTTAACTATTTAGATCCCTTTGAGCAGAGTCTGTAGACGCAAATGAACCAAATCTAATAGACAGTTATCACTATCCGCCCAGTGAATACAGTTTTCGAAGTGATTGGAGCAAGGCCCTCCAGTTGTCGGCAGAGCGCTGAAGGCCGGCACACCCGCCACTTGCTAGTGACCTTCGGTGGGGAAACATCAATATACTGTTATTACATTTTGATTCAGTTTTTTATTGATACCAGAATGGATCCTTGACTTTTTCAGCTCATTATTTAATTTGTGAGACGTAAAATGAAATAGAACTGCCGTACAACCGTACCATGTTTAATTAAACATAGGGGGTAGATGCAGGTGGTCGTGCGTTTGTAGGTACTGAGAAAATTTTGGGATTCGATTGTTCCAGTAGTAGCATCAGTGTCACATCTACCAATTTATTTAGTCTTATGACACTTATCTATATTTTCCTTTGGGAAATAGAGGGTGATCAATTACAATTAAAATTCAGATCTACAAGTTGTTAGAGGAAGATTTTCTAAATCTATGTTAATCTGTAGATACTTCGAATCATAAATAAAATAATAATTCTCTTCTATATTTTCGTCGTGTTCCATCAACGGACATTTAGGAGTGCTGGCCAGCTCCGTCCATTAATCTGGCTCATTCATTATTCAGCGAATGGTATAGATTATGCCCGAGGTGCTCCGGTGCGAGCGTCCATCTTGGGATATTCAAGAGGCCTCCTTGAAACCATTCAGACGGAATTGGTGTAGAACACGATTTAATTATTTATAAACATGTACAATTTGAAGAGGCTCTGATTTTTGTTGATAGGTTGTTAATTGCTACGTATTTTGTGTAAATTTCATTGATAAAGTTGAGCTGAAACATTACGTCTACGATACATAGCACGATGGGTGAGAATTTAAACAACCCTCCAACTTATTTAAGTCTGAAATTATTTAATTTTCAGGCAACATAGATTTGTGAAAGTAAATAGTCGCTAGAAAATGTTTATTCACTGAACTTTTTGAATCTGCTCAAAAATATTTCCCAAGTTACGTCATTTGCCCAGAAAAATTGCTTACCTTTATAGAAAAAGGTCGCGTGTCGAATTGATGTGACATAAAATGTGCGTCTACTTTTTCAAAAACACTTATATGAACAGGCAGACATAACTAGGTCCAAAGTTTACTGTTACTAACAAGTGTCGCGTTACTGTAGGCGTTTATTTGTCGGGCGGCAGTAAAACTGGGCGGGAATCCCGCCCTAACGTTCTAAATATGTCTACTCTTGACTTCATATGGAGACACGTCAGTGTTAGCCAGGGACTTTAGTAAGTTTCCATCAACGAAATGGATTGAAAACTGCTGATTTAGGGATGATTTCTTTGATATTCAGACAACACAGCTATATTTAGTTTAGTTCTCTGATACTTTTCATACAAGAAGTGTCATAAATAGTAAATAGACCTTTAAACTTGGCACCATATCAGAATTTCTCCAAAAATAAGGTCATCCCAGCCCGTGAGTTGCTACGTTCTATTAATTCCTGTCGACATCCCCCTCGGACGACCATCTGTGGCTCTTGGCGCTCGTCCCTGGCTCCTTGGCCCACGGCCAGTGAGAACCATGCTAATGTCAAGAGTACTCTCTCTTGACAGTTTCGGATGATACGGCGTGACGTTCGTTTTAATTAATGTTTGTGGTGACAGTGTTCGTTGGAAGTTGATGCTTTAAGATTTTTTTATTTTGTTAATTACAATGTATGGTATTTATTTATGGATTCTGTAACTTTGTGCAGAATAATAAGGATAACAATTCATTCTGCACGCAGTCCTTGGAGGCTTTTTGGCAGACGTGCGGTTTGCGTTCTATTTTAAATTCTGTTTCTGCCGTTGTCTTTGTCTCTCTAAGGACGAATATTTAAACTTTATTATCGGAACGTGTATGCTACATAATCCTGTTCTCCGTACGTAGACTTTCACGTAAATTGCTTTTTTATAACACTACGTGAAGGGACACGTAGCTATTACGAAGAAACTTTTGACATAGACTTAGCGTAATAACTAGGGATCTGTGAACAAAGCCCGTTGTGTGAAAATGAAAAACTTACGAAGTGAAAATAAGTAAATAATTTGATTGTTTGTTTCAGGTAAGAGCTACTAAGCCAGTGTGTTTTGGAAATGTAATTTTCATAATATTTGGTATGCTTAAACAGTCAAAATAACAGTTGCAACAAAACGCCAAAAATAGAAAGTCTATAATGAGCGCGATCCGTTGTGAAAAAATAAAGCAACGAATCCTAGTTGCTATAAGTTCTTCATGCTAGTCCCTAAAAACGATCGGCGTAAAAAATGAAAATAAAGTGTTGTTATAGCTTTTAACCGTAGGTTTACATAAAACGAACCTTTAAGACAAAACATATTCTTGTCTCTATTTTATGACAATAAAAATAAAGAACATGTTTTGTGTGAATGTTTCGATCAGTGCAATCGAGGGGTAAAACCGATGTTTACTAGGTTAGAAGGCAGGGATAAGCTCCATTGTTGCCCCGAGCCGCGGCCCGCGAGACATAGACCTTGATCCATGGTGCGTGCCGCCCTTGGCTCGCTGCCAGCCGTTACAGCCAATGTCAATGGCTCCCGCCAAATGCCATGGTGGGGAGCAAAGTTTCCGCCATGTTTGTTTTTTATGTTAGGGGAAATTAGTGAGTTTCTTGTCCGTTGCGAATGTGTTGATTTCTTGTGGTCTAAATAAGTAACTTAGTAACTTTAATTAATAAACATTTTCTTTTTTTTGTAGAAAATACTCCTATTATCATATACACTCAAAGGGGTGGGCACAAAACACACTGTATCCTGACCAACCACTTTCGCTTCTTCCCCGTTCATGCATCTGTTCAGGCAATTCGCCTGTTGAGGGGTCTATGGGTCTATTACGGTTTTGACTTTACTGCAAGATTCGTTTAATCTGGTCCTGGATTTTTTTCAATAGATGCCACTTCCAACTTACGTTCCATAAGGTACTTTGTAGCTTAACTATAGAGATACAACAGTTACCCCAATACGCACGGATCTGGCGCGGCGTATAAAGCAAGATTGATAACCGTAGTCCATGACGAGACGATTAGCCTATTCAAGGGCAACATTCAATTGCTTCAAACCCTTCCTTTTCATGTTATTTTCGCCCGAACCGAGGCAAGGGCAAAGGAATTTTATTGCGCCGCCATATCTTTATTATGGGATCGGAAAACCGCCATAAAAGACGTGATAACAACTGTTTATGTAGCTGCCATGACTTTCTATGGGGCCTATAATAAAAATTGTAATGGCCCGATATTGTTTATTGCAGTTTCTTCCTATCAAAGATTCTGGTAAGCAATATCTGAATTTTTGCGTCTTTATTGTAAAGAAGTCTGGTGTGTGGTCGTAAAACTCCGATGTTGTATCGTTGTCGACGTTTGCTCATACATTGACAAAATGGCAAAATTTAGGGTTAAACTGAGAACTTTTATGTGAACCTAAATTTCATGCGAATTTGTAATTCTTGATTAAATTACCCATTTTATGCGAGCCAACGTGAAAAACAAATTGGATTCGCCTCCCATTTAATTTTCCCATCATAAAACCGGAAGGGGCGGTGTTTTTTTCACAATAATGTCTCGCGGACCGGAAGTGGATGCGCGCCGACGTCGCTCGCCGTTATCGCCGTTGCTGACAGCTCTACACTGTCCCGTAACAGCCGTGCTGTGTTTAGCAAAATACCTAACAAATCTTAGTTAATTACAAACGTTCTCATTATAAACGTTCGTAAATAGGTATATTTATCTTTACGATACAGCTATACAGCCTGGATATAGTGTGAAGTATTAGGTAGAAGTGCGAGGCAGGGAATACCGACGTAACCATCAAACCAACTCTGTGGATTACTAACATGTATATATTATGTAACCTTTTCTGCTTCAACATAGTCATATTATCCAAATTAAATTACTGTAAAGCAACATCAGGCCGGTAGCCAACCGCCAAATCGCTACTCCTCTTTGATCTTCGCGTTTATTGTTATGTAATGAATGGTACGGTAGGTTTAACACAGTTTTATAGAAATTAAAGCGTTTACCTTCCACCTGACAACCGTAAACGAAGGAAGGATTATTTATTTCAAATGTATGTATATGTAGTTATGAACAATTTTAAATTATTGTGATTGGGAAAGGGATATCGTATTGTTTTCAGTGCTGGTTACATAACAGCTACTCTGGCTGAGTGGTGTTATTACAGCATATAATAGGGTATATTTTAGCATATATCATGTGTACAGTTAGACTCAATAATATCTACTCGAGACTGGGACAATAGATAATCCTGGGAGTCATTGCAATGTTTATACTGCTAAGTTCCCACTACGCAATTCTATGAGGTCTATTTAATAATAGTGTAATAATAAAATAATTTAGCCCTTTTGACGTCCCACTCCTGGGCACGGGCCTCCCCTCAACACGAGGGGGATTCAGGCCATAATCCACCACGCTGGCCCAGTGCGGGTTGGCGGATTTCACATGTCTTTCGAAAATTGGTTAGATCTTCTAAGACATGCAGGTTTCCTCACGATGTTTTCCTTCACCGTAAGCAAGTGATAACCATAATATAAATTATGATCCGCACATAAAATTCGAAAAATCCAGAGGTGCGAGCCGGGGTTTGAACCCAAGACCTGGTGCCCGCAAGACGCGTGCTTTAACCAATCGGCTATCACAGCTTTTTTAATAATAGTGTAAAACATATAAAAGGATAACTTTCTAGTTGGATGTCTATACTATATTATGCATATACTATGGTGTTAAATTAGTTTTGAACACAAACCCGTGGGACATTGACGTAGTAAAAGGTGACATTAAGTGTTACTTTTAATTGCCATTGCTTTTTTGAAGCTGATTTCCTACACATATTGTATTTTAAAATCCAATTGGTTCACCTTGTAAACCTTGTAAATATGGGAAAGTTTTGTAATACAGGTATTAAAACATTACTTTTTTCTTGGTAAAGATAATTTTGAGGCTGATTGTACATACATTTTACATACAAAAACAGAACATTTGCATTACTAAAAACTTTGAATCTCGTCATGGATTTGTGTGGGTTGTGATGGCATAGCTTAGTGAAGTGGGTGTACACAAAGAACTTGTAATAATAGGAGGTGTCAACCAAATACCTATGTTTCGTTTCGTCCTATATCTATGGTGTCAACTGTCAACCATGTGCAATACGTTGTTGCTCCAAAGAGGGTAGATATCTGAAGCCCTTTGTTGAAGACGTAGTATGTTGCATGTTGTTACATAACTTGGGGATACATATTACATACATGTAACATTATGAATTAGTACTGCGCTAGGGATGAGTTAAATTCAGCGCTTAGTGCTGACTTAATTATTTTATACGTACTCAAAAACATGTTACTAATAACTCTAAATTGAAATTTTTTAAAACCCCCGATGCGACTACTTTTTAAACTACAGAAGCGCTGATCATTTTCAAACGGCTGAACCGATTTTCATGAAACATAGCTAAGAACACTCTCGATCAGAATACCTTTCTAACAAACAAAAGCAAAATTAATATCGGATCATCCGCTTGGGCGCTACGATGCCACAGACAGACACACAGATACACATGTTAAACTTATACCACCCCTCTTTTTTCGTCGGGGGTTAAAAATACTCATAAATACACTATATACATATATATGAATCCAATGACATACTGGATTCATAGAAATCTAACATAGGAAAAAAAAACAACAATGTTAGCATAGGGTTACATATATTCTACTCAATTTCCAAGCGCAAAGCAACAATCTCGACAAATCCGCCTGCCCCTTGCACATATCCGGTCGCTAAACGGATCGGTTCATAACATTATCGTGTTTATTTTATCCGGGCTCCGGTCCGGGTAGTTTCCACTATGTTTGCCCACAGTTCTCGGGAAATGTGAGAGTACATTAAAACTCTGCGGAAATGTATCAATATCCTTCAGTGAACCTTTGTTCAACATTATTCAGACGAGAGATAGCCTTAACCCAGTAACCTATATTTATTGAAAATATATAGGTAGATACCAAAATGAACTGATATAAAAGTAGCTCTCGTATCGTCGAATGCAGTTAAAATTGATGTCGAAAGCCATTTGGGTCGCTCTGTGACATGACAAGCGGTATTCTCCGAACTCTTCCGGAGTATTAAAAAAAGAAAAAAGCTTTTAAAAGTTTGTGTATTCTGATATAATTTGTGCCAATTCCACTAAACATAACAATAACTCACTAGTTTGTCCTGCCCTTTCATATGCTACTCACACACAACAGCAATGAGAAGCACGTACTCAATAAGCTTCTTTCATTTCCACACCGATTCCACGCGAGCGATCATTTGAGCTTGCACAAAACATCGTCATTCGGTCATTGTTCGCTCGTTTATTTCAGCAGCTAGTTTTTCCAACACGTACGAGTTCGAACTACGATATGTCAGCTAACGACATCAAGACACACCGCGCTTATAGCAACGGCGATCAGAGAATGAGCCAAGGATAGGAAATGTGCGGTTTAGAAGCTCAGCAGCTAAATTATTTTTTCGCGCTTCATCATTTGAACGGAAAGCAAGCCAGGAGTAATACCATAATAGAGCAATAGGAATCTGAATGCGAATCTAAAGTAGCTTTCTAAATAATGTCTTAATTATTCGACGTTTTGCCATTCCAAACGGCATCAGAACGACTTTGAACGGCATCATCGAAGCTCATCAACTAGGATTCTGTTCAGCCCGGCCAAATCACTGGTGCAATCTATCTTTTACACATTAATTACAAAGACAACCACTTTCTGTAGGTACGTGTATCACACCGTACATCGCCAATAGTGTATTCTAAAGCATTGTGTGTGCGGTGACCCAAAACTGGGCTTTTGTTCCGACTCGATGCGGCTTTTATTCACTTTTTTCCTGCCCCCGATAAATGTTTTCATTACGCCCCGTTGTGATTACTCTGTGTATGGAAAGAGTAACAATACACTTCGTACAACTTTATTTATAACTTCCCCAACCCGTTCTGTGACGCCACTTGTTTGTTTCTGTCTGAAAAACAACGAAAAATCTCTGAAAAAAAAGTAAAATCGATAGTTTTATTGGAGTGACGACCTGTATAATATTATTTTATCAATATGATCTAGAACCAATGATCTTTTATGACTAGTTATGTTATGAGCTTTATGAATATTTTGATGATCTTACTGCATACTACCTTCAAACTATTTTCGAATAACTTTCAATCTACAAACAAAGAAATACATACAGCGCCCAAACAAGGTTTTTCGGGGCATCAACCCTGAGTCGTATCTTCTTCACTAGCGCACCTAGCGCCGTATCTGCCCTTTAGCAGCAATATAACCCTAATAAAGATAACGAGCTTCCTTCCAAACATCACCTCTCGATGGGTTTTTAACCCCCGACGAAAAAAGAGGGGTGTTATTCTTGTGTGTCTTGTTCAGTCAGGGTACACACAGACGTTGAAGATGTCACGAATGGCTTTGCCGTGGTAACCTTAAGGGACACGTAAGAGTAAGAAGAATTATAAGAAAATAGGGGTGGGATTTGTAGAGTGAAATGAACATTCTAAATCACCTTTGAAATTTTACTGGCAAGTCTTCAGCGAGCTTTCTTATGTTATTCTTAATTTGCTTTATCATGATTTTATATTGCATGGTTGAGGTCTAGAGACTTAAATTTGAATATAATAAACTTTTTTTTCTTGTTATGTCTGTGACTCCAATTCTAATGAGTTGTTTTGTCTTTTGTAAAATTACACTAATTGTCGTGACGGCTATGCTTCATAATGTATGTTGTCATATTGTTGTGTTGTTACTGTATCGACAACCAATCACAAACAATCATTGAGATGTAAAGGCATCCATCACGAAGAAGTGGGAAAATTTTAATGTAATACACAATGGGTTATAAATACCTTGATCTCTCCAATATCTGAACTTCTCTCGAAAACCTCTCCTTTAATTATCCTCCATCTAGTCAAAATAAATCTGCTTCGTTTAATATACTTGTGTCCTGTAGGAATAATTATAAACTCCATGATGCCGCTAAACTTATATCTGTTTATTGATGCGACGCACTTGTTTTCCATTATTAAATAAGTTTAATATTTCAAACTACAATAAACAAAGATGACTTACATTTTTCAATATCAGTTGTTTATGCCAGTGTTGCCATCTCCTACCAAGAAATTCGCGACTTTCGCGACACTCCCGCCAGGGAGAGTTAAAGTAGAATTATTGCCAAATTGTGTGTCCACTCCCTGATCGTATTCAGGACTTGCTGCTCGACGTGGTTGTAAGTGTTCAGATGGCAATTTGTTTGCTTCTTCATCATTGATAATGTCAGTTAGTATTTCTGTCGTATTCATGCTATCATTTACTTTGACATCCGGTCTATTATTTATCATGTCTGTGTTATTAATCATTATCTCAATTTCGTTATTTACCGTAGATTTGTTAACATCAGTTGAATTGTTAGTGTCAGCTGCATTGCCTTCACACGTCATGAAAGGAATTTCAATATCTGTGCGTAGCAAGCCTCCTGAGTTTGTACCAAATAGTTCTGACGTTCCATTCGAAGATTCTTCTTGATCTTCATATCGATTCGTAGATTCTAAACCTTGGTTTGGGTAAGTTATTCCATTATTAGTGTCTTCTACTTGAAGTGGATACAAATGTGCGAAAGAGCGAGTGAAAATAACATTTCCTACTTTTACTTTAGCTATTCAACAATGACCGTCGGACCCTTTTATTAATGATACGATCTTACTAACTTTCCAGCCTTCAGGATTTTTGTTTTCCATGACCTGTCCTACCGTGGGTATCTCTTGGGATGTTACTCTCGGTTCCTTGTATGACTGCCAGTACCTTTCACGTAAGCTAGGTAGATAGTATAAGCTAGGTTGATTTATGAACCTTTTGTTTAAACTCCTCAAGAATAACTCTAGCTCGTTTCAAACTCTTTATTAAATTTAATTTGGTTGTAGTACGTTCTATTGCGATTTCTTCTTTGTGTAGTGTCCATAATTATGCATCGACCGGCTGTCAAAAAATCGAGGCTGTCAAGATTTAAGGATGTGTTCCATCTCAGAGTCTACACAAGTAAGGGGTCGCGTATTTAGCATGGCTTCAATTTCCTTTACAATTGTAATCAATTGCGTATATTTCAGCAAGTGTTTTCCAAGTGTCCTTTTCATACAATGTTTGACCATCCCTAGTAACCGTTCGTAAAATCCACCAAACCATGGCGCCAGATGTGGAATAATTTTTCCAACGGATTTTATTTTTTATACAGTATGGCTTTGATAGGATTTCTGACATCAGTTTGAAATTTCAGTCCCATGGTACTGGCATTTCAAACTACGATGTCAGTACTTGATCCCTTTTCTGTTTGAACTGTAATGGGTCCTAAGTAATCTATACCAGCAAACGAGAATAGCATGGTAAAGTTAATCTTTCCAGTGGTAATGCAGGCGTAGGTGGTAAATTTAAGGGTCCTCTTCCATGCTTAAAATCTTCTGCACTTTGGATTTACCTTGAGGAATCCATTAAGACTGTCTTATTATGTTCAGAGTATGATTTACACCTACGTGATAATGTTTCTCATGTTTGGACTTGATAATGTTGTCAGTAAAGTCACAATCCCTTGGAATAAGCACTGGGACCTTTTATCAAATGACTATTGCGCGTTCTTCATCTTACCTTTGCACCGCAGTATGCCATCATCTTTAAATCATTCTAAATTTCGGTTGAGACACGTCGCAATTCCTTTCACTTATTCAGAAAAATATTTGACTTGTATGTCTTGTATTTCGTGCTTTCTCCTGTTTCTGTATTTATTTCCGCAGTTTATTATTGTGTACTTGTTGCTGTATGTTATCTAGCTTATTATATTTGGGAGGTCCGCCCCCGCCAAGAGAGCAATTGTTGTTGAGGACAGTGGGAATGGCCATTCTGAAGTATATTTAATAATAAACTCTGGTCCAACTAGCCATTTCTTTAAATCTTCTTTAGAACTTGCAGGTCTCGTTGCTATATCAGCAAGATTTAGTTCTGATGATACATATCGTATCATTAAGTTTTGGTAATTTGGTAATTTCTTTAGAAAGAGTCTCATCCCACTCCACTTCTGGTTTCCATAATTCCTGAAGTTATAATTTAGGTGTTCATATTGACGGTTTTGCGTATCCGCAAGGATCATAAATTGAGGTTACAAATTTAAGAATACCTCTTTTAGTATTGGCTTGTGTGGCGTTTTTAAATCTAAACCTTATTAATTGCCAATCTAAACCCAGTATTTTGGCAATATAACCTGTACTGGTATCGGGAATTCGATGCATGAAGGCCTTTGAGTTGGAATTCCATTCTTTTGCTTTTGTTATATCTTTCAACCATAGAAATCTCGTCACATCTCGATCTTCTTCTACCAATGCTATTTGTAGAAAGGCCTTTTCTACATCTGCAGATATTCATATGGGATAACATCGAAATTTGAGAACAAACCTACCAGGTCCTCTAACATCATGGGTTACACACACTAGAGACTACAACAACACAATGGAGACATTGATTAAGGCTCTTGTTACCTTTTGTTCTCGCTGATGCATTATAGACTATTCTTAAAAGTTTCCCGGGTACTGCGACTCCATGATGAGGTATAATATAATGCACTGGATGGTTCACAATATCATCAGGTGGTATTTCTTCGATAATTCCCTTAGTGCATTGCTCTTTTAGGGTCTCATTATACAGTGAAAGAGTGGTTAAATCCATGCGTTTCAACATATTCACCACAAGCCGAAATGGAAGCCTTGTTTTTTTCTTCCTAATCCTAAGCACACCCAGAAAGGCGTGTGCAACCTGAGTGATACGGTGAGTAATAGTGTAAAAATAATGATGTGTAATAATAATATGTTGTGTATAAATACGTAGGCAGATGCTTAAGATTGTTAGTGATCATAAAATACTTAGCTTTGTTCGCTGTTTCCCTTTCACATGTTTTGTAATATTTATAACAGCTGATTGATACGACACCCTTGTTTTCCATACTTAGTAATGTAATTTAGCCCTTTTGACGTCCCACTCCTGGGCACGGGCCTCCCCTCACTACGAGGGGGATTCAGGCCGTAATCCTCCACGCTGGCCCAGTGCGGGTTGGCGGATTTCACATGTTTTTCGAAAATTGTTTTCTATACTTAAATAAGTTTAATATGTCAAACTACAATAAACAAAAACCATGTTGTCTATGCCAGTTTTGCCATGTCCTTCTAAGAATTTTGCGATTTTCGCGGCACCATTGTCTCCACGTGCCATCCGCTAATGCATACGCGAAAACCAGTTCCCAAAGAAATGCTCACATGATAAGACGGACCTCTTTCTTCAATAGTAACCATTGAGTTTTTTGCCGGATCATTCAGTGGAAGCGGCATTCCGAACCGGTGGTAGATTCTGACTATTCATAACTGTTTTAATGGCCCGCACGAATAAAAATATTTTGATATTTTTTTGTCAAGTTATGTGGCATTATGCTCTTGGTGATTTGAGAAACAATACATAATACGACCATGGTACATTGAGAACTATAATAAACAACAATATGTACGCCATCGCGGTCTTTCAAGCCGATTTAGCTTTGCGTCTCAAGCGGTATTGTTCGTAGCAACAATACGATCTGTCCGCAGTCAGTTGTTGCTTGCCTTCTAAGCGGAGTCTGCATTTGACGTGACGAGGTCCGACTTACTTGTGTTTGTTAGTTTTTAAACGTTAAAAATAAGTTTTGCTTGGTTTTAATGGCTCCTCCGCTCACTACAATGTCTGAACCATTGTCTTGAACAAAATAAAATTCTAGTATATAAAAAATACATTTCAGTGATACCCAAACCTTTTTCAGACCCTCATTTGGGACAGTTTACTTGTTACCTTACGCTTATTATTGTGTATTTCTACAAAACAGTATAATTACGAGGGATTCGTAGCAATGACTACGGCGTAGCGAGTTCTACGACTGCTACGACTTTGGTTTCTACGAATATTTTTATGTACTTATCGTAGTATTTATCTTCAAAAGAAGACTATAATATTAAAAAATAATGAACCAATCAAAGAATCAGAAACTTTAAACAATTTTGGAAAGATAACTAATAACGGAAATGGTTATTGCTGTTCTATGTGTTCTATATATGAGGGTATTAACGGGATATCTCGGCCTGTATCATATTTCATTCAGCTAATATTAAAGGCTCATGTTGCCGTTTAACCACTAGACAAAGGGCTATAAACACGATAACGTCACGTTACCACGGTGTTTTCACGTGCAAACTTTGATAGGTTGTCGATTGTTGATAAACATTATTCATAGCCTTCATATGAAGTACTCCCGGAAACCAGAGGTAGACGTGTATGCGAAGATAAGCTACCTTCTTTAATTGTCTAACAAGGAAGTTAGGTGTCTAAGGACACCTTTGAGGCTTATAGAACATATTATTTTCTCTCTCCACATAGATTCAAGTCAGCTGCTACCTTTATAATCTACCTCGTACAACAACATACAATTTTCAGAGAACTTTACTGGCAGTGCCCAAGTTCATTCATTAGCTGGAGATAGTGGCCAACTTTGGTGTTTTCAGTCTATCCTGAGGTCTTCGAAATGGCTTGACATTGCCAAGCGAGCAGATTCGTCACTTGATAGCTTAAACGTGGACCTAACTGAACTTGTGCTGATTAGATAAACGGTGTATTATCGGTCGGCTATCGCGTGCGGCCGCAATTACTACAAGAAAAACACTCCACTCGAGATACTTCGGTAGGTAGCCATGTAGTACAACGGTAATCTCACCACCGAACTCATCTGCACCCATTCTAGTCGATTTCAGTCTTCTGGATGATTTAAATATCAAACGGATGTTCATTTGTGGACTAGGTTCTCAAAACACATTAGATCTGATAGGATCCCGTATCCAATTATAGTCCAAAGATATTTAAAAAAAACAAAAATATTGCCCTTTTTGACGTCCCAGTCATGGGCACGGGCCTCCCCTCACTACGAGGGAGATTCAGGCCGTAATCCACCACGCTGGCCCAGTGCGGGTTGGCAGATTTCACATGTATTTCGAAAATTGGTTTGATTTTCTAAGACATGCAGGTTTCCTCACGATGTTTTCCTTCACCGTAAGCAAGTGATAATCATACTGTGGCGACCTCACATTCACGTCGCCGACAGAAACGGACAGGTGGCGCTAAATGCAGCGCCTCAATACAATGTAAGGATTCTCATAGAAAAACTGAATCACGATATTAAGTCTCGCAAGCATCGTGACTATATATACAAGACCCCGAGAATAACCAGCGGGGCATAGCGGCCGCCCCGCCAGGCATTTCACCCGCCTGGCTGGAAGATCTTCCCTTTTCCGCTAAAATACAGAAATTATAATTCGCACATAGATTTAGAAAAAACCCAGAGGTGCAAGTCGGGTCTTGAACCCAGGACCTGGTGCTCGCAAAACGCGTGCTTAACCAACCGGCTTAGAGATTTATAATATATTTTTTTGAATAGTAGCAATTTTAAGTAACTGTCTTCAACTAAATTGAGTAAAGGTTTGTTGTAGACGGAGAAGAGTTTATTGATTTATTTGTCTACTGTGACGTGATCAGGGTACGTACGAGTATGTCGGTATTCCAGCTAGGCTTTATGTGGCCCTACCTCAAATTCCAGCAAAATCAATATGTTCCAGTATCGAGCACGCTCTGAGCACTCCCGCCGGCGGTGCTGCCTGTTCGTTTGGATTTGTTTACTCGTTCTCAGCGGCAGTAGGTACGCTGTGTTGAATAATTCGCGCGCGAATAAAAGTGCCTGGCCCAGACGCTTTGAATATGAAAAATGTGTACGGTGCCAGTGCTGGCGGCTACCTACGGCTAGGTTTATTTAATTGCTGCTTGAAGTGTGGCGTGTTCTTCGTTGTTTTGTAACTGTTATCGCAACATTACTAAGTATTGACGTATTACTTCATCATATCATATTCGTTCGAATTATTTTAATACTTCTAAATTTATTTCTTTTTTGAATAATATCCAAACTATAATGTTCTTTCGTTGCACTACCTCCACCTTAAGTGCACAACAAGTATAGCGAAAAATTAATCTACGTCTTATTTTTTCAGCAAATGCTGTTACGTAGTGACGTGGCTTTTTATTAAATAAAAATAGTTTCTCGCTCCTCGTGCAGTGGGGCCACACGCCCCGGAATTAATTTGAATATAATGAATACAGACAGGCGCGGTGTAATCCGCTAGGAGTACTACGATATGCTGCTGCGTTTACACTGCTCACGATGTTAATTAATTAATAAAATTCGTTACGTTCAACGCGCAAGCTATTACGTTTGAAGTAATTGTAATTAGTATCAAATAGCGTAGAAATTTAACTGTATAAAGTAAATAACTTGTAAATACATTTAGCTACTACATTATTAATTTCTTCCTACTTACAAGTAAGTCTTCTAGCCTAACGAATATTTGGGCACTATTCCTATTATGCAGTATAGCAATGCACATACTATAGTAGTTGACTACAGTCAGAGATCTTCTAGCGGCTCCATTCATTTATTGTTCAATTGTTGAAGATATGGCATCGGGCTGTTCTTCATTTTTAATGCGCTTTGAACGTTAGAATCATTGATGGTCTACTAGTTATATATATTTGATCCCGCTGAATGCTTATCCTGTTCTTATTTCGTCCTCCTGCAAACAGTTTTGTTAAAATTTTGCGGGACTTAGTCATCCTCTTCGAGTAATAACTTTATAAAATGTTTTAAAAATAGACTAAATCAAACTTGCTGACCCAAAAAAGTTTAAAACATTAATTAATCTAATCTATTGAAATTAAATCTCGGAAAAAGTTAATGGCCAATCGCGTCCAATTTTGGGTGAAATGTTGACTAATTTTCCACAATGAGGATCCCTCTCAGGAGCCGGAACAAAGAGGGATTACATTGTTGATTCACCCCTGAAAATATTTCGGGGACGCGCCGCTCCGCGCAACAAATTATATGAAACGGAACTCTTGGACGAGCTGACGAAGTTAGGTAACTTTGTGGGGCCTATTGTAGTATCATTGCGAAGTTTGCTTTAAAGGGAGATACTGGTTGGATGAAGAAAGCTTTAAATCTCAGATTTCTTTGGTGATTTTCATTTAATGGTATCTGTTACAATTATCAGGTAGATTGGAATGTCTAACCTGATGTTTAAAGGCGACGAAAGAATGAGAAAATTTAATTTACGACCATTTTTATTTATTCGGCTTCCATTAAATGACACATCTAGTCCGCCCGATATTAACAAACAATTACCTCTGCTATTGTGGAATTTCCAAGTGAATACCTGCGAAACTAAGTGAATGACATCTCCCGCACAACAGCACTGGGCTATAATTAACCGATCAGGTGGTCGTACCGATAACGCCACGGGAAGGCAAAACAGCACGATAAGCCTGATCAATACTCAGGCGCCCTGAGCCGATAGCCTGCAGACCTGCCGGCTGCCGCCTACCGAACGATTACGCACCAAGCGAAATTACGATTAAATCGCCGATGAATTACCCTTCTTGTCCTTTGACTGCTACTCCATTAATGAAGGTTGGTGGTCAACTCTAAACTTTCAGTTGGCCAGGTTTAAACAACTTCAGCTGTCTTGATGCTTGCGTCCACTCTCTGATGTTTCTTAATTTAAAAAGAACATTTCGAAATTCAGTTGCATTTTTTTGTAAGTTAGCATCACCTCGGAGGAGTGATTATTGTTATCCTTGATGTCTAAAGAAAGAATCGCTGGCTCTTAGCTGTCTCTCAGCTGTAACATGCTGGGATTTCTGGTAGTAAGATTGTGCTCCTTGTCCACCACGGACGCCAATCATTATTCTTAGGCCAAAAAATAAGAAGGTTGAATTATAATCCACATTTCGAATGGTAACATGCCGCTGTTTGCGCAGGTATTTATACGTATAATTTAATTATACACAGTAATATTACAGTGTTCTATGACATTCAGTCTCATAGGTATATCCAGGTCGTTATGGGGCATACGAACATACGCGTTACATAAGCACCGCCCTCGGCTGCGCGTAATCTCCAAAGCCTGGGTTGCGGCTGTAATAAAGCACGTTAGATTGTTATTGCCTTACGTACGCTTTTACGGTGAGATGCAGCGCGTTCACCTTGTTTTTCACGAGCTTGTTTTAGTTACTGACTTGATTTAAATTTGGGATTTCGTCTAGTTTTATAAGATAATCTTATCCTATTTTTTTATTAATGTATTATTTTTGGTCGTATCATTCTCGTCCTCTACGTGTTATTAGAATCATTTTCTATGCTTTTGTGCTGTTTTGTAGGTGTAACTTCTTTATACCCTGGTGCATATTCCTCTCTTTTGTAAGTGCATAATAATAAATAAATAAAATTTATGGATTAATCACTATTTAACAGATGAGTCCGGTCGGTCGCAATGCACGTGCGACTGACACGTGCCGACCTGGGGGTGACAGCTTGAGACCTAGATAGATCGTTCTCATTTCTGTATGTAATATGAGGCTGTCGTGCCAGTGACAACCAATTATTTCACGATTGATATAAAATACGCCTATAGTTCGATAACGAATTATTTGAAAAATATTTTCTATTCCAATATGCCATACGACAAATTTTGTGGAACCGGGTGAAACAGTCAGCTACTTAGGCGTTTATCTTTCAAATTATGGCTGTAAAATAAATGAGTAATTTTACCAGTACAGTATTTAAATCCAGTATTACTTATCTCTTTCTAAATATCCGCCTTTAACCCTGTAATAATGGACGGTCTATTATCAAATTGCGTCAGACAGGCTTAAATTGTCGTCTTAATTTTCCGGGCACCACTTCCCTCTAATTCGGTTTTTTTTTTATCGTTTTCGTTCCTTATCTTTCCAAAAGTTAAACTAAATGTAGTATGTCCCTATCTGCCCCCCTCGATAAGTCCCCAAATATGCTAATGCTATTGAGGAGAAGTCTTGAAGGGCTATTTAATGCGCCATTAGCACGTACGTTGAACTTTTAATATAAAAAGGCAAATTAATCGTCGACAAGAAATGTTGGCGTGATTTAATTTGAGATAAGCGCCATCTATTTTGCGATGATGCTAACATCATTAAAGGCTAATAGTACTTATAGGTTGGTCAGAAGGGAGCGGTATGTTAGGCAACAAATATGAAAAGCATAAATAAACTATTTTAGTCAAGATAATTTTCCGTGATAGGGTAATACATGTTTTGATAACCTTTAAAGTCAAAGCTTAGCGTATCTCATCACGTGTCAATCAGATCGTAAATCATCCCTATACCTGCCATTCAAAAGAATTGAGCTTTGATTAAACCCTAACGACCGGCGCCATTAACAACAGATTTCAATCATTAACCATTCACTTTTGCGGGTGAAATATCTATCCTAATTATTTTGATTTTAATATTATTATAAATAACAAAATAAGGCGCATTTGAACCCGAGTCATCTCGCAGATGCTATTTATTTTAAAATATATAAACGTATGTTAATAATTATATGCTTTATATGGACAAATCCATTTTCTGTATTTTTTTTATCTATTCTAAGATGTTCTTGGTATTCATTTTATCTCCGTGTGATCGCCTTCAGTATCTTTTACCAGCATACATTACGAACTTCTTGTGGAAATTATCTACCTGTCATATAAGTTTATAAATAAGGAGAAAACAAAACCACATGAGCCACAAATCAGCTCGGGCGTAGTGTTGTCGACGTTAATAGGCAATTTACGGGACGCGCCGTCGATACCAATCCCGGGCCGATCTCCCGGACGGCGGAGATATGGGAAGCTTGAATTAACTGCTCCTACTCGCCTGACTGATTAAACGGATATCGACTACTCTATTGATGGATAGGTATAAATGGCGAGGCTATAACTGTTATTTTTTTTTTCAAAATTTTACACCATTGTACCTATTAATGACTAGGGCAGAAAGGATCTCTAACTTTCATTATAATTTAACGTGAAGAAACTAGTCAGAATCTAGTTATCATCGCCATCTCAAATTTACATTTTCTGTCTAAAGGTTTTAAGTTGAAAGTTTTCCTAAATATATTGTAGGTTATATTATTATGCATAGTCACAATTAGGTTCACATGAGTGCGTGTAATTAAAAAACCACAAATTACAGACCGACCCGAGCAAAAGTGGCTGAGACGCTATAGGATATATGTTGCGGGTCGCCGCCCCGATCCCGGGGGCTCCGGGATCTGTGATCTGTGGCCCTCGAAATTGACTGCGATCCCGGGGGTGGCCGGCCTAGTGAGTGATGTGGGGATTCGGTCAGTTATATTATGGTCATTTAGAAACGCAGTATTTAAAAGTTTACTCTTAATACTAAATTATTCGACGTTTTCATGGTTTCGAGTCCAAATTTAGAATCAGAGTGCTTTATTTATATGGGCTTAAAATTTACGGTACTATTCGACAGTAAAACACCCAAATGCTTCTCAAAACTGTTGCTAGAGCACAACCACTAAGCTAACACTAGGAACGTTAGATATGCTTGTGACATCCTATGACTTCAAGTATTGACCCAATTCGGATGCTGCGCGGCATGCTCCGAGCATCTTGCGAGATTTGAACAGCTGGTATGTAGTATATACTTGGCTGTTGGATAACTTAAGTGCTTAATTAATGGACCTTTACCATGCTTTAATTTTAATATAACACACTAGCTGTGCCCCGCGACTTCATCCGCGTAGTATTGGATTATTGGGTTAAAAAGTATCCTATATGTTAATCCCGGTTATAATCTATCTGTGTTCCAAATTTCATCCAAATACATCCACACTCACAAACTTTCGCATTTATAATATTAGTAGGATATTCAAGTCTCATTGTTGAGCAAGGCAACAGAGACGGCTGTTCAAAATGTTTTTAAAAGCTCACCACATGGTAGTCCTTGACTTCCATTTTGAAACCGATATCATCAATAATTTATTATATTATATTGTCACAATATTTCCTATTCTGTTTCGCAGCACATCAGCGTAACATTGACCCAATTTTAGCATCGCGGCCTGTTCCCAGCATATGGCGCGATTTGGCCAACAGCCCTTGGGTTTGACTATATTCAATATCAACTGATACAATCACCAATTGTCGAGGCAAGCTGAAACAACTGTTGGATACTTTTAGCATAGGTATAGGCTAAGGGTATATTCATCCTGAACAAAAAATCGTAATCTACTGTAGACTACGTGACGATTTTTGGTTCGAGTTCAGTTGATCCCGCCATCTAGGCATTTTTGGGGATCCATTCTGTCGGCATTACTTCATAGTCTCCCTGTGACATGTGACAGATGAAATTGGTCTGTAGATACTCTGTACTAATAGTACCGTAGTTCATATAACATGGCCATCTACGTTAGGAAAATGTTTCATGGTTCCCACCGCCCGCGCCCTGATATAACGAGGTAGAAAATTTAACCGAGCAGGTAGCCTGTGTGAAGCTGTAGGTTCAGTATATAACGTGGGAACTAAAAACTTGCCAACAGTTGCGTAAAAACATTCCCCAGAGATCTGAGAGCGCGCTGTTACCGAGTGAGTGGCCGAGCGTGAAGTAAAACTCAGGACAAGTTTTGAATAGGCAATAAAAGTTGATAGTTTCGAAAAACAGTTTATTATTAAGCCAAAGGAGTAAGTCTAGAATGTAGTAGAAGTTGACTTAATGATTTTGTGCCCCATGAGATTTTTTGTTGTACCTACACATCAAATTACTAAGTCCTGCATACATGCAGTGCTGAACTTATTTCGCCACCCTACCCATGTAGACATAAACATGAGCAGTTTCCTAAAATAGTATAGGCAGTCCAATATTTTGGGAGTGTCTATAATTTGAAGCTCTTGTGAAATATCGCTTGTATAAAAATATTAATGTCTCACTATATTATTCACGAGGTATGGTCACTATCTGCCAGGCTCGCGATTCAATGTGGAATTAGGTTCTATTGAGAGTGCCATATAATTACACGGTGTTTCGCCCTCAAAGAGGGTTTGTTACAGTTTTTTTGCAGCCCTGTCTTCACAGATGCATGTCTAAATTCCGAAGGTTAATTTGTAAATCTGTAGACATTGCTGCCTAGATTGAAAAGTGGTGAAAGATTTTTCCCAAAAAATGGTTCAAAGATTAGGTGAATTCTACTTGACGTTTTGTATGTTCCCATTGAAAAAAAAAACAATATTCGGTTTGTCCGTGTCGATCGAGGCGCTTTAGACCTGTATGCTAAGCCTAGGTTGATGAAACTAAAGCGTATAATAAAGAGAGTGAGCTTAATTCCATAGTCTATGTCAATATACTGGTTTATTCCAAAAAATTTCATCAATACTTTCAATTAGTCTTAACACAAGATAGCCACGTTATATAACTGAACTGTTATTAAGCAAAATTTAAAGTCACATTTAAAGTTTTTTCTCCCGTCCACAACCGTTGGGCTGGTGGCGGTGTGATTAAAATGCAAATTCACTAGAATTATCTGTTGTCCCTCGCAACTTTAGAATAGTGATGTGACGACAAGACGTCGACGATAGCACGGTTCTACTCGAATATTGAGGGACTTGAAGTATTCTGGTAGGTTTGATTACATTTTATAGCGAACATCTAATGAGAACAGGATGAATAATGTTTCACAGCATTTCGTCCTATAATTGGCATTGAAAAAAAGGTACCGCCTATTTCAGCGATTTAAGTACAGCATGACTTGAAGGTAATATCACTCTGCGTTTATTTGTGAGTTCATACTACTAGTTATACATATATTATACCAGAGAATATTTATACGTTTCCTTTATCAAAATGCTCCACTTTGATGTCATTAATTCGACAAAACGTTCCAGTCTTGGAATTGAGCGTACGCGGCGCATCACTGTCCCGTGAAGTCCGTCAGCGCCGTGACGCCGACTGTTCTCGGCGGCTAACGCCCCGGCGTGCAAGCGTGATGGTACGCAATTCGACTGTCTTTACGTAATACTGTTTAATAACATTTTGTTATGCAAATTGCTTCGCTTACTACAGTTCCAAGCGGACTTTTCCCGTGAAAGAACATGTTGGCCAAGTTCAATTATCGGAACCTATTTTATTACTATTCAAGTTAGATGAAATAACCTTTTTGATAAAAAACTTGCTCTCAATTTATTTTTATCCTGGTTTATTTGGTTGATTGTTGAAAGGTGAAACGCTTTTGAATAATAGTATGTCTAATTTGGAAAATCCATGCAGTAGTTAAAGACGTCAGTTATATAAGGAGTAGTCTATTGTTGGATTGTAGCATGTCACGGCCATTTTCTCTCAATTTAGGGTGTCAAACGTAAATTGAAGAATTATCAACGCCACTTTTATCTTTTATTTTACTCCGCTTTTCGCTTGTTCATGACCATGTCCTTAGACAACTTATAACAAATAACATTCAAGTTCCGAAGAAGTAGCATTTGGCAACAATACGCCTTGTTGTAATGAGAACTTAATTGCCATAAGTCAAAGGAACCTGACAGACTATTGATGTAAACTATATTCTCCTTAAAGTCCCCACTCCACTTCAGGTCGGCAACGTACGAGCAATACATTTGATATTCGCAAGCACATATAGGCCACGGTAACTGCTTAACATCAGGCAGGTCGTACGCTTGTATGGTGACTTTTAAAAATAAAAAATGCAGTGAGAATCTTTACTTAAATCTAACCTCATTTGAAATCATTTGCAGGCGATTTCGTTGCGTCACGAAGCAGCAAAAAACAATCTATCAATAACCAACATATCACATTTTTTCCTTGCCCTCCGAGCCCCGGCTGTCTTCCACAATCGATAGTGGTGAAAGTAGGAAAGTCGACCTTTGGCTCGCCGCCAGCGCGGCCAAGGCCCGCCGAATGTAGGATACATCGGGCTGAGTATGTTCAGGTTATTGATGGCTAATGAGGACTTATTTATGGGGGTAGGGGGCTGCCAGGGTAACTTAGAGGTTACGTCGTTCTCAGAACCGAAGTTGTATGACGAAAATATATCGATGGTATTAATTTCTGATTTTTGCAGACCGAGACTAGAGTACAAAGAGTTCGAAACTATCAATCGTTACAGTTTCTTAACATTCTTAACAGCAAATAGTCGATTGGCCGCTGTACTTGCGACCGCAGCACTAACGAGCCACAGGCTTTCTTAAATTTCTGCCTGTTTCCATGCTATGCTTCACATTCGAGCACTTGTGTCCCGATTTCCGTCGGAAACCACACGCGGTGCATATACGAGCTCGCGCAGTTGCTGAGCGCGGCTCGGGTCACTGCGTTCAGAGCCGATTTAAAAACCGATAACGCCGGGTCGATTGCTTTTTGAACTATATCGATGCACAGGTGTAGCTTAATGACGTACGAATGCCTTGTGTCCCATGTACGTTAGAATAAACCGGTACTCATCCTTCTGCAGATGTCGTAAAACTATAAGATGTTACAATCGAATGTCACCATGATCCGTCTTTTAGATATATCTGACATTGGCGTGTGCCGTGTTTCTTTATTTAATTACCAAATAGTGGTATTATAAATATGTTGAACTGTTTAAAGCGTCTAAGGCCACTGCTAGGATTATTGGCGTTTTGTGTGTATATATATCCACCCTGTCGGTGCCTACACATGACTACAGTTGAGGGAGTAAAATTGTTGTAACTCCACCGAAACCACGTTCGGATCAATACTGCTTATGCCTACGTTTTGCCGTGGCCTTTAGACTATATTTAGAAGCCAAGTAAAAATAGGCTTATATACATTTAAAGCAATAGCAAAAACATTTTAGCTTATTTCTGTTACTGTGATTGGATATTACTCTCTTAATTTAACCTTAATTGTCAAAATACACAAACAAATTTTTAAATCGCGTTTTTGTTATAGGTGTCGTATATACTTTCATATGCATTAAGTGAAACGGTGTTATTTTGATATTACAAACAGACACTCCAATTTTATTTATTTGTATAGATTGCTTAGGGGCCCTTCTTTTCAGTGTTGAAAATTCAAGCGCCCCTTTTAATAAATCCTATATTTTAACTTCAGTTAGCTTTATAAACAAACCATGTATCCGACGTCCCTCCGTTATACATTCCACACCACACATGTACCTGAAAAATGTGTAATTTATTAATTAATCTGGAACAGTAAAGTGTCGCTGGCGGTTTTTATACGCGTCTGCGTACATCAGCGGGATGGCCAACAAATTAAAATGCAAATTGAGCGGGGTGTCGTTGGCTCCGGGCTCCGGAGTCCGGGGGCCGTGTCGATGTCCGGAATCCAGCATATTGCCCATCTCGGATTAATTAAATACTTTTGTTAAAATAATAATCAGGTTGATTATTTCTGATGAAGGTATATAAACTATAAACTCTTTTTCTCGTAGTAGTTTTAGGATACCAATTTATATGAAAGATTACGTTAACGTGTGTTTCATCCCGCTGACGTCATTGATTTCAAAAATTTGGCTGACAGTGGCGACATGATTTTCTCCAGGACGATACGATTACATTAGATCACACAACTTTTATTTTCCCACACTAGCGCTGATTTCTTTATGTGCCTGTGAACCTGAAAGGTATTTATGACTAACATTACTATTTAATTCGACATGAAATCCAAAGCTGGCTTTGTGGATTTCTAATAACTATCCACAACATATTCACAATAGTAAAGATTGTAGAACAAACAGACCCAGATTATTTTCCTTCCGAGCTGACTTAATCAGAACACAGGATCAACAAGAGAGCAAAAAACTAAATGTTGTAGGTATGGACACGAGGGTGCGCGGCACGGGGAGTTTTATTTTTCCTTGAAATGGTTATATTCAATTGGACGTAGTATGGTCGATAATCATGTTTACGCGACTACTATTGCGATTGGTAAAAGTATGACAACGAAGGAATTATTATTTTTTATTGTATATTTTAATAACTGAAGCGCGTTACTGTTTTTTTTGCGTCAGAGGCCGCCAGACGGACAGTGTTTCGTGCAATGATTACACACGTTATTTCATTATCTAGGCATAGCATGTACCAAGTCCGCGCAATCGCTACGCCTCGTGCTACAGCGAAATGTCTGCTTTAAGATTCCTTTCGTCAATCACAGATACGCCAGAGAAATACAATCCTAGCCCTTAGTTAAGTGATCATCACTGTAGTTTTTTTTTTTTTTAATTGACTATATGTTATTGGCCAGAGTGGCCATAACAACTTCACCCGGACAGAGGGCGAGCGCAAGTGCGCTCCAGCCAGAGGGGCAGGGGGGCAGCTAGCTCAAGGGCGCCACAAGGGAGTCATCACTGTATGTGGCAGCGATACCTTGTAGCAGATTCAATATTATACAACAATGTTTTAACAGTATTCTTTTGTCACTGTAGGTACATAATAGCTAAAAACTTATCAACAAATAAACGCTCAGAACCCAATATTTCACTCTTCAAAAGGCAAATTAAGCCGAAATGCGGCTATTACATCCGCAGAGTGCCGCGGCGGTCACTGTCGCCATATTATATGCTCGCGTGATATATCGCGCGAAAATACTGCTTCAATTATGCGGATTTTAATTACATTATTCTCATGCTATATCAGGGTTGAAAGGATATGTTGAGAGGAGTAATTTTCACTTCGGTTTCCATCAGAGTAAATATCGGAAGCGCTCTTTACCGTGGTCTGGTGTTACTTGAATCGTTCGCCATATTTTACGTACGATACCTATAGTACAACCGTTGATTTGCTTGTGACCATACAGTTGGTGTGTTTTTCTCTGACGACATGGCAATACAATACTGAAGAGAGTAATAAAACATCCAATAACTACGCTACCTCTGTTTCCAAAGGTGACATTGACCCTCGCCCGCGACTGATTGTGCCTCAGCCGTCTCCGGGGCCCCATTCGTTGTGCACCGGCGTCCTGCGTGGCAGGTGCTTTATATTTATTCGCAAATGTACATTTACAACAAATACGTCGTGTTTTCTCCTTTCACTTTAGGAGAGACAGATTTTGATATTAGAATACAATAAAGAAGAAATATTCACAAATGGGAATACGATTCTTTGTGATAAATTAAGACTAACTAGTATTTTCAAAGTGTAATTTATGGTTTTCAAGTAAGGAACTCCTAGGAAATCTAGAATCTTATCGATATGTAATAAATCACTATAAATATTTTTTGTTCCAACTCCCATGTCAAAATCCCGCACGTTTACGCCCAGCGGTGAAAGAGACACAGCAGCTAAAGCCATCCACGCACACATTACAACGATAAATGTGAGCTGAAATGATCTGCGAAAGCCTCTGTCTGCTTAGGACGTGATACGAAGCCACAAAGAGAATAATACGAGTAATTCGACAGGGACCAATAAAATCGCACGCTTCTAAAAGAGGGTACCTTGATGCAGATAGACTTGAACATTTTATTGGATCTTAATAGAGAATTGACTAAAGACGTATAGGGTGAGGCCGATGCCGTTTTAATAATTTCGCAATATTTATGATCTATATTCGGTGGTAAAATGTCAACTCTCGGGCGCATGAGGATGCCCGACCACTTGAGCCGGTCGAGCTGCTTAGGCTAGTTAGCCCGCTCGCGTCGACCAATAGGGTCGCTTCATTTTTCACGGTTCTGTAAGATGCAGCGAACCTTTTGGTCTAAACCAGCGGGTTAGCCAGCCCAGCCAGCCCGCCCGGCTTGTGGACGGGCTCTCTCAATACCTTCCGTCTGTATGCTCACCCAGAATGTATTTAAAAAATTGTGATAAATTTATACACACAGTTTTTACGCCGCGCTAACTAATGAATTCGTTAGCGTCAACACTTAACCCCGCGCTTAAATACTCATTACCGTCTTCAAACATACCTCGTAAACAAGTATTTCGTCTTTCATTAAGGGCCTGAGTTTGTGTTTTATCATTATTTATGTTTTACTATCGAAGGTGCGTGACTTCACTTGAGTAAACACTATACTGTGCGCTGTTTAGTATACTCTATCTAGGTATTCTTTATCACATATCACTACTTAATAGAATAATGAATTCCTACAAAAATGGAAAAACTAGAAAATAAATTTGATATTAAAAACCTGTAACTCGTAATTATGTTTTGTCATATCATAATATATGTAAAGCAGTGCTTTGTTAATGTACATACTAGACCGTGGCTACTTTAAACATGTCTAGACTACACAGGAGTCCCTCTAATTTGCTTCAAAACTTTGAGGCGAGCGTCCTAATCATATCATTAGTGGTTTAAATTTATGTATTACGCCTCCAAACTAACTTTAGTTCTCTTTCTGGGATTAGTCTAGTGAATTTTATTTCGTAATACTTTGTTTAGTGGCGTTATTTTTTTATTAAAATTTACCTTTATTAAATTATTACCTACAAAATGTTCATTACGTTCCTAGACGAGTGAGTTGTACACAATTCTTTGTGTTTGTCATTTTATTTGCTGTCCTGTTCTAACCCTATTTTAACCATATCAAGAATTACATAGTAGTTGATTTCCCAAAAGGGTTCAGTTTGATATAAACTAATAATGTCTGAAATGTTCAATCAATCATTTGAAATGTCAACTGAAATAAACACAGTTTATATTTCGGTATAAATGTACTACGTACATTTACATTTTGAAATTGAAAGCCCCACCGTTACCTAACACACCTTTATAGTAGGGCATGCCGCGGTGGTCCCACATTGGGCGCCAAAACAAATGGTTATGGCTTTTTACGTTTCAACTTGTTCTGAATAAATGAGTCGTACCAAATATATCAAGGTCAGAACAGATGACACGTGAAGTTGCTGCTGTGATCGTTATTCATCAGGACCGAGTGACATTTGGTTGGCAAGGATTGGAGGGTTTTTGTCAAAGATTCAAGTCGGTTTCGTATCCAAGCTTAAGATATTCAGAAATAAGTCCTCTCATGACGGATCACATTCAGAACTAAGGTATATGAATTTAATATCCTGCAGTAACTGCAAAAGTTAATTACATTGTTTACCCCGACTTACAGGTTTTTCCCCATGACGTTTCTAACACCCATATTAAAAACTGATAAATTAATGTTAGCATCGAACATTTTCTTTTAATACCCTAGTGTCCATCCCTTTGATCAGAAGATCACATGATTGTATTGCACCTGACTGCAATATGTTCCCTTTCTCGTCCCAAGCGCCATCGTCAACGGCGCCCAGAGGGCTAGGTCGAGAATTTTCTACATCCACAACTCCGTGGCACTTTCTTTGATTTGGTTTACAGCTCCCGGCACTGGTGAACAGTAAAAGAAACGTGATGGAAATAACAGATCCATGAATTTGGTCATGGATACAATTTTAAACAGGGTAGTTTTATTATGTGATGTGTTTAGAATTGGCGAAGAGGTATCTTATTACATCGTACTAGAGTTCTTATAAGCAAAACCATCCTTCAATATTAATAGGTATCACTGTAGATTGCTATTCTCTCACGTCCTATAATTCCTTAACTTTATTTTTTGTCTGTCTGTCCTCCAAAGAGTCCCCTTCACACAGAACAACTTTTATATAAATAGCACTTTTTGTCAAATAAAAATACGACACTGAGTTACAGAAACTCCGAAAGTCTTTGACGAATGTAATAAACGATCCACGACAAAGCAGGGCTGAAAAAAACGTATTTCTTTGTGTATCAGTTGTTTGCGATAATAGTCTTCAAGGGAGGAGGGATTAAGTCGGTATTCCTTCCACCACCCAGGTCTTCTGATGGAGTAACTATTATGAGTATGTATTAAAGTAGGTTTCACAAAGTGAATGCACTCATAAGCAAGTACTTTATTACTTGCTACTAAACTTCACTAGTCGGGCCCAGCAGGCGTGTCAGTCAACACGAGATCCTAATGCGTGTTTAAATCTCTTTGCCGGCGGAGTTTGTTCATCCGCGACATCTGGCCGCGTCTGTGACATGGTCCGACGTGTTTTCGGTTGGCTCACTAGCGCCGTTGTTAAACGCAACGTGAATAACATAACATATTTGGTTAAGCAAATGAGATGAAATTTGGGTGAACATTTCAAATGAAATTATTAAGGTATTTGCTTTTAGACAAGTATGAGACAAATTATTCTAGCAGATACCTACTAGAATTCATTTATCTGATTCCTGTGGTTTACTTAATACCACCGTTATTAAAAATATATCAAAAGTTCCTGGAATATAATAATGTAGACTTATTTTATCCCTCAGTGCATATTTTGGGAGTGTGGAGCCTCCTAATATAAATACTCAGTGTAAGTCTGGAAGCTCGCCTCTACCCATCCAAATAACGTCAAATATATCACTGGTAATAGTAATAAATGGCATATCTGGCTTCGAACGGCAATCAATTTTGAAATAAGCCTATAAGCAACAAATATTGCGTGATGGTATATTAAGTTAAGCATTGAGAAATACGAAATAATAAGCAACCAACAATAGTTATCTTGTTTCAAGTAAGATTAAATCTCGGGATCGTATCGATTGCGGCAAGATATTGCATTTCCTGTTAAGTAAGCACAGTTAGTATTTCTATGTGGGCGGTTGGTCCGTCGAATTGCTATTTGGATATATTCGCTAGACCTTATTACAATTTATTTGGGGAAGACAAGTATACTGAAGGTACAATTTGATTGACTTATAATTATTGTATGTTAGCGTTTTTACCTTTATTAGAACCTTAAGCGGACATGAGTTATCGACTAATGCCAATATTCATCCTTCAAGATTCGCCATGTTCGGATTTTATCTGGTTCACTTATCAATAATAGCATAGCATTTATTTCTATAAGATCAATTTCCGTCTTCAAACGTCCCTCACGCCGCGTGCGCCCGTGTGGCAACGGCGATATCCCGTCCTTATCTACGCCCGCCAGCTCACACCAGAAATATACTGACACCTTTCGGTGTATCTGCAGCGTTTTCAATAGTTTTTATATTTTCTAAGGCGTTTTAGGTGTTCCCTTATCGTACAACCTTTGATTGACGTCATCAAGCATGTTAAAAATACATTTACATCATTAACAATGTACAATCAAACCCTTTTCTGGTTTCTCCATCATCAGTGTCGCAGTGATCCCCAGTAAACACATGTCAAAGCTTATAAACAACACGCATAGTTAGTTCATAAGCTCCCCAGCGGGTCCCACTCGCTGGCTCATTGAATAATGCATGAGCCACGCAAGGACACGTGTCAGTCTATATTGTTCCCGTTTATTTGTGTTTAACTATACTTTCGCTTTAAACACTTGAACATACATTTCAGGACTAGAGTAGTCATGAAAATTATGTTCAAGTTTTTAAACACACAGAATTTACTATTTTGACAAAAATATAAATTAATGTTACAAACGTGGATATTTGATGAATCCATCAGACATTTGGCGTGAACAATCGAAGCTGTTTCAGTGGAACTACGTGTTTGTGTCAAACCTTTTACCCGTGTCCGAGGCCAGAATTAAGAATTACCAACAAAGACTGTTCTTGCAAAAGGTCTGCTTACGTCAACTAAGTTCACAATTGATTACTTTATGTTGATAAAATCGAATTTATTTCTGTACCGATTCAGGAGCGGAGATAGTTTCATAATCTCTCCGGTGAAGCGCGACTCACTGTCTTACTGAATTATGCATGAGCTTGTGCGCCCGCTCCGAATGCTCAAGGACGTGTCTTTAACGTTATTGTTTCCCTTTATGTACACTTACTAATCTGAGGTAATTATGAGAGATAGCAGAAGCATCGGCGATTAGCAAACTTAGTGGCGGAGTCGGTTTCATTATATTTTAGTCAGTCCCTTCCATCTAGTCTTTCTAACCTAAATATTGCCACTTAGTAACTGTGCTAGTACTGCGGCAGCTGCTGTCTATCATAGAATCTACGTTTAAACCGAACTTTGATTTATTAAAACCTTTAAACTTAAATTGAATAACGAGTCGCTTGCTCCTTCATTTTGATAAAATCCTATTAATTACCGGCTATAATCATAAAATCACAAGGATGTTTACAAGCTACACGATCCAAAATTGTAAGTGTGTGTTAATCCGCCCGCCCAAGGCCGCCCTTGGCCGAGTCGCTCCCAGCAACCGGCTTTCTGGCGACCTAGGCCACTGTTTGTGCCTACCTACCTTGTTAGAGGAAGATGGGATGTTACATCCAATCCGACGTCTTTCATAATATCACACTCGATGCAATCCATCCATTTCTTTTTTGGTCTTCACCTCGCTCTGCTTCCATCCACATCGATCGATACCCGTCTATTTCAATGCAATTCACCTAAAATATTTCTCACCGTTTGTACCGTACAGCTATAAATTACGTCGATTTTCGGACACTTTACAAAATCATTTGCGGATAAATTTGTTGAAATAGGGGTCTCAAATTAAATAATTGTTAAAAGGCCAACATATAGTCACTACGATACCCAGGCAGTTATAAAGTGTCTACATAAATTAAGCGTAGACCGTTCTAAATGTTCGCATATTAACAAGCAGTAGTTCATTCTGATTGGGCTCGATAAATTGGATATCAAACTTT
The DNA here is from genome assembly GCA_905147325.1 of Notodonta dromedarius. NCBI lineage: Eukaryota > Metazoa > Arthropoda > Insecta > Lepidoptera > Notodontidae > Notodonta > Notodonta dromedarius. Next base: position 11,436,310 of record LR990172.1, read on the forward strand.
GACATAAAAATGGCACACTTTGCCTAAATGAATTTATACGTACTTAGAACTAATGATCCGTAGGGATTTATACGGAGGAGTACAATGTTCAGCATAAAAACGAGAATGTCTAGGTAATCTTTAAAAAATCGTTTTGATTAAGTTGTTTACCCAAAGCAGTGAGAACCCATAAAACAACAGACGGCATTGGGTCATATTTACAAGGTGCCATTAATCCATCCATCAACCTGTAAAGGTCCACTGCTGGCTATTTGCAGTTGCATTTACCGGCATCTTGCGACGTGCGTTGGTCGCCATTCCAGAACGTTAGTTTACATGCTGCAAAATTTATTTACATTCCTATTCAGACTAAAACCCAATACAGTACACACTGTCCTTGTGAAAAACAATCCACGACGTTTTGTGATTGATAAAAGCCAATACATTATCCGTACATAATGCGAGCAGCGTGTCACGAACACGCTGGGTGACGTGCCTCGTCTATAGACAAGGACACGCCGCCGGTGGCTGCCCCGGTGGCGCCTTCCGAAAATACACACTGTCTTTGAATATTCAGTATTTGTTTACTGCTTATAAATAGATTTTGGAGGTAGGTAAAGTGAGCACCCACGTGCTACTTGCGCTACACCTAATGCTTTGTTGGTCACGTACTACTACCTAACTTAAGTGAAGTCGTCGATGGTCACCAACAACCACGTAATAAGTGACATACACTGGCGATTTCACTGATGGCTACATGCAGGAAAGGAAAACGACTTTGTTTTAGCTATGACCCCAGAAAAATTAATTGAAATATGAATATAATATTGGTGTAATAATGATAGCCCAGAAAATTTTAATTGTAATGCAACTACATTATGATAATATTGGGATTTAGTATTGAAAACATAAGATACAACGAAAATAGGGTTAATTTTTTTGGTTATTAAATCCCAGATTGTATCGTAACCGTTTTCACTTACACTAAGCTCTTGTAAAATCTCTTGATTTCGCCTGCCCGCCCAGCACTGGTTACACTGCCGTAATACGAATAGCTATTCCACCCAATAGCCCGGCGCGCCCAGGGCTACTCAGATTTGAATAATGTCGCTGATTGTCCGCTGTGGTATGCAGTTAATTTCGCCTCAGCGAGCGAATTGCTTTGACGTACACTCCGGATGTGGGTCACGGATTTTTCCCACAAATAAACGCTGAGCTACGCTTAGATAGTGTTGATGTTCCGGCTGGAGCAACAGAGCTGGTAAAATAAATTACCTGAATTACGAGTGAGCTTTTTGTGTGAAATGTTATCCTAGTACGTGACTCGTTTTTGGCTGAAAATTTACTATTATAGGATATCATACATTTTTGAAACGGGTCTGCTTGCAATAAACAAGGGGCTACTACATCTTCTCTATAAAATTGAACAAAAACAATCGTAACTTCGAGTCGTAACTTTAAATAGTCGCCTTAACTTTTTTCAATTTGCTGCCCCAAATTCTTCTTCAAATATCCAACTTTCTTTCAAGTTCTCCCTAACTGCGAACCAATAGTGAACGTAAGTCGTGCCCTCCTCATTAGACGATGGCATTCGACCCCGCTGCTGCCGGCGACACTCGCGCCCCGCCTGTATTGTCACTTCAGAGCTTCAGAGCTTCGGACACAGTGATTATTTATTTACTTAATAACAGGGCGACTTGTTATCAGTTTTAATTAGATGTAGGGTAAATAGAAGACTAGATAGAGCTACTTATATGTATTTTGCTGCTCTATGTTGATGTAAATATTTAGGCTTTAACCTAGATTTATCCTGTAGTTTCCTTTATTTTCTGAGCTCGATAGCTGTACAAAATATTTTAACGCAACTGTAATATTTAAGGAATAAAATGCGAGGTCCTTTCTGCTCTGGACAGCATGTCTTTATAAATAAAAGAAACCAAATAGTTTTGTCTTTGTTTTCAAGATATGTCCGAAGCAGAACATTTAAAGAATACTGACATTAATCTAAAGCAAGAACATATTTTATGTTGCTTCAATTTTAGATACCCACTGATAAATTACTAATAAATTTACGGGGTATCATATTTCAGGCAACTAGGGCGTTATCCGGCTCGAAGGACCATGAATACATTTGGTGGTTTTATAAGGTGTTTTAAATTAAATAATGTTAATATTCACTGGTTTATTGTTGCGTTTTCTCAAGACTGTTTCTCGTTTATTTTACATGTCACATGTCATAAAAAGATTCAAAAAGTGAACGTTAGACATTGTATCAATTAATTTCAAAAGAAATTGTTAAATGCAAGCTATTGTATTTGACCCTGGGCTAAACCTTAACAAAAAAAATATCAGCAGGATTTCTTTGAATTTTAACATCAACATTTTCTAGTTAAATAAAATGGCATTCCTAAAGCTCCAAAGCCCTTAAAATTCTCTTTAAAATTCCACATTAACACAAAGGCCACAAAACTTTTTACAACATATGTAGAGAGGCGTGTCAGAACTTTGCTCTCGGCGAACTTTGACTCGGGCTGTTAGGCACATTACTGTCTACCCCGCGGCGCAAGCGTTAATATTACATGCTTGAAAGATTTACATTTGTAATTTTGATGGCTTGGAATTTACACAAAGGCAGGAATTGTAATTACAGTTTTACAATTGTACAGTTGTTTTTTTATTCAGTGCTTTTACATATAATTTTTAGCTGTTGGGGCAGGAAGGTTCTGAAATGGCGGCCACTAGCCTCTAGTGAGAAGATGTAGTGTGAGTCGGCCAAAAAGAGACATATCCGCCCTTGAAATATCTTCAGTTGACATAATCTGATCGATTATGATAATTGCGTTATTATTTTTATTTAGTGGCATTCAAAAGGACATCGGTCAAATTTTTACACGGTGTCTCCAAGAAGAACTTCCTAACTTTCAGTATCCTCTTATGGATAACTAGCTGTGCCTGCGACTTCGTCCGTGTGGAATTTAACTTAACAAAAAAATAATTAATATTTGCGAGTCGATGTTTCGTGTTTTATATACCTACTAACGCAAAAGCCCGCTCGCGCGTTTTGAGCCCGCGCGCCGGGCAGCATTTGTGTTCCAATTTGCTTAAAGTGTTTGCTAAAATAAGGGAGCCTAATTTACTCCTTATAACATTAGCTATCTGCCAGTGAAAATCCCGTCAAAATCGGTCCAGCCGTTTCGGAAATTACCCGGAACAAACATACAGACAGACAGACAATTTTTTTTAAATCGCGTTTTTGTTATAATTATATACTAATTATATAGTGTGTACTTTCATATGCATTTAGTGGAAAGGTGTTATTTTGAAATTACAAACAGACACTCCAATTTTATTTATTTGTATAGATGTCCTCCACGATAATTGACCACAATCCCGACCGAATTAGTAATGGTTTCTTCGACATTACACTTTGCCGATTACATTACACCCCCCTCGTTGAGTGGAGTCGGGTAATTCCTCGGGTTTAATTAAGTGAATCAAAAAGGTTATAAGGAGAGCGGTATTGGGCACCGAAAGAAATTCCTGTAAATAAAACCTCGATTGGATTAGATTGGACCCAACGAATTCGAAAACAATTGAGTTCCTATACCGGTCTGGGCCACTGATGTATTGGAAACTTATTAACTTTTATTTTCTCTAGTTCTTTACTTTTGTCTATGTATTTTCTATTGGCTATTTTACTGACTCGACGTGGTCATTTTTTATTTTTTTATTGAATACTACTATACTTATACTGTCGTTAACACCTCCGCAACTTATTTGTATGGCCAATGCTAAGTGGGGCCCTATACCATTTGCCATTAAAATATGTATGACATTTGTAAAATTCGTGGTAGAGTACTGTATGATTAACTTCAACTGCGTTTGCGCAATGTATGCACGTCACTAGCGCATTTGCAATTAATATTTTAAAATGTTACAGTTTTTTTAAAAAATCCACTGCAGTTGTAGGACCGTATTCTGCAAAATACAAATCTATAAAGTTTTCTTCGAGGGCAGTATGGCGTTCTCTCAGTAACTCAGTGTCCGTGCAACTAATCGCCTGTCGCGCCCCTTATCGATGTTTCGACATTTTATTGAAAAATATCCAAGACTCCTTCTTGTAATGTTCCAAGTAGAAATTAAAATGGAATAGTTTTCAGTTGGCACTTGCAAGTACTATGTTGTATTGTCAATCGAAACTTTACTTGACATGGTCTAACAGTACTGAATTAGGTATTTATAATATATTTTCTCAAGATTTTGTTTAACTTCTCAAAGCAACATCTCGCAAAACATGTCAGCCTCAAAGGTTGCCAGTATCGAGTTAGCACAAAGAGCTCGCTGGGCCCGTGCCGCCGGCGTTAACAACCCTTTTCGACAAGACCTTTTTATTAGAAAAGGCACTGGACCCTTACTTAAGTAAAATTAAAAGTTATATGGAAGTAAATACAGCCTAATAAGTTACTGAATATATTAGATTTATTCCGGTCTGTTCCATCGACATAATTCCGGAGTATCCGTATTGTTAATTCTTTATAATTAAATAATGATGCCTCATAAATAAAACAAAACATCTTAACGCATACGCTGTAGAGCTTTAATAGCCTTGTCGCTCACACCACGAGTTATAACGACTTTTAAATCAAAACAGTGGCGCGACCCACTGAATAATGTATTCATGGTTCCGCCCCTAGTGAGCCGCTCGACAGAGAACTCAGCCGTTGAACGTCCTCCCTAATAAAACGGCTCTATGTAGAGCGTTTGCTGGTGTACAAAACTGAAGGTCAGGCTACAGATTTGTGCTTAAATGCATGGTTTTAGAGTTGTTGAGTGCTTTTTTGTACGTGCGCATATACGAACGGGTTGCTGTCATTTACCTCCTGATGAACGAAATGCGTATATCATTATTATGCACATACTAGACGAGATGTATTGGGCCTTAATGCGCTTTATGAGATTACTGTTCGTTGCATGAAATATAAAAAATATATAGGGTAAAACCCGGATAGTTGCCTCGGACGGATACATGCCCCGGTTTTTAATACACTATGTTGGGAACATAAGTTGTGATTGCGCTTTACTACAATAAGTAGTGACCCCCCGCAGGCCTCAGTGCCGTCTAAGCCATCAGAATAGGTGCAAGTGTTTTGTCCATGTGAGCAAAAACCTTCCGCGGCGAAACTTTGACGGGCGTTATAATTATATTGGTAAGTAATTACTAATGAATATTTTTATTACTGATCGTGGTTTCACTCAACTTTTTGTTTCTTTGCATGCATTAGAGTTTAAATTACATTGTTTATTATGCTTTATAGCTAAATATTTTTTATTTATTTCGCAAATAAAAAGGGCAAGTATCCGCATCAAAAAGGATAGTCGCCCTACTTACTTTCGCGGATAGTTGCCCCTAGAGTGACTAAATATTTTTGAACAATCAAAGACGGATTTTATTTTTTGATTTTTTTCCAATTTACTGTGACTCTAACTTGTTGTAAATAAAATAAATATCTACTTAACTGTTTTATATATTTATTCCAGATAAGCAAAATGCCTCTCAAATATAAGCGAAAACCGAGGCGTGGTGCCACGCAACATCAACTGGACAGAAGATAGCTCAGCACTTGTCTTGGAAGAATTGAGACAGAAAAAAATATCAATGAATTTTTCGAACATGCATAATATCCTCTCGAACCTTAAGAAGACGCTACGAAAAAAGTAACCAGCAACTGCTAACTCAAGGAAATATCATGTTCTTCCCTTCGAGAATGAAAACAGACTAGTAGCTCATATATTGAAGCTCGGAGACGCCGGTTTTCCTCCTGACAGAAGTAAATTATAAAGACTGTTAAATAATTAATAAAGATTACTTTAATTGATATAAATTTCTTTCAATCCAAAATAAAAATCATACCGAGGTTACTATACCCCGCACGAGGCAAGTATCCCGCGAAGCATTTTCCACGCTAGGCTACTATCCGCCATAGTAGGCAACTATCCCTTTTCTGAGAGGTGTAATAAAACAGTATTTATTCAAAACCTTTGTTAATTATGTATACAAAAATAGGCTATTATGGAAGATAAAAGACCTATGTTTTGAGATATATACTGAATAATTTTCAGCAAGTTCATATTTTTTTTAAATAAAGCTTTTTCGAAAAGTGGGGCAACTATCCGGCTTTTACCCTAATGTGTTTACTTTGTTCACTAAAGAACAGTTAAAAACTGATGCTCTTTTCTATTACTAGATGTAACTACATAATAATACATAACGCAGGCGACATTGTGAATTTATTCTTAGACTCCAATCCAATTTGCGGTATTATGTAATTTCTCAAATGGAGCCAGTATGCCACGCAACAGCCGTCGAGAATATTACTTGTCTTAAAGAGGTTAGAGACACACGCGTATTGCTCGCTGAAGATGAGAGAATTCAACGTGAAAACACATTTGTCACGTATCGTGAGCCTCAGTAGAATAATTTGACCTTTATCTAAAGTTCAACCTTGAATTTAAGAAAAGCCTGCTGAAATAAAGGCAAGCCTGGTTAAATTTTGGTTAGTGATGTGCTGTGGCTTCGAGTTCACTCGAGAAGTTTATAATAGGTCTCGGGTTAAATTCCTAATTGATTTGCAATATTGCAGTCCAGAGCATTACGTGTTGGACAAATGTAGTAATCATAATATTGTGTGAAAGGAAGACAATCGTTGACATTATGAATTTTATAATATACCTAACGTCTTACAAAACTGTTTTCAACATATTACTTTAAAGTGATCGAAAACTGAAACGTGATGGACTCATAACAACAAATATTCGAGCATTAACTAGAGTTGAATATCACTTAACACTTCCTTAAATTCACTTATCGAATTATTTGTATTTATTATTTTTATTTATTCATCATACATTTATGAAAACACCGGGGCGATATGTTTTAAATATTCTCTTTCGTTTGCAAAAAAATAATTTACCTTTATACCCATGTTTCCTGAAAAAGGAAACACTTTTTTGAAATGTAAATTCCATACTTATTTTGTACAGTTCTCTGTTGAATATTGTATATCGGATGGTACACACATATGATGTAAGGTTATTTAATCTACCACACGCTGGGCAATTGACTATCAAAGATCACACCTTTATCTGCAACCCCGCTTCTAAAACCCTAAGGAAAAAGTTACCATATTGCTATCTAGATCATACATACCGGCCACAACAAGGACAGCAGTTCAGTTTATGTACCAACAGAATTAAAGCAATTGTCATTTAAATCTGTCCTTTGAGCTACATAAAGATTTCATCTGATATTTTAAAATTGAAATAACACTGGCGACTCGTAACCGCGGGCACTATGTACGATGCCGATAAAGTTTCATTTACAAAACATAACCCCTTCTTTGTCGTAGTCGGGTGAAAAAAGTACCGTCATTTCCTAGTCGGAGCTAGAGGGCGACGGTAGTTGTTAGCGCCGCGCGTATGGTGAGTGGCGCCCAACGTGAGACTCTTGACCTTTCCAAGCTTACTGCAAGTTTAATGCCATGTAGCTTTATTATAATGAGCGTTCGTAGAAATTGATGTTGTATAAAACATTATGTTTGTTAAGTTACAAGTTTTGCAGGTTAACCCATCGTTTCGTCTTAATAATAACACAATTAGAATCTGGTGATGCTTATTTCCACAAATTAAAATATTTTAAATATGAAAGCAAACTTATTTATCAAATTAGAATAAATGTCTCCTTAAAATAAAAATCGTATATCAAATGATGATGTTAATTAAAACCGAACATGTTCCAATTAACGTTAAACATGTCCCCATTTGCAATGCTCTCGAAACCAAGTACAGTTCGCAGGTAGTTGGATGACGTCTCTTGACATTCTGTCTAATCTATTGTATATAAAAATAAATGTTTGTCTGTATGTCCTTTATAGAATCGTAAGCTATGCATTTGATCATGTCATGATCTTCAGAAAAGTGTTGTGCATGAGCCCAAAAAGGTTTGAGTTGGTACGACCAATCTTTGACAGCGTAGTAACGCGCGCAGGGTACAGCTAGTAAATAAATAAATAATAATTAATTATTTGTAGGTGGAATGTTTTCTAATGATTTAATCCGCGAACATCAATACAAACAGTGAAAATCACTGAAAATTGCGTGCGAAAACGTAACCCGACATCGCGGGAATGTCCGCTGTATTACAATGGTAACATTAAAAGCTGAATTATAAATAACTTTTATGACTTAGCAAAGCGTTACTTGTTTTCGCACGCTATTGTATTGGTACCATGGATGAATAATTTTCATTTGGTAAATTTATTATGATTAGGTGTATGTAGAAAAATATGCGAATTGTTATATGAATATTAATGTATGTAATAAAAAATACAATCTTTTCGCAATATTAGACACTGTTAAGGAATTCAAACTTATTTTATATCATACCTATCTACTTTGGTACTATAATTTACTACTTACTTAATATCAATGCTTTGCCACATTCACCGAGACAGACTTACTGAATGAACTGAATAAGCTTAACGCAGCTTCTTTAAAATGAACATGGTGCAAATTGCTATCACGAGCTATATGCGCGTCCTATATAAAAACTGTGATCATAAAGCTATAGTATTTACGAGTATTGTCTGCCACACATGGAGTGGCGTGCTATCGCGCCGCCGCAACGTGTAGCACGTTTTACACTCAATATTTACATACACGACAGTTACCTACATTCGTATCACGTAGATTTCATTTGTGTGACTAAAAAAGAGGTACTCCACGATGTCTTTGATCATAAAAATCATACATAATAATATACGTCGTATGTCTATGATGATAAAATAACATAGATATCTCCCGGAGAGAGTCCCATGGGCCCATAACCTCGTGAGTCGACAAACACGGGTTGCCTTCAATCGTATTACGAAAACATAAGCTGAATGTTTGCTCTCGGCGACCCACCACATAAACTTTTAATTACCACCTCCGACATTAAGTCGCCATTCCACTAGGGCTACCTAACTTTATTTTAATTGTTAAATGTTTGATAAGTATGCCGAAAATAACAGGTACGTTTCCCGCTACCTTTACTACGTTCCATGATTTTTTCATTATTTCCTTATGTCAAAACAGTTTCGTTGTCCGAAATAATGATCTGTTTTATTGAGTTTATTTATTGTTTTTCTACCAACCTTCCTTAAAGGTAAATCTGATTTCTTTTTGATATACCTTTCCTTACTATTTTAGACGCAGCTATATTCTGTTGTCGACAAATCACGACAGAACTAAATTTGACACATAGTATTTCTGCTTCATTTCTACGTTACGACTAAGAGAAAGAAGCCAATACAGTTCGCTGAGTCAAGTTTAGATGTGTTCTAACAGAATCATCACCATTAACTCTTGTCTATTTTCCTAAGTAGGTGTGTGACAACCCTATTCACAGGTCAGATGTCCGTAACGGTGTCCAATTAACTAACTGCGCGCCCTCTATTTGCAGAGGCGGCCGTGCAAAAAATATATCATTAACTCAACCCAAGTGAAAAGTTACTGTTGCCTTTCCATTAGCAGGTGTCGCCGGTCCACCACTCGACTTGTGTTGGTTTAAGAAACCACAGGAACCTACCTATCTACCTATATTGTGTTTTGAGGATGCAACCTGACGTCATCTATCTAAAGCTGCCATTTCGCTTTTGCTCTAGACGTGCGATTAGCGAACGCGTTGTGGGGACTCCTTGCTTATCTGATTAAAAACTATTGCTGCGCCAAGCGGATAAAAATCTTGAGTGCGAAGTGCAGTGCGTCTATCGGCGCGCTTTTGGTAACAATCAGCAGCGACCTACAATAAACTCGCGCAAGACCACTTCTGACAATAGTTTGCTTTAAAACGAAGTTAGGCACGTTTAATTTCATTGTTTAAACAACGTACCAACAGTTCCTCTCGCTTTACTTAACTTGCCCACCTGAATGTTCTAGTCCGCGATAAAAGCAAACAAGATAACGCTTATTAAAGTTTATGGTTGCATATAAACCATTCAACATGCTTCAAACCCCATGGGTACACTCCATGGCGATAGGAATACACGTGTCGCTCGAGTAATGGCGCGTGTGGACTGAGATTTCTACCATTATAATGGCCATATTAGTTTTGCTACTTCTCAATATTAAATAAAGTCAGATCTAAATAATATGAATACATTCATTCTGACCTTTTCTAATACAGGATACATACTAATTTGGACATACTCTAGCTCTTATAGGATGATGAATCGAATGATGCAATGAAGACTATAAGATATCGATATATTGCAAAATGCAATTTAACAGTTCACAACTTTACGATAATAGACTTGTAATTTAATTTTGATTATGAGTAGTGAATCAGGAATCCGGAAAATTTGCAAACAGGTGAATTAACGAAAATAACTAACATCCTTATATGTTATCCTTTCTAGCTTTCTGTATTTATAACAGACATGATGAAGAAGGCATTATTCGTGATTCTTATAGACTCACAATACATACAAATACCCATGAATGGTGCACCTGAGAACTCCCATTGTGGATTCAAAGCTCGCATCTCTGTGTCGCGTACTTGTACGCTTTGATCAATTACAGATTGAATGGTGAGCGTATTTTGAGAACTCATGTTCGTGTCAGAGCATAAACTTTGAGCGGTAAGAGGCTTTGCTCTCTAATGTGTTTGGTTGACGACTCTTATCCTGCGTTTTGAATGTTTTGAATAATAGTTGGTCCGCGTTATTTCATGTGAAATTATCCAGTTAATTCGCCTCAAACCTTTTTTGGTTCCTCTTTTTGGCCTGATGCATTTCGTTCGGTGTTAAAGGTAGACGTATTTCATCTGGAACCGTGGAACAGAAACCTACACATCCACGTGAAATAAAATATTACTCTGGTGCTGCAGAGGGTATGCGTTTTCAGTGATAGCTAACAGTGAGTGACATGCTTATATCCTACCTGCGTTCGAATATTTTAGTATTATCAAAAAGCATGAAATTCCACGATCCCAGGAGATTTTAAATACAAATCAGTGCCACAATAGGCAGGGCCGTCAATTCAACACCGGTGAAGGTGCCCAACAATGGGCCACCTGAGCTGCGCATTGTGATATCGCCCTCGTCTTTATGCGCTGTAATTGGATTCTTTGATCAATTAGAGATTGGGAGGAGAACGTCTTTTGAGATCTTTTCATATGGGTAATGGTTAATTTTCTGCCGGTAGCATGGTATTCGAATTATTACGCGTTTTGCTTCACAATGTCAGTCGATTGAGCTTATATTTGCTTAAGTACATCTTTTGTCGGTAATGGTTGTTCTGTAATCATTACGGCACATTTTATCCCGAAAATATACGGAACGTCAAAAGGCACATAGGGGCATTCTTATCGATAAATAATATTAGTCTTCGCCGACTGTTTCAATAATATTATATCTCCATAAACAAAGCCGAACTCTGTAACCGCTAAGTCAATAAGTTTGGCAATTCCGCGCCATGGAAGCCATCCGAAACATCTGCAAGCCCGAAGAACTAAACAATAAGCCCTAACAATTGTTCGGGATTATTACCAACTTGTGTCGCCGCTAACGTTTATACCGGCTCTCATGTATAGGTATTGAAGTTTTTATAGCTTTTGTGGTTTGTAAAATGTATTCAGGATATGAGATTGTGGTTACCAGGTGATATCGCTTTAAACTCAGCTCGGATATTCTGATTAGCGATTCGGCTACGGTATCAATAGCAAACTATTGTTTTGCGAGTAAGATTTTGTACCTAGTCATGTACCTACAGATTTTGACGGATCTTTGTTTAATCAGCTGCCTAACGAGTACTCCAGCATTATAGAAGCATACGGTAAAATAAATTCGGTCAAATATGATTGTCAGAACTATACGTACTTATGTACAAATGCCCTTTTAACGATTATTTTTTCTGAGCCCTATACGTATAAATATATAAACTGTCTAATTTCTGAAAAGCTCTCCCAATATTCATTCAAGTTGTATTTTATATTCTGTGTTAGTATCTAAATGAATTCCTTTTAAAAATAAATATACCCAATCTAAATCTGCTGTTACTTCAAATAATAATTTCTCTAAAATGTTGAAATGTAATTACAATATCGCCGGTATCCCATTGGGATGCAGTACTCGGCTTGAATACTGATGTTGCGACGGAGCGCAGAATAACAAATTACAGGCGGATCGATGAATTGGATTAATTACTGGTTGATTTATTACACCACCCTGTCTGACTACTATTCTGGTATCCCGTGAATTGTATCGGAATACCATCTTCTTTTATTCGTTGCTGCAATTGAATCGTGGCAGAAATACTCGAAGTGACTTAATCTCACGAAAATATTTTCAGAAGGCAGCCATTCTTTCATTACGCTTCAGTTCAGTTCATATATTTGACTATAGGATCGTTGAATAGTTGATTCCTTATTGTTACAGTTATAAATGCATCTTTTTTCTATAATACTGGAATATTCATTCACAAATCTATTTTCTATTTTCCTATTTTCTACCTGTCGCGTTAATATATCGGATGTATTTAGATGCATCCGAAATTTTCGACTACCCGCGGCGTTCAATCTACGAAATAAAATTCACGTTTCCCAACGGGTTTGTCCGTGCAACATTGTGGAATATTTCCAACGTATCCCTTAACCTAATGTATGAATACCGAACGCGCAAAATCACGCAAGTCAATGTTTATGTTTCGGGTCTTTGAGAAATTACGTAACTGTGTTTTTTACGAAATACAATTAGTATTATACGCTATTCTTTGATGTATCTACCAAGTTTTTTACTATGTAAAGTCTATTTTGATAAGGGTTTTAATTTGTTTTTACGACGAGCCCTCGGGGTAGTCCATCTTTGCGTCATTAACTTTAGATTAAACTACCCTCAACTAGATGCCTCTTATTTACGTTGCTGCTAAGGACACTGCGAAAGCTGCTTAAGGGGAACGGCTATAAAAATAAATCAAAACCACCGTTGACCCAGAAAGTTGAAAGTTTACACGCTCTGTGGACATAAAGGCGGCAGTAACGTGCGCTGAGTTGTTTGATGACTTCTCAGGGGGCCACAAATGGATTCGTTACACATTTTATCAGCAATTCGTGCTATTTTCGTATGTGGGTCGACTTGTGATAGTGTAATTACTTATGTTTGTTGAAAAATTATATGAAAAGGAGATACTAAAATTACTTTAGAGGTCATGTTGTTCCTATGACGCACTTTTAAATAAATACTCGTTACCAACCCTCAAGATGAGAAGATTGCTCTTGGATCAAATGTTACTGTATAATATCTGCCACGATTATTACGATTGTAATAAACTAATCAATCAAATTTATATTCATGTACCATATCGTTCCCGGCCTATGAGAGAGGCTCGAAAACGTTATATATTCGCACCACCGCCCTGTAGGACCATCGCAGGTGAGCGTGCACCATTGCGTAGAATCATGGAACAATTTAGCAACTGTTTCACAGACATTGAACTCTTTGCAACCTCATCTGCGATATTTAGGAATAATGTAAATGACACAATTAAGTTTAAGTACAACCTTTGATACCTCGATAGAACCACACTTTTTGTATATTGTAATCTTTGTCTATGTTTTTGTTATTGTAATTAACTGAATAATATTCTCGCACACAGCACGTATGCACATGCACCCACGTGCTTACTAATTTATGTTTTACTTTTAAGTCACTTACATAATACTCGTAGGTACTCATCGTTACAAAGTATTAATCTGTGGGCAACGGGGCTGATTACACTTAAAGTAAGATGTACCTGTAATCCAACTAGTAATAAGTAAGTGTAATTATTTGTTGCTCCAAATAAATTTAAAAAAAATTTCATCTTGTTTATAGGTCATCATATTCACGGCGCCTTGTTAAGTTTTGCTCTCAATTCTGGTACAGATGTCTAACCGGTGATATAGCGCTTATAATTTCCGTGCGTTCAAGCGTTTTTGCCGGACCTATTATTTTGAATCAAGCATAATCAGCTCACGAGTATAGGTCCAATTAGTGTAATAACCATCGGTGGTGCCCCACAAATGGTCTTCAATCAGCTCTAACTGCCTTGCTTCTGTAGTTATCAGGCAATACAGTTATTTCTATCGCCCGTTTTGCAACGGAGGGATCGTCTTTTTCGAATTCCCCTATTCTTTTTTAATTAAATTCCCGCGGGTTCCAACTCTTACAAACTTAAAGATACTCTCCATCCCATATTCTGAAAGAGAACTACTACGATTTCATAATTTCGTAGCCATTCTACGAGTCGTAGCAAAGCTACGCTCGTAGCTTCGTAGCAGCGTAGACATGGAGTAGTAACGTTTGGGATTTGTAGTCTCTACGTGTCGCTTGAAACTAGGGCTCAAAGTTAATGTTTTGAGAAGTTGAACTTTTTTGTGTGTAACTGATATAAATAGCTGGATTATACTTTGTTACCTTTTTAATGCACTCGGGAGTCGTAAAATAAATACATTATGTTTAAGACAATTTAAATTGTCGAACTTTATTTACCTGCTCACCCTATACGTGACATGTTTGTAGTATGTGCGCATAATATGGAAGCGTGTTACTGATAATGATATGAGTTCGGAGTGTACTTGGCTCAAACAACACTTACTGGTGACAGTTCGGAGTGTACTTGGCTCAAACAACACTTACTGGTGACAGGTTCTGACGTACATAATGTATATCTACACGTGTACATACTTGAGGAAACTTTCCTAATGATCCCATCTTGAACCCGTGACGTCATTCAAAGGATAGCGGAATAATTTTCGATATATTTGTATCAACATCGCGATTAACTTGTAATAATACTTGTAGTAATACTTGTAATAATATTTTTTCATGCTACCAATAGTCATAAAATTATTTCAGTTTCTTTCGGTAGTATAGCAAGTGATCATCACCATTGAGTGAGACCAGAAGCTGACTCTACAAATATAAAGTGGGAAAAAATGAGCTAGCAAGATCATTTGTTGTTAAGTAATAGTAACTACACGTGCGGACGACGTCTCTTAATAAATTCATAGCGATGTTATTATTTATCCTGTGATATTCGTGTTTGTTTTGAGCTATATTAATGTTTTGCTTTCTTCCACTGTTCTGGGTTTTCCCAGTATTTAGACATGGAATTAATCCCGGGAATAGATGGTCTGTTGACTTTAGATAATAATGTTTGATATTGTTGCTTTAAATAATATTAAATCGATTTGTCTGGAAATTACTGGTTACTACCCTTTTAGTGAGTGTGATCATTAAAAATCATTTTAATTTTATGCAATAGTTGATATCTTTTTAAATTTCTTAAAATGGTGTCGAATTTTCTGCATCAAGACGTAATGGCCCAATACACTTATGTTTTATTGATATGGCTGATGTTATTCGGTTTTCCATTCCATCATCTCTCTCAAATCGCTTGCACCAAATTTGAACGACAAACTTTCGAGCTGAACATAAGTCTGCATTCTTCATCTGTTAGTAACTCAATGTTCCTGTAGCACTGTATGAATTTTGCATCGGCTCTCCTTGTACCAACCCCTTGCCCTCTCTCCCCCCTTCGCACCCCTTCACCACCCTGTCTCCATCCAGTTCGCTCAGTGTATTATTATTTCATACCACACGAAGATTGTAGTTGAAACTTAGTATTGTACTCCCATTTTGTTTTCAAAATTACCGAGTGACTGCAGAAAGGCTTTTTCAAATTGTCAAACATCAGAGAGGTTTTGAATCTATAATAGACGATTTTTCGACCGCAACTTCCATTCGCTATACTACTAAGTCGACCCTTTGGTCGTGAGGAAAAGTGTAATTTTAGAGCTGAAGTTATTCTGGCTGTATGATGGTTCAAACCAGTAAAAATAGACCTCACCGGTCTACTATGTTGGCATTTTTTGGGGTTCACGTATAACTGGTTTGCACCTTACAGAGTGTGAAAGTTTAGCCTTTATTCTTTACGCTCGGTTCTTGAAATAGCGATTTTTCTTTGAGGAAATAATTTCCTGAGTTGGGTGCTGATCGAAAGAATAAACGTATCGGAAATACAACGGTTACAAAATCTTTTAAAATATGAAATACGGATGTATTAAAACTCTGTGTATCTTCTTATATATCCTCGATAGCGTCCTGGAAACATCTCCCGTGTGCAATAACATCACCAGAGTCGATGAATCTTTGTGCAGGGCAAAATTTCCGCGACTACGAACTTTTAATGAACTGTCGCCTGCAACCCAACGGTTTTGGACTTAAAACGAATGGCCCAGTGTTGGCAAAATCTGCCATCTTCCTGTGAAAATATCGCGCGCAAGTACAGGAAATCGAATGATAAATACGTCTATTTATCTCGTATTATGGGACCCAGGTGTGTTTTTTCAAAAATAAGTAAATAAAGACAAAATGTTGATAAGAATCCTTTGCTCTTTCACAAGATCCTAAATAAATGTCACAGGAGTTCCAAGGAATAAATCGGTAGAGTAAAAAGAAATATGTCGCCCAGCCTGGCCATTTACCTAGGTATACGGCCATTGACCAGTAGCTGTGACAAAGAAACTCCAATACCCCAGTATCAATAAATATCAAAAACTCCGTCCGCAAGGCGATATTCTTGAGTGCGAACTTAAACCGCGAAAGTTTTAATGAAATGTCGCAGCGGCGACTGTCATGGCAAAGTTAGACTTACAGCCAACTGCTTACGAACTCCGCCGAAGTAGCGTGATGATACACCAGCAATCTGTGCTAATCCTGTACTGGATTTTACGTGTTTTTAAGCATAAATTCTGTTATATTGTGTGTATCGTAAAAGCCTCAGCTTTGAAAAATCTGGCATGCATTTGGCTTCTAGGACCCTCAGCCAAAAAACTAATATATCCGTGTAACCTTGCAAAATTGGGGAACGTAATTTATAATCTGTATTTGTCAGTAGATTAGTCGGTAGAACTGGCACCACTAAGAATACGTCTTGGAATAGAGCCAATTAGTTCCACTACACGGCAGCTGAGTAGATTAGTGTTCGTTTCCAAGTTACTATACTTATATGTTAACGGCGACTCCATCGCGGCGTGCAGGACAGATAATTAACGGCACTAATAAAAAGGTGACATAAATATATCACCAATCACATGGTTCCATAGCAAGCGACCAAAATAATATGAATATCCACACTCTAAAAAAAACAAACGTACAAAACTATCGCAAAGAGATCTTGAACCCAGTCTTGATGTAAGTAATATTTCCTTCATTATGTGATGCCCACATACCATCCATAGTCACTATATTACAATGTAGCGCAAAGCCTCATCTCAAAAATTCTCTTACAAAGCCGAAACAGGCGAGGCCGTTGACACCTCACATGAATAAAACATACGTCTTGCTCCATCTCGCCCTCCCCTAACATCCCCCCATAATTACATAAAGCTGGACACCTGACAAAGGGCTCCGTGTCATTGTCAGGACGGACATGGACCCATGTTGGACCCTGTGGAAGCTGAAACATACTTATCCTTTTAGATTTCATTCATTTTGATGTAATTAGCTACTTCTGCTTATGAATTATAATTTGGGGCTTCTCTGCTCATCACGTTAGCACTCTGGTTACGTATTATACAGTTATATTTAAAATAATGCCAACGATTTTGAAGTCTCTAGATTACTGTATTTGATATAATTTGAAGTCAGTCAGTGTTGCTCTTTATTTAATTCCTGAGTAAACTCCTATCAGTAATTAGTTACAATAAATACATCAGTGCCAGAGCTGTTTATAAAGGTTATATTAACAATAACAACAACCCCTCACATTATTTGTTTCCGTAATACAAGTCAAAGTGCCCCGATTGGGATTACGTATCGATAGACTACGCGGCTACGGCGTAGTAAACTAAACTACGGTGCTACGAGATATTACTATGACATATACTGAGTAGTTTATTGGGCAGGATAGGGATCAAACCCGGAGCCTCTCTTTTACGAGGGCGGCACGTCCAACCACTATGCTATTGATGCAAGACTTTCAGATAATACTATGACTTTCAAACATAAATAAATTCTAAATCTAATTACTGCTTTCTAAATACAAGTTCATACAATGTTGTTTTAAGGTCGAGTGTAATTAACTGGGAATATAATGAAATCTCGAATCTGTGGGTGAGTCATAATAACACCGCCACCTTGAGCCCGCCAACTGGCAGTTGGCAAGTCTCATCAACCTCTTATAAGCTAGGTGCAGACAGACCGAGCCATCAGCCAACTAATAGCCTTCATTGGCGTTTCACATAAAATAAACTATAGAGATTGTCAACGTTTCATGCTGTGTGCAACATATTATCAACGGACAACGCCAAGATGGCGCAGTTCATGGCGAACCTCTTTCATTCTATTTAATTATCCATGTCTGCACCAAGCTTTACGAATAGGCGAACTTGGTCTATTTCAGTAAAGTTTCCACGCGTCGCTACACTTTAGTAGTCTGAATGCTTAATGTGTAATAAGGAGCAATGTGAAATGTGCTCATATATGTGGCGTCGAGAATGTATATTATTTCAGCCTCCACATTTTAGAACGACTTAATAAAGAATAAGATATAAGAAAATGTACATATACGAAGGCGATACATTAAAAATAAAATATGAAATATGCTTTGTAAAGCCATGAAATGGCCAATGTTACTTGATTTTAAATTGCATAGAAGTGATAATAAAGTAATATTTTCTATTTGTCAGGGTATATTCCGTCTCGCGTCCGAGCACGTGCTCCGCACGATGCGCCGAGGCCGCGAGACCCTGCTGACGCTGCTGGAGGCGTTCGTGTACGACCCGCTGGTGGAGTGGGGCGGCGGCGGCGCGGGCGGCGGCAAGCGCCGGCGCACACAGCGCGACGTGCGCGCTGCGGTCGACATGCTGCAAGTGCGCGCGCACGAGCTGCGCCAGCACCTGGCTGACGTCACGTAAGTCGATGCCCAATAAAAGAAAACTCGAGTAGACTACATCTGTAAATATTAGTATCCGCAGTGCATTAAAAGCATTTTTTTGTGTAGAACATGGTACAATAATATTCTACGTCGAATATTCTCTTCCCGCTATGGGCCAAGACTACGTAACGATTAGTGTTGTTATTGATTGACATCTTCAAACTGCCACAAGGTTGTCAGTACGTGCACGAAAAGAAAGGTTGTCAGCAACAGCTGTAGTTAAGTTTATTTTTTTATAATAGAGTCTATAAATAAAATGGAACTCAGTATAACAAAGTATTCTCTTGTAGATCTTATCAATACACTCCGAGTTTAGACTAATTCAGCTTGTATTTAGTATTTCATTCGCTCCAACAATATCGTACT
Organism: Notodonta dromedarius; assembly: GCA_905147325.1. NCBI lineage: Eukaryota > Metazoa > Arthropoda > Insecta > Lepidoptera > Notodontidae > Notodonta > Notodonta dromedarius. Next base: position 11,455,669 of record LR990172.1, read on the forward strand.
AGTACGAGTACGTATGCAGCTTGTATTGAATTTATGTGCAGCAATAAGTTAGGTTTATCTTTACGACGCAACGATAACCGTTCCGCGGCTGAGGCGCGGGAGCCGGCAATATTTATATCGACAATTAGGGCTGTCGCAACACATATCTCCGCGATTATTGCTTTACTAATTACGGAGGTAACTTTATTTTCTCCGCACATGTGTTTTTTAGTTCACTGTCATAGTAAACCAATATTGTAATAAATTGATGTATTATCCATGGATGAAAATATTGAATAATACATCTAAATAAGAAACTAGGGATTAAATGGATGTTCAAAATGATAATTCATAATAATAATAATTTAGCCGTTTTAACGTCCCACTCCTGGGCACGGGCCTCCCCTCAATACGACGGGGGTCCGGCTATAATCCACCACGATGGCCCAGTGCGGGGTTGTGGATTTCACTTGTCTTAAGAAAATTTGTTACATTTTCTAAGATATGCAGGTTTCCTCACTATGTTTATCCTTCATCGTAAGCGAGTGATAATCCTATAGAAATTATGCTTCGCACATAGATTTCGAAAACCCAGAGGTGCGAGCCGGGCAAGACCCGTAATTAACAAATCGGATATCACTGCTTTTCAATTATAATTATGATAAAAGATACCTTAAATTAAACAATGGGTGGATTAAATTGATTTCAATGATGATATATTGAGCAGAGTTGTTATAACATCCGCATGTGTAGACAACCCTAATATTAATTCCGGCGATCGCAATTCCTTAGTTGTTGTTCGGATCCCGGCTGGTACGTGCATTAAGGTTTTATCGAGGCCAATCCCATGCACTCCCTGTACCATATCTGCGTCAAATGATAGATGCTAAATTTTATAACGTCCAATATTTATTGAAATTTTGACCAGGTTTGCGGGGAAATAAGACGTCGTCTGTGGTGGAAATAAAATGTTGTGGCAACTTAAAACACTAGAGTTTAGAGTTAGCTTGTAACATTTTAAATTCTAAAACATTATTTATTAACATGACCGTCCCTTATCTTATCAGTTGCATCGACACTGTTAACTGGATTGGAATTATGAATAGCGCTTGCATTACCTTTTTTCCAAACGAGATTCGGTGGAAAAGCTACCAGATTCATAAGAAACCATTACCTGTTTCATTTAGATTCGATCTCACAACAAACATGGCAGAGAAAATTGCATGTAACACGAACACGTTCCAAATGTACATTTCTAAACAAAAGTAAACGTGTCATTGTCGCTTTGCCTTTATAAATGTTTCCCAGTCAGATGGTTATTCGAAAAGGCTACAAAATTTCAGCTATTTTAGAACATTGGAATTATTTTGGGACCCTTAATGTCCTAGGAGTGCGTCAATATCTATCACAATCCATTTTCTAAATATATTTCACTTTGTATTCTTTCCATACAAGGCCAAAATACTTAAAACATGTATGTGATTGAAATGTGAATGACAAATTACAGTGTTATAATAGAATCCTCCTTGAACTACCCTCAATTTGTAAACACATACAAATTTAATGTGTTACATAAAACGAGCTACGTTCAAATACATTTCCTCCCTGAATAATTTATGAGCGCGCGTTCGATATGCCGCGTTAAAAATTCATAATAGACCGTGTGAAGTTGATTCAATGTCCAAAATTACGAATTTTGTTACAGAGAACAATTTTTAGCCGCGCTCCCCGATGTGAAGCAATGCGCTGACATTTGGCTGCAGGAGAACGAAGAGTTGAAATCAGTGGAGAATAGACTCCAAGACTGTCATCAACAGATGGCACTTATCAAGGAAATCGAAGCCTATGGACCCAATCTAAACAACCACCCACTCTATGCAATCTCTCAAAAATACACCTCCTACAAACAGGCAAAGAACGCAGTCGAAGACTCAAAGAAAGCTCTGGTCAAGATCCTTAAAGATTTCGACACCCAAATCGAAAATTTTGCAAACACGACCGAAGCACTCAACGGGCCGCAGCTCATGGCGTGGGTCCAAGAATTTTCTGGACCGAAAGAGGAAGAGGAACAGCCGATATTCGACCATATCAAAGAGTTCCTGACTAACGCTGGTCAGAGCTCCATGATATCACAATGTGAACAAGCGGAGACTGAACTTAACCAGAGCATGAAACAGACTCATCACCTAGTTAGATCCTGCCTGGAGCTGCTATCACAGTACGTAGCAGTGTCCCAATACTACCCACAAAGCCACACCGAGTACCATCGCATCGTCATGTTCAGGAAATTCTTAGCCGCAGCACTTGAGAGCAAGTCTCCTGAAGTGTGCCGCGAAATGTCCAATCAGGTGACAACTTTAGTCAACTCAGAGAATAACAAGGGAGACGCAACACAACAGATAGTAGCTTATAACTATCGCTTGCAAACGATCAATGCCGAAGCTAACGCTAACTTAACTAAATCCATCGAAAGATTACAATTAGAAGGCGGTCCCGATGCCCTGGTGATAGCTCAAGAGGCTTACAGGGAAGCGAAGACGAATATAAGCAATTGGGTGAGAACTGAGGAAGGTGCGGGGGCAGCCTTGGAGTGTGTAGTGATAGGCATGCTCTGTAACTTGAACAGACGATATCTGATGCTGGAAAACGGTGCTCAAAGTGCTGGCGACTGTCTAGTAGATCTCACGTCACGGGAAGGAGAATGGTTCTTGGATGATATGAGCGCGTTGTCGATGCAAGCTGTTGAACTGCTGTCTCTACTGCCATTGCAGTCGGCGTCTGCTGAGGACGCAGCTATGCCGGTGGCAGTGGAATGTGTACGGAATGCTAATTTGCTACTTGCAGATTTAGTACAGTTGAATTACCACTTTAGCACGATAATACTTCCTGAAGCGATGAAGAAGGTGCACTCCGAGGACTCGTCGGTGTTGCTGATGATAAACGAGCTGAACGCGGTGATCGTAAACACGCCCGTGCCGTTGAACGAACTGCTGGCGCAGCTGGAGATGCACCTGAGATACCTGGTTATGGAAATGGAGGTAAGTTTATGAGAAAATTGAAATTACTATGGTTTTTCTCAGATGGGCGAAATAAATTCCTTTTATAGCTAATTTAAAAATCTGAACTTTCAAAACAAACTCAAATTTATGAGAGATCGGTCAGTCCCCAGCCTGCAGCGCCCAGCACCTGGCGGCGGAGCTCCGGGGCCGGTACGAGGCCCTCCTCTCCACCGCCTCCGCGGAGGCCGAGGGCTCCGCCGGCCGCATGCTGCTTATGGGCTTCAACGGACTCTTCGCTGCCGTGGAGCTTCGCGCTAGGGAGCTGTCCGACCACCTGGCTATCCCGATCCCGCCGGCCTGGCGGAAGATTGATCACATCAGCGAGTCCATGCATATGTCGGTGAGTACCTGCTTGCTATTTAGTGTGATTTACATTATAAGCCCCCTTTCTTTCCAATTCCTTATATTTATCGTGTTGGACAATTATTTATTCAGCTTTTTCCAGGACTCACCGTGGGTCAAACTTTGGCGCTTACCATATCAGAAACAGTATCATTGTATGTAATTGTTTGTGATATGGAATGTTCGTGTTAAGCCCTTCCTGGCTCCCACTGCTGGGCACGAGTCATCCCTCAAGTTTCTGCATTAGCATAGTTGGAGGGCTAACGGAATAGATAATATCAGGCTGAAATATTAATAGCCATAGTGCACGTCAATGGTAGTCAATACGCTTTGTTCGGTTGGTGCGCAGGCGGCGCTGCAGAGCCCGCTGCTGCGCTCGGTGCTGGAGGACATATTCCTGGTGCGGCGCGTGCAGACCATCGCCGAGGTGTTCGCCATGTGCGCGCAGATGGCGGTCGCCTTCAAGGGCACCGGCCCGCTCACGCTGTACGACGACGCCGCGCTCTGCAAGCCTGTCCGCAGGTAACACTATGAGCACTTAACTAACACACTGGCGCAAATGTAACATTTTGGCTCTGTATAACTGTCATGTACTTTTTGTATGTTTATAATATACTAGCTGTGCCCCGCGACTTCATCCGCGTAGTATTGGATTATTGGGTTAAAAAGTTTCGCATTAAAATATTAGTAGGATATATATATGATGCTCCAATCTCCAAGATATAGCCACTTAAAGGAGTGCCTTATGTAGTGATCAAAAGGTTTTGCCGTACCAAGTTTATATATAGAGCAACGTTCGACCAATCATCAGTTGGGGGCGTGGTAACACCCTGTCGATTTGTGTTGGTCAATAGAGATTTTTGTGCTGAAGTAGGGTAGTCTGAGATAAATGCTTAAATGTATGTGTACCGTGTTCAGGTTCACGGCGGAGTACGTGTCGAGGTGCGTGCTGGGCGTGCACTCCAAGGCGCTCGCCAGCGTGCTGTGCCTGCTGCTGCGGCGCGCGCGGCTGGATCTGCATGCCGAAGTCGAACAGAAGGAAATAGGTATGGCTCGATTGCGCGATTCAGATTTGTATGGAGAATCATTCATTTATAGAAAGCGTCAGGTTAAGCGCTGTCTATCTGGGGCGTTTAGTAACTCAAAATAAGTAATTGATACACGTTTAAAATAATGAACCTACTACTAAGCATCATCGTTCGATCGGATAGGTGCGTCGTGGAGCGTGACCCTGGAGTCGCTGTGCGAGAAGGCGCGGCGGTGGACGGGCGCGGTGGGCGCGGCGCTGGGCGAGCGGGCGGGCGCGCTGGCGCGGGGCGTGCAGGCGGCGCGCGCGGGGGCGGGGCGGGCGGCGCGCGCGCAGCGGGACCACGCGCGCCACACCAGCGCCGCGCACCAAGCCAGGCTGCGCGCCGCCGCGCACGCGCATCTGCACATAGAGGTACAACCACGTCATGCTATACCGAGCGGGCGGGGGGGCGGGCGCGGGGCGCGGGGCGCGGGGCGTGCAGGCGGCGCGCGCGGGGGCGGGGCGGGCGGCGCGCGCGCAGCGGGACCACGCGCGCCACACCAGCGCCGCGCACCAAGCCAGGCTGCGCGCCGCCGCGCACGCGCATCTGCACATAGAGGTACAACCACGTCATGCTATACCGAGCGGGCGGGGGGGCGGGCGCGGGGCGCGGGGCGCGGGGCGTGCAGGCGGCGCGCGCGGGGGCGGGGCGGGCGGCGCGCGCGCAGCGGGACCACGCGCGCCACACCAGCGCCGCGCACCAAGCCAGGCTGCGCGCCGCCGCGCACGCGCATCTGCACATAGAGGTACAACCACGTCATGCTATACCGAGCGGGCGGGGGGGCGGGCGCGGGGCGCGGGGCGTGCAGGCGGCGCGCGCGGGGGCGGGGCGGGCGGCGCGCGCGCAGCGGGACCACGCGCGCCACACCAGCGCCGCGCACCAAGCCAGGCTGCGCGCCGCCGCGCACGCGCATCTGCACATAGAGGTACAACCACGTCATGCTATACCGAGCGGGCGGGGGGGCGGGCGCGGGGCGCGGGGCGTGCAGGCGGCGCGCGCGGGGGCGGGGCGGGCGGCGCGCGCGCAGCGGGACCACGCGCGCCACACCAGCGCCGCGCACCAAGCCAGGCTGCGCGCCGCCGCGCACGCGCATCTGCACATAGAGGTACAACCACGTCATGCTATACCGAGCGGGCGGGGGGGCGGGCGCGGGGCGCGGGGCGCGGGGCGTGCAGGCGGCGCGCGCGGGGGCGGGGCGGGCGGCGCGCGCGCAGCGGGACCACGCGCGCCACACCAGCGCCGCGCACCAAGCCAGGCTGCGCGCCGCCGCGCACGCGCATCTGCACATAGAGGTACAACCACGTCATGCTATACCGAGCGGGCGGGGGGGCGGGCGCGGGGCGCGGGGCGCGGGGCGTGCAGGCGGCGCGCGCGGGGGCGGGGCGGGCGGCGCGCGCGCAGCGGGACCACGCGCGCCACACCAGCGCCGCGCACCAAGCCAGGCTGCGCGCCGCCGCGCACGCGCATCTGCACATAGAGGTACAACCACGTCATGCTATACCGAGCGGGCGGGGGGGCGGGCGCGGGGCGCGGGGCGCGGGGCGTGCAGGCGGCGCGCGCGGGGGCGGGGCGGGCGGCGCGCGCGCAGCGGGACCACGCGCGCCACACCAGCGCCGCGCACCAAGCCAGGCTGCGCGCCGCCGCGCACGCGCATCTGCACATAGAGGTACAACCACGTCATGCTATACCGAGCGGGCGGGGGGGCGGGCGCGGGGCGCGGGGCGCGGGGCGTGCAGGCGGCGCGCGCGGGGGCGGGGCGGGCGGCGCGCGCGCAGCGGGACCACGCGCGCCACACCAGCGCCGCGCACCAAGCCAGGCTGCGCGCCGCCGCGCACGCGCATCTGCACATAGAGGTACAACCACGTCATGCTATACCGAGCGGGCGGGGGGGCGGGCGCGGGGCGCGGGGCGCGGGGCGTGCAGGCGGCGCGCGCGGGGGCGGGGCGGGCGGCGCGCGCGCAGCGGGACCACGCGCGCCACACCAGCGCCGCGCACCAAGCCAGGCTGCGCGCCGCCGCGCACGCGCATCTGCACATAGAGGTACAACCACGTCATGCTATACCGAGCGGGCGGGGGGGCGGGCGCGGGGCGCGGGGCGCGGGGCGTGCAGGCGGCGCGCGCGGGGGCGGGGCGGGCGGCGCGCGCGCAGCGGGACCACGCGCGCCACACCAGCGCCGCGCACCAAGCCAGGCTGCGCGCCGCCGCGCACGCGCATCTGCACATAGAGGTACAACCACGTCATGCTATACCGAGCGGGCGGGGGGGCGGGCGCGGGGCGCGGGGCGTGCAGGCGGCGCGCGCGGGGGCGGGGCGGGCGGCGCGCGCGCAGCGGGACCACGCGCGCCACACCAGCGCCGCGCACCAAGCCAGGCTGCGCGCCGCCGCGCACGCGCATCTGCACATAGAGGTACAACCACGTCATGCTATACCGAGCGGGCGGGGGGGCGGGCGCGGGGCGCGGGGCGCGGGGCGTGCAGGCGGCGCGCGCGGGGGCGGGGCGGGCGGCGCGCGCGCAGCGGGACCACGCGCGCCACACCAGCGCCGCGCACCAAGCCAGGCTGCGCGCCGCCGCGCACGCGCATCTGCACATAGAGGTACAACCACGTCATGCTATACCGAGCGGGCGGGGGGGCGGGCGCGGGGCGCGGGGCGCGGGGCGTGCAGGCGGCGCGCGCGGGGGCGGGGCGGGCGGCGCGCGCGCAGCGGGACCACGCGCGCCACACCAGCGCCGCGCACCAAGCCAGGCTGCGCGCCGCCGCGCACGCGCATCTGCACATAGAGGTACAACCACGTCATGCTATACCGAGCGGGCGGGGGGGCGGGCGCGGGGCGCGGGGCGCGGGGCGTGCAGGCGGCGCGCGCGGGGGCGGGGCGGGCGGCGCGCGCGCAGCGGGACCACGCGCGCCACACCAGCGCCGCGCACCAAGCCAGGCTGCGCGCCGCCGCGCACGCGCATCTGCACATAGAGGTACAACCACGTCATGCTATACCGAGCGGGCGGGGGGGCGGGCGCGGGGCGCGGGGCGCGGGGCGTGCAGGCGGCGCGCGCGGGGGCGGGGCGGGCGGCGCGCGCGCAGCGGGACCACGCGCGCCACACCAGCGCCGCGCACCAAGCCAGGCTGCGCGCCGCCGCGCACGCGCATCTGCACATAGAGGTACAACCACGTCATGCTATACCGAGCGGGCGGGGGGGCGGGCGCGGGGCGCGGGGCGCGGGGCGTGCAGGCGGCGCGCGCGGGGGCGGGGCGGGCGGCGCGCGCGCAGCGGGACCACGCGCGCCACACCAGCGCCGCGCACCAAGCCAGGCTGCGCGCCGCCGCGCACGCGCATCTGCACATAGAGGTACAACCACGTCATGCTATACCGAGCGGGCGGGGGGGCGGGCGCGGGGCGCGGGGCGCGGGGCGTGCAGGCGGCGCGCGCGGGGGCGGGGCGGGCGGCGCGCGCGCAGCGGGACCACGCGCGCCACACCAGCGCCGCGCACCAAGCCAGGCTGCGCGCCGCCGCGCACGCGCATCTGCACATAGAGGTACAACCACGTCATGCTATACCGAGCGGGCGGGGGGGCGGGCGCGGGGCGCGGGGCGCGGGGCGTGCAGGCGGCGCGCGCGGGGGCGGGGCGGGCGGCGCGCGCGCAGCGGGACCACGCGCGCCACACCAGCGCCGCGCACCAAGCCAGGCTGCGCGCCGCCGCGCACGCGCATCTGCACATAGAGGTACAACCACGTCATGCTATACCGAGCGGGCGGGGGGGCGGGCGCGGGGCGCGGGGCGCGGGGCGTGCAGGCGGCGCGCGCGGGGGCGGGGCGGGCGGCGCGCGCGCAGCGGGACCACGCGCGCCACACCAGCGCCGCGCACCAAGCCAGGCTGCGCGCCGCCGCGCACGCGCATCTGCACATAGAGGTACAACCACGTCATGCTATACCGAGCGGGCGGGGGGGCGGGGCGCGGGGCGCGGGGCGTGCAGGCGGCGCGCGCGGGGGCGGGGCGGGCGGCGCGCGCGCAGCGGGACCACGCGCGCCACACCAGCGCCGCGCACCAAGCCAGGCTGCGCGCCGCCGCGCACGCGCATCTGCACATAGAGGTACAACCACGTCATGCTATACCGAGCGGGCGGGGGGGCGGGCGCGGGGCGCGGGGCGCGGGGCGTGCAGGCGGCGCGCGCGGGGGCGGGGCGGGCGGCGCGCGCGCAGCGGGACCACGCGCGCCACACCAGCGCCGCGCACCAAGCCAGGCTGCGCGCCGCCGCGCACGCGCATCTGCACATAGAGGTACAACCACGTCATGCTATACCGAGCGGGCGGGGGGGCGGGCGCGGGGCGCGGGGCGCGGGGCGTGCAGGCGGCGCGCGCGGGGGCGGGGCGGGCGGCGCGCGCGCAGCGGGACCACGCGCGCCACACCAGCGCCGCGCACCAAGCCAGGCTGCGCGCCGCCGCGCACGCGCATCTGCACATAGAGGTACAACCACGTCATGCTATACCGAGCGGGCGGGGGGGGCGGGCGCGGGGCGCGGGGCGTGCAGGCGGCGCGCGCGGGGGCGGGGCGGGCGGCGCGCGCGCAGCGGGACCACGCGCGCCACACCAGCGCCGCGCACCAAGCCAGGCTGCGCGCCGCCGCGCACGCGCATCTGCACATAGAGGTACAACCACGTCATGCTATACCGAGCGGGCGGGGGGGCGGGCGCGGGGCGCGGGGCGCGGGGCGTGCAGGCGGCGCGCGCGGGGGCGGGGCGGGCGGCGCGCGCGCAGCGGGACCACGCGCGCCACACCAGCGCCGCGCACCAAGCCAGGCTGCGCGCCGCCGCGCACGCGCATCTGCACATAGAGGTACAACCACGTCATGCTATACCGAGCGGGCGGGGGGGCGGGCGCGGGGCGCGGGGCGCGGGGCGTGCAGGCGGCGCGCGCGGGGGCGGGGCGGGCGGCGCGCGCGCAGCGGGACCACGCGCGCCACACCAGCGCCGCGCACCAAGCCAGGCTGCGCGCCGCCGCGCACGCGCATCTGCACATAGAGGTACAACCACGTCATGCTATACCGAGCGGGCGGGGGGGCGGGCGCGGGGCGCGGGGCGCGGGGCGTGCAGGCGGCGCGCGCGGGGGCGGGGCGGGCGGCGCGCGCGCAGCGGGACCACGCGCGCCACACCAGCGCCGCGCACCAAGCCAGGCTGCGCGCCGCCGCGCACGCGCATCTGCACATAGAGGTACAACCACGTCATGCTATACCGAGCGGGCGGGGGGGCGGGCGCGGGGCGCGGGGCGCGGGGCGTGCAGGCGGCGCGCGCGGGGGCGGGGCGGGCGGCGCGCGCGCAGCGGGACCACGCGCGCCACACCAGCGCCGCGCACCAAGCCAGGCTGCGCGCCGCCGCGCACGCGCATCTGCACATAGAGGTACAACCACGTCATGCTATACCGAGCGGGCGGGGGGGCGGGCGCGGGGCGCGGGGCGCGGGGCGTGCAGGCGGCGCGCGCGGGGGCGGGGCGGGCGGCGCGCGCGCAGCGGGACCACGCGCGCCACACCAGCGCCGCGCACCAAGCCAGGCTGCGCGCCGCCGCGCACGCGCATCTGCACATAGAGGTACAACCACGTCATGCTATACCGAGCGGGCGGGGGGGCGGGCGCGGGGCGCGGGGCGCGGGGCGTGCAGGCGGCGCGCGCGGGGGCGGGGCGGGCGGCGCGCGCGCAGCGGGACCACGCGCGCCACACCAGCGCCGCGCACCAAGCCAGGCTGCGCGCCGCCGCGCACGCGCATCTGCACATAGAGGTACAACCACGTCATGCTATACCGAGCGGGCGGGGGGGCGGGCGCGGGGCGCGGGGCGCGGGGCGTGCAGGCGGCGCGCGCGGGGGCGGGGCGGGCGGCGCGCGCGCAGCGGGACCACGCGCGCCACACCAGCGCCGCGCACCAAGCCAGGCTGCGCGCCGCCGCGCACGCGCATCTGCACATAGAGGTACAACCACGTCATGCTATACCGAGCGGGCGGGGGGGCGGGCGCGGGGCGCGGGGCGCGGGGCGTGCAGGCGGCGCGCGCGGGGGCGGGGCGGGCGGCGCGCGCGCAGCGGGACCACGCGCGCCACACCAGCGCCGCGCACCAAGCCAGGCTGCGCGCCGCCGCGCACGCGCATCTGCACATAGAGGTACAACCACGTCATGCTATACCGAGCGGGCGGGGGGGCGGGCGCGGGGCGCGGGGCGCGGGGCGTGCAGGCGGCGCGCGCGGGGGCGGGGCGGGCGGCGCGCGCGCAGCGGGACCACGCGCGCCACACCAGCGCCGCGCACCAAGCCAGGCTGCGCGCCGCCGCGCACGCGCATCTGCACATAGAGGTACAACCACGTCATGCTATACCGAGCGGGCGGGGGGGCGGGCGCGGGGCGCGGGGCGTGCAGGCGGCGCGCGCGGGGGCGGGGCGGGCGGCGCGCGCGCAGCGGGACCACGCGCGCCACACCAGCGCCGCGCACCAAGCCAGGCTGCGCGCCGCCGCGCACGCGCATCTGCACATAGAGGTACAACCACGTCATGCTATACCGAGCGGGCGGGGGGGCGGGCGCGGGGCGCGGGGCGCGGGGCGTGCAGGCGGCGCGCGCGGGGGCGGGGCGGGCGGCGCGCGCGCAGCGGGACCACGCGCGCCACACCAGCGCCGCGCACCAAGCCAGGCTGCGCGCCGCCGCGCACGCGCATCTGCACATAGAGGTACAACCACGTCATGCTATACCGAGCGGGCGGGGGGGCGGGCGCGGGGCGCGGGGCGCGGGGCGTGCAGGCGGCGCGCGCGGGGGCGGGGCGGGCGGCGCGCGCGCAGCGGGACCACGCGCGCCACACCAGCGCCGCGCACCAAGCCAGGCTGCGCGCCGCCGCGCACGCGCATCTGCACATAGAGGTACAACCACGTCATGCTATACCGAGCGGGCGGGGGGGCGGGCGCGGGGCGCGGGGCGCGGGGCGTGCAGGCGGCGCGCGCGGGGGCGGGGCGGGCGGCGCGCGCGCAGCGGGACCACGCGCGCCACACCAGCGCCGCGCACCAAGCCAGGCTGCGCGCCGCCGCGCACGCGCATCTGCACATAGAGGTACAACCACGTCATGCTATACCGAGCGGGCGGGGGGGCGGGCGCGGGGCGCGGGGCGCGGGGCGTGCAGGCGGCGCGCGCGGGGGCGGGGCGGGCGGCGCGCGCGCAGCGGGACCACGCGCGCCACACCAGCGCCGCGCACCAAGCCAGGCTGCGCGCCGCCGCGCACGCGCATCTGCACATAGAGGTACAACCACGTCATGCTATACCGAGCGGGCGGGGGGGCGGGCGCGGGGCGCGGGGCGCGGGGCGTGCAGGCGGCGCGCGCGGGGGCGGGGCGGGCGGCGCGCGCGCAGCGGGACCACGCGCGCCACACCAGCGCCGCGCACCAAGCCAGGCTGCGCGCCGCCGCGCACGCGCATCTGCACATAGAGGTACAACCACGTCATGCTATACCGAGCGGGCGGGGGGGCGGGCGCGGGGCGCGGGGCGCGGGGCGTGCAGGCGGCGCGCGCGGGGGCGGGGCGGGCGGCGCGCGCGCAGCGGGACCACGCGCGCCACACCAGCGCCGCGCACCAAGCCAGGCTGCGCGCCGCCGCGCACGCGCATCTGCACATAGAGGTACAACCACGTCATTCTATACCGAGCGTTTTTTTTTCATTTACGCTAATCACCATTTATATTTATCTCGGCAGACAGTAGGTCTGAAATATATTTATTGTGTTTATTTGATGACCCCACACTCACCCCACATGTGCCCGGCGTGCAGGTGGTGGGCGGCGCGCAGGAGGCGGGCCCGGCGCTGGCGCGGCGCTCGCGCGAGCTGGGCGCGGCGGTGGAGCGGCTCAGCGCCGCCGTGAGCAAGGCGCACGCGCTGCTCACCGCCGCGCATCAGAGGTACCGCAGCCGCTCTCATCGCTTTCTGCGTTTCAATAAGTGTTACACACTTTAGTTACCGAGTTGATAGCCATTAGTATTGATTTAAAATTTTAACAAGTTTAGAAAAATTTATAATGTCGTCGTGAAAATGTAAATATGATGTATTTTGAAAAATATTGTTAATTCCGTCTCCTAAATACAAAATCAAAGTTTGTCATATCATTATTTTTTCGTCTAATTACGACCTAAAATATCGAAATTTTATGCTTTTAAGTCAGAGACAAATTTTGTCGACTCGTGATTCTTAGAAACGGTTTCACAAATGGTATTAAAGGTCCTCCGCTCCCTCGACTGGGCACCCGTCGACCGGTTATATCTGAGGGGCGGAAGGATTAGTGTGAGTGTATTGTCCTCTCGCGCAGGGTGAAGTGGGGCGCGGGCGCGAACCCGGCGCTGGGCGTGGTGGTGGCGGGGCTGGAGCGCGGCTGGGCGGGCGCGGCGGCGCGCGCGCGGCGGCTGGGCGGGGCGGCGCGCGCGCTGGCGCAGCACGCGCAGCACGCCGCCGCGCTGCGGGCGCGCGCGCGGCCGCCGCGCCTGCCGCGCCTGCTCACGCCGCTGCACCACTGGGAGAAGGTCGGTGTCGCCCCTCCTCCAGCCCGGACGATCCCCGAGGCCCGAGGCTCTTTGGCTCCCGTTCTTAAAAGATATTACTTAAAAATATAAAATTTAACTTGACTAATAAAATAATAATTTAGCCTTTTTGACGTCCCACTCCTGGGCACGGGCCTCCCCTCAACGCGAGGGGGATTCAGGCCATAATCCACCACGCTGGCCCAGTGCGGGTTGGCGAATTTCTCATGTCTTTCGAAAATTGGTTAGATCTTCTAAGACATGCAGGTTTCCTCACGATGTTTTCCTTCACCGTAAGCAAGTGATAATCAGAAATTATGATTCGCACATAGATTTCTAAAAATCCAGAGGTGTGAGCCGGGGTTTGAACCCAAGACCTGGTGCCCGCAAGACGCGTGCTTTAACCAATCGGCTATCACAGCTTATATTAAACTTAACTTGATTAAACCTATGGAAATGATAATTCTGCCGTTAATAGGATCATATTTCCTTTCGTTCATTCTATTGCATTAACTTCATTGAATACTACTTAAACTACTTATATCGAAAGATTTACAGCTCATGATATTGTTTACTAAAGCGTCAGTTAAATGTGTCGTGACAGGCGTGCACGCTGGCGCAGAAATATTCCCTGCAAGTGTCCCCCGTGGAGGAGTCGCTGATGGAGATGCTGCACCCGGAGGGGAACATAGACACGCAATGGGTGAGTTACACTTAGTAGCCAGTTATTACCTAGGACCTATTTCCTCCTACTTCTATCGAGAATTCACCCTAAACTTCAGATTTGGAAATAAAAGTTTTATATATTAAAGTGATCGAGCCGCAGACTCCTCGTATAATATGAAAATTAATGACGATCTTAGACAAAAGCAGCTACCGTTTACTTAGAATTACATCAAATAACGTATGCTTCGAACCGAGACCCTCCCATTGGAAAGTGAAGTGTGTAATACCGGGCTTATGAAGTGGTGTATAATGGCACGGCCGGGAGTCATGCGTCATGCGTCATGTGGCAGGTGGAGAACGTGTCGGCGCTGCTGCGCGAGATGATCGCACAGCTGGGCGGCGACGCGGCGGCGCGCGGCACGAGGCTGCGGGCCGCTGCGGAGGCGCTGCGCGGGGCCGCCGCCGCGCTGCAGCCGCTGGAGGCCGCGCGCGCCGCGCTGCTCGCCGACGTCAAGGCGCCGCTGCACACGCTGCAGAGCGTTAACGAGGTACAGAGGAACCCCTAGCTCTGCGGGCCGCCGCCGCGCTGCAGCCGCTGGAGGCCGCGCGCGCCGCGCTGCTCGCCGACGTCAAGGCGCCGCTGCACACGCTGCAGAGCGTTAACGAGGTACAGAGGAACCCCTAGCTCTGCGGGCCGCCGCCGCGCTGCAGCCGCTGGAGGCCGCGCGCGCCGCGCTGCTCGCCGACGTCAAGGCGCCGCTGCACACGCTGCAGAGCGTTAACGAGGTACAGAGGAACCCCTAGCTCTGCGGGCCGCCGCCGCGCTGCAGCCGCTGGAGGCCGCGCGCGCCGCGCTGCTCGCCGACGTCAAGGCGCCGCTGCACACGCTGCAGAGCGTTAACGAGGTACAGAGGAACCCCTAGCTCTGCGGGCCGCCGCCGCGCTGCAGCCGCTGGAGGCCGCGCGCGCCGCGCTGCTCGCCGACGTCAAGGCGCCGCTGCACACGCTGCAGAGCGTTAACGAGGTACAGAGGAACCCCTAGCTCTGCGGGCCGCCGCCGCGCTGCAGCCGCTGGAGGCCGCGCGCGCCGCGCTGCTCGCCGACGTCAAGGCGCCGTTGCACACGCTGCAGAGCGTTAACGAGGTACAGAGGAACCCCTAGCTCTGCGGGCCGCCGCCGCGCTGCAGCCGCTGGAGGCCGCGCGCGCCGCGCTGCGTGGGTGCAAAGATGTCGACTTGAAAAATGTACAGGTTGCATCGTACACAACCATCGACCGAAACAGCCAGTTGTCTTTTTGTCCGCAATCACTGGGTTCCGCTCGAGCCGGATTGCAATAGTAGAGGAGAGTTATGTGGTGGTACTTAATGTAAACACACTTACAAGTTGTGGAGTCTCTCATAAATATATTCTTAATTAGTCCCTTACATAGCTTACATCAATGCCTTATATACTAAATCAATACATGAAGTAATACGTTCACATAATCACGTAGTGCTTACATCCTGTATTTTACTTAATATGTAGTACATGCCTGGTATACAACTGTTTATTTGCCGTACATGACACGGTCTGTATACAACACATGTACATGGCGTGTGTATTGTGTATTGTGCATTGTCAGGGCGACAACCCGGCGGCGGAGTACGTGGCCCTGGCGGCGGCGGCGGACGAGCAGCTGCGCGCCATCAACCTGGTGCGCGACGAGCAGGCCGCCGTGCGGGCCGCCGCCGCCGCCGCCGCCGCGCTGCGCGCCGGCCTGGCGCCGCTGCACGACCAGCTGCTGACGTGAGCACCATGCACCATGCACCATGCACCATGCCATCCGACCGTACGCGACCCTCGCACGGTCGGCTGCACATCCAGTACTCGGGGAACATCCAGTACTCATTTGACGACCGCTTGGCGCAGGGGTAGAGTGTGAGAGCCGCTCGGCTCCCCCCACCGGGAGGTTGCGGGTTCGATTCCCGTCAGGACAAATTTCGGAAATGGCCTTTTCGTAATTACCCTGGTCTGGATGGCACTGAGATCGCCCCCAATCTATAGTCCGATACCCATTGTACAAGTGTTACTTAATTTGGGACCGTATAGTTGGTGTGTTCGTCTGGCGATATTATTATTTAAATTGAGCTCTCTTTATTATCGACCCCCGTGATAAAAAGAGGTCATGTAACAAAATGCCTAAATTTCGCAGACAATACAGATTTGCTGCATTTTAACTTCTCTATAAAAGAAGAAGCAAAGAATACGTTGAATTACTAGTAACCGTGTAGATCCAGCCGGGACGTCTCCCGGAGCGGTTAATAATAGCTTGTAACCTCAGAAGATAGCGAGTGGTTGCAGGGAGACTGAGTGGAGATGTTCTGGTCGGTGCAGGCTGGGCGGCAGCTGGGCGGCGGAGCCGGCGCGGCGGCTGGCGGCGCCCGCGCGGGCCCAAGCCAGGCAAGGTGCGACAACCCTTCACTATTACATTACCAATGACAAATGACCGATAACCGCAGTACATTCCCCGTCAATGTGAAACTCAGCGACCTTTTCAAGTTAATGAAATAATAATTACATCTTCGAACGCTCTGTATAGATATCCGCATAATTTATTTCACGATTGCTCCGGCAATCGGCACGTATTTATTCGCCGCTTCAGAAATAATGCTACAATTCGTTGTAAATTTAAGAGAATTTTATATATTAGATTAGAGCACCTGGAGTTGTTCAAATACCGCGCTTTGGGATACTAATCCGTATCAGGTTCGTATCCGTATTATTTACCAACTCTATACGCATAAATAAAAATGTATTCAGAAGTGAGTGAAGGTGTGATGATGTGATGTGATGTGTTGTGTCGTGTTCCTTAGGCGGCGAGCGCAACGCGGTGGGCGCGGGCGTGTGGAAGCGCGTGCGGCTGAAGCTGGAGGGCCGCGACGACGCCGCGCGCCGCCTCGCGCCGCACGACCAGGTCAGCTCCCCGCCCCCACTCCCCCCACTCCCCCGCCCCGCGCCGCACGACCAGGTCAGCTCCCCGCCCCCACTCCCCCCACTCCCCCGCCCCGCGCCGCACGACCAGGTCAGCTCCCCGCCCCCACTCCCCCCACTCCCCCGCCCCGCGCCGCACGACCAGGTCAGCTCCCCGCCCCCACTCCCCCCACTCCCCCGCCCCGCGCCGCACGACCAGGTCAGCTCCCCGCCCCCACTCCCCCCACTCCCCCGCCCCGCGCCGCACGACCAGGTCAGCTCCCCGCCCCCACTCCCCCCCCTCCCCCGCCCCGCGCCGCACGACCAGGTCAGCTCCCCGCCCCCACTCCCCCCACTCCCCCGCCCCGCGCCGCACGACCAGGTCAGCTCCCCGCCCCCACTCCCCCGCCCCGCGCCGCACGACCAGGTCAGTCAGCTCCCCGCCCCCACCACCCGCCGTGCCCGCCCAGCGTCTGGCATCCCGCCATCTCTTTACACCTACAAAATTGTCGTTTTCCAGAGCTAAAAAATAATCTATCTGGTGGGACAATTTTATGACCCATTCTCTGCATTTAATGCAAAAACGCTCATCGTAATTCAATACAAGCGATGCCAAATATTTGCTAAACAGACTTGGTACAAAATATTCCACTAGGAAGGAGGCAGGTATGATGATGGTGCAACCGCTAACCGGCGTCTCCCCGCAGGTGGATTTCATAATAACGGAAGCGACTAGCTCAGAGAACCTGTGCATGATGTACGAGGGCTGGATGGCGTGGGTGTAGACCGGCGCAGGCCGGCAGCCCCGCCGCAGCCGCCCAGCAGCAGCCGCCCAGCAGCAGCAGCCGCCCAGCAGCAGCCGCAGCCTCGGCCGCGCCCGCGCCCCGGGCCAGCGCGCCAGCCGAGGACGTGCCGGAGCCCCGGACTCCCGGACTCCCGGACTCCCGGGCTTCCGGACTCAGCCCGACGACGACGAGGACACCGCCCCGCGCCGGGGACGCATCGGTGTTTATATAACGGCGAGGAAACATATTTAAGCTCACACTTGTTACCCCTGATTTTTTTTGTAGTTTTATCTTTTTGTTTCGTAATTATTTTTTTCTCTATTCGTTTCGTTTACCGTTCGCTCGGCCCGGTGACGGCGACACCATTGTCTATTTTTAAAAAATTCTTGTAACAAACCTTTAAGTAATCGTCTTCTAAATTTACTTCACAAATTCTACAGAAAGAGCAATAAGTATTGCTATAAATCCTAGGTAAAATTGGGTTACCCTAAATTGGGTTATTTTAGTCAGTTCAAAGAAATGCCTACGCTTCATGAGTAATAGATATTTCCAAAAATATGATGTGATAATCTCTGTTGAGATTTTTATACCTTTAGTCGGACGCCGTTCGCCGGGTCGATTCATTTAGTTAGATTACCGTTTCTGCGCAGACGGCTTGCGCGAATATCTAACAACTAGCAGTGACACTGGCTGCACTAGACGGCAAATCACGAAAAAAAAGTTGTCCTAAGTGCGAAAAAGTCAGCGCTTAAAATAGTGGTTTAGTTTCATACTTTATTGAAGAATGTCTGGCGATTCTCGTAGATAAGTTGACAATGTCAATGTCGCCTTACGTTTGAACACCTTATAAGTAAGTATATAAAAGTGGGAATAAACAACGCTCGGTCCCGCATCTTTTATGTCAAAATACGATTGGCGACGAAATTACGATCGTGTCACATGATTGGCGTACGAAATTTACCGTGTAGTTGCATGACAAGAAACATTTTATAATGTAATGCTATGTGCGGATACTGATTTACTCACTGTTCTTCACTTTTCCTAAATGTTAAATGTCCATAGTATCGTTAAGACTATACAATTCAATGTCTATACGAAATAGAACTAGAATTAGTTTAGAAATACAGAAAATAATAAAATAAACTAGCAATGTGAAGTCATTATGTGACTAGCAGTGCCGTTAGCCTCTGTGACTAAGCTAAATACCTGTGCTAGGATTGGACTTACATCAATAGTTTAATGCCCAGGGTGGGAATCAAAGCGGGGACTTCTCGAATACGAGGACTGCCCGTCTAACTATAGTACTACAGTTATCATCTGAGTTACCTGGTCATCAAACGTTTAATAATCTTCCACGCTGCCACTCATCGGGCGTGATTTTAACTAGTAGGAAGGAGTTCTATTAATACGTCCAGATAGCCATAGACAATTAAATATATTTTATACAAATAAATAATAATATACGTTATTTTATTCATTGTACAACAGTTATATTCACAAAATAGTGATCAAACTAAAATAAACATCGTGGTGCTTCAAGAGCATGTTGAAAAAACAAATGAAGTAATATAAATATATTACTAACTAGTAGTTCGCGCAGTAGTTATCATAGCATTCCTGTTACTGACGTTTATGACGAGACGACTCAAAAGATAACGGAGATTTTGCATCTTACGCAACCAGTAATCGCTTACTAATAAATGGCAAACCGTTGTTCCACTTTCAACAGTCGCTGAAACTGTAGTCATATACTTGGTGTTATAATAGAATAAAGTAATATACTTGGTGTGCTTTCTGTTGACCATTGAATGAATCAGTACGCACGCAGCCGCAGCCGCAGCGAGCGGCCGCCGCGCCGCGCCGGGGGAGGCTGCGGCCGGCGGCGCTGGCCGTAGATGTTAATGTTAGATTTAGATCTTAACTGTACGCATTTCCTAAAAAGATATTAATTATTTGCAAATCTACCCATATTCATTGTTTTTCCATATTTTTTTTAAGTACAACTTGCATTCAGTAAGGAAGCTAAAACGTTTGTTATGAGATATATTCCGAACTTTAGTCTGCAATTAAGAGTTATTCTATTCTATTCTAAAAAATATTGTAATTGCAGCTCAAAAGTTTAAGCATCTAAATATGCCGTCAATTTCTAAAGATCCCTTGCTAAGTAATCGCTTTAATTAAATACATATCTGTTTATTAGTGGCCCACAATTCCATCAGTGTCGATGTGTCATTCCCAAGAGTCTGATTCTTAATCCATTGGTGTTAACTACCTGGCCCTTTTTGTCGTTCGGAACTGACCTCAATTTCTATTTACAGGAAATGAGTACACAATTAAAATAATATTATATAATCTAATATGTACCCGCATTATGTAACCCTTCACGAGAGAGTGGCGTGTGGACGAGGGACCTCCTCTATACGAGCGTAGTGTTTGTGACGGCGCATGCATCGTTTACTTGTACATCGATTGTATTACCACCTTGATTAGACCAAACTGTATCTATGTAGAAATAACATAGGATCTTGTTTGTCTTTAGGATCTTGTTATTTTGGTTAAAATGTCACATTACTGGACGCTTTTGCTTCAAAAACTTTCCAATTAAATAACCTAGTAGTTTAGTGATTGGTCTTAAATACAATGCATGCGTCGGTAGTATGTTTGTGTCGCTTCATTATTATAATAAATGGTGTATGTAACAAGTGTTTAGAATCCCGCAGTCACCAGGACCCTGAAGTTAAACAACGAGGTATAATTTGGCAGTAATAATTATTTATTTACATCAAATCACATGTGGGATAAAATATGAAGGAACTTAACGATACAATAATTTGAATCTAATGTCGGGATGAATAATGAGCTTAAGTTCTTAACAATTAAATTCTTAATGTGAGATACAGGTCACAGCTGCGTACGAACATAGCAAGCACCTAGACACTAAGAGGCTACTTACCACTCTCTAGTTATAAATACTAAATATAAGTACCAACTTACAGCAGAAGTTATTACAATAATGCAAAACAAAGAGGATAGCTTACGAAAAATCCACACTGTCCATTTCCATGAGTTTACACGTTAGCTAGAGGCCCTACTGGCTGGCGTCTACGTAAAATATGTTTTGTATAGACTCCAGCGATCAGAGGTGTAAAAGTCATGGTAGAGCTACGATATATGAATTCTATTGGATATATTTCCCACTCGGCAGTTGGTATACCATGGTCCCACTGTCTCCTGTGCCCCACATTGAGGAATAGCTCCACAAACACGCCCCCTTATCCCAATGCTTCATAAATAAGATAAAATACTCTCATAAAACATGTAACATGGCGATATCACAATACAAGCTTTTTACACACACAACAACATACATGCCCTGTAGAGGGCGCCACACACATACCCACACGAGTTTCTAGTTTAATAAAATCTTAATTACATGGGCTAGGCATTTCCTCACTTAGCGAGTGGCTTAGCCAACCAGCGGGGAAATGGAAATGCGAGTAGCATCTTGGGTAAGCATGGGCAAAATTTTGTATAATTCGTTAATTATAATAACAATAGTTAATTTATATGCCTCAATAAGTTATTACATGTTTACACAAAAACTTAAACATCAATAAACTCATCAAAGTAGCGAATAGTTAGTAGTTAGAATATAATTGGTATCGCCGGCATTTTTTGCAAATTTGACTTTCCAAGCATGTTGGACGTAATTAAGACTTTATCAAGTTAACATGGTTCGTGTATCGCATTTTCGTAGTTAACCAACAATCGCCTACATACCGTAACACGTCGCCCTCATCTACTCAACAGTCAAACTTTTCAAAACAAACATACTTAAAGTAAGATCCGACAGCACAGCTATATTGAGTACCTTGGATTTTATTTGAGTGGACCAATAATAAATTATATTTTGATATGATTCGACTTTAGAAGCTTATATTAGCTGTGATTTAATTTTTTACACAATGAACATGATTATAGACGGACAAGAGGACCTTACATAGGAACATTAAATGAGTGGATAAAATATGGATCAAAATGGCATATGGATAAAAATCATCGGGTTAATTTTTTTAAAGCGTCATATGGTTTGTCATTACTGAATTCTAATTTAGTAAATATTGCTGTAAACATTAAGATTCTATTTGATTTTTTCAGTCCTTAAAATAGTTAAAATTTTGCAATGCACCATAGAACTCGAAAACATTCTTACCCGTTTTATTAGATAGGCTGGTATTATTAAATCTATCTCAACAGTCACAGTCAACATGGAAATTAATGTAATTTTAGTACAAAGTTTATCCAAGAGCGTACTCCAGTTCGCTTGTACAGTTGAGATTTATTCAATAACGGCCTAAGATCGAAACCATGCCGAAATATTCCACTTGCAATAATAGGATTTCACGTTAGATACCAAGTGTACGTTATCGATCGCCTCGTCCAATTTGAATGGCCTTCGCTCAAACTGTTCGTTTCACTGGTTTTGTTTCGTTTGGGGCAAATTTCGGAAATGATATTTTCATAATGAGCCCCAGCGCAGGCCGTGTGGTGCGTGCGCTGCTGGCGGTGGGCGGCGCTATCGGCGCTGCTTGAGCGCGACCAGCTCGTCGAGCTGCGCCTTGTAGAGCTGCGTGACGTCCTGCAGGTCCAGCCGCAGCTCCGCCAGCTGCTCCTCCTTCTCGCCATACATCTGCAGCAGCGCGTCGTACTGCTCTTGCACGCTCTGACAAATATTATTACTATTTAGAATTTACAGTGCGCAAGCACCTATATGTCATTCGAATTCCACGTGCGAACCTCAGTGTTCGAAATACAAAAAATACGGCTAACAATTTTATGTTGAAGGTCGATTTAACTAAAACCCACCCTACGTTTTGTAATTATTTTGTACGGCCGACTTGCTCGCCGCCGCATTCCAGTGCAAGTTGACCGGTCGCCGGTACCGTACCTAAGTGCATCGTGCTTTTTCTCGAGTAATTCTGACGACTGCGCCCGCGCTTATTGGTGTTAATACTGAACATTTAATTGGTTTTGATGCGCGTAGCTCGCGAGTGCATTGCGGACATTCGTTATAGGCTCGAATAAGAGAGTTAATGTGGTGTGGTGACACGACCCACGCGGTGGTAGTACCTACTGGAGGCCGCCACGCGGTGGAAGGTTGACGTTGGAGTCACTGGACCAGGATGCAGTAAATATTGAACCCCCGTATTTTTTCCCTTGTATTTAAGCGAATTTGATCATCTCTTACGGGCCCCTTCCCCCATCTAGACTAGACAGACTGTAGGTGACCCTATAACCATAAGACCAGCACCACACTCGTACCAGGTGAGTAGTTTTAAGTATAATCGCCCA
This sequence comes from Notodonta dromedarius, assembly GCA_905147325.1. NCBI lineage: Eukaryota > Metazoa > Arthropoda > Insecta > Lepidoptera > Notodontidae > Notodonta > Notodonta dromedarius. The sequence continues at coordinate 11,478,383 of LR990172.1, forward strand.
GGGATTGAGCCGTCGGGCCGCCGATTCCGGTGTGTTCACGATACAATTGGAACAGTTTAAATAAAGTTGATCGGCTGGTGAACGGCGGGGGTGTAGTGTGTATACCTGTTGTTCGTCGAGCGCGGCCTGCAGCGCGGCGGCGCGGGCCCGCAGCGCGGTGCGCTCAGCCAAGAAGCGGCTGCGCTCGGCCGCCAGCGCGCGCAGCTCGCCGTCGCGCCGCGTCAGCTGCGCCAGCGCCTCCTCCACGCACAGCGCCGACGCAGACGCCGCCCCCGCCGCCGCCGGGGGGGTCGCGCCGCCCTCCTCCTGCACAGACACCGGGGGGGGGGACTTGGCAAATTGTAGGGCATCGATACCGTTCGGATCTTTCCATACGATTTACAGAAGCGCCCCTAGCGGAATCGTGCAGCTTTACCGGTGAACGTATGGATCATACATTCGATCGCTGGATCGGTATTTGAATATGTTCAAAATTCAGACTCCCCTGGTTCCGAATTAGATCCCCCGCGCTGGCCGTTAATATTCTAGAAATGTTAGCATATAATATTATCTGCACGATAACTCACCGAGTGCCACAGAGACGCGGAGAGTGAGTCTGACGCGAGGGAGTGCGGCGGCGACACGTCCCCGCGGGACGACACCTGCTCCTGCACAAGACGACACACCACTTGCAATATTAAATCGACAGAATCATACAGGACACTTTAATTTTTTTCATAATACAATTATGTTAAGTATGTCTGACGATTACTACAGGTAAAATAATTTGAAGTACCCACACATATCATAACCATAACTGAGTAGTACTTTAATAGCGAATATGTTTGTGAAATAATAAATTTCCCAAAATGTTAAAAAAGAATTGATACTTATGAGTAACTACAAAGAAACAACACTGTTTATATTATTACACTCATAGATGGCGTTGGCGTCAAAATAACTCGCGATATAGTTTCTCTCCGAGCTTTGCACAAGAACTCTGTCAATAAGGACGATTTTTGAGTGTTTCCTCGGGACCTTAGGTTTTATTACGCTAACCAAACACTAAATTTAATATTAGACCCCTTTTGCATCCCCATAATGTGACTCAGTTCGGTTGAGGTCGATTTATAAAACGGTTAAGATCCACGAAAACTGAAGAAGAAAGAAAGAAATGTCTGGGCGAGAGACAGTGTTATAGGAGTATAACTGCCGGTTCTTAAACCTGCAGTATAGCGTTCCTCTTCTTCTCTGTGTCGAGCGCGCTGGTCTCCGCCGCCAGCTGCAGCTCAGTCTCGCGCAGCCGCCGCTGCAGCTCGTCGCCGCGCGCCGCCTGCTCGGCTCGCAAGCGCTCTAGCTCACTACATTTGCTGGACGACAACGAAATAAATAAATAGTCTACTGACCATGGAGACACGATACAAAAATGAATGGATAATTTTATTTCATTAATTATTTTAAGACACTGGTTTGCCACACTGAACGAACCACGAATTTCTAAAATGGCCATCCAAATTGACTTGAACTCTGCCATTATTAGCATTTCTGGTTGGCCATTTTATGGACAAATACCGATCGCCAAACTGGGCCCCGACGCTTGTCTGAGTGGGAGTGTACCTGGCGAGGTCCAGGTCCAGCTGCGCGCTGCGCTCGGCGAGCTGGTGCGCGCGCGCGGCTGCCCGCCGCAGCTCGGCCCGCGCGGCCGCCAGCTGCGCGTCGCCCTCCGCCAGCCGCGCCCGCAGCGCCGAGCCCTCCTCGCGCGCCAGCCGCTCGCGCTCCGTGGACGCCGCCAGCGACCGCTCCGCTTCCGCTGGAACAAGGCCTACTTGTTACAGCCTTCTTAGCCATGTCGGTTTGATAAGCAACATACGAAACATCGGTAGCAGCTCAAACCTGAGTTCCACGCTCGTCAACTCGCCGGCGTCCATGGAAAATATTTGAACCCTCTAGCCCCTGTTTATCGTCCAACAATTTGTGCAACAATTTGTCATACAAATATTTCACGAAGTCCCAGGTACCTAGCTGCGTCGCTCTCGCCCGCAGCGCGTGCGCGTGCGCGTGGTCGCGCTCGAGCGCGGCGCGCTGCAGCTGCGCCAGCTGCACGAGCACGGCAGCGGCGGCGGCGGCGCCCCCCTCCCCCCCCGCCGCGCCGCCCTCCGCCTCCAGCGACGAGCACAGCTCGCGCGCTTCCCGGAGCTCGCAGCGGAGGGCTTCCTCGCGCGACACCCATTTCTTCTCCTCTATGAAGACATAAAACATCTCAAACTTATTTTAGTGACCCTTTGATCCCGATCGAATAACCCGATAAAATGAGCAAATCAAAAATTTTAAATAGTATAAAGTCAATACAAAGTATCAAGAATTTTAACAGTCTACCCTTTCGGAATACCATACTTAAGGAGGATGAGTAAGAGACTCTATGGCTACTTGAAAAGGACGTAAGTAAAAAAAAAATATCCTGGGCGGGCCAGTTCCCACCGTTAACCATGTCGGCCCTGAGCTGCGCCAGCTCGGCGCGCAGCCGCTGCAGCTCGTGGTCCTGGCGGCGCCGCTCGCCCTGCGCCAGCTCGAGCTGCTCGCGGCGGCGGGCCAGCTCGGCGCCGCCGCGCTGCAGCTCCACCACCTCGCCGCGGGCCGCCTCCAGCGACGCGCGGCACCCCTCGTACTTCAGGGTGATGTCTTCCAGAACGCTTTTTGTCTAGGGAGCGAAGTCGGTACAATACCCGGCGGTTAATATTGCACATTGAGCTATAAAATATTTTCATATTGTAATCGGCTTTCTAGAGCGTCATCTCTATCGCACGAAGCGTCAAACCAGACCAGTGCCAGAGACGATTGGACGCTCTAGGGAGCCGATTATCTCTGTCTAAAGCTCTATGTATTTACTGCCGAACACTATGTTGTTGATTGGCTGAGGATTACTTAAGAATCCGGCCCTGCTGGAGATCTCATTGTGTACCTATCTTTGGCAAGATGGTGCGGCGACACAAAATATAGAAATCTATTTTTATTAATTCCCTCTATGGGAACTATATAATATTCTAAAGAAATTCAAACAGGAAAATGAAACACAAAATGCTCAATGTCAATAAAAATAGACCTGTTTAACATATGTATTTGCGCGTACTCATTGAATTTACTCACTACGTGATAAGCGGCGGTCGTCTGATAAGAGGAAACGTGATGCCTAATCTACACATGTTCATTTCATATTGAAAACAGTTATTATTTTTGTCCTCTAACACTGTAATTATCTGAGCCATTCCTCCAGTAACTTCCAATCGATCATGAGCTGGATAACAATTATCTATTAGATAGAACATAGTGATAATCATGCCAGTAGATAGATTGGATCGGAAGATACGCTAGATTTGTACGAAGGAGCAGATTAGGTCTATGTCTTTGTCCCACAGGGACAGTCCAGCCAGGTTATTTAGGATTATTAGATATTAATGGGGGTGACGATATTTCTGTCTGTGTCACTACAGATGTATAATTATCGCGGGGTTGGAAAGTCGAGAGAGACAGTGAAATGTTAATGTCACCCCACAGCAAAGTGACGCCGCCCTGGTGGCAAAAAAATCCTGGAAGTCGTCATTGTCTCACCTCCATAAGCTCAGCCTCCAATTTCTTGTTAGCAGTGGTGAGTCTGTACACGGCCTCTATCTGATTCACCTCCAGCTCCTCCTTGGCCGCCATCGACCGCTTCAGCCTCTCCAGCTCAGCAGTCTGTTCGGTTATTTTGTCTCTGAAACAAATTAACACAGCTTCTGGAACTAGTACTGCTTGCAGAAGGGAACTATCGCCTTACCCACTTTCATAATTTCTGTTGAAGTTTTATGGTGCGAATTTTAATAAAAACAGTAGGTAGGTAAGGAATAAGTTGCACAATTGAAACCTCGCTTTAGATGTTAGTATCACAGAGTCAAGACACACAGGGAGTTATCTGGTTTTCGTCTGAGAGGCGGTAGATCTATATCTATAAAATATAGATAAAATAATAGTTTGACTAACCTCAGTTTTTTCATAACCTGCTCATTATCATTGTCCTTGGCCCTCAGCTTCTTGATGATGTTGGAGTGCTGCAGCTGCTGCCTCGCCAGCTTCTCTCCTTCCTCCTGTAGCTGTGCGATCACGTCGTCCTTCTCTTTCAGCGTGTTCTCCAACTCGGAGGAGTTCTTGCGCGATGAGCATTCGGATTTTAGGGTATCTAGTTGCTTGCGGAGTTGGTCCTGGGAAATTTGGAACAACTGTTTGTGACTTTTCATTGATAGAACATGTACACCGATTTATGTTCTTCTTCTTCTTAACAACACAAAAAAAAGACCAGATGTAAATGTTTCGTCAGTGTAAAAGCTGGGTGAAATTTATTTATTTATCACCAAGATCTTGGAAAACCACGAAAAGGCAGAAAATGTATTTACCCAAACAGAAACCGCGACTTGCTGATGCAGTGCCGAGCGGCCTGCATACAATTAAGTGATCCACACAGTGAGGCCCTCATCATCAAATGAAGTAAGTAGATAAAAAGTTACCTTTTCCCGGATCGCCTGTTGAAACTTCTTCTCGAGCGCCGACATCCTCTGCGTATAATCTTCTGTGATCGTATTAATATCCCCTCCTTCATGCTTCGACATCAAAGACTCTACCTGACTCTTCAAGTCTGCATTACTCTCAGCTAACTCTACATTACTTCTGCTAACTTCCATCAGTCTGTTCTCCCTTGCCTCCAAGATTTCAGTCATTTCACATAAACGGCGCATCAGACGGTCATTCTCCGAACCTTGGCTCTCGTCACTGGTGTTACTCTGTACAGAAGCTTCAGAGAGCTCTCGATTATGCCCTCGAATCTTCGTGGCTAAAGACTTACCTAGCACTAAGTCTACTAAGTTAGGGGATGTGGTTCCATCTAATTTGGCTTGCTTAAAACCATATTTAGCTGGGCTGTTTCGAAAACCGTGCCCGTTGTCTCCATTAGGACTGGGAATTATCTCTATATCTGAGGATGTGGCTGTCTCCATTTCATCTCCTGATGTGTGACCTGATGTTCTATCTGAACCTATTTTAACTAGGTCACTTTTGCTATCGGAACTGATTGGTGATGTACGTTCTTTAATACTGCCTTCTTTGTGTGAGGAGCTACTGCTTGAGACATTACATTGATTTTTCTCTACATTCACAAAGGCTAAGCTCTCAGACCTCAACATGTCACATGAAACATTAACATTGTAAAATGATGAAGAATCACTTAATTTCTCCATCATAATATCTTCTTCTTTCTTCTGCTCTTCTGTGCCTACATCCAGGATAACACTGTCATTGTCAGCATTCAACGTCCTGTCAGACCAGGAGCCATCGTTCGAAGAGTTCTCGCTTAATTGCATGCGCTGTGGCAAGATTGCTTGTTCTAGATGTATGAATTCTTTCTCTATCCCTTTTCTGACTGTTTCCTTGACCAATTTCGGGAATGGACTGACAGATTTGTCATCAGTGTCTAAAACGGTAGGAGCTGTGCATTCTGATATGGAATTATATGACATTGTGTCTTCATCATCATCGGCCACAAGACTGACACTATCAGCGGTTTCTGCTTTTTCTGTGCCGTCTCCAACTGGAGTGGATTTTTTGCCACCCATGTCTCCAGGTGACAGCAGTGATGATGAACTACTGTTCTTGTCACTGGAGTAGCTGTCAAACCCAAGGCACTCAATAGAACTAGGACTCACAAGGCTATCTGGCAGTATTTCAACTGAGTCCGAGTTTTTCTGCCCCACACTACTACTATGCGATATTGAATGCACTGAGGCTTCGGAGTCAGGGGTAGTCTTCAAGCTATGAGATAACACTTCTACAGAATCTGAGCTGTTTCTACTCGAAATCAGTGACAATCTATTGGACTTTGATGAATCCCGCCTCTCATCAACAATAGGAATCTCATCCTTCAATGATTTTGTGATCTTATGATCCAAAACTTCCGTATCTGACATAATAAGTTGACTTTTAGAGAACAGGTCATCTTGGCTGTCATATTTACCATCAGCTATGACGTTCATAGACTTAGCTTTTGGTGGTCGAACTATAGTGGAATCGTCTGGTTTCGGCTGTTCAAAGAAGGATCCTGCGAAAGATCCCCACAAGCTCTGAGACGTGGTTTTTGAAGGGCTCTCAGTGACAACAGGCTGCTCTTTAATGGGGTAATCTTTAGCACTCTCAGCGCTTACCGTCAGACCCCAGGAAGCGAAGAAATCAGAGTTATCTTTCTGTGGAGTACTTTCGCTGCCAGACAAAGATTTGGCGGATTTAGCCCCACTATGAGACGGAGACTCATCTTCGAGCTCCTCTCCGCTCTCGTCCTGGATATCCAGGGCTTTGTCAATGGTTTTCTGAGCCTCTTTCAGCGCCGTTTTAGCGAGGCTCGTCAGCCCTGTCGTGTCGAACCAATTCATCCTGTCGGCGCATTAGACACTGCACTTTTCACAGCTCAAACATAACACAGAACTACTAATGGTCCATAAATTATACTGTATAATTCCCTTGTTATGAGAATGAACATGGAAATACACTTCAAATAATCACAACAAACCAGATGACGTTTCCATTTTGTTTATGTATTTTCGAAGAAATTCTGCAATTGTCAAATTATTTCACTTGCATTTTCACAATGAATATACAAAAATCTTGATTGAAGTACTATGAATCTGATAATAATAAACTTTTAAAACAATAATTTTTATATCGTGTAAATGCGATTTACTGCTACGAAATGTAAATGAATGACTGATTTGACGTTTCATTATCACTAAAAAAGTACATCATTTGACTTAAATAGTCTGTTAGAATTGGATTCGTTTTTCGCATGCCCTGTCGTAGCTCCAGTGGCGCAATTGGTTAGCGCACGGTACTTATAAGACAGTGTACGTGTGAGTAATGCCGGGGTTGTGAGTTCGAGCCTCACCTGGAGCATAGTTTTTTGTACACTTAGTTTACACGCTTATACTTAGTGATCAACGATGGGATATTATGCTTATAATTTGTAATAAAATTATTACTGTTGTGAGTGGACTAGAATGTGAAAACCTTTTCATCTAGGTGTTTTTACCCGATTACGGAGAAGCAAAACGGAGAATTATGATTTTGATCGGTATGTATGTTCATCTGTTCCCTCATATCTTATAAACCTAAATCAAGATTTGACAAAATAATGAGGTATCGTTAGAAGCATCTGCCTGAAGCGTCTTGATCGTCGTGAAGACATTAAATTTAATATGGCGCCCTCTAGATGACATGTATAAAAATATTTTTAGTGATGCTGTGTGGGCTATCAAATGAAAGGGCATATTAGTGCACATTACAAAATTATGTGCATTGCTATTTTAAAGCGAGATTTTTCAATAAGCTGGATTCGTTTTTCTAGTGCCAATTTCATTTTTTAATATGCAGTTGTTTTGTTCGAAATCAACATAGATGAAATCCCATAAATAATGCATTTTATTTTTAAGTAAAGTGGTAGGTATATACATATACAAAGAAAGAAATAACTGATTACGCCGTCAATGTACCTTTGACGGGGTAATCAGTTGGAAATATTTTTAAGCACGAGTCCGGCTCGTATATAAATTTGTCCATGTTACCCAAAGCTGTAACACGATTACGATTTAACACGAATTATATTCAGAACTGCCAATAGATAGCGCTAGTAGTGTTCATAGACGCTAAAATATAGTTTGAGATTGTTTTTCTGCGGCTTGGTATATTTAAATTGTACTATATTTATATTCATGAACTCAGAATTATCTCCTCTTTCATTAGACACCCCACTCGATACGACAGCAAAAAACAAAATTTATATTTTTTTCGCATAAAATGGAGCCTATGTTACCCGGACCATAATAATCACAGAGTTGTATGTTATTTAATAACGAATCGATCGACACCTCATTCTTCAAAATCAGAGAGGCAGTTTACGCGCTAAGGTCTAACAAATAAAAAAATGTACATTCATACATACTTACATATATTGCTAAAAACAAAACCCTTCATTTTGGCTATGCCGTAGTCGGGTAAAAACAAACATATTTGAATCTTAAATAATTTAATGGTATATTATATTAACATTAATAAAATCTACATGTATTTATCTAAACGACGCCAGTGTTGGCGGTCGTCGGCGGCGCTGGTTGCGTGAACATGAACGTGGTGGCGTTCTGCAGCAGCTGCTTCTTCACGAACTCGGTGGTGGCCGACTGGAGGTTCTCCTTGGCGCCGAACTTGCATTTGATGTACCCGTACAGGTTGGCGCCCGAGAGGGTCAGCGCGATCAGCACCAGCAGCTGCGGAGGAAGGAAGCAAGTGTCGTCAAGCGAAGTATCAATAACAAGACATTTCCAATTGCCTTCCAACCTTCAAAACATAAGGCGACTATAAATGGCTACGTACTTCACTGGGCTAGTAAGACCGGGGGCTGTTATAGCATTGTAAGATTTTATAATGAACCCTCATCGTGATAAACAACTAACAGCTAAACAAATGTAATTGTTTACGCGTCATGTTATGTGTTACATACAAAAACAACAGTTGGTAAATAAATAAAATTGTTTTGGCCGCGCTATGTATGCATCGCGTTATTTTATACGTGTTTTGCATCGTTTCGCTCTCGCTATCATAGCCACTTCACACAATCACACTAAACCTGTAATATAAGTGATTTATACAATTTTAAGCAATCTAATCAGTGTTGAATCATTGTCATGGATCATTGTCCAGTCATACCCAAACATTATTTCCGGACAAATGAAATACATTTATAACTATAATAATCTTTACAATTTATCTTGTAAAAACATTGACCTTTATCTCCTGAGTTTCATAACATTGGTAAATAAGGACAAGTCAAAGAGTATGATACATCCGTTAAATATAAATAGAAAGGACAAAACATGTCCTTTAATAGTGAATAGAGTTTTCAATACTGGTCCGGGAGAGATAAAGTGTATTTTTTCCTTACCGGTGGTGGTATTAAGTGAACAATCTTAGCATGCACTTTAAATGTTTAATTTTGAAATAAGTGTTTAGACTAAGTAAATAATTACTAATTCCTTCACACGCACTTGGTAATTTTTTGTCTTCTTATATTTGAATGACGAATTACATTAGAACGATATTCCAAGATTCTACAAAAAACATCAAGTATGGATAAATAATTTGTACCATCCACTTGAATTTGAGTCCGAACAGGCAGAACACGAAGAACGCCGACCACACCACCGGACACAGGATGAGCCCCATCCAGAACAAACGGCTCTCGTTGGGGTTGACGCGGTTCTGGAAACCAAAGTTCTAAGGTTATTAATTGTAATGTCTGGAGTGTCACGACTACCAACAATTTAATAATACTCACTTGTTTAGTTTCGAAGACCCAGTGGGATTTACCGTCGTCGTCCACGTAATTCCACCATCTTAGTCCCACTAAGAGTCGTCCTGAAAAATAGACAGTTAAAATTACTGAAACTACTTATTCATAATTGTGAGCATCTAATCAGACATTCTTTACAATTGAACAAATCAGAAATATAATTTTTTCACTAAAATTCGATATGCTTTGAACATACTGAATCCAGCCAAATGGCTGGCAATCTCACATACATAAAAGATGCATGACTAAATTGCATACAAAAGAAGCCTCCTCATCTAATATAATATTTTTATAGATTGACTAATGTCCCATTCCTTCAACGCCTTGATAAAGAATTCACCATTGAAGTCTATCTAAGTCTATTTCGGAGACCTCTTTGCTGAAAAGATGACTGAGACATAGCACCATAGTTTTTTCGACCTAATGTATTATTATGGTTTGCATACCGCTGATGTTCTTCACAGTCCAGAAGTCTGCGGAGAGCAGGAGTACTACCAGCACGAAGCTTGCAATGAAAGAATCTGAGAACCAGCCGCACAGCATGTACACCACAATGGCTGAGCACCGGAATACCAGGTGGAAGAACACTATGTACGGGTGACTGCAACATAAAATTTGTGTATCAGAACCTATTTATAGCCTTTATAGATATTGGTTTTGACTAGAATACTTCCAACTTTAAATCAATGTAGGCAATACATAAAAAAAGCTTTACATATAATACTTTTTTGCAAATGGTGTTGAATTTAAAGCAGTAGTTTCAAACATAGAAACATAGTTTAAACAGTTTATTTAACATAGCATGTTGGGGAAGTTTGGCTAAGTTAACAAGGGAGCATTAGACTCTAGCATGTCCCCATCCTATGGTAGCCTTCATAGATTTACGATTTGTTAAGTATACAAATGAACTTTAGTTATGATGGCTAACAATACTCACACAAAATGTTTGCCAGCATTGTCCTCTTCCCCGAAGGCCATGGTGTCGTCGTCCAGCAGCGGCACCTGCGGCACAGCTGGCTGTAAATAGCGTGGGAACAACACTACGTCAGCAAAAGCCGTGCAAAGCTAACTCAATATATAATAGGCTTTATAGGCATGCCATCTGTTTGTTATAATTTAATGCTCCCAACTTAGTCATGCAGGAGATTTGTTAAAGGTACTTAGTAGAATAAAATATTATGTTTTATTCAAGGAAAAAAAAAATATATTTTGAGTTTGTTTCTGTTCAGTAGGTATATGCATTATTTTAAAATGAAGTAGTAAAGAAAGTTTTCATGACATTTTTGCATTTATTTAAGTAGTAAAGCGTGAGTTGGATTCAGGCAGATGGCGAGCCTATTCATATACAAATCAATATGTACTAATAGTGTGAGCAAATCAAAACAACTAGTTACATACCACGATTATTGAGTTACTTAGCGACATGACAATGACAAAGAAAACGTATGCAATAAAATGATAAATGCTCAAATTTATATTATTATGGCCTTAAAATATAGGATAGGTACTTGCAGTTTCAAACAGGTTGATAATTAAGATATGAATTTGCTCCGTCATTTGTACTTACAGTTGCTGAATTCATAGCTGGATTATTCATTTATGTATATTGCTTAAAATAAACCTCAAATTATTAAAACTTTTACTTTTGCACGATTTTTATGCACATCATATCACTCTCATCCAGTATTTCGATAATTCAGCCGTCGTCGTCACTCGTCATCAATATTATTATACATAAATAAACGTAAACATTTAACTATTAGCATGAAAGAGAGATAGCAAGATTTGTGTCACATTTACTAGACAAGTGCAGAGCAGTCAAATAAATGATAACCGTAGGTAAAAATGGAACGCGCTTAGATGGATCGACCATCTGACAGTTCTGACCAGACCCTATTTCTACTTTCTTTAAAAATATGGCCCACCCAGTTTAATAGGTATTTCGCCAGTGTCACGTAACAAATAGCAATACAAACGCATTTTTAATGCGTTTATCTCGTTTCCGCAACAATCAACAACATCGCGGCAGCTCTATTTTGACCAAACTAATTATTTTTTATTTTTGTTCTAAGATGACCAAGAATTGTTTATCGTCTTACGTTATAAGCACAGAGTACTTTGTATATATATGAAAGTTATAAGAGTTTGATTTGACATCTATTATAGTAACACGTTGACTGGAATGACATTGCGCTCTGTCTGGGTCTGGTAGTTCACAGATTAGAGATATGTAGTGGTATAATCAGTGGGGCTATTTTGTAGCCTTCATTTTGGTTTTCCAAAGTGGACGGTCACATTTTTGTATTGTATTGTGTTTAATGTAAATGGATGCTTAAATGCATAAAATATAGTATTCCTTGCTTAGCGTATCAAATTTAGAACCGATACCAATAACTTGGTACTAAATAAAATTTGTATCAGTGGTTATGGTAGCAAAACTATTCTGTCCGTCTGGGTGGAAAATACCACAAATCTCGATTAAGAAGTAGGTTTCTGAACGAATTTAGCGCATCCCAAGAAGTTTGAAAGGCGCATCCACCAGCAGTCCAGAAACAAACACCCGTTTCTAACTTCAGTACCTACCTACTACAAAAAAAAGCAGACCTGTCAAAATTTTGCAGCAAGGCACATGCGAGGGCTGTTTACAAATTTCGCAACATATCGTGTTTGCCGTCACTGTGTTGTTGTTTTAGCGTTAACGCTTGCTAGTTTCTGTGGATCGTACGATGTCTTCCGCCGGCACGTTGCTGGCATCGCGTGTGTGCTCGTGATCCTCGGTTTTAGTCAGTGACAGTGTGAATTTGCGTACTTAACGGAGTCGGTATGGGCGCAAAGGCGAGTACCGCGAACGGGGGGCAGAGTCCGCGTACGAGGACATTCTCGACGAGCTCCGGCTCGGACGTAGTGTCGGGAGCCGCGGGGTTCAGCCTGCTGAGAGCGATACCCGGGATCCAGATGTCGAATGATCGGCAGAGGGCCAGATCTCTGTCCTCCGTGCCAGACTTGCACGCTTCGCACGAGGCGATTGCGATCCCGCCTAATTCCCAAAGCTACGAGGCGTCAGCCGCGGCTAGTCCGGATACTGACTCCAGTTCGAACGAAGAAGTGGGCCCGGTGGCTGGCACGTCCCTGGCGCTGGGCCGGGTGTACGCGGCGCAGTCGCTGCCCTCACATATCTGGTCAATAAACGGTGAGCTATTCAGTTATCATGTTATTTTGTATGCATGTTATGTTTTCACTTTGTTAGGTAACATTGAAAATTATTGCTAATATCCATGGCTTGGATGTTTTGTCAATAATAATAGAGGCAGATAATCAAATTATTTAAAATCACATTTTGCTAAAACACATGCTGACAAGTGATGAATACACCAACTGAAACAACCTACCTATAAGATTTTAATAAGAAAATGTTGGCTTACATAATAATGTTTATGTAATATTGTGTGCACCTATGAAAAACATTTCAAATTGAACATTGACAAGCATCTTAATCCTATGCCAGCACATAATCATAGTTATAAGTACATTTGTATACTTGAATTAATCTTGTAATTAATTCTGATATAACTTATTATAAGAATCTCATAAGAAATTATTATTTTTAAAATTATGAATAATGTAAAGAATTTCAGTTAGGATCTACACATTTTCTAGCCTAGCTTGAATGTCTCTTGTATAGAGATAGGTAGCTACTGTATCCAGTTTGTCAATAATGTAGTATTAATATCTGATACATTGGTTGTCATAGCATAATGAGAACCTGGCTTTAATTAGGAAGTAATTTCGTTCAAGGAATTTAAAATACTATGTAGTACAGAAGAAAGAAGAATAATGAAAGTACTTTACTTGCCACAGGATATACAATCCTTGCTCAATTTATAAATGAATTAATATTGTTCACACACAATGGTGTGGCCAACTTTCATGGTACAGCTAAATATTGTCAAGCGAAAGATACTTTTATGGTAGGTATCTGAACTACAATAGCCTTAGCTATTAGATCCACCAGTGTGTGAGTTTGTGGTGTTGTATTCTGAAACTGTTTAAAGATATTGATAGGCCAATAATACTTGACTTGCCTGATTTATTATAAGCATGTGGGCAAGCACAGTCTATCCAGACCTAATATGAGGGAGTGGACAACAGATAAATAAAACAGCTTATAGTATTTTAATTTTATTACATGGTAGGTACAGTAGTATTTGGTATTCTGTGGTAATATGCTATTAAGAGTGGTGTTGCAGTAAGAAAACCTAATTTTATTACTAGATCATCTTTAATGCTACTGGAAACAAACCAGCGAAGTTGAAAGTGGACATGTTCTGATACAATAATAATCAATATTGCACAATATTTACATGGATTTTTGTTTATTTTTACTAGATGGCGTTGCTTGTAAACCTGTTAATTTTATCAGCATATGAAGTGATAGAAAACCAATTTAGTACAATCTATGTTTTTTTAATGACTCAATATATTCAAGTATGTCAGAAAATTTTACATTTCACCATGATCTCAATTATGTGTACCTGGCTAGACCCTAGACTTGCCAGGCACTACCAACAGTGTGTCCTATGAATCTGGATGCAGACACCTTTATTTAAAAAACCCTTAGTATTGGCAGTGGCATCCATTTCATTCAGAAATGCTACCTACTTCCAAAATGTTGAACAAGGATAGCCCCTAAAGAAAGACTCCTTTATGGGTTTTACTACTCCAAGAGTACCAATCGCTCCCGGAGTCCCGAACCCACAAACAGTGCGACTACGCGTCTGGCGACTTTCACGTACTATAATAAATCGCGGCCGCTTTTCCGGGTTCGCGTTGCGCCTACGCCGCTCGGTCCTCCAGTCGCGCACGAACAATCGGCCCGTTCACACCATACTCTCACCCCGCCATGTACAGACGCCGCTACCGTACGACCCTCGGCCTGGGGCTCGGGTCTTCCTTCTCCTCGACATTCTCTACAACACTATCGTTCAGGACCACCACAACGAGCACCACGGCTACAGACACGGTTAGATCGGATGCGCGTGCGACAGCTGCTAAACTCAAATCGAAGTATGAAAACGCCGGTACCGCGCAAGGTGCGTTGTGTGTGTGTTTAACTATAGTTTTTAAGTAGATGGAAATTAGTGTGTATTTCGTTTTGATATAAATTTAATTCATTGTTTTTTATTTTGCTGACTTTGGGATTTGCGATAGAACAAGCGCTATTTCGGGTTCGCTGTTGTCGGTCCCACTATTGTCCGCTCAAATTATTTAAGGTTGATTGACACTTTGTAAATATTGAATCTATTGCCTATTGTGAAGATTTAATATATTTCCATCTATTTTACTGAAGATTTTACGTACTGAATTGAAAATAATCTTAAAACTTCCTTATGCAGTCACTGACTATTTATTATATGGAAGTATGTACAAAATATTTTTGCTATATCTTAGGTTTTAACTGGGGCTAGCTAGTATTTTTTCCTAAATACTAGCATATTATTTGTATATTTTATTGTATAACCAAATCCCTACACTAAGTGTTTGAACGTCTATTCAGCGTGGCAGTGGGTCCATTACCTAGCGTCCTATCGATCTTAGTCTAGATGTGCGTGTACTTGATACGAAAATGTTTCGAGAACTGATACACCTAGATGTATTTAGCCAATGTTTTGTTAGTAAATCATGCCGTTTATACATTTCTCTATAAATATATAGGCTAGCCTAATTTCTAACCAAACAAGTACGGTTTTAGCATGGAGCTCTTGACATAATTGTGTCAAACGAGCATGCTGATAGAATTTTAAAAATTGAGTGTCACGTGAGATGTAAACAAGCAGTTTATTTTGTAACATTTTCTCTGCCGCGTTGCTAGAGGCTGACAAAAATCGGGAACACTGTAGTTTAACAAGACCGTCGAGTAATATAGTTTGACTGGGTCGGAAAACATTCGATATTACTGATAGATTCGGTTCAGACGGTGTCATATTTATAAAATGTCCTGTAGTGGAATGACGTCACAGCTGCACATAGGCCACCCCAAGGCTTTCCAAAACGACCCATATACTTTAATTAAATACTTGGAGATGTAAAAAAATATTGTTAAGCTAGTTTTGTCGCAAAAGAAAGCTCTAATGGTTACATGGGTAGTTGACAAGTGAGCAACCAGCGGATGTAAACATGTTGCATGCCGGGGCTAGCGGCAAATCTTTAAATATGTTTGACATTTCTGGTCGTCTGGTCCGCATGTGTCGTAAATCTAAATCAAATCGCGCGTCACTCCAACCAGATATTAATTGAAATATTTTACGATTTAGAGGAAAATAGAGATGTGCTTATCCGACGTCAGCGCTTATAATACCGACTAACCTTATAATATTTTGCGTAAGTTGTAGACTAGACAGGCAGTCAGTATAAGAATTCATAACCGACTTAGATTCCGACACCGGCCCTCTTGGTTAAAGGATGGTTAAAGGATTTAGAAAAGCTGAAATGCAAATGTTATATAAAAAAATATCTTTACAGCCGACACTTGTGTGACTGTCAAATATATGCTCGTTATTTAATTTCATTTACTATAGTTTAGCATCGCAAGTATAGATTTTCAATCTTGATATAGGTACGTACCTTGATTTCGTTTGTAGTAGCTTAGCTGTTATCTATACGTGTCAGAACATGTCATGAAAAATGCCATATATGAGTATATAGTACCTGACATTCATGGGAAAGGAATGTATTAAGTAATCTGGTTTAGGGTCTTGTCTTTTAAGTAATAGTGAATTATAACGTTCGATATTTGCCTCTTTTAGTTAACAATTAATTGTCTCAAAAAATTAGTGTTAATTGTTTTAAATGAGCGAAAACCTACGTAAATATTTATAATGTTCGGGCACCTTTCGTGTCAATGCTAATTTTAAAACAAATGAATATTGATTTTAAAATGTTTAATTGAACCAATACCATATCTGCTAAAAGTTATTCACGCGCAAATAATATCCTCGCGGCGGATACCAATCATCATGCGAGCATCTCTAGTGGATATACAGGTTGAAATGTAAAGGGTATACTTGTTATTTCAAAACTTAACTTTGTAATACTAATACCATCAGCTTTGGAGGAAACGTGAAAAACAAAAGGTGTTATAGGGATACAGCTTAGTCTAGCTTAGTCGTAGCTTAGTTTACAAAACCTTCAGTATTTCAACTGTCCCACAAAGCCGATAGTTATAGATTTACAAAATAAAGTTGCAAAAAAATAGTATACTCTTTTTGTTTCACCTAGTATAGGAGTTTATCCGAGGAAGTTCCATCTCCTCATTGTTACATTTATTATCCTCGCAACGGGTGCGTGATATGTTTATGTGACATACTTTTTGGAAAGGGTATGATGTGTCACATAGGTCCATGTGTTTAGGCAGTTTTGTATAGTGCAAATATGTCAAAACAAACTTTGTAACTACAGTAATTTAAGCACAATGAATATTCTGAATTGCTATTTGCAGGAACCGAAAAGTAAAGTGTTTCAGTTCCCCATTTCGAACCTCATTACTTCGTATATTATGGCTTAAGAAGAAAACAATACTGATTACAAATCATTACTTTTAAATATATTGCGCGTGATGTTTCAGTAAGTATTGTCTTCTTTATTAAATGCGTACATCTGCGCTGTTGAAAAAACACTTTCCGCCTGCATATCGGAACTAAACGATTATTGTGTCTAATTGGCAGGAAATTAGCGTGCGGCAGCTAACTGCTGATAGAGTTCTTAGTTCTTACACGCTCGTTACAGACTGCAGTGCATTAATTATTATTCTTATTTCGCTTTTTAAGTGATTAAGCAACTAACACTTATTACATATAGATTTATCAAAATATGCAATCTTAAAATTTGCATTCGCTTGTGTCCACATCTGCTGTTTGTCGTTAGACTGGTAAAGTATTATAATAAATTAGTGGATGAACTATACTAGTTTAGGATCTAGTAAGTTGATTGTTTCACGAGAAACCAATTAAATTGGTTACTGGGCTTGTACCTCTAGATAAATCACCTACTCAGACTAGCTCATTATTTGCTTTATAGACACCAGCCTAAAAACCATTACAATAGATGTGTATTCTCAATACACATATAAAAACCAGGCCGGCCATTACTGTAGAGTTATGAATTGATTTATGAAAGCAGAGGTAACAAAGGAGATATATTTTCCATTCGATTTGTTAGCTATCTAGACCTAGATTTGGTTACCCTGGTTTCATAATAACTACAGGGTTTATGTTACCCTCAAATGTATTAAATTGTAAAGTTCTTAGGACATTAAGTTCGAGTATTGTTTCAGACTATTGTATAAACATATCATCCAATAACCCACTTTTGGGTACGTTTCAAGACTAGGGAGATTCAGGTTATATGTAACGCTATAGTACAAGTTTATGTATAAAATTTGAACAGCGAGATCTTCATTCTAAGTAGGTATTTAAGCATCCTCAATGAAGTTGGCCAATCATAGTCCTAAGTCAGAGGTTAGTTAACTGAGAGCATTAGGGGAGGGTTCATCAACACACTGACAGACCGTTAAAGCAGTTAACCATGAATAATAGTCCGCTAGTGTAGGTGAACTCGGCCCTTAGTAGCAATCAAACCTGGTACATTCATATATTTTGACTTTATATTTAACGAACGTAATGCTAAAACGATACCAGTTTGCTTAAAATAGATTGAACCGGCGTCGGTTGCCACCTGGCCAATATTTGGCACTAGGAGCGAGCGCTAGCGGCCGACCCACTGACTTGGCCTATATCTGCTTTAAATAGTGCGTACGCGCATTGGTGCCGCAAAGTCGCTCGCGTAATTGGTAGACGTCGATTTTTGTATGTAATTGTTAATTTGTAATTTGATATCGCTACCGGTTTTATTTAAAATTGTCTGTTTTTATTTACGTTTTTGTCACCTGCAAATTTATTTTTACCAACTTGTCCATTTAATTTTTCACACTCACCACTAGAACGATTTTACTTGATGCGGCAGCCAAGCCAATTAAATCTGACAGACATCTCACAATTTGTTTCATGATGAGTTCAATGACCCGTTTGATTTTAAGTTTCTGAAAATCAGTGTACAGTCATTTACCATGAACAATGGACAAAAAAATTATTTGATGTGAAAAAGATAGCTTGTAATTAAAATGTGAAGAAGTTTGGAATGTTACGTAAAGTACATCATGAAATCTGCAGTCCAATTCACGTTCGTACCTCAGTCTGTCATCTAGATTAATTACGTAGATTTATCTACAGCTTTAAATTGACACAAACAGTATTCTTACTCATCTGTTCTGAGCGGTATTTTTCAGCAGAGAAAAGTTTTCAGGAGTTTTTACCGTAGCAAATGATACTAATTCTCGTAAGTTTGATACTTACAAATAAGTTTACACCTTCGTCTTTTGTCCAATATTTTCTAAACACCAGTGTTTAGGACATAAAATGACTTCTTTATAGTATGCCCTTACATCTTAATCTTGGGAGTTTCTCAAAGAAAAGTCTTGTACCAAATTCACTTCCCGCTACAGTGAAAATCACATTCACCGTGCATGACAACGGATGGCGCTGATTGCACCGCCTCAATACATGATATTAAGATTTGCGAGCATAGTGACTATAAATTCAAGAACCCGGCAACAACCATCGGGGCGTAGCGGCTGGCCCCGCCAGTCATGACACCCGCCTGGCATAACTACCGCCTGGCCGGAAGATCGTCCCTTTGTCGCTAAATTAAAATCTATAGATTTTCAGTTACGCTGCGACTTATCATTTAAAGTGAAGTCTAAATTTGAACTGTTCAATCGTTATATGCTGCTCTTATTTGATTGTTTAGCTACGCTCATTTATCCACACTTCACTTAGAGGGGGCAGTTGACTCAGAATTAGGACAAATTTCTCGCAACTATCAGATTCAAAATGCCACTTCTCCAAAATTACCACTTTTCCGAAAGACCACTTTCAATGGTTATTTAAGGAACGGTCTCCTCTCAGCATTTATCAAATGTTTTTCTCCAGATGTCCACGAAGACTCCTCATGAGTTCATTAACACTAATTTGATGCCAAGCTAATTTTATGGTATGAAGACAGTGCCAGTTAATCTAGAATTATAACAAGATCAAACTCTACGTTCCTACAACATGCCTATTATTTGTTGTTTCCCGTATACTTAATGCCAAAACTAATGATCTTTAACCTCAGCTTCAGCACTTTCATATTCCTCATATATTTACGGTGCAATCATAGTTGCATGCTCAAGAACTCAATCAGCATTATTTTCAACCGCCCACGTTTCCGTTAAATAATCTATAAAAACAGCGATGCACATTGTTTGCACCCACATTGGGCGGTGGTGGTGGTTCGATTCCCGCTTGGAGTACCGCCAGGTCGCTTGTTTATCGAGCTGGGATTCAACGCCGTGTCGACGGCCGGTGAACTCGGTCTGTGCACTCAAGAATTAAGAGTTCAACCTTTAATTGCAACTTTTTCAGCGTTGAAATTTCAGAATTGAAAAGCATTGAAATTTTCTGCATTTATTAACCGTCAAAAATGTTACTCAATGCCAACGGAAGCCCTTCTTCATATAACTTTCTACTGTATGATTGCAAAAAGCATCAAAGACATCGTGAATACTGGTAATAACGTCGAAACTAGAATTATTAATGTGCAGTGTATGTTTTGCTTAAATTAGTTCGCCTATACCGAGGGGTGACGTGCACTCAATTTGCCAGAAAACAAAAGTGCCACATTTAAATAAACCCACGTGTGAAACATTTGCGCAATCCGCGGTTGAGGGTCAACAGCCTTGACGCTTCCCGGAAACTTGAATTTTGGGAAAATGCGGACTTTTTATAATCATATACCAGAAGAGTTCGAATATCAATGCGCCACTTTAAATTCCGTGTATGTTAAGTTTTTCGGGACTCTTTGACGAATTGCTTTAAAAGTTTCTGATAGACGATGTTCTAAAACCTTGGCGTCGATAACGTATAGTTATTTGTTGAAAGCATTTGATTTCCATACAACCAAGGCAATACAAATTCAAACTTTTCTAGCAATCTTGGAGATTTCAATAACTTCCGGTTAAGGGTTAGTCGATTTATTAACTTTTAAATGTAAGAAATGTAAATGAAAATCTTTGTTGAAAAATATACGGCGGACTTTCCCTTTGCTGTATTCACAATGGCGCCGAAATATTTTAAACATTGTTACTTCTAGTGATTTATAAATACACGTAATTCTCGTTATTACTATTGATCCCGGTATATATTTGTATAACGCTTGAGCTGTTAATAACTAGAGGGCTGTTCGAAAGCAACTGTAGTTAATATTGTTGTCTGTTTGTCCTTGCGTCACCTTATTAAATTTTGTTCACCGACTTAGAGAGTCTGGCTTGAAATGAAAACTATTTATCAACACGATATAACTTATAGGTAGTGAGAAGTCGGGATTTGGTTGGCTAAATCTACATAATATTCATATTTTTGTCAAAGCATTTTTTCCTTATACACCTCTGCGGTAGAAAATATTCGCATAATAGGATTGCAATACTGGTTTCGTATAATATCGGCCCGAAGGCCGGTCGTATTGGGCTTGTCGTGCCGGCCGCGAGTATTTTTAGCACTCTCGCCTTGTTGCCAGTTTCCGTTACATGAGAATTGTTGGGCTCTACCGACCTGCCTCTTCGTTATAAACCTTAAAAACCTTCAGTCTGACAACCAATCTATTCGTTTCGACATTGAAGTGCTTATTCATTTCGATCCATGTCAGTGTCATTACATTGGTCGTAGATGCACTTGCTTTTAGTGAATCCTTCGATTCGCACTCACCAATTTTAACTGGTACTCCTAAAGACAATTAAAACAATAAACTTTCTAATGCAGCTGTTTCTTATCCAATTTAGACCAAAGTACAATGTTCACGTGTTATATATAAACTTAAACGTAATTCACGTGGCTGGTGGCATTGTCTCCAGGTTGTAATAACAATAGATCAAAAAACAGTTGATTCGTTTTTTTGTCTCAACAAACGGTCCGTGAAAACTTGCCAAAGCTCTGACAGTGAAAAGTCGTCATTGAAATCAAAATCTTAAAGCTTCTGATTCACTGATGAGGTCGGACTTCGGACCTGTTGTTTGTTGAGAAACTTAATGTTTCACTTCGGTACTAAATACTTACTTATTGATGATCTGTAATAGGCCGGGTAGGTACTTTTGAGCGGGCTACAGTTTATAAGTCTATATAAAAAGTACAATGCTTATAGCGCTCGCTTAAAGTTCAAACAACAACAACAAGAATAAACGATACACTTTTTTAAATGTTATTTAAGAAACATAGAAAAGTAAGTTGTTCGCTGTATCGTTCTCGCTAATGAACCATACCCCTTATAGAATCGGAAGAACAGTCGTCGCCTTGGCAATGACACCCGTCGGTGATCTCGGAACTTGTAAACGTTCGTATCAATTTAACTTTTTACAAGACGATGGCTAAAAATAAACGTGATCACCGGCTTTACTAACCGGTACATTTGAAAGCAGATTTATTATTTCGGGTAAATGCGTATCGGATGCATTTTGAGAAACGGGTCACGCACGACTTGCAATCTTAATTTGACGATGAAAATACAAAAATATTTTTAAATTGTGATTATTTTTGTGATTTTGCTATCAAAACTTCATTTCGGCAAGAGTAAATTACTTGTGATCGTATCGTTCAATATAGCGAGCGGCGGAAATGTATCAAGTAACAATGAACTTTCGTGTCTTTGATAAGTTTGTTAATTTGAAAGTTACTCTCTTTTTATAAGTAACTAGCTGAGCCCGCGACTTCGTCCGCGTGGAATTTAACTTAACAAAAAAGTCCGCTCCCGCGTTCTGAGCGCGCGCGACAGGACCCATTTTTAAAAAAATTGTTTTTCTAAAATAAAAGTAGCCTAAGTTACTGCTTATAACAACAGCTATCTACCAGTGAAAGTCCCGTCAAAATCGGTCCAGCCGTTTCGGAGATTACCTGGAACAAACACACAGACAGACAGACAAAATTTTTTTTAATCGCGTTTTTGGTTTTGGTGTCGTATGTACTTTCGTATGCATTTAGTGAAAAGGTGTTATTTTAATATTACAAACAAACACTCCAATTTTATTTATTTGTATAGATGTTCGTGATAATTCAAAACAATCTATGTCATTTCTTCTTCCAAATAACAGAAAAGATAAAATTACTTTTCCAAATCAAATTACGACCATTGACTTTTGTGATGGATTCGCCCAAAAAGGATTGGAAATATTGAAACGTTATTTTCTGGAAAGTAAACAGTACAAAATTGAATTCGGCCTGTCATTTAGGCTCGCAGCTGCCATAAAATAATCCATTTCCATTTGCTAATGGTTTTTGGACGCAATCATTTTAATTAGTTACTTTAGCTGTGAACGTGATAATCTGATGGCGTGTTTTAATGCCGATCACTTGTATGTGCCTTGCTATGTTATATTGACATGAATTAATTTATGCATCAACATTATCATTATATTTGTTATTTCCGGTATTTAATTAACTACGTTTATTCAGGAAATACCGTCTTGATGCTGTATTATTTATAACGTGGGATCGGTGCCTATGTATCTATTATTTATTTTGTTCTATATCCAAAATTATATTCAATAAAATTAAAATTAAGATAGGATAAAAAACCTACCCCTAATCAAGAATACTGGCTGCATTTTCTCGCTGTATTGACAAGCAAATTTTTTGATCCATTTTTTTTTGTTCCATCGGTCTTTGAACCCTCTTGGGTTTTTAGGGATGATGGCAAGAGACCCGATGGCATGACGCTGGTTCCCTGGGAGCGGGGTCGTCCACTTGTGTGGGATGCCACGTGTGTGGACACTCTGGCCCCGTCCCATCTCAGGGAATCTGCGTCTGCAGTGGGAGCTGCGGCTGAGAAGGCGGACCTCGGCAAGCGGCGCAAATATGCACTGTTAAATAGCAATTATGTGTTCGTGCCGTTTGCCGTGGAGACGCTTGGCCCATGGAGTCATAGTGCTAAAGTGCTATTTAACAAAATCGCCCCCAGACTGGTTACCGCCACAGGTGACAAGAGGGCTGGCTCTTTCCTTGTTCAAAAAGTTAGCTTGTCTTAACTACGTAAGTTGTCATAATTTGCGTACGCAGTAAAACATCTGAAGAAACACGCGCTAAACATTATCATAGTAATGGTGTCTATCATATTTATTATAATCGTGATTCCCCGCAGTATGTTCGTTCTTCAATGTCGGGGGCTCAAGGCCATTTCATCTTTATTCATTTATCTTCATCGCCTAGACAACTTGTAATAGAATGGCCTATGGGAATACTTTTGGCAGCTTCTAGTGTAAGATATTGATTGCCATGTTTTAGTTAGCACCTACATAATATGAATAGTTTTGTTTGACAGCTATTGTGATTTTATAATAGAGATTTATATATTCGTCGTTTGCTATAGCTCTACGATACCAATTTTAACAGGTTTATTAAGTAACTAGCTGTGCCCGCGACTTCGTCCGCGTGGAATTTAATTGACAAAGTTTCATACAAACTTTCATCCCCTATTTTATCCCATTGGGGGTAGAATTAATCAAAATCCTTTCTTAGCGGATGCCTACGTCATAACATCTACGTGCATGCCAAATCTCAGCCCGATCCGTCCAGTGGTTTGGGCTGTGCTTTGATAGATCACTATGTCAGTCAGTCACCTTTGAGTTATATATACTCGTATTTAGAAAATTTGCAGGGTTCGAAAAAATCAGATTTTTATAATAAAAATCAAAAATCGGATTTTTTGATATATATCCGATATATATCGGATATATATCCAGGCTAAGAAAAAGAAGCGAATTTCATTATGTAAGGGGATTACCTGAACGAATTCGAAGACGAAGAGATTAGATGAACACTTAATAATGTGAAAGGAATTTGTAAAATAATATAAGTGTCAAATTACCACTCTTTTTTATTTAAAAAAGTAACAAAATGAACACTTAAAAAAACAAGTACTATTATTATAATAACCTTCATTTGTTTGTGAGATACGTCAACTAATTTTAATAATAAATTTGTAATCATAAATTGTAATATAATGGTCACGCTTCCCTAGAAAGTGAAAATGATTAACACTAGGAGCACCAGGGAATCCCCATATTTTACGAGGTATCGTAAAATAAACCTTATATGATCTGAAGTTAAGGTTTGAACTTCAATAAAAAGCTAGCCATACTGGTAAGTTAATGGGGATTTCCCCAACTTTAAATGAGGTTGCCATTTTGGGAAGCAATCTTAATTATTCAGAATTTTAGCTTTTCGCTACGTGTTGCCAGGGTCTCCAAAATTAATCAACATTAATCTCCAAAATTTTTAGTTCAGAAGACGGGAAAAAATCAATTGATATATATCAAGATAAAAATCAATTGATATATATCGTGATATATATCATGATATATATCCGCTGATATATATCGGCGAACCATGAAAATTTGACATCATCAGGTCCATTGTGATCAGTCATTAATTTTACACTTGATAAACTATGGAACATAAATATATCAATGAGCTCTATTGATGATTTAAATAGTTATTTATTGACAATATCCTTGGAAAGATTTGATAGTCCTGTGATATAATTATATGATAGCTCTATTCTATCTATACAGATAGGTGTCGTATTCTGTAGAGCCGTCTTAATGTAATCTTTTATTTTTAACTGCACCAGTGTTGAAACACCTTTGACCACTGGCTTTGACAATTAGAAATATGAAGAGACATGCCCCTAGTCCGGAAACTAATATTAGTTAATATATAACCAGTTTTAAGATCATATTTCGTATTATTAAATGTTGGTGCCACGTAAGAGAGGCAAGTGTGAACTTCGTATGCTTCGTACATCTGGCATTATTAGTGTAGGCGCAATTTATCTGCCTGTCTCGCCACCTTTGTGAATTATTCGTTTCGAGGAATGAAGAACTTTAGATCGGAATAATACGTTATCACAATGGAGGGTTAGGTTAGGTTGAATTGTAAATATTAATTAAAACACTAACATAAAAAATGATTAATTACTTTGCTGTCCGTTACTTTGATGACTGTTTAATCCATAAAATTGTGAATAACCTTTTTATTATCTGGAGTGCGTGATGATTTTGCTAGGGAACTATATAAACTCTGGATTGATTTTGCTATTTAAGTAGTTGCTTTGACTTTGAGCTTCGAAACCATCCTGTCCTGATTTTAATCCAATAACACTGCCGGTTGTGGTATAGGATAAAACGTCTAGCTCATCTTGTTGATTTTAAAATTTAGGTATTTTACAAGATTTGTACTTCAGGAGAGTACCACAATTTGGATCTGATCTGGATGTTGAATTCGATCCTAAGTATCAACGTTAACACATGTGTCAACTTTCGCCGTAAAACCTAACCTAAATGATATATTCCACATCAATCCGCTAATAGATATAGACGCATCACTTACACGATGTTTTGGTATCCGGCCAAATTTCAATTTATTACTTGACGCAAAACGCCGCTGGTCCTCTCTCCGTTTATATAAAAACGTCTCTTACGCTAATTAGTATCAACTCTATGCTTAATTTACGTATTCAGTTGTCGGAGGTAACGCCATCTTTATTTATGTTTGGACCAAACACGTTAAGATTAGAACACTGTTAATCTGATTTTAATTATACTGATATGATGGTCGTTAGTAGGCAGTCGGTGTGATTTTGTGGTTACAGGTTATTGCTTTTAAATATCAAATTGCTTTTTTTCACCAATTGTGTGTTGAGGAAGCCAGTGCTGGAGATTTAGAAAGGGTTCTGTTACATTATCCATTCCTCTACTCATTTTACGAATACGTTAAACAAAAAATATCAAGAATAACGTGTTCGTTCTCATTCTTGTTTTTAAATAGCCCAATTTCTTCATAAGGTTAAGCGGCGATAGGCTTTTAGAACTAGGAAAATTGTTACCGATTTAAGAATCATCGATCAAGTTTGTTCATGTTATGTCTTTTCTTGGAGCATTTTTTATTATGTTTCTAGGGAGTATTATCTAACTCGTATAACGAAAACAGTGGCAGCCTGCGCCTGCTACGCCACACTGCGCAAATCTTTTGTTACACAATGATTTAGTTTGCTAATTGGTTTTCGTCTCATAATAACGACCTTCATTTGGAAATAACATTCACCTTGCCGCTGAAGGCTTCTTATATCAATACTAAGTTTTTAACTTAGCGGACTTGAACGTTATGCCATACCAAACAAGTTGTAGGTGACATCATATAATAGTTCCCATTTCACTTGAATTTACAATTTGTTGCATGGACTCTCCATAAGATATACAAGGCTCCTCATTGTCCGGGACCTATACCCAGTGCAACTCAGGACCTGTGTTGTAGTACGAACATGTATTTTTTTTTCTATATCGCCCATATTTCAACAATACATTTCAATATACATCGGTTGTTGAATACAAACCATTGTTGGATTAAGTTTAAGTTAATGTTATTATTTTTTACAACATGACGGTGATAGCTATATATTAACACATAAGTACCAATACTTTTTTTACATCACACACATTATGTAAAAAGCAAAAAAAATAGCCATCATCCCCTTTATATCTATAGAGATGGTAAACAATTCGGGGCACTGAATCCCTTAAAATAGTATATCTTATACTGGAATACCTCTCTCACATCCCTCTCTGTAAGATACAAGTTGATTAATTTATATATCCCGAAAGGTCTTAACCTCCTTGGGGCCGTAAGATTATGAAAATTGATGGTCTCAAAATAGTGGCAGTGTGTTACATAAGATACCCCTACGTCCTCCAGTTACTGCTGTAAACTCTAAGGGCTTGTGACCTTGACATTCATCGATCAGCTCTGACCTTGCCCTCTAAGTTAGGGATGTTTCTGAGGGCGCTACGGTGCTCCAGGCTTGATTTACGCCGCTATAAAATGTTGCGGTCTAAATTCATTTGATAGCTTGGATAAGAGACAGTTATATTTATTGAGGAAAGGAAGCTTCACCTTGACAACGTAATCTACGTTATTGTATGTACATCCTCTTTTCCACGACACGTATTTGTGATTGAAAGGATTACCCTTAGATCCTCTTGACGCTCTATTAGGAATAACTTTACTTACCCAGTTAGGAACACGTATTTAATTATATCATCACATTTAAGACGGATATAGCGTTATTTGAGAAAGCTCCTTAAGAAACTTCCAAAAGTTCCAATACATAACTCACACCAAAGAAAACATTATAACAAAACAAAATTACACATTAGCAACCTTCGCCACCTGTGATGAAGTCTCCATTATCCTCCACTCTGTCAGTAAGTGTATCGACTTACAACTAAAATAAAGCGTATGTTCGGCCTTGTGGGAATTGGGCTAACCCGCTATTTTTGATGCACAATGTTCCGCACCCGTCGTGCATTCTGTAACTCTCCACCAATTTTATTGTATCACTGACGAGATGTGTATGTTCACCATTCGGTATATGTGGCCGTTTTTTCTGCGAGCAATATGCAGATTTAGCGTGCGGACTCTGGTAATAAATTCAGTACAGGATGACAGAATCTATACATTCACCTGCATTAATATCATTTAAATCAGTCCACTAGACTAGACTATTCCGTAGTATATATTCTGGTCTGTAGAAACATCGGTTTTATGGACTAATCTTGGCTTTTCTCATTAGGAATTTCGCCGCTCCTCAAAGATGTCTGAGATGACGACACAGATAGATTATGTAATGATAGCTCGAAGAATTGTGTCACTCAGATAAAATCTCTGTCGCGCAACACATTACAGTAACCTATTTTCCCCAATCGCTTGTTACGTATTGCGTGGGGAGATAAACAATGATATAAAAAAATCGGCGTTCAATAAAAATCTCAATCTTCGTTCGTTGGAACGGATATTACTTGTATGCACTAACATCCTTTGCATTTTTAACGTATGTAGTTTAAGATTTATTCGGATCACATGAGTATATTAATTAAAAATATGGCATTTTTTAAAATATACTAGGGCCATCAACTGCCATTTTGTCCTTTGATGTTTTCTTTAATCAAACAGAACAGAACAGAAACAATCAGACCTATCTCATCATCCAATTATGGTTGTACAATTTATCAACTGCAATAAAAGTTTAAATTGGGTGGACTTGATTAAAATCCATCGGGACGGGGTGAAATTAACATAAAATCTACCTATTATATGCTTGTGTAAAATCTATTATAAGCTTTTAAGCCAATTACAAATGTAATTATAAACAAAATTATATACAAGCGCTTTTAGACAGTATAACCACGCCCTTACACGCGTCTCCCAAAAACATGTCTGAAGGATGGCCTTTTACTGAAAATCCAGTATATCCATCAAACAAAACGTTAGTTACCGAAAGTCCTTGGTGCGAATTTCGACAGTGTGCGAAGTAGGAAAGTTGTGGAAACGGTGGTCCGGCGCGGCGCGGCGTGGACAACCCGCAACTGTCATTAATCTCGCCGTGCTGTCAGTCGGTGTCAGTGTCACGTTATGAGCGGACCAAAATGCTGCTCGTGTTAGTTATCTTATGAATCGTATTATTTTTTTAATAAAAAAAGAAATGCTTTTTAAAATGTTCTTTCAGATCTCTTAACAATTTGGTCCTTATAATCTGCGAGAATTTCGCATAAAAGAACTTGAAACAGGATTTTTATCTATCCTGCAGTCTAATTAACGACAATCATAGACAACGTAATGCTGAATGTAAAGCCTCACTTGTGGCAAGTAAGCCATTTTATGATATAATATTATATAGTATACTACGAATTGAAGGCTATACCGTTTGAGAGTGTTTGTTGTCTCAACAAAAGGCTTCTAAAAGCTGACAAAATATATTGGCTTTCCCAAAGTTTCTGGATCATTTGTTCAACGTACGGGTCCCAGCATAAAACATTAAATGTTGCCCAAGCTCCATTAATCTCGCGTGGAGTCGCTATGTATAGCCTGTTTGTCACTTGCTCACTTGCTTCCAGATAATGTAAGATGTTTCTTGTTCGAGTTTTCACCAGTCATATCAATGATGTTATTTACGTCGTCCATTTTGTTGCTAGTTGAGTGCATCTTTTGTTCGCACAGCGTAATTGGAAAATATTTAAGTGGAAAAGTCGTTCGTTTTGTGCAATGAGATGTCAAAACGTCCGTTTCACTTCGGACGTCTGCAGTATATTGCCAGGAAGGTGATTAGTGGTTGTTTATACCCGTGTTCTTCACATGAATGTTGAAGAAAAATTGTTTTTGTCGGGCGAGGCAAATCACGTTGTTTTCGGGATTACCAGCAACCGGTTTTGCGGTATCCTCTTGTCATCTCAGATGAATCTCATAAAATCTATCTAGAACTTTCAAACCCACATTTACAACTAGAAAGTGTTTGATCGTCTTCTCGTCTAATATACGAAATACGAACGTTTTATGAGTGCACCGACATGCGACAGTCGTAAATTCTGGCGAGTCGCAAAATTGGAATCGCCCAAACGGCAGACTGATTTCGCTTTGTTTATTCACACGATCTGTCGGTTATTACGCCAGGGAGATATTACCAGCGTGTTCCAAACCCTTAAATTTCTTCTTTGTTTCTATGAAACCGAATTACTATTTGATATATTTTTGTTTCCAATTGTATCATAGTCAACTGCAAATGCTGTGTCTACCTGTGTAGTGTGTACCTTTTGAAGTTTTATTTCGTTAATAGCTATATTCAAGAACATTTTTTCTTTCTGTAGGTATCAGTATTTAAAGGCTACGTTTTTGAACGCTTACGCAATGATTCTTTTAATTTTATTTTGCTATCATACAATGGTACAATTATTATGCAACTTTTTTGGTTATCTGTATATTTTATTTACCAAAATATGTTATGAGTAATTTATGACAATAGCGTGTTGATAAATTTAATCATTCATTTTATTGGGAGTTATCAACGGAAATAGGCCAAGTGTATTCGTTGATAGCGTTCCCTTGTGATTTCTTATGAAAAACGTGATCATTGCATGAAAAAGTTTTTAATATGATTCAAAACAATCATAAGCAAATTGTTTACCTTCAAGTAATCTTTATTTTTAGTGTTGCGTAACGAATACTGTAACCAATAATTTAAACAAAACTCGCGGCAAAATAGTTTGTAATTAATGATTCGCGTGAATGCACTTGTTTTCCTTGAGCGTGAATCAATCTGCGGCGTTTTCAGCAGGCAGCGGCCTTGTAGCCACGTACAGTTTATTTTAACATCAACCACTAACTCACTCCGCTCCAAAGATAATTTTAGTCTGACTTTCGCCCTCTTTATTTCATGCTTAATTATCTCATTTGATTGGGAAAAACTAATGTGCTACGGTTTCATATCGTATGTAATGTCACCGTATCAGTATTTTTAACTTGTATTAATAAACAGTGTTTTGAATCTAAACGCACCGTCTTATCTGCGATGTACATATTTTTTTTTGTGAATGACCTCACGAGTTGGCTGTTTGACGTCATAGTCTATTAAAGTGCGCTGAAATATTCTCCTAGTTATGATTAAAGGTTACTTCTATTGGCATGTCAAGTTTGGTATTTTTTTATAGTTGTAATCTTTATTTGAGCTTTTGCCAATTTCATTTCGCTAATACGTAGGAGAACCATAAAAATTCAAGAGTTTCTCGAAACGATTTCTTGGTTCGAAATACGGTGTTAAAGACCACGCAAAATGAAGCATCAACTCTTCAATACTATTTAATTATTTATATAGTTGCTCTCAGCGCGTGCAATACAAATTACGACGAATAAGTATTTATCGCGTCTTTTTTATTATTTTGGTTATTTTGACAAAACAATTCGTTGAAATACAAGTGCAGCTCAAGGACCCTCAGGAAATTAAATTCTTTTGTTCCCCCTTTGTATCAGACACGTTTGAAACTTCGTCCCGTTCCCGGCGCCCGCCGCCCGCCGACCGCCGCCCTCCGCCCGCCGCCGCCGCAGCGCGCCGCCCCGCCGCGCGTTTGCAATTCAAATGCGAATAGGTACCTATAATCTTGTCGAACTGTTGTATTTGATTCATTCGCTCGTACTCCCCGCTAATGTTTTACAAGGACACAGCGTGCGGAATAAATCATTGGTCCAAATATTATGTACGTTACTAGCATGTATTAGGTAAACCTTATTTTCTGATGTCTGCTAACGTTGAATCACTTCATAGTATAAAACAAAGTCGCTTCCCGCTGTCTGTATGTCCCTATGTATGCTTAGATCTTTAAAACTACGCAACGGATTTTGATGCGGTTTTTTTTAATACATAGAGTAATTCAAGAGGAAGGTTTATATGTATAATGCATACATAATATAGTAGAGAAACACTGATAAAAATACCCGTGTGAAGCCGGGGCGGGTCGCTAGTAGTTCAATAAATTAACCAAGAGCAGTTTAATCCGCACCGAAATTCCTTTCACACTGCATACAAATACCGTTAATTTCAAGGTCTGGTCGGTGGCCGTATAAAGACGTGGTGACAAGCGACCCAGCTTCGTCGGTTTATTTATAGAGGGCGCCACTCTCTTTGTTATGACTACTCTCCGGACAATAGTCTCGTGTTTTCCACGAGTCTCTCGGTAGAGCGGCCGTTTAAATGGAAATCAGTTTGCACAATCAAACATTTGGACAGGAAGTAGGCTTTATTTTATATTGAACATTTACTAATATTCTTGGGTTATAGAAGGCCTAATAATCTTAGCTAAGTTGTGGCCGGTATCAATAATTATGTAGTTGAACAAAGGTTGTTGAATATGGTAATTAATCGATATTTTCTTAAACAGAGGTGTTTGGAAACATGCGATGTTTATCTACTCGTTATATTCAATAAATATTTTATAATCAAATATTGTTTCCGACTTTCCGTATAAATCAACTGCCAGCTATAGAAAAAAACTAGATAGGTATATCCGGTTTGGCGTTTAAGGCGCTGCGCAAACGAGACACTTTATGTTGTCGACACGGGACACTTTCATAGAAAATCGTGTATACGGTTTCCGACACCAGATCTAGATGCAGCAACTACGGTTGCCTATAATAGTATTTCATGTCGGCAACAAAAAGTATTACGTTTGCGCAGCGCCTAAAATCCTCAGGTTATTAACAACTGTATTATATTAATTCTATCGTTTTTACGACCATGTTATTGATGTCCAGTTTTCTATATTTGTTTCAAAAACCAGTTGACTGGTCAACGCACTGGCGACAACCCTTGGCTCATTCGTATTAATGACGTGGGTAATGCGACTGTTGGAGTCCTTTGTTTCAGGATTGCTTTCAATTAGGATCACTTAGGGTTTTGTAAATAAAGCTTACTGAATCACAGGTTTAGGTTTAACATGTTTGTGTAAATGTGACCAATGTCAGGTCACCACTTTATTACTAATGCTGGGTGGGTATATAGTATCAAGGTTTGTATATTAAAATACTGACAATAATTCCTAATACATAATGAGAATATACGGAAAATTTATAAAAATAGTGATAGCAAGTCATGTTTTATCTTTGACCTTAAGGACCTCGGTGCGTTCTCGCAACCATGGTTCGTAACCAGACGGCCAGTCAGTGGCCTGAACAATTGTCACAATTCGTACAAAAACTGCCGTGGCGCCGGGAAACACACTGGTTTAGTTTTGCAACCAGTTGGCAGTTAATTAATAACTGGATGCTAATCAAAATATTAATGGAGTAAAAGGCTAAGAATAAGAAGAATACGATACAGATTCCACTCCGATTTCTTCTACATTAAAATTTAATTCAAGTTTTTGGTGCCTTGTACGTCTTGGTACCGATAGATGTCGCTAGTATCGTTTGGGATCGCGGTATGGTTTCGTTACAAGGGTGAGTATAGTCAGTTAGTCGGTCTGTTTGTGCAATTTAATATGCCTGCTGGGCAAAGGCCTCTAATTAACTATGGATTTTTGAAGCATATCACACGAGCAATGTGTCGAATGCATATTTTACTACTACGTCTTTAACCCAAATTCGTCGGATTATCTACTATGTAAAAATAAGTCGGGTTTTCCTTCCTGACGCTATAACTCCAGAACGCACGAACCGATTTCCACGGTTTTGCATTCGTTGGAAAGGTCTCGGGCTCCGTGAGGTTTATAGCAAAGAAAATTCAGGAAAAATTTCAACAGAACGCGGACGGAGTCGCGGGGCACTGCTAGTAATATGATAAAATACTCAATTCTGTATCTTGATTAAAAACCATTTTGATTACATTAATATCTCTTATAATTTATTCAACATTTTTATAGGTCAATTACATTTATTTCTGTTTATAATACAGTGGGCCAGCAATTAGCACAGTAGCGATAATTAGCTACTAAACACAAACAACCCATATATTTATCAAATTCTGCATTTTAAACACATTTCGTGATAGCCGTGTACTAACTGACTGCGCTGCCTTGCGGCGTTGCCTCGCCTCGCTCAGTCACTACTAATCTTGATAGTGACCAGCGCCTGCGCTACCCTGCTTGAGTGCTGCCATTTGTTAAATACCTTGCTGTAATCCCAGTTATAAACGTATAAGTAAACTTTACGTGCACTGATTGCTCGAGGCTGTCGCGCAAGGCGCGTCAAATAAGTATTTCAAATAATAATCTATACAAATAAATAAAATTGGTGTGTCTGTTTGTAATATCAAAATAACACCTTTTCACTAAATGCATATGAAAGTACATACGACACCTATAGCAAAAACGCGATTTAAAAAATTTTTGTCTGTCTGTCTGTCTGTTTGTCTGTCTGTCTGTCTGTCTGTCTGTCTGTGTGTTTGTTCCGGGTAATCTCCGAAACGGCTGGACCGATTTTGACGGGACTTTCACTGGCAGATAGCTGTTGTAATAGGGAGTAACTTAGGCTACTTTAAATTTTGAAAAACAATTAGGGTGCCGCGTAAAAAAATAAAAACACATGAAATCAAAGAGTATCTCCGAAACGGCTGGACCGATTTTGACGGGACTTTCACTGGTAGATAGCTGATGTTATAAGCAGTAACTTAGGCTACTTTTATTTTAGAAAAAAAATCAAAAAAAATGAAAGAATGGGTTCTGTCGTGCGGGCTCAGAACGCGGGAGCGGGCTTTTTTGTTAAGTTAAATTCCACGCGGACGAAGTCGCGGGCTCAGCTAGTTTGGTATAAATATGTTCGAAGGTTTGGCGCATGAGGGGTTTGAAAATTTTCTATTTAGAGTTATTCAATCAAAGTGAAAAAGAGGTAAGGTAACGTAAAATAAATACAATGATATTCGGTTTCAAAGTTTGCTTAAACTACTCAGTTATGACGTCATATAACACTATCTGATATTGTTTATTGTTATTTCACTGGTAATAACCATGCGATAAAAAAAGATAATAATTTTAATATACCAAGCAGTATAAAATAAAAGGGGAGGTCTTTGCTCAGAAGTAAATCGTACGTTAAGGGGACCGTAGTTGTAAGTTTGAGCACTGTTCAATTTCGTTCCCTACTAGCAAGTGGTGGAAGAATCATTATCTCCAGAGAGTAAGTAGTCATTATGAAGAAAAAATATGCCTTACCAGCTTTGCAGTCAGTGTCTTCTACTAGAAACTACGATTAGTTCCACCAACAAACTCATTCCGACCTTTACATTAAATGGGGTGCATGAACCCATTACTCTCGAGTCCATTCTAAACTCGAGTGGCGCGCACCGCATCGAGCCGAGCTGAACACCTAAATAAGCTTCTAATGACGCAAAAATACCGCTTCACCTGCAGCTACAGATATAGAAACTAGTTCGTAACTGTCTAGAACATCTATACAAATAAATAAAATTGGAGTGTCTGATTTTAATATCAAAATAACACCTTTTCACTAAATGCATATGAAAGTACATACGACACCTATAACAAAAACGCGATTTAAAAAATTTTTGTCTGTCTGTCTGTTTGTCTGTCTGTCTGTCTGTCTGTCTGTCTGTCTGTCTGTCTGTCTGTCTGTCTGTCTGTCTGTGTGTGTGTTTGTTCAAGTTATCTCCGAAACGGCTCGACCGATTTTGACGGGACTTTCACTGGCAGATAGCTGATGTTTTAAGGAGTAACTTAGGCTACTTTAATGTTAGAAAAACAATTAGTGTTCCGCGTAAAAAAATAAAAACATGAAATCAAAGAGTATCTCCAAAACGGCTGGACCGATATGTCGGGACTTTCACTGGTAGATAGCTGATGTTATAAGCAGAAACTTAGGCTACTTTTATTTTATAAAAACAATTAAAAAAAAAGGGTCCTGTCGCGCGGGCTCAGAACGCGGGAGCGGGCTTTTTTATTAACTTAAATTCCACGCGGACGAAGTCGCGGGCTCAGCTAGTGATAAATGTAAACTGATTGTGTAATAGGTGCAATTTTTTTTTATCGATACGGCTTTACTCACAGATATGGAGTTATCTCGACGACCAATTGGGTGGTTCGGGCATAGGCCGCTTGTGACACCTCACTGGAGCGGGTGGGTGCGGGTACGATTCCCGTCAAAACTAATTTCGAAAATTGAAACTGAAACCTGAAACTTTTTATTTGTAGTTTTGCGTACATTGACGCTTCCCAAAGTGTTTAGTACAGATTTTTTTATTTGGTTTGTAGCCAATCTGTCAATTGCTCGAGACGCTTAGGCCGAATTTCAGACAGACATTTATTCAACTACTGTACGGTTAATTTATTGAATGTGTAGTTTACTTTGACACCGGTTCATTGCTTTATTATGTACCTGTTTCGGAAATACCAACATTTTACTAGACCTGATAATAATAGTAACAGATAGTTTAATATATCCTCCACTTTCCCAGCGCGCGCCCGTGGGTTTTGGTACGTTCCTCCCGGCGGCGCCTACAACAAAACTGATGGCAACAATTTACAACTCGTTGCTGTGATGGAAAGCTCAGGCGCTCCTTTGGAGTAGACAGGCGTTTATTTCGCTGATCAATCATTCGTGACTTTGTTATTTAAGAAAATTGTTTATTTTTATTTCTATAAAAAGAAACACTCCGATGATTTCTATAAGTTTTTTATTGTGACTATCTCCTACATGTGTTTAATTTTTTTTCTTATTGTTCTAGGTAAGTAGTAAAGGCGATGTAATCCCACACTGATGCAGTTTGTGTGTATCGTGAGTACTCATTTATTTCACCATAATTACTGACTTACTTCTTTGTTCATTCTGGCTCGTCACATCCTACTATTGGAACAATCTTTTAAACGTTCACCTTCAGTGACACTAGGAGTTATTGTGCCAGTTATATACCGATGTGACGCGATTCGCGTCACCACGCCAATCATATCATTCTGTAAATACATCGTCACGGCACTCTGAATTAGTACAAAGAGTTCAGATAGGTGACAACGTATTAGGGTATTCACAACCCACCGGGACACGTGTATTGTACTTCACCTGTGATTTATCGTGAAGGTAATTTTTACACTTGATTAAACAATTTTCCATGCACCTTGAAATGCGTAGCATACGTAGGAAGGAGCACAAATATTTTTAAATTTAGGAATAAATTTGACTGTCGTTGAAAAAAAATCCAACATTATTCTAGGCTAGATGCGCTCTTTCCCGTAATCAGCCAATCATACGTTTAGACTAAGTTGAGTTTCTTTTTTATAGTCCTTGCTAGAGAATCCTCACTGGAACAGTAGGTAAGTATGTAATACGAAAAATGATATTCCCATAAATTAATTCCCACATCGCATGACCAAGCATAGTCAAACATTACAAACGCCACAATTTCACACCTCTGCGTTTGAACGGGGACGCTTGCGTTTGCCCAATGTTTTGTTTCGTTAACACTCACAAAGTGGCGTCAATGTCGCCTTGTACTGTTTAGGAACATTTATTTATGTCAGCGACCTTTTTAAATGTACCTGTGCAATTCGGTTTTGCAACAGGTTTTCAAGCTTTACTCAGGTAATATGTGACAACCAGGTTGTTGCTCTCAAAATTTGGGGGCCACAAGCAAAACAATGCACAGCCGTATTGTCTTGAATCTTACAACTGTGTAGGATAATGACCTCAACACTTTTACCTACATAAATATGTCGTGCAATTATTCTAGGCATGATGACGTCAATAAATTCAAGTGTAAATCATAAAGATTGGTATAAAGAGGTTTCTATTATGTTCATTTTAATAAAATAAAATTTGAAATCGTAAATATTATCGATTTCAAATAAATAGGTTGGTACTTACGATGATCTCTATCGTAACCGCAGCAGACAATCCCGCTGAAGCCTCGCCCCACAAAGCGTTCGATAGCTCCTGTAATAGGATCCTCGTCTGCCACTCGCTTAAGTATATTCGTTTAAGAAAAGCACTCTGGCGTTAGATAAATTATCAAAGTATGGTTTTTCGTGGCAATACAAATAATGTGATGTGATGCGACCTCTAGCAAATCCACGAAGAACCAATACAACACTCGCAATAAAGCTTGAAGAATCTACGAGTAGCTAGAGCTACATGGTATTTGATTGAAAGAAGTCTTTTAAAATGTCGATAATAAGTGTGACTTGTAAACATAGACTATCTATTCGGATGTATCGTAAAGTCTACAAGCGTCCCGGGTTTAAGCATGACTTGAATGGCGAAACACCGGGAACTGCGTGTCAGCGGAATATTAATGGCAACGTTTTCAACGTAATGTGCTTCACGATTCAACGCCTCTTGTTTTGATGTGTTGTTAAGGACCAACAAAACATTATTTAAATCAAAATGCGATCACGTATGTAATCTCTGCAGTTTGAAAGATTTTAAACCTGCAGTAATAACAATTAGCCTTTGTTCAATGACATTCTCTATGTTCAATCCTATGGTAATTATGTTGAATTAACTTATCTAGACATAAAAAAAATATTCTTGATTTTGCCTAGTAAGTTTCTTGAGGACCACTACGACCGTGATACTAGGGAACTATTATGCTGGGTGAGACTCGTACCTTCAGTTAATACGACGGTATGCCATAGCGCTATATGCTGGAACCGAAGAATGGTTGCAGGAAATGAGGATATACAGCTGGCTGATTCTGTTATTGTTTAAAAGACATAAAACAAAGAGACGGCTCGTATTGTTAATGTTAATATTTGCAACACGTCGTGCAAATTGAGACGTCCAGTCGGTAGCCATTTTGCGTTTACCCAGAATGTAAACAGACCGTGTAGGTGCAAATGCACCAGGTATGCGTGCAGCAGCAGCTACGGCCGTCCCTGTCGCACCCACCGGCCTGCGTGTATGTAGGTCAACGAGGAGCTTATCGGTCACAGATCGGGCCGTCCCTCTCACACTGTTCAGACCTTCGCGTCCAGCTCAGTTTCGCATGAGACGCCGCGGGGCGCGCACGTCCCCGTGTTATGAGCCCGCGCATGCGTACAACGACGCCAATACGTACAGTGTAATCAGCTGGTTGTTTTTATATTATATCAAATTGTGATCTCTGTTCTGTGATAAATAAGAGAAGATGGGGCAAGCGTTCGGAACGACGAACTCGCACAACGACGGGCAGAGGCACTACACCAGGAAAGAAATTGGTATGTGGATCATGTTTGTTATTGTCGGTTGACAGTTCGAGCCTATTATGTTGGCAGCTTCATCCTTTGTTAAATCATAGTTTATGATTATAATAACGTTCTGATAGCAATTGAGCTGACTGTGGCTTAAAGAGACGATCCAACTAATTCATTCTTTATATCCAAATTGCATTACCATCTAAGCATTTTTAGTTTAGCATCAAGTTTGTTATCATGTATCCACATACTTTCTTGTTTTAAATTAAAAGTAAATAAATCATATTTTAACAAGTTTCAATTTGTGAAAGAACAGTCACCACCATTTTAAACTGAAGGCTAGGCTCAATAAATGTTCCGCCTTTTAACCTGATATGGACATTATAATTGGCCAAAAGAGTTCGTTATCCATTACTTTTACCAGTTAATGCCCAAGTAAAAACGAACTGTTTTGCCTAAATGTTCTGTAAATAAATGACATATTTTTTTAGAAGTATTTCAATTAAGCACTTAGAGATTTATTTCAATTAAGTATTTAGCCAGCCCTCCAAAAAGTCGAGAAAGAGAGGTTATAAAGGTGGTCAAAATGACACAATGACTGGAAAGTAGCCGGCAAGTTGTTGCGAAATTGCTTAAGTTATTCAACGCGCCACAAAACAACACACTTTCTCTGTCAAGGCAATTTACTTATGTTATTATTAAAATTTGTAAAGGATGTGTCAAGCAAGCCCTTAGCGCAAAGGAACTGCTGTTGTGGTATAATTGCATCTATTTTTGTGATAAAGAAGATCCTCTATTTTTAAGAAAAATGTGAACTTACTCTGGTTGGGCTTTTTTGTAATGTGGTACGTGAAAAGTACGTTTGAAAGTCACTTTGTTTCCTTAAACATAGTAGTATCACATATATTACAAGTGCTATCATGCGCCATGGTCATAAGTTATCAGTAACTTACGTAACTATGTCCAGTTTAAGTATGGTACGGTGACGTTTGAAGATGTTTGACGTTAGGAACTGGCGATTGGAGGCGCCATTACCTGTGCCATTATAGATAAAACCAGTAATTGTACGTTTGAGTCAAGAATTAATGCCCTATTATGTTAAACAAGTACACATTACATTTTATGCTGTACAGAGTTATCATTTTAGAGAGATAGAGTATATTCTGTAACGATGTTTACCAGGTAATTTTTAAACATTGAGATCAGGAATCTCTCAAGAATAAGACTATTATATCGCAATTAAAAAACTTTTCTGTGAAGTGAAACCAACGTAAATCATTCAATGTTATATTCTATATCTTCTTTATTATATATCTTTATTGTATATCTAAAATATTGCGCATCATTTCTCACCTAGTGACACTCGTCATATAACTGCGAATCTTGTGTACATATGTATTGTTTGTTTACACAATACATATGTACAATTATATCGTACATTCGTTATCCACACGTACAATGGAACTTTCTGCAGATAACAGCCATTCTAGACGATTCCCACTGGCATACAATAGCATATAAATAAAACAAGGTCGTGGCGAATGATAAAATAGTGACAAATATGAATGCAAAAATTTGTGAACTGAAAATTTAAGAATAAATAAAAAAATAAACACACATAGGTATAATTAATTATATGAAAGGACTTAGATATGTCTAAAATTAACATTTCACGCACCAGAGGTGAACGAATTCCCCAAACAGTTTCAGACATGGAGTTTAAGAGATCAAGATTACTCATCTATGTCGTAACAGTATTCTAGGTTCAAAGTAATAGCAGTGTGCTGAATACTGTAATAATACATACTGCAAATACAATCCATTGATAGGTAAATGACTTTGAATCGTGTTTTCGGAACTAATAGCTCCTATGGAGTACAGTACAGTGACCTGATCTGATGCCTGACAAACCAACACAGCTGCACATAGGTACTTACTACGAAACAGGAGTCTGTCAGCTTCTTGTGTTCCGGTAGAATACTAACTAATCTATTGAGGTAATGTCGTCATAAGGTCTAAAAAGATGTCAAAACATTTTCGCAATATAAACGTTAGTCACTGGTTTTGCCCGCTTGGACAGATACCTACATTGATAGCATTCCGTACAGCTCTATGTTTTATTCAGCGTATGTGGCCTGTAGGAAGTTCTCGTGTGTTGCTTTAAGTAGATCGCTGCCAGGAAACTGTATGGCTTGAGTGGGTGAGGCAGGTGTGTGGCCAGGTTCATGTCATCTCCTGTCAGCCGCTGCTATCAGCGCATTGTACTCGTAATCTTGACAACAATATTTTTACATTTGCCCCCTATCTTACCTCCACGGGGTAGAGTTGTTTTTGTTAAGAATAAATATTTGTTTATGACGGTTCCATGATCATGACAATGGTTTATCTAACAAAACCTAAGCCAGTAGGCATTTACTCTAATTGTCGTTTTTACGTTCTAGAGGGTTTTAATAATTTAATCTTAGTATTCATTTGACTTTTGTGAGGGGACTCAAACTATGCACTTAATTGGGGCATGCAAGGAGCCATGATTCACATGTATTCAGTATTCTATTCTAAATAATGCTGTGGTTTTCACAAGTCAAGCAGCGTTAGCAACCCAATTATAAATATTTAAATAATTTGAACTTAGAAATGGCAAACATTCTTACATTTGTGGAATCCCAAATTGTG
Organism: Notodonta dromedarius; assembly: GCA_905147325.1. NCBI lineage: Eukaryota > Metazoa > Arthropoda > Insecta > Lepidoptera > Notodontidae > Notodonta > Notodonta dromedarius. Next base: position 11,520,079 of record LR990172.1, read on the forward strand.
TAAATTCTTATTTCTCAGTCTACCCTAGCATTACTCGAAATAAAACGAGCATTTACACAGGAAATTATATATTAAATGGAAATATGTGTAGGTAGTCTGCGCCTGCGTACATGACGCAGGCGCTGCGGGATGAAGAACAGATGCACCGGCCGCCGACATCAACCTATCCGACTATTGATACTTTATCGAGAAAAAATAATACTTTATCTTGTATGGAGAAGACGATTCAATTACTGGACAAAAAAAACGAAATTATATTTGTTTTGAACACAGAGTGGAATATAAAGTAAGTGACAACATTTTCTCAAATACTTACCATGCCAAGGGCGATTCCTATTATTATAATCAGTCTATTCAGTACAGTAGTTTGTTTTCTAGAAGTAATTTATTTAACCTAAATTAGACTTTTTTAATATTCATGAGCGGTTTGTAGACAACAGCAATTTTGTTAACAATTGCTTTTTGTGTTCATAGTTTTATAATGCAGACTTCATTTAACATGCAATTAGCTCATGCCAATTCAAGTAAGTAAGGGTAGATAGGTACCTACCTAAGAAGTAGTCCTAACGTAGTGTAAAGACAGTGGCGCCGACTCCAAATGAAAGAAATTACAAGGTCCCTAGTAATTTCTAGCTTTTTAGTGCACCCAGGATATTATTGAAGTCAGTTTAATTTATTTCTAAAAATATTTCTCCTCATTGAAAGACAATTTGTATGTGTGTAACGAAGAATTTTTAATCGGTCGGTCAGTCATTTAATGCAAGGTTTATTTATGTTTAATACATATTATATTCTATCTATCGGATATGTATGTTTATTTAAAGCTCTAACTTCTGTAGTATAAAGACGGCTAAAGAAATAGCTAGGAACCCCAGAGTGATGCCCCGTGATTGTACTGTTCGGTCATCCAGGTTGGGTCGGTATACGCCTAATCGTATTAGCGGAGCCTCGCAAAAACACGGGTATCGTGCCATACATATTGTTCCAGTAGTCTAGCTATTAGGATATTCCTGAAAATATAAGTCTTATGTCTCTGGTATGTTTGTTTTTACGAAAATTTGTAATAAGTTGTCAAACCATATCAATCAGTCTTGTGTTGAGTACAGTAATGATAACTCCTATTTTACGCCTTATTCGTCTACAGGTCCAAAGTGGCCACTTTCCCACAAGTAATTGGCGGTCCAGCACTGCGATATGAATCATTTATTTATTTTATTTCCACTTACATCTACTTTTTAATATTTTTGTGTTTATTAATTATTATATGAACACTGATAAAACCTTAATGTCAAATACGGATGTTTATTCTAACCATTGCGTAGCGCTGTATACGTAGGATAAAAATCCTAATCAGACCTCACATTATGATATGTTTGCCGATAGCAAAACTAAGTTTACGCCATAATTGAATCCAATCTGGCTGCGTTTCCTAACAGCGGGGTCTTGAGCCGGCGCTGGACCGGTCCGGACGACCGGTACCACTGCGGTCTTATTGCACCAAGCACGGCTCCACAGTTATCCTGGTGTGGATAGGTTCTGGTTGATGTCCCGAGTGTCTGTCAATCTAAACACAACATGTATCTAATGGCTGAGTTACCATTAGGGTTAGTAACTTGTTTTTACCTAGATATTATTAAATTACATCAATTAATCATTTTCCTGTACTTCCCAGGAAAATAACCACAGTTATATATTGTTTCCTTGTACTATCTGAATTTAACCTTCCTAGGTAAATAATGATATTACGGTCACAAATAATGAACCTAATGTAAATTTCCATAATTATATTACTTAAAATAAGCCTTAAAGTATACGTGTTGGTGCCGTGGGAGTCTATTTAAAATATGTTAAAAAAGACAAAGGCTTTGCGTATTGGGGACACTTGCTTGCATGACATGCTCGATATCATCATTATCGCCAGACTATATGAGTATCAGTACCGGCTTCTCCCACAGATTACCAACTTACTCTACGTCAAAAACATTACTTTTGACTTTGAAATTGCTCTCGGGAAGTTGCCTTTCCACACAGTATTAATGGATGCACGTTGTGATGCAAATTCGAATAATAAGTGGGAACCTTGATGTCAGTATTCGTGTGTTTTTGCAGGCGCCCAGACAAAGGACAACCGGGTCTTGTTTTAATTTTTGCAAGACGGCAAAACCAGTCCTTTGTGGGCTCAACGCTTTTCCGAGACATCGGGAGACATTTTGATTAATTTGTTATTGTCATTTTATTTGTTTCGACGGAGTAGTCTCTTATCTAGGCATATTTTTTTCTTATCAGGGTTGATACAAAAAGTGTTATTTCACATATTTTTGCTTTTTTGTGGACAGACGGCAGGCAAACTAAATGATGCGTAGCTATACGAAATGACGTTGTAAAAAGTTGAATAGGATCGTAATCAGGGTATTCATAGTATCAAAGAGATGATTGAATTACAAACACGCAAACACTTTCGCTTTTCTTTTATAATACTAATGAAACGGCTCGGTATTGAAAGTAAAAGTGGAGGCGAAGCCAAGTTTCTTTATGAATCAGCGGCTGAAGTTAAGGAAACCGTAGGAAACACAACCCGACCAGAGAGACAATGGATGTGATAAGTTGCAGCAATGATAACATACAATGCAACATTGTTCTCAAATTTTTCTAATGTTCATATTTAAGTTAAAACCACATATAATTCCATTCAGCAGTCTTGGGATAATCGCCAAGATAGTTAGACCTAGTTAGAGATAGAGATGTCATGACAACCTTGTGTTACGATCAGCTGAGGTTGCAGACCGTTAGTTACTAAATCTGCGATATTGTAAAGCATGTGTAAATGCGTACGATACAACTTGCAATAAAGATTCCTGCGAAACTATTGCACGTTCTTTGTTCTTTCACTGAATCATTGGTTGGCGGGCGCGCGTCGTCAGCCAGATGCCGCTGCGCATCGGCGTGTGTGTGGTATATTATGGAGGCGTGACATTATTGAACAACTTTTTCAACAATACTCTGAAATATTATTGCCCATAGAATAAGCGTTGGTTAGTGGTCCCGAAATACCACTTTTGTAATGAAAAGTCACAGTTGAAGTCCTCATGTAGCAACAGGCTATTTTCTATGGGACTTGGTTTTCACACTCCCATAATATAATAGTTACTCCCCTAAGCAAGAATCTACAGTGGTCTCGATACCCTTGAAAACACTGTTGCACCTCTTCCAGAATTACGGTCGTGATGGATGCTACCTAATGTAATTTCTATAATAGAAGTGGCACTCAAGCTGTTCTAACTAAGTTGAAGATATCTGCACGTGACTACCTCGCACTGTTTAATTTGTTGCTCGAATTACTAAAGATGCAACACACATACGACACGATGACATAAACCTAAAAGACATAAAAAAACTAATTTGTTTACTCGTATTAGCGTTCAGAGTTCTTTGACTTTTAATTAAGTTATTAAATCATGTGTTACTTCTCGGAAACGTGTTGCTATAAATTGTATTTTGCGGATGGAAGGGATTGCCTTCGGGCCCCCTTCGGGATTCGGGCTTTCAGGCCCCTTCGGCCTTGTTAACCTCTGCGTTAATACATTTTATGTACCTACCTAATTTGCAAAGAAGTCTGCAAGAAATATTTTGCTAATATTCTATTACCTCTCTTTTTCATACACCAGGGAGTGTATTCACATGACTAAAAAATTTCGCTTTCATCCTTCTTCCAATTCATTTGTAAAAGTAACGATGCTGTCGATTCCGCCTTCGGCAACTTTCCGTCAATTGTGAATACACCCCCTGATTCATATGCTGTCCCGTTCTATTAAATAATGAGCTATATCTATGTCCATCCAAGTAATATGATTATGCGTCAGTGATCTGACACGTGATTTTTCAAATTATGCCAAACCAACTAACAACTTGACCCAAACATTTTTTTCTTCTTCTATGAAAGTTTATAAAATCCCATCGCTCTCACGTCTGGCAGATGGGCGCCGCTGCATATTTTGCAGGTGGCGAATTGGAACTAAGATCGATATACAACCTTGACATCATTATTGGTCACCATTGTCGATCCTGGCTTATAGGAGTAATACTGGTGGGAGTGTGTGGCGGGACTAGTCCAAAAAATTACAACGTTTTTAAAAAGCCTTAACTTAGGTACTTGAAATGTGGAACTTGAATTTTTCACCTATTATGACAACTCCAAACGCAATCGCTATATTAAATCAGCGAGTGTGCAGCCAAGTGTGTCCGATGGGAGTGGAGGCGCCGGCGCGGGCGCGGGCGCGGGCGCGGGCGTGCTTCAAGGCGAGCCGCTCGCCCGAGACGCTTGCAAATAAACGCACTGGTTAAATGTATTGACCAATTTATTTTAGGTATGAATAACGAATAAATGGTGAAACGAAACTGTTTGTAAGGATATTGGTAATTACAGTTGTTTATCAGATGAACCTGACGGCAACTTCATTTTGGCACAGTGTAGAATAGCAGTCCTTGTGCACACACAACTTAGTGGCAGGGTGAGAGTATGTCAAATGTCTTCTTGAATTTTCTTGCAACTTTCTGTTTCCTAAGCCTCCTCATGAACAGGTTCTAGGTCCCTTGTCATCCAGTAATTCTTAGAAGAACCATTTCAAATTTCTTAATTATTAGTCAGGTTCAGGAGTGATAGTTCACCAATACAAAATGAAATCCTCCGCCATATGACACAAGTGTCCGCTTGTATGGATTCAATTCAGATACCGGTTAAGTGCGGTTGCCATGAATGTGGACAAATAATCCGGTTTGCGGCGAGTGTGGCCAATTGGCGTGATTGTACGCTGTGGCGGCTGTTTCGATGGACATAGCGAATGGGTAAGCGAATTTCATAATCGAAGGTGTTAACAGCGTTTAACGGCTGCTTAGCGGCAGATTAGAGAGGTAATCATTACGCTTTGGTTATCTGGTAAATATTTTGTGTGTTCCTCCTATGTCCATTTCCGACTAGGCACCCAGTTCGGCATACTTCTTGTTATCACGCCCGAGGCAAAACAGTTAGGCAGCACTCTCGACTCTTGTCCCCTTCCAAAGGTCCCTCAGTCTCCCAGCCAGATTTTCCTCTTGCGGTCAACGAGCGCTTTTTGTCATCGACTTAGTCCGTCTTTGTGAATGACAAAAGGCGTGCGTTCGTATTATTCCAGTAAAGAAGCGAATAATTGTATGTTAGTAATTGGACACAGCACTGATGCCTTCCACATTAGTAGCGCGAAAAACTAAATCAAATTAGTTCTCGTTTTAGTGTAATCTACCTCATTTGAACGGGCAAATGCACAAAACAACATATTTCCTCAACCGGTGGTAAATCAACCGACTATTTTTAGCACAAACGTTACAGGGCATGCGTGACTAAGCGTACCAAGAATAATGTGGTGGAAAATATGGCCCCAATTGGATTTAGATATTTGCGTAGAGTCCCTACTAGGAATGAACACCTTCTCATAGAATTGTCAAAACAATGACTTGCTGGACCTGGCTAAGTTGGCTTGATGATTCATCAAAAGTAAGTCATAATTGAGCATATCCACAGTGATTTACTCTTCCTCTCGGACAACAGACAATTTCAGACTATAATTTAAACTGATAAACTTCTAATTGAACTACCTTTATCCTCTTTGTATCTACTATAGTAAAAGAAAAAAACCTCTACAATTGGTAAGGCTAACACAGACAAACATCACGTATCTTAATAAGGTATTACAATAAACAGTGGGATGCCTTCTTTTTCTTTATACGTCGTTAGTAGCAAAGCCGTCTAGCCGGGGCTGTTCTTCCGCCACACTGCGGCAAATGCCCTAAGTCGGAAATTTTCTGTGCGGCTGTTATGAGTACCGTACTTAGCTCAAAAGATAAGCCGTCACTTGTCCTTAATGTAGAAAAAAACAATATTTGGCCAGAAATGACACCCGGCCGTTCGATAACAACTCTACTTTGACCCCTAACCAGGATTATTATGTTTAGGTACATATTTACATTTCTACAAACTCGAGGAAAAGTTTGAGGTCAATGTAGAGTATAATAGAGGATAATAATAGGTATTTATCTTTGAAGTAGAAACAATTTTGAGACTTGATAATTTGTGGGCTGATTGCTTTGATATAGTGGACAAATGGTAAAGTTACCTTAACGTGTGAAGAGGTATTTAATAAGATGTGTCACTACGACGGGTTAATCACAGACTATATACTGACATTAATTTATAGACTCCTCAATAGAACTCCTTAACATCTCATACAATTTTAAAGAGCGATGTGTTTTATTTTATTAATAATTTATGTTTTGCGACAATATTGTTCTTGCCACATATTTAGTTGACGCACGGAACTCTTTTCACAAACGTTTCATGATCACCTACTCGTATCTCATGAATAATAAATTCGACGTCACATAAGAAAGACAGGAAAAACAAACGTTATCATTATCGCCTTATCTGCCAAATGGGTGTGTAGGAATGTATTATGTGATTCGTAAAATCAAATATTTGAGAAAAGATTATTAATTAAGTATAAGGAAAAGTGGAAACTTGAAAGAAGAGTGATATAAAGTTCCTTGATTTATTTACTTATACAAGTTGAAACAGAAATGGTATACATTTTTTCCAAACTTATCTTTGTAATTCTAAAACTATAAGTTTTGGAGGGAACTTGAAAAACAAAAGGTGATACTGGGATACAGATGTTGACAGATTTCATAAGTCTACAAAACCTTTGGTACTTCAACTGTCCCACAAACCCGATAGATTTACAAAGTAAAGTTGTAAAAAATAATGTATACCCTTTCTGTTTCACCTAGTATGATGGTAGCGTGAATGTGTTTTAAATTATAGTCATCAATAGATTTTTGAGATTGTATATAAGTAAAAAAAATATTTCGTTAAAGTCTTGGGTGCAATTATTAAAAAATCAAAATATCAAGCTGGCATCAGCTATAGGTACTGCGATGATATCACTGCGCGATTATCTCGCCCCACTGGTTGGTCCTGGCGATTGTGGTGTGACCTGTGCGCGTGAGTGCGCCCTTGTGGGTTGATGCATTTGTACTACATATTTGTTACTAAGATATACTTACCGCCTCATCCAAACACCATACTTCTCAAAACTATCTCCACATAATCTTATCATAATTTACACTGCCTCTCAAAATCCAATTGTACACACCATCATTAAACAAATACGCTAATTTGTATGTAAATTACGTTATCTACACAAGGAAATAAATGGAATTGTCGCGATAAGTGTCGCCTGACGTAGCAGACGGCGTAGCACACATTGATAGCATATCGATACAAAGATTAAATACCATGCCTCATAACTATGTCTTTGACCCTGCATATATTGGTTACCCGAAACTAGACCACCCTACATAGTGCGAACCATCTGCCACACCCAATTTTCTACCAGATTCAAATTTGTCTAAGGAAAACTAAATTCTTATAACTCTACTATTTTAGAAGAGTACAAAAGATTTGCATATCCTATTTCGTTAATTATTCTAGGTTCTAAACTTTATCCGTGTTCCATCATTTGCCTACGGCGGGATAGGCAGATGTATTTATTGCGGGGCGTTGACATGCCCAAGAGTCGGCGCCAGCCAAATACAGATGTTGATATTAATAGATATAAAGTTCGTTGATTTCACAAACCGACTTAAGCAGGCGAATTGGAAAAATAAATGGCTTTTATGATATTCAGTGTGATGAATCGTGGTCTTTAAGGATAGGTTTCTTATTAATAACAAACATTGAGTATAGCGTGAATTAATTATTGTGGTATATTTAGGGGTTTTTTTAGTCTTCTAATATTATACGGTACTTCGATGAGAATGATAACAGGTTATAGAAACCTAGCTTGAGGTCGTATAAGATCTAGATACGGGAAATAATCGCCAGCGAAGGTTCGTCAAATGCGTAATACATTTGATAGTAATAAGTTCTCTACGTTACATCTGACTTTCATTAATGATATCTCGTCTCTAATAGCTCTTCGTAAACCTATTGAGAGAGTGATGAGACTATTTCTTATACCCATTATAAACTACAATCATACGTTAATATGGAACCGTCGACAGCTTAATCCTTACTAATATTATAAATGCGAAAGTAACTCTGTCTGTCTGTCTGTCTGTCGCTCTTTCACGCCAAAACTGCTGAACCGATTTCAATGAAATTTTATACAAAAAAGAGTTATAAGGTGTTCAAAGGGGGGATGAAAAGTTGTATGGAAGTATCGTCATTTTTAGAGGTAGAAGCTTGAAACTTCTTTGTTAGGCTGTTGATTCGATATAAATAAATATGACATTAAAAGTTTGTAAGTGTGTTAATCTAAAGGGTGTAAAAAAACAATAGGGAATAGGGGATGAAAGTTTGTATGGAAATATAGCTCTTTGCAGTGAAGCACTTCAAAAGGCTCATTAAAGTATTTATACGTATGTGTCTTATTTGTAAAAAAAATAGCCTAAATAATTAAAAATGCTACCGAAAGACACTATTTCACGCGAAGGAAGTCGCGGGCATAGCTAGTGATAAATAAATATCTGCAGATAACCTTCAAAATATGAGTGTTTAATTAATGTTTGCTGTAAGGCCCGTCATATATACTTAAATAATGAAGTAACTTTGTCTTTTGCTGATGGTTTTTTTGTTTACTTGCTGCACTTTTTCAGCACAGATTTCTCCCGATTTGCCTGTGATTTATTAATCACCTTCTTACGTAAACGATTATTAAAAGATTATATTTGTATACAGTACAAACTTATTGACGGGCATACACTCATCCTTTAAAAATGTTATTCAGCACAATAATTTTGAAGATATGAATTTCAATTAACAGTTCAACTGAATGAAACCTCCATTCTGAATTGATGTTAGGATTATGGCAAGTTTAGAAGAGTTGGGATTTTTCTTTCATTGTTTGCAAAGTGGGTTGTTTCTATTTGTGCATCTTTTAATTCTATTGGTTGGGACCTTAAAGTTTTCTCAAACAATTCAGCACATAGATCAAATGTACTAGTATTTATGTACATAAAAGTTAATTTGGCCGCGATCTATAGACTCACTTTCACGAGCCGAGTTTACGTTCATCGGCGTCCGGAGCATGTCCAGTACTTTAGAAAGTGCTGACTAAACTTAAATCATGCTTCCTGCACATATTATTTATTAATTTTTAGTATCGCCTTATAAAATTTTTGCTACTTCCCTTCTTCTCACTAATTAACTGGCTGATCCAAAAATATATTAGTTTCTCTGTGACCACTTTTTTTCTGCAGTGGCAACCAGTGAGCAAGGGCAAGTGCAGTGAAAGGTAAAGTAACTGATAATAAGAACTAGACTAGTGCAAAATATTACACGAACTTCTTTAATCATCTTGACTTAGGGATATGTCCTATGTTTCGTTGATTTAGCTATATCATAGAAAAATAGAAACATAAGAAAACAACGTACCGCGTAGTAAGAGCGATAAGAGTTCGTTCACAGCCCGCTAATACTCTCTTTATGTACTCTATGTCTGTACTCAAGTTTATATTGTTTTCTATCAGACCATCCTGTTAAGTTCAAAAACTATATACCTACAGTAAATGTTTGAGGAACAGTACGATTTTAGTAAATTTACTAAAATTGTAAGAATATAATCTTAATGATCTCATTCATTTATTGTCTTATCAAAATAACAATCTACCCCTTGTGTTATCTCCTCATCAATTGTTCTCAGTACTAGGCTTATCTAAGCTAAGCTTAAGCTAAGCTAAGCTTATTCTTTTCTGGTATTATTTACTTAGCTAACTTCTATTATGCTGGTCATCGTGAACCTGCACCTTCTCCTTTAAGCTTGGCATGGTGGTTATTTTATAGCCATGTGGGAGCGGTGCATCAGCAAACTCCTTATATTTCTTTCAGAACTAAACTAATTGCGCAATAAACAATAGCAAACTCTTGTGCAACAGCATGACGTGTCGCGAGCCTACTCATCAAGCTCGCATCAGCTATAGGTACTGCGATGATATCACTGCGCGATTATCTCGCCCCACTGGTTGGTCCTGACGATTGTGGTGTGATCCGTGCGCGTGAGTGCGCCCTTGTGGGCTGATGCATTTGTGCTGTGTTTTGATAAGTTTCACTTTAAATATGGGTGGTCTGAATCAGTTGAAACTCAAACACTACAAATTGATGTCTCACTAAAAACTTCAGCCTTTTTAATCGTCTGTATCATGTAGGAGCTTGCTGTTCTATTATGAATCATCTCATCCTTGTGAAAAGTAATTAAATTTTAAGTGTAAATAACAATTTACTGTTAGGTAGTTGTAGTAACTTAAAACAGTCGGTCTAGTTTCTACAAGGAAGTGAAGCTTGGACTGAAGCCACACACAGTGCTTGGAGCGACTCAACTAGCATAAGCCAGCCTTCATTAGCGTTGTAGGTACTATTGATTACTGGCATACAGAGTAATCCGTTTAGCGGGCACCTTGCTAGACCGAGCCATTCGTCCTAGACTAATTGACGTTGGAAAGGATGTCAATACAGCTCTATTTACAAATGAATTAGCGGCCGGCAAACTAATGACAATATTCTTTAACTGAGTCATTATTAATTCTGATGAATGCATGTGACTTTAATATACGCGTTTAAAATAATTTAACGTCGACAGAGTTAATGGAAATTGAGAATTGGGTTCTTACTAGTATTTAATCCGGATTGGTTGTGCTTTACTTCATTGAAATCGCATTATTAAGAAGGTACTTAAGTACTAGTACTAGTCGTATAGGAGGAGTTAGCTTAAAACTTTATTTAACTTTTGTTGCAGGTAGCAAATGAATTGTATTAGAATAGTACATTGTTACACGAGTGGTGAAAGTGACTTATTTAGTCCCGAGACGGGGTTTAGTTCGAGGGACAAAATAAGTCTTTCACCCGAGGTAAACACTGTGCTTTTCATTACGAATACAAGGAAAGTAAAAATAAAAACAGGGATTGGCTAAAGAAATAATAAAAGGAAGTATGAACAATACTCTACGAAAAACAAATGAAGATCGGATTGCCGTCAATTTGGTTTTTTTTTCGTTGGCCGGCCAACTGCATTATTTAGCCATTATTTTTCATTTTCATCTTTCAATATTTTGCCCAAATGTTATTTTAAAGAAATTGTTGAAACTAAATTATAATTAAGTCATCTACTATATAAAAATAAGTCGGGTTTTCCTTCCTGACGCTATAACTCCAGAACTTACGAACCGATTTCCACAGTTTTGCATTCGTTGGAAAGGTCTCGGGCTCCGTGAGGTTTATAGCAAAGAAAATTCAGGAAAAATTTCAACAGAACGCGGACGGAGTCGCGGGGCACAGCTAGTTTAAAAATATATATTCTTTAATTAATACTTAACTTTATGTTATTTCAATTTTACATCGCGCATTTCAATTGAGTGACTGTATAAAAAGTTGGAACTTGGTTCCATAGAAATGGCTTGGTTCCATGGAACTAGTTTTTTTTTAATAATTTGACAGCTGTCAGTTGAAAGCGATTCTCCCCGGGGCGGAAAAGTATTACTTCCAACCCGCTCCTCAGGCAACTTCAGACCTACTTTCCGAGTATGAGTAATGAAAAAGTGTTTTGTCTTTACATTAAGATTTTTTGTACCCACAGACCCAAAATAAGATTACATGTATTTTTTTAATAATGTGAAATCTCATTAGCGTAAAATTGTATAGCAGTTGCTGGTAAAGAAGTATTATCTCAAAGCCACTCAAACCGCGCTCGATCCTTGTAGAGCAAGAGCCAGCGATAGCCAGACGTTCCATATTTTATAAAGGCTCTCAATTTCTCAGACCATGTCCCCAACACAGGTAAGAACGATCATCGAGTATGGAGTTTGGATTGTGGTTACTTGGGCAGTTAACAGGTAGTAAAGGTGTATAAAATAGTACCTCAAATTCGTTATAGTATAAAGCTTAATTTTTATATATTTCCTTCGGAATAACATTAGAAATCACGCCATCCATTGCCGGACACTTAGTGCGGTTTCAACCCCCTGCCAGACACCCCTAAACTTTAATAAATTATGAGTATACTTTCCTCATAGTATAAAAGCTGGGTTTTACATATGTTACTTGGGAACCCATAAAAAAATATTACTTCAACAGCCGGACAGTTTTAATGGTTTTAACATCTTGCCAGACACATTTAAATAGTTATTAAATCATCCAAGTATGAACGCAATAAAACTATTTTTCATTGGGTTTCTTGAACAATTTCGATACACTAAACTCCCTATCTTACTTACTGATAAGTCAATTTGCAAAATATCACCATAATATCTGACATAAAGGGCCGTATCTTTTGATTGCGTTGAATAGAAGCCTATTTTTTTACATCTCCAAGGGATCATAGCATTTGATAATTGATATTAATTTTTACTTAATAACTTTATCCGTTTCCGAGAAAAAGGGTCTTGATAAACAGACAGACGGACAACAAAGTGATCTTATAAGGGTTCCGTGTTTTCCTTTTGAGGTGCGGAACCCTAAAACTATATCCTGTACTGTAACTACATCCTGTGAGAGTGCAGTCGCTGGCACAACGAACGGACTACTATGCTAAATAGCCTGCAAGTGACATCTGGAGCAGTTTATTACACAGACCTTGTGGAAACCAGGGACAATTTCCGTGCGTTCAAGCGCTTTAGCCATACCTATTATTGGAATCAAGTATAATCAGCTCAGGAGGTTAGGTCCAATTAGTCATATTACGATCCGTGGTGCCTTACAACTGGGCCCTTATTACGTAAGCTACTTCAATTGCAATAGAAAAGCAAATTCAAGCGATTGAACGCTAATTAGCTTTCAAACGCTTTATAGTAAGTTGTAAGGGTTCACATAGATCTACGCAATATCTTATCTTAATTAAGTTTATTTGTGCTTAAGTAAGCAACTAAGCTGCATATATACTTCAGGGAAGATTTTAAAAATTAAATGTTATGGGACAAAAAAAAACAAATAAAATACATTTGTGTCATTGAAGGTACGAGCAGACGCACAATATCAAATTTGTTACCAAGAGCAATTTAATGTCATAACTTACTTTTAACGTTGTTGTGATACCTGGATACGATCCTAAGCTGCGGCACAAGTGACTATTTGGTCATTGATGGTACTAGGCGGCGAAAAAAAGGTGCTAATGCAACAACGATATTGCCGCGGTCTAGCTTAAATACGTTAGTTAGAATTCTGACAAGTGAACTAGACACATCTACGCATTGGGGGCATTTTGCTATTATTACCTTAAAATTGCAAAAAATGCAATTGTGACTTTGTTGCACAGGATGAGCCTCATAATATAATACCGTCAGATGATACGCAGTAATAGATGGCATAGACCAAACGCCCTATCTTACTTACATCCGCTTGAACAGTTGTCACCTCGCACCTACAGACTTTAAATGTGTCTGGCAAGATGTAAAAGCCATTAATACTGTCCGGCTGATGAAGTAATATTTTTTTAGAGGTCCCCAAGTAACATATGTAAAACCCAGCTTTTATACTATTATAGGTCTACCAGAATCTCATGGCATTAAAAAATATAAAAAAAATGTGACTTTCATATGGCAATGTCCATTGTCACCTGCCAAATCAAAGTACAAGGTTTGTCAACCGCTGTTGAGATTTTGTGATATCTTCTTGGCAATTTATTGTTTTTGTGAAAATGTCGAAAAAGCCACTTCGATCTCAAGCGAGAAATATTGTTTTCAATGTGTATCGTAAAATAAGGGAAGAAGAAGGCGTAAATCAAACTCAATCTTTGATTTTAAAGCGCGTCGTAGAGTTGACCGGTAAGTTGGACTGAGTTGTTTTGATACTTTTAGTTTATTTTATATTTTTCTTACTTAATTATATCTTCTTTATAGGGGTTTCCAGTACTACTATACGGCGAATCATAGGTGAGGGCACATCGAACGATGGTGTATTTTCCACGCCTGGTAAAAAGAGGAGAGGGGGGAAGAAGAAAATCAACTTGGACAGTTTCGATTTACAGTTGATAAAGAATAAAGTAAATGAATTCTATACAGTTCGGAAGGAAATTCCAACAGTAATGAAACTGTTACAAATTCTTCGACAAGAAATTGATTTCAACGGTGGGAGAGAATCTTTGAGGTAAGAAAAATATTAAGTAATAATCCTTCTCACTCGTAAGATGAGGCTTGTGTCCTGCAGTGGGACGTATATAGACTGATGTTGATGTTGATGATTGGCTAAGCTATCGTTTCAGTAACATGATAAATTTTATTATTTTTTACAGACTTATACTTAAGGAGATAGGTTTTGAATATGTTAAATGCCAATCAAAAAGGATCATTTTGATGGAGAGAGATCACATAAAACTTCAAAGATATAAGTTTTTGAAGCGTATAAAGGAAAACCGCGAAGCTGAAGAGCAAAATAAATTGGATGTAATTTATTTAGATGAAACTTATATTCATGGTTCATGTTCTGTGAACAAGTGCTGGCAAAGCAAAGATATTGCAGGTCCATCTAAAAGCATATCACTTGGAACGAGGTGGATTATTGTAAACGCTGGTGGAGAAAATGGCTTTGTACCAAATTGTTGTCTGGTGTACAGGTCAACAAGTGTATCTGCTGACTATCACCACGACATGAATAAGGACAATTTTACAAAATGGGTGACAGAGAAGCTAATTCCAAATTTGACAAGACCTTCACTAATCGTTATGGACAATGCTAGTTATCATTCCGTACGTTTGAACAAACCGCCCACACAAGCCAATCGTATCGCTGATATAAAAGAATGGCTTCGTGCAAATGATGTACATTATGATGATCTTTGGCGTAAATGTCAACTACTTGAAGTAGTGAAACAAAACATGTCTGCGCCCTTATATGAGATAGATGAAGTATTAAAATCGCACGGTCACGAAGTTTTAAGGCTCCCACCTTATCATTGCACATTGAATCCTATAGAAATGATTTGGGGTATAATGAAGCAAAAAGTTGCTGATAAAAATGTTAATAGGCCTGCAAGTGACATTAAATTATTAACAGAAGAAGCTTTCTCACAAATCGGTGCAGAGGATTGGCGAAAATGTTGTGAACATGTAAAGAAAACTGAAAACGATTTCTTCGAGAAAGATAAAATAATTGAAATGCTGGAAGAGCGATTTATAATAAATACCTCTTTATCTTCATCATCTGATGAAGAACAAGAAATGCAAGTGGAGTTCTTGGAATCATTTTCTAGTTCTGAATGAGTTATTAACTTTTAACCGATATTATTGTTGCGACCTAGAAACTATTTGGTCAAATATCTCGAAGGATCCTTATTTTATCAGCTTTATACAAAAACGCATTGTTAGTCTAGATGTACTCCATCGATTAATTATGAAAGGTCTCAAAAATTGAATGTTCGAGATTGTAGGTATAAGGTGAACGCCTTTGCGTTATCGGCGCGACGGCGGCGAATACCTACTCGCGAACGAATACAAAGGAAAGCCAACAATGAGTCTCGGGATCGTTCGATTGCGATTATTATTACTTACATACCTCCGAGAATGTTCAGGAAAACACCAGCTCGCATCTTTATTCGATATATAAGAAGTCGACGACGGGCAGCGAGTTAGTTACTTCTTGGAAGCGACAGTGTACGGAACTAAAGTAAGCGAACGAAGAGCAATATACCAGTGACCTGAGCGATAATATTGGAATACTGCGAGTCTGCTAATTGATTCGGAACGGTGCTTGTTGTGTGTAACTAGTGTAGTGCTGTGTATTTGTCGAGTTTGTGGAGAGCGAAATAAACCCTTTTTACACGTTTAACGGCATTAATTGTACCTACCCCTGTACGTGTACGTAACATTATAATAAATTAGTACATAAAGTAATATATGATTGGATTTATTTTCTTTGTCATATTTTCCTATGTTAAGAACCCGATGTATAACAACATTCTTCATACACATACCTAGTATACTTCATGTTAATTAATGACTAAAGATATAAATAAAACTTAAACAGTATCAAGATCGTTTAATCCAATTTCCCCAGTATTGCACACAACAAATTTTTATTTCCCCATTTGCCATGAGATTCTGGTAGACCTATACGAAAGTATACTCATAATTTATTAAAGTTAGGGGTGTCTGGCAGGCGGTTGAAACCGCACTAAGTGTCCGGCAATGGATGACGTGATTTCTAATGTTATTCCGAAGGAAATACAGGCTATTTAGCATAGTAGTCCGTTCGTTGTGCCAGCGACTGCACTCCCACAGGATGTAGTTACAGTACAGGATATAGTTTTAGGGTTCCGCACCTCAAAAGGAAAACACGGAACCCTTATAAGATCACTTTGTTGTCCGTCTGTCTGTTTATCAAGACCCTTTTTCTCGGAAACGGATAAAGTTATTAAGTAAAAATTAATATCAATTATCAAATGCTATGATCCCTTGGAGATGTAAAAAAATAGGCTTCTATTCAACGCAATCAAAAGATACGGCCCTTTATGTCAGATATTATGGTGATATTTTGCAAATTGACTTATCAGTAAGTAAGATAGGGAGTTTAGTGTATCGAAATTGTTCAAGAAACCCAATGAAAAATAGTTTTATTGCGTTCATACTTGGATGATTTAATAACTATTTAAATGTGTCTGGCAAGATGTTAAAACCATTAAAACTGTCCGGCTGTTGAAGTAATATTTTTTTATGGGTTCCCAAGTAACATATGTAAAACCCAGCTTTTATACTATGAGGAAAGTATACTCATAATTTATTAAAGTTTAGGGGTGTCTGGCAGGGGGTTGAAACCGCACTAAGTGTCCGGCAATGGATGGCGTGATTTCTAATGTTATTCCGAAGGAAATATATAAAAATTAAGCTTTATACTATAACGAATTTGAGGTACTATTTTATACACCTTTACTACCTGTTAACTGCCCAAGTAACCACAATCCAAACTCCATACTCGATGATCGTTCTTACTTGTGTTGGGGACATGGTCTGAGAAATTGAGAGCCTTTATAAAATATGGAACGTCTGGCTATCGCTGGCTCTCGGTATATTGGCCGCTCGCGCTATAATAAACAGTAATGAAGTATGACACAAGTAGATAAATTACCATTGTAATTGCGTTCTTAATACATACGAATTATGTCGCAGTTGCTTGGTATAAGGTTGATTCACAATGGAAAGATTCATATTCTACTAGCTTTTGCCCGCGGCTTCGCTTGCGTTAAGAAGTATTATTATTATTAATTATAATTAATTCTTAGCGGATGCCTACGTCATAACATCTACCTGCATGCCAAATTTCAGCCCGATCCGTCCAGTAGTTTGGGCTGTGCGTTGATAGATCACTATGTCAGTCAGTCACCTTTGATTTAGATGTTGGAGCTTGGTGATATTTTAAAACTGAAATAATTTAAATCTGCGCCTGGGAATATTCCTCTAATATGTTGAGTCTCCTGTTGAAGGACTTCCCACACTATTATGGCCTACACGACGTCCTCTTTGGAACTCGTTTACCCCAGCGGCTGTTGGTTCTTGCGAGATATAAACAACCCACTGCAATTTTGTATGGGCAATTTTAGAATTTCAGGCGTTTAGTTTAAATTGAAGGAGCTCATATTCTTACGATGTCACTATATGTATTTATTTATAGTCTTTCAGGTAAGTTTAGCGAATATATTTGTATTTATTTAAAAATTTTCAAACATTATTTTACAGTTGCTAGAATAATATTGGAATTTATGACTTAACATAAAAAATAAATAAATTCAATATAAGTTATTGTGGCCATTCTAGGTATACCTACATGACACACCTCAGATACGCAATCATCTAGCTCATTATACGAGCGTTATCTCTTCCTGGCTTGCTCTCGCGATTGTCAACGTAATCGCTGATAATTGCTCTCGTATTACAATCAATATCACGCGGTCCATTTGTGAGTTAATTTTCCCGATTGGATAATAGATTAAACAGGTATTATTTATCTAGTGTGATCGCAATTACATTGTTTTCTCGTATGGGACGTGTACCATATTTATGGATAACTCTCTAGTTAAAAACAATGATTAAGATTATCTATGCAGGTCTTACCTAAATGTTAACATATCCTCTTTGACGGTTGTAGGTACGTACCTATTTTTACAATTTCTTTGGACGGAACAAGCTATGAAGTCATGAGCTCGTACGTATGTGAAGCTCAGCATCATGAGCATAGTACTTCACTTAAACAAGCGCCAATTCGTAAAGTTAAATATTGAATGGTCACGTTTCAAATGATTCGATTATATTTTTGGTGTCATGACAATGTCATTGACGCTAAGCGCTGTAAACTGCGGAGGCAAATAAACCGCACTAGGCCGCGCCATGTTGTGAATTGAACCGGTTCCTGATTCGGTGACCTTAAAAAATAACTAAGTATGCCGGAAAAATAATAATTGTTTGACCCAAAATTTGAATTGAGGCAAAACTAGCTGGAACATAATGGACTGCGATAAAATTATTCCGGAAATTAGTTCAAACCAGCTCGCAAAATTCAGTTCATTTTTTCGAATATGGCGATTAACTCGTCACCCAAAACAATAATACTATTATAATCTATACATCTATACAAATAAATAAAATTGGAGTGTCTGTTTGTAATATCAAAATAACACCTTTTCACTAAATGCATATGAAAATACATACGACACCTATAGCATAAACGCTTTTTAAACATTTTTTGTCTGTCTGTCTGTCTGTCTGTCTGTCTGTCTGTCTGTCTGTCTGTGTGTTTGTTCCGGGTAATCTCCGAAACGGCTGGACCGATTTTGACGGGACTTTCACTGGCAGATAGCTGATGTTATAGGGAGTAACTTAGGCTACTTTAATTTTAGAAATACATTTGGGTTCCGCGTAAAAAAATAAAAACACATGAAATCAAAGAGTATCTCCGAAACGGGTGGACCGATTTTGACGGAACTTTCACTGGTAGATAGCTGATGTTATAAGCAGTAACTTAGGCTACTTTTATTTTAGAAAAACAAAATTTTAAAAATGAAAAAATGGGTCCTGTCGTGCGGGCTCAGAACGCGGGAGCGGGCTTTTTTGTTAAGTTAAATTCCACGCGGACGAAGTCGCGGGCTCAGCTAGTGAAAATATAAAAGTATTCTCGAAGTTTGTATTTCTTAGGCGTTGGGAAACTAAAACATACGGGCGGCATATTACGTACGAAGTCGTGACGTTTACTACTATTAGAAGCATTTCGGTGCTTCCTTTGCAGAAATAAGCCAACAGCCTCTATTAGTTTAGGCTTTCGCATATAGATATTTTTTTATAATTCAATTAACTTGTAGTTTTCATTCATTTATTTAATATTAGACACAATATTTCAGTAATAAATTTAATGTGTTGATATGATACCTAATGTATTATATTTCACAATGTATATTTCACTCTTATTCTAGAGGACCTTATGTCGATGAAGTAAAAACTTGAATGTTGTATCATCTCGCTCTTGGCAGGGGTGTACAACAGCGGCGTTCCCGTGCATTAACTCACCGCCGTATATTTCATACTGAGCTGTTCTTAAAACCTTCGCAAGTGATTTATTCAGACGATGTGCAAATTTATTAAATCGTTCATCATCGTTCTCTTAACGCGCCATTATGATGGCGGGGCTGTATAGCGACAGATTAGGGTTGCCAACAGGATAAAATAACTATATGTATGCAATAGCCTATTGTGTTAGAACTTAATGGTTCTCTAGCATTTGTCAAGTTAAGTGACGGTTTTAAAACTTACTGGTCAAATACTGGTCGCCTTTTGGATAACATGTACAGAAAACCATATATGGAAGTGATCCTCAACTGTTTGGTTTGTCAGAATTTCTCCGCAGAATTTTTAAGCATATCGCGAATATATTATGATGGCAGCCCTATGCGATATACCTACGTAAGTACTTCGCAGTAAGTATTAACATAAGTATACCATCTATTATAATAGATGGTATTTATTTCGTAAGCCTTTTGGAGATAGTGACTGTCTGGAGCATTGTTAGTATAATCCAAATGGACTGAGGGTCACACGAGTGCCCCTCGCACGCTTTCCAGATGAGAAGCTTAGTACGGCACCCTTGAAATATACAGTGTCAAGGATATTAACTAATTGATAGTTGAAGAGGATATTTGCCTTTAGTCATAATAACTTAGAAACGCCACTGATGTCCATCAACATTTTGTTATTAATTATAAACGACGATGTATTTACTTGACGTTTATATATAACAATAAGATTAGGTATACTGAGTAAGTATATGAGTTACTGGCGTTCCTGACTTCTGAGACCAATGCACCAAATGCGAGGACCCTTTATGTACAATACCGCTGGAGGTAGATATACAAACGCAGAACGAAAATGTACGAGTGACATATAATCATTTACTTATTCTTTTGATCAATCTCATCATAATTAGTAATGATCGTTATGAACCAGGCTACCTCAAACTACTACACTTATTACCGTAAAACCCTCATTTATTAAGTGACCATAACCGATACTCCCAATTTTCCTATAACGGTGCGCGAGCGCCGTTTTCCGTTGTTTCCACGTGTCATTGTCCCCTGGTGACGTGTCACCGTCGCAAAACCAACGCGGTCACCTCATTCCGAGATGTGAACGACACGCGAATAAATAGCTGGAACGATTCGCGTGAAACTCACACCATTGTCGTGCTGTCGAGTCGCAGTGATGACACTAGCTTTTAAAAGATGTTTTGGTAATGGATATAATAATATTTTAAACACCTTAATTCTCATTATAATATTTGTTTTTAATGCGAAACGTGGTCGCTTAAATATTTTCATTTATTTAAACGCAAGTGTTAAAGTGTATAAAGGAAACTGAAGAACCTAAAACCAAATGCGACACTGCAAACATATACCCCATTATTATACTCAACAGTATCACTGTTATATAACATCTTCCAATGCCATTGCAAATAAGTCCGCTGACTGTCGCGATAATATCACGGAGTGTAATTTACACTGTGCTCTTGCACTGTACCTAGATTGAGATCTAGGCGGAAAACAAGCCAACACATAATTGTGGCTTCAAATCAGCCTCTGTAGTTTAGAGACAATATACTGTATTTTCATCTTGTGTAGTTTGATCGGATTTCGTGTACATTCGTTCATGCTTGTTTTGGAATTATATAAGGAACCGTTAAATGAAATTAACCTTTTCGCTATCTGTGACGGTGCGGGGTTCCTCATTCATGTAACGAGATATAGGAAATCGCTAGTGCCACTACGAAGGATATCTCAAATCCCGCAAGTATTTCCCGCACTCGATGGCCCATTATTCGTCAGTAATCGAGCTTCAACTCTCGACAGCCGATCTGTCTGTAACTCAACCAGTGCATCGCGGTGTGCTGATAAATTGGTATCACTCGCGCCTCGCGTGGGCTTCATGAGAGGATAATGGCTGGTAAATGGGTCCGAGTGTCAATTGATTGGTGTTTACTGCTGGCGAGATGTTCGAGACATGGCGGGGTTTAATTGACAGTAACATGTGAGACTTTAATACCAGTAATGGGGCCTTCCCTTCGGGCTAATATAAAGAAGTATCTTTTGTAAGCAAATTGTGGAAAAAGCCCAACAATGTCATAATTTAAGTAGTTTATATCGTAGGGACAAAGGACTAGGCGATTTAGAATTTTCTGTAATCACATGTCACTTAAGGTCCTCCTATTCAAGTAATAAGCGATGCCCACGGAATTCTTAGTGGTTGGTTACCTTCTGTAACTGCTTTTGGACCCTAAGTTTCTAGTTTGTAGAGCTATTTTTTATGCTATTCGTTCTACCTACAAGTGTAACTCACTAACGATTCTCCACACCCTTAACCTAAGGGTAGACAGATAAAACATTAATTAAAGCTAAGAGCACTGCGGCGGCGACTACTTCCGGCGGCGCGCCGTATCGACCGCGGCGGCAGGTGACGCCGCGTGCTGACGCTTGCTAGCGAGCAGTGGTTGCATGCCTTGCATCGTTTACTATAACCCAGCATAATGCTTACATACAAGATATATACCCCCGTATCTATAAACTAGTAATTATTTATTGTTTTCTTATATTTACGCGAATACTACACATTGAAATAAAACTATTTTTCGGATTTTTGGGAACATAAAGTTAATAAACGCGATAAAATCCGAAAAATTGTTTTATTTAAATAGTAATTATTTGTTTATAAATTCAAGGGACCACTTAAGTCGTATGTTTAATTATACCTATCGTACAGTAAAAGTCTAAAGTAATAACAGTTAAAGGTTAGAATTCTTACCCAAGTAATAATCGCCGCTGTCGTTACTTGCGCAATACATTTTGTTTGTCTTATGACAGTCGCATTACTTGTCTATAAAGAACTCAAAACTCAAACTCTAAATTGTTTTTATTCTTGTAAGCTTACAAAGCATTTATGAATAGTCAGAATCTACCGATTTATTTATTTAAAATTCTTAACTGTTATTATGATATGGATAGGTAAGAAATTGTAAAGATATTACTTCAGAACTTGAATAGGCGTAAGTGAGCAATCAAATCAATGCATATACGTATTACTTTCTTTATGGAGGGTGGGAGGTGTCGAAATTTTCAAAGAATAGTCAGTCCTTGTGGGGACGATTAGATTATGCAGGATTTTTACCACCTCGGAAACTCGCTAATCCTCTCATACTCA
The DNA here is from genome assembly GCA_905147325.1 of Notodonta dromedarius. NCBI lineage: Eukaryota > Metazoa > Arthropoda > Insecta > Lepidoptera > Notodontidae > Notodonta > Notodonta dromedarius. Next base: position 11,542,819 of record LR990172.1, read on the forward strand.
TTTAATTAGTAACACTGATAAAACTGTTATAGAATCTCGCAGCTGCATTCTAGGTTACATGGTGCATGAAACAGTTGTATAGTTTTACAAACTTATCCACATCTAACTACTTACACAACCGGAAACAAAGTGATATAAATGTAAGCGGGCACTTCCGGCGTCGCGACGTATCGATCCCGGGCGCCGCCCGCGCCGGCAGGTAGTGGCACGGCTACGGGCTACGAGCTACGACTTAACGAGCGTCTAGAAACTATACGCGCCTGCATAATTCCACGTCAGACGATAATAGGGTTGCCTCTCTCTCCTAGAGACTTTAATATGATTATTGGCAAGAGGAATTGAAACACATTTATTAAGTTGTTTGCCTGTAAAATCCCTTTATTTTGTATGCAATCCCTTATGAGATACGTTATGTTTGGTTTTCACAAAGAAAATCTGCTCAGAACAACTATTTACAGATACAGAATAAGGTAGTCTGAACTGGACCTCCAAGTCTTCAATGAACAGCCACTGCTATTTCCTTCACCATTAATGTAGTCTAGTATCATACCGCACCGATGGTAACACTTCACACAACATTGGGGAAAACATCCTACTAATATTATAAATGCGAAAGTGTGAGTGTGTATGTATGTATGTATGTATGTATGTATGTATGTATGTATGTATGTATGTATGTATGTTTGTTACTCCTTCACGCAAAAACTACTGAACGGATTTGGATGAAATTTGGAACACAGATAGATTATAACCGGGATTAACATATAGGATACTTTTTACCCAATAATCCAATACTACGCGGATGAAGTCGCGGGGCACAGCTAGTTATTAAATATTTACGTAAATAACAATAGAATACAGCCGGGTACAGGTGTCAACCCTCGCAATTATTCGTAATGTTATGGATATATTTTATTCATACATTTTTAACATGAACTGTCTGTGTGTACAGGTTCAGAAACCCTAGCGCTACCTACCCGGATGCACTGTGGACAGAAATGTCCGTAGATAAAACTATAGTGTTTTGTCTATGCAATTGTAGGTATTGGTTGCGTAGTCATCTCGATTATAATAATTATCAGTGGTATAATTATGTGCATTACATAATGTTGATACGTGTTCGTAATGCATTGTTTCTGCATTACCAGTATTGTTTTTCCTATACGCTTATTTACTTACATAATAGTGTTCTGCTGCTAAGTGACGTCAAATACTCGTGATAGCGTAAATATCATCCCTTGCCTGGCTATGCTACGAGTCGAAAGTCCTCTAATGCCCATAGATCAGGATCAAGAGAAGTTAGAGTCATTCAGGCTTGAACAACTCTTGACATCACGGGCCCAAGTATGTTAATCGTTCCAATTACGCTCGATTTGTACTCCATTCGCAATACGTCAGTTTTGTAAATTTTCAGTAATCCACTAACCACTCCCCATTCCCTGCCGACCGATTCCCGACTCGACTCGACTCGAGAAGAAGTCGTGGGCGAACTTCGAAATTTTAGGTTTGATTGTAAATGTTAAAATCGACGTAGTCGAGCGTTATTAGACCGGTTAAGAGACTTGCCCATAGACATTACGTTTGTGTCTCTCTTCGATCATCTTTGCTCTGCAACTCGCCGATAATTAATCTCGGTGTCTTAGTGTAAAGACTCGGATCCATGAGCCGTGACCCGTGGGGAAGTTTGTGGTGGGACAGTCCTAAATTTTGAGTTAAATTACAGTTAAATGAAGCTATGTATGTCTCGAAATTACCCGTTCCATACACATGTTTACGCACAGATTTCTGCCAGAAATACCATCATAACGCATAATGTGAGAGGTAGAGTCTTATTGAATGGTTAATGCCGTTATTCCCACAGTTATTGCGTTTAACTGGGGTCACGGTTACTGTTTAGCAACTAGGTTACACATTGATATGTGGGTCGCAAACAAATTGCGAGTTAGATACTTATTATTAAAGATATTTTGTGTCTCAAAATGACACACATGTGAAATGAACAGACAGGTCGGTAGAGACAAACTTTATAAGTACGCAAACGACACAAGATCAATGAAAAAGAAAAGATGATGGCCCAGAACTTCAAAAGAGAATTTACTTTGCGAATGGATAAGGATTTTGGAAGTTCTCATGACTAAGTACGTAGCATTAGAGGTATTGAGTAAACACGAAATCGTACATAATAATTTGTACGTCTCTAGAGTAATATGAATGATATCGGTATGTATTAAGGTGATTTTCAATATCCTATTCAAGTTGTTTAAGGCTTTCACGATTCAGATTGCACTGAATGCCAATTTAACAACAAAGACAAAGATCCCATAATAATAGTGATTAAGAGATAAAGGTAATTAGCGCATTATCTCACTGATGACTGTGACATTGTTCGTATTATCTCACCAAAGTATTAGTTTAAGTCATATGCTTGGACTTTCCACGACTCTTCAAGTTTTTATGAGTGGTACTAGGATCGATTCTAACAATGTAAGCTTAATTAACGTGAGGTATATTTTCACTTTACGCATTTAAGACTGAGATAGTTTAGTTTTGTGGTTAAGGATTAGTCTTCTGAACTTGTTATAAACTGTGAAAACAGTTTTCCGACAACCTTTTAGACCAAGAGCACAAATACCGCTTTTTAATTCTGGAAATAAATACTGTCTATATAAATATTGAGGGGACTGAAATAGATCCCTACAATCAATCGTCATCTTTCAGGAAAAACGCCGAAAAAATACATGTACAGTTAACACAATGGGCATATCGAACAAAGATATATTTTCAGTAAATGTTCCGACTTTGTTATTTGTTACATCGCTGCTGTTGAGATGGCAGACATTTTTCAAAGTACATTATATTGTACAAAAGAATTGATTCAATACTGTTTTCAAACGGTACTCATAATAATTGGTGAAAACTTAATTTTCTATTTGTACCATTCTTCAATTGACTTCGGCCTGTGCCAAATCTTCACATTTTAGCCCTCAAGTATTCTTTAAGAGTATCTTTTCAGTTTTGAAATCCTGTTTCATGACCATTACCCTGTAGTGGACCTAAAATGTATCCGCCTTTGTAAAGCTTTTAGTTCACCAAAAAATAATTAACTGTTCTAAAAGCTTTTAAAACTTGTTTTTACCTTTAAAGGTAATGGAGCTTTCGGACCTTTTGAAATGCCTATTTGATATTTGTTTGACCCTTAAGTCCTTTAGTCAGAATTATTTAAAATTTAAATTAACAACCCCATGCCTTGAGGTCTCAATGAGTCTACTCAATTTGTTCTAATAAAGAATGAAGTGTATAAGTACTTCCACCCGCATATACCTTTGTGTTTATCCGTCAGAAGGCGTAGCTGTGCGCCATAAACCGCGCTCACTCACCCGCTATTTCCCCTCTCACTTAATGTTACTAAGCTCTCACATAAAACCACTATCATGTACAGACTACTTGACATTTTATTTTGTGTAAAATGTTTGTGCGTATTTGTATGGTGCCAATCCACATTTTCTACCATCTTTCCGTCTACTAATGTCTATCATTGTTCAGCTACACGTTGAATTGTTGTTATATTGTATATACTCTTATACGGGCTGCGTCTGAATGCGTTGCTTATCCACGCCGTGACGTCATCTACCAATATGGCCAGATCTGCATTGTACATGATTGGAGTGATTTATAGCTGGAACAGACTCAACAACATCCACATGGATAAGGTTATGGCTACTATGTAAAGACCATCAAATTTTTATTTTTGTTATAATTTTCTTGGTTACATAGTAATAAATAGGAAGCTTTGCTGGGGATCATTGTAGATTTTTGCTTCAGTGAGATTTAATTTTCGTCGCAAAGATTCATCACAAACGCAAATAGGTGGAAAAGGGTATGAAGCTGGTCATAGATTCGCGTAATTTACCACAAATACCAACAGAGCCATAATTTTCCATCAGTTGACCATCATATTATTATCTACCAGGAAAACCCCGGCTACCCTTCTGACATCATAATGCACGAATGCACTTCCACGGGCGTATTTGCGCAGTGTTTATGGCGCCCCTTGCCTGTTGTATACCTCTCAGCGGCCGATAAGCCCCGCCTTGTGTACGGTGTATTTTTAACCAGGAATTCACGTCCTGGCTGCCGGCTGGTTAGGGGTTAGGTTTCGGAATAAATGCCCACATCAGTACTCGCTGATTATGACCCCGACTCTGTTAGTACACAAACTAAACTTAAATTAAGACTATTGCCATCTACGACACCGCTTGGCGCAGTGGTTCGAGCGTAGGCCGCTCGGCTCACTGCATCGGGCGGTTGTGGGTTCGATTCCCGTCTGGGTAAATTTCGGAAATGGCCTTTTCGTAATTTTCCCTGGTCTGGGTGTCACTGAGATCGCCCCCAGTCCATTGTACGGTACCCATAGTACAAGCGTTGCTTAGTTTGGGACCGTACAGTTGGTGTTCGTCTGGCGATATTTTTTATTACGATCCGTGGTATTTACGATCCGTGGTGCCTTACAACTGGTCTTCAATCAGCTGTAACAGTCTTGTTTCTATGGCAATTAGCCCATATACATATATTTTGTCTCCCGCTTTGCACCGGAGGGAAGTGGAAATATTTTCTTCCAACCTATTCCTCCTATTATTTCTTTCGATTAAATTCGTGCGGGTTCCAAGACAATTTAACTTTTCCTCGGGACTCGTCGAGGGTCAAACCTCGACGTTATTATTGGTCACCATTGTCGATCCTGGCTTACAGGAGTTACAGTGGTGGGAGTGTGTGGCGGGACTAGTCCCTTAAAAAAAAATGGCGAAATATTTATTTATTATCCTTCCAATGATTGTACGTAATTTTTGAGCGTAATTTTTTACTAATACAGAAGGAATAAGTGTAATTATAATCTAAATTATGGTTAATGTTGATCAACCGACTATGTTTAATCATCTGATCATATCAGCTTAGTTTTGACTAGAATGGTCGGTCCGCTCGCTCCAAACATTGTTCTTTAGCTAAAAGGCTCATATATGTTGTATGTTATACCGTAACACCTGCGCTTGTAATTGACATAATAATGATTGCAAGCAATAAATTGGGTATTCAGTTTCTCACCATTACTTATACTTATCTAGAAAGACAATTTATTTATTTTCACGAACCTGTTTGATAACATTCCCATGGCTTAGCTCAAAGTCTGCACCAATTGAAACGTAGTAACAAGTGGAAACAGAACAGGCGGCATCAGGTCACGATTACCATATTTATAATTTAAAAATATCCTAGCATAGTGCTTCTGGATAAACGAAGAAACCTAACTTTAGGGAGGGCGACGTAAACTCGGAAGTGATACCGCGTAATGGATAATTTAATATTTGCAGTAGTTACCTAAAAGTTTCCAATGTTGTCTTTTACGTCGAGTATTAGTTTCATACCTTTTCAACTTTCGTTGTTGTAAAAATAATCGTAGTGTTATGCTCTGTGATGTCATTTTTACACAATTGTAAATTTTTCGACTTAGGCTTTTTCTCAACTTTTATAGTCTGTATCGCATATTGTGCTATTTGGTTGAGTGTACGTACCCATTGAACTGTTATTCATTACAAAACTTTTTCTGTTTCAGGTAAGGATTTTCATTTCCAAACATCTACATCCGTAAGTACATAGATGCAAAGTTCCATTTGCCAAATACAGCATTGTTCTCAAATCTCAATATTCGCAAACTCTGAATCAAGTATACAATTTTCCATTTCAATATGTCATGGCCAGACATTTCAACAACAACCCTTCAACAACTCCGTCAAAATTCAAAAGGGTATCGAACCGGCTGGTTGCCCTTTTGGCAATTCTCGTCGCCAGTTTGGCACCCAGCCTGGCGGGCGTGCCAGCTCGCTAGCATGCGCCGGCGGGCTTATTGCATTCGACAACTACGCTATAGGATGTAGTGATGTAATAAAATGTTGATGCAGTTCCGAGTTGTTGATTTTTGTCCTTTGTCGAAAATGCTTACACGTGTTTAAGATTTAAAATTCTGTTTAATCTTATTCAACCATTCATATAACAACTTCTGAAAGTAGGTACATCTCTATGCGATACTTTTAGTTCGTGATTATGATTAGCGTCATTCTTTCACTAATTTTGATTCGAGATGCAAAAACGTCGTTTAAACTCCCCAGTCCTTCGTTAGTTAAAAGCTCTGAATGTAGGATTAGTGCCGGGTCTTCCGAAATCAACAGCAGGTAGTTAGCTGTCCATTTATCATTAAAATAAAATTGCTAACTTAATGTACAGAAATACAAACTGACATAAGTGTTACAGTAAATAGACCACCTTCTCCCTTTTCACTTTGCGAGGATTGGGCGTTGAATCAGTGAGCTTTTTCCTTCATAAATATTTAGCAACAAAGCCACAGTATAATCTAGCAATAAATGTCTAGTATCGACCGGTCAAGTTCAAAAAGGTTCGGCTGAACATAGATGTAGATAACCGACTGAATTAGGGTGGGCCGTAATCCCGGGATTATCTAAATTCTGAATTATTAAACACATTCATAATGTTGTTCAGGAGTTGGGACAGTTTGGATTAGTTACAAGTAGCCTGCATGATCCAGAAACTTGTATAATCTGATAAGCAATATAGAGGTTCACAAAAGCTGATCAGGTGAGGTAAACTTTCGATATTTTTGGATAGTATTCCACCGTCAAATACCCAGCAGAGAGGGCGAGACGAGACAAGAGATATTGCAAATTACAGAGTCGAAGAGTATCCGCAAGACAAGATATCACATTCTCAGTGCAATACAACAAACCAACCACATTGGAAATTCCCCCATCATTCACAAACAGAAGCGATTCAATCAACTTGTTTCGGATAACAGTTCATCATCCGGTAGTCGCCGTCGAGTTTCAGATAATTATTTTTAAGTTTTCCACTTATTTGTCTTGGTCGGCCCCCGGCGGCGGATTTACGAGCGGGATCGCTCGCACGGAAATCTCTAAATAACAAGTTTTTGTTTGGCCCGCGCTCCTCGGCTGTCATTCGGTGGCCTTATTAAAAAAGTTAAGGCCCTTATAGTTAAGGAATTAAGTATGGCGCCTTTTTGTTGTTCACCTTTGTTTGTTCGGCTTCCGAGAGTAATGTCCTGTTGCTTTTTGATGAGGAACTCTTTTTATGATAAAGTTGCGGAGGTGAAAGTACCTTGAACAAGGTTCATGGAGAGTACGTTTGTGGTAGTGAAAATAAATGTTCATTAACGAATACAACATCCGAACGCTTCTCATCAATTAGCATGTCCAGTAATGTTATCTTTTAAAACTGTTTGCCCAATAATTATGTCTGGTCTTGTTAATGGCATAGAGATTGTGACGTAAGACAAATATTTGCATGTACTCCGGCGCCGAGTGACGTCACGGAGCTGCTCGCCGAGCACAGCGCTACCAAACAGAACTCGCTCGGGGTGTGGGTTACCGGGAACATGTCTAATTTTATATTCTGAGAAGTTACCCTTTATTCTTGTTCACAATAATTGCCTGGGTTGTCAACGTTCCTGTTCTTACGCCATTTGTATAACTGGAGGAGAAAGTACACTCAGAAAGTGTACCTCTGGCTTAACACCGAAACATGTAGCACTATTATAATAAAAAGTTTAATACCGGTACTAATGGAATGGGAACGGGAGCAACACACGCAAATTAAAGTATTGCTGATTCCTAATTATCGTGTGACTTGTACTTTTTGATTGATTAAATGGAACCTTTCATTGCCTGTCCGATCATTATAACTTGTTGCCCATTACGCTTACGCTTAGTATTAAGAAGACTTTTATACTTCTGCATTCATATAATTATCTGACAGATATCTGCTTATAGACTATTAAGCCACCCAATATCTGACAGACCCCCATGTAACTACGTCATCAATTTACATTTTACTTATATATCGCATTTTATTTCATGCTAAAAGTGAATACATTTGTTAATAATCATGTCATCAATGTATATGAAATCTATTGGCTATTTACTAAGTACAAGTTCTAGACATATTTCTAGTTCAATACTATCAACATAAGCCAGAAATATAGGTAAGGTAGGTCAGCTGCTACGATGAGGTGCTACCTTTTATCTCCTTGATATAAGGTCAGTAGAGAGCTTAGACTAAATGGAGCACATCAAGACATTACGAAATAATAAACGTAAAAATTTGTTTTTTTTTTTCTAAAAATCTGCCATGATTGGTTATCTGTATCTTACATACATAGTTAGTTAACTGTATCTTCCAAAAGTGATAATAGGAGATACAGATTCAGCAGCAGCAGTATTCCTCATTTTATCAATGCTAGGTATGTCTTTGATCTTCAAAGCTCAAGATATAAGATACAAATGTAAATCTAAAGAAATCATCCTTCGTACCTAGTCGGTCCCGGTTTAACCACCTTTCCCTACGGTGACTTCCTGCGGCCGGCGCGTTAGTCGCCTGCGGGCGCCAGTTGCGGCCGGTCGCGTTCGCGCTGCGTCCCCCGTCTCCTTGTATCGGATTCAAATCTGTTTTCCATTTTTAATAACGAATTGTGTTTTCATTACGTATCCAAACAATCAGGATCGTGATTTAAAGATCATCTTTAACACCGTGACATGTATCTGTAATGAATGGTGTTAAGTTATTACACTCGGCTGTGGTTTCATGAATCATTAATTGTTTAAGTGCCAAGCAGAAAGGTATTAAGTATCAGTAGATTAGGTTCGTGAAAGAAAGCATAACTTAGTTAACAATGTATTAATGTTAGTTTGATTAACACGTCTGCTCTGGTAACTAAATACCTATTCATTATCCGGAGTCATGAACAAGCTTTTGATTACTTTTTCTCCAGACAGAGAGTACATTATCATAACTTATTATTTTATGAAGATGTTCATTTAACGTATTTACCTTGATATGACGTGATCATTTGATTTAAAATCGACATAAGAATGAAAAAACCTTCATAAATATTCGTCTAATTCCCTTAACGACCTCAGAGCATACCAAACGAAAAAAATGCCGCTTGATTTAATTAAAAACACCGCACAACGATAAATTGCTTTAGTAACCTTTCCCTGAAGGAAATTTAGAGGTTTTTCTAAACGAACGGAAGAAAATATTAAAAGATACGTATATACTTCGGTTTTCCTTGTAGTATTGCTGAAAATTTCCTTGATGTGGGCTCTCCCCAAATCGTCCGCCATAAAGGACGCAGTCGTCGACGGCTACGATGTTTTATTGGCAAATCAAAGTTGTGATTGTTGCTTATTTGCACAAATTGTTTTGATTGGCAGATCAAGATGAACTAAGTTGGGGGATTTTCTGTGTTAAGTTGTTGATGCCAGATATTGAAGTTTTTGCAGGCGTTGAACTGATTATTTGTTGTAGTATAGTAAATAATTTTAAATAAGTTTAGGGAATACTACACTGTTTAATGATAAATTTATTTATTTTGAACGCAATAATTGACCTTTAAAAATAATTTGTCTTATTTTTGACAGTATTGCTAACAGCGATGTAAATAGATCTAGACTTAAATCTGTATATTTATATTCTAATGAAAATATGATCCTAAACTTAAAAATAGACCAGCAGGTCCCAACAAGCCGAGTACGCAAAAACAGGTGAGGGTGGGTCGTTGCCCGAAGGTGTCGTTGGGCGCCTCTTTATTTCCGCTTCCGGCGGCGGCGGTAGGCGGGCGGGCGGCCGCGTCCGCCGGCGGATAGTTTCCGTTTTTTATCAATACCCACCGCGCTCTGAAATATTAATATTTCTTAGCTATTTAAAATTCAGAGTAGCGATCATTATGGTTGAATAAAAGTTGTAGAATGATATATTATGCATATTCATTTCGAACTTGATACTAAATTAGCGCTTGGTCTCTCTCTACGTGGTCCACGTGGGACTGGAGACATGTATACCTACCACTTCATACTCGTATATATGTAATTGTCACCTAAATATTTTGAATTAAAACCCATAGCTGCAATAGCTAGTTCGTTGCGTGTAGTGGTTCAATTGACACGCCGAGTGACTGGAACGCATGCATTAGTTCTTATTCTATGACGTGACGCAAACGCGATATGTGACGTTTCCGACGTTCTTCATGTACACTTAAAAAGGTTGTGTGCCATAAACCTTGGATTATTAGTTTGCTCGGTTCGATATTTTTACATTATATGACGTACTTTAGTGTAATTCCTTCGATGCAAGCCGTTCGGATTTTCCTGTTGTTCAGATTTCATCTTCATCCTGGCTCTATCTTCACCTTTGAGGTGTGACTGCATAATCATTTTGCTATCGCCATCCGTCAGACAGAACGAGTAGTTACAACCTTCCAATCGAAATACACGATAAGCACAAAGCCTACAATCCCACCCTCTCTAGTTACAACTTTTGAGCGTGGAGTCAATTAAATTGATTGACCTATAGTCAAGGCGGCCATGTCCACAATAGCCTTATATTAAGTACCTTCTATATACGAAGACCTGTATGGAAATGGCGTGGATCGATGGTGTATATCCAATTAGACTATAGCGGGCGTCCTTTTATCGTAGTATGTCGTACGTTTAAGAATTCCTATGTAGATGACGCTTTGTAAATGCAAGAGGTTCGATATTAGTTGAAGAATTAATGGCTAGCATAGACTTGACAGTTGCTGCCAAGAGGGTTTTCAGATAGCACAACACAATACATAGGTATAAAATAAAAATAAATAGGAACATAAAAAAACATCAAAACATAAGGCCATAAAGGGTTTTATCTCAGCTTATTATACGGCAAAAAGTTGCAGCGAGTATAATATTGATGAGATGATACTGGCACATTAAAACTCAATATCGCTACACATATTGACACAATACAGCTATACATAAAGCTATTACATTAAAACATCTGGAAGAACTGAGTAGTTTTATGAAAAACCCAAAAGTTAACCATCCAACAAAATAAAAACAATATAATATTTTCATCTGAAATTTCAATGAATCATAACGCCAATCATGGTATATGGATTAAAGCACTCGCTGTCTCCGCACGCAGTGATGTCTGCAACGTTTTAATTGGAGTTGTGATTGACCCCAGCCCCGCCCCGTGTCACGGGCCAATGGGCTTGAAGCTTTTTGTAATTTCTGCTTTTAATATAGAGGTCACTTATTTGGAGCATAAAGGAGTTACCTAAAGCAGAATAAAAGATGAGAAAGTAACAAATGATAATTAAAAGAATCATGTAGATATACTTTCATAAGCCTTGTGATGAGAGAAGTAACTAGACAGTCTAACAACGTATGGCCATGGTAGCGTATTCAGATATGACAACCTTGAGTTTAAAAAGTAATATAATACCCATCTGTTAATTTTCCATATTCATCGCATTGAAATTTAACATTTTAATTTGTCGTCTATACTTTTAACAACAAAACCGTAGCGAAATTGTATAATGAGGCATATAATTTTTTTTGTTCACGTCTAGTCTATCTGTGATCAGTGGAATTGTACAATTGGATATTTCAAACTAAATTAATAAATTGAATTGATAAATGATTCCAATGTTCGTAGCAAAACTTTAATTGAGCGGTTGATTGATATATTTCAAACTACTTATGAAGGTTGCGGCATCTATCCCTGAATCCTTGTTACGGATATTAATATGCTCGTAGTTTTGTGAGCCTTAATTTCTAACAGCAAGCAATTATATCAAGATTCCCAGAAAATCTAAACCAATTGTTAATACAATATTTTTTAAATAATGTATCTCACTATTTAAAATGGCATTACCCACAAACTTAAGCAACAGTCACAACTGCCGGAACTTGCCAAACACGCGCAACTCAAATTAGAAGAAAAAACAAATAAGAAAACGTGAAACTAGATTATGTTGAACTTCCTCTAACGCACAAATAATGTTACGTTAATCTGTGGATATATATAGGACCTGATTTGGATTTCTTTGCAAGTCTGAAATAGCACAATAATACAGTTGGGTTTTCACACACATCCATGACAACACACTAATATAGATAGGTAGTCCTTATACATGAATTAAATTAATCCAAAGATGTCTTCCGTAGCCATAAGACATTTCAATAACCTTGAATTTTATTGTTATTAAATTTCTGAATAATAAATAATCTTTGAAGAATTGTATTAATCTAAAATCTATTCAGGATAATCCTCAGGCACGTGCTGGAAGAAAATACTTTCCAATATGCCCCATTCAATGTCGTCTACATAAATTTTACCGATAAATTATCTTCATTTAAAATTGTATCAAGTCTGTATACCGTGTCCACACCAAATGTATCGTGAGCTATAGAATTGTAAAGCATATATACCAGATTTTTTGTGTAAAGTATGAAGTTATAATGATATGCCAGAACAAATGCATATGTTACCTACATAAAAATAACTCCGTATATTAATTACTCTTTGATAGCAGCAATGACGCCATCACTCACGGTAAAAGGTTGTGGATATATTTTATTGAGCTCACAGTGAGTCCTCAGCAGTGGAGCATAAAGTTCAGTGTGTGCAAGTTCTTACGGTTCAATGCACTCGGGTCACATTTGTACTACATTGAGGTAGTACGGCTTCCCTGATGTCATGTATTTCGCACTCTAGAAATGTTTCATCTACAGCTATGAGTACATGCAAACGAGGACACGGCGGGTGTTCGTTGACTTTCTCAAATCTACACTCGTAAACAATATTTCAGCACGAAACTTGTGAGGTGTTTGGAATTTTAGAGTTTTTTATTGAAGCAATTTTAAATGATCGAATGAAGTGAAACGTTCTGTCTAGTCTTCTTCAAAGGTCTAACCTTTGGATATATGAATTCTTTATTAGTCTGTCCCTTTACATTATAATACGTACATAGCTCAAGACATAAGAATATTTTTATTTTTTCATTAAAATTTTAAGACAAAGGAGTTTCTGTCAATACAGATTTATGTGTAACAGTAACGGTGACTTTGCTAGCGTCTGCCACATTTTCTATTCGGCGGTGAGCCGGCGTCGAAGCTCATATTTTTTGATTGAAAGCAAAATGTTTTCTTTGAATACGATGAGAGCGCTGTTAATGGTCTTCTATATGGTCCGCAATATTTAATATTAAGCCGGTTAATCAATTTTCATGGTCATGAATCTCCCTCCACTTGCTATGAGGCAAGTCCAATTTGCAACAGAAGTTGAACTGGATGGTTCATTTCCAGCAACGAGTCAACGCGCAGCATGATGCTAACATCACAGCAAAATTATTCGCTATTGAAGTCTTCAAAGGGTTTATTAGCGGCTACGGCCTCGCTTTATTGCCCCCTAATCAAAGGGCGCAGTGGCGATAATCGCGTATCGCGATTCTTACATTCATTATTGAGGGTTATTTTCTGCCTTTGAATATGCTTAGATTTGTAAATTGTCGTCAATTTATTCTCGTTATTATATTGAAGATCCTTTCGGTAAGGGTATCATGTGATATTTTTGTATTATCATGGCCCTCTTTTGATGGACCAATTTGTGGTTACTTCAATGAAATTCATGCCTTTATATTGTTTTCTTATATTTACGCGAATACTACACATTGAAATAAAACTATTTTTCGGATTTTATCGCGTTTATTAACTTTATGTTCCCGACGTTTCGGTTGCTTTACAGCAGCCATGGTCACGGGGGGACTGAGGTGTTAGACGTCCTGATGTCTATATATACGACGATAAAATCCGAAAAATAGTTTTATTTCATGCCTTTACTCAAAAATAAGGTCACTTTTACCACAAACCATAGCATCTGTCACTATGGTTTGCTCCGCCTGATGGTTGTGATTCGCTCCCCCCGGGTCGCGCGACAAATGGCCTGTAACAAGGACCTTCTGACACTCGCGTCATTTCTCCAATGGGCCCGCATTAATCTTCGCGATGTACACTCGAGGCCGATGAAAATATATCGCCAAATGAAAAAACTTTTGTTATTTGTGACGATCAAACATCTGTATCTGGTTTTAGTGTAGACACCTTATTTTATCACAAAGAAGATAAAACTTATGTTTAACTAATTAATACATACATATTTGATGGTTTAGTACCAAGTATGTAACGGTAGCCAAAATTAGAACTAGATGTGTTTTATCATAGATGTACACAAAGGTAGAACTATAACCGCGCCAGCCAGCAATGATTCAAACCTAGGAGATAAGACACACGCAACGCGTTCTCACCTGACTTCACCTTGCTACTCCATCGTTCCGCTTGATTAAATGCCTACCTTTCAGCCACATTGTAATTTTTCGGTATATACATTTGATCCATGTTGTTTAATTAACTTGATCTCCACCGTGATAGTATTTCAATGGTTTTGAAGCATTGTGATTAAGTGACATTGTGAAACACCAGTACGTCAACACATTGAAATTTGTTACGTTATGTCATGTCAGTAATACATATTTAAATAAGCGAATTAATGCATTGACATTATAATGTCTTAAATAGTGTGGCATGCAATGTGAATGACCTTTTGTCGTTGTTGCTCGTATGAGCCGGCGGCCATCTCCTGTGCCGAAGCTTTCAGTCGCTCCCATTTTAGTTTAGAACACAATAGCAGGGCAAAGGCAGGGGCTCTCTATAAATTAAATTGTCCCACAACCAGCCAGACACACGTTTCAATCCCGCCATTCGGCTTGTTTTCCACAGCCTCGCACGTCACAAATCTAATTACCGCAATCCGTTTCTATTTTCGTCGGTGTTTCGCCGTTACTCGCATATGAATCCTATTAGTTCAGTCAGGGACACCTTCGTTTCATTAACTAGAAGACTACCGCCTGTACACTCGCGGTTCACATAGCAATTGAACATCACAAAGGTGTCTTCGTGGTGTTAAATTGGAAATTTGGACCGCTAAAGGAATAGGTACTTCATTTCTGAAAGTACTTAAGGGTTTCTTGTGAAACGATTAAAAGTTTAGTATAATACAGATTATAAAAAATCTGTGCTTTGTGTTCACAAAGCAGGTTTTATTTTACTTGTGGAGCATGGATATAAATACTTAATCAGAATGTAAATTGTACTTAAAGCACTGTTAAGTACCTGCTAGCGTAGGTATAACTGTAATACACTAGGAAGCGAAATACACGTTACTACAGAACCTTGAAATTTAAAAGCGAACGAACGTAAGCAAGCAGTTGAAATATACCAGCGTCATTTACCCATATACATACAATGATTCTATTAATATTTTGCACATCTAGGCAGCCATTGCCCTAAGTGGCACCAATGTGGAAATTTAGTGACGCGTGTTGACCGCCGGTGACGTCACAAATAGCGTGCCAAATGTGACGGGCCTCGCGACCTAGCACACAGACCACGGAATCAGAAAACCACAGCCATGAGCCAGCCAGTTACATTCGCACCGCCATAACGTGTACACGCTCCACAAATTGAATTGTAAACATCGAACTTATGGTTAACACTATGTTTTATAATTCGTAATATAAAAATATTTAACAGACGTTCTGTAATTGAATTTAAAATAATTACTCTTTTCTTGGTAGTGATGTTTCCCTATGCCATTTTTTAGTGCAACCAGTGCAAGTATGAGGTGATAGTGCTGGGACTGGTCTGATGTGTGACAGGACACGTGGTATGGTGGCAATGGGTATTATAATAGGAACATGTGTGCCTGATGCGGAACAGGACTCGGCTTACGGCGCCCAGATGAGGAGACCGCCGAGAAGGATCTTATACGGTATGAATAATTTTTATTGCAGCTTAACAAAGTTATTTGTTAAGTTGACATAGAATAATTCAATAAAACTACTTGTAACCTACTTTGAGGGATGATTCCATCCACCTACCCCCTGCGAGCGCGCTTAACCTATTGAATTATACCGCGTCTATTTAACATTATTTAATCGGAGTGATAATTACTTACCTAGCAACGGTCATAGTTAAATTATGTCTCACGCTTTGTAAAATAATTAATTTGAAAGATACCACTGGATATAAAGACAATATAATCACGACTTCTCAACAAATTATTTTCGGTTAGAACATTTATACCTGACCTAAGTGCTGCCATTTGCAATTGACCTTAACAGTTTTCAAACACTAATATCCTTGATAGTACATTAAGGGCTAAAGAAGTTATATATTTAGTGGTGTTTGCTCGCCCATCACCGATGATTGCCATGCCATGGTGTTCCAACCATTAGCTCCGACCGCCGCCGTGACCGGAATGTTAAATTACTATCGATACGCATTGTTTGGTCAACCACAATGTCAGGACCAACATAAAAACATTTTTATGGTTGTACATATATTATTAAAAATATGCTAAGCAGTTTTTTTTATTAAACGCTATGTGACAGATCTTGAAGCGTAGATTATGGTGCGTCATTAAATAAGCGTCTTATGTTCGTGTATACTTATTTATAAGTAAATATGTATAACAAACCTACTAAAATCAGACATTAAACATTTAAGGAAATAGTTGGGAATTTAAAAAAAGTTCAGCAATGTGAAATACTATAAATGTGAATAGGTATTATGATGTAAATTGGAAATATATCGAGTAAAGTACAGAATTGTTTGAAAGCCAGCGGCCAGTAGCACCTTTTCGTTCGCGACCGATCGATGGAGATCCCGGCCAGAATCAACAAGTGATCGCGTGATCCGAGGCGCTCCACCGGTGTCGCCCGGCGGCTGAGTCGAGACCCTGCGAATCACTCGCCTAGCCGAAACTGTATATTTAAATTACACTTAATTCCTGCAAAAGATGGTAACTCTTAGATACACATGTAGTCACAATGACTCTCCTAGGAATATGCACAATATTAAATATTTCAACGAAGCTATTTTCCGAATTTGCTATCTTTCAACCTGGGATCAAGTCCTGACTTGTTGTCTCTTAATATCCGACGACCAGTCTCGAGTTGTATCGCGTGTCGCACGCACAACGCGCGGCGGCAGGCGACGACACACTTCTCCTGATTGATACAATTCGCTCTGATAACGAGGATTTGAGGACTTTTACTGAAATTTCCATGTTAATTATACCTGATAAAGATAGCAAGGCCGCATTCGTTGGCGATGTGATGTCGACTCCGAGGATCCGGCAAGGAATTTAAGGCCTTATTTTGGAATTAATATTGCTATAATTTGGTTAAATAAATTTTAATGAGGTCCACTGTCTTTCAGTTGTCAGGATAGCCTGTATAGCAATTTGAATAGTAATTTGAGCGTAAATAACATTGAAATAGTGTCAATGATGATAAGAATCCCGTAATTTTGAGCAGGACTTCATTGATCCATGGCAAGAGTGGCAATTTAATAGTGTCGATATGGGATCGCCCGCAAGAACTGATGACGTAGAGTCTTCTGTACCTTTTAAGCCAATTTATGATAGTGCTATCTATAAACAATAAGCCGATTAACAGTCGGGTGTCGGCGGGGTCACGGGCGGCCGATATTATCTATTATGGTCTCGGGTATTATTGGTTGATGTCACGATGCTTGATATAATTTAGTTATTTTCGGATGTCAAACTACCGAAGTCTGTAGTTTTGTATTAATAGTTTGTGAGCGCACTTCTGGACAAAAAAAATCTTTAAATTGTGCAGTTTTACACAATCTTAATTCAAAGCCAGAAATATTTGTCCATTTCGTGTTCATTACTGAGCGGGCGTCACTACTCACTCGGACACTCAGTATTGATGGATGTAGTTATCTGTAAATATCGATCTGTCTGTTGTCCAGCGTTAGGATGTCCAATGAGAACGTTGGAATATGGAATTTGAATGAAATAGGCTGTACAAAAATATATCACTGTCCTTTTCTACACTTTAAGAACTTGTTTACATATATGTGTGAAATAAAAAAGAATTATAGTAAAAAAAAATTGTATCGCAAATAAGCATTCAGTTTTGAAAACCAACATTTCACGGAACATCTCGCCGTCCCCCTAACCCTTCCTCAACATGTTCTTCGGCACCCCAATGTACACGTTATAGAACTGTTTTTCTGTCACCGTAGGCTGCGTCTGCATGGGACAGGGACACATCGGATAACAAGGAAAGCACGGCTGGTAACCAATCTTCTTCTTTCTGCAACTTATGATCGGGGGGCACTGAGTCGTGGATGTGGTTGGTAGGGTGGTCATGATCAAATTAAGGCTCGCAGTGATCTCTTCTGATTCTGGACAAGGCGGGGGCGTGGGGCAGCCGGGTGGGTATACTGCAGAAACAATCAACGTTAAGGCTAAATAGTCACCAAAGATTGGTATTAAGTTAAAAGCCAGTCTGTGGGATACCAGGTTAATTGACTAACCTATGTTTGTTCGCAATGGCTCTTGAGTATTCGAGTTGTGTAGGTAGCCATAATTGGGGTTCATTGTCGGGATCGTCCTCTTGGTCCAGGGTACGTTAATGCTGAAGGTCGATCTCTGCTCCTCCGACATCATGCGCATCGGCGGATAATTGCGAATCATGGCTGGTGGCTGTTGGAAAACAATAAGCAGTCTCGCTTGGCCATAGTTGTCACACATGTATACCTTAGAGTCAAGGGCGCAGGTTAGATCCTCAAATCGTATGACAGGTTTTTCAGAAAATGTATTCAGGTAGAAACGTATTCAATCGATAAGGCCATCTGCATCATGCAGATCTCAAAGAAAACATTATTGTCGATACTAACAAGCTTATTTGCGATGTTAACCAATCTTTATTTTTTTTCTCAAAGCCACCTAAACTTTGCCCGAGAAGAATTAGCGACTTGAAAGAAAGCTTGCAAGCCAGTTAATTACAACAATATAAAAGCATGTAAAAATTAACGCTGCTTATTAGCCGTCTAGGCTTTACGGACTGAAGAAAGTCTATTGAAGGGCCTACCCGTATCGCCTCGGTAGTCGCGGTCATCGCATCCAGTTTCTCCCTCCTCCTCTGCTTGCACTCCTCGCACATGGCGCAGTACACCTCCAGGACCTCCTTGGCTTCAGTGTTGTCGTGGCATTTACGGCAGGCCGTCCTGCAGTCTATCAGAGCCGAAGTTGGTTGGAGAACCACTAAGAGTGTTATGAGGAGGATATTATAGCTGGAATATAAGTATAATTTGAGTGGCACTTTGAGGATTTGTGTTTTTAGTATTAGTATTTTTTTATAGAAGTATATAGATTTTCTACTGTAAAAGATTTAACTAATATATGAGGTTACGTCCATCAGGACGTAACCTCATAGAGGATATGTATCAACATATCCTCTTAAAATCCCTAAGCTACGTTACGCACACAGTCAGAGAACTTGTTCAGAACTGGTAACAGATAAAACAATATTATCCTAGTATAATTTGCACAAATCTTCCGGGATCAATATCCTGATTAATTATATTCTTCACGGAAGCCATTGGAACGCCACGGTCGTAAAGACCCACAATATACCCGAAGCTGTTGGTCGCCGTGTTTACGTAAGTGTTCGGCCAAACTACATACTATTGACTGTACAAAAGGACAACATTTCAGCCGTAAATTTTATTGTCTAAGTATCAGTGGCTTCCATTTGTTGTTGTGTTTGGAGGAAACTATCGTCTAGGTCTACGTATAGGTCTTTTAGTCTATTTCTGGTCATTCTGTGGTGTTAACACTGCCTTTTCTATTTTGTTGTGTGTTTAAAAACAGGATCTTACTTTGTTGGTGCTATACATGTGCTTATTCCTTACTCACAAGTGTCAGTAGAATTCGGATTTTTATTAAAATCCAGCCCAAATATGAACGGTTTCTCAAATATTAATAACTATTCAAATGTTTCAGACATATTATCATACCTAATTTCCAAATGAATATTTTCACCGTACATCGCTTTGAATACCACTGCGTACATTTTGAACTTTTTTACTATCGACTTCACAGCAATCACTCGTGTAACTACCAGTGTTATTGTTTCAAACGCCATTTACTTTAATGGTCTCTTATATAAATTTTACATAAACGAATCGTGTACAGTCCGTGTTGTGTTGTGGTTGAGAATATTACAAGTATATCATTACAAGTAGCTAGCTTAACATTAATGTTAGTTTGTTTATTGGAATCTTGTTTATCTAATTGATTAAGTGTTACTTACCTTAGGATTTTCGGGACCTTTTTCAATTCAATTATCTTCACTTGTTGGCGGCCTCCAAAACTTGTTTAGAATGGTAGCACTGAGCGAAGGGGGCATGGTCCAGCTCTGCCACAACCCAGACAACAGTTCTTATGAATAGATAAAACAATTTAACTTGCTGTGGCAAGCTTGTCATAATTATTCTTCCCATTTGCCACTTTTTATCAGACATTATCGAATAGTCTCCGGCTCGAGTTGACTGTTTCCTTCGTGTATTTGGAGGAGTTCAATTATTCATTAGTCGGCTGCACTTTTTTCTCGCTCCATCATTTTTCACTTTTAGTTCACAGTTTTCACAGATTGAAGTTTCTTAGAAAATTTCATAGCAATGGCTAATATTGGGCAGCATGAACCTACTGGTACTATTTCCCCGTATTGCTCACGAACCAACAGTAGTCTCGTATTAGGCAGGCATACACTGTAAACCGAGCCGTATCGGGCAGACAAAGCCGTTTCGTCAATCAACCGTCACGTCAGCTACGTGAGGGGAATTCTGCCGACTACTCGTATAATATTAAATGGCGAACCTAGCCTTTAAACCACCCGTTTTTGTGCCCGCCCGTCACTACTAATTGAAAAATAATCTAAAAAAATCTCATCTTTGTTATCAATTCGTAGCGAAATCAGGAGAACCTTACTGATGCTTCTCGAAAGATGTTTTGTTGAGATGTCTTCTTCAACCGTAACCGGTCTAACCTATTGGATGTTCCATGTTGTTACCACGTTTAATCGGCTTTTATCTCCAGAAAGACGGTGACTGATGCTAGCGCTACACAGTACCGCATAGACACTTCAATTAAAAGGGAAAAAACACCCGTTGCGGTAGATGAACGAGTATCCCCGCATCATAATACTTCCCCATGGGGGTTAAACAATGTTTTCAGCCGTGAGAAGTCACTCTCGGCGGTATGTGACCGGACTGGCACTGGCAGCAACACTGCCGGTGCTCTTAGAAATTATAATATGTACTTCGTTGAAGAGTCTTGACACTCTCGTTATTGACTTCGTCACTTGTAACG
Source organism: Notodonta dromedarius (assembly GCA_905147325.1). NCBI lineage: Eukaryota > Metazoa > Arthropoda > Insecta > Lepidoptera > Notodontidae > Notodonta > Notodonta dromedarius. The sequence continues at coordinate 11,563,969 of LR990172.1, forward strand.
ATTGTAATTATAACATAGGAATAGGTAATGTTTAATTATGACCGCTAGTCACGTTTGCGGTGGCCTCGTTAAATTTTAGTAAAAATTTGTTAATATTTTTGTAATGGGGGTCTACCTGTCTCTAAGCGACGTGTGGGAATCCCGCTCGATGTATCGTAATCATTGGACTGTTTGCTATTTATATTTTTCCTCTTTAACATTTTTTATTAAACCAATTCGGCTGTCTCTTCCATCGTACGAAACGCAGCTATAATAGCTACTTTACGCCGATCTTCAGCAAGTGGGACGCCGCGCCGGGCGAGCCAGCCCTTGTGTGAGATTCAATCATTGGCTACTGATTGGCTGAGCCATCGCAGCCTATACTGTACGTCCTTACCGTCTTAACAAAACAAATTTGTTTCTAAAAGTTTCCCAACCACATTTACATAATCTAAAATCAATTTGTTTCGCATATTTTATATACATTTTCAGCCATTTATTTCCGTTATGCCACATCAAAGCCTTCGTACTTCGCATTTCTATGAAATTCCCTTCGGTTTTAACATTGGAAGACCATTTTGAGCTGTCGAACCACCAGATCGATGCGTGGCCGGACTGTACTTGTTTGATCAGAATGTGGAACTACTTAATGTTGTTTCAGGGTTATCAATGCGTTATATTTATTTGAGAACTCTAACAAGTTCCTTCCAAGTTTTATAATGTCACAGTGGAAGCAGCATTCTGAACCGGTGGTAGTAGATTCTGCCTATACATAAGTGCTCTGTCAGCCTATAAACATATATTTTTTTAATTAAAAGAAAAGTTTTGAGCCATGTTTACTCTAGTACCACCGTGACTTCACGTTTTATTTTTGTCATCAAATTTCAGCTAACTATTATCATCTTTTTATTATTTTCATTTAATAAATAGTTAGATATTCATTAGTAGGTAAGGAACGGCGCCTAAATTATCATTGACAAACTTTCATGCCCATCAACGAATATTTATTGAATTTTCACAGTATTTTTCGCCTGGAATTCCTTGTATCTCGATAACGGTTGCCTAGCAACGCAGAACCTCCCCTCCCTTATTAAGCATGCAGATGGAGCCTAAATTGGACAGCTGCGAACAAAACCGAACGTTTCTGGTACACGGAGCGTGGTAATTGACTTGTTACTGTCGAGGGCTAGGCGGGAAAACTGTCTACAGACTCCATTGTCCATGGTTTATACCGTCTAGGAGTGTGTCCACAGAGTTATAAGAGTATAATAGAGATGTATAATGTGTGTTTGTATCGTTGCAGGTATAAAATGTCCAGTGTGCAGCAAGTTCGTGCTGCCGGACGACATCGAGTGCCACCTCGTCATGTGCCTCACCAGGCCTCGGCTCTCATATAATGGTTAGTAATAATAATATGCTTCCTAATCAACACTTATTTGCCGATATCTATTCTGTCTGTTGCGTTTAGTCAACTTTTTATTGTAACTCTCTTGAGTTTTGCTTTCATAAGTTGCTTGCATCTACATAAAATATTTGTATGGCATATTTTGCAACGCCCCGACAGACAACAGAAGAAACAACTTTCTTTTCAGATCTTAGCGAACATTTATGATCCCATGCATGGTAGAGCAATTGTACCATTTTAGGATTTATTTTAACTGGAGCATTAGTTTAGCGTAATACCTACATTTGGATTTAATTGTAGCAATTACTCATGGACGTTATGAGTAGGTATTTCATTAATTTTTCCTCAAGATAATTAATTTCGAGACGTGAGCAATCTCACACGATATAGAGAAGCGAAGCCCTTCAGATCTGAGATGAAGGTGCTTACTGTAATTAAGAAGGGACTTTAGAATGAAATGCTCGTTAAATATGTATGAGAAATGTTTCCCTCCGGGCACCGTCAAACACTCTAGTCTGGTCTATCAATGTAATTGTTTATTTAAAATACCCCTTTGTTCAGACTTGTCTCCTTATTATTATCAAATAAACATCGGGTATTTTAATAGAGGTACCTATTCGTATTTTGCGGCCTGTAAATATGCCACCATGTTAGTATTCAGACTGGCTACTGTGTGCTCTAAATCTAACGTGTTGAATGTGGTATTTCAGAGGACGTGCTGAGCGACGCGAAGGGCGAGTGCGTGATTTGCCTGGAGGAGCTGTCGGCGGGCGACACCATCGCGCGCCTGCCCTGCCTCTGCATCTACCACAAGGGGTAACTATCGACCACTCTTCACTGACCCCTCTCCCTCAATAATTACTACCCATCACGGTCCTCCCATCCCGTGGCCTCTTGCGACACATGTCATGTCTTCAGACTCGTGGTCGCCTTTCTGTCCCAACGGCCTTCGGTTCATTATGAAGTGTCAGAAATTCAATAAAATTGTTTATCTAGTTAGACATCGTATTACCTCAATTCTGTTTCTATCGCGTAGCGGAACCCCGAACTTCGCTCTTCCCATTTAAACTTTCGTGTGGTGAGAGCAACAATTGTATAATCCCATACCCCCCATGCACTCAAACTCCTCGAGCAGTGCTCTGTGGGCGCTGCGCCCCTCGGCGCGGCCCGCTACAGGTTAGCGGCTAGACAAAGCCGATAGCCACTAGAGCCGGCCCTTCGATCTGGGTCGCGCGATACACATCGCCCGAGAGCGTTTGACCCGCACTGTGGGGCAGGGGGCCGGCAATATGAAAGATTATATTTTCAACTAGCCGTGCCCGCGACTTCGTCCGCGTAGAACAGTGTCTTTGGGTAGCATCGCATCTCCATACAAACTTTCATCCCCTATTCCCTATTGTTGTTATTTTACACCCTTGAGGGTAAAACTTTTACAAACTTTGAATGTCATATTTATTTCTGTCGACTCAACAGCCTAAAAATATGTTCAAGCTTCTAGCTCTAAAAATGACGATACTTCCATACAACTTTTTTCGCATTAAAAAGTAGCCTATGTCCTTTCTTAGGCTCTAGACTACCTGAGTACCAAATTTTATTTAAATCGGTTCAGTAGTTTTGGCGTGAAAGCGCGAAAGACAGCAGAGTTACTTTCGCATTTATAATATTGGTAAGGATTGTGCCCGATAATGGACGATGGGAATGTGTTTAAGTCGAATCAATAAGATTACTTGGGATTATTTTTTTTACTTTAGTCCCGCTAACCTCGCTAAGCTAGTGCTCGGAATGGGTTCACGGCAATGATTTCATGGTCAGGATGGGAATCGAATCCAGAACCTATCGGTTGCGAGCGCGGCTCTGCTGACTGGCCACTAGGTGATTGATGTCGATTCCAACAGATTGGTGGGCCACCACACACCATAGTTTATATTCTTTTGTATAAAGCAATGCACCTACTTATAATGTATATTATCTCATTCCAGATGTATAGACCAATGGTTCGAAGTGAACAGATCGTGCCCGGAGCACCCCGGCGACTAGTGCGGCGGCGCGGCCCGCCCGGCCCGCTCGGCCCGCCAGGAAGCGGCAGGCACGCTCGGCCCGCCCGGGCCCGGCCCCGGCCCGCCACCGGCCCGCCACGCCACGTGCCATCGTCGCCAGTGATACTTTTATACTACAGACTGCGCCCCCCGGGGCTTGTAAATATGAAACTATGCTAGTGAGATATTTTACCGTACAATTAAAAATATAAAAGTAAAAAAAAATCAAAGACAATTATAGACGCGCTATGGGAAATTCTCGGTGGAGTATTAATTAATTGTAAATTTTACAAGGTTTACGTTTAGTTCAAAAGATTGTTTTTATGTATAATGTAAATTATGATAATATTATGTATATGTGTAGTGTCGTCCCCGCCCCGCGCCGCAGGGCGGCGGGGAGCTCCGCTCGCCGGGAGCCGCCGGCGCCGGTCTCATCAGCTTATAATTATAATATGATTTGATCTTTTTAATCTTGATAATAAAGTTGATTTGTTTCTAAATTTTCTAAAAGTGTTTTCTTGGACTCTCAAATCAATGATAGGTAAATTATATAAAATGATAGGAACGACAGCGCTGCAAATGAGAACGCAGTATACATCTAGATATTTAATGACAGTTACACCTTATACTAAACTTCAATCCTCACGGGTCAAGCATACCAACTGGAGGTTTCGAATTCAAACCTTAATGTAATATTGAGTTCGATTTGTCGAACTTAAAATCCATTAACTTTTGAATTAAACTTGGTCCCTAGTGCATGTTTATTATAGCACTAAGGGTAGCCCCGTGAGGCAGCAGAGAGTGCGGCGCGTGCGGCGCGTGCTGCGCGTGCGGCGCGTGCTGCGCGTGCGGTGCGTGCGGCGCGTGCGGTGCGTGCGGTGCGTGCGGTGCGTGCGGCGCGTGCGGCGCGAGCGCGGCGCATCATCGCATGAAGGAGCGGTGCCGCGGGCCGCGCTGCATGCGCCCGCCGCCCCACCCCATGCCACCTGAACACACGACGTTCATTAAACTCACCAATTTATACTTATAATGCTTTACAAAGGTGTTTTTACAGACTAGGTTCCGACCTCTTCTGATCCACTTGGTTACAGCAAAATGTGGCTGTATGGATATTAAAACCCAAATTTATTAAAAATAACCAATTTACAATAGTATCATGAAGCATTTTTGTTATGAAATATGCCGATATTGGAGCATCGCATCCGCTCCCAAAAAGAACACAACCGCTCTTCACAGGGTAACAGTTGAGCACCATGAGGGGGTGAATATTATAACTATACTCACCCATCATGTACTGCGAGGCGGGCGGGAAGTGCCCGAAGTGCGACGCGCCCATCTCCCACGCGCCGCGGCCGCGCCTGACACAGACCATTCAAAACACATGCAACAACCATACCGATTCCCTTCGAACATAGCATAGTATCTGGCTGATATGAATGCACGAAAATGTTCCTTTATTCATGTTAATAAATCGGTCTTAAATCTGAGAACGCCCCTAATATGTAAAACTAGCTGTGCCCGCGACTTCGTCCGCGTGGAATTTAATTGACAAAGTTTCATATAAACTTTCATCCCCTATTTTATCCCCTTGGGGGTAGAATTAATCAAAATCCTTTCTTAGCGGATGCCTAAGTCATAACATCTATCTGCATGCCAAATTTCAGCCCGAACCGTCCAGTGGTTTGGGCTGTGCGTTGATAGATGACTATGTCAGTCAGTCAGTCAGCTTTGAGTAGCTCAAGCAAAAGTGTACATAATGTTAGTTAGGAGTTGTTTTCGTTGCGAGCTGGTGGCCAACTGTGGTATCAGAGTTTAGAGGCCGCCCGAAGGCCTCCGATATGGTTTAATTATTGTTGACTATGATATGTGATGTTGTGTAGAGTGTGGTACTCACAGGTGCCGGTAGTGCTGGTGCATGGGCGCGGCGGACGCGAACCGGCCGCGGTCCGACACCGCGATGCCGCGCCGCATGCCCCTGCGGAGTAGGCAACAATTGTAGATATAGATAAAAAGTATGTAATTAAAAGTCATTTTTACTCAAGGACAATAATCAGAAACAACCGCATTTGCAGATATTCATTCTGTATTTTGGTCGGAGTTCCAATGCAAAGGATCCAATCGCGAGTGGTAAATGAGTCTCCAAAACGGGTGGGAGGTTGTACGGACCTGTTGATCTGCGGCGCGGCGTAGGGCTGGTGCAGCGCCGTGAAGTCGTCCACGTGCAGCGAGGGCGGGCGGGACGTGTTGGGCGGCCGCGACCGGAACGCGTCCGCGCATCCCTCCGCGCGCACGCGCGTCAGCGCCACTGCACACACACATCACGTATCATTCATATTATACATCATTCAATCTACACTATGATCAGACTGTTGGTTCTAATACAAAACAAAGTGTCGCCAGACTGACACACCAAGTGTATGATCCCAAACTAAGCAAAACTTGTAGTATAAGTTCCGGACAATGGACAGGGGGCGATCTCAGTGACACCCAGACCTGGGCAAATTACGAAAATACCATTTCGAAATTTGACCCGACAGGAATCGAACCCGCAACAACCCGGTTCAGGGAGACGAGCGGCATACGCTCAAATCAATGCGCCAAGCGGTCGTCAAAGAGACCGCTATAATTGCAGCATTTTGATCGCGTCTTCTGATAGTGTATAATATGTAGACACGATATGAGTAGCGAGGGTTCAGCGTGGTCCAGTGCCGGCTGGCAGCAGCGTGTACCGGCGACGCGCTTGTCGTCGGCGCGGCGCGGCTCGGCGCGCGGGTCGCGGCAGCCCGCCAGCCGCCGCACGGCGCCCGCCACCGCCTCCGCGCCGCCCCCGCCCCCGCCGCACCCGCCCCCCGCGCCCGCGCCAACTGACAGCGTGTTCGCGATCTCCATTATGTCGCACGACACCTGACACACACACATCAATATGTTTATTTTAAATATTATCCAAATGCCTAAGCAGTTCCTTATAGACCCGTATCCTTATCCCGGGCCTTTATCTATTATCGTTTATCGGTCTACTGGCTGTGAAATTCATATCCGAATACGATCCTGGAGTACATTTATCGTAACTCCCCCAAAGCATTTAAGTAATCAGAATGAGTATAAAACGTAAATGCATGAGAAAGCTATCTTGAAAAACTACACTTGCTACAGCTTAAAAATATAAACTAGAACTTCATGAATCGGAGGTAGGGCCCTAAAATCGATTCTTCCTGAACGGCAAGGTTGAACCAGCTCGGCAGCGGGTCCTCAGCACCCAGCACCCAGCACCCAGCACTCACCAGCTCGCTATCATTAACGTCGTCGTCCCCCGCGGCGGGCACGTTCAGCCAGTAGCTGGCGGTGAGCCGCTCGTCGCTGGGCTCGCCCGCCGCGTGCACGGTGCGCGCCGCGAACTGCGCCACCAGGCTCTCGGGCGGGGGGGGCGCCGCCTCCGCCTCCCCGGGGGGCGTGGGGGCCGCGGGGGGGTCCTCCGCGCCCTTCAGCTTCTGGAGGTGGTTGGCCAGGAAGCTTGCGTTCCCTATCGCGTCTTCATCTGCATTCTTATCCTAAAAAAATAGGGATTCAAAAATACCGTTTTAATTGTAGTAGATTTTATACAATTTATGTTAGTTAACACTTATATAAACAACACGAATATCGCTGATAATGCGAGAATTCTTGCAATCATAGATATTAACTTATCATTGTTTGTGTTGATGATCAATACTAAGCTCTATGTTCACAAAGATCATGATTTTGATAAAATATTTGTTAAATACATACCCTCAACATCTTCTCCAGTTTGAACAGCGGGTGCTCCTCGTCGGCGGCAGTATACCCCACCATGTCCGCCATCTCGCTCACGGTGAACAGAGTCCTCCTGCCCACGTGGCCCTCGCCTTCCTCCACCTTCAGAATCCTTATCAGATCTATGTACAAACTCAAACACTCCGCCTTATCCTCCCCTTGGCCCTCTATAGCCCATTTAAAAAACTTGCCGAGGGCATCCCTCTTCTTGGTCACGAATTTCCTGAACTGCTGGAATCCATACTCATGTTCTGTCAACACGAAATACGCCCTGAGTATAGACGACGCTACCGAGCAAGTCTTCGTTGTGGACTCTAGACAATCCGCTGTAGACTCTAGGAAGGCGGCTAAAGCATCTTTGTTCGGTAGTGAGTTCGCTAAAATTACGTCCATGGCTGCAGTTAACGGGGTCAAAGTGATCTCAGCGTCGCAGAACGCGGCCAGCGCATGCGCGGCGTACTCCTGTGCGGCTGCGTGCTCGTTCGTAGCGTTGGAGAGACTCAACACTCCACACAACGCTGTCTGAACGTCCGTCGCACGAGGTCCTCCGCTATTCATCGAATGTAGCACCGCACATTTTACCGGCGCGTGGGAGACTAAACACGCCAAAAAGCCTAACACTCTAGCTATACTGGCTGTCGCTGGCTCTCCCGGCTTGAGCTCCCTTATCACGGCCCCCACAGCGGCTCTAGCCACCGTCGCAGCGGTATTCGGCGCCAAGTCGGCGATCTGCACACATACCCGCCGCAGCATGTGGACTACCGGCCTGTAAGTAGACATGCAGATTATCTGGATCATATCTGTCAAGTCATTCGACAGAGCGTGGAGATGCGCCGACCAAAGCCTTCTTTCGTTGGACGCGTCAGCCAATTCGCGGTCTGTCGGCGGTGTTTTAGTCTGCATCGGTAGGGGCAAAGGGAGCAACTCCGAAAACACCAATAGTCCAGGAACAAAAGTGTAAGGAGCAGTCATGGTGTAGGATATGACTTCTGAGCACAAAGAAGTCCAAGGCCCTCGGCGGATTGAGTCGCCGTCGTTCGCGTCGTCAGCTATAGGCTGGGCGTAAGCTAGTAATGCTCTGACAGCTGCTTCGGCAGCTCTCGCGGCTACCCTGCAGCCAACAGACCCCACAGGGTATGTCTTGGCGATGCCATAAGTCTTCAACAGCACTGGAGCGGCTGTCAAGTCGCGAAATCTAGGTCCTCTGCATCGCACGACTCTCGCTAACATCGCGTCTAGTAACCTCAAGCAAGGTAACAATATTTGCGCCAACTGTAGACCTTTAATCGAAGCGAAGAATGATGTATGCATACTTGGTTGGTCGAAATGTGTGGCCAATCTATCTAAAATCCCGGCCAGATGTGCCACTCCGTCCAAGGAGAATAATTGTAGAACATTGTACTTATATTTCAGTTCGACGTACTCTTCTGTGCCTGATTCGCAAGCGATAGAGACTTTGTTCTCATAATCTGAAATGCAGTAATGACGTAATATCCTCAAGCATGTCATCAGCTCTCCAGGTAAGTCTGGCGAATGTTCCAAACTAGCTTTCAGTATCTCAACGCATTCTGCCAGGTCCTCGCCGGATAAAACAGTGGGTTTCTCCACCGGTGCCAAGTAAGGGATCACTTCTTGGAGCACGCTCGACACGCTCGGCTCGAACCTGTCGTGTTCTTTCGATACGTTTATCAGTCTCTGTCCGTATTTCTTCAAAAATGGTACGTTCGCTGCGAATCTGACTGCGCAAACTATCAATTCTATGGCGTATCCCTTTGCAGGGGACTTTTGCTTCAAAGGAGAATCGATCTTATTCTTCGTCTTCAGATCGTGTTCGAAGACTTCCATGAGGCATTCGGCGTTGTCGTCCATCACTATCACGTCTGGGACCGCGGACCTGCCGATACTGCCGAAGCTCAAACAGTATAATGACTGCAGTCTATCAATGAGTTCGTTCTCGTCAGACTTGCCAATTTGGAGATCACAAATCGATTGTAAATAATATAATGCTTTTAATTTGTAAGCCATTTCTAAGGCTAAGATCTGCAGCTCGCTGTAGTTACTTAAGTCGTGAGGGAACAGGAACTCGTCAGAATTGTGCTGCCCACACGGCAGTGTTAAGGTCTTGAACAGTAGCCCGCTCATCTCTATGTTTTTGTAGAGGAATTTAAGCCCGTTGTGGGAGTTTATAAGTTCGTAAATCAAATCATGTATAGGACTGGTCACGACGAGGTTGTTGCAAGTGGTCGGGGAAGACAGCAAGTAGAGACACACCTCCAGAATGTTATGTATGCTGAAAAACTCTAGTAAAATCTCATTGGAGCATTCTTTGTTGATCTCAAACTGAGCGGAAACCGGTAGGAAACGTTTCGGCTGCGATAGATGGAAGCACTGAGAGCGGTACATGTACAACACTTCTTCTAAAGAGTGAATGATTAGTTGCGTGTCGCTCTCAGAAAGCTCAAATTCTTCATTCTGATTAGTCGACTTATTCAAATTTAAAACTAAATTGTGCAGTTTTTCAAGTAGTTCGTATATATTTAACTTCTTAATCAGTGCGCTTATGGAGAACTTAATCCTTGCTAATGGATTTGACTGCATTATGGATATCAAAGCTTGGTATCCATTTTTCGGTTTTCTGTCGTCATTTTTATCGAATTTCGGAAATACACCCTCTTTCATGAAATTTTCCACTGACTCCTTCGACGATAGACAAGCATTCAACGCTTTCAATATCATGAGGCGAATGCTTAAAGCCATGTATTCCTTAGAGTACATCTCTAACAGCGACATGGACACGTCAATGCCTGCGGTCAGGAGGATCTTGGTCACTTCTCCGTTATGCCTGTGGGACATCAATGCCTCTGCGAGTCGTATACCGCATTTCATGTGTCTGATCTTATACGTCGGCTGCTGTTGAGCTAGTGCGAAATCGAAACTCAATCCAATCTTGCAGAATGTTATAAGTAGGTAGTAAATTTCGGTGAATTCGTCAGGCACGTCGTTCCTTCCCGGGTTTTTGAAGATCCTCAAAATAATATCAGTGTTCTTGCAGAGGTTGGTGACAGCAACAAGCAGCTGTTCGCATTGATGCACCCATTCTTCTCTCGACGAGTTATCGATGTCCGCGAAAGTATTTGCAAAGAACTTCTGATCCAACTTTTTGTTAGACCTCGCCAGTTCGGATATCTTGAACAGGTCAGGACTAGCACCACAGAGCGCGTCGAACGTGGAACTCAGGACATCCTTGATGCCTTCCTTTTTAGGGCCTAACAAATGAATTTTATTTACATATTCATATTTATTCCAGTCGGATTTGAATGGGTTGAAATACTTGATAATGTCATCCACGCCGCAATAGTCGTTGGCGTCGTAATCGACCTCCATATAGGAGGAGCCCTCGAGGTCGTCGCAGATGTCCTCGTCAGACAATATCGGCTCGAACTGTTCTGCATCCATGGACCTCTCGTCTTCGGGATTACGGGCTGGCGATTCTATAGGTTTAGCAGTCGCGTTGTCGACTATTTGGACAGTCACTAGACTGGAATGTTGTTGTTCCGCGTAAGCTGCGCTTTCAGCTTCTTGCGATGGACTGCGGATAGAACTCTTATGTCTGTAACTTTGATGGTAGAAATCAACTCGCGGGATTTGTTTCCCGCCCCTATCGTAATCTCCATCTTCCGACCTAATAGAGTTAACGGGACTGGAAACATCACCCTCTCTGGGTGACAGTGGTCTCCTACTACTCTCTCCTGGAGGTGTTCTGGGTCTCTTTCTCATGTCATCCCGACTTGGTGATCGGCTGCCGTAGCTAGATCCTCTCATGCGACTGTAAGGCGAGTGACGTTTCCTATCAAAAGAAGTTTGCTTCTCGTAAGACGGAGCGCGTCTTTCATAAGAAGACCCTCTTTTCTCGTACGGCGAGAGTCTTTTTTCATACATCTTTCGTTCATAAGACGGTGCTCGTTTGTCGAAGGGCGACCGCCGTTCATAAGAACCAGCGTCTTTGTCGTACGATCCACCGCGAGAGCGCTCGTATGACGGCTCTCGGTGACGTCTGTAGTCATCCTTCTTGTAGGATCCCCTGTCCCAATCACGGTCAGGGGATATACCGCGCATCCTGTCGATGCTGCGGGATCGGGAACGGCTGAGAGGACGATATTCACCTTTCACAACATAATCCCTCTCCCGACTCCTAGTCCTCGAACGGAGGCGGTCCATCCGGTCCATATCTCTACTTCTATCACGGTGCCGTGACGACTCCCGGCTCCTACCTCTATCGATCGACCGCCGCCGACTACGGCCATCTCTTCTGTCTCTCTCCCTGTCGTGGTCGATAGATCTCGGGCTGTGACGTAACCTGTCATCTCTTTCGCAACTAAGGTCCCTCTTATCCCAATTAGGATCGTCCATGTGATGGTAAGTCCGAGGATCTTTCGGAGGTTCATTATCATAATAATCAGGTCTGTACATCTGATTGTCATAGTTTTCAGGATAATTGTTGGGCCCGTAGACATCAGGATTGGTAGCGGCGACATTGCCGGTATATGCTGGTATAGGGTTCTGGGGCTCTTGATTCCAGTCGGGGTTCTGTGGGACTGGGGCGGGGGTCGGGGGCACCGGGACAATCTCACGGGGGACCGCTGGCCGCTGAACAGTTGGTGGTGGGTTCACAATGATGGGTGTTTCAGGCAGCACTTGGGTGAGGTTGCCATAAACAGCAAGAGTTATTGTTGTGTACCAGCCTGGAATTTTAAAAAACTATATTTTGTATACATTAACACATTTGTGTTAGTTCAGAAATATGATACCTTAGATTCAATTGACTTAGAAGCTTGAATTTTTACACCACCAATGTACATTTGCAACTTATATTTCCTATTAATTTCCACTTGATAACTCTACCCATTCCTGAGGAAAAGGGTCTTAGCCAATGGGCAGTAAGATACGACAGACTGGGCAGTAAAACACAGTCATTCAGGTTTTTCCTTTTAGATACAGAACCCTAAAGAAGACTAAATTCAGCCCGCATTCAGCTGATCGGGACAGAGCATGCATTAGCCTTAAGTGATGATGAAGATATTGATTAACATAAGTTATAAGTGATATTGGCTGCACCTAAAATTATGCATTTAAAATCATACCATCACATAAAACTATAATCTCGTATGGCTAATCCATTGACATATTCCACTTTGTATTCACGTATTACAACACAAAACCAACCTCTAAGAACAAGTCCATCGGTGGGGATCCGCGGCTGGTCCAACGCATTACCACACTCCATGTGTATCTGTCCATTCTGGCAGTAGTCCAAACTGCCCAGGGCCTCGAATGTCGAGGCGCCGGGCTTGCTCAGGTCGTTCACAAAGAAATCTATGTGGAATTTCGTTGGATTAGTAGCTCCGAGACGCACACCACCCGGGAAATCGCCTTCGACACGAGCCCCTAACGGTATTATACGTATTTCCCTCACGTACACTGACTTTGGAAACTGTACGAGGTCTAGATTCAGCTCCTGAAAAGATAACGGCAATAAGGTAAACAGCAAGTTTGAAAAAGTACATACTTTTGGACAAAATATGTTATTTACCTCACTCGTGTCATGAGAGAAAGTATCGAAGAATAATAGATCTGGCTGCTCGTTGTTTGTCATTTTTGTAATTTATTGATTTCAGGAAAACATTTTCAATCTCAGGATAACCAAGAAAATCAAGCTCTCTATCTCTACGCTTCGTTCGGAAGAGTGGGCGGGCGCGTTTAGATGAATAGTGCATAATAACCATCGCATCGTCTTTCACTTTCATATCACTTTATTCATAAGTTAAAACGAGATAGAAACAAATCAATGCTGAAAAAACTAGAGTTTTAAAAGATCAAATTTGACGACGTCAGGTTGACGTTGACATTTTGACACATACTTTTTTATTACAAGTAGTAAAAAAAGAAAATGATACCATTATCCAATAACTATTAAAACAATATTTTATAACGCACTAGCTGTGCCCCGCGACTCCGTCCGCGTTCTGTTGAAATTTTTCCTGAATTTTCTTTGCTATAAACCTCACGGAGCCCGAGACCTTTCCAACGAATGCATAACCGTGGAAATCGGTTCGTGCGTTCTGGAGTTATAGCGTCAGGAAGGAAAACCCGACTTATTTTTATATAGTAGATAGGTTTTACGTGTACAATATAAATAAATATTGTGTGGTGCCATACATCCCAAATAGAAATCTGCGATGCGACCTATACAAAAAAAATGTCTTCTCATCTAATCAAAGGCAAAGCTTGGAGTTATGGAAATTACTGGGCTAGGAACTACCTTTAACCATCTACATTACTACTAACTATTTACTTACATAATATCATCTAACTTCTATTTACATTACAATTTAGTACAAAGTCCGCCTGGAAATATTAAACCGGCATGTGCGTAGACATCCCGACGCTTTTCAATAATAATAAATATTATGATTCATTTTAATTATTTATTTATCATGGTTGAGTTACTTATAGGATGAATTGTGCAACTCAGGTAATAAGGCCACCAATTCTTCGTAAACGGGAATTCATTTTAAAAAACTTTCAAAGAACCCTCAAAATTATTTGAAAACACCTATTCAACGATACGATAAGTTGGAAGCTTTGAAGTTCAAATCAAATCAAGGTCACTTGTACCTATTGTTTTTAGTGCAAAAACGGTAATGGTAATTAGTGCAATCATTCGTGGTAGGTTGATACCTACATGATATACTTTTGTGCAGTAATTTACTCAAACACGACTAGGTACATAATATTATTTTGATACAAAATTACATAACTACTACTAAGATCAAATTGAACTTACCCTAAATAGGTATCTAATAAGGAAAAGCTACTACCAATTCCAGTTTAATAATAAATATCACCACCATTCTTAATAATATTATTTAAAACAATCAAATTTAAAAAATCCAAAGAAGAGTTTTATTATTTGGTGGTGCATAGTCTTACTTACGAAATAATATTGCAATAAGTTTTATATTTTATTCAGATTGCTTTTGTCACGAATAAGGCACTAGCGCTTGTTCCCACTTCTCAGCGAATAGTTCTTAGAGTGTGTCATTATGTTCTGTTTATCCTGGTGAGGTATCCACCGTAAAGACCCAAGACCGGAGGTGTCAAGTAGAAGTCGTCCGTGTTTATTCATCGGCAGCTACCTGAGAGCTGTTGTCGATGCGATGCTACCACCTGTGTTGGACAGTGTTGCCAGATGACAAATTATTTCCTTTGTTGAGGAGAACATATATTTGTGTTTATAATCACCTGTATTGTAATTATAATGGGAGGGATAGGTTAGTTTCAAACAATTTTAAAATAGATACCTAATTTTATTTTTAATTGCCGTGTAAGTACCTGCATAATAAGTTACATACCTATGTGTGCACTCGGCTTCTTCTGGCTAGATTGTATAATTTTTTGTTACTTTCATGTTTCACTATAGAGCATGAAACGCATTGTCTTCGTATATTTGGTCGTCTGCACGTCTGCTTTGGACGAAACATTCACATGATAAAGGTGTTTTTCTTTTTTTTGTTCTCATAAAATAGAGACAACAATATGTTAGTGTTGTGTAAATGTTACGCCCAGTGCAAACCAAGGTCTGAATACTTATATCATTTACTACAATCATGGGAAAAGTTTAAACATTCTCTGACTTTGTTGTTAAATTTATTTTATTTCGCTCGCCACCCTACCTTCTGCCGGCCGGCGAGCGAGCGAACCCACTCCATCCGTCGGTATCGGCCGTCCGTCCGCCAGCCAGTCGCTCACCCGCGCCCGTGGAGACTATTCGTTTGTGTCCGAGCGGTCCGCTACGACACGTCACCAAACTTTCCAACTCGAGACCAACTTTCGTGCCCCACAAAACTAAATTAAAAAGCGAATTATCCGCGTGTGTTACATTTTATTGATATTTCTGTGTGAATTTTCGAAGTGTTGATGTGGTTTGAGGTGAAGTGAAGATGCGGAGCGCCAGGGAGGCGTTCTGCCTCCTGTTGCTGGTTGCCGCGGTCGCAGCCCAGCTCGACACGAGGCACTTATCAGGTAAATAACATAAGAGAGAGCATTTTTAACTGCCACATTCCATTTAAAAATCTGCAGTTGCCTTATTCAGGGAGACAAGTTTGTGTTTTGAACTTTGATCGGAATTTTTTAATAAGTATGTAAAAAGTTTATATTCGGCTAGTTAGGTACATACTTAATAAGTAGGTAGACGTATGTCCTCGCATACATATGTACTTATCCAGTAAATTCTGAAATATGAATGTTAATATTGGAAAGTGCAGTAGGTAAGTGGGTGAAAACTTTTCCTTCGAGAACTCATTCTATAGGTACTTTTATCTAAATGGCTGTCTAGACTGTCTAGCAAAAATTAAATTTCTTGTCTGTACCTACTTCGTTTCGTGGAATGGCTTTTTCATAATATTGATTAAATTGGTTGGTAAAATTGATTCTCGTTGTAGATTGCGAAGGTATTCTGCTTTAAATTCTAAGACGTTCAGCAGAAACAAACTACCTACTTTAACTTTTGTTAAAGGTGGGTAGGTAGGCACGTTAGTATTCATCGGCTTTTTTCTCAATATGTAGGTACATAATTATTATTTACTTACCAAGTACCTAGGTACCTACCGAGCTGATTGTAAACATAAATATTGAAACAAAATTCCATGATGATTTATTAGGCACCTATGTCCAATCCACCACAGATTTATGTTGCTAACGATGATGAGAAAAATAGATCATTGGCCAAACGACAGTACTTTAAACAAATCCATATTTAAAAAATCTTAAATAAATAGGACCGTCATTGCATGGTCCCGCATGTTCGTCCATGCAATTTTATATAGGTAGGTACCTACACTTCTCAATTTAGCCACGCCGAAGTGCTAGTACGAATGTTAGCATCACAAAAGGTTCAGACAATAGTCCACGGTACGCCCATTGTGTTATATGAATGGTGTGACCGAATATAACTTGATGTCGTGTCGATTCGAATGGAGATGTTTTTTTAGCTATGGTTATGTTTATCGAGTTTGAATAACTGTTGTTTGTAAGTATAATGACTTGAAATGCGAGGTCTACCATTGGTTTGGTGGTCGCAAGCTCCGATAATGCATTCCTGGCTTCAATAACGGGTTGAGCAGTTTTGTTTAATGATTAAATAAAAGAAATCCGATAGTCCTATTGTAATATTTTTAACCACCTCCCTAGATTTATTTCCAAGAATGTATATTAAAGTAAAATAAAATAGACATTGTAATAAACGGTTATTTCATGATTGGTGCAAAAACGTTAGAAAGTTGTATCCAAGTAAAAAATATGTAACGCGCGCGTTGAAATCTTTTCATCGCGACTATTTCATTAGCGCACGGTTTTTCCTTGACGCCATGCTCTATAAATTATAAATAAGTATTAATTATGAAATTTGTGTCTGTTTATTGAGGAACGATAAATAGCTAACTAATTAAGTATTTTTTAATTATAAAATATTGATTCTTAAAAGTCAAGACATTTTAGTACAAAAATAGCTGGTTAAATTATTTGTTATCATGCAAAGTGGACGATATTTTTATCGTGGGGTAACATAAGGCTTACTTGTTTTTCGGTCCCAATCCATACCTGCCCCAAACTCCCATAGGTCACCTTTATTGACATTGGTGGTCAGTGCTTCCAATTAGCAGTCCGAGGTCGTTGCAGTGGGTTGTCGACCCACCTGCTGGCCGAACACACGAATTATCCAATTGCAAAGTGTAGGGGAACAAAGCGCATTGCTGTAATTGCGGGTGCGCTGCCGACGCGACGCGACGCGACGCGACGCGGCAGATGACTCGACTTTCTTCCTGTTGTCCTGACGCGCTGGGGTCTTAGACATCCCCGTGTGTCATGATTGCAGGTACCTATGTCTCATAGGTTGTATGTATAGACACCGAGTGTACCTATATTCTGAGAAGTGATCATGTTTTTGTAATCTGGTCGGCGCAGTAGGTATGCCCTTTTCTTCCATACACGGTGGTAGGGCCGAGCTGAGCTGTAGGTAATTGACTACAACTGAGATACAGACTGACACGGCCGGGGCAGTACCACCTTCTCACACAATATCGGCGTAAGGTAGCTATAATAGCTGCGTTTCGTACGATGAGTGAGAGTTACGGAAGCCCAACCTTTGCGAGCAGTCTTTATTGTGCAAGCATCAATAGGCTACGGCAACTGCTTAACATCAGGCGGGTCGTACGCTTGTTTGCCGACTTTGTCATATAAAGTCAAACTCCATCCATCCATATTTTCTTTGGTCTTCCAGTTGCAGTGTGTCCATCCACATTCACACTTATCACTCATTTAGTCATATGCTTCTCATGTATTCTCATCTCATGCCCACAGAGAACGTGAGTATGACAGAATTACGTGATTAATGGAAGAAAAAAATCATACTGCGCTGATTCCAGGGAATGGGATAATGTAAGGCAGGTGGTGATGCGGCGGCTCATAAATATGTCGTCACTTAGTCCTATAGGTACAGCACATGAGTTAATAAATTCGAGTACAGTCGACGACATTGACCACCGGAAGATGATTCGTCTCGACGACGACGTGTCGACGCTAAATAAGTCGCTTCCGGCTTTGCGACCCAAGCACGACACCGCCCTATTCAATTTCCAATCTTAAAATGTATGTATTACGTTTTAGTTTGGTTTATAATTAAGTTTTTAATCGCTAAAGTTGATGCGTCTGCAAAATGTACTTATGCGAATATAGTATTTATTTTCAATTAAACTTGCAACTTAAAACTATAATGCTAAGGTGCAAATTACTCAAATTAATTATGATCACAATCCAACCGAGGAGGTAGGTATATTTAGGTTACGCAGCAGATTTTCAGTCGTCATGACAATAGGAAATGTTTTTTGCGTTCATTGATCTCATGGTCGCGGTGTGCCTGCCCGCACTCTCACTTGAAAGTAGGCATTTAATTTTAACCCAATGACACGCCGTCAAATAATCGTTATTACTTACAAAGGTACCTGGAGGCTAACAAATTAGTTCTGACTTGACAGTTACTATTATAAAAGTCTACCAATAGCCTCAAACTTCCTTCACGAATGATTGGTCTCATAAATATATTGATCTGGGAATGATCTGAGAAGCATTACCTATTCAGAAATGAAGACCAAACTAAATAGGTATTGAAATGAAGAAATGTTACTCAGCACTTTACTCCGTACTTGTGCTATCTATTTATTCATTTATCGCGGTATAAAATGCTTGGAAATACTTTTACTCGAGCAAAAAGCTGTTAATTGAAGTTCCAAAGAGGGGTAATAAAACACAAAGCAAGGAGGACTGCGGCGAAGCAATCTTGGAATACCTCCGCCATCCTAACTTGCGAATCTCTCCTAGAGACAGCGAAATTAAAAAATAACTCTTAACTTTTACTGCGTTATGCATTTTTATTAAACTATAACTTGGACCGCGGTTCTACCCTTTTCAAAAGTAATGCAACGGAAATCCATCCCAACGTCACGTGGTCCGGTCGTCCAGATTTTCATCTACAGTTCGACTCCCAGCAGGCATAGCTTGGTGATACCTATATATGCACTCTATGATCAAGATATTATGCTATCATTAGTGGAAACCTCATTAGTAGGTGACCCTCATAAAAACCTATAAGTTACAACAAAATTTTCTTTCAGACTAAACTTTTTTCAGAACTAAGTAGGTATATATTTAATGTTCAACATACAGACACCCCTTCGTTACAGGTTTATTTAAGTGTACAGAAGTTGATGAAATTACAACGGACACGAGATGACTTTCACCGCCAGCCATTGTGCTTAACAATCGCATCAAATCTTTTTACACTGCGAATTTGTGTTGCTTTTTTATGCTTTTTCGAGTTTCGTGTCGAATGAAATCGAGACGGGTTTTGATCACTAGAAAACGAATTATCGAAATGATTTAAAAACGATAGAAAAATCATTAGGTAGTTAGGTGTAACAGGCTGTGCCAGGCCAATAGTTATTTCATCTAGCTGAAAGGCCCTACCACACTATTCTGATTTCCAACTGAGAGGAACACCAGTAGGTATACTTCTATTTAGTATTTCCTATAGCGTTGTCCCTGTCAGTCGGGCGTCCGATCAGGTACACTCTTTGGTACACTATATCCCTCGATTGATTCCACTACGGCAATCTCCAAGATTCTTAAACGTTTTCAAATTGCGCACCAAGTTCAGAAGAAACTAAAGCCGTAAACATGGCCTATCTCGCTCTAGCCCCTAGGTGTGACGGAGAGGGCGGGCACAGAACTAGTTTGGCAAACAGTCGCCTTGAACTTGTTTCACCGCTACGCGCCGCCGCCGGGTGCCACTCGCCACTCGCCGGCCGACCATTTAGCGGCCATGTAACTTGCGAATTTTCTTGTAATAGAAACATTCTAGAAAGAAAAATCATAAAGATTAACATGACTTTGAACATGTCTGCTTCTTTGTTTGGTGATTAGATTCTGGCGATTTGGTTCTTGGCTGATTAATGGCAATCAGTTCTGCTAATTTCAAGAACTGGTTTTATAATTTGGTTTGATAACAAAGTCGATGTCTGGTGAATTCTGCTGCATGCAGGAAGTTGTAAGAAATGCAAAGAAGTTTAGTTCTTCGATACGTTATTATTATATTTATAGTTCTCTGTATTGTTAAGCACTCTACATATGTTACGGACTGGATTACAGCGTAAATTGATTCATTTGCAACTCGCAACCGGTACGGCGAAATTAATTACGTATTGTTTTCGTGTAAGACTTGCATAAGTCAGGAAGAGCCGAACGTTAGTTATACGAAAAGTTCGGTTATACACGCGATGCCGGTTACTGATCAACGCAATGGATTTTCTAAACGCTTAACCGGAGACGTTTCATAGAGAGATTTTCGCTCTATTAATAAAATCACGGAATTAGCAGATTCCTGACTTAAGGTGAAAGCGCCTGTCTAGCCCGCGAAATTCATCAATTTCGAAAATCATTCAATTTCGAGTATTTTTATAGTTTATCCAAAATCTGAAAACATTTAAGACAACATTTTGTGATTTGCGACAAACACAGTATGCAGTGCGTTTATTAATACATTTATTTTACTCTAAATATTATCACGGTGGATATGATACTAGTAAATCACTAAATATACAAAAATTGCCAGATTATCTGGATAGCTGTCGTTCTTGAAATGTTTTAGAGTAAGTTGGATATATTAATAAATGCACTGCACACGGTCTTTTTCGCGAATTACAAAATGTGCCTTTTATTATTGTCAGATTTTGAAAAATTTCTTAAAAACCTCAAAAAATTTGAACTTCGCGGGCTAGATGGGCGCTTTAGCCTTAAGATAAATTTAGCTGAAAGAAAAAAAAAATTGTTATCATGGTTACCAACAATCGAAAATTGGGAAACAATTACCAATGTTTCTATTCAAAAAAAAACTCTTCTCTCATTTCCCATTGTTCAACAGCAACGGGTAGTTTTGGCACTTAACAGAAACTAAACTGTGTACTTTACGTTACATTGAAATGTACAATAATATCCCTTATTAAAATGCTTCCACAACCTTCAGCCACCATAAAAACGTCGCAGCAATGCATTGTCAATGTCAAAAAACAGCCTCGGAGACACACCGGCTGACTACCGATGCGCGAACGCAGGAATGTCGACCGGCATCACTATACATAACACCAAAGAATCGACCACATCGCATTGTACCTCGTCCATTGACGGGGTACCAGAATACTGGGTGATAAACTATCGGTATGCAACAAGCGATGTAGTGCTGGTGAAATGAAAGTGTCGTGATTGCCCAGTGGGTCATTGACTGCGCTCGCATCGCTGAACTTGGTGTAAAATTGTTGGTAGTCGCGTTACTATGGCGGTTGGTGGTGTTTGGATTTCAAGGGCGTATTCCACACATAACGTTTTCGATAAGGATGCTCTGAACATTTGATAACGTGTTGTACTTGCGATTGAATTTAGCACATTAACATAAACTTTACTAATCTTGTAAAGTGTATATTCATAATGTCACCGACCTGATTGTATGAAGTCTGCAAATAACCAATTTCTGCAAGTATACTTCTCTCCAAGTATAGTATATCTTCAATAAAACCTCCTAATTTATCCTCGGAATGGGATTAAGCAAAGATTTCACGTATATCAACGAGTGGAGCGGTATCAATTATCAACCTGTAACTGAAATTCTTTCTACCAATTAAACTACAACTAACTTCCCAAGTGTTTGGTTGGACCCCTTTCGTCAGACCGTTGGGGAGCGGTTGAGGGTTAATTTAACTTTGCGACCGCTGATTGATGAAGAAACTATTGGCGCGTCTTGGCAGTGATTGAAAAAGGTTATGTCTGCAGTAAAGGGTTTATACTTTTATATTAATCAAATAAACTAGCTTTCCCTATTACTTTGTCAGCGAAGACATTGAAAGACATTCAATGTATCCAATAATTGATTTATTGTGTATGCTTATGTAGGTGTGTCGTAAACGGAACGTCCTGGTCGTAGACAAAAACGTCCAAGTCGTTTTTTGTCATCAGCCATTCATTATAGGTAGGTACTTGTCACACCTATGTAATAAGTCCACTTCAGTAAGTTCTCCGTTATTACCGTCCAAACAGCAGCACAAAATAATCCCAGCAATCATAAATAATGATAATCATTTCCAGAACTTTCCATATTTTCTAGAATATCTCAAACAGCCATTGTTCCGCTGTTATTAACGCTAATGACGAGCGACGCCGGGGCAAATAGTTGTTGCAAACCCGAGTACAGTTACCTACATGTTGGCGACCCCTGACACGCGAGGTTAGAGAAACTCTTGCGCATCTGTTCGTAACAATTGGTTTGAATTTTAATTAGTGTAGTGAATATGTCTGTAATTGATGCTTTGTGAAAGATAGTTTTGATACACATGTATTAAGAAAATATTTATAACGGTAATTTCAATGAGATTGTTCTATGTAGTGACGGAAGCAATAATCCTTCACACGCTCCAAAAATATTCAATCAACCTGAGGCCACCAGTTGCCAACGTCTGCATTATTAAGAGATTGCACACGAACAGTAATATTTCGTGATATGGTAGGCACTTAGTTAACTATACTCAATTTATGTATTACTACATAAGTATTCTTTGCATATTAGAAACAACATCGCCGAAATATGCAAACCTGATCATTTTGAACGGACAGGTAATAATATTTTTTTTTTCACTTCGCGAGACTTCGTGGGTTGTTTCGAAACCAGCCAATAAAAGCTTATATTCATAGATTTCTTCGTGATACCCGCTCCGATTGCTTAGACTAAAAAGGGTTAATCTCCAGGGTACTAACCGCTAGGCATGCGTATAATTAAATTAAAAGATAATATTTTGTTAATCCATAGTATTAATCCCCAAACTAAAATTAAAAGTTGAATTGTCCAATCTACTTACCATCTAAAGGTCAGAAGCGTGATTCACGTGGTGTAAGCTCTTGTGGCTGCTGTGGATGTCATTATCTATGATTCATTCAATGCAGGTTTGACATTTGCATGCAACTCAAGGTGTAGAAACTTGTATATCTACAATTAAACTAGTATTTTTGTCGTAGTCCACATTTTTAGCAAGACACTATCAAATACCTAGATTTAAACTACGCAGCTCTGATTTCCTTGTTACCTAATACATAGTGCTCATATTAATGATTGCTCCAAGTTAGTCGTGTCAAGAACTGAACCCGTAGCTTTTGTCTCAGTGACCTTAGTCATTGAAGGACATACTTATCTGTCTTTCAGACTAGGTCTCTTTTAGTACTAGCAAATAATCTGTTCGGGTGATAGCATCGGTATTGCCTTCTCAAAAATATCAAAAGCAATTAAACTTTTATACTAATAACTCTAGCTCCACTGTTGGCCACCTGAACAGAAGTTGGTGTAATGTTACGATAATTAATTTCGCTATCAATATCCACAGTTCACCATTGGCAGAGCCGTGTCGGATTCCCAGTGTGTTTGTATGCACAAGTGGTGGTTCGGTATCGCGGCGGGCGTGTTTTTATAAAGAAACAAGTAGGTACACAGGTTGTTGTTTTGTAAAACTGTAGGGTTGCCGATTGGCCACGGTGGCGTGAATGGAGTGATGACTTCATTGTTTGCGTGTTGGGTTAAGGACTGCCATGTGTGTAGTTTTGTTACTGGTAGGAGTTCTGTATTGATATATCCAGAGCGGTTATACAATGTCCTTGAATTTAAAGTGTGAGTCTACCAGTTACCAACATCATACTAGCACATATTTCTTCGAATCATTTTGTCCAAGTCTGCGGTTATAGTAGACAAGAATGAATCATCGTCCCGTTTCAATATGTTACAGACGCGTAGACGGATCAAATCGCACAAGCATTGTAGTAACCTAACGCTTGTTGTTGGTAGCCCTGCAACCGGCGCGCGCGCAGCCTGGCACGGCCCGGCACCGCGTTACTTAAACGCGCGGATTGTTGTCATTATTGTTGCCACAATAATACCGGTTAATGTGGTTGCCAGTTGCCAACGGATCCTGTAATGTGTCCAAAAGTAAATGGGAGCAATAATGTCGTCAAAAATAAAAAATAAACTGCTGACACTGTCCAAACTGGTAAGCCGTTACTTTGGCTCTCAACATGACGTCATGCTATTATGTCTGGAATCCAACCTACATGTATTTACTTCAATATTGCTTTATAAGTGATTTGATTGCATTGTTCGACCCAGTTAGACAGGCGTGCACAGTTATCTGTGTCGCATGTCGTGATATTTGAAAGGATAGCAACTTTTATTTGTAGGTACAGCGTACTTTAGTGACATTGAATGGTATTTGGAAACATTGATTATTTAATATTCGTCTAACCGGATGACTGCGCCGCCATGACTACCGGGATGTAGATATGTATGTATTTATATAGTGATAACTTCATAATTAGGTACTAACCTAGGTACCTAATACTTGATAATAAATAATAAAAATAAAACAACTTGATTATATTCTAAAACGGCCCTTCCAAACTTTTACGTGCCTCGATATTTTTCTAATAATGCAGATGGAACGAGTGGCTACAAACAAATATAACCACGAAGGCTTTAATTTAATGTAATGATTACACACTCGTTTCAAAATGTCCGACCGAAAAGTCTATTGACAAATAAAATGACAACAGGCACCATTGTCTGCGGAATACAGAATTGGGACGATTCGTGAGAAATAACTCATTAAAATAATAAGTACAATAACATTTTTGTCACGACAAGGCCACCGTTTAGTTTCGAAGAGCATTCGGCTGACGTAAGTATTCCTTCAATACCTACAGCTCTTTTCTGCATTTATTTTGAACGGCGCAGGCACACGGCGGCGGCGTGTGGCAAGCTGTTGTGGCGCCTGTAATTGAGTGTTGCTATCCTAAAATGACCTTAAAGG
Organism: Notodonta dromedarius; assembly: GCA_905147325.1. Classification (NCBI taxonomy): domain Eukaryota; kingdom Metazoa; phylum Arthropoda; class Insecta; order Lepidoptera; family Notodontidae; genus Notodonta; species Notodonta dromedarius. Next base: position 11,588,682 of record LR990172.1, read on the forward strand.
TGTCCATTAATACCCAAGGGTGGGTGGGTAATTTCGTACAGTCCAACTAATTTTTAACGTAAATATTTCACAAAAGAGTAGAACCGCAGATTGGCAAGTAGACATGCCATTGCCGCATCATGCAGATGGTCCATCGTATAACATCACTAAGTAGTTAAAGACATCTATGGGAAGGCTGCGTGACACTAACTAGGCACCACTCCTCTGTGAGACTAACCTACCAAATTGAATAGTCTGTCTATAACAAAAGCAGCGAAATCACTTATCTGCAGCTTGCAGACTCAATTCGACAGCTTGCAGATTCGATTCGGCTTAAGCTCAGTAATTTGTCTAATCTGCCCATCTATTGTAGAGAGATAGGTAGGTACCTAATCGAATTAATTTCCTTGAGGTGTCTATTTCCAAATATTTAATTCCAATTGGCGTCAAGTGTGGTAGTGACCACATTTTTGCAGTTGAGAGAGAGAAGAGAAGCTTATTCTAACCGTATTTCAACCTAGGCTCAATTGCGAGCTATAAATAAAGATTGCGATCACCGCAAAAAATCCTATTTACCATACAATGACAATACACCAACTGTTTAGACATTGATTTCCAATGACTTATACACAGTATGTATATTGACTCTTACATACGTGCATCATGTATATATATTTGCTTTTTAATACACAGCTTAGTACATACCTACTGAATAATAGACAAAAACACCAACCGCCACGTGTCTCCTTTAAGGTGAAAACAGTTTCGAATATTCTTCGTTTTGTTCGTTGTTCGGCTACCGTCGTGACTGCAATACCATACAATGGTACTGCAATGCAGACTAGTATCGCTTAACCTGGAATATACTTGCATAAGTGGCAGGACGATTGCAGTGCTGTCTCTACGTCTTCAAATCTTCCAAAAGGACAGCACTGAACCTGTGCGGCCACATAATGAGGAATTTATCAGAACTACGCTTACGAAACTTGTCTACCATTGATTATGGAAATGCATCGCCGTGTCTCTGAACCCGTGTATTCTGTAATCCCGTCATATTATGTGCGTACCTAAAGAACTGTCAGCGATCTAAACAATAAAAAAGAGTAATCAATGTCCGCGTCCGAGTTAATGAGATGTCCGCCGCAGCCGTTCCGGTCCGTTCATCCAGTATTGGGCCATTCAATGAACCGGATAATTTCCTATGCAATAAATAATAATTGCAGAGTATGGCTGCTCTTCTCCTAGAGACGACTTTACCGGCGTTTGGTAATGATAAGGGCTATCTCCACTTGGAGACTACCGCTCGGAATATTTGTTTATCTTTCCAAAGCACTGGAATAAGTTCTTAAGCCACGATATCTTTCTGCGATATCATTCTGTCCTCTATCACCTCTTTATTTCCCTGGGTTATAAGTACACCGAGCTCGTGCTAACGCCACCCAGCTTTGTTGTAAGTACATTATGTGTGTACCTACGTATCTCATAAAACATTGTGGTTTTGTTTAATGGAACAAACCTCAAGTTAATGATACTGACACACTATTTGCATAGTCATTTAATATGTCATGGCGTATAAATAATTATGAATTAATAATTGTCATTATCCGTGTGTGCACGTGTCCATGTAGGTATGCATTATTGATGCGCACGAGTGGAAATCTAAGCGATTTTATTAGAAAAGCACTGTGTGTGGGCGACACGTTCTATGGTAAAACGAATTAAATGGTAGGTAGGTATATTACATTACATTTTACAATCATCAATTACAATTTATGATTTCCATTTCCTCTTTTATATGGTTGTAGTTGATGTACCTAAAAGTTGTAAGGAAATCTTTTTGTCCGTGAAGACATCAAAATCCTAAAGTGATCACATTGCAGCTTTAAGAATGTGTGTATCTAGTCTACGGTGAAGCAAATAATATGCACCTTATTTATAAGGTATTACCTGAAAGACGATCTCCGAGCTGAACATTCCAATGTTATCTGAAATGTAAATCACACAGTAAAACATTGCGTATCCTAATCCTCGGCAATTGCCATGAATATGTACTCCTAATATCCATATTGATCGAAATTCACATGTAAAAGTAATATAGAAAAGGTTGTATGTAAGAAAGTAAACTGTATTCAGTTCGTTGGGTAAGAGGTATGGCGTCACAGTGTTAGCGGAACGTCGAGCGGAGCGGGTATTTTATTTATTTACATCTATGTTGTGGTTATTTTTTTATATCTTCATTATCATGATTAGTAATTTTGATACCGAGCTTCATATCTACGTCCTTTCAATTTAAACCAGACAAAATATTTCCGTTTAGGCAGGAACCAACACAACTTGTACCTAAACACTACTATGAGATAAGTAGATGTATTGAGGACTAGCTGAGCCCGCGACTTCGTCCGCGTGGAATTTAACTTAACAAAAAAGCCCGCTCCCGCGTTCTGAGTCCGCGCGACAGAACCCATTTTTTAAATATTGTTTTTCTAAAATAAAAGTAGCCTAAGTTACTGCCTATAACATCAGCTACCTACCAGTGAAAGTCCCGTCAAAATCGGTCCAGCCGTTTCGGAGATACTCTTTGATTTCATGTGTTTTTATTTTTTATGCGGAAGCCTAATTGTTTTTCTAAAATTAAAGTATCCTAAGTTACTCCTTAAAACATCAGCTATCTGCCAGTGAAAGTCCCGTCAAAATCGGTCCAGCCGTTTCGGAGATTACCCGGAACAAACACACAGACAGACAGACAGACAGACATTTTTTTTTTAATCGCGTTTTTGTTATAGGTATCGTATGTACTTTCATATGCATTTAGTAAAAAGGTGTTATTTTGATATTACAAACAGACACTCCAATTTTATTTATTTGTATAGATATTAAATAAATTAACTCATACTTTAGCAATTTTAATAGTCCTTTGGGTAAAATCTTAAATTTTATACAACTTCGTCCACTGATTCACAGTAAAGCATTATTTATTTTGCAATTTTCCAACCCCCTTGCAAGTCGTCGCTTCAGCGTGGTCAAGGAATCCGCCGGCGCTGCGCCCCGAGCCGGCCACCTCGCTTTGACCGGCGACGCATGCCCGTTCGTGTGATCAAGACCCGTTCGCTATTCATTTCGGCACACACAATCACTTTTTTAATATACAAACATGAAACCCGCGCCCCTTGCCCCTCGCTACCTCTCGAAAATTACAAATACCTTTAATGAAAATTTCGCAAACGCTCTGAAGCTAAAAATTAGGGATCGCTACATTGTAAATATTAGTTTTTAATGCTGCTATGTTAAATATTGGGAGTAGATTTGACTACGAAACTAGACGCAGTTACGCTGTAATACCTCCTTCTGGGCTAGTGGATTTTTCTACAAGCCTTTCTACAAATCGGTACGCTTTTATGTCATTCCTATACATTTGAAGCGTAACTATTTGTAGAAAGAAAAACTTGTTATCAATACTCTTGGCCAGAGGGGGGCTGGTCTGCTTACTGGCTAGATAACTGTTTCGATGTATGTACAATGACTTATGGCAAGCTTGGATTTTATCGAGTGAGGTCAGAAATATACAAAGGAAGGTAGTTTCAATTATCATATACCTACCGTCTTTGTATGTTCAGTTAGATAGCTGACAACGAGCCCATTCATATTACATTGTGGATATGCGACAACGATTTCATTGTCCTGTTAACAGAACAACTGTGATTATAGCCTTCAGCGATTGATAACAACCAGCCAGTTATTCACAACAAAGCTGAATCTTTAAAACATCTTCCGTACGAACCACTATCATCACGGACGGCGATGTCGTCAGCAGACAATTAAAATTATCTATAGTTGCAATACGTGACTGGACGGCTGCGAACAAATACTTTGTTGGATCAGGGAAAACGGAGGCACCTTGGTTGGTAAACAAGGCTGGCTTTGTCGGCTGCGAGGAAATGAAGTGCAGTTTCCGACTCGGGGTCATTGGATGATTATTGTCATACTTTCCATAATGAGATGGCTATGCTATTAGATTGAACGCTTTTTTGACGCATTTTGGTCCCATTGCTCTTCCGAATCCGTCCAACAGATGTTGATAACAAAAGAGAAAGAAGTGTTTTAAAAATGGGTACCATTCAGATCGCATTAATGTGTGGCCAAGCTAAAGGGAATTATTATTATTATTACAGACTGCTAGTATCACGTATCATCACAGAACAATGGAGATTACACATATATTATACCTACTGCTCTTCAGTGGCCCTACGGGGGAGATAGGCGCTTCACCTCCTACAGAGGAAGGCAAGAGATAATCATCAGAGACATTCATCCAAAGTATGGATCGATGTCACCTATTCAAACATGCATACATACTTTTACTGAAACATTATCTAAGTGTAACTTTCTCAATAACTGATCGGGATTTTTTCGTGCGCTGATCGCGTGTCGTGCGCACCGGAAGCGCGGCCGCTGTTCCGCGACGCGGCTTCCGGTGCGGCGCCGATCGAGCGGCGCATGCGCTCGCATACGTAAGTGTACTGTGTAGATGGTAAACCTTGTTGGAGATGAGTTTTATCAACAAATAATTATACTGAAGTCGTTGTAATAGGGAAGGAAGTTATCCGCTCGGACTATAATAAACAAAGTAGTTTCATTTCCTTAATTTAAATGAAACTTAAATGTTTTGGTGGTCAAGAACAACAACATTCTCCGTAGGCCCGATATCACAAAAATATCAAATTTTGATCAATAAAATCAGCTTTTCAATGTACAAATATGAGATACAAAATATAACAGCATAGCTATCATTGTATCGGCGTTGCACGGTGTTTGCTGTCACTAATGCTGTAACAAAAGCCGTGATTGTGCTCGCTGTAAGAGGATTACTGTCTTGTGTATTCCGACGATAACTGCTGGTAACCGTCTTAGTCTTGGTTATGGTATGGATGAATTTTGATTCACCATTTGTGGACCAAAGATCATGTCTGACAGCTGTTCATGAACTCCTCTTGAAGATAAAAGGCAGGACTGCAGATTCTCTCTTATCCTATATCCGATCTTTGCCAATTTCAAAATAAATTAAAATTTTCAATTTATTCATAGTTATTATTAAAGTAATATGTTAATCGAGCATAATTGACCCCTGCCAATTATTTATTAATATCCGTTCAGCCGTTTTTGCGTGATGATCTGTCAAAATGACAAACGATCACACCTTCGCATTTATTAGTAAAAAGATGATATTTTGTTAAGCCTTTTTCTGTGGGAAGTCATCTTATCATTAGCACATAGTGCCCTCTAGTTAGCTTGGTTACTTAAACCTAAACATTAATTACATCACTACCTGGCACCACATGGTACAGCCGCGGTATTGTATAACGACCTAATCACAATAATAACAGAGTTTGTTTTCCTTTGCAGGTAATTATTCAATCAGTTCTTGGGATCGGTTATGGAGACTAAGGATGTTGAACGGCTGTATAAGGTAAAAACAATGTGCTGTGTTGATACTTCTGGAGGTATAATATAACCCACGAGTGTTCACTTATTTAATGTAACGCATAGGGTTCAGAAATATATATGTGATCAGACGATTGCAGTGGAAGACTATTGTCATTTTGAAAACAATCCATAATATCCATATTACAGTTATGTTACTAAAAAATATCTTCTCATTTTGAATTGAATTCGGTCACGAGGCTGATTTGGCTTCTTATCGACATTACACGAAGAGGCAGTTCTGCCCACCGCGACCCACCTAAGCTCTACCCCCGTTAACTGCAACGACGGTAAACATATTTGAAACAATAACCATGGAATTTTTTTGGCAATTACGCTTGTATTCCCCGAGGGGGCAGGGGCGGAGGGGGGACAGAGACGCACTTCTAAGATTTTTTTCCGGTGAAAAATTATCTAATATACCTACCGTGCGTGAACTAGGGATGAATGTGCAGAAACACCTTAAAAAAACTAAGAATGATTTGAACCGATCAAAGAAATAGTGATCACTTTTTATTTGACAATTTTATTTTTTGCTGTGCATTAGTATTCTGTTCCCGTCGTGTTAGTTACGAAGGTGACGGGCCCTGGATTGGTATTCTGCCGTGCCGGCTCATCAGCCCCAATGGATTGGGCGTCAACGGGCGTCTGTCTGGGTTCACTGGCTGTACGGTCCGGGGGATAGGTGATTCCCGACATGTACCTGTTCACCCGTTACCACTTTTTCTTCCATAGTAGGTGAAGTTTACAGAACCAGACTCACAACATTGTTACTCCTGACTTACAGAAGTAAGTAATCTTTATAGATTGTGATGTCAGCATAGTTGCATTGAATTACCTATTTTTGGCCAAATGGCTTCGTGAAGGATCGTCCAGGACTTGGCATACAAATTATCAGTAGGCATCTTAGCACTTGCCAAACGTATTCTGCAACATGTTTTGCAATAGATAAATGGTAAGAGATAAGTGATTAGTACGGAATAAAGCTCTTGCATCGTTCCACTACTAGTTCCAGTAAAATTACTTTAACATAATTCTTTATTTTGTGGCTCTTTGTTGGTCAGACCATATTTTTGTTCGTCGCCGCCGCGTCTGGCTTGCACTCTGCTAACGCTGTATCTTTCTCTGTGATTAGTCCTCGTCGGCCATTATTTAAATGCCACCTCGAGGCAGCCGCCGCGCCGTGCCAATGAACTGACAACACTGGGGCATCGTTATGCTACGGTTTGCCTGCTTTAACCGATACAGCCATAGGTCACAAGTGCTTTTCCTTACTAGCAATTTCACGGCCTGCCTAGGATCCCCTTTTCTACAAAGTTTTACTCACTTCAATGTGTTGCATCTTGATTTAATAAGCACATAAGGCTTTCACAATATTGAGCTAGCAAATCTAGTTTATAATTCTGTTCGAAACACTTTGGTAGATTCGTGCAACAATTAAAAACGAGCCATATTTAATTTTATTGACACCCGTTTGTAATTGTAAGTGAAAACAAGTGTTTTATGCAACAGTAACGATTGTCTCTGTAGAAAGCATAAGAAAGTTATTTACTGGTACAGCTAACTACAGTAGTTGATTATAAAGCACTGATGCAGCCATCTTTGGAGTTTGCTTTCTGCTATTAGGTACATAAGAACACATTACGTATTTGGACACTTTAAGTTTGCACCGAGATTCAATTGATACAACTTATCGCTTCTGGCAATATAAGGTTTACAATTGCTTATTTATCCAATAAATATTGACCGCGCAGGATAGGTTACACATGCCACTCGCCAGGCCGCCCCGTGCCACTCGCCAGGCCGCCCCGCCCACGACCACCGTGTATTTCCATCTCGTCACATATTTATATAGTCTTAACATAATGGCGAATATTCAAGAAGATCTTATTACCATACAATATCGAGGGGTGAGTGACCGGTCTGTACTCACTGCCGTCAGTGTCAACGAAAATTGTATGTAGACCTTTGTCGATTTACATTTTGTTTGAATTGGAGGGTCTTCGTATACTAGTCCCATTATGTATTTGAAGCCTATGATGGAATTTGAAGCTGTTTTTCAATTAAATTATTTAAAACCTACTGTAAAATTACATATTTAATCAGATTGGTCAGAGTTATAGTAAAAAATGTACGAACCGCTCCTTCTAAGATACATGAGAATTTTATAATTGACTAGCTGAGCCCGCGACTTCGTTCGCGTGGAATTTAACTTAACAAAAAAGCCCGCTCCCGCGTTCTGAGCCCGCACGACAGAACCCATTTTTTTTTTTTTTTTTTTTTAATAAAAGTAGCCTAAGTTACTGCTTATAACATCAGCTATCTACCAGTGAAAGTCCCGTCAAAATCGGTCCACCCGTTTCGGAGATACTCTTTGATTTCATGTGTTTTTATTTTTTTACGCGGAACCCTAATTGTTTTTCAAAAATTTAAGTAGCCTAAGTTACTCCCTATTACATCAGCTATCTGCCAGTGAAAGTCCCGTCAAAATCGGTCCAGCCGTTTCGGAGATTACCCGGAACAAACACAAAGACAGACAGACAGACAAAATTTTTTTAAATCGCGTTTTTGCCATAGGTGTCGTATGTACTTTCATATGCATTTACTGAAAAGGTGTTATTTTAATATTACAAACAGACACTCCAATTTTATTTATTTGTATAGATAGATAGGGATAATAGGTATAATTAGTAGGTATAATTGATAGATTAGCCTTTGAAAGGGAAATGCACAAAGGAAATACAAGCTTAATCTAGAATAATTGTTACTAAAATACATACTAAACCTGAACTACCTACCTTAGACACCTCCATAACTCGTTAAAACCATCCTTAAATATGTTGTTTGTGGATCTTTGTGATTAGCATTCACCCAGCCTCGCGAGTGATTGACCCAAAACAATGCGACTCTCGTGTTTACATAGGCGGAGTCGTCGCCCGACAGGTCTCTGCATATGTGTCTTTCAGATGACTTATGACGTCATACGACATGTAAAAATAAACACCTCAGGTTTTCAGGTTTAACCGTTCAGCAAGTGATCATAATAACAAACCCAAAACCGTATCTGATGAAAAACCTCATTTACTTATCTGAATTTTACTTAAGTTAGTGCCTAGTGTGAAGAGGCGATTTTAAATCAAGATTAAGTTTAGTATTCGAGTCAGATGTTTCCGCAGAGACTCGACATTTTCGCCAACCTTGAGGATGCAGGAACTCTTCATTGCCATTTCCTAGGTCAAGTTGTTAATTTGCAGATCTTTATCAATATGACACAGGTGTACCTTAAAAAATCTGGTCTCTCCAATACTCTATGTCGATCTATGGTTGCATCCAAAGTACCTACAAATGGAAAAGCATAATTTCTAAACGTAAAAAAAGAGTTGAAACCAAAAATGTTCCCAATCTTCTCTCTCTGTGCTCAGACCTTTTCGAAGTACCTATGACAAAAGAAGATAAATAAACACAGTACCCACCTTTACGTCGCGCAGTCTGGTAAAAAGCGGAGTGAAGAAAAAACAAAATACATTTTTTTTATGATAAATAATAATTAAAAAAACGGGCCACAATTTACTCTTACTTTACTCGCAAGTATATAACTACTTTCAGCGAGAATATACTTTAGCTGGATACCAAATTAATGTTGCAACCAAAAGTTCCGAGCTCTGATACAATCTGCTATATTGTCACTGGTCTATCAATCAGATGGGGCAGTAATCCGGTGCTGTCAAACGCTGATGCGGGTTCGAGCCACTGTGCCACGCGTGGGAGGTTTAATTCCACACTCCTGATATAAACTCGTTACATAAAAGGATACAACAGATTGTCCGGACAGATTTTGGGAGGTACTCCGCTGAAACTAGGCTCCATACGAAAAAAAGCATTTTGAGTCCGAAGACCAACCAATGGCCTCGTAATTAGGGATTGCAATCCGGCACCTTTTTAAATCCGGTCGGATCCGGCCGGGTTTCCATCAATCCGGCATATTGTACCGGATCCGGTAGACGACAAATGATGCCGGATCCGCCGGATTACCGGATCCGATTTTCCGGATTGCAATCCCTACTCGTAATGCCATCATATCTGGTCTGTTTGGGTAAATAATAATAAATCTTGACGACGTGTTTGTTACGGAAGCAATTTCTATATTTGACAAGGCAGCCACTTTTTCCTTTGAGAATATCTCCTAAATTCGAACAAGCTAACGCTAAGGCAATAAAGCGAGTTGAATAAATACAATCATTTAACAATATTATTATAATCTGTCGTAAAATCGGGCCTCGTTTATTGAAGGGGACAGCAGTAAAACACACCCGATGTCTGCGCTAAACGAGTATTAAGTGGCCTTAAGGGCGAGTCCAGTGCCTGGAAGTCCAGGCTTTTATCCTTAATTGAGGAGCGCTCATGCCTTGTCTATAGAAGTTGGTTATAGTTATCGTATGCTTGATGGCTTTTGCTATTGTTGCATACTGTAAAATAATAAAAATAAATAAATAATTTAGCCCTTTTGACGTCCCACTGCTGGGCACGGGCCTCCCCTCAACATGAGGGGGATTCAGGCCATAATCCACCACGCTGGCCCAGTGCGGGTTGGCGGATTTCACATGTCTTTCGAAAATTGGTTAGATCTTCTAAGACATGCAGGTTTCCTCACGATGTTTTCCTTCACCGTAAGCAAGTGATAATCATATAGAAATTATGAATCGCACATAGATTTCGAAAAATCCAGAGGTGCGAGCCGGGATTTGAACCCAAGACCTGGTGCCCGCAAGACGCGTGCTTTAACCAATCGGCTATCACTGTTGTTGCATACTGTAAGTTATAAAAAATATATGGAAAAATCAAATATTACCACCTGGCGTCGTTTGTGGTATTTTCGTATTCTTTCGATTCATCGTTGAGATTTACGTCAACTTTTATTAAACCGAGTATGTACTGCATACAGCCCGAGTATGTACTGCATGCAGCCCACGTCAGCTAATATGTATATTGTTTCATCGTGAATTGGCACACTTGTGACCTAGATTAATTACTGTGTCAGTGTTTTACAATTCGCAATCTAGATTGTTACTTTAAATTAAATATGTCAATGCCACATTATTTTTAATGATGATTCATGGTTTAAAATGCTTCCTGAGTGATAAAATCAGTTGGATGATACTCGCGTAACTAATAATGTATTTTTTTCTTACCTTCGCATTTCATGGCATTTCATTCCTATTATGGGCAAGATAAATTCCAGCAAAATTTAAAGAATCTCCGAGCTATCTCCACCGCTAATTGCTAACTAGCGCCGGGCGCTCGCCCTCTGAGAACGCGGTTCTGGACTCACGCCAAAATGCTATGGTTTATAATTACACGGTTTCAAAGCCTGCGATCTTGTTAAAAGATCCTATTATATTGCTGGTCGATCGTAGTACACGGTTGAAGTTAAGTTACATTAAAATAGGGCTAATTATTTACGTTCTTTAGGTTGTTAAAAAATGTATCGATGATCTAATACTTTTCAAACCACAAGATAGTTTAGGAACAAGTAGTAGTAGTTGCGGCTGTAGTAAGTAACGCAACATTTTGAGCAACTTGAGAGCGCTTAAGTCTCGAGACAAGTTTATTCTTCCTACTTCGCGTTCACCTTTGACATTAGCAAGATGAATTGAAAGCTTCAACCTTTCACCTTAACCTCAGACCTTACCCGGGACATCGTTCTCTTGTATTAATTTAATGATACTTTGAAATTTATTTCAGTAGGTGAAAAGTCGTAGTACTATTGCAATTTCGGACAATAATATGACCTAAACAGCTGTAATTTTTTCTAAGGCCATTATCATTGTGTCGGATTATCATGAACCTAAATCGAACTTCCGTTCGGTATAATGTAAATACGCAGCCCAAAACATTTTATAACCTAAAAATAGACTTCACAATAGTATGTATCATTTAATTAATCATAATCACCATATAATCTGTCGGTTACTGTCAGACTGGCAGTCTCCCACAGACATCAATGGCGATTGTTCTTGCGTCTCGCTTGCACGCGTGTGATATACAGAGAGAGTGACGGAGACGGTGCATCAAATCACATGGCTGCGCGTGCGCCGCGGACCGTTAACTGTGATTGTGGGTGGGTTAAGTTGGAGGCCCACAGCGTTTTAATTGTCGATAAATGAGTGATTATACGTTCTCTTCATAGTGAAGTAGATTTATGAGCTATTGTTGCTCATCGAATGCTTATGATACCGGAAGTTGGATCAGATCCAGGCACCCCTTACCAGCCACACCAGGATAACTTGTATTTGTGGTGGAATTTATTCAACTTGTTGCCACTTCTAAAGTAATTGATTGGTATTTCACACGGTTAAGCCGGCACCGATATGTATTAATAATGTTTTATGTAAGAATTGAGGTTACGCAGCACATTTTTGGACTCGGAATTTGAATATCAGCGAGTGTAAAAGCCTTCTCTGAATTCAGAGGACTAGCTAATTAGAAGGCTTGAATGAAGAATGGTGCAGGATATTACTTCCGACGATAAAAACCGTGGCGTGTAAGTCACAAGGAGCACAATGATGTCCCGCAGCGCGCCGCGCCGCTGTTGACTTGGCCACCACGACTCGATACCGTTACGGCGTTTCGTTGGGCGGTCAGCAACTTTGCTTTTATTTGCCTGCGATGTAGGTCACAGAGACAGTTCGATTTACGCTCTGTCATTTTTGTATAAAATGTTCATAATTATTAGTATATCTTCTTTGGAAATGGTGTCCAAAAATGTCATTAATTTAGCGTTGGTCATAAAGAGAAAGTGTACATTTTTATGAAGAAGACTGTTTTTTGGGGCCCTTTGACTTGAGTCAATAAAATCTGAGTTTGGTAGGCTGGGTTATATTAGGCTAGAATTCATACATTCATTTTGAAAATAACAATTTTTACATACATTTCGACAGTACACAGGTGCCGAATAATGTAAAATCTGTCTTAAGTGTATGAAAAACTGTGAATTATAATTTGTAGTTGTACTGCTCCCTACCAAAGCCTTCCATATTCTACTACCCGATTAGATTGAAGGATTTTAATTGGATTTGAACACTTTGTACCTACATCATTAGTTCTATGGATAAAGCATTATATTTGCTTTAGGGCACTGTTTTTGAATATTGTGGTTAAAAAGAAAATTCTTGACTATCTCCGAAGTCGAGTATATGCATAGTTTTAACTAATAAACGTTTTCACAGTAAAACCGGCGAATCGAAAGAGCAGGCGGAGTTGATAAAACAACGCCCGTAAAATAACCTGTGCTTGAGATACGATTTAAAAGGACAACTCCATAAGTGTCTGAAACAGTTCCGCTGAGATTCCGTTATTAACATTATTAACCTAGAAACTAAAGACCATACATATCCGAATTTCCGCTAAACATGGCAGTTGAAATCCGGTTCAAACCGGTCAAGCGCGGTTGTAAATTGATGTCACAGTATAATATGGTGGGACAGTTCAAATCGGACGCACTTATTTAGTTATAATGATTTTATTAGGATGTACCAGTAGAAGACCAGTACCCGATCTATAACCGACAGGTTTATAAGTAGCATCTTTGCCCCGACTTGTTTCTACAGCTGGTTCTTGCGAGAAGTCCGGTTGCAGAAGCACAGCCGCAATTTAGATTATTCATTGTGCATAGGAATCATCGGTATACGGTAAACCGTGTGAATGGCCGCTTAGACTACAATATTTTGAGTCGTTCCAAAGAGATAACAAAAAAACACCATTGGCAAGTAAAAATTTAAATCTATATCTATACAAATAAATAAAATTGAAGTGTCTGTTTGTAATATCAAAATAACACCTTTTCACTAAATGCATATGAAAGTACATACGACACCTATAGCAAAAACGCGATTTAATACATTTTTGTCTGTCTGTCTGTGTGTTTGTTCCGGGTAATCTCCGAAACGGCTGGACTGATTTTGACGGGACTTTCACTGGCAGATAGCTAAATTTACCCTGACGGGAATCGAACCCGCAACTACCCGATGCAGTGAGCCGAGCGGCCTACGCTCGAACCACTGCACCAAGCGGTCGTCGTTAAGATTATACAATCTGTAAATATTCGTATAGGAAGCAGGTTAGGTTGCACGTTTTCAAGAAAATTAAGTTACCCCTTAATTCTGCTTCTCATTATTCATCACGAGATCTTAACCTTGATTCTGTATTCAAACTTCACGCTCCAAGTGATCCGAAAGTATGCAAAAAGCGTCAAAATTCTCCATTCTAGTCCAAGTGTAGCGTACCTACGAAAAAATCTGTCCAAGTGATTCCGTGGTCTAGATTTCGAGATACGAAAGTAGCGTCTTAAGTGATAATAATATTAAGATTCTGTATAATAGTTAATTACCATTTTACCGAGTGGAACCGGGTATGTATAGTACCATGCATCGTCTAATAGGAACTGCATATTTATATCTACGTCCTAATCACTGCATTCTAGTATTTAGTCTGACTGAATGACTGATGAAACTGTCGAGGGATGGTTATGCGATGGTTTATTATTTATTTATTATTATATAGATAAATGGCGCAATTGCGATACTTCAATGCAATGTGCAATTACTTCATCGAACACCTGAGTCACGATATTAAGTGAGTTTGCAAGCATGTAACTTTATACTAGACCCCCGCCCGACAGCAACCATCGGCGCACCACCCTCTTGCCTGGAAGAGCTCCCCTTTTCCGCTAAACCTTCCTTAGACTGTAAGAGCGTTTTCACATTATCCAATATCGGTGTCGGACGCCGATCCGATATCGGGGTAAGTAAAATGTATGAAATATGTACCTGTCTTTCATATTGTCCGGCCCGATATCGGATATAGACAGGTACATATTTCATACATTTTACTTACCCCGATATCGGATCGGCGTCCGACACCGATATCGGATCGGATAATGTGAAAACGCTCTAAGGCTTCGTAAGTTCAGAATAATTTAGATTTAATTGTTACTTACATTGTTAACGCAGTACTGCTCTTACTACGTATATTAAAACAACGTAAGAGGTTAGGTCTGAACACGCACGGATTCCGAGACCTTATGAATCATATGTAGGATATGCAGTGATAACAAAACCACACAGAATGCAGTCTTTACATGCAAAGGGCGGAGTATAGACAAAGAACGGTATACAGTCATAAGCAAATAGACTCAGAACTCACAGATAACATATTTGGACTGTCTGCCTGTCTGTTTATTTCTAGATAAAATTGAATTCTTTAATTGTGCACTAAATGTAAGTAGTTCAAGAAGTCTTTGGACTCGTGTGCAAATATATTTTAGCGACTGTTTTGTCAATAAACATAGATTATATTGTATCAGTCTATTGGAGTCCCACATAGTACACAAACGTAACTAATTTTGGGACCATACCTTTGGTGTGTTAGTCTGGCGATATTTAGTTATATAAATATTTAAAAAAATATTTAAAATAGATGCTTCTGTTACAATTTAATTGTGTAGAAATACATGAATTTTGCGGGCGATATTGCAGTATCACCTGTTTGGCGTTATGCACTTTGCATTATGTAGTACACTCCATGAGATGAGAACTCTATGACCAGCAGAAGACGACTTCCTGCTTGTGGATAAATTATCGCCATACCAAACTCATTACCAAAGCCTTTGTCACTTGTTAGAAAAACAACTTACTGTCACTTGCTTCAACAAGCTTCCATCAATAGAGGCATTCATTTATTTATTTATTGTACCAATAATGACGTAATCAGTAGCAGAGCCACCACGGCCCAATCAACACGGTTGTCAGCTGATTTGTCAGTGCGTTTCTGCAAAACGCTAATGGACGCCGGGACGCTAAACAATGCGTCGTTTTCCGTCCAATTAGACCGTGGAACGCTACGGCCGGCATTCAGTGTGTGTGCTCCATGTTAGGGGATGTAGAGCTGCGTGGAATTGTAGAGTCAGGTGATAGATATCTGCTGTAACGAGGCGAGGGGATTATAAATACTGAGGTTTATTTTCCATCTCCAGCAATTTTTATTAAAATCAGTAACTACCTAGTTATTCAGCTAGTTTTTCTACCTAGTTTTACCTTAGTCAAAACAAGAAGCGAATACTTTAATGTATATAATATCAGTAACGCCTTATCCACATAATAAAGAACTGCACATTTTCAATACATTATACGGCATCAACCATCTCATTTTCCTGTTTATAATTTGTGGTGCTTTGTCTTGTTAAATGAGGCCAAAGGATAATGCCTATCGCGAAGCTAATACCATAAAGCATAGACTTAGCTTCATATTCCTCCCGATATCTGGGTTGAATGGATTCATAATGATTTTACGAGGGGCTCTATCTGAATAATTCCCATCCCTGTATGCGTAATGTCGGTAATACCATCCGTTTGCTAATCGTAGCCTATTGACGTACAATTACCGATTAATCGGACCGCTCGGTTTGTCCGAGTTGAGAAAGCCGTTAATGGTCATGATGCCCTGGTACCGGATATTCACTTTGTTTGGTGCCTGTCGTTAGTAGGAATGTTCGTATTCAGCGAATCAATTGCTATAATTATTGTTACAGGTATGTAAAGAGAGTAAGTCTGTATGTGGTTGGATCCGTTTTTAACCATGAAGAATTAAACCTAACACAGGTAAGAGATTTTACATGAAACTGAGGTCTCAATGAACACATTTAATTTATCTTCGTGAGTCAACGACACCGAAACGATTCTATTACGGTGATAATAAATATCTTCCGATCAATTACATCGACACGTCTGAGCGGTTTAAATGATTTGCATCTTTAGTTAGCATGAAATATTTTCAAGACAAGTAGAATATTATTATTATATTCAAATACACATTCGAGATATATTTTTAAATTGATCTATGAAAAGCGAGCTCTTGCATTGAAAAACCATTTCGAAGCAGTTTATATTAATATTAATCAGTTCCACCACAATGCGAGCGGCATTACCATAATTAAAAGTTCCATTTGTCTACTGACTGTTAATTACTCTGTGACATTCAGTTGTAATACTTGCTCGATCGATATTTAAAACTTCACAGACATAGTTAAAAATAATCTTAGCATTTTAAAGTGCATTATGAACTTATTTACGGCGAGAGTAATTTACCTCACGGCTCAGAGGCGTGTCAATACATTTGCATACTTATTTATGTGCAATTAAGCACGTATTCCAATGCAAATGTCGTTGGCAATGCACTCAGAAAGTTAGTGTTAGTGGTTTAGTGTAGATATTCTTGTGAATAAAGCGTCTCATATGTATATATACTAGGTGATACAAAATGGGTATACAATTTTTTTTGCAACTTAACTTTGTAAATCTCAAACTATCGGCTTTGTGAGACAATTGAAGTACTAAGGGTTTTGTAGACTTGTGAAATCAGTCAACAGCTCTATTCCTATAACACCTTTTGTTTTTCAAGTTCCCTCCAAAGCTGATGGTTTTAGAATTACACAGTTAAGTTTTGAAAAAAAAGTATACCCATTATGTGTCACCTTGTATATATATACGAGTACATATACTTATGCATATATCTATTGCTTTACAAATAGCCTTTAGTCAATGTTACTTCTATGAGCCAGGTTCTACCGTGGTCCCCCGGCGAGTCTTGGGGAAGGTCAATTGTTTTTGTACCCGCAAATAATTGAATCGAAACAAAAAAGACTACAATTGAAAGAATATTCTGGATATCCCCGAATCTTGTAAAATTAGATTTAGTAGATCTTTGTTATAGGACGTAGATCTAAATGCATATAACAGCTTTATACCTGACCATAGACGAGTTTAATCGCACCGATACATCTAATCCTACCTGCGATGTTGTTAGGACGCGTTCAGATATGAGCGTAATTGAACGCGCTCACTGGTGCGGGTGAAACATTTAATAGCAACCGGTTTAGTGGAAAGTAATCGATTTAATTAGTCTGCCCATCCAATTGTACCATACACAATACATATTTGGATGTTACAGAATTGTTTGAAGTTAATTTTTACGAACGTATTCCATTAATTCTTCACGCTAGTTGTATCTGAAAAATCCGTATTTCCCCATTTGTACTAAAAGTGTTTACCCAAAATTGTCTTGCATAGCTTCACTGTAGTGTTCAGCATTCAAATAACTATTGATCGTTGTTTGGCTGCATGTGTGTTTCGTATATCAGACCTTAGCGCAATGTCCTTAGGTTTCTACATTAGCTGCAGGACTACAATCAATACCTTCATAGTAATCAATGTCCAAGCTTCCTAATCCTATTTGCCGTTACGATTGTGGTGTAATTGTAGCTCAATGACCCGTGACATTAAACGATCCATTTGCTTATTTGTTCTATCGATTATTCTCGGTTCCTGCTTCAAGTATGGTTGTAGAGTATCTTGCATTCTCATTTCTTACAGCAGAGCTTCATGTCTTTAGAGTTTTAACGATTCTATATGTTTTGATGGCATTAATGTTTAGTTGTTTACCAGTTTGTTTAATAGTCATAATAGCAATCTGCCATCATTATTTCCACTAGCGACGCGTACGTTCACACTTCTTATATTGTGTTTCATAGTTCCCACATTCCAACTCCATTTTCCAGAACCAAGGTCTTAATTATCAGCCTCCAGACCACTACTTCTTGCCAGGTACTCGTTAATCCCTCAAATTACTCGCCGACCATCCTCGCGGTGCAATTATGTCCATTTTGCTCCACAATCAAGATGTAGCGCTGCATAAATTCTAGTTCTTAGAATCTTCGCATTTTTTCCATCTAACTGGTCCTAGTTAGTTATTATGTGAGGTAATTTACTTGGGAATGAAGAGTTATGTTTATTCAAAGGTGGTGGTTTATTTAATTTGATGTAGTTTTCCGTGGAAAATTGCTGGCTTAGATATGACATAGTATTGCGTATTGCCTTGACCGTTAATTATTAATTATTTTGTTTGTCCTCTAGAACAACTAATTCAGTGTTATGTTATTTAGGCCAATATAATATGCGTACCAGTTTAAACGGTTGTAGAATCATCAGGTCGAGGTAATGACTTCCACCGTCTGTGACATCACGCCCAGCACAAGCATTCTTTGAATGAGCTAATATGATTATCAGTAATGGGACTATTAGGAACAAAAAGTTTCCGTACTTACCAGTAAAAATTTAAGGCAAAGTAATATAACGAACAAAAGCATTCCTTCTAGAACTTGTCATGTAAGAAGTACTCGTCCATTCGGACTACGAGTACCAAGACCAATTCATTGGGGCATAATGACTCATATCGAGCTTAATTGTTTTGTCATACCTATTGTAAAATATTAAACAAATAAAAGGATATTCGCTATTACAGTTTGATAAAACTACTGAATAGCTAGGACTGTTTTCCAAAATTTTAATGTCTGTATTATTTACAACTTTAACGTTTGTTTTGGAAATAATTTCACTGGTTTACGTGTAATAAAGCAATAAAAACAGCAACCATCTCCAAAGATAATCAAAGCTTATTCCATTCCTGTGCACACTAAAAGCCTGTACCTATTTACATGAAGCGAGCTCATTTGGTCAGTCCGCGCTACAGGCTTGTGTCGCGGACAGTCTTTTTTGTATTTCATCGCTTTGATGTCCACTCGCATGTCGGGTGCTGACAGCCACATCGCTATCACAACTTTGAACTTGCGCAAACCCTTGCGCTGTTGGACGCAGAACCGTTTAAGTATCAATTCTCCGAGAATCATTAACTTACTATTGATTTAAGTTGTTCCCGGTGAAGTTGCTCGTACCTTTGTTTGGCAGTTTCAATTTCTTGCACATTTAATATATTTTACAATATTATGACGGTTTTTCATATTTATCAGTAAGTTTTACAAGTTTCAAGATTCTCAATACACATTAATTTTATAATGTTGTATGATGCTATATAAATTAATAATTTCGGTATACAAGTCAATGCATGTTTGTGTAAATAACTGGCAAAGGTTTACAGAGAATTGTGCTTAAATATAGGTGGTACAGTCTTAGGTATCTTAATGTCCTTTTCATGAACGTATTATTTATCGTCGAGAGCTAAGGCTTTAGTTTACATTCTGATAACCGTGAGCTCAACACATAATTGTTATACGATAACAGACTTAAAGGTGAAAGGAATTAATGTTGTTTCGCTTTGTGTTCAGTTCGTGGCGTTTTCAAAACAATGGGTGATAAAATGCGGAGAAACAGTCAGTGGTCTGCAAATTTTCAGGAAATGTAATGAGGTTTCGTTTGTTGAAGCATTATTATTTTGAGAATTGTTTATTAAATGCATTATTAAATGTTGATGGATCAAAGCAGTTAGAAATTAACAATTAAAGATATCTGAATATAGGGACTACCTCACCATCATCTTTCTTTGTATATCTGCTAGTCTCGACGTGAAAGTTAAAGGCCCTCTCATATTAGATGAAAAGACCCTTAACCTAGTAATAGAGAGAATGCATTTCCATTTTTACAGCTCCACATTTGAGTATGAACAACAGAGCATTTAGTAAAACATTCAATTTAATTACGCAGCAAAATTAATCCGTTTTAATGGGATAGAGGCGCCCTCTAGCGGCCGCTGACTGAATCATCTCAATTGTACTTCATGAGTCTATGACTCGTGCTTCAAGCGTTTTTAATTTTAATACGATTAAATAATGTTTTATAGAATTCTGTTTAATAGGATTGCTGGTGCCATAGTTAGGACCATCTTGAGAGTAGATAACTCTATACTTTGTGCGTTTAGGCTGTGATCAGACAACAATTAGATATAATGGAGAGATTAGTATTTGTAAAACATGCATTAAATGTTCACTTTATAAAGGAGACATCCAAACCGTTTATCGTATTTATTTCTCAATTTTCATTGAAATAGGTTTAACACCAGCTTGAAATTTAAAATAAAACTCGTGAAAGATATTTCAGCAACACGCGTATTTTGTTCCGTCCTTTTGTTCCGTCGCTGCGGCCCGATCGCCATCAGTTTCAGCTGGAAAAACCCAAACAATACCTACCTACAAACGTGGAAAATAGTTTGGCGAGATTTTTGCTGGAATCGAAGTAACAAATACCCAATTTACAAGTTTAAATTGTACCTGTTAGGATTTTTAAAAGGTGTTATGACAATCTAGATGCGCATCATAATAGTCGATGGTCGCTAAGGAATACGCGAAATATTTGTATGACAAATTGCACGGCGTCCCAGGAACTAACAAAAAAAATATCATAATATATTTATCGGCATAGACACAAAAAATACGTAATACACCTCGACTATGCCGTCTGACTATTTTCATGCATAAAACACGTGTCAAAATCCATGATAGAGCTCCAATACTCTGGTTTCTATATTTACTGAGATAATTTTCTAACCATCTGCAATGGACATTCTAAAGCGCAAGATGTCCTAGATGCTCTCAGGAACTTGTCACATCAAATGCAGCTTTAATGTGCCGCGTGTGGCGTGTGTAGGCTTCCTAATCGCAGTTTAAACTTACCGGACCGCTAACTGCGGCCAGATCACACGCCTCTTGCCATTGTTTCGGGAAACAGTTAGCGCGAGTGTATGCTGACACGCAGGTGACGTAGTTCACTATGCTGTGCTTCACTGCCAGCAAACACTCAGCCTTATTTTATTTAGGAATGTGCTATCCTTGCATAAAAAAGGGTTGAGGGATCGTCGATTTTTTTTATTATTATTTTTTCTGACGCATCTTACATTCATGGTCGTAATGAAACAATTTTTTGGCACCTAACTTCTCTGCGCTCCAGAATAATAATGTAATATCAAATTCTGTTTACAACTTTATATTACCTATACAATACACGACACCAGTGGTTCAACCAAAAAGCGATTGTGAAAGTTTCACAAAGGTCGCAGTTTCGGCCGGCGACGGTGTCGCCACCTGTGGCAAACGCTGGTTTAATCTTGGTAGGAGGGCACTTTAGACTACTGGGCCAGATGGTCCGGGTAATTAAGTTTTCTGTTTTCGGCAATAAACTTGAAGGATTAGAGATGCGGTCGTTTTTAGATTTATTTAATAACATTTTTTTTTAAGATTTTTTAAAGTGTTTTTTCCTGTTTTGGATACGATTCATGCCTGAATCACATAGTATTCTTCTCGTTCTTGTTGGCAAATTAATATCCGAGCTCATTTAATGAAGACTTTTCGTATGAAATTTGTTTGTTGCAGTTTAAACGGTTAAATACTAAAACGCTACTGGATTGTTATGAAGTCCAACATTGAGACGTCCTTATCTGCCATTTTTTGTTTTTATTGGTATTCCGTATCAAATTTAAGCAATATTGCATTCGAATATTTAGCCATTAGAGTTGTAAGTTCTAATTTAGAGCTTCTAGTCTTGGTCAGTAATTACTGCTGAGTGAAAAATACAATTGTCTCATTTACCATGGTCCTTTAAATTAATATCTTGAACAGGTGCTAATGCCCTCGTCGCACAGAGTGCAGAATGCCGTTCCGGCGGCGATGAGAACAGGCCCAAATGCCAGTGAAAGTGCACCTTTTTGTGGTCATTTCGTAAACTCGTTTCTTTAATTCTCTCACTTTTCGACACTTTTACTCGGCTTCGCTTTTAACGAATTCTTGTGACACTGTCCTTAATACACTCCCTGTAGTTTCCAAGCTGGTTTAGGAAGGACATCTCTTTAGTATAGTATTATTATCCACATACATTATTTTTCAAACCTCATCTATATTTGAATATAAGTAGGTACGAAAAGTTATCATTCATACCCTAGGTTTGTAAGATTTGAGGTTTCGGTTTTGCGGTAACATTCGTTTGCGTAGTTGAAGTAATGTTAACTGGAGTTAAATATCTTAGTTCACAAACACAGCCAGTTACTCACAGTTCACGTAATCCCCTGAAACAGGATTCGAACTACAACTGTCCACAAAAACTGTGAACTCATCACAAAGACCAGCTACTTGTGACCACTTGTGAACTCTCAGCAGCTGAAACCACTCCCTTAACCGACAAAAACTGACGGCGAACTCTGTCCGACACTACCTCCCAACCGCGTTACACGAGGGTTGAATTATAAGGGTTGAAGTTTGCGGTCGCAGTCTTAGTTAGGGACTAGAATTTAGAGTACAAATACACTGGAAATTAGAGAGCTACATGGTAATTAGGGGTGTAGTTTGAGGAGGTTAAATATTGGTTAGTCTGGAGACGCTGTCTGGAAAGGGCAAACGAAGACAGATGTTGAATTAACCGAAGCATGAAGGTAATTAACTATACATTGAAGTTAATGTATGGTAATCAATCTTAATGTTATCTCATCCCAGACTAGCATATTAAAATAGTTACATAATTAATAAGAACATATCACAAAGCAATTAAGTAAATTTGTACTCGCAACAAATGAGACACAACTCCCTTCCATTGCGTTTCGAACACCTATTTGCAGTTGCAGTTTGCTATATCAATGTCATATGTTTTAACTGCGACATAAACCGATACTACTTAATTACTGCAAGAATTTTTATTGATAGTTGAATATTCCTAGCTTCATATTCACTTATATATTCGTCTATCAGCAGGATTACAGCAAAGGAAATAAATATTTAAAATTATTTAAAAAAATGAACACGGCAACATTCATGTATATTCAAATAATATACCAATTTGTTAAAATGAAACTTACCACAATATTAAATTAATCCCGAGTAGCTCGCAGCTAATTCCTTAAAACCGCGGCCTCCGCCCGAGAGCCGGCCATGGCACCACTCGATTAGTCCACCTAGCCCTACCATTAAGGTAACGTTCGATAGGAGTCGCTAGTCGGTAGCGTCAATGTAAAAAGTTGGTTCCTCCGTTACCTGATAGCAGCAGCGGGGCGCTAAATAATTTGCCTTACAATGTCTTACGTAGGCGCTAGCGACTAGCTAGTGGAAAACATGTGTTGGACATGGCGCGGGGGTCATGGTAGAGCTAGCTAGTGACCCATTGGCGATGTGATGTGATGTGATGGCTAGCTAGTGTCCCATCGATAGTAAATCGTGTTTTTTTAAAGTCGGCAGCTGTTGATATTTGGTGATTCTGTACTAGAGTTGAAATTTGTGCTTGACGCGAGGACCAGCCACTCGAGCGACTTGAGTGTCAACATTCGCTACTTGATCTGAGATTAAGAAATGGACTTCTGTTAATTACAACATAGGGAATCTTTTCCCAATATTTAGTCCATTGATATTTTACTTAGTGACTGTACGTTGAAATAAAACTATTTTTCGGATTTTATCGCGTTTATTAACTTTATGTTCCCGACGTTTCGGTTGCTTTACAGCAGCCATGGTCACGGGGGGACTGAGGTGTTAGACGTCCTGATGTCATAGTTAGTAACTGGGTACCCTCATATTTAGTTGTTGTTTGCGGTCCGATCCACGCAGAAAGTGCTCACAGTGTCTCGAGGTCTTGCAATGGTACACTTGGTTTTGGATTTAATTATATTAATTACTGGATCCCAAGTTGGTGGTAGCACCCAGCCATCTTCCCTATTGAAATTAGGATGTTTAAACATCCTAATTTCAATAGGGAAAATGAAATTAGGATGAAATTAGGATGTTTAAACATCCTAATTTCAATAGGGACAAATAAACGCGATAAAATCCGAAAAATAGTTTTATTTCAATGTGTAGTATTCGCGTAAATATAAGAAAACAATAGTGACTGTAGTTCAGCACTCCGCAAACGAAGAATCGTAGTTCTTGAATGATTCTGACAATAAGCAATCCTCATGGTGGTGACAGACATGGCGCAAACTATGAACAGAACGGCGAAAAATCATATTTATTTCTTGAACATCAGACGTGTGAATGAGAAGAATTCAGATGATCGCTTAGTGTGAGTGGCGAGTCTGAGGAGTGGTCCAGTCATACTGATGTATACCCAAGAGTGGACTAAATACCCTACCTCACTGTGTGGTTTGAAAACCTATTCTTTTAAAATTACTATTTCTAATATCATTTTTGATATTCGTAACATAAATCCCGGCAACATCTGCCAGTGAACTTGTAGTGAAATTGATTTTTCATTACTCATACACTGAAAGTAGGTCTGAAGTTGCCTGAGGAGCGGGTTGAAAGTAATACTTTTCTGGCCCGGGAGAATCACTTACAACTGACAGCTGTCAAATTATAAAAAAAAACTAGTTCCATTTCTATGGAACCATGTTCAAACTTTTTCTACAGTCACTCAATTACAGCACGATGTAAAATTGAAATAACATAAAGTTGAGTATTAATTAAAGAATATATACTTTTAAATGACTTAATTATAATTTAGTTTCAACAATTTCTTTAAAATAACATTGATTTGGTCAAAATATTTAAAAATGAAAATTAAAAATACTGGCTAAATAATGAAGTTGGCCGGCCAACGAAAAAAAAACAAAATAGGCGGCAATCCGATCTTTTTTTTTTTCGAGTTGTAGAGTATTGTTCATGCTTCCTTGTATTATTTCTTTAGCCAATTCCTGTTTTTATTTTTACTTTCCTTGTATTCGTAATGAAAAGCACAGTGTTTACCTCGGGTGAAAGACTTATTTTGTCCCTCGAACTATTAGCCAAACCCCGTCTCGGGAAAAATAAGTCACTTTCACCACTCGTGTAACAATGTACTATTTCATTACTCATACTCTGAAAGTAGGTCTGAAGTTGCCTGAGGAGCGGGTTGAAAGTAATACTTTTCCGGCCCAGGGGAATCGCTTTCAACTGACAGCTGTCAAATTGTAAAAAAAAATCTTTTTCCGTTTTCACATTTCTATGGAACCATGTTCAAACTTTTTCTACAGTCACTCAATTACAGCACGATGTAAAATTGAAATAACATAAAGTTAAGTATTAATTAAAGAATATATATTTTTAAATGACTTAATTATAATTTAGTTTCAACAATTTCTTTAAAATAACATAGATTTGGGCAAAATATTTAAAGATGAAAATGAAAAATAATGGCTAAATAATGAAGTTGGCCGGCCAACGAAAAAAAAACAAAATAGGCGGCAATCCGACTTTTTTTTTTTCGAGTTGTAGAGTATTGTTCATACTTCCTTGTGTTCGTTAGCCAATTCCTGTTTTTATTTTTACTTTCCTTGTATTCGTAATGAAAAGCACAGTGTTTACCTCGTGTGAAAGACTTATTTTGTCCCTCGAACTATTAGCGCCCTCGGTACGCTCGGGCGCCAAACCCCGTCTCGGGACTAAATAAGTCACTTTCACCACTCGTGTAACAATGTACTATTAATATTTATGTCTTCCTCAACTATTACCTACACGTAGGTACCTAGTTGAAGTGAATTTGGAATTATGTCATTAAAACATAACTCGCCTCGTAATTTCGGAGCATGTTTGATTTGTGCTTTCTATAGAAATTATGTAAGTAAATTGATTTCAACGTTTTGGAGAAATGGAACAAGCAGTTAGAATAGGTCATTGAGTATTTTCAGTCTTGGTTTGGGTTCCGACTCTTATGTAGGTACAATTTTTCAGTATATTTTAGTATAGCTCGATACGAATGTTATAAAAATAAAATTTCCTTTCGTTCTTTCTTATACAACATAATAGTTTATAAGCTCGTTATTAGATTTAGTACCTATTGTTGTACAACATTTTCCCAATTTCTCAAACCAACCAGATAATAGAAGAACAGGCTAGTCATTACATGAAAATACATTTCTTATCAATATTTATTAAATTCTCGGTAAATATTTCAGCGAAAACGGTTTTCTCGCGCCAAAGTACTGTTTCTCAAACTGTGGGCTATTAAATTTTAACGCTTCAATAAATAGCACGGTAAACTCGTTTTAAAATATACAAGCATATGGATCGGAATCGTATTACACTCCACAATACAATTAACATATTCATCCTAAGTCAATTTTGTGCGAAATGCTTTTAAGTATTCAGAAGATAAATAGTTTTAACAAAGAAAAGTAACTAGATAAAGAGCTAAAACGCTTAAGACTGACTTTCTATAAGGCCGCATTTTCATGATTCGATAGATGATAATAAGATCTCTGAGTATGTGGGATGCTCTTTACCATATGTACAAAATTCGATTTTATTCAAAATTATGTTACTCTACTGACCTACAAGTATCCATTTTAACCCTTACTTCTAATAACCAAGCTCCATCACAGAGTAACTGAAAGCCATTACCTAATTTTATGCTAATTATATAATTACGTATAATAATAGCGATTTAGCCGCGATATAATTACTCGTACAATGGTAATCCCTGTTCGTGGCTTGGGTCTCATCAAGCTCGAGTCCATCTGCTGACAGATCTGTCTGCCGGTGTTCATTTGTGGTTAGTATGTAAGCTAGTGTTGCTTTTAAGTTTAAGAAATATGAGTTGAGGATTCTACAGACCAAGCTATTTATACACAATTTTCTTTTACATAGCATTGTGTAGTCATAGACAGCATGAAATAATGTGGATAGTTTTATATACCTATTATATTGATTTTATTTACTTCCGACGAGGCCCGACAGTCAGACGCGGCGGCCGACAAATCTGACAAGAGATGGGCTCACGTCAATGTACCGCGAAATGTACAATTAACACACTAATTAACATTTCACGTAAATAATACCTTACACTGCCTGCGTGGTACAACCACCTACAGCTCGTGGAAATATGCAAAGTGGGATGCATGAGGTTGTCATGCGTAAGGGAAATTTGTACCGATGGAGCCGCTGTACAATATTCATTTTTATTTGGGGCAGTACGCCCAATAGCAAACACTAATATAATTGTCGTTATAATGTTGAGATACTACTCAATTTTGTACAGTATCAAAGACACGAGTGCATCATACTAGCTCCCAGGTCCCTTGGTCCTAATAAACCCGGTCTTAGAACAACGCAAGTTCACGAACAAACACGTGCAATATGCTAGTCTTCCTACCGCCCTCCTCCCCTTTGTAATAAGTCGCCGTGAGTATGGAACAAAGTTTGGATCAAATTGCATCACTAGGGGTGGACTGAGTTTAGAAATGCGATGAGCGATTGATGCTTTTACGGAGGCATTAAATTATTAGCATTTACCAAGAAGGATGGGATTTCCCGTTGGTGGACAAGGAATGGGATAGTTAGAGGCCTCAGTGCACTGTTCTAGCCAATAAGAATTCGGAATTTGTTAGTGCTATAATTTTGTCAATTGAACAATAATTATAATAGGTATTACGATTTCATCTCAAAACCCGACACATTTAATAACACGACCATCATGACCCTTGGCGCAGGCAACAAAAGTACAAAACGACAAAGACAGTTTATAACTCTACTGGACTGGACCCTCCCTTCTGCCTTTTAGCGAGTATAAAGTGACAAAATTGAACGCCCAGCCATCCGCCCGTGTCGTCGTCGTTCCTCGACAGTTTTCAATTAACACGGTTTATACCTCCGCCGATGATATTGCGAATCCCATTTGCGCATGCGTTAGGGCAGTATTTGGTTCATATAGGTACCTATTTGGATGGCTTCCGGAATGTATAGGGTGGAAAGTGCAATTATTGGGTTTGGAATTCGATTGATCACGATAGTGTATTGGTTAAGCAGCGAAGGCTCCGCTCGCTAGCTTTGTGAGTAGTGTCAGATCATATTTTTTGTGCAATAGTAATATTTTTATTGTTAAGCCATTTTTTATTAATTTCCAAAAGGTACCTAACAATTTTATACATACGACGCATTAGATGGACATAAAACAGTAAAAATCATTGGAATTGTTTGTATATTGTACCATAAAAACAACATTAAATTCCGCCACAAAATCGAGGCTGAGATCATTCGAAACTGGTTTAAGACCGAGAAACCAGCTGTATAATGTTCAAATCTAATTCATGTGGTAAATAACATGTGTAATAACAATTCCCTATTGGTTATGAAGGTTTTTCTATCAATGTTAATCATCAGTTTCGTGTAGTATGCATTTTAATTAGGCAGTTAATATTTTCATATGTTATTTATTTGAACGAAACATAAATTTAAAACTATTCAGATACCAGAAAATTTAATTGTGATTGTGGAATATCTTTGACAAAAGATTTTTTCGGAATAACATAAACACAGACTAAACCTATTTTATGAATTTTTGAACATGCTACTCCCCAATACCGTTTAACAGATTGTAATGACTTTTAAAATTATACCTAAGTGATTTTATCCTAGTTTAAGTAATAGGTGCTCTTTTCTTCGGGGAATTAAAAGGTTCCCGATAACCCACGCTTCGATATGCCCACAGTTCATATCGGATTGGTTAATTAAAAAGTTGCATTCAACAGACAGACTGGTTGGATTCACTTGTAATATAATTTTCTCAGTTAATTGGGGTAACCAAAAACAATATTATTCTCGTTTTATTAAGTTGGCTGGCGTGTTAATTAACAATATTCGAAGCAAGATGTAATTGCATGAACTGCATTTGTTTATTTATGTTTGAAATACTACCTTATACTTTACTGTTCTATGTTATATTAGTAACCGCACTATTAGTGAAGTCACTAGGCTACGTAAAGTACATATTCGTGTGGCATGTGGCAATTTTTATCCTAGAACAAAACTCTTGGTGCGGTTACAAAGCATTTTACCTGCACTGCACTATATATTTGTTTCTAAAAATATAAAATGTTATATCCAATATGTATTTCATATCCCAAGTCTCTCCAACGACTTTTATATAAGTTGTTCGTCGCGTTGAGCGAATGAAATATATTGTCGTCGTGTCGCTAATGCGAGTTCGATGCTCGCTCCGGGCGCTGCGGCTTGCACCGCGCGGTGCGGCGGCTGCGTTTTATCGGTCTCTACATTTTTTGATCAGTTTCCCAGTATTTATGGAATATTGTAAGCATGCACCTGTATGACCATAGATGTAATGATAAGCTCAACAATAAACAAATATTCATGCCACTGTTCCTACGGTCGTTTCGATTTCCAAGATGTTATAAGGTCGCTACTATTTTAAACTGGTTTGGTGGTGTTAATGTTGTCTAGTTTATTAGTAAAGCTATACTATCAGCTATCTTATAATATATGATATAATGTAATTAAGACGTGATTCTTAGATATATTCAACTTAAGGCTAAAGCGCCCATCTAGCCCGCGAAGTTCAAATTTTTTGAGGTTTTTTAGAAATTTTTCAAAATCTGACAATAATAAAAGGCTCATTTTGTAATTCGCGAAAAAGACCGTGTGCAGTGCATTTATTAATATATCCAACTTACTCTAAAACATTTCAAGAACGACAGCTATCCAGATAATCTGGCCTTATTAATTTCATATTATTTCATATTATTCTTGATCTAATAAGACTAATTTCCGTATCTAAGTACTTCCCAAATATCCCCATACATCATGTGACGTGAAATAAATCTTGTTTCAGGTACGTTCAGCGTGTGCGGGGAGGTGTGGGGTGGGGGGTGTTACAGCTATACGTCATGAGGTTTCATTACACGACCGATTTGTTCCATTCGTCTCCGGAGATATGGTGAGCTTACTGCTTTGTATGTTAAAATATTGTTCTTTATATGTCTCTACATCTCCAACATCTACGAGAGGTCAAAACACCGAAAGGATATTTTAAGATGAGCCATAGGTATTAGCCAGTTTAAGCAAGAGGCCAAGCCTGTAGAATCGATCCGTTGCGACGGAAGGTTCTGAGCTCCAGCTCGTCCAGATCGTTAAACGGCCTTCCACAAGAAGTACCGACGGTGATGACATTAAAATGGTGTAGGATTAAGTATTCAGATGATTCTAATATTTTGCGTCATCGAATTTCACGGGGCCTAGCATATTATTATACTTAGTGTTTGCTAATTTTAATGCGCAATTTTTGCGTAAATATAAGAATTCATAATCGTAACTTATGTATTGTGTAATAAAATAATTCCGTGTGTATCATATTATGCGATCGATTTGTTCCATTTTGTTTTGAGCCGCTTACGTTCTTCGCAAGTTATTTTCTTGCTTTTAATATGCAAAATTGCCGTACTATTTGTCTGTGGGAACGAATGTGCAATCGACTTTCGAAGGAAACAATATTGCAGCATTTGAGTAAAAACTCGCATCGGTAATGTGATTTCACATGCATATAAGAACCAATGTATGCTCCCTTAGCTTTACTTCTTTATAATTAGATCACCAGTTCACCACCGCTCCTATTTAAGATGCTTCCTAACTAAAACCAAGAGGTTTTATGAAAATTTGCGTATGTCACACTATAAACATGTGAGAAAAGTAGGCAGCTACGAAAATATCACTATTAATAATAGCTTATTTCTTATCCTGTGAAACAGCGATGCAAGTGACAGCCATTTTCCTCGCGTTCCGACGCTTACACGCATAACTTTGATCGACATTCGATTGTACGCTCAGCGGGAGCCAGCCTTGTTATCGTCCACGTAACATTCTGAAACAAGTAGTAGTCGTCTCCTGTATATTTGTTTGTGCGGCTTCATTCGAGCGAGTTAAGTATTATTGATATATCGTCTTATTGTTCGCAGATGCGTCAGCATATAAATAACATATATGTATTATTATAATACTTATATACCTTTTTTTATTATTTATTCTAATTACGTCGTAAATACTGAACGACGGCCTGTTTACGAAATCTATTTTTATACATCTTGTCTATCGGCATTGAATGTGTGATTTGGTAGCATTAATAAATTATAATAATGTTTCGCAATATTATTTCGCTAAAATAAAGCAATAATTATAAATAATTATTTCTATTCAAGCTACCTCAACCGTATGATTACGAAAAAATACAGATTTATATTATTGGTAAGCATATTCCATATTTCAGTCAATATCCAGTGGGTTGGTAGGTATCGGAAATTCTAGGCTGTATGCTAAAAGCAATAACTCTGAGGAACAGTCAGCTATCTGGAGCAATCCCCAGGGTGCGCGCCGCCATGCAGGCTCCTTTGTGTAGCCAGCGTCGGCTCCTGTTATTTATGCGCTCTTAGTACTTTGTGGCTGCGATGATGCCGTGTCCCTTTTCTGCATCTACGTTTTACCTCATTTACTTATATTTATGCAGTCCTGGTACTCTTCGATAGTTTCGCCACAGGTTTTCCAATAGTTATCTACAGGTTTTTTCTTTCTCTCAGTCTTTTTTATCAATGTATACCTTTCAGTGGATACCTAAATTATTATTTCATATGAATTGTTCAAACTGATTGACGGTTTAGAATCGTGGGCAATGTTTCCGAGATTTTAATATAACGCGTCAGACAATCAAAATTATGATTTCCTTCCAGAATAGGCGCTATTCCTGACAATCCCTTGAGAGTGGCTTGGTATGATGCTGTAGGCATATTATATGCACTTTCAACGCCCTCTACTGTAACATGCACTTTTGGGAATTAGGTATTTCGTATCTACAGTTCTGGGTTATCTTACGGTATATTGGACCCAGGATTAATTGGTAATCAACCTTTCATGTAGGTAGTACAAACGTGGTGTTATACATTACTCATTAATTAACTAATCTTTTTAAACTTCTGATGTACATCAAAATACATTTTTATATCATTATTACTGATCGTATAAGCGTGGGTGTTGTTTCAAGTATCTTTTTGACTTTTCAGTGCAGTTATCCAAAATTTGGTTTATTCGAAAATGTAATTGAAATAAACGTACCAGGACAAATAAATCGCGCTCGGTTCCGTAGTGTTAACGCGCCATGGTTCATTAGTTATTCCGCTCCGCTGGCCGGCGTCAACTGCTGCCCCTCATTGGCTGATTATCGCTGATGTTACCGTTTTGTTGCTCTTGAAATAAGGAGAAAGTATTGTAGCCCTCCGGCTAAAATCTACTTCTCCAAGAAACTCTTATGAAATAAAATCTACTTCTCCAAGTAGATTTTATTTCATAAATGGTGTGTACTTTAAACTGAAGACTTAAGCCTTCCTGTTCTATAATGTTAAATGAAGTTATAAGGTAATAAAGTCGCAATCTGTTCCATTCAACTAGTACTTACCTATTTCATTTCTGCTTTTCCTTTTAAACAATGTTAATGCCCCATCTCCATATTATTCGGTACTAGTGATGTAACGAATGTTGGATTTTTGACATTCGCGAATGCGAATGCGAATGCGAATATTTGGCTTCAACATTCGCGAATGCGAATGCGAATGCAAATGTTGACTTTCAAATAAGAAACCCTTTGAAAATCTAATGGAAAATTAACAAACTTTTTAATATACAAAATAATAAAAGATGGAAAAAAATTTTTAAAGGACTTCTTACCTTACAAAAAAGCTGACAATTTTCAAACGGTCGAATCGATTTTCGTGAAACATATCCAAGAACACTCTCGGTCTTCTGATCGAGAGTGTTCTTAGCTATGTTTCTTAGCTCACCTTTCTAAAAAAAGAAACAAAATTAAAATCGGATCATTTGTTTGGGCGCCCAGACACACAAATACACATGTTAAACTAATAACACGCCTATTTCTCGGAGGTTAATAAAGAGCGCGCAAAATGTTAGACTGGATTAACATTTCGTGTCGGCCAAACATAGCCGAACCCATAGGTTGAAAGAACGAAGTTAGTCACATACGACCGCTTGGCGCAGTGGTTCAAGCGTAGGCCGCTTGGCTCACTGTACATGGTGGTTGCGGGTTCGATTCCCGCCGGGGCAAAACTCGGAAATGGCCTTTTCGTAATTTTCCCTGGTCTGGGTGTCACTGGGATCGCCCCCAGTCCATTGTGCGGTACCCATAGTACAAGCGTTGCTTAGTTTGGGACCATACAGTTGGTGTGTTTGTCTGGCGATATTTATAAAAAAAAAAAATGTTAATTCGAAGATTTGTTTTGATTTGAGGGTAGTTTAGTATTATTTAATAAATTTATTTCAAATTTATTTTATATTCATATTTTATTGAGTTAATATTTTAATTAGACTAACAAGAGCAATAGAGAAAGATCCTATTTCTAATTTTGTTGCCTACAGTTATTTTTTTAATTCAAATATAAGGAAATAAGCATTATGTGCAAGTGAGCTAAGTTACGATCGAGGCTGGTTTGCAGCCAGAGAGTAACACGAGGGCTGTGCTATGATGAAGCCAAGGTGTGTAATTAACATTGCTCACGCATTTCATACATTTTACAACTTATTTGCGAGTAAAAACATTTCGAATATTACAATCTTAATTGAAAATAAATCACAATTCACGTTTTTTTTAAGACCTAGTGAATTGCAGGATGAATGAAAAATAAAACTACTTGGCGCGCCGTGAGTTAAATTTAGGGTTCCGTAGTCAAACTCGGAACCCTTATACTTTCGCTACGTCCGTCTGCAATCACAGTAATTTTATACAAAGACTATTAGTATTACGCTAAAAGACTATTATTATTACGCTAAAATACTGCAAACTAGTCAAAATTTTTAGTTTATGTAGCGCTAAAAATCTGTTTTTCAATTTTGAAAGCAAAGTTATTCCATTGTACCTCCCGTACTTAAGAAAGGGGAGTAAAGAAAAATGTTTACACACTTCCTCGATTGAGGTATTGTTCAGTAAGTATTTTAAAACTATTTGATGGTTTCTTTGACAGTTTTTCAATATTAATTTCCGTTTACGAAAAATTTTATGTCATTGTTGCCTGTTTTACTTAAGTAGCTAGATTCTTCCTTTAAATTAGAAGAACATTATAAATGGTTTACTGTAGGAAATAAATAGTCATTTACTATTCAAAATCAATGACAGTAATAAAAAAAAGAACTAAATGGAGTCTCAAACTACGCACCACTGATTGTGAACCCAGCCCTAATCACAACTTAATTATTTGAATTAAAAATCCTTATAAGAATTTTCATCAGTCCAAAAAGAAAATAAAAATGTATGTCACTTTTGCTGAAGACGTCTATGATGCCGGTTTAATAAATTTAGTAACAGAATTTCTTACTATTTTATTTAAAAAGGTGACTAATAGTTAATTAATTTCGCAGAAATTAATAGGTCACGTGAGCCGCCGTATTCGATGTTTCATTATCAATAAAAAAACATCACTTTTATTTCATGAGTTCCGTAGTATCGAAAAGTGGCGGGATGTCAACTCTAGAGTATGCGTAGTCCGACATGCATTTGGCTGGTTATATTTATCTATGGGTCTATAATTATATACCGGCAAAGCCTGTAACAATTATTATATTATTTGAAATATAATAAATCGAATGTTTATAACATGTTTTATTTACAATTAAATTGAATGTGAAAGAAATGTATTTACATAGTAATGTATTTATGTATAATATTTTAAAAAACATCATTTATTTATTTTTTAAATGTTTACTATTTTAAGGATTACTTTACTAAGATTTAAAAAATGTAAAGTCAATAGCACTAGTGCGTTATATTCTGCTTTATGAACTTAAAAGCGGTGCAATAAGGGCCACCCTATGAGTAAGTTCGTTTGAATGATATACTATTCTTACTAATTGTTAACATTCCATAACCCGTCTATAGATAATTTCCTTTTTGTTTTTCAAAAACATTCGCCAAACATTCGCATAGATTCTTGCGAATGCGAATGCGAATGCGAATGTCAAAAAATATGCGAATATTCGCGAATGCGAATGCGAATATTCGTTACATCACTATTCGGTACATAACAATCCGTTCGCGTCGTGTCGCGTTGCAGTGAGTGGAAAACACACCGCCCAACATTGGGATCCATTACACTAATGCACTCACGAGCAGCTGTCCCCGGCCACGCTGGAGCTAAAACATCGCATTTTTCCAACTCCAGATACCAGAGATGTTATCCAGATGCAGGGAGCTTATGACGTAATGTCTGTTGACAGAGACAACTTGGATGTCCTAAGTAAAGCAGTTTAAATGTAACGGCACGTGACGTCATCCACAATGCAAAAATTTGAAGCAGCGCTTATTCGTGTGAAGTGAAATACACGTGATTTCCATGGCAAAGTTTAGGCGACGGACAAGTCACGTTTAAAATCACTGTTGCGTTACTTATAGGTGATAAGGGAGTTTATTTTTACCTCCAAATAGGTGCAAGAATTTGTTGTTTATGGGTCGTCATTTGAGTGAGGGTCCATATTTATATTCTTACGTCTATTCAGTCCATTGCTGAACTGATTCATCTCCCTAATTTCACCATGATACTATTGTGCATTTCCTATACAGAGTTATACCCATAATATGGCACATTCTCAGCATTGCAATTATTAGAGTCGATCGACGTCGTGTCATCCTACCGTAGATGGTGTGGTAACTACGTAGTTTACTGCAACTATTTAATGACTATTGTTCAGTTCTTCATGACTGCTTTCTATTAACCCACTTACTGCAATTTATTGTCGTTATTTAACTACCTTTTTAATTGCGCAAGCTAATCAAGCGCTGCATAATACAAATCGGTTGAAAGAATAATGAAAAATGCATTATGAACTGTACTCGGTACTAAGTATGAAAGTCAAAATCGATTGCCACTTCATTTATCCTGAAAGACCTGAACATGAGTGAAGGGCATTCAAGTTTTTAATTTTAAATAACAGTAACGACGTACAATCGTATGTCCAGCGGTGGGCTGCTGTACAGATAACAGTGTCCGTTATCGGCGACCGGCCGCAGCCCTCTGGTGGTCGACGTTTAATTTCCAATGGCCCGCCCGTCACTTTTGAGCCGCGACTCATGACAATCAAATAGGAGCCGGTGCGTTGAAATTGCTGAATAGCAGCGGTAGGGTTTCCACATATTAATTTAAAAACTACTAAAATAATAAACGTCACATGGTTGACTTCAATTTTAAGTCAACCTAATTATTCTATATTAATAACGCAAGATTTTTGTAATCGAGGCTAGTACCTTGTCACATAACTAGAAGTTCTGTTTATTAAAAAAGTGAATAATATTTACATTTATAAAATAAATAAAGAATATTATTGTTAAGGTGAAGGCGCCTGTCTAGCCCGCGAAATTAAAAATTTTCGAGTATTTTTATAGTTTATCCAAAATCTGAAAACATTTAAGACAACATTTAGTGATTTGCGAAAAACACAGTATGCAGTGCGTTTATTAATACATTTATTTTACTCTAAATATTATCACGGTGGATATGATACTAGTAAATCACTAAATATACAAAAATTGCCAGATTATCTGGATAGCTGTCGTTCTTGAAATGTTTTAGAGTAAGTTGGGTATATTAATAAATGCACTGCACACGTCATTTTCGCGAATTACAAAATGAGCCTTTTATTATTGTCAGATTTTGAAAAAAAACTAAAAAACCTCAAAAAATTTGAACTTCGCGGGCTAGGTGGGCGCTTTAGCCTTAAGTACCTTTATTTAATTTAATTGAGCAATAAAACTATAATTTGCAATGGCAACCCTAATAATACTGACCAATTGTATTGTGCGGCGAGGGCTTTCACCGTTCAAAATGTATGATTTCGCAACTACATCGAAGCGATTGCGCTGCGCATCAATTGGCAATGCCACTAATATTATTGGCAATATACTTTATTAGTGGAACCTAATCGGATATCATCTTGCACTACAATACAAGCAGTGCCGCGGGTGGGAAGTTGTGCTAAAACATGTTTGATTAATGTTCTTAATTCCGTGTCGGAAACGGTAATGGCCGCGTGACCTATCACGCGAGTCGCGTCGCATCTCGTCTTAAAAATGATAATTGCGCCATACAAAGCACAAATACATTATTTACCAGCTTAGAAGGTAAATGGAAGCGAATAGATATAACAAAAGGTTTTAAACGGCCGAAGCATATATGCGTTCCCTATGTACAAATGTGAGTCAATTTTATTTTGTTATGTTCACTATAATGACGCTGTAGAAAACTCACGTCTGACATTTATAAAGAAATTGCCGATCAGCTGGTAATTTTACGTAGAGCTCTCTTCCTCTTTATGGGTTGTCAAATCACATGGCGGATGGCATAATATAGCCATAACCAATCCAGGAACCACATAAAGCGAAAAGCATTTCCATAGTCGTGTTTTCTTGGTCGCAAGGTAATTTAAGTAAAGAGTATCATGAGGTATTTTACAAGCTCGAACGAAAATACAGACAAGTAATGCCGGTAGTTGCGTGACAAGACGATCCCAAACCGAATTGAGGATGACACGGAAACCTCGATGCCACGACGTCTGTAGTCCAAGGTATAGGCGCTATACATATAATATGTATATCTATCAGTAAGCACAACTTAATCCACCCTTTTCAAGGAATGTCTTAATGTGGATTAGCTCAGGATTCCCAGTGACGTCGCGAGACCGTTAATGGTTATGCCTGTACTAATTCATTATCGTAGGTATGCTATAGCAATATTCTTTATCCATTCCTATTTCTACTTCCAGACTTTTAGCTTGTTTGTTTAGTATAGGATTTTATCGTATGCCGACCTGGTAGTTATTTACATACACTTCGTCGCCTCAAGTGTATAGAGATCCCACCGAATGCAGTTCTATAACAATAAGCCTAGGTCTCGGGATTGTATGGCAATTATTTATATTTCCTTTATTGCTGCAAGTTTATGAAACACACCGCACGTCATTGGAGCCTGTATTGTGCGCACACGCACTGCCGTGGGAACACTTTCACTGAGCCACGAGATGCGAGTCTCACTAAGATGATTTGCTGGCGTTTGTTGGATTGAACTCGACTGATACATTGAACAAAGGAAGATTTAAGGAGATGACATGACTAGGCGGGATGGGAATTATCTTAAATACTATTTTTAAGACAGTCAAGCAGCATTCCCAACAAATCTGTATTTAGCAATGGCAGAGGTATTGGCATTAGTGTTCTTTTGCATCATGGTTAGTGAGTATATTTAATAAGTGTTCATTGCACCGTCATCAAACCGAAGTATTCGAGTGGCGAGCACAAAAGGAGTTATCAACAATGCATAAAGAACAGAGTAGAGACAAAACTTAATAGAAATGTCAGAGGCACCAAGCCCGCGAGCGGACTCGAAAATACTCATTAATGGTGCAGACAGGATCTTGTAATAGCTCCTGCAATGATTCAGTTTTATTTATAATATAGGTATGTACCTACATTTTAATTTTTTTTTCGGCTGTGCTGTAATTCTAAATCCACATTTTCTGATAACACCTTGGTTTTTACAAGATTTGACCTTTGTTTGTGAAACAAGTAAGATTAGTAATTTTTAACATTACTTTTATTGAGAATTCTAGTCAGTCAATAATTAGTGTGATGACTCGCATATACATAAAACTTTACTAAACAGCTAACCTAAAGCATACAAGATTCCCGCAACGAAAACACGCAACGATTCAAAAAACATCAAGTTAATGAAACATCGAACGCGGAAAATAACTAGAAACTGGTGTAACACATTCGCACGAGTTCCCATATGCGGATGCTGTAACTGTGCACTCAACGAGCATTTATTTCGGAGATATTAGTAACGTAACGGGTCCCACGTTGGGCGCCAAAACCTGCTCTCCAAATAGTTGCCAAATGTTTACTTGTCAGGCATCTGTTTAGGATGTTACTGTTATGGGGAAGATAACATGCCAATTTGGCATACCGGTTACTGTGTTACAGTTTACTGCATCGGGCTTATTCTGAGCACTTCCATTTTATAGTCACATTTTTACGTAAATAATAATAAAAAAGCACTGCGTGACAAGTTTCATTCCAACATTCGCAAAAAACAAACCATAATTTTTGAATCGTCGAAAATTTATATCGTTTGATAAGAAACGTGAAGTACACACCCTTCCCTCGGTGTCGCTCGCTAAAATTATGAGTTTACAAGTTTGATTTATGACGGATCTCACAGTATTACTTCCCCGAAGGAGCGTTTAACGAACTTTATATATACGGAATAGCTGCTGTTTGTCTGTAACTTCGTGTTTTATTTTTATACATGGACACTGCAGATTGAGGGTGCTTATAATAAAAGTAAAAGCTTTGGTAGTTATTTTATTTGGTCTATACCTTGTGTTGCAAAATCTGTAGATTACATTTATTAGCTACCTACGTTATGCAAACATGGCTCGTATCTACGCGAGCTACTAAATTAACTTTTCATATACTGGTAAGCGCTGGGTATTATTTAGTGCAAGCCATACTGGTATTTTTTCAAACAGTAGAAGAAGAAAAAGTAAGTAAATCGAAGAACCCGCATAGTTCTGAGATGATCAATGTTGAGAGATTCTATCATCGATCATCGTTGGACTTCCAAAGTCTTGGTTGCCAATGAGCGACACCCTTTTTACACCATCCCCAGTATTGGAACCGCCATCAGTAAGGCGGCAATAGCGAAATGATTAGAACGTGCAACCTTATGTTCTCATGACATTTAGCGCGGGGTCGTCGACCGGGCCCCCCGACGCATCTGCCGACCAGTTGGGCAACCGACGCGATTGGCAAAGGCTAGTTCGCGGACCGAGCGAGAGGTAGCGTCTGCATGTTTACGTACCTGCCTGTGGTTGCACAAGTCGGTTTACGATATAGTCCTTCTTTAAGAGTCAGTTTTTTATTCAGATTAGCATGTCTGTTGCACTCTTGCTAACTAGTGATAGATATGTGGAAGGAAAGATCTGATTTGGATTAGGATCTCGTACAGTATATCTGCTGTAGCACATTTCACTTCGTTAGAGGAAGAACAGCATCATGGCTATTAAATTATTTGATGTCGTTACATGAAGCTGTGAGTAATCCAAATATACTGCGTCAAATTGTGATTATGGTCCATATTCTACAAACGTGGAATTAAACCTCCTATCGTTGCATCATAAAACTGTAAATTTAATCTTACCACAGAATAGAAGAGAAGCAACTTCGCTTTTAGAAGCAGTCTTCTGGCCTAATTATAGTTAGCAATCAACCTCACATCCAACCAAACACCGAAATACCCAATACAGAACATGGCATACATTACCTTACTAATTCCATTGTCGCTAAACCATCTATCAACATAGCAATCAATGTAAAGCGACACGCATGTAAATTACCCGCAACGGGCGGTCTAAGAGATTGCACGTTGGGACTCATTAGGGGATGGATGGCTATCCTGTGATGTGGTTTCGGGGTAACAGATACTTCGATAACAGCTTCAACCCTTGGTGTTCATTATATGTGTTGATAATTTTATGAGGATGAAAATTATAGGAGTGTTTCATTGCTAGATTTAGTGATTTCAATTCTCTTTGATGTCTAACGCCATGTTCTGAACAAGGTATATTCTTTACATATATTGCTAATTAGAAAACTAAGACGACAGGCTCGTTGGCTATATACTATAAGTGTATAGATAACCTTAATGTTTATTAAATAATCCCGGGATACTTATATCTCC
Source organism: Notodonta dromedarius (assembly GCA_905147325.1). NCBI lineage: Eukaryota > Metazoa > Arthropoda > Insecta > Lepidoptera > Notodontidae > Notodonta > Notodonta dromedarius. The sequence continues at coordinate 11,629,500 of LR990172.1, forward strand.
AAACCACACAAAGAACACAATTAAATGTATTGTGGTGTAATTGTTCATACCTACACTGTAGCCCTGTTTGAAATTCAAACCAGCTATCGTTGCAGCCTATAGTTGAGTAGTATCAAGCTATAATCAAGTGTCGCCGTCATGTCATAGGGAATCCCGAGACCGACTCGCGACATCCAACAATGTAGTTTGTATCGTAATATGCAACTTTGAAACTTTACATGAAGCATTATTTACGTTAAACCCACCAATTCAAGGAATGGTAACTGCGCCTGTTGGCAACTTCACTACTGCTTTTATATTATTTTGAACGAAGTTCCTACTTTGCTGAAGATTCTTTCCACCTTAAGCTTTCTAGACACAATCTTTGAGTTAGTGGCATTCATGATACCAACCACTTGAGGCCTTTAAATATGATTCTTCAATGACTGAGTATGCTAACAGCTGAGGAACTGAACTGTAGCCTCCAAACGCAGACACTATAAACATGTGTGTTTATAAAGAACCTGCCGATCTATCATGACGCGCGCGCGGTGCCAGGCGGTGCCTTGCGCGTACGCAGCTCCGTTCTCGAAGCTCGTCCCGTCTCCCTCGCACGCATCATCACTGTCGCGCACACCACGTGATCACAATAACGATGGACCTTGAACGGTGGAGGGTATGAACTTTTTTATGAGTTACCTTTACGAAGTTAATGATCGTGCTCAAATGTTTGGCAGTTGTTCGTGGAGGTGGTTTGAGATGCTGTGAATTGTTTAGATTTTGGTGGATGTAAGTATTGATTATTTTGGCGATTATTAATGATAACAATTTAACCGGTAGGTATTGTTTAGTGGCGAACTTAGCGACATTTGAGTCTGAAGAATTTATCATCAGATTCTGCGGAAAATTATAAAACATTAGTTAACATATTCTAGCTAGACTAAGTATAAATCATTTTTCATAATGTAACTAATTTGAATATTTCGAGTGAGTACCTATTTATAAAATTGCAAATGACAATTGTAATAAATCAAAACTTTTCTGTTTCAGGTAATATTTATATTTATGCAAATCCGTCGCCGGCTGTCTATCCCTGAGGTAAAAAAATCCCCCAATCCTCGCTTAACAATCACAGTGAGATCGATAGGGTTGCTGCTTGCTATTGCTATTGTTTCGTGTTTTCTCAAACCTATATAAGAGCTAGTCAGAAAATGAAGAGAAAATCTAAATCATCTCAAAATGTTATTTAATTCTATGGCTGTGTTTTTGATGCGAGTTTTTGAGTACGATTGATCGTGCCAGCGCATCAAAAATCAGCATCAATGCTATTTTTTGCGTAGGGGACAAATAGATCCTGGATTTCATCTAACGTAGATAGTAAAAAAAGCTAGTCAATAATCGAGCATTCATTATTATGCCACGATTTATTAAAGTCAATGTTGCATCCTGGCAACCCTACCAATAATCCCAGTGAATTATTCTCGTATTATGTAAGCGGGTTTCTTGTCTTCGCGAATTAACGAAAAATGCCTTTTGTTGCGGATTTACATACATTTGCATTTGGATGCAGCCTCGTTCCGTGACCCGAGGGGTGATCGGGATTTGACCCAGGATTAACCCCAGATGCCGGCTTCGACTGATCAGGGGCTCAACTTTGTTAACGACTGCCTAAAACAATAAACATACATGTTAGTTGGTAGGAGTAAAGTTTCTGTAGACTTGTTAATACCATAGGTACGATGACGATATACATTAGTGTTTACTGGATGCGAACGATTCAAGATATGTGGCGCTTCTTAAGCAGTATATCTCCAGCTTGAGACTGGTACATGTAATGGTGATTCGTTGATATTTTATACCTTCCCTGCAAATTCATCTGAGTTATTCTCGAAGGCTTCAAAATCTTCCGTTGATTCATAATGCATCCTTACTTATGTAGTGCCATTACAATCTATTTCTCCAAATCCGGATTAAAACCAGTCTGCTATTGACGTGAGAAGTGTTTGAACTTTATTGCGATTTAATTGTTACATCCGTTCAAATGTGTTGAATAAAATAATAATATTATATCAATCAAATTAAAACTATCTACTGTTGATGTATCTTTTACGTGTTATTTAATTGCGTGGGCGCCGACTTTCACAACGAGCATGGTTCTTTACTTTTAATGCGGTGGATCAACACGCACAAAAAAGTCGGCAATTGGCGGCGGTATCGAACATTCTGTGGTCCTTTGGTCTGATGATGATAACGATGCTGTCATCAATGCTTTGATTTCGTTTCCTCATGAAAACCAGAATACTGAGTATGAGATCAAACTAAAAAACCTTCTTTAAAACCTTGGAAATAAATTATTTGATCATCTAATTGGCGCACACCGTCTTACTTAATAGGTATTATTGTACCTCTCCACTTCACTAGGTCATAGGATATTTACAACCTACGTGTGTGCGCCTCAACAAGTAGTCCGCATATATTTCACAGCGGGCGTCTCGGGTGAGAGCAAATGTTTGATTTGTGCCGGCCGCGACACCGTAACACACATAAGCACGCTATAGCGGCGACTGAACATCGACTGATGGCGGTTTGACCCGAGCCTGATTGGTACTGTGATTCAATCCCAGAAACTAGATAATGAAACTGTGTAATGTGTGTGACCCTAAGAATCTAGGAAAATGATTCCTAAAAGGACTACCCAGGGCATGACGATTGGTTGATAGTAACTGGCACACATCTGTATGAAAACAACGTTTTAAAATGTTTTATTTAATGCCTGTCTGTCTCATTTAAGCTCATAAAATGATTTAAAATTCGCCACTCATTAGTTAACCCTGACCGCGGTAAACACCCTAATTACCGACATAACGTCGACGTTGTCGCTCGGGGTCTCTTTGACCTGCCCGTGTGTACTTTAGTGTTGAATCCAACAAAAACGACATGCCCAATTTCATTTAATATTATATTATGAGAATACTCAAACCTAAACCGGAAGGATTCGCGAAAATATGATTACCGTCCTTATGGTTTTAACCACAGTTTTCCTTTGACTCTATGTTTGATGTTGTTTGTCGCTCCAATTTTTCGGAGGTCGCAAAATTCAAAGGATACTATTTGGTAGCTCTGAATATGCTAAGGTTTATGCATTATTGGCTGTTAAGGAGCTGCTAGGTGTGTTTCTCTATACTGTCCGGATTCCTTTCTAATTATTTCAGAAAAAATATTATATTTTTGTATAACTTGTAGGTAGTAGGTTTAATGAGTTCCGACACTTACTTGAACATATTATTTTCCTTAAAATTTTCTGTTGATGTAACTGGTGTCCCATTAAAAGTGATCCAAATAATTGTGGACGTAGATTTAGCAACACTGCTCATTGCACCGGAAGATAAGATGTTAGCTCTTTCTTCCGTTCTCAGAGATGGTATAGGATGAATAAAATATAAGCTCGCGAGACACATCCACCGGCTGTGACGTCATCCGGCAGTCGCGGCACCACGCTGATTGATTTAATTTCCGCTCTCGCCTTTTGTACTTGCATTGTATAACAATATTTATAAACTTATAAGTTTGAACTTTTATGATCAAAGCGATACAATCCTGCGAGTCTTGCACTCCCTTATAAGGAGCTACCAATTGCTTAGTTTTTAGTAAAATAATTAAGACATAGCGCGAGTTTACATATTTAAGCTACATCCAACTTTATATTATTATTACTTTGAATCCTTTTGCAATGGCCTTACCGAGCATATTTTAGAACAAACTTGGATTGTACTGCTAATACAATGCAAATAGGTTGTAACCATCTGTTTGGGGGCTGCTTTGTCAATTACGAAAAAAACAGTTATTTTAATGTGAAAGTTACAAACCGTTCACTAAATTTCACAAAATTATTATAAAACTAATTATTTTATACAGGATATCGCAGGCAATTCCTTATGATACCATAAATAAAATCTCATTTTATCAAAACATGTGGTCTTAATACCATTACCGAGATGGGGCACTCGTCCATTGTTAAGGGGCTATTAAATCACCTCCCCCGCCCCCTTGCCGGTGGGGGAGTACATTCAATAAGTATCGTATTGGAAGATGGACTAGCGGGTTGCAAAAAATCCGATTGACGCTTTATGAGGTTATGGAGTTCAATAATAAAAATAGGAATGGTTCGATGCGAACTTTCTGATTTGATTTCTAACATCTGTGGCTTCAAACGCCAAAGGTGCGATACAGTAACCTCACCACCAAGAAATCCGCAGTTTTCTGGATTCACATACCTAGCACTAAGTAAAACGAGGGTCACCACGCATTTGCGATTTTACTGATAGGGTAGCTGGCACGCTGTCTTCACTGCCTCTGAGATGTACATGTTTCCGTCAGTCCGTTCGTCTTCTCATCGGGACTGACAGACGAGTTCGTTTATTCATTCCCGCGCTACATTAAACATTCTTTCATGTTATCCATAAAAGGTGGAATATCTTTTCAGAAGTTAAATGTATTCATCTTACGTAACGTACGATATGAGTGTGCGAGTATTGTGTAAGCGAATATTGTAATTTGTTGTATAGAAATGGAAAGGTTCTAAGGTTGCGGCCACACTAGACGATGCGGCATTCATTTGACAATCGAATTTCACGTTTGCCGATGTTTTTCCAAACTATTTTCCATTTAACTTCGGCATACAGTGTATCAGAATCGGGATATTAGATGAGGTTGGTGTGCCTGCACCCTTAATAGCCTCTTTCCACATTGCGTAAGCTTGTGTGTGTGCTTGTGCGAATTTTCCCTTAAACATTTTGTACTACCTATCCTTCAATATTCGTGAAAGGGTGCGAATATGAAATGCATTGTGTTCAGTACAGTATGTATAAGCCTTTAGAATTCATATTCTTAATACATTTTCACCGTATTTTATTGCTTGAAAAGCTTTATTTATCTTGACGATAAGAGAGTGCGCTTATTATATTTATGACTCGCGGTATTGTTGAAATGAGGAATAAAATGTGGATTGGAAAATCCCTAATGTATTGAGAATTACGTACTTATATATATTCGTTCTTTAAAGCCTTTGACTTATTTATCGATAAAATCAATTTATTCCATTTATTTATTTTATTACATTTTATATTTTTAAATCTAAATAAAAATATCGAATCTAAATAAATTTTAAAATATAAATAAATTTATTTATTATTAGAAACTTTACACAAATAGTGTTCCTGAAATATATAATCCCTACTTGTTTTATACATATCAATGGAGTAAAATTCCGGTACATGGTATTTCTCGTTGCTTTAAAAAAAATGCCATTGCCGACTGTCGGGTCTGCAAAATCGATGTTTGTATAGTGTGTAAAACAAGTCAAGTGAGGAGCTGCGCGAGGGACCCGGGGAACATGTTCGATCATAACAAGATCGTCTGAGACGAGTCTACGAGTGCGTTATTATTTTTTGAAGTAGCTACTCAAGCATGCCGTAGCAATGTTTTTGAAGTAGCTACTCAAGCATGCCGTAGCAATGTTTTCATAATATTGCAATATTTAGGAAGGTCTCACTTCGCCCACTCGTTTAAACAACTCCAAAATATGGCTCTCCTGCTGATACATAATCATCATGAGTAAAATATTAATGCAATTTAGTATATTCGGAAGTTTATTTTGTGTAACAAATCACAGTATAGGCCACGATATTATGTTTATTTTTATTTTTTTAATATCGCCAGACAGACACACCAACTGTATCCTTTTTTTTTTTTTTTTTTGTTATGACTATCTTGTTGGCCAGAGTGGCCATAACAACTTCACCCGGACAGAGGGCGAGCGCGAGTGCGCTCCAGCCAGAGGGGCAGGGGGGCAGCTAGCTCAAGGCCGCCACAAGGGACACGACCTCGGCTTGGGCCGCTGCCAGGAGAGGTGGCGAGGGTAAATCTATCACCGGATCGGAACGCGACCTCGACTGAGAAGATCCGGCAAGAAACTCAGCGGGCTTGTCGGGTGCCAAGGTGCGTCTAGGTAAGTAGACGCACCTTCTAGCGGAAGCGGGAAACTAAGCAGACCTTGTACTATGGGTACCGTACAATGGACTGGCGGCGATCCCAGTTTCACCCAGACCAGGGCAAATTACGAAAAGGCCATTTCCGAAATTTGCCCCGGCGGGAATCGAACCCGCAATCACCATGTGCAGTGAGCCGAGCGGCCTACGCTGGAACCACTGCGCCAAGCGGTCGACAATTAAGTCCAACATCCATGACTAAGCCTCATTTGGGTAACGTGACCGTACTTGGCACGCCACTTGTCACTCGTCTACACTAAACAAAGGAAATCACGTCGATACCACGCCACGCGATGGGCGCTGCTTCATATTTACGAGTGGCAAGCCACTTGGCAGATAATGCGTCAGATCACGTTCACGTATGAATGGTGGGCACGCGCACACAAGTAAACCCGCTATTCAACCATGATATGTTCAAGTACTAGCCGATAGTGGCGTTGTCATTGACCCCATTGTCACCTCGCAGGAAGCCAGCGCACTGCTGGCCAGCAATTGGATTGATTGGACATCCGCACGAGGGGTCCGGCCGCTATGCGCCTCCGTCAAACATTTCCGACCGACGTTTTCTTGAAGTTTCTAGTTCTAATCCTGATTTAGTGGGAATTAACAAGCTGACGACGAGAGACACTATAAAATTATAATATTATTTTTTGTCATGAACGGTGTACTTAGAATTTGTACCTAAAATTATTCTTTAACTCCTCTTCATTGCTACCTATTATTCAGCATCAGTCCCTCGTTGGGTTAACGTCTTGAAGACGGCTCAATCAATTTTCATTCAACAGAGCTAAGAACCAGCTCAGGCATACCAGTTATCGAAAACAAAACAATGAATGAATCGCGTTTTACTAGTATTTCTATTCATACATCCACTACCTACATACTAGGTGGCTGCTATACCAAGTTCCATATTTTCTCCACCTCTATATCACAGCTCCGCACGTGACATATCTAAGCGAAAATCTTAATTTCGTGCCGTCATCTCTGAAATTACCGCGGCCCGTATCTCTGGGAGGTGATAACGTGTGATTATAAGCCTCCATGCAGACGGCGAATGAAAAACCTGCCACTTTGAATGATTTATACGCTAATTTCCATGTGAGGGAGTTAGCACGTCTTGAGGCCTGGTGCTTACTTACTTTTTCTGTAATTTGGAAGACAGTTTTTAGAATTGGATTTTATGATTTTCCGCGGAAGAAGCGATTCAAATTACTTTACTAACAATTTTATAAATTATCCTACTCACAACATAGAGCAAAGCCTGCATGCCCTCTCATCTTCAAGGAAGATGGCTCTAAAATAGATAATACGTTCAAGAGATACCTACTTAATTAGCACGATCTGTTCCCCCTAGTCAGGTGGCTTCCCATACGTCTTCAAGCGCAGCACCTGTCAGGTTAATTTGTCAAACATACAAACGCGACCGCGCATTTGTCAGCGCGCAATCTTGTTGAAACATGGCGCCTTATGCCGAGGGTATCTCCTGACATTAACATAATATATGACGGTTCCTTAAATCTTCACGATGTATGGAGTATTGGCATATTACCATTTCATGGAGGTGTCAGATCATGTTTTTAATTTGATGTACAGTATTCCATGCTGGGCGCGAAGAAAAGAAGAGGAGCTCTTATTCAACAACTTTTTATCCAACAATTTTTATACCAAATTAAGTAGTTTTCAAAATATTTTCAACAATAAATTCATATCTATACAAATAAATAAAATTGGAGTGTCTGTTTGTAATATCAAAATAACACCTTTTCACTAAATGCATATGAAAGTACATACGACACCTATAACAAAAACGCGATTTAAATTTAAATTTTTTCGTCTGTCTGTCTATCTGTGTGTTTGTTCCGGGTAATCTCCGAAACGGCTGGACCGATTTAGACGGGGCTTTCACTGGCAGATAGCTGATGTTTTAAGGAGTATCTTAGGCTACTTTTATTTTAGAAAAACAAAATTTAAAAAAATGGGTCCTATCGCGCGGTCTCAGAACGCGGGAGCGGGCTTTTTTGTTAAGTTAAATTCCACGCGGACGAAGTCGCGGGCCTAGCTAGTTGAATAATAAACTCATTTAATAAGTTATTTATTTAACTAATACATTAGCTTTCGTTTATTAGATCCTTTTAAAAAAATATATCAAAATTTCGCGGGATACACAGGAAGTCAGATTTGTAGCATTTTCAAACAGACACTCCTGCATTTGATTATTAAGTTCATAAAATCGGGAATGGTATCCTTACATTGACATTTCTCAATTACGTTACGGGTTTAAGCTACCTTCGCGAACTAACTTCTCAGTTTGCCAACACCAACATCAAATATATCAATAACCGCTCGTCTTAGTGTCAATACTGAAATTAACTCCGAGGCGCAAACATCTTAATTAACTGAGCGAGCCGTGTTTGCAAGACTGAAGTTTTGCCACTCGGCGCAGTTTGTAGTACTTGCTATCAAGTTGATAATTATTGAACACAATTGTTAGCTCCAAATATTCTAAATTAACTAATGATACTCAATAATTCGTCTTATGTCATAATTTTATTGTTAAATTCGTTATGAGTTTGATCGAAAACAATTTTATTGGAGAGCTAAGAGGCGAAGCTCTAAATACACTCGCAATTAGCGCAAAATGTATTCCTTTATACAAGATCATCTTGCAAAATGTCCTTTTCTTGCCTTAGGACGAATATTGTGAACAGTCGTAAGACGTATTTTCACCTGACTGCTCTGGATGTCTGCTGAACTTTGATTGTATATAGCTAAGTTCCAGTTTTCAGCATTTGTAAATTTTACCAAATTACCGCATCGACTATAATCTGGACTGTCCGCTCATTTCACTGATATGAATACATTGCGGTCGGATCGGGACCATTTAATTGAATATTAACATTCAAATGTCCGCACGCGTGAATCTATTAACTTTCCACCATCTATTATTCAGATTGATTCGGTTTGGCAGTCCCTGGCAGGGCTGCCAACGATTAATTACGAAACATGAACAGCAAATATACAGAGCTTTGGTGATGTGTTCTTAGTTGCGTCAACTAATTATCAGGGCCCTCACCACGCTAGCTACTCAAATGGTAATAGAAAAGCAAACGCTCGCGATTACGTTTCAAACGTTCCGCTTTTGACGTTTTGCTGACATCATACCATATCAATGTCAGTAGAAATCGTGAAGCTCGTGTCAGCAAAACGTCAAAAGCGTAGCGTTTGAAACGTGATCGCGAGCGTTTGCTTTTCTATTACGATTTGAGTAGCTAGCGTGGTCAGGACCCTGTTGTCGTGTTCATTCGACATGACCCTGCAAGGAAGAAAACCTTGTCTATACAAATAAATAAAATTGGAGTGTCTGTTTGTAATATCAAAATATCACCTTTTCACTAAATGCATATGAAAGTACAAACGACACCTATAGCAAAAACTAGATTTAAAAAAAATTTGTCTGTCTGTCTGTCTGTTGTCTGTGTGTTTGTTCCGGGTAATCTCCGAAACGGGTGGACCGATTTTGACGGGACTTTCACTGGTAGATAGCTGATGTTATAAGCAGTAACGTAGGCTACTTTTATTTTAGAAAAACAAAATTTACGAAAATGAAAAAATGGGTTCCGTCGTGCGGGCTCAGAACGCGGGAGCGGGCTTTTTTGTTAAGTTAAATTCCACGCGGACGAAGTCGCGGGCTCAGCTAGTTTAAAATAATTTGTGTCCTCGTCGCACTGTCGGCGTCGTCGGCTGTTACCAGACTGTTACTTGCATTTAAGTAAACACAGTCCCATTTACAGCCGCTTAATACTTTTATTAAAATGCATTGGTGCTGGTGACCCTAAGCACGGATTACTAGGTAATGGCTGGCTGGTGTAACCGAGCCGCAGCGGTCTCGACGCCTGATTGATAGCCCCGCCGTACTGATTAGAAGTTTATTGTTCCCTCAATACAAGTGAGTAGAGGATATTCATTAGTTTAGATAACTATTTAATATTTAGGATTCTTATCTACTTAAAAAAATATACACAACGAAATAAGGATTAATCGGTATGCTTATGAAACTTTGCCAGATTACTACGTAAAGGCAGAGCACCTATCCTTGAAGTTGAGTATAATGAGTATATAAGTACTTGAGTATAATGTATTTCAAGCATCTCTTCTTGAAACCTTTATTTTTTTACTCTTTAACTATGCTGTTTTTCCCAACTATAATTGGTACAGTCATTCGCAAACTTGCGCACAACACAACAACTAACGTCTGCAAAAACGAGCCAAGGTCGCGCGCCGCCGGGAAAAACGACAATTAAACGCGTCATTAACTTTTTGCGCGGACTGTACCAGCCGGCTGGCGGGCTCGTTTTTGCTGGCCCTATTAGTAGAAAACTGGTAATTAGCCAGTGTGTTATAGTGGAGGAAAACTCGTAAGCACGGGAGAGCAACATGAGTTTTGAGTAGCGCCCCTGACCAAGACGTGTTGCGGGGCTGATAAATGTATGGAAGGACTTTAAAAGCGAATTGATTTCCAAAACCTAGTATTAGGTACTCAAATTTCTATAATTTTGGAGCTTTGGGAATATCTTAAAGCTAGTGACCTAAACCATATAAAACATTTTTTCTGCGTGGTAAAACATTTATAAGTTAAAAAAAAAATTGCCTGTGCGCTATTTTAGACTCTGCATAATACCCGATTCTATTATGGCAACGTTTTTTTGATATTCTAGAGGTATATTAATTCATAATCGCAATCCAAAATTTAGTAAAATGTCTAAAATGTTCTTTAAAATATTTGCTCATACAAATCCTTTGTTCTTAACAAACTTCAAAAAAAGAAGAGATTTCAATTCGGACCGGATCGTGTCTTCTATTTTTAATTTGTTTTTAAATCTCATGAATAAACGAACAAGCAAGAATAATGCCAGACCGACACAGCTGAATCTACAACTCGAGCATTATCACGTGCAACATTCCGTCAGACACAAGTTTGTTAGGCGGTCCATTTGCAAATAGTTTTAAATTGCAAATGCAATTATTCCCGCTGACCGCGCGGCAATGCTATGCAAGTTTTAATTACCAACCCCTGCATAATTGCTCAGGGAAATTGAAGTGAAGTGCTCAGCCGTCACTGAATACGACGGGAGTAGAATACTTGATAAACCTGTATCTTACCAGGTTAAGTTTTCTCATGGAAGAAGTAAATAATGAAAAGTTATACTTCCTTAGACAACCAAATTGAAACTAATTAGTTCTAAAGAAACCACAGGTAAACAAGCCTACGTTTTAATTATGTAAAAAAATATTGATTAAAGAAGGAAATGGCTCACATATTAACTTGTTATTTTGATAATCGAATGCATCGTTTGAACACTCACCTTAACGAGGTGCCACAGACGCCGCCACGCCGGCATTACATCGCCTACCATCTGCGACATGTCATTAGACGTTCAAACAAGGATCTTCAGTACAAAACAGAAGGGAAAAGTTTTCTCAAGTGTTTACATTGTATATTTGCTAAATCTCATATTTTATATGAAATAAAGGAGGTCTTAGACGAGCGGCGTGTGTAGAGGCAATAAGTGTTGTCAACATTATATATTGGCGTTAATGAATATTAAACTTAAAGCTACTTATATTTCAGTCTGTCGCCCATTCCGACCTGAATGACTTCTAGTATCATGCAAGATAGTACTCATAGTAATATTATTTTTAACTAAAGTGACCATTCTGTAATTTCCACCTGCAAAGTCTCACTCCGCAATTCTACCGCGGTTAATATTGATTTAATAAACTTCAATATTCTCGGAATATCAAATATCATTCGGATCCTTAACGAGCTTGCTCGGTGCATTTCCACTAGCTATAAAAAATAACAATGTGTAATAGAGACAGCATTATACTATGTTAATGTACGTGTGAAAGAGAAACACTCTGAAAGGCTGTCGAAGCTCAAATCTCGGTGCACCACCGACGTAACGAGACGGCACAGCAGTTTGCTTTTATGTAATGAAAATGAGCTTGTACCGCGCTGAAGTTAAATGGCAAATTTCACACTTCATTTTGGTTTTTGTATCGGTATTCCCAGGTGGTGTGTTGAGTTATTTTATAGTGCCAACATTATGCAGGATGGTTTGGGGTTATTAAATCTTGAGATTTATTACTATATTGATATAGGTATACAATTTGAAGGTTAAATTATCGGTTGGATTTGCAAAGTAATGTAAATTCAATGGAGCACTGCCAAACGGCATCTCACCTGTGCATTGCTTTCATCGTTTGAGTCCCAGAAGAAATTATTGAATATTTGGCAATAGCGGATTTTCTCTTAGAGCAATATTAACAGCAGGTACCTACTTGGGTTGTCAAATATCCTGAAGTTGACGAATGTTTCGTATTTACTCGGTTGGTACTCATGCTAGGTACCTTTACTGTTCTTAACAGTGAACTTATTTCAAGTAAACAACTCTCCCTCTTCCAAAAATAATTGCAGTTCCACTTTCAGCTTTAAGACGTCGTCAAAATCAATATTGGTTCACGTCCAATTACACCGATCATTACAAACGCATACTTGAACCGCACATAACCCGGGAAAATACGAAATCACCCCATACTTGAAGCAATGGTTAACGTTTACAGCCATCTCTAATTTCGTCGTATAATGTAGGGGATGGCTTTCTATAGACATGTGATTGTGAGTTTAAATAAGTTATTTTTTTTTTGTTTGGTTCTCATTGCATGAGTAGTTTATTTGCACTGAATGTGTCTGTTCATTAGTGTTAATATAGCCACTCTAGCCAAGCAATGCCCCAGGCCAAATCCTACTAATATTATAAATGCGAAAGTTTGTGAGTGTGTATGTATGTATGTATGTATGTATGTATGTATGTATGTATGTATGTATGTATGTATGTATGTATGTATGTATGTTTGTTACTCCTTCACGCAAAAACTACTGAACGGATTTGGATGAAATTTGGAATACAGATAGATTATAACCGGGATTAACATATAGGATACTTTTTAACCCAATAATCTTATACTACGCGGATGAAGTCGCGGGGCACAGCTAGTTCACCATAATGCTTTCCCATTGACTCGACATGGTAATCTTACATGGATCAATGTCGAAAGGAAATAAGGGTGGAATTTTATCGGCGTCTCGCAAATAGTAAACAGGGGTCGTGTCGTGTGTTCGCCTGCACGTGCGGGGGGGGGGGGGTAGGAGGGGAGGGGGCTCGTCGCGTTGTTTAATCTCCCCGTTATATCCGATAATGTGTATTCACGAGATAATGTGTCCTGCGAATATGGAAGAAGGAAATCATTCGTGTTTTGTTTGTGGTACGGAGATCCCTGTGGTTATCCAATACAGCGTTGTGAATATTGTCTTAAATATTATTTGTGACGACGCCAGGTTCTAATTCTACTCATTTGACTGATTATTAGCAAATGTGTTGTATTCGTGTGGGTAGATCATGCTACAAATCTATCCGAAGTGATGCAGTCAGAGAGGAGACAGCTTTCCTCGCCATGGATGATGGTTAACTGAACTCTAATAAAATTACAAAACAGAAAATACTTCATTCGCTGAAATAAACGTTACTTTATCGTTATCACGTCATAAGTATTCGTAGCACGTTGATGACGTCACGTCTTAGGTCGACGACGTGACGGAACCGACACGACGCAGATTACTCACGTGTTAACATAGCAACAGGCTGTCGATGTTTGTTTTTATTAGACACAGCCTAGGGTTAAACATAGCTGTGTTAAAATATTTAATTTAACTTGAGCTTGATAAACAACCTAGGCTAGCCTAAATTATAATTTATTAGAAGTCATGTCCAGGTGATTAAACTTTGATCGCATATAGATCTCCCAGTCCAATTCGCGAATTGCACTTAGCTTGTTTTAATACATTCGGTTTTAAGCAACCGCAAACACTTCAATATTTTCCTTTAATTTCCGACAATGGAAATCGTCTCACAATGCCTCATCATCGTTCATTTCATCACCTTTGAAGTATTCTTTGTAAAAATTATTCATCGCTTTTTTCCGATATTCTGAAAAACACCTTGGTGTAATTCACATTCAAACGAGATCATTACTGATGTCAGTGGGGGCGGCACGTAATTTATTTTTCGCCAGCGTCACGAGGGCGCTTCAGCAAAGATGTGACAAAAGAGGCTGGAAAGGGAGCGGTTGGTTTGTGGTGTAAGGGAGTGGCTCGGGAACAATTTCGTGAAAATGTTGAATCCGTAGAGGTTTTTAAGCTGTAGGCAACAATATCTTACTATCCCATTAACCAACCCATCATACAATATTGGTTTTTACGTCCAAAATGCTGAAACATTTTGAACTAGCTGTGCCCCGCGACTTCATCCGCGTAGTATTGGATTATTGGGTTAAAAAGTATCCTATATGTTAATCCCGGTTATAATCTATCTGTGTTCCAAATTTCATCCAAATCCGTTCAGTAGTTTTTGCGTGAAGGAGTAAAAACATACATACATACATACATACATCCACACTCACAAACTTTCGCATTTATAATATTAGTAGGATGGAGTTTGGTTGTGACTACAAAATGCCTATTGGACGACGCCTCCTTACAGATGTCTTGGGTGACCGTTACCACTTACCATGTAGTCGACCATCTGTCCGTTTGCCTGCCTACGCAAAACATAAAAGAAAAAAGCGTGGACGCTGATAAAGCTACTAATCTTAAAGGCTAGCTATAGACGCTACTAGGTATATGCTGAATTACTTCTGGATAAGTCATAATATTACTACAAGTGGAATATTTACTTGCACTAATAAAATATAGTATATCACCGCTGCTTCCTTATGCCTTATGACGTAACCCACAGTCGCGGAGGAGGTCAGAATGGTCCCATTGAGTTCGGGCCCGCTCTCAACACTGAATGAACTCATGCACCTTATTATAACTTATCTACTCATGAATTTTCGTCTCAAATTATATCCAAATTAATACACGTCACATGCCTACAAGGATTTTTTTTCTTGATGAAGGTGTATAATTGACGGATTGATTCATTATTATATCTTGCTTCGCTTCGTGGGAGGTCAAAGGAAAAGCAGTTAGGTTAAAGTTGATCTAACAATGAGGCAAGAACCTAGTACGTAGGCAGTTTGTATTTCATTTCAATAAGCGGTAAACTTGTGAACTATTTTACCAATTAATTAAGTAGAGAACCATCTTGAAAAATGACCAGTCAACCATCAAAGTGATAGAGAATCAGTCCACAACCTTTCTCCTCAATGCCCATGGGTCCTCTATGACGTCGTATCGCCAAGGGGTCCATAATCTTATGAAGTGGCTGGAACTAATGACACGGAAGTCTTTTCACGAGCGATAGAGTGCCTCTTTTATTTTGTTTATGGCCGTAAGGAGCCCGTTATGGGATTGCCAGTGAGATTAATTTGATACTATATGCATTAGAGGGTGAGAAATTATTTAGATTCGTTTGAGATACATTGAGCGCTACTTCGCTAACTCATGGTGAGACCGGGGTGTTATTTTTGAATTTTATTATGGTCATTTGGTGAATCTGCAAAGTGCTTGCTCAATTGATAAAAGCCAGATTATTGTGGGCACTAATGCTCTATCATAGTCATAAAGATCACGATTACGGAAAGTTCTAATGATTTTTGGAATGATGATGTTTATTATGTACAAATAATAGTATAGGCTAAGGGAAAACCCTTAACGAAAGGCAAAATATCAATTTCCCACGAACCCTGCGCGTACGCATGGGTCATCGACCCCGCGCCTTCGTAACCTAGCAACGGTACGCAACCTCCTTTCAATGCCAAAAACAATCAACATTCGACTTAAAAACGCCGCGTTAGGATTGAGAATTGATTCTACAAATACTATATCATGCGTAGCCGTTTGACCCGTAGCGATTGGTGTGAGCTTTATGTGTAAAGGAACAAGAGTAATTTTGTTTTGTGTTTTGGAAAGCGGTGCTTTCATTCAGAAGTGCGTGATCTACTAAGATATGGTTTATAGTTTCGCGGTATTATTTTAGATCTCGTGACTGATCATAAAAACTTATGGTAACTTACATTTATACAATGTAAGCTCTTGTAAGAGTACTGTCATGATATTCTTGATGCGTGGGGTTAGTAAAGGTTAGAATACTCTATTGCTGTGTTTGAAGACTTTATACGCACCCTCTTCTGTGTATCTTTATCCCTATATCTTTCGATTCTAAACATATATACGTACTTTAGATTGATAAGAATCACCTATAATTCTTAAAACTGTCTGTTCAATATTTGTCCCTTTCGGAGGATAAACTATAACCACATACTTTGTATTACGTTTATGTTAAATTATGCGTAATTATAGAGACAAGTCCGGCTATGGTGCGGCCGATGGAACGGCTATGGCATGTTAACTAACCTTGATCACCGGTCGCGACCACTCGGGTTTGCTGCGCGCCTGGTATAGGCTTGGTCAGATAACCATATTTGTTAATTAGTAAAGTGACCGGTATCTGGATTGAAGCGACATTATTTGCATCTAAAGTTAAACTAAAGATCCCGTGGGAATAAACAATAATCCTAATAATGTTTTTTTGAGTAATGTGTTTGTCAACTTACTAATTTAGTTAACCTGTGTTCTGAAAATATTTAGCCAGTACCCTCTTTATCGTTACATTAATAACAAATTTATGATGAATGGTGTGGATGGTACAATTCCAAAAGATACTGGTGGTCGTTATCGAAACTTTATAATTTAGTATAAATAAATAATACTTTAATGACATCATTCGCTCCGTAACATGTTTTCACTTCTCAAACCATTTGCAATTCAATATTCTGTTTCTTTGTAAGTCATTTCGCACGTTAATTGAGATTGCCTCCGAAAACCATATTTAATTGACGGACTGGCTAATGTTCCAGCAATTTAACTGTCTGAAGAGTTTTTGTTCAATACGGTTCTCATAATATAATATAGCTAATTGCCGCCGATTCTCATGGTGATCATAGCTGGTTTTCGAAACTAGGGACCACATTGTTGGAAATAAAAATAGGATGGGTTATGGTCTCGCATCGTTGCCACTATATCACATCGGCAATGGCTGCAGTGAGTTGCTTAAATCGTAAGGATCTTAATATATAACAGTACTTTTGGGTTCGGGCTGTTCTTAACGCAAAAAATAGTATTTATTTATTTTTTGTAATATTTCAAACTTTGGCTGTTCTAGTTAGAGAACCCAAAAAAATGTTTTAAATTGACTGAGAAAACAGCGGTAGTATTTTAATAAAGAATCTTTTTGAACGTATCTGTTCCAAATGTGTTGCTACAGTGTCAAGGTAATGTCAATTGAAACATGTTCATGTGCCGAAAACTTTTAGTTGAGACTGTTGTCTCAGAAACTTATATTCTAACATTATAATAGACGAATCAACTAGTTATTTTTTCTTACAAAGCTTCTCTCCATTAGTTACTTGTTGTGTTATCCTCATTATGCTAAGATTCTCATTCCCGTAACTGAAAAGACCTACAATACCCTGGCTTGCGCAAGATTTTCAACACATTTATAATGCTGAGATTTTTTTCATCCCTTATTTGGTCTGTGTTTTGTTTGTTCCTTATTTCTAGATTCAACACGATTAGAAGCATCTAGAACATTAAGACACTAGCATTACGGAAATCTTTTTAGAATGTTAATCAACCATGGCTAAATAAAATCATGGCATATTAAAATTCCATCCAAACAAACAAACAACTTTATTGTCATTTTAATTTAAAAGAGCCTTCATTGTCAATAAACATATTCTAATTCTTATTGTACCCGGCTTATTTCGACCTTTGGCCAATTATGAAATGTTAGTACGTGTAGATCAATCAAGTCTGTCACAATAGTCATACTCTCCTGTGACAGGTAAACTCTTGCGCAGCCTGTGCCACGCACACATATACCGTTACTTCACACATCCACGTTAATTCAATAACTGCGGCACCTGAGGTTCATGTGACACCAATACCTAACATTATAATGTTAACTGTAAAGCATAACAATAGAGTAGAATATGAAATGACTGGAGGATTATATGGTTGTGTGAACGTAAAACTTGTGTAAACCACATCTCATGGTCGTTCCGTTTCAGATCTTATCATTTGAGGACTAAAGTTCAATTTCAGTGTACACAATCGTATCAACATGTTCATGATTTTCTGATCACTTCATTCGATTTTCAACTTACTCATGAGATGGTAAAGTTGTTTTTCGATCCTCGGTCATTTTGTAAGGTGGTTACCGGCCGTACCACTTGGTGCCAGGCGTTTGTAAGAATGCGCTTGAGCATCGAGTAGGTACAGTTAGCTATCTCAGTCCGCTTGCACCGGCGTTTGTCTAATCTTTTTTTGTTAATTCTTTGACCTTGAAGATTCACATATATTTTCCTTATAAGGTGTTGTGTTGAGCAGTGTTTTTTGAGTCTTTGTTTTTGTGTGATTATTTATAGCGTGTCTCATTGAGGGACATGTCGTGTTCCGTTCAGATAGCGTTCTTACTATCCGTATATTAAAGGTTGAATTGATTCGTTTTTGAATCATTAGTTTTTGTCGTGTACAAACCTGATATTATCCGGTCTTTCAACAAAGGTACTAAAATAGATATTAGTGTAGTGTCTTGTATGCAAATAGAATTATCTATTGTATTTCCCAAACGCTGGAAAAACTGTAGTGGGCATTCTGTATGTAATTGAAAACTACTATGTCAGTCCATTGCTGACATATGTATGCATTCTTACGAGGCATATTCTTCAGAACAGTGTAACGGAGATATACATTTATAGACCTGTTTATTGCATATCATTCTGCTAACCTCGCCAATAATAATATCAAGTTACATTTTAAATAGGTCTCAATATTACTGTGTTTATGAATATGAAGTACCAGGGCGCCAGAGGGATTGAGTAGATTCAATTAACTCGGAGGAGGATAATTTATGCGAATTCTGAAGGGCACTGAGGATGCTGACCCTTAGGTAGGGTCGCCGTCTGCAATACTGAGAAAACAGGACACGGAAACTCAAAATCAATTAATTATAATAATTAAATAATCTGAACTGTTGTAAGCGTTTCGATAGCAATCCCTCATTTCGAAGTGCACAAATAGCTCTGGGGCAACTTGATGGCTGAAATTTTAAAACGAGCTGGATATAGTCTACCACGTTGGCCCGGTACAGCTTGATGGACTTCACATATTTTTCAAATACTGGTTAGGTTCAAGACGATTTGTTGATTGATTTAAATCTTAAGGAAAGGTTATCACTATAAAAGGAAGATAATTTTGTTATAATGTTTCCTCAATATTTGCGGTAAAAGAACCGTCCCGGGAAAACCATATTGTTTGTTACATTATCCTTAAAGTGTGATATGTCGATAGTGCGTGTTTCGGCAATCAAGAGATGTGCTTAATATTCTGGAGCCCTTCTGGTAATCCCACGAGGGCCGCGGGCGACAGCACCAGGCCACTCGTACCCAACGGGATATTAAGCAAAATACAATTATGGATTTTATTGCTAAAGGGTTTCAAATTAAATTACTATTAAATCAGAAAGTGAGTTCGTTTGACTACAGAAAAACTTGTGTGAACAACATGGTACATTAGTCGAAATAATTATTACTATTTATATACGTCAATGAATATGACTAAAATTTCCAGTTTCCAGACTAGTTTTGACATGTCCTACCTAAAGCTAGATGGGTATACCTGTAATAAGTATGTTAATTAGAACCTGGCGACAAAATAAAAGCATTTCTATCTAGACCGGTTACCATAAGTAACTAAATATTTATTTGATGCACGTTTTCGTCGCCGCAAATGTTAGTCAGGCCTCTCTCGGTAGTGCACAGAATAATGATCTTATAAAAATCTAAGTGAATGTTCAGGGATATAATGTTTGGTTGTCCACATTTTCGAATCTTTTCCTTGTTAGAAACTTTCAAGCAAGTTACACGGAATGTACAGAGTGCATATATTATCCATACCCAGAGTGTATTATGTATGGAGATATTAATGTTAACTTTAATTTGTTACAGGTACGTGCACGGATTTCAAATTTCTTCTGCTACGGGAGCGTCTGCTGAGAAGAGTTAAAGTTATATCACTGCATCTCGGAGATGGTTACAAATATAAGACTTTTGGTAACTTTCAATTCATACTATGCTACACCTAGCAGTAAGAGATTATTTCGATACTTTATTTCCATCCTCTTCACACAGCGAATAAATAACAAAGACGCAACTTCCGTAACAAATGAACTTCGCCTCTTATCAACGAGGTGGCCAATTCGAATTACCTAACGCACCAAGTTCACGGACAATGTCAGGGTGGAACATTCGAGAAACATGGAAGGTCATGATCGAGAATCGATTAGCTAATCGATTATGCTATGACTGCTACAGTTACTGTTTCAGATCAATTATTTGAAGTGCGTGTTTCCAATATTTCATATAGCTTGGACTCTGCTATAGATGGAATTTATTGTCAGTTACCTTTTTATAGCTTACACAAAAAGGCAACATCCCTCTTGTTAAATAACCGAGTACCTAATGAGCTTCATACTGTTTGGTGAACAAGGGATCTTATACCTATATCCAGAGAGATGGGCAGAAGTCGTCATGCAACGATACCTGAAAGAAGATGCGAGTAGAAACCAGGGCATGCCCACAAAACTTAAATGCATTCTAAGAATAATCACATATGACCACGGCAAGTTATGGGCAGCCCAATGTCCAACAGTGAAAGTACAGAATTAAGTAACCAAAAATGTCGTGCTTGGAAATTAATCGCTAAAATAAATTGTTTCAGTTAATGTTTGAATTGTAAATTTATGTAAAGGTGTTGTCATTGTTATCAGAATGCTTTGTATATTTGACCTTGAGCCAATAGCCACAATAGGCGCTGGATATAATTCCGTCCGCCTGTTTGTGTTGCGGTCTTACAAGCCGAATATTACTGAGTCGCGGTTGCGGTTGTTCTCGTTACAGTAACATCTAGTGACAGGTGTTGGAAGTTTGACAAATTAAACTTTTCGTTCTTGGATGGTACCTACCTAATAGCAATGCTCTATACAACTAACTTCGAGGTCACACACATTAATTAATAACATGAGGATGAGTACTCTACTATGCAAATACAAGATATAAAATAAAATCATATTATTAAAAACAAGTAGTTATGCCTACCTATGGCTTGCCTTAAAATATCCATATTTACAACCTGTGACCTCCAGCCTACCTCAGTTCAATGGTCGGCGATATATTTCGGAAGACGCATCTTTATGGCCATCATTTGAGAGCTGCGGGTCATCAAGTGGACCCCAATTTGTGTGCGTAACGACGTGTTCCGGGAGCCGCGGTCTGGTGGATCTCGGGGTTGAGGGTGAGCTTTGGATATTGGTATCTCTTCGCTATTGATTATTTACCCATTATGGCAAAATTCCAAGGTTTATATTGGAAATATTAATTATAATTAAGTTTAAAAAAATCTAGAAAAGTTTTTAGTAAGATTTTACCCATTTGATTCATTGGGGTCCGTTTGCGTAATAAATTATTATCTCGCTATTCAAAAATATGTAACGTACTTAAATATAAATTAAAACAGTGCAAAGAAAAATAATAACTTACACTTTAATTTAAAAGTGACTTAAAAATAAGTCACAAAATTAAATTATAAAAGAATGATAGAGCTATCACATCTTAATATCTCTGAAGACTGCCATGAAATAGAATCTACCTTTTAATTCAACCCCTCCCCTCCCCTCCCCCGCCCACTTCCATTGTGAATAATAACGGCGCTAAACTCAATTATTCCCTTTGCAATTTTCAAGTCTTTTTTTACTTTGGAACAAGAAAGGTCACTTTGGAAAGTTTTTTATTGAATTAATTGTGGAATTCTCTGAAGTTATTATTTTAAACATTTTTCTGTTTGTTCATCTCACTCGCCATCTAGCCATTGTAGTCGTTTGAATTGTCTTCGTGAGTTGAATTAGAAAAAAGCTGAGATAATTTTATTATTAATTAACCCAAGCTTTGTCTCGGCAATTACTCTATATAATAATTTTCATCTCTTGATTATGTTACTAATAGTGATTTATTCGTGCAACAGTGTGTTGAGCGTTACGTAGGGAGCATAGAGGTATTGTAGAGGTGTATTGTGAGGTTGTAGAGATATTGTTATGTCTCCATTTTTCACGTCTCGCTAACATCAACAGGTTTACCAGTCTAGTATTACAAGGGAGATCCGTATCGATTACAAGATGTGAATTGGTATTGATTTTTCTCAATTGCTGTAAATGACAGCGATTCAATCGAACTCATTACAGCGATAATGGCATTTGATCGTGATTTCTGTATATTTTTCCTTGGTCTAGATTTCGGGATTGGTACCAAGGTTCAATAGATTTGTCAGTCAGAAGATGATCTTTTGATCAATATTTCAACTTTATTTATTGAGTAATCAAATGCTATCTACTTTGCGAGTTCTAATCGTTTTATTCTGTAGTATCTACTCACTCACTGTAGATATTGGACTCATTTCAAGACGAATATGATAACTGCAAAACATTTCCATATCACGTTGTATGTACAAATCGGTAAGCTAGCTCATAGTTAATTGACACTCAGTTACCAGAAATGAGTCTCCGTTGCCGTCCGGACAGCCGGCGTCTTGGTGCATATATGATGCGCAATTTGGATGCATTACGATAGATTTGTTACCTTGTAAGGCAGAAGTTTTACGTCAATATGGAACATTTCCACTGTGTTTCTGAGGACATATAAAGCTGACTTACAGTCTCATAGTCCTGGCTGGACCAAGTGTTCATTCGATATAACTGAGCAATGTTCTAAACTTCATAGCACGAGATGCAATATGATAGACGCACGCTCCTGTCTATACCAGATATCTTTCAGTAGCAAAGGTGGTTAAAGTTCTTCCGTATCTATGATACGAGTAGTTCAGAAGAATTTTATTTTTATTTTGAAGTCTGGGTTGTAAAATATATGAATAAAACCACAGTAATATCTCAATATTTGGGGATTGTCGATATGACGGCGAGAGAAAATAACTCTGATGCAGCGATGCTGTCCGCTGCAATTCATTGGAGATATAGGGATACTAGATGTTGTTACAACTATAGCCAATGAGTTTGAAACTATAATGTACAGAAAGGTCAGTGACGTCGAGTTTAATGCATTGAAGAAAAGAAGAAGAGATTTAATCCTGTCATCATACTAATATTATAAAGAGGAAAACTTTGTTTGTTTGATTGTAATGAATAGGCTCCGAAACTACTGAACCGATTTGATACTGAAATTATTTCACTGTTGGGAAGCTACACTATCCCCGGGTGACATAGGCTATAATATATTTTCAAAAAAATTAGGGATCCTTACTAAAAATCGAATAATGTAACCGCAATGTACCCGTGCGAAGCCGGGGCGGGCCGCTAGTGTACCATATAGATGTTAAAAATGTAAAAGTATTATCAGCTATATTTCTTTAGCAAAAGTCTAATATAATCAATGTCACAAAGCATCCGTCTACTTGCCCAACACCCGTTCCATACGGTGAAAGGGAGATAGCTATGCGAAGAATAACGAGGTGCACTGTCACCTGTATTATTCGATAGCTCCATCTCCCTTCACCGAGCCTCAGACCAGGCCGTAAGGGTGACACATCCTGGATTCTATCATTTGATCACATTATAGTACCTACTTTCTTTACGGTGGTGCATCCAGCAGCTGTACGTCTGCATCCCGGCGTCAGGCGCATCTGGCGCTGATTTATACGTGGCACGGGCGGTGCGTGCGGTGTCTGTCGGCCGCTGGTATACCCTCATACGCCGTGTTCTGCTGCTGTTACTTGTGTTTCGATCGGGAATATGATTCATGGATGCGGTTGTGGAAAAGCTAGGGTATAATTTGTTATTAGAGTTTGCTTTATTTAATTTTAAAGGTTGAGTTTCTGAGACATACTCGCCGGTCTCTTTGTAAGGATGTAGCGTATTCAGATTTGTTTTCAGCAGTTCGTACACTACTTATTACTTATAAGGTGCACCATACAAGATGTCCAACGTCCACCATGATGGCCATCGTATTAGATGCAAACTGGGTTATATGGTAGCTGTAATCACCCTTTACCGTGAAAAGAGAATGCCAGAGAAAATAGGAAGTTGATACATAATGTAGAAGCACGTGTCAAAGCTACTCATCCAAGCTTTAGTAAAGCTTTAGTGCTTCTTATAGATTCAACCGAATATGTTGTAGGCAATTTGTAAAATTGCACAATGCCGCCGCGCCACCGAGCGCGGTGGCCGCCGCGCCGCATTTTGCTAACGTTTTCATCGTGAATGGGTTTTAATATTCGCTCTTCGTCCTTGTTGGGGTGTAGCCCCTGTAATAGGAGAATGTCTATTGACGAGTGATGGTTTGTTCATCAGATAAACACCCATGAGCTTAGGTTAAATGAACAAAACATTAATAAAAATACTTAACCCCAGGCTCATTGTCGTACAATTAGATTATTGTAATTAAATGGACCACATTTCGTGCTGAGTCACTACTGTTTGCGTGTCTCCACTGCCAAAACCGCTGCAGTGATTGCAAACTTTACACATAGACGATTCAATATAGGCCAGTGGTTGCATCTACTAGAAACCAGAATGTATCGCTAACCAAATCGAACTGGCTCACTACCCAGCACGCTGTACAATATCACTAAATATCGCTAGCGCTCATCACGGCGCACCTCGCCAGCAATGTCTTGTCATATTCGACACAACACGCCGCTGCACGCTTCCCGGTGCATTCTGCGTTCTTTTGTCACATGACATTCACCGTGGAGTATTCAATAGATGCTGAGCCATGGTTAGCTTTTTAATGACCTATTTATTCCCGATTAAACAGAACGAGATTTTAATATTAACAGCTTGATATCTAGCGCGCGATATACTAGTGTTCCTCACTGGGAACTTTTACACAAAGATTTACCTTCATGTACGGCACATTTCCCATATTCCATACTAATTGGTTATTAATGCAGTCTCCACGTGACCATATCATCTCTCTAATTGGCCATGATTGTGTATGTCCCGGCACGCAGCCATACCGCACAAGGTCACGCCCACTTTGTTATTAACTGTTCGTGTTAATAACTATTTGAAATATGTAAAAGTCTCATGTGTATTTTGAATACCATCCACCTCTGATACCGGAACATATTGATGTGTTCTCCTTCTATTTCGTCTGATCCGATCTAGGAACGCTGGCTTAATCATGATGCTTCAGATCTCTTCCCAAATCACCTTCAGCTGTGGGACACAGACCTATACCCTCTTATGAAGTTTACAAATGAATGTACATTATAAGTACATATTATCTCTTTATAAAAGTAGTCAGGGTCATCGGAAAACCTGTTCATGTGATGTCTCCACGTGACACGGCGACGATCCTATTTATCGATAATTCATTCTATAATGAGCTTCCGGACAGGTTGTAATAGGCACTATGTTGCTGATTTCCTGTTTTTATTTCGTTCAAAAAGTCATCATAAATTGTTATGAACTTTGTTAAGGAAATGAAGAAGAATTTGTTATAACAAGACTAGAGATTACTAGCACAAAATTATTGAGTATTTAAAGGAATTATAAAACCAAACGCAATGTGAATTATTCCGTTTAACTTTCCAAGAAAATGTAGAAAAAAATCACACGTCATCTTCATCCTAGGTAGGCTATCCCATGAATGTTTCGGAAGTGCTTATTGCCACGCAACACAATCGAAGGGCCAAAGCTGCCATTTTATCATCATTGGTTGCAATCCAACCACATCCATACTTGACTCACTTTGTTGTCACAAAATGAAAATATAATTAATTGTTATTTCCATCTGATTGTTGATTGCAATAACAAAAAGAATTATTGTGCAATACATGCTCGTAGATTAACCCGCCCCCTATCAATCAATGACGATAATTAACGTTTTACATCCCTTTTCGGAGCAGATAGTGCGTGCGCCGGTGCACTAGTGACGTTGACGCTTGACGCGAGATCCGGCTGAGATCCGTCAGTGCTTGGAACTGATTACGAGTTGCCCTTTATCAAACGTTCCACCTGATTTATTGTTAATTTTAAAATAAGAATTGTATCATTGTATGCTGTGTCTAAGAAATATGTCTGGCTTTTCATTGGTTAGTTAGTATTGTAAGATACTAGTACATTATTACATCAATTTGACATTTAGTTATATCTAACAAAGCAATAATTCCATTACAAATTACAAGTATGACTCCACCACTGAAATGTCGCTCACGTTCGTAAGGATCTCAGTCGCGGTCCATTTAACAATTTCTTCACCAAACACGAAATATCCAATTATGAAATACAATTCCAACACACTTTAACATGCGCTTGAGTTTGAAATGTGAGTGTTCCCTATTTTATAGTCTGTTAGTGGGTTATCCATGTAAAAATCTTACATAGTTTACAGTTCCTTAACAAAAAAGAGTTCAGAAATCTTCCTGGATTCAATTTACAAAATCGTCTATCAAGTCTCGTATATTGATAAAAGAAGCAGCCCTGCCCAGTGCTAATGCTTCACGTAATGCAGCGCCAGCACAATAAGAAAACAGTTAAATCATATCCGACTTGAACAAAGGTCGGCAAGGTGCATTATAAAGGTACCATATCACACAGTGTCGTGGCGACGCGACGCGAGCACAGCTGAGTTTGCTGTAGCGTGTATTAAATAACCAACAGGGGCGGAGTTGAACAAGTGCGGTGCGGATTGCAACATTTCAAGTTACATATTGGGCCTTCCTCCCCCACAGACCCACCACTTGTGCACAGTTGAAGTTATGTAATATAAGACCTAGTTATCTGTATTTTCTGTGTTCCATTTATATTAGGCTAAGTTAGCCAAGTGAAATCTTAGGAATATCGGAAATATTGGCTTTAGTCACTTTCACTTAGAATTTAACTATTATTTTAGAAATTTATAGCTAGCTTAGATCTGTTATTTTTAGACGCTCATAATAATTATTTAATCCAAAATATTTATCTGCAACATACAATGATGCTTCTAACAACTGAAGTCCGTATCTGTTCTCAATTGTCTCACGGCGCCCGCGCCGGACCGAGACGAATGGTCGTTATAAAGTTGCGCCCGTAATGTCACCTCAGTTTATTTGCACCGTGACAAATGTTTCAGTGTTACACTTGTTGACGCCGCCTACACTAGTTTTGTTTGCTATTATTGTTTAGTTCCAGGCTTTTATGCCTTTCAATAACACCGGCCATATTTGTATGTCTATAACCGACGTCATCACTCCGGAATTATAACTCTAATTAAATGACCATTAGTTAACCATTACCAATACCATTAGTGGGGATCCACCAAACACCGTCATACAAACTAACCAAGCTGACCAACGACTATACCTCGTCCATAATCATTCTGAAGAATTGAGCGTAAACAATCACGGTGATAACCATAATGACTTCTTTTGAATTAACGGAAGCCGCTCTTCATTCAAAAATCTTAATTGTTACAAATTATACAATTAGCATTTGCATTCAAACGAGTCTTTAACCAGGAAACTTCCCTGAAACTCTCAAACTTTGCCGTGTGATTTAACAATAAAGATCTCGCTCGGGGACCGACGAATTGTTTTCGATTATCCAGAAACTGTGAATATCCTAATAATAGCTCCTAAGTTCAATGCTCACGCCTGGAAAAATATAATTGGCATTGCCGAGCGTCCAAAATGTTGTTTTTGTCAAAAAGGAAAATTAACAATTGCGATAGGCGATGAGCTTACACACTAATTGCATGTTGCAAATATGTGTTGATGTGTTCTCGATCTGCCGGGTCCCCGGACTTGTCTGGGTTCTGACACGTGACCGTGGGTCTACTTGTACCAACCCTATTAGTGTCTTGTTTCGGAAATGTGGAAACGTTCAATAAAGTGTATCGGAAGCTAATAACAGTATTGGCGTTTCAATAGTCAGGTGTTGAGAAGCTGCATCCATGCGACGATAGGCAGATTTGCATGAGGACCCTGTTTAGCCGCGGCTGGAACAATGCCTGTTTGCTCGGATACCTGACCACGCCGTCTTGGGCAGACGCTTCTGAGATGCTTTGTGATATTGCGGATAAGGTATTTGCGATTAATAATATTGTAGAGGATGTATCTTTCAAGATATCAATTTTTGAATGCTTTTTGTGTGGGAATAAGGGGAACGCAGTGATAAAGAATTCTTAACTAGATCCTACAGTAGATACATTTACCCATGTACACTAACTATTCGTATGTTTTAACTGTGAAATACGTATCTAACCTAACCTAACAATGCTTCTTAAAATTAAAAGCATCCAACAGTTCTAAAATGTTACTAGTTAACCATTCTTATCACCACCAATAACCATTAGCAACCGTGAGTAAGTGCACAAAATGCACAATATCTCTGGTGAGATAACTCAACCCATAGTCTACTACGTGCCACCGGAAGCGCGCGATTCCATTGTCAACTCCCGCCAAAGAGTAAACTACCGTGCATACCAATATTATCTGAAAAATATGTTCGTCTTTTTATTTTGTTTTTTAAGCTTTCAATTTATTTGTCCTGAAATACACTTCAGGTCTGAAGGATACGCCGGAAATTAACTTTGTCTTCTGTAAGTATGAATGATATAGAAACCAGTAATGTAATTACTAAAAAGGTAGTAGAAAACTCACTTAAAGAAAAGGTTCAAAGGATTTTTTTGTTTGTAATTAATTTTTATGTGCATTGTTATTATTAAGCTCATGCTAGATTGGTGTTCTAAAAAGCGTCTCATGTTTTCATAGAATTTCATCCGTATGTCCGCCACCGCCCAGCGGCAGTCGAGCCTAGTGCACATGGCACGCTGATCCGAATGCCCGCAAGTGGGTCAACAGCGATGTAACTCAGACCACCTGTCGCCGGCAGAATGCTAAACAACACCCCTACCCCGAACCTAGGCGCTGTGCCTAGCCGGCGACAAATACTCCAGAAACGAACAGACAACAACAAAGTTCTTAACCTTTTTGAAAGAGTGTCGAGATCTAACCATAGCCTATCTAGCATATCTTACCTAATGCCTCGTATAAAATTTTTACACGTTTCGCCAATTATTTTTTTTAAATTGATGTTTTAGACAACAAAATATAGGACAAAATACCTAGCGAGACTTCTGTTCACTCCGCAGTTTCGATCTTTGTTGGGTAACCATTTGCCCAATCTCAGGCCTATTCCATAGCACATATTCTATAGGCCAGTTTATCAGTACTTTGATAGATAA
Source organism: Notodonta dromedarius (assembly GCA_905147325.1). Taxonomy (NCBI): domain Eukaryota; kingdom Metazoa; phylum Arthropoda; class Insecta; order Lepidoptera; family Notodontidae; genus Notodonta; species Notodonta dromedarius. The sequence goes on from LR990172.1 coordinate 11,658,881, forward strand.
CAAATATGCGGTGTCCCGCCCAGACAGTGAAGCAAATTGAGCCTTTGGCGCAAACTTAGAGTTATGTCTAAAGCTAACTCAGACTCAGCGCGACTCCAATTTGTCCAATTTAAAGTTTGTCCAATTCTGCAGATGTGTCTGAAAATAAATAAAGAAGCGTCGTCATTCATGGTGTTCTTGCCATTATTAAAAGCTTGCCTATCATGATTAATCCGCATCCAGCGCCCATAATGCTATAAGCGTAGTAAGTAAATATGTATACCTACGAAATGAACATTTGGGCAGTCCTTTATTAGCTCCATGGTGCCACCCAATACGTCTGCTTAGATGAAAAGCCTACGAGTTTATGCTAGCAGAAACGGTTAAAATTGCATAAATTGAGTTAAAAGCGAATAAATCTTGACTAAACCTGATATATTCCACAAAAAAACTAACTGCAGCCTGCACCATAAACCGCTCATCTCTCCTAATCCTTTAATCAGTGCACTGTTCGGCGCAGTCGGCGGCGGCTCCTGTTGACTTGGTGGGCACTTATTTAGGCGAGCGCCGCGTGCGTCGCCGGCTTAAGCCGAAATTATGGGCTTTTGTTTCGCAACGAATTTTTAATATCCCGATCCTGGGTGCTGTCCCGGTGTCTTTATGAGACTTTGCTTATGATATTTATAGGAAGCTTTTGTTTATAGAAGGGATTCTGGGATAATACAGGTTTACCTAGAATAAATTGGATCGGATAAAGTGTTGTGTGTTGACCGAGAGTTCAGACCACTCTTTAACATACGATATAAGGTCGAATTCATAGTCTAACGGCAATATTCACAAATAATACTTGTCTAAGTACGGCATCGACACTATATCAAGTTTAACATGTATCAAGGCGTTGTGCGTTTATGCTTACTGTGAGACCTCACAGTAATGTTTATAAATATGGGCCTGACGACGCAAGAAGGGCACCAGGCTTATCATAAAACCTCATTTTAGACCACCGTAATATCAGATCCGTCTTTTCTGGTCTAGTCAGCGGTTATCTCTTAATACATTTTTATATGTTCTAATAACCAATTCTTCATATAAATGTCAATATTCTTCAGACATTGCGGGGATTGAGATACTGAATGACAACATCCAATTCCATCCGATATGCTGTCTCACGTGGCCCCAAAAGTCAATTTCACCTCTCACTACCGTTTACCTTTCTCGAAACTATCACTGCTATCGGCGTCTTTATAATAAAGAAAATATCTCCTCCATCATAAAGGTGACTTAACCGGGTGCGTCAAACCCTTAAAATTTTACGACGGCACCAAGTTCGATTCCTGGCGACGACGGTAAAATGTTATGTACAGAGATATAAGAATAGTCGTTTCCCCTGCACGGCAGGTGTGTGCGTCATTTCAGCTCTTCAGGGCCTGTTATGACTATCGAAGAGTTTTTTAGGATAAAAGTTCTCGAAGTTCTTAGTCTTTGAATCTTTAAGTTGACGCCATCTAGTGGTATTTTGTTTAACAGATATGTCCGGATTTTCTGGTATTCAAAAAAAACAGTTATAAATTCAATATGTTTGGCATTTGGTCCTGCAGAAACCAGTTACAGAGATAACACAAGACATCCATAACTTTATCCTTATCACGGACACGCTTCCTTATCTTTTATGAACCATTTTTTGTCTTGTAATCTCGATAATAAACAGTAAGGTAAGCCCGGGTGCTTTGTATACGACATTTTGTACCGAAAGTAATATTAAACTAGTAACATTTCGCAGTGGAACCAAAGGACACGGGTTCAAATAGGTTGTTAGTTAAAAAACACTTATTTTAGTCTATTGCATCCCGAGTCCCGATACTTTTCTTTTCTATTCTAAAGGCACGAGAGTGCCTCCACTGAGTCGTTTATAAGAACGCTGAAGTTCGTACTGAATAGACAGGTTAATACCCTTTTCAAAATGATTACACGTTTTTCTGAACCCTCGTTAATAGGTACTACTTTAGGGTTTAAACTTTCAGTATAGTAAATTATTTCAAATATTAATCGTCGGTATAGGTATTGTTTTGTTAAAGTCCCGAAGCTGAATTGTGAAGTTAGTTTTCATTCGTTTTATTTATGTTTAAAAAAGGGTGAAACTAGCTCATTTTTATGCAAATAAGTGCTTAATAAACTCAATTCAGAGTGACAGTGGCAGTCTGGGAGATCTGTTCGCTAATTACTAACAACCGAGAACAATTTGTTTTGTTTAAAGTTAAATCTTCGTAATTATACAGCTTTAGTTACTATTTTTAGAGTTGAAGGGTGATTAAGAACTGGTGATATTTGTTTGCAACTAAATAATTTTTATTATTTAGTTTACAGAGCGGTTTTTTGTAGTTTATCCAATAATAATTTAGACTAGGTGTTATCATTAGGTAAATTTATTGGTTCTGGTATTTCCCCTTTTAATTGTGTTGGTTCAGGTAAGCAGTGGATATATTTTTTCTAAATAATGTATTAATAATCTGAGGTAACTTTTTGAGATATTTTATCTGGTGTTAGGCATATTCATTTTAAATAAGCCCTTTTAAATTTACATTTTAAATACGTGGGTAAGCATAAAATGTTAATTTCTATCGTTACACACAAAGAGTAACAAACTTTTTTTTCTGTGATGTCAGAAGCAAGCGTGTGGCGCGCGGCGGCACGGCGGGCGGCACGGCGCGGGGCGCCCCGGGCGAGTTGTACAATGTTAATTATTTAATCAGCGCCCACCGGGAATTAAAGGCTCCCGCGGGATTCCCGCGAGGCGTCCTGTAACACATTAAATGTAGCTCTTTTCTACTACGATTAAGTCCAATTTAATTATTAATTTCAGCTTGCACTTGCCTGCTTTGTCAATTCGGATAAAAATTAACTTGTCACTTGAGGTTGTAGTGGTGGTGGAAAAGTTCTAAATGCTTTTCTTATATGACCTTATACAGTGTGTTAGTTTAAACGAATGAGCTTGAACCATGATAACTCATGCTAATACGTCACTAATAAATATACTCATAAAAAATCACAGACAAAACCTTAACCGAAATACAGAAACGAGTGTCGTATCGTGAGGCACCTTTGCGCAAGCGAGCGATTGTGGGTCGTAGGTGAGTGACCCGTTTTGTTTTCATACCTACCTACTTCAAACCCGGCTTATGGCTTAAGACATCGTATTGTATTATATCACTGGGTCAATGCCTCAGCTTCAGTCCGCTTAGCTCAAGTTAACAGGGTATGAAGCGATCGATGAAGGAAATGAGTATAAGCAAGTGGACGGTCACCCTGAAGGTAATATTATTTACATATTTGAAACAGTAATCGAATAGTGAATAACTTCCGTTAATACATCTCCCGCCTTATCTAACACGCTGTATAAAAAACAGTTAAAATAATTTGAAAAATTTACCATAATTAATCAAAACTCCTTATTGACATCCCAAAATGTTAATAACCCGCGTATTATACCCGTTTTTATTGCGGGCGACCTGGCCCGTGCCGCATGCCGGCGACGCGACGCGACGCGACGCTACCACGTGCCGCTTTTATTGGGAACGTGATTTCCAATAAGTCGCAAAGATTTCGCCGAGTTTAATTATTTTCAACGGTACTATGATGACATTTTATAGAATTTCCACTAGCGGCCCCCCATACAGGTGTTTTAACGCCTTGTTTTCATGAGAAAAGTTCACTAGAACACGTTCGCTATCCGGATTTGAACCCTAGACTATCAAAACGTAAGCCGGGGCCATGCCCACTGGGCTATGACAATGAGAACGTATCGCCATTGAAGTCGAGACGAATGGCAATCTCGTCTCGTCGCGGCTCCAGGCGCATTTGCATTTCCCCGCCATGACTGTAGTTACTATCCTCTATCCTGCACGCGTTGCACCACGGCCTGAGAATATAGGTACGTTGTATACTAGGTGATACAAAATGGGTATACTATTTTTTTTGCAACTTAACTTTGTAAATCTCAAACTATCGGCTTTGTGGGAGAGTTGAAGTACTAAAGGACTTTTGTAGACTTGTGAAATCGGTCAACAGCTGTATTCCTATAACACCTTTTGTTTTTCAAGTTCCCTCCAAAGCTGATGGTTTTAGAATTACAAAGTTAAGTTTTGAAAAAAAAAGTATACCCATTATGTGTCACCTTGTATATGTGTTTAAACTGGTTTAAAAACATTGCTAGATTGTTTTTACTTGTTGCTAGACCTTTGTCACAGATTATGTCACACCGATTTGCTCTCGCTCTATTTTTCAATTCACTGGAGAGAATGAGACAAAGTTGATTTTATTTCATTTTGTCTTGTCACAACCGTTGGTGCAAGGCCTGCTTCTAATTCAACGAAAACTTGTAAAATGGAAAGCTGCGCCACTCCTCCCTCAAGTATTATTTCGATTAGACGCTTCGAAGATTTGGTCCTTGTTTCGTTTTTTAATTTTTCCTGACCAAAACTCCATTTCCATTCTATAAACATCGAAACAATATTGGACATGCTTTGGAAAGGTTTTTTTTATTTCGAAAACAACATTGTATTTTGTAAAGCTTTATGAATAAACTAGCTGTGCCCGCGACTTCGTCTGCGTGGAATTTAACTTAACAGTCATCCCCTATTTTATCCCCTTTGGGGTAGAATTAATCAAAATCCTTTCTTAGCGGATGCCTACGTCATAACATCTACCTGCATGCCAAATTTCAGCCCGATCCGTCCAGTGGTTTGGGCTGTGCGTTGATAGATCACTATGTCAGTCAGTCAGTCACCTTTGAGTTATATATATTTAGAAGATAAACATCGTATTCACAAAATGAGTTCTAGGACATAGGTTATCCTATTTCTACTTCTCCATAAATAGTTGCCAATAGCTTAATGGACTAAAGCCTAAATTTTAAACCTACATTAACAAGATTGTCGCAAGTTGTTCGTAAACGGAAACACTCCCAACTATTGACGCTGAGACGAATAGCAATTCCGTCGCCCCACTACTGGAGATGCATTTGCATTTAATTCCCGGCTATCTTGCTTTTATATCCCAACCCAACGTTTATAAAATACATCTTCATCCGCGAATTGCCTCTTCGCAATTGCTTCGGTGTGCATTTTGTGCTTAATTGATAATTGTTACTTTAAGAAACATACAGATTTACTGTCAAATATAATCTACCTTATCGACAGTGGACATTCTGGTGCTCATTCTGTTGCAAAATAACAACATATTGAGTTGTGTATTATTTTGTTCAATCGTGATTTAGACAACGAAATAATGGTTATCATTGTCTGCCTCTCCGTCCTGTTGTCGAAACCAATTATAATAAGTAACTAACTCTAAGACACCAAATGGATACTCCCATACAATTCTAGTGTATGCTCGAAACATCCAGTAATACATAAGTTATAATTAAGCAAGACTATGTACAAAGCTAAGTTAGAACACACTAATTACGGATAATGTTCGCGCAGCGAGCGCACTTGATTGTGTTACGGTTTAACTTGTACTTAGTGCTAACTTAACACGATGAGAAGCGAAACTGTTCACTGAACAGAATAAGTCTGTATTGGGTGCAGGGATTGCATACTGGAGTTATCTTCTAGAGTTATAACTGCGGCAAAGTTGAACACAACGTGGAATGCAACATGATTTGTAGACATATTTTAGACCCGTATAAAAAAGTTTATTTTGGTCGTACAATAACATCACCTGCGAATAGTTTTATGAAACTATTTCGCAGTTGATGGTGATCAAAATGTTAGGGTCATTCCCTAATTCTATTCAAATATAAGGATTCTTAAATAAACTTACTTACACAATCAAGAAGTCATTGGCTTATTTGTCTGTAGCTAGGAACAATTTATTGAGACAAATACGTCTCCCGGCACTGCATCCCGGACGCTCCCCAACACTCCCCGCCGCGCCCCGGGAGCCGCCTACTGACGCGTTAAGCCCTAGAAAATAACTTGGAAGCAAGTTTAAATTGCATTGGTTTAGGTTCTAGACGAGAACTATAAGTTGTATTGTGATAGTTTGGAAGTTCGAGTATCTTGTTAAAAGATTTAAGGCTAGACTAGACACAACCAAAATTAATTGTACATAAAAACTTTTAACATTGGTTTTCTAAGTAATAAATTGAACCAGGAATCAAAGAGAAGAGCTTATTCCAAAAAAAGAAGAGACCTCTACCGTGCAGTAGATTGAATGTCATCATGAATTAAGAATAATACAATTGATCTGCAGCCACATGTTCGTGTAGAGTGTTAAACAGGCATGCAAGATACTATTTCAAATAACATTATTTGTGAATCCAATAACGCAGGTGATCGGTATCATAAAATATGAAACTCAATGTTAGTTTACACCTCTTTCTGAAGGGCACTCTTCATTTGAGTATAGAACACGTGTGCACTTCCGCTCTGATTCTTATTCAATTAGATGGGACTCGCGCTCAATCTATGACACGCCTTTTAAGGCTTTAAAATAAGGTAATTATTATTATGAAATTGCACGTAAAATATGGTTACATTAAAAGCGGGTGTAGTCAGTCTATAATGTTTTAAATAAATTTAAAAAAAATTAAAGTCGGAGTAAAATTAGATTTTCCTTATATTTTTCTCTAAGACGAATTTCTCAAGGCGGCTTAATAATGAATAGGTACCTACTTGAATTTTCACTAAAACTGAGAACATTATATATTCAGCTAAATCCCGTGCAAAATTCGTAAGGTATTACCCGTCAGCACTTTATCTAAAATTATCCCGTCTCAGCAGTAAACTGGTTACCGGCTGCACGTACCGGAAAGTTCTGGAACTAACTGGTGGGAACTAGTTGTGACTGGATCAGTCGGCGCGTCAGAATTGTCCTGCAACTTGGTGATGCAAGTTGCGCGATAGAATTACAAACTGCCCGCTGGTGCTTGAATTTAAATTGTTGGAGTAGTAATAGCTGAAAACTGTAGAAACAGTAAAGTTTATTTCTATACAAAAAAAATATACCATCGTCAACACACAGTTTTTGTACACTTCCTGCTTGTTACTTGGAAGTAATCAACAAATACCCAGAACTTTAATATCGGCAGGTCACACTCACGACTCGATTAAAGTCGGTAGAAAAAGGAACAAAATACATACCTACTCAATACATTATAAAACATCCCGCAAACTCCATCTAAGAAAAACTAAAAATATCCTGACTTCATTAAACTCTCCGGCAAATAATAAAAGTTCGCGAACTATGAGTACTAATACAATGTACGGTTTGCGACGGCGACGTGCTGCGGACGCACGAGGCGGGTGCGCCGCGCCGCGCCGCCCTGTCCGCGCGCCGTGTGAGAGGGCTGTTTACGATCGATAAGTACCTACTTTATTTGTTGAGATGAGTTGGTTTTATCTTATTGCAGTAGTGCTTGGTGTACGATAAAAGGTTATTCATAATTTTATAAAAAAAAAATAGGTAATAATGGATCAAAAACTAAAATCGTAAAATTACTGAACTAATCCAGATTCTAAATTCAATGAAATAACGTGAAACATTTTACTAACTTAGTTTTTATCTCATACTAGTAATATTGTACTTTGTTTATCCCGACGTTTATAAACGTTTAATAAAAGCATGTATTCCCTATAATTACCTGTCAATGCGCCATGATGGGATGTAGGTACGGGGCTTATCGAGATCAAGCCGAGCCCCTCCCCTCCTCAGGGGGGATATAAAGACCGTTATTTATCGCTTAAGACCAGTTTGTAGCTATTTAACGTTTATGATAGCGGATTTGCTAATGCTCGTAAAATAGCAGTAGCTAAATGGTGTTTGTTTTTATTGATTTCGTTCGTTAATTATATTTGGTTTTTAATAAAATACTTTTTTGTTTCAGGTAATTTTCACAAAGAATTCTGTAATTTGTGAGTACCTATTACATTTCAGTGACCTTACGTATTGGCCCACTCCATCAAAAGTAAAACATTCCTTATACTAGATGTAAAAAGCAGTGATAGCCGATTGGTTAAAGCACGCGTCTTGCGGGCACCAGGTCTTGGGTTCAAACCCCGGCTCGAACCTCTGGATTTTTCGATATCCATGTGCGAATCGTAATTTCTATATGATTATCACTTGCTTACAGTGAAGGAAAACATCGTGAGGAAACCTGCATGTCTTAGAAGATCTAACCAATTTTCGAAATACATGTGAAATCCGCCAACCCGCTCTGGGCCAGCGTGGTGGATTATGGCCTGAATCCCCCTCATGTTGAGGGGAGGCCCGTGCCCAGGAGTGGGACGTCAAAAAGGGCTAAATTATTATTATACTAGATGTAATAGATGTTCTGCTAAGATTCCTTAATGGAATAAAGAAACGTAAGTGTTCCTTAAAAAGAGTAAGATTTATTTTCGATCTTGAACAAAACTTTCAAATCTTACCTATCTATGTAGAATGTTTATGAATGATTCAAATTGTTAATATTGTAATATTATAACCATTTCCTAGTCATATGTTACCTAACGTTTTACTTTATCAGCCTTTTCAGGAATACATCTACCACCAAACATATAATAATAATAATAATTTGGCCCTTTTGATGTCCCGTCCTGGGCACGGGCCTCCCCTCAACACGAGGGGGATTCCAAACATATTTACTTAAAAATAATTATCCAAAAGCCATGACAAAGTTTGATGAGGAACATTCATGATTTACTTTGATTAGGTATAGGTATATATAGCTGTTTATAGAAATACAAAAAACTTTAAAATCAAAAATTTATACAAAAAGTAACTTTCTAACTATGAAAAGAGCACTGTAAAGAGCCCTCTGAGGGTCTCGTCCGATTGTGGCGCGCTCTCACGCAAATTGCTCAAAGTGCCATCCAGAGACAATCACCGACCGACATTTTATCTCACTCCAACTGAATCGGACGGGGCTCATCTATAGTCAGGGCTATCGTATGACTAATTGAAAGTTATTTAGACTTTTGACGTGGTAACCACTCGTCAGATAGAGACGGAACTACAAGAAAAAAAACAGCTCATGGCAACTGCCTCTTTCCTCCTAATGGCTCAGGACCTATGGGTTCGGTGATGGCCTTGGATTGACCATACATAAAATGATTCCTGCGTGCGTCGCAGAAACTGCTTCTGATTGTTCAGAATGACAGCAACGATGAGATGATCGTTGAATGGAATAAATAGACCACGAATTGTAAAAAATAAGTTCCTATGAAATAAAGCATGTTATTGAAATTATGTGTACTTACCGTTTCTCGTCACCCAACATCCAGTGTCCTTTGTTAGATTTGATTCGGTTGACAATCTCGACTATGAATACCGCACCATCCATTAGCGCATTTACATGGAAAAGGATCAGAGTGGTAACTGCGAGGCGCAATCGACAACACCGCCGGTAATTCCACACGGCGCGCGGCGCGCGGCCGCGGCGGCGTGCGGCCGCGGCGGCGGGACCGCTGCAGACGATTTAAACGTCGCAGCGACTTGTGACTCGGGATCATCTTCTGCCACGAGTGGATAGGATTATATAAATTGTCTTAAGTAAGTTTGACTTTATTTTAAGAGTGGATAGTTTTTGCTAAATAATAGTTTGCTGGATATAATGAACTAAAGAACTAAGTCTTGAATAGTTTTGAGTTTACCTTTAAAATACCTACATTATCGGTGAAATACAGGAAATACGATATTTAATTATTATAAAGACTTAAATTTAAAGTAAATACTTACACGAGGTTAGAAAACGTTAAATCTGCAAATATTGCGTAAGACCATACATAATTTACATTATTATTATTGATTTATTGTGATAATTATGTCATTTCTGAGACGAACAACGATTCCAGAGGACATCACTTCCCCTGGCTCGCGTACCCACTTACTATTTACCGCAGATATTACTTCGCCAAATCGCCGTTGATAAATGTCCCTTTAATCCAATCCTTCCAACATTTTGTCAGATCTCCATACATTACAGTGCTGTAATCAATCATTCCCGATCGATGGCCCCGTGGGACGATCTATTTCGCTATAAAGTAATGGAAATTGAGTGTTTGTGGACCTTTAATGTCGAATTCAAATGGGACGCTTCTCGCAAATGGCAGTTAGGGCTAGGATGGATGGGCAAATTTATTGGTTGCGTTTTTTTAGCAAAATATAAGTACTACTGATATTGTAAATGTGGTCATCTGTCCAGATGGATATATCGACGGATCACTTTGTCATAACGATGAAATGTGTACCTACTTAGTGCCTATAAGAGATTACCTCCTCACGAGGCCAATAGATAGAAAAGGTTAGAAAAAGATTATCTCGTAAAAAAAAATCTGTTATTTTTTGTGGATAATGAGGAAGATCTACATCCTATATTATTTTACTAAAGCTGTTACCTACCATTGAACTGGATATATAATGGACTTATAACTCTCATATACATACACTCTGGACACTTGGGATACAATTATATTATGTTGTTAGCTCATAAATGAATTCATTAGTTTATAAATTATTGTGTGCCTAACTGAAATAAAATATAATAATTATAAATATAATATCCAACAACTCACACATACATAATCCTTCAGTAAACAGACACATTGTACCCTGAAAAATCACACCGATCTAACTCAAAGTCAAACACACAGAGCTAATTATTTAGAAAGTTAACGCGGCGAAGTTTTGTACACAATCAACGCAAGAGACGCGCGCGTCGCAGCTAATTGTTGGATTCAGCGCGCGTGGGAATGGATCTTTACTAGAGGAATACGCAAGTGACAATCGACAAATATTGGTCACTTGTGTTATCTGTTCTGTGCTTCGGTCATCTCTATGTCTAAAAACTTCGCTTAAGAAAAGAAGAAAATAACTGTATTGAATAAATGAAGAAACCTACCAAGTAGACTACCTAGATATACAAATAATCATCTTAAAATAAACATAAAGTACTGCCGTAAATTAATTTTACATGATTAGTAAAGTCTAAATTTAAATGAATGACTTCCTTATTTAACATTCGCCTCGTAACTCTTAAATCCTTTGTTTCAAGCATTTTCGTTTATAAACTTACCTGATTTTTTCACTTCATCGGGTACTTCTAACTAAACTTTGTCTAGACCCAAACTAAGCGTTGATCAAGTTTTAAGTACATCGAAGTGTGGCCCTGAGAACGGCGGATTACTTCGGATTAAACAAAAACTAATCAGTTTAGTTCTCATGACTAAGATTAATTGGTTTTGTGTTAAAGTTTTCTTAGTGTTAGTTCAGGCATGTTTAGTTTATTAAAAGTTACAGTAGAAATAAACTATTGAGAATTAAGTGATACATCTTTGGAAGGTGTTTCATATTAACATGTCAAGTTAAATAGTCAAGATAATGAGAATAATTTGGTCACCCGGGGGACGAGCTTTCGCATAGTTTTTATAGAATTTGAAGTCGTCTAAATCAAGACTTCATGGCTTCAAAAGTTGAAGCTTGTTACGAGGAGGTCATAAATAAAATCAGCCTCGTATTTCTACCATTCATATGAGTTTCATATTTATTGGTTTTCAGTGTGTTGGAGACTTGAAATTGCTTTCATATCCTCATAATATATGAACTCTGTTTCCACATCCTTAAAAGTTCTTCTAAACTGAGTTAGGGTGGCGGTTGAAAAACTACTCCGAGGTAGCTGGTTATATCCACTTGTCTCTGTTCAAAGCAGTCTCTTATACGACATTACCTTCATTGTTGATCGCCCTCTTCCATGATTTCTTGTCTGTCATGAATCCCTGCCTCTGTATCCATCACTTCGCTCTACATTTCACTCACATGTTCCTTACGAACGTGCGGTATAACTTGCCGTATCATCGGTCTTACGTTTGTAAGTCGCTTACCTTGTATCCCTCACACCTGTAACTTAAGTTCCATTTGTGTTCCTACTTATTCATGCCCCTTATAACTATTCTGTCTACGTCTCCTCGATTCTGGCGCAGCAACAAATGTGCGTAAGTAAACAGCATTATAGGCGTCAATCGCTCGTATTTTGTGATACGTCGATACTACGTATAAATCTCCACTTAACAGCTTTCTGGACTGTGTGTTTGGTACGTGGTGAGTAGTGGAGCGAGTAGTTTAGAAGCAGTCAAGTGAATTGATCAGTCAAAGCTTTATAAATGCGTATTTCTCTCCCGAGTTCATTGTGAGTAAGGAAGAATAATTATTAGAGATGAAGTTTTCCGAATCTGGGTTAATATATGGTCGCAACCCAGCGCATGGCAGTCAGCAAAGTAGGTACGAACGAATATAATTAAATATTCTTTCCAGGAATCTTTGAGATACAAAACGGCTTAATCATTTAACAACCACATACAGTTATATGCAAAACAGTTACAAACACCTATTAATAGCCTACTCGCTAATCCACTGTACTTGTCTGTTCGAACGCAGCATCGTTGGAATTTCAATGAGAACCCTTTGGTGCCGGCGGGGGGCACGGTCGGCGAATCCTAATGAAACTGCTTTGTTGTTTATCGTACGGAACCCAAACGTATCAGTGGATTGAATGAGATACGTTGGTTTTACGCGATTTACGAGTTACGCGGGGTGCAGGTGGTTCGAGCATCTTAGAAGCCTTTAGTGTTGTAAAACAATTGAATTAATTTACTGGTTAGAAATTCAGACGTAATCCAAATACTGTATTTATTCCATATTTTAGTAATATAAATTTAAGTGCCTGTGCACTAATGGTTTGCTTGCCAGCGAGGGGTCCTGAACTCGATTTGATCCATTGACGCGCTTTCTCGGACTAACGATCGGAACAGGTAATAAATGACAACCTGATATTGCCAGTAATCTTAAATATAAGTAACGCTTGGTAATATAAGTATAGAAAACCATCCTATCATAGACAGCTACTTGCGTTGTAGACAAACAAAAGAACACCTCTATGCACCCACGGGTGTGCATTCGACATCTGATCTGTTACCCAGTATATCTATTGGATCAATATCTTGGTATCACACCTAGGGTCTCTATTTTCCTAAAATCCAATCCACTTGCATTCCGCACCGATTTAAGTTAAGCGAAAGATCAAGAATTAGATAAAACCGTATAAAATCCACATACTACTAGAACAGTTGCACTTTATATAGAGGGGAGATACGGACCAAGCGATAATAGTGTGCAAATACTTCGGATGGCGCAAATATTTCGAATCCAGAGTTTCCGGACTCGTTTTCTAAAGTTGGCGCTACTGTGTCCGCGAAGAGCGCATTTCTTAACAGGGTGAATTAATTAAACTGTTTCGTCGAATGAGGAATCGCCTCGAACTGTTATTTATCGAGCATGCAGTTGAAACTATTGGGTAAGTAATGCGTTAAGTTTAAAATAGGTTACTAACGCTTATTAAAAAATAGAGAGTGATTATTTTATAATAAAAGAGCAGTCTTTAAGCTAGATCCCCATATTATGATTTTTTTATAATTATTAGCATTTATTGCTGATACTAAACAATGATTTTACATAACAAATTGCTTTAACTTAAATCTAATACATCGGGTTTCCCGGTTCAGTGGTCAGCGTGTCCAGTGACACATAGGCCTCTTCCAGCTGCTTCCATTCTTCTCTATTAATAGCTTTTCTAGACCAGATTTTCCCTCCAATAATCTTGATATCGTCTATCCATCTTTTAGCTTGTCTGCCTCTTTTTCTTTCGCCATTCTGTTATAATTTTAGTCCATTTCATTCTGCTTTCCCTTGTCATATGATCCCCATATAGGCAGTTTGTAATATCCAGTAATTCTGCAAAAGGTAGGAAAATGAGACTTTGAATTATAATGAGATTTTATTTTATTAATCTTTACGACCACATTCTCCGTAATGTCACATGTTTATAAACCCACACAAAGGCAGCTTGCATCCTCCATAACAAAGATACAATCTATGAACTGTCTTTACCAAGCTTTCTGAACATGTTAGTTCTTCTACTCGTATTAAAATCCTTTCTGTGAGAACTCGGCTTTATTTTAACGAGAGCCTTGTCCTCAGGACTGGATTTCTTTGCCAAAGCACATTTATTCCGCAAAAGGTTTTTCTTGTTAGCTGCAACTGTTTGTTATTTCATTAATTAGGTATCGTCCTAATCCTTCAAATACCGTCTCTGAGTGTACTAGTTATCACTGCTCAAGGCAGATAAGTTAGAGATTAGATTTATTGCAGCGATTTCTTGCATTTTATGAAATATTTTCCAAAAGTTACTTTTTATTACTCCTTATATTCTTGACAAGACATTGCCAAAAATAACTTCAATAACTCTTTAACAAACATATTTCCCCTTCGCATGCAGCCATCAGCCGCCATGTCCTCCCCTCCTCCCTACCCCCTAATGACCGTAACAATATATTTTCCACTTTATTCGGAGACATTCGGAATATTTCCGCGGAGTTGTTGAGTTATGCCGCGTCTCCTCCATCTTGCTAAATGAGAGGCATATGTGAAGTATGCCGCTGCTTTATGGTACTTTGTGGTACTTGATGCTTTCCGTGCGCCGCCGTTCTGGCTCGGCGAATCACTCGCTCGGATGTTTTTACGTCAAATGGGTACTTATGTACTTGGATGATTTAAGGCTGTGTTCCTCCAAGAGAGTACATTCATATTTTACTCAATGACAGAACCTACATGAAAGGTAAAATAAAAGTAACCTAATAAATATTAACTTTAATATTTTTGTTGTGTTGCCGGCAATTTCTGTCTTCCTTGTACATGCGATGCTTAGCCTAGATGTATTTTCTGCCACCCATAACTTACAAGCGATAGATTATCCCATGGAATACATGACACAGCACTTCCAACGCACCCACTCACTTAACATAACCCATAAATAATAGCTGCAATATTTCTGCTAGTCCCTTATCTGTGGAAGACACGATTTTAAACATGATGAGCTTTCTGCACGTGATAGATAAATCGCTTGGATAAACTGAAAAGTGATATTATAATGATCTGACATTTAAAATTCCTTTTGTTACATTGGATTGCATGGAACTAGGATCTATTTTAATCCCAACCATATTCGCTGCGCTCTGTCAGACTACGTACAGAGCGTAGCGAAAACTTCTTTTAGGTCTGTGGCCCGAACAGCGCAAATGAAAAGGTTTTAAATTCCTACCAGTCACGTCAATAGTATTGAATCACTTTAAACTAATCTCGAGAGCCGACACAGTCGGTCCGACGAACCGAAGTCGATAACTTGAGACTTACGAGAAACAAAGGTAAAATAAAAATAGCTTCCAAACACATGAGTGGACCCAGTTAGTATACGTGAGTGTGCTTTTATAAGATCAAATGTATGGTGTACTAGCTGTGCCCCGCGACTTCATCCGCGTAGTGTTGGATTATTGGGTTCAAAAGTATCCTATATGTTAATCCCGGTTATAATCTATCTGTGTTCCAAATTTCATCCAAATCCGTTCAGTAGTTTTTGCGTGAAGGAGTAACAAACATACATACATACATACATACATACATACATACATACATACATCCACACTCACAAACTTTCGCATTTATAATATTAGAAGGATGTAAGTTACTATTAGTTTATATTCAGAATGTATAAATGTAGTAGGAAGATTGGCCAGAATGTCATGAAAACCTACTTAAAGATGATCCTACTTCCAATCCTTTTTCCTATCAAAATCTTACCTGATTTGGCTAATAAGTATGAGTTTACACGTTCACCCGCAGTCGCTAGTCGCTAGCGTCTACGTAAAATATTTGTATGGCAAGTTTTTGGTTCCCGAGTGGCTCACAGTGTGCTATACGATTTTTACCTAGCCATTGGGAGCGTAAACCGCGCGTAAAACACAAGGTAGGTCTACTGGAATTAAAAAAAAGTATTTCAGCCGCTAACACGTTTGTGAAGCAGCAACTTACCCCTTGAGCCTCATTACATTGTCATAAAATGTAATCATAAGGTTGTAACGATGCCACTATAATTGCAATATAGGGGTCGTGCAATCTACTTTTATTCTCCACTAAATTAGCCTTTAGCAGAGGCAGTGTTAAGAGGATTGTTTTTATAGCCTATTACAGAGTGTGTATGGCGAATCTCTAGTTGCACACTTTGCTTAGAATATAACATACACATTTACATCTAAATATACCAACAATGCGACCGTAAGTGACCACTTTTTCGAAAAAAAATTGTATGACGTTGTAATAATTTGTTTGCGGAAATTTAGCATTATATTCTATTCAGTGTGTCTAGAAATAGATTTTGGATTACAAAGAAGCCTTTTGATAAACTCTTATATATTTATAGTGTTACTGACCTTGTATATTTATGCAATTGACCGTTCAAGAGGGATGCAGGATGTCGTTTCCGTCCCATCGCCATGCGCCCGGGCTCCGCAAGGCAATCGCTGATGGCCGCATGTCCCCCGGGAGGCTGCGCTATAATTGAGGCGCACGGCGCGGCTCTCAGCAATATCAGTTGTACCTATTCCTATTCGGGCGATTTGATCCAAAATGTTATTTTGTGATGGTATGTTAATACAGTTTCTTCTTGTTTTCTTACTCTTCTGTGTGTTTCGCCGGGGAAAAGTTTAATTTAAATTTAGTGTCCGTTTTATAAGTACCATAACCATATATAAATATCTGCAGTAATACGATATACAAATCAGACCTACGAAAACCGAGAGCCAGGGACTTAGCTAGTTCGTTATAAAGTAATTTACGAGTACCGAATTGCAATCAAAATATATTCTAAAATTCTTAGGATAGCTATTAAAATTATCTATCTATTCAAAAATAATGTAAAACAAGTTTGTACCGTTAAAAAATCTCAATAAAAATGTTCCATTCACAATAATTAGCGTCTCGCTCAGCTCCGCTCCGCTCGGTGAGGCTATTTACATTTTTATGAGGATGCACCGAACGCCGGCCAAATTAAACGCGATGCAAGGACAAAGAATAATGGAAAAACACAGCTACGATAATGCCGGACGAAGAGATATTCAACAAATTATATTAGTTGCACATATTTTAGCTACCCAGCAGTTGATGTAAGCATAATAATATTTGGGCAAGGATATCCTGTATCGTCCGGCACAGGTCATGTCTACTTTGTCTGTACCATTGGAAATTACGAGATTTCATAAATATTCATTACTAGCTGTGCCCGCGACTTCGTCCGCGTGGAATAGTGTCTTTGGGTAGCATTTTTAATTATTTAGGCTTTTTTTTTACAAATAATAAACATACGTATAAATACTTTAATGAGCTACCCTTGAGGGTAAAAGTTTTACAAACATTGGATGTCATATTTATTTATATCGAATCAACAGCCTAACAAATAAGTTTCAAGCTTCTAGCTTCCATACAACTTTTCATCCCCCCTTTCAACCCCTTAAAACTCTTTTTTCGCATTGAAAAGTAGCCTATGTCCTTTCTCAGGCTCTAGACTATCTGTGTATCAAATTTCATTGAAATCGGTTCAGTAGTTTTGGCGTGAAAAAGCGACAGACAGACAGACAGACAGAGTTACTTTCGCATTTATAATATTAGTAAGGAAGTAAGGATTAGTAAGGATTGCAGTGTTTCACTGCAAAGAGCTATATTTCCATACAAACTTTCAATCCCCTAATCTCTATTGTTATTTTCACCCTTGTGGTTTACACATTTACAAACTTTGAATGTCATATTTATTTATATCAAATCAACAGCATAACAAATAAGTTTCAGGCTTCAAGCTCTACAAATGACGATACTTCCATACAGCTTTTCATCCCCCCTTTCAACCCCTTAAAACTCTTTTTTCGCATTGAAAAGTAGCCTATGTCCTTTCTCAGGCTCTAGACTATCTGTGTATCAAATTTCATTGAAATCGGTTCAGTAGTTTTGGCGTGAAAAAGCGACAGACAGACAGACAGACAGAGTTACTTTCGCATTTATAATATTAGTAAGGAAGTAAGGATTAGTAAGGATTGCAGTGTTTCACTGCAAAGAGCTATATTTCCATACAAACTTTCAATCCCCTAATCTCTATTGTTATTTTCACCCTTGTGGTTTACACATTTACAAACTTTGAATGTCATATTTATTTATATCAAATCAACAGCATAACAAATAAGTTTCAGGCTTCAAGCTCTACAAATGACGATACTTCCATACAGCTTTTCATCCCCCCTTTCAACCCCTTAAAACTCTTTTTTCGCATTGAAAAGTAGCCTATGTCCTTTCTCAGGCTCTAGACTATCTGTGTATCAAATTTCATTGAAATCGGTTTAGTAGTTTTGGCGTGAAAGAGCGACAGACAGACAGAGTTACTTTCGCATTTATAATATTAGTAAGGAAGTAAGGAATGGTCATCGAAAAAAAGCAAACTTTTTTGAAATCGGATATCGACTGCTGTCTCTCGGAAGGAGGGGAGAGCATTTCTAACCAATAAAGGTTTCTTAATATAGTGATCAAGTAGGTACTGACAAATCTTAAAATATTTCAAGCTCCTCGGGTAGGTAGGGGGTATATTTACTATTCCCCCTACCCCCTCTTCCGAGCGCGTTGAACGGCGCGTGAAACAAGCATGTCAGTAATTGCACGAGCTGTCGCGTGACGTCACGCCAGGCGCAGGGGACCTGCCAACGAAGTCCTTATTTTAAATGGAATGCCTTGGAGATTTTCCCGCCTTTCTGACGGAACTGTTAGCCCCATATTACTAGAATAAATATGACTAAAAAAATAAGGGTCAAATTTGTTCACTATTTCCTGCCCATCAATCCTGAAAGCTTGGGCGTAGGTTTCCGCAAAGACTTCCTGTAGCTTTAAAAGATTTATCTGTTTTAACGTCCATCTGGGATTTCAATTATTGGCATACATTTTCATCACATCCAATCACAACTCTCGTGTTATCTACTATATAAAAATAAGTCGGGTTTTCCTTCCTGACGCTATAACTCCAGAACGCACGAACCGATTGCCACGGTTTTGCATTCTAGGAAAGGTCTCGGGCTCCGTGAGGTTTATAGCAAAGAAAATTCAGGAAAAAATTCAACAGAACGCGGACGGAGTCGCGGGGCACAGCTAGTCCTATAATAAAAAAAACAAATTACGAATGAGAAAAACCTTTCCAATGACAAGCAGCGAAGGTCCAAAAGGACACTTTCCAATATTCGTCTGTTGTGGTCGTTGAAACTGGTACCAATCTACATAATATAATTAGAACGCCCCGCCGGACCCCAATTGATAAAGCGTACCCTTTTCGCGTCGAAAAAAGTCCGAATCTTTACGAAAAACACGGAAATTTCGGAACAGAATTTAAAGCGGCTTTGGTTACCCAATTCATTAGTGGAGCTTTTAGGATATGTAGCAATTTGATTTTTTTTCATCTATTTGTAGTCCACAACATACTCCAATTTCGAGACTAATTGATCAGCCCCCAGCAACTTACGTATTGTTAATCAACGAATTGCTCATCGGCTTGGCCCTAAGTTTTTGGTTTACGACATTATAATTATTGTTGTGACAGGACCATTGTACCACATTAGCTGACACCATCAGTACAATGGTTTTAGAAGTGCCATGAATTGTTCTGTGAAGTGTATAAAGTAAGGTTTTTCAACACAAGTATATGAACAAGATGGCGTTGGCAAATTCGACATATTTCATCCTATATTCCTGAGTCTCCGTGTGTCATCGGCCTGGCCTCATGTGTTCGAGGGTCGGGTAAAGCGCGACCGCAACGTTTGGGAGCATTCCGTCACATACTCTGTTCAAATAACCCCAAAAACTACCAGCTTGAATGCAATGTCTTGAAAACAGGACGATGTACGATCGTCAAAACAATAATATCTACAGGATTACTGGATTTGTCGTATCAATTGCTGGATGCGGTAGAGGAGCTCAAATACAATAACTTTTACTCCACCAATTTGTTTTACGAAAATCAGGATTTGTATTTAAAAATTTTGTAATGTAATGGATCACCAAAATAATCAAAAACGTAGTCATAACTGCAATTTTTTTGCACAATTTTATGATTTAAAATTCTGACAACGATAAATTCCTTTTAAATTTGAACTTATTTGATAAGTTTTCTTCTGAAAAAGTTAAGAATTACTTACCTTAGATTTTTGTCTCTTTATAATTCTGGGTCTTTAATTGTTTTTTTTATAAAATGTTGTAAACGTCTAAATTTTATTTTAGCGTAGCATTTTATCTCCTCTATCAGACCCTGCAAGTAACGAGTGGAATCACAAGTAACCCTAAGTTATTTGTTTGCAAATCATTTTCACATTTGTTTTAGTTGTTTTCCGGAGTTGATGTAGCGGGAATATCAGGCGTTGCTGATCCATTGAGCGCGTCCGTCATTTCAATGTTATGTCATCAGATTTTAGTGTGCTATTTTTAAGAATAAATAAATTTACTGATTGTCGTCTGGAAATAGTAGCGTTAATATTTAAAGAAATACCTGATAGAGATCTATAGGTTGTCTCCATTATTGACTTAACAATCACTTAATCAATCATCTCTAGGTAGTGGCAATTCGTTAACATTTTTTCAAGTTACGTACATTTCAAAAATTAAAATAATCATACCGCGCCCTACTCTACGAGTTCGCATCACGCCCAGCCCGCCTCGGCTTTGCCTCGAAGTCGTCATTTTGCAGTCTCGTCTCAAGTGACGGAGCGGGACTCGAATTGCAACTTCTATTGCTTGTGTTTTATCTGCTTTAATATTTCCAAAGGAGGTTCTCGCTATGTTTATCTTTCCGTCGTCCTTATAGAACGTTGTAAATGGGTTTTATTTTAATGCAAAGCAGCACTGAAAAGTTTAAAAAAAAACTATAAAGGTAAATTTAAACGAATAGGCAACACAACAAATGTTCTAGATTTTGTGTATTTTATGAAAAATTGTACATAGAAAAGAATTTAATATCTGGTTCGACTCCTATATAACCATGATATTAATTCCCAAGTGGTTCAAACTGAAATATACAAAATATTTCCAGACACAAACATTTACGCAATACTTTGTTGAAATGCCAGCTATAATGTTATTATCATTTTGTTCCAGGTACACTGCCGCTCGGCCAGCCTGCATCTATTCACCGCCTTAATGTCGCTGGATATGTAAATGCTGTAGCTTTAATATTCATTGCGACGCCAGACGATGATGGAGTCAAATGTGGAATGGTTTGAGCAAATAGCTTACAAGTTTTAGAATAATTTTGGGGACAACCTTCATTTAAAAGTGCTGAATGTTTTATGTATTTTCTGTCGCAACTCACAATGATTTAGTAGAGTATCTTTTATCCAAGATCGAAGTGGCCAGTGTCAGATTCAACCATGAAGAATTGCGAGCACCTATTTAGATCAGAATGAGGATCTTTCTCTACACGTTTTGGTTAAGTAATGTTGTAGAAATTAGTGTTGTTAATTTCCCAAAATAGAACCAGTATGTGCAGGTATCGGTGTATACGTGCCCATATAATTACCAAAATTAATAATTAAAACGTTCTCTCAAGATAATTACCTATTCCACCGCCTTCACCACAGTACGTATATCCGAGAATGAGGCGATATTACACCGACATGATACATAATAACTCGAGGCCTGTTCACATGTTGAGTACCATAATACGATGTGAGCGCTAGTCTCTGATTGCTGCGCTGTTTGCTCATTAATTAAACAGACCCCGCAGATTACGTGAGGAGTTCATCGGTGAGGTCTGTATATGTTTTAGCCAACGATTAATACAATGGGTTTCTAGGGTTGGTATACGTTTTCGGTAACATATACTTTTTATAAGATCATACACAAAGAGGTCGCTCAAAAAATTATATATTTTTTTAGAGGAAGAGGCTAGACAGGTCAGACCAGACATGGGTCAGAAACGCAAATTCCTCATGAACAATACTCAGCCAAGACTTGAATGACTGCGACTCGGTCGGGGCTCCCTCGCTACCATTGGTTTAAAATTAAATTGTCTTTCGATTCCTCAGCTTAAGAGTTTACTCTTTAATCTTCGAAGCTTGGCCTAATTGCTCCTATTAGAATTTTAAATCTGCCCAGAATTGTGGATGGGTTTAAATATTTGGAGGCAATTAAGGAGTACAGACGTAATATTTTATTAAAAAAAATAATGTTTTTGGGCAAAATTACAAATAATTAGTCTTTTAATAGGTAATTTATGTAATAAGATGAAATTAGTAATTCATTGGACATGTTCTATCATGATCATCACCATCGTCACTTATTTTGAGACCATTTTAGATCTTGGTTTGCAGAAGGAGATGGACTTGTAGGCATGGGAAATGGGGATGAGGAGTATGAGATGAGAGTATTAAGTATTAGATTTATATCCCAAACTTTGAATGGGGCTACACTAACGTCAGTTTATGCGACAAAATTGAACATATTTACCCTTTACATGAGCAGCATATTTCAGTAGCCCTGTGTTTCCAGGACGCGCGGGGCGCATGAAGCCGCGCCTGCCAAAGCCATTCCTTAAAAAGATACGCTACAAAGGTACGTCAGTAGATGGCGCTTCTAGAATGTGTTTACTTATCTGTCTGTCATCAATTTGGGTAGATATAAGTTATTACGCCTCCTCGTGTGTTTGTAGATATTGTTTGATTTTTCTTAATTTATTGCAGTTTTGGTATGATGCCTTTTATTTGAAGTAGATTTGCTGATGTTTTTCATTTCAATAATAGGCATTTGTATTTTTCTATCTTTGGGCGTAAAAAACATTCGTAATTAAGTAAGGTAAGTTCCATTCACCGGTAACACCCGCTACGTGTTTGTAACTCTGCAGTGTGCACCTCTGCAGTGTGCACCTCTGCAGCTCGCGGCTGCCAGCTCTGCATATTGATGAGCACCTGTGTTTTAAACTTTTCTATCCTATTGTACCAAGTTTGAGCTGTCTTTAAATTCTGTTTGTAATACGTGTGTGGTGTAGAATTTGTCAAGTGTGGTGTTCTCAACTCTTACCTATACAAATCTGTTCTATTAATACAGGTAATTCATGGTGTATAATCTGAGAATTATCTTCTTCTGAATCCTTATACGTACTATTTCCTTTGATTAAATTCGCGGGTTTTGCGACAATTCAGTTTTTCCCCGGAACTCATTGAGGGTCAAACCTCGATGTCATCGATGGACACCACAGTCGATCCTGAGATCCACAGGAGAAATAATGGTGGGATTGTGTGGCAAACCTAGTCCCATAAAAAATACAGGTAGTTCAGTATACGTACTGTTATACGTACGGTTATTCAGAATAGTAACGAGATATGTTCTTGGGCGTCTGGTTCCATCAATCAAGCATATAGAATATAGTTGGTAGTTATTAAGTAGGCTTACTTTGTGTTCAACCGCCCTTGTTCCCGAGCACTTTTCTTTTCCTGGGAATCTTTTCGTTCTTCTTGATCTGTATATTTTATAACTAGCGGCCCGCCCCGGCTTCGCACGGGTACATTACGGTTACATTATTCGAGTTTTAGTAAGGATCCCTAATTTTTTCAAAATATATTATAGCCTATGTCACCCGGGGATAGTGTAGCTTCCCAACAGTGAAAGAATTTTTCAAATCGGTTCAGTATTTTCGGAGCCTATTCATTGCAATCAAACAAACAAAGTTTTCCTCTTTATAATATTAGTATGATGTAGGTCAAACACGTTTAAACTCAATCTTTAAACTAAATATTTACTTACACCCTTATGACGTGTGAGCCATTTATCACCAAAAAGTATTACTACCAATAAGACTTTAAGATTTATGAGGTCCCAAGCCATAATTTAAGCAGAACAGACCTTAGCGATGTGAACCGGCTTATCGCCGGGCCGGCTAATCGCAACCGCGTTAACTGTCGTGCTTTTGAACCGAGATGGCGCCTCTTTTGTTCTTTATCGGAAGGATTAGGAGTTGTTTATGTGTGGCCGCGGAGGGTGTTGTAGCTTATGCAAGCAGTCCAGTAAATGACACGAAACCAACTTTAAAAAAAAAAAAAAATGGTTCCTTTTGTATTGTTACATAACTTGTTATCTCATTATATACTGTCACTATTTTGACAATGTAGCAGGCAAGCTTCCGGAAATAAGTTAAACAAAAAACTTAAATAAAGAAATCGAATCGCACTAAACCAATTTTAAAATAAATCCTCTTTTCCCGATATGTAAACATTTAAAAAATACATTTCCGCGTGTCACAGTATGCAAATACTCGAGATTCATTCGTACATTAAAAATATACCCGCACTGGCGTGCAAAATCAATTTGGCCTGATGTACCCCGCGGCGGAGAGGGTTAACTGTGCGGGTAAATATTGGCCGTCCCATCCCCGCGCCGGAGTCGTGTCGTGGCCTGCGATGATGTTTATATTGATGTTGTTTTAATTGGCCAATTTGGCCATCGAAATTATCTATCTATGTTTGCATGGTAAACCGGCATACAGTGCCACTAGCCAAGTTATCGGTTCAGTGGATAATGTTGCTACTAATCCTCCCCGGTAGTGTCCTTCAGCACGTCGTAGGGGCTCCGGGATCTCTAAACGGAACGTACCGGTGCAAGAACATAATACCTATAACCGCCATGGCCCAAATGGAATAACCACAATAGCTAAATACAAAATTAGTTCAAAACCCTTAATAACCAAAAGATTTTACCTCCATAATATTTGAACAACGTTCAAGTTGTGTTTACATGCGCAAATATGGCGAGCCAAATACGCCCAGAGCTGCCAGGGCAGAGTATAAATGCTGAGAAGAAAATAAATAGAGCATGAGTAATAAATACAGCGGAAGAGTTCACTCGAGCTGCATTTCAGGTGTGTGGTAAGCGATTAATAAGTTTGTAAAATTGCTGAATCCCAGAGGAAATAACGTAAAATGACATGGGAATAAATTTTAAAATTTATTTTTAATTCTTAGTTTCACATAGACAGCTAGGGAGGAAGTCAATTTATTAATATTAATATTGCGGTCTATTGTAGATCCAAGTAAAGAACAAAATGAATCCTCCATTACAATCGATACACTATTCGCCTATGAAGCCATAAGACAGGGAATTTTTGAAAACAAAGGCTCTTTGTCAAAGGATGATCTTCATATGGCCATTGGCTAATGGCTCTCATACAAAAATTCCTTACTTCATAGCCGATGACAGCCGGGAGGCTATGTGGGGGTAATAGATGGTATTGTCATTTATCGATGGCGGATTTTCAATAAATATTACCGGTTCAGGGCAGGTAATGGCGGTTCACCGGTCAATAATGACGAAATATCGATGGAACCACATTTTCATAGATGGGAAATGACTTTTAATTTTGATAAATGTGTTTTGTATATTGTGGACGTATATCGGTTATAAAAATTGGGTATTGGGAATTTCCTTGTATTCTTCTGTGTACAAGCGATATCGCTGGCATAGTAATATTTGATAGCGTTGTACGTTATTGTTCCGTAAGTTTAACTGCAATCGGAATCTCAAGACAGAAAGTTGGGTTCATTTAAATAAATAATACGAAGTTAATAATATTCTTGTAAAATATTTTCTACATTTTACAAATTCTCATCTCCATACAATACTTGTCTCGTAATGAGCATTTGTGTTGCAAAATGGAAATAAAAGTTTGTTAATATCCGAGTTGCCACCCTCGTCGGACACTCGCGACAGCTTTTAATTAATAAGCTGGCAACATTTCCAATCAGATGTCGATTCATGTTTTATTCATGGACTTTATTCCAATATTTTACTCTTGAAACGTTCGAGACGCTTGGATTATTAATGGGAAATTGTTTACGAATAATTTTGGAATAGTGTTTCTCTTGTTTAACTATGTCGGCGCTATTCATAGCGCCGACATATCTTTGTCATTTTTTACTCAAGTTATCAAGTCTCCTAAAAAGTGATGTGAGTGGCAGAACGGTGTGAGGCAGTTGACAACGCTCATCAACACTCGCTTCGGTACTGGATATACGCCATAGAATAGTTGGAGCAGTAAATAATATGGTTGGAATTATATTACCATCAACCCTCTTTATTTTTTGGAAAAATTGTGGCTTATGTACCTATTTTGTATTTTATGGTACAGTGAAGGTCAAATCCGCCTTTGTATTGCACACGTTAAAGCTTTAACATGCCATACATAGCATGTCGTACGTCATAACGGATACTTATTAAAATGCTGGGATATTAAATCTCCTAAAATCTCTCAGAAGGGCCAACTTGAGTGAAGTTTACGTACTTTTCTAATCTGGGCCGTGTCCTATTAATAAATAACCGATCGATATGCTAACTTGGCACGATGTCACAACGGAATTACTGGATCCTAGTGGTGATGTTATTAACTGAAATTACTCAATATTTTTAGAATAAGATAGTTGAAGATTCTCTCTCTTTACCTTGCTGTATAAGGTACATCGCTACAATCATATTCTGTCAAATAAAAGTAATGCTATGAAAATACCTCATAGCCATAAAGTATAATAAAATAAGTGATCAAAGCCAAATTTGTTTGTTTTTGAGTAAAGATGATTTCAAATGCAAATCTTTTGGAGAACTCCGGAGCAACGTTACCTCTCTGTCATCACATCCTTTAACTACTGTAATCCGAATTATTCTTCGAGTTTCCTTCCATCGCGTGAGTTTATAAAGATGTTGCAAAGATACATTCCATCGCGTTCGCTCTTATGTAGCACTGTATATCGTCGTCTCTGTCGTATATATCGCGCGACACAGTCGTGTTCGGGTAACGAAATTTAAAAACAATCCCCACGAGACGCGCGCGCCAATTTATTTTGTTGTTTGCGAGATTGTTTCGCCACTCTTTGCAGGGTTGGGCATATAGGGTGGGGGAGACAGTGAAACTAAAAATTAAATAACCATCTAAATGATAGGTAAATATTACATTTAATAACATTCTGATGAATTTATTACCGACAGAGCATAGAAGGTACATCAGTAATTGTAACTTGTGGGACGGGTTCAAGTTTTCATGCATTGTGTGCGTTCGTTCATCACTCCGTTCTGTTCTATCCTTTGTTGTTCACCAATTTATAAATATCAAATATCGTGAACCTCGTGAATTAAATCACACTCTACAATTCTCACTACCCAAAACCTAAAATGCATTCTTTTTTAGTGCTGCTGAGTAACGAAATCATAACTTGGCGGCATCGGCGCCTGCTCGGAGTGGATTGAAAGCGCAGATAATATCACCTGATAACAACGCCGTAGAAACTTGAGGTTTTTTCATATTAAATGTTATTGAAAAAAACATGTGATGCAGACGATTTTAAGAGAAAAGAGATATACGAGTATATTAGATAGAGGAATAGGATCCGAAATTTTCATATTGTATGGTTTGCCAACAGTTAGATATGTTTTCAGAATCTACCATTTGTATTCTTAAATTGTTTTGTACAAGTACTTGCTGTCGTTTTTGGATTTTATTATTCAGCACAAATATGAAGTCCCATGTTGGGCGCCAAATTTAGATTAATATTTCAAGGATCAATAAATATTATTTATTTTATTTTATTTTTAAATATTCTTTACTTTATTTTAATAGACATGTTTACAAAATATAGAATAGACTAGAATAGAATCATTTATTTGTGTGAATATTGTACAAAGTTGTTTTGTGAATTATATATTACGATCATAATATTCTGCCGTTTCCGGCGTACAAATATGGTTATTAAAATTATGGGTGTATTATTACATAAAAAATAAGTTATTTATCATTAGAATTACAATTACAAATAATCTAAATAAATGGAACAATATATTATTATAGTCAACGAGATTAATTATATAAGTCAAAATTCAGTTATGACAAGGAGATAAATTATGATAATAGGCAATAATGTCAAATATTCAGGTAATTTTTTCAGTCATAAAATCTTTAATCGTGTAATAACATTTGTTTAGGAGAAAGTTAAATAATTTACATTTAAAAGTTCTGAGGCTGAGGGTTTTGTAGCCATCAGGTAATTTGTTATAAACAGTAATGGACATGCAGTATACATTATTAGAGAACAATTTAATTCTACGTCTAGGAACATTAAGCATATGCACTTTGCGGCTGGGTCTGGAAACAACATATAAAGTCTTTACCAAGGAAACAATGAGTGTCCTTGTGCGCTCCGGCTCCGGCGGCCTCACGGTGGGCGCCATTACTCCTCATTCTTACATTATTACATCTCAGCGGTGTATGAGTACCGCGGGCGGTACTTATTTCTCATTTGTTTGAGTTGAGTTATTTCACAGTGATATCTTTCTTATTACTGCTTCATGTTATGAGATTGTTGATATATTGAAATAGGTACTTACTTGTTAAATTGAGGAGATAAAACTCGTGTTTCCCGAAGTAAAATTAAAAAATATGTTCTTCCATCCAAATGAACTAAACGATCGTTTCAAGTGAAACTACTTGCTTTAAACGTTAGTCGTAGCGTAGACTTCGCAAGAGACTCTCGGATATTAGGTACTTTGCTGTCCTTATCTGGGCCACCTGGGGAGATCCGATGAGATTACAGCGCTTCCCGCGATATAATCCGCGCCATAAACGCCACTCTGTGGGTTATACCTGTTGCCGGAAGTCATAAAGACGAAAATCAAGAATTAAATTGTAAAGCTTGCGAATCCGGTACAGACGAAAATACTTCATAAATTAAACAAAAACTTCACAAATGACACCCTAATGTCTACTTTGAAAATATTCTTGTTAGCAATTTTCATAAAATTTAAATATTAAAATTCCCATAATCGTGAAACAAAGGGACTTGCTCTACCATTACATACCTGTTTATTCCTCCGGTGGCGAAATACATTAAAAGAAATGGAGTGTTTAAAAGAGTATCACCTACTTGTGGTTTTTTTTGTACCATTTTTTTTGACATATGCTATTGAACAAGGATTTTTATCTAGAGTATTTTGGTCCTACAAATCAACAATAATTTGGAGCCCAAAATGGGACCTTCTAAATTTAGCCTTCAAACTCATTGAAGCTGGTAACTTTGGTAATCTAGTAAAACAACCGAATCGTACATAAATGTGTTATCTTAATTTAATTTTAAAAGAAGATTTGTTGATAATTTAGATAATCAACACATTAACCTCATTTAAGCGGAGATAACGTTGTCAACGGCATCCCGCTCTGTCTGTACCAGCTGGGTATAACGAGTGCAGGCCGGAAGTGCGTCGACGCGGAAGCCGGTAACGCTTCCCGCGCTCGCAGGACTTCCGCCAACATGGCGGCGGGTCGCAATGCGCCTGGCGACACTTGGAGCCGGCATTCTACCCTCGAAAAGCTGTCAATGTTGGAAATGGGTTATTTGGCTGCTTGTAATCTGCTTTCAATGTGAATTTGGGGTTAAATTATGGTAGAGAGAACAATTTTGCCAAGAAAATGTTAAAAGTATAGTTTTCTTTTTAGTAGCCTGCATATCTCGCGGCGAAACAGAATCTGAGCATAACAGGGCTACAATAAAGTTCAATCAACTGAATATAAAATATACTTTGAAGATTACTCTTATGTCATAAGAATATGAGCTTATAAATAACCGTTGCACACCAGAGCGTGCACATGGCGCCCGCCCCGCGACACGCCTGATAAATAAGGTGTATAAACATTAGCCGGAACACTCCACAGGTGGGAGATGTGACTTTGGATATTACGTGTAGCAAACACAATGTCTGCCGCTTCCGGGTGGAAATATAACCTTGCGAATTTAAAGATATAAAGTGTTTTTCATCTGCCTCATTAGAGATTCTTTACAAGCTATGGCTACATAAAACCTTGGTAAATTAGTCACAGTTTATTCATTATATCATAGGCAATCGTGTTTAAGTAATAAAAAAAATCTCCCACTCTTACAGAATCTTTTCACAAAGTCGGCTATCTAACAAAAGGTTCAATCGATTTAACCTCAAACAGCGATTTTGGTACACCTAAAAACAGATTCTATTAAGCCGCCTCCAACATAATTGCCGGAGCGCAGGCGGCGCCCAGATCCCAATAGTTAAGGAGGTAATTAGGGAGAGCTGGATTTTTATCACAAGCCACGAGTTGTGGGTGAACATTATTTAGCCATTTGTGGCCTCATTACAGATTAGATGGGAAGTGGTTTTTAGGATATTGTGATTGTTTGTTACAAAGTACACAAGTTAACTTCGTACGTATCGTTTCTTTATTCGATATTTAATATTCCTAGTCTAATCCCATTTTTTTACGGAGTCTGTTTCCAGTTTTGACTATATTAAGAGTCGCATGTCCATCATGTTAGAAAGACAATCAGGACAGCAAGCTTAACATGCCTTCTGAAGTTCGGTAATGAAATATATTCCTAACAATTGTATGTGTCCTATTAGAAAATGGAAGCTGAAGCACAGGCTGAAATCTTTGTATATCAAACCATTAAAGCAGTACTTAGTCTTTGTAGGTTAACGATTGTTAGAAGCTTTTAACTGAACCTTATAGTACGGCAATAAGGATGATAGTGGAATAAGGAGGTTGATAGCAATAGCCATTTAGAGTTAGTGTTTATTGTTTTGATAGTGTTTACTGTAAAGTTATACTGGCCGTTAAGTGAGACTACGGCTTAGAAATAGATCTAGGCATTTAATAGGAAATTACAGTTGATATAAGAAATTGTTGAAATATATAGTGTCATGAATGGATTGACTTTGGTTTGGCTTCCGTAAGACAGGTTAAGGGATTGTCTTTAAAACATTAAATAAGAACATCTAAGTTTAGTAATGTGCGAAATACAATGAAAAACATAAGCAGACGTGTCAGGTGTGACCAGGACTTAAGCTGCCAGGTATTTCGTCACGTATCTAATATCTCACCGGTCTAGTCCAGTGCCAACGTACAATATAACTAATACCTTCCATTTAGTGGCGGCGTTATTGCTCGTATACTTGCTTCGGACACACGCCGCGCGCCGTGTACTGATACAATGTTGCTCACACTGGCTTGGAAAATAAGCTGTTGTAATTCAACTATCGACACTAGAATAATGTGAGATCCCTCGATTACATTTATTTTTCAGCGTCATCTACAAATTGTTATAGGTCAATGATCCCCAACCCGTGGTTCATGGATCACATGGTGGTCCGTGAGAGCCACGGGTGTGGTCCGAGAGAGGGCTCATAATATAAAAAATGCGCATAAATACAGATTATGAAAGCAATATGCATTCAACAATATGGAATGAAATCATGTGTGGCGTGATAATCTGATGAATTAAAAATATTCTTAAAATATTCACAATACGAGTAATAACACAATTCAAAGTATTCTCACAGGGCCACAGATTTTATAGTCTCTGGTAACAGCGCAACAGTTAGAGTGGTCCTTAGTTGAATAAAGGTTGAGAGCCACTGTTAAGGTTTTCAATATTTCATAGTCAATCGTTTGTCAGCTCTGGCACGAAATCGAATATTTTCTTACTCTGAGGACTTTAGTATTATTATAACTCTGCTGATGCTAACGAAGGCGCACTATATATAGTTGGAGGGGCTGTATATGATAATTACGATATAGTGGTTATATTGCACACTAGCTGGGAAATGCTATCACAGAGCGATGTTAATGTTACGGCGCCGTTAACATACGCTTATCGTGATAAGGATTTGTAAAACGACACTCCTCAAGTGTAATGTTATATTGCTGATGCTCTCACAAGTGGTTTAAATTGCCCTTGTATTATATAGAGGCATGTCTTTAACAGCAACAATGGTACAGTAAGTTTCAAAAATAATTATGGTGTAGTTATGTTGATGACCTTTTATAATAATTTACTAGATTACTTGATAAATGAAAAACAATAACAAGTTTTCACAAATGTAACATTAACAAGACCCCAGATACCCCTGGGATTCAATGAAGCGACAGTATCATTGTGTAAGTAGTGTCTATTTACTTTAATGCCGCGCCATTTTAGCCGCCTCGTTAGGCCCCGGGACGGCTGGCCGCCATCTTTTATTCAACAGACCGATGAACGAATGAATGTGAACGAGTGAACGGGCTCCGATTGACGAGCGTCAGAACCGTTGCAAAATTATTCGATGCAGTCCATTTGAATCTTATTCCTATCGTGGGTAAGCTTGATTTCGTTTTGGGAGCCGAAATTGCAAATTGTTGATTTTGATGAGGCAGAACTTGGTTGGAGTTTTATTTATGTTTAAAAGAGTGTGAATGGTACTCTTGCCTTTATTTCCGCGTCTATTGAATCTGATCGTAAATCAAGTCACGATTTAATACATCAACCTTGAGAATGTATAGCTATTGCCAAGTTTTAATTAAATTTTCACACAAACATTTTTATGATACCTCCCTAGCCATCTTCTCCCGTAATGTCTCCACATAATCAAACTAGAATGCTAAATTATTAAAGTGCCTACAATCAACATCCTTATTCCAAAAATACAAAGAAAACACTGATTTCATTTAAACAAACAATATGTCATAATTGTGTCCATCATTACACACCACGCTACGTGCGTGCGTACACGTGCGGACGTGAGCGGAACGCGCACGACCCGACACGGGCCGGCGAGGGACTCGTTTCAAACTAATCACGATTGGTATTTATGGGCTCAATGGCTTTTTTCTGCTAAATGTGATTTAGATGTTCTCATTGTTTATAATACTTTCAGGCTATGTTTTTATATTAAATTGATAAAGGGCCTTAAAAATCCATTAACTCACTGTAAAATAAATAAGTGATCATAAGTCCCACGTTGGGCGCCAAGATTTTTTTTTTCATAAAATTCCTAAACATAAAGAAAATCGATTGCAGTATAATTAAAACAAACCAATAAATTTAATTTAACTAAAAACTAATTCACAATTAGCGGAAATCTTGTAAAGTAAATTTTCCAATTCTAAGAAGACCGAAACTGATTCAGTATAAATGTTAATGGGCTTCTCCTCGTTTCTCGCGTTCGACTTCAGTGCCTTAACTGTTACTAGATGAAAATTTCAGGCTGCTTAATAGGCAAGAGCTTAGAGATCGACTCAGCAATGGCGTGAGGAGTCGTAGTTGAAAAATGGCGCCAATATCACGGTGTCGGCGCACCACAGATTTGAATTTAGAACGAAAAAATCTGTTGATTTACTGCCAGATACATTTTTGTTACGGAATTCGTACGAAAATTGTAACCGGGAAACACTTTTAAAATATAAACCGGTTTTAACTTAATTGATATCTGAATGAAAAGGCTGGATCCTCATTGTCAACAATAAAACCATATATTATCAAGATGGCAACACCGCCTACTTCTAAAACCAGCGTGAAGTTGGACGAAATGAGTCCCTTATTTTCTTTCTTGAAAATTTGAAAGAAAATCTTAACTGAGGCTGTTGCCACTTCCTGAGCTCCGCAAGCCGTTAATATTCCACCATCGTCCCGTATATTATTACTTCGCTTAACAGTATCATGTTCACAGCATCCATGATATCCGACACTCTCGTTGCAAGTTATTCTGCACACAGGGTGTTCCAGGAAAATACTCTACATAGCCTTAGATAAGTATTGTTCGGGTGCATTTCAGTATTAATAGGTAACTATGTTGTGAATTACAATGGATGAACTGGCCGTTGGTTGAGTCCTGCTTTCAACGTACGCTTGTATACTGAATAGACAGTTCGCATATTATGAAAGGTGAACCTACACAGAAGAGGAGATCGCCTCAATAAAATACACCCTTTTGATCTTTTTTATACTACCATTGTACAATATTGCGAAGTATCTCCAAGAAATCTCCAACTTTGTTATACCAAAGTTAATTTCCCCTTTACGTTGACGATAAAATAATTTAGCTGATTTAAGTACAACTTGGTGAAGCAATTTACAGTCGACTCGTAAACATCGTGCCTTTTTATTCCGTGTTTGAGAGCTCTGTGCTAATTTAATGCGATAAAATTATGTTATTAGCTTTGTTGAGGAGATAATAACTAAGAAATCGTTATATTTTATAGTTTTAATAGTGAGTGTGAACTAATAAAAGATTGCAGGATAATTATTAAAATCATAAAGTGGTTTTATAGGAATTCCGCTACGCTAATGACCGTATAGGTCATGCGTATATAAAAGCCTTCATAAGAGCGTGTTTCCAAGTCGCGACTGTTGTAGACTGATGTTGACAAGTAGCTACAAGAGCATCGGGACGCCACTTCGTGTCGTGATGCCGCTCTTTGACTGTGGTCCTTCCTTCTTTGCCTATTTTACTTATTTTAAAGTACACTACCCTAACGAACTTAATAATTATGTCCTGAGATACCTCCGTATTAACATCGTCTAACTGGTTTTAATTAAACCGAGTTCTCTCAAGAAATATTCGATTACCCGCCGGCTTACTTAAACGTTATTAACGCAGCTTTCAGCGACTATGACAGTTAGTGTGACGTCACAGCAGAGCGTCGCTCGTTGGCGGGAACATTTTTGATTTAATTAATAAAGATGTCATCGTGGAGCTTAGCGCTCGTCTGGATAGCAATCTGTGTGCCTAGTGCCATTCTTTACGCTTTATACCGTGTCCGCGTTTACGCCAAATTTTGTACTATTTCAAAACCAATCTCAATGAAAATCCATCTAGCGTTTCTTTACCCAACCTTAATGGTTTTAGATTCTGGACAATATGCTTCATGGAAATCCGCCGCCTTTCTTTTCGAAGACGAATCAGTTAAAACGTTTATTAACCTGCCGATAGCCGATCAATATTGATTACTAGGCTAGGTTCTATTGCAGCATTGTGGTACACCTGGTTTCCCCGAGGCACTCGTTTATCCAAAGCCTCTGGAGCCAACACTCGTTCGTTGGTGGACCGGGTAAATGGGCGAAGCTCTAATTAAAAGCTGCTGCGTTCGGGCATTGTTCAAATCACTGTGTGGCACCGGTGTCATTAAATCAAATTAATTGTTGCTCTCGTATGTGGAGATAAGGTTTAAATTCTTCCTAATCGGATAGGATAAAACTTGTAATTGAAAAATATCCTTGATTGAATTATAATAAATTGGAAAAAGGTAAGACAGTTTACTGTTAGAGAAGTGATTTTCCTGTCCAAGCTCCGACCGACGTAGCGCAACTAAAAGAAGAAAATAACGACGTATGCTTATTAATTCCATAAAGTTTACCAAAATCAATCTGTTTTCCATTTTAGTTTCCGGTCGAGTGTCCTCGGTACCTCGCCTCCTCGTCCCCTCAATTATCTGCTCCGTAATAAATCTCCACGGTGGAGTATCGCCGATTAATCGTCAAGAATAAGTCTCACAGAAAGTTTCGCAAAGTTTGAATTGACGACCGAAATGAGATGGTTAAAATGAAATATGAAACGAAATAGTGAAGTGAAATATTCAAACACCTTTTATGTAAACTATAATTGTTTACTCTCCATTTGTTTTTGACTTCATTATTTACAAAGCAAAGATTCAAATTAAAATACAGGCGCGCCCATAGTCGACCGCACGTCACATGCGCGCCGCACGTGGTCCGCGTCACATCCGCGCGACACGTGGCTCGCGTTAATTAATTTGATTTGCGCAGTTCCGCGGAAAATTGACGTCTGAGTGGATTGCGTTACCTACGGACAGCTCATGATGAGGGCAACGGGAAATCCTTTAATCCCTTCAAACATTGGGGAAAAATAACTCTCTCCATTATACTATACCATCAATTGGTATTGTTACACTACACACTAGAATAAAATAGTTTGAGCTCACGATAAAAAGGTAGTGGTGATATGGTGTAGATAAATGTATACTTATTGCGACAGTTTCAACTTTAGTGACGTAACCCAGACGCTACAAATCCGTAAGTAACCGCACTCTCCGCGGATATTCGCGCGGGCATTGCGGCAAATTGTCAGTGTATCACGTTAGCTGCGGACGAGTGACGTCACTACTGTGAGTGATGTGCCGCGGTCAATGTGTCAACGGACTGCGAGAATGCGGATTTGTTGCAAATACTTTTCATTATCGCTTTTCTGTAGTGGTTTTATTTTCAATAAATTTTATCTATGGGTTATTTAAAGGGCTTGGCCTGCGATATACGAGTATACTCCTACTAAAAGCCTATAATGTACACTATAGTAGTCTCCAAAGACCGCTCAAAAGAAGTTCAGAGCTAACTTTTCCCCAGAACTTTTCAAATGCAATGGAGACCACTAGCGTTTAAATGAGTTTTTATGGGATTGGTTTCATCTTGTATCTATTTATATACGATGTTCTAGCGTACTCCTAACAACTTTGGAATAAAACTTGCACAGTAGTCCCATTTTACAAAGCCTTTACCAAATACCCAAAATACTTTATGTCAACCTTTTTTTTACCTAACTAAGTATAAATCTAAAATTACATCATCTTGTAAATTAAGTCCAAATACACACACCACGATGTACATTTTTCATAATTATTAATTAATCATTAAAAATAAAATAAAAAATATAAAATAAATTATTAATTAATTATTCGCAGGCGACACAATATGTCCGAGCGGCATGTTCCGGTGTCCCGAGGGCAAGTGCATCCCGGCGCTGTGGGTGTGCAACTACCAGCGCGACTGCGAGAAGGGCGAGGACGAGTTCCAGTCGTGCCGTGAGTACACAACCTTATATTACCCCTGCAATTATAAGTTTACTGTAGTGTACCGTGTTTACCATTGTAATTATTTCAAGCAAGCAATTATAAGGCGTCGTTGCGACGTCGGCATGAAAGCATCGCAACGCCGCCGCTATAAAAATGCTGTGACGATAATTATTGCCCCGTGAGGCGACTGTGAAAGCGTCTTCACGTCGATATTAAAAGTTGGGTCACTGTGAAAGTGTCAGGACACCGCCATGAAAAGGAAACCATTCGCATTTATTACACTAGATATAATATCTCATTACCTCCGCCTTTTGTACGCTGTCCATCATCCGCTACACATACCACATAGTTTTCAAAGCGAGTGCTTTAACCGCAATGGTTTCCACCTGAATTGCAATTAGTCGGGAGGGGATCGACTCGCTTGCAGTTTCACTAAGCCGAGATTGAGTCTGCACCCGCTGCGAACTGCGGAGAGACGCGACCATGCAATTCACCTGTTTATGCCAGTTGTCAAGTGAATAGAAATAGAGGGGGCAATAATAAAGTTTATAGTTTCGATATAACCGGAAAAGTGGGGCTGTTAGTGCTGTTACGTATTGTATTCTTCTAGAAATTAGTATTGATACCACCATTTCACAATTTGCTAAAGCTTTACAAATGATAAAGCACTGAGTATAGTAATTAAAATATCTATCAAGCTGTAAATTAAATGGATCGAAATCCTGTAAAATTAAAAGAACGAGTGAATTGTAAACCATCAAGCTACGAGGTCATGTGACTACAAAAACTACGTTATATAGAGACACGTACGCAATATTCAAATTTATTCATTGTACATAGCTACCAGTGTAAATAAATCACCAGTGTTGTCAGCACGAAACAATAGCCACCACTAAACACGCTAAACACGCTAACACGCTAATATGCGCCGGAATTATTCAGGTTAGCTCGCTGCACGCCGCGCCGTCGCGATCATCTGCACCGGTGCACGCATGTTTGAACTGATAAATAGTGTACTATTGGTATTTAGAGCTGATTGGACTATTTTGAACACTATAGTCGATCCTACATCCGGTTTACGAATATGACCTTTGTAGCTCTACTATGATGTTTATAGCTCGCTATTGCCACTAGTGTCTACGTTAAAATATTTGAAGATAAATCTGCACAACACCACTATACAAATATTTATATGGAGACGATTTTACGTAGGTTTTAGCGAACGATTAGAGCTGGTAGCCGCGCGCCGCGCGTCGTGTCCCTCGTGTCCCTCGTGTCGCATCGGCTGCAAGCATTTTTTACATAGAGCACTATAATTGTCGTCGACGTAACAGATGAGCGACATTTTGATTCGGCTGCTCCTGTTTAAAAGCTCTATTCAGGATATACATATTGCTCTACATCTGATAATTGAACTGTATGCAAGATAACTCTACCTTTGTCGATCAGCTTTTTATAATCCAGAAAACTATGTTTTGTTTTCACCCATATGGTTATTTAAACCCAATTCTCAAGTGCATTATGCCAAAAATACAAATTACATTGCCTTGAGTTTTGCATAATATCAGTTCCTTGGGTTCACCTATCAGATTGTACAGTATTTATTATTCTTGTTCTTGTATATCCCCTCGCTTGCACTGATGAAACATTCACACCGATTTATTTCGTAGTCTCTAAGTAAATGTTTTGTTTGGTTAGTGTAAAATTGGTTATTACTCTTTGGGTATAACAAACCTAAGTTGCAAAGATCAGGGGTATTAATCTCGGCGTATTGTGACGCGCTGCCAACCTTCAAGACTTGGCTGCAGACGACTAGGCATTATCAGTGGTAACTGGCCGATACTTGGCACGGACCTGCCGTAAGACGGCGGCGAGCAGCCAGCGCGCGATTTGTATCGGATGAACTATTTGAAGTAAATCATATTCATGTTGCCGACCGCGTGGCGCACTGGCTCTAGCGTCGGTAGGCCGCTCGGCTCGTTGCACCAAGTGGCTGCGCGTTCGATTCATGTCAGGGATTCATGGTAAATTTCGATAATAGCCATTTCGTAATTTCACACCCAGTCCATTGTAAGGTATCCATAGTACAAACGTTACTTAGTTCGGGATTATACATTAGTTGGTGTGTTAGTCTGGCGATATTTAGTTATATTTAGATTTTTTTGATCGGTGCTTGTCCGTGATGGTACATAACAAAGAGCGCTGTAAAAAACGACGGTAGGATAAGTGGACACGAAGTTTGACCCGGCAATGTAACGCGGGAGCAACACAGTATTGTGAAGGCAAATCGGAATTCAATAATTTACATAAAATACCTGTTGAATATATTTTGAAGTCAATTCTTGGTAGTTCTGCGTAAGACCTTTAATTTCAAATGCGAGCGAATTCTAATTTGTATTAATATTTAAGCCACTCCACATATAGGCCCCCCTTCGTCCGTAGTGGAGACCACCCGCGTGGTAATTCTGTATATTTTCTCCTAGCTGGGCTTGATTATGAGGCTAAATACAAATGTTATAATAACAGCAAGAAATTGCAAAAAAAAATTGATTTCTCTAAACGATTGAATTAAATGAGCGTAGCAATAAGCATTACGTAATTTAATAAACTCCTACTAAATTAGACAGCCCTAAGCTAGCACTTACGCGTATTACACACAGGCCGAGGCGCCTCGCTCCTCGAGGGCCCTCCAGTCGCCTCGCGCCGATGCCTGATTGATGGCTGACGCTGATTGCGGCGCACTACTTCACTTGCCATCTTTGTGCTAACGACTGGAGAATTGATTGTTTTTTTTTCTTACGATTTTTTAGTGAGCGTTTTCGGAATTCCAAATGTTTTGTATAAGTAAGTTGAGAAAGTGAGTAAGGTCTTAGGTTAATAAAATCTGTGTAATCCACAGCGCCGCCAGAATGCGAGGCGGGCCAGCTAGCGTGCGGGCAATACGTGTGGAACAAGACGTACTGCATCCCGCCACATTACCGCTGTGATATGCACGTCGACTGTGTCGACGGCACCGACGAGGCCGACTGCAGTAAGTAGACCTTTTATTTTGTAGACGGGTAGACCACATAACGATTTTAGGTCCTGAGCCGTACGTACAAACGAAATATACTTTAAAAAGAACCGGGTACCTATATTAACTTTCATCTGAGCTCTGGCGTTTCAAGTGCCGAAGCGATATTTAATAAAGAACTCTTCTCGTATTCTAATGCGAAAATTGTGAGTAGAGTTCCCGTGAATTAGATATTATTGAGACGTCTTCACCATAATAATAATTATAATAGCAGAGCTTGCAGACTACTGAAATTTTGACGTTTGCAATTTGACTCTATTGTAAATACGTTACATTTTGTGTTTAATTTTAAAAGATGAACCTTCTCAACTTTTTTTGTGAAATTACGCTGAACAGAAATCTTTTGACTGTGTTTCGGTCCAGTGTTGAAACTCTCGTGTACTCTCAAATGCAGAACCAATTGGTGTCAAACATAATAAAAAACAATTTCATACATTAATCAAACTAAAACCACCCATATTTGCATCACGGATTAAAAATAAAGAAATTGTTTATATATCCTGAATGCCTGTCACAAGAAGGTGTCTCTAGTTTTGAATCAGCCGAGAGTACCGCCGAGGAGCGCGGAGCGGAACCCATTCGGAACGTATTAAAAGTTGGAAATAGTTTACCGTCTCGACCTGACGACACGACACGAGTATTGCGACCTGCGCTGCGATTCGTTCGCCTAATCTGATTTAGCATACCGTGAGATTAGGAATTGAATTAAACTTTGGATATAGATGTTTAGGCGTCCATTACTCACCTACTATTAAACTTACTCACAGATGCATTCGTTACATGAAAACTTATGGGATCAATAAAAATAAGAGTGTGACATTAGCCCTGATTGGAGCAGAGTTTGAAGACTACTTAATGCATTATTACTTGAAATACCTAATTAATAAGCGAACATATTCAATGTAATATAAAGTTTTGTTTGAATAAACCTAGAGAAGTTTTAAAAACATTGCTCAAATACAAAATAACACCTTATTTACGATAAGCAGATATTCGTACATAAGTTTGAATGTCTAATGGAAAAACATCGACATCCCCATTTACCTATTACTGAGCAGTACTTAAATAAACATGGCACCAAAATACCTCGTTCTATTTCTTTAGAGAAATCTACTTGTAAACGAAGTACCCCGACCTATTTTACAAGACCTGCAGCCCTCCCTTCCGAACTAGTATGATGGCCCGTTAAGGGGTTGCCCTCAAACAAAAACGGGGGTCACGATAAATTGGTAGTTAGTTAGAAGTCCCAACAAGTGGGCAAGTTTTAATGGTGTGGAAATTGCGTTTTTGTTTGGCGTTCGTATCTGTGATGTGCCTGTTTTCATGTAAATCTGTTACCCTCATGTTGCGCTGTTCAGCGAAGATCATCCATCGCATAATATGATTGAGATAATATTTTTTAACTACCACTTGAAATACATCAACCAGTTTAGGAGTCGAATCATGATTTAAATACCTAAATCTGAGTGAGATTTGATTACTATTTACTTATCTTAATTTAGTGACAATGGTGTTGCCTGCTTACATTCTGTTACTGTTCCTGAGAATGGACACTATATTTTATTCATTGAAAAGAGTATCCATTGAGTTTCTTGCCGGCTCTTCTCAGTGGAAGCAGCATTCCGAACCGGTGGTAGATTCTGACTATTCATAAATGCTCTGTTGGCTTACATGAATAAAAACAATTTTGAGTTTGAGTTTGATGATGTCACAAATCAAGGTTTACCTACATGTTTACCCGGACGTCTTTTAATTCTATTTTATCCTAACATTTCCTTATTTACGCAAGACAAACGTATCAATGACCTTTCCTCAAACAACAATAACAGTTTTCCTACATAACAAATCCCCTTACATTATCCTCTGTAAACAGTATTAATTTCACCTGTGGAGCGACAACTCCATAATAAGCTGGGATTTTTACAAGGAAAATATAATCCGCGAAGTTGGACGTCGAGTCAGCGTCTCAAAGTTGCGATGCACAAGTTTTAATAGACCGCAATTATTATATTCTTTGCTTTTTATTGCCGACACTTGTGTGAGCTCCCGACGGGCGTACTTTGTTGCCGAGTAAACATTTCACGCTAAGTTTTATGGGGATTTATTACTTGGATGATTTATTGGAGGGAGATTTTATATTACGACGATAGAAAGTCAGCCTACACGAGATGTGAGGTAACAGGTCGTGAGCTTGCAATTAGGTCGCGGCTTTAATCATGGTCAGGAAGGAAAACCAACACCTAAAATGGTGTCTCCAGTCTGTACAAAAAACGTTTTCAGTTTTTGTGACAGAATACTCTATAACAGAATCTGTCCCACATTATAATATTGTTAGCCTGCTCTAATTCGGTTCTAACGACGTTGATGAGATTCACCCGGTTAAGGGATTTTTCCGGGTCGGGAATTGATTTAACAAGGTCTCATCGAGGGATAACTCGTTTTAGTGCAGGTACAGCGCTTGTGTATAGCGGGGGTAAGATGGTATTATTCGACCCTTATTATCTGGTAGCCATTGATAATTCAAGCCAAGTCTCTTATTTTCTAAAATTCAATAATTCTGCGTTTGATTCACTCCCTTCCATCATCGTCATGTTAGTCTTAAGATGCCGCTCCCTTTAAAAGCTAATAAATAGATGTATTATTAAAAATTAACCCATTGCTTTAATGAAAATTCCCTGTTCAGATGGCAGACTTCAGTACTAAAACATAATAAAAACGAATATACGTATTACTGAGTATCTTCATCAATCGTACTTTAGTCAGTCATTCTGGTCACTAAAGTAAATAACTCTCATTCCTTTATGCTGATACATGAGTAGGTATCTCTCGCAGTGGCCCAGCGCGCATAAATTATTTAATTATCACATTAAATGTCGGTATTTCTTTCACTTCCTTTTAAACTTAATTAGAAATGGGGAAACCCGGTGAAATATAGAGGTCATGGGAGATAAGAGTTTGATATGATGGGGCTGTGGTGTACCTACATTGTAGATTACGTAAATTTAGACAATCTTGACTAATGATTTTGGTTTTAAATAAAACCAGAATGACCACAGTCACCATCTCATAAGATTACATATTTTTAGTTAGTAAAAACTTGATTATAAATATATGAAAGTAATGCATAGTATGTTTATATGTCTAACTCTTACTAGAAAGAGATATTTGGGTGATATACTTTGAAACAATGCAACAATATAGCAATTTTCAATTGGAACTGTGCATTATTTTATGGTAAGGTCTTAACAGTCTCTCGAAACTTCTTGCGAAATAGGCTTTCATTTCATTTGCCAACACCAAAGACGCAATATAAGGAATTAAGTACCTTTTTACACTGGTAAGGCTGTCGGCAAGTTCTTTCAAGATTTCAATATAAAATAGCACTGTTATGTCTGGCCCTGTAGACATGTAAGCCGCTGACACGCTCGGGGGCCGCATAAAGCCGCCTAACTCCTAACACTATATTGAG
Source organism: Notodonta dromedarius (assembly GCA_905147325.1). NCBI lineage: Eukaryota > Metazoa > Arthropoda > Insecta > Lepidoptera > Notodontidae > Notodonta > Notodonta dromedarius. The sequence goes on from LR990172.1 coordinate 11,701,979, forward strand.
GAGAAGGATGCTATTCTGTCGGATTGAGGCAATTCCGCCGGCGCGGATAGAGCTGCAGCTTAAGTATATGTACCTTTGGAGAGCTAAATACAAGTGTTGGGAAGGCAGTTTCGATTAATATCGACGATAACTTTGAATGGATTGGCTATAACATTGATGATCAAGCTATAAATATTTTGTTGTTGCCAGTATAGCAAGAGACGAGAATTTTATACAGGTTTAAACAGAAAGGGTATACTGTTTTTCAAAACTAAACTCTGTTATTCTAAAACTAGCTTTGGAGGAAACTTAAAAAACAAAAGGTATTATAGAGATACAGCTTTGACAGATTTCATAAGTCTACAAAACCTTTAGTACTTCAACAGTCCCACAAAGCCCATAATTTTAGATTTAAAGTTGAAAAACAAAATATTATACCCTTTCTGTTTCACCTAGTAATCAAATAGCAGGAAGTGGTAAATGATTTTACAATTTTTAGATTTAACTCCGCGTGTGTTAGGGAATTTTGAAATATAATGAAAGTATATATCGATAAAACACAATCACTTCCCTACGAGAATTGTGTTGTAAAAACTAGCGGAAATCGAAAAGGTGACGAGTCGAGGTCTTGTTCGGATATTGAGAATATTGAATGCAGATTTAAAAATATATTTGTGATTCAAATTGGATTCCATGATTTCTTACCGGCTATTATGAAATATGGAGATGGAAAACTGCAGCAGTTAGTTTCCGGGTATTGATAGATATTATAACTAGAAAGCCGCAGGACTAATAGAACGCAGTAGCTCCCGCATACCGCCGGTCCCTTTGCGCCAGCTTTAAAACACTGCCTTCGCCTGATGTTTGGTCTAAATTTGCATTTAATCTCTGAATATTACGAGAAGCCTGCAGTAGAGGATGTGTTCACGTTTTTGGGAGGGAATACGTAATTCTTTTGAATGCCGCATGCATTTGGCATTAATCCACAAACTGGAGTGAAGTTTCCAGGAATAAGATTTGTATGTTGTTGTTCTTTGGATGAAGTGCATGGGGGTAGCGTTTAATTATGAAATATATTATATATTAGATCGGGTGCTTCATGACAAAATTAACATATGAAAATACCTAGGTGTAATTACCTGTTTATTTAAGTTTAAATATAACAGGTAAATGCAAAATTTAAAGTGTAACCGACTTTCGAGAGGTCATCTCCAATGCCAACATTACTAAAGCAGTTAATATTCATTCCAAATGTTAAAATGCCCATTCGCGTTGCTGCTATAAGTGTCGTATTAATTCGAGCAGACCTTTAATACGACGAGTCGGCCAAGTGTGATCCCACAACGTTTCCGGTTCAGTGGAGCATCCGGACAACTGGGCGGCCGGATACCGGACATCGCCGGACTACCCATTGAGGGCCGTGATGCTTAAAAATAACACTGTATTCGGATACTATTACATGTTCTTAGGTTTTACATATTGCATAAATTTTGTTGATACAAGCGCGTTTGGAAGGAGGAGAGCCTTATTATCAGGACCCTTTTCAGCTGTACAGCGGATTTGTGCTAGTCGGTCAAGTAGCTCAATAATTCCTTTACGGTTCTATTTGATCTTCCTTTTACAGAATTGTATCGGATAGTTCCTCTTTTAGTTACCCATTGTAGTGAGGCCTGAAACAAACAAGCCTGGCTTACTTTTACCTCCACTTTAAAAGTGCCTATTTAAAAACAGCTTATAAAAGAGCCTCTCTTACAAACAGTATCGGCTCGACCGCCCACTTCACCACTTCGCCGGCTCAAAGGCGGCCTCTGTCGTTAGATTTTTACATAACTTTATATGAAAATCGTATTATCTCGGCGAATCGTGTCGTAAAAAGCCGCGCACAACCGTTTTTGCATGTCATTACCGATTCACTGAGTCTGGATTGGATTAACTGTGGCGAGGTGCGAACAAACATGTTTGCCAAAACATGTTTGCGTATACACTTCAAAACAGGTGTGTGAAAGACCTCATTTTAGAAATTCTAGAGAAATTATGAGAAAACGTGGACATAATATGGTCACACCATCTTCAAGCGATCAAAATATTCATGTCACAAAAGAGCTAAATAGATCCATGTTTTCTCACCCAACCCTCGCTTTTTCTCAAATAATAACACAATTCACAAAAAAGTATGCGACTAGGTCCGCTACACACTCCCACCACTGTGACTCCCGTAAGCCAGGATCGACAGTGTCCAACGATGACGGTGATGATATCCTCAATCAGCTAATACAAAATGTTTGTCTATTTGTTGTAGCTTACCGGAAGTGCCAGACGGACGACTTCCAGTGCGGCGTGGAGGGCGCCGGCCCCGGGAAGGTCTCATCTCAGGGACCCTGTATACCTAAGGAGAAGAAATGTGATGGGTAATCAGTTATGATAGCCTAGTTTCGATAAAAAGTTTCACACTTTTTATATGATAGCTCACCTATAGAATGAAGGCTGACTGACCATTGGGTATTGCTGTATTTTGTTGAGCCTAGGTTCTTACATTTGAGCGGTACTTGGCGGCACTTCGTTTCTATGATCTACTATGAAATGAGTAGTACTCGTCTTCTCTAATGCATTTTGTTTCTGTTCTTACCCTAGAAAAATAATTACCCTGTACTCCTACTATCTGCATGTACTGATTCCGTACAATTTATTTTCTCCCAGATATTTAGATTGTAGGACAGGCAAGGATGAGCAGGATTGTCCAGACCAGTCGGTGTCGTGTCGGCTGGACCAGTTCAGGTGCGCGTCGGGCAACAAGTGCGTCGACGTGGCGGTCAAGTGCGACCACAAGGACGACTGTGGCGACAACTCGGATGAAGCACATTGTAGTAAGTGGCATCAACTTCCTACTGAAGGATCCAAGATTGTCAATCGCCAAAACTTGACGCGCGTCAATGTTCCACCATCTTTCAGATTTCCCCCCCTGCCACATCGGGCAGTTCCGGTGCAGCAACGCCTTGTGCATGCCGGCCACATACCGCTGTGACGGCTACAAGGACTGCGCCGACGGGTCCGACGAGGCCGACTGCGCCGCCATCGCGTGCCCCGACAACAAGTACCTGTGCCCCAAGGGCGGCCCTGGCGGCGCGCACAAGTGCATAGCCCGGTCGCAGCTGTGTGACGGCAAGCGGGACTGCGATGACAACGCTGATGAGGAGGCTGCTTGCTGTGAGTACATCTTATCACCTGTCCGTCCGTCCATCGGCCGGCAGACGCCTTCTGCTGAACACATCCCTTCACTTAAAGACAAGTCGATTCCCCGCGAGGCCGCAACTCTTATGATCGATCACTATATAGTAACATTAAGCATGACTTTTAAATTCTTCATAAACTGTTCCATAAAAAGGAAGTTGTGTATCGACTGTTTAATTTTAAATCATTCGAAGGCTGCTTGATGAACTGTTCGGGCTTGCAAATTTTCTCACGTAACTTAATATTTCCTTCCGAGAGCATTAATTAAATTTTTTAATCTTTACGTGGATGTCGAAATACGCGAAGGTTACTCGGAAAACGAGTGCGCCTCGCTTTTGTGGCCTACCTAGGCTTACTTTGAACTTATTATAATATTACTGAAATTATAAATTATAATTGCTTACCTACTGATCTGAAAAGCTCGCCTTATATACACAATTAAATATCCAAAATAAAAATGAACCTTATTTAAATTGCACCCAGAGTTAATCAGAATATGTAATATTAAACCCTCAGTTACTCTTTTGGCAACGTGATGAGGTTACGAAATATCCTAAACACTAGTAGTAAAGTAATGTAATTACCAGCGGCGTCCGCGGAGAATTAGCGGCAGATACACACAGTACCTACCGACATGTTATTAAACTACGCGCCGACATTTGAAATAAATTTGAACTTAGTTGCAAAACATAGATTTGATTATGACGTAGCTATGTGTGACCAAAAAGTTTGGACCTTCTGTGTGAACAATCTTGTATGTGACAAAAGTTAATGAGATTGTCATTCACCAACCTTCAAAATACTCAGCTTAAATTTTATGTTACCGATTTCAATGTTTTATCAATTCTCATGTTTATCCTGGATTCTCAAACTATTCTGCTCGCCTCCCTGTAGCGACGGTGTCGTGCCCCGCGCTGGAGTGCGAGTACAAGTGCGTGGCGTCGCCGGCGGGCGGCGCGTGCGCGTGCGCCGCGGGGCTGGCGCTGGCCGCCGACAACCGCACCTGCGCCGACCGCGACGAGTGCAAGGAGTGGGGCTTCTGCCACCAGCTGTGTGTCAACACCCCTGGATGTGAGGACTATACTCGCTCGCTGAACTACTTGCTGTACTGTTGCTATACTGTGTAGGATCTGAGCCACTGTGGCCGCCATGCAGTGTGCTAGTCTCCTATTTCCGCTTTTCACATCACAACTGGTAGGATACGTTTACGCCTGATATGGTTCAGTTGCCTGATCAATCGGCAGAGGAGCACTACAGTGCACTTAGATATTGCCGATGGTATTTAGATCCAGGGAGCGAGCTTATTATTATTAATATTGTGTAACGATGAAGCCAATGAGCCAAATGTTTGCCGTGTAGCGTACGCGTGCGCGTGCGCGGCGGGCTACACGCTGGCGGCGGGCGGGCGCTGCGAGGCGGGCGCGGCGGCGGCGCCGGCGCTGCTGCTGGCGCACGCGGGCGCCGTGCTGCGCATGGACCTGCACGGCCGCGCCGCCACGCCGCTCGCCAACGCCACCGCCGCCGCCGGCCTCGACTTCCATTATCGCAGGAATCTGCTCTTCTGGTCCGATCTTAAGACGAGAAAGGTGAGTCGTATCTCTATTCGTGTCACTTGTTTAGTTTGTAACCCCGTAGGACAAAGACCAGTGCCGCTAGGTGGCTTTAGGATCATGTTACAATGTTAGGTGGAAACAATATTTCTCACGCTTTGTTTTGCTGCTGAGGGTTATGGTGTATCTTTATTAATTAGCCTTCTATAAGACATGGAACTTTGCGAAATAAACTTCGAATGGGTAATGCTATCAAAACATCGTTTTATGGCATTTAGGAGGATTCTAAAGCACTGTAATGGTTTAGTAAATATTCTGATCCTTATTAATTGAAACAAAAGTTCGTTCTCTTTGTGGAAGTGAAACAAGAGAGTGATAACAATACTGTGTCGGGCAGATCCACTCGCAGCAGCTGTCCGCGCCGGCGGGCGTGGTGGGCTACCCCGGCGCCGACATCGCGGTGGCGGGCTCGTGGGCGCCCGTGGCGCTGGCCGTGGACTGGGTGGGCGACAAGCTGTACGTGGCGGACGCCGTCGGGCAGAAGATCGACGTGTTCGAGCTGGACGGCCGCTGGCACGCCGTCGTGCTCGGCTCCAACCTCACCAACCCCGCCGACATCGCCTTGGACCCCACGCAGGGCTTGATGTTTGTCGCTGATAGCAGTCAGGTGAGACGAAAACCTGGAGAGGTCTTTACATTTGCTGCTTTTATACGAGACCCTGGGGTTTCCGTTAAATTCTAAAAATAGGTCAGAAAAAATACTTCTTCATTCAACAGATCATCCGAGCCAACATGGACGGTACCCACACAAAATCAATCATCTCGGAAGCTGCTTACAAAGCTTCCGGCATCACGGTCGACATTATAGCACGCAGAGTGTTCTGGTGCGACTCACTCCTAGACTACATCGAGACGGTGGACTATGACGGCAACCACAGGTTCCTGGTTCTGAGGGGCCAACAAGTACCGAGTCCGTCCAGACTGGCGCTGTTCGAAGACCGAGTCTACTGGTCCGACAATACGAAACAAGGAATCAGTTCTGTCAACAAATACGAGGGTCCATCGAGCATTCAAGCAATTTACAAAATGAAAGACATCAGGGACCCTAAAGCTGTAACTGTGGTACATTCTTTAAAACAAACTTCAGTGAATAACCCTTGCGGCATTAACAACGGTGGGTGTTCTCAGATGTGCATAGTCACAGCTTTACAGACTGGCGGATTGGGGTACAGATGCGCTTGTAATATCGGCTACAAACTTCTGAAGGACTTGAGACACTGTGACCTCGTGAAAGAGTTTCTTATGTACTCTCAGCAGAGGTTCATCAAAGGTAAGGTGTTAAACCCAGCGATAGAAGGATTCAGTGATGCTATATTGCCTGTAGTTTCAAGAAGAGCGAGGTTCGTAGGGCTGGACTTCGATGCCCGGGACGAGCATATTTACTATTCCGATGTGTTGCAAGACGTGATTTATAGGGTGCATAGGAATGGAACTACGAGGGAGATAGTTCTAGCGTCCCAGAATGAAGGTGTTGAGGGTTTGGCTGTGGACTGGGCGTCAAAGAACCTGTACTACATCGACTCCAGAAAGGGAACTCTCAATGTGCTTTCAACAAGAAACACAGCCTACAAAAGAACGTTACTGAAAGACTTGAAACGGCCTAGAGCTATCGTTGTCCACCCGAATAAGGGTTTCATCTTCTTTTCTGAATGGGACAGACCGGCGAACATCAGCCGAGCTTACACGGACGGCAGTAACCTTTTAGTGTTCCAAAACGTCACTCTCGGTTGGCCCAACGGTCTTTCCATAGACTTTGACCTGGACAGACTGTACTGGTGCGATGCTTTATTGGACCACGTCCAGCATTCGAAGCTGGACGGTACTGACGTTAAGACCGTCCATTCGAAGCTGATTAAACATCCATTTTCCATCGTGATTCATAAAGAGTTTATGTACATAACCGACTGGAGGTTAGACGCGATAGTTCGCTTGCACAAGTCAACGGGAGAGCAGGAAGATATAATGGTGCGAGAGCCTCAAACGAACAGGTTGTATGGCGTCAAGGTGTACAGTGAAGGAATCCAGAGGATAGATCCCATGCAGCCGTGTTCTAGAGACAACGGGAATTGTCAAAAGCTCTGTTTCGCCGTACCGAGGAATAATACAGGGTTGTTGACGGTCAAATGCGGGTGTCCTTATGGAGAGAAACTCGCCGACGATGGCACCAGCTGCGTCGCCGACCCCAACGCCGAACCGCCCGTGCAGGCGTGCCCGCACTCCTGGGACTTCACGTGCAACAACCAGCGATGTATCCCCAAGAGCTGGGTGTGCGACGGAGACGACGACTGCCTCGACAACAGCGACGAGGAACAGAATTGCACTAGTGAGTATGATGACTAGTAGTACTTATTCATAATAATTACGCCCTTTAATGTGCCAGGCTTTCCCTGAATGCGAGGGGGAGTCGGGGCATTACCCAATACGCAGGCCCAGTGCGGTTTGGTAGGTTTCAGATAATATATTTGCTTAGATCTTCTAAGACACGCGGGTCTCGATACGATGTTTTCCTACACTGTAAGCGAGTGAATAGACTAGTACTCGTAGTTAGATGAATTAACCAAAAAAAATCAGTGCCGTCTAGGGACGCCCGAAAGATGCGAAGCTTTGCAGTAGATATTAGATATATAATAAGTGGCGTTCATAGGGTTTTGAAACAGGGTAGGCAAAGTGTAACGTAAAACTTGGTCAGTATATAGTTATCTGATAAAACGTAAGATGGCGCTTAACCCAAAAAATTTGCTATTTAAGTACCAATTTAGCCATATCAGACATCTAAAGTGATTGGTTGATGTACCTATCTGCAGTTGTATATCGTTGTACGTTTTTCGTCCTTTTCTTTGGTAAATTAAACCATTATACGTTAGTGTTCAATTAATTATATTAAAATAAAATATAAATGCAAATATAAATAATATAAATATAAATAATTTCTAAGGAAAAATATTTAAATCATACTAATATTATAAAGAGGAAAACTTTGTTTGTTTGATTGTAATGAATAGGCTCCGAAACTACTGAACCGATTTGAAAAATTCTTTCACTGTTGCTACACTATCCCCGGGTGAAATAGGCTATAATATATTTTCAAAAAATTAGGGATCCTTACTAAAACTCAAATAATGTAACCGTAATGTACCCGTGCGAAGCCGGGGCGGGCCGCTAGTGTTATATAAAACAAAAAAAATTCAATTGCTTGTGTGGAGGCTTGAACCCACGTCTGTTACCGTTTAATGCAAGCAGGACCTATTTCCAACTGAGTCACCTAAACATTAGAAATTAAGATGAAATTATCCACTATAGGGCAACTAAAATATTATGTAATTGTAGATATGGGTTACTTTATTCAAAACCTTTATCAACAAAGTCCATAGCACGTTGAATACATCGGTTCTCGTCCGATCACCGAAGTTAAGCAACGTCGGGCGCGGTCAGTACCAAGATGGGTGACCGCTTGATGACACGCGAAATTGTGAAGTATTCTTTTTTAGATATATTTAAATTATTACAAATGTTCTATCTAACCTTCAAGCGATATTTAGTATAAAGCTTAGGGCGCCGCAGCTCTGACGTCATTGTGTAACTTGTAACGAGTAACGCGTAACGCTACGTCACAATTTGCACGGTTTCAGTGCACGGGTAGCGGGCGCCCCGAATGTCCGTAAAGAAGCTTCGCTTCAAAAATACACAATTTGTAGGTAGTAATTCTCGGTAGGTTTCGACAAAGGTCATTTGAGGTGCATCCATATTTTCTCGATGGTGCCTATATAGGTCTAGAGGTGAGCCTTTTCCACTGTACCGAGCGCACTTCTCCTCGATGCGAGGGTCAATATGAGCAATCTATTGTTACCATGCAAGTACTTGCACCTGTGACTGAGCGTGTCCCGCGGCCCGCAGAGAGCACGTGCAGCGCGTCGGAGTTCATGTGCAAGTCGGGGCGCTGCATCCCGGCCACGTTCAAGTGCGACTCGGAGAACGACTGCGGCGACTTCTCGGACGAGACGGGCTGCGGCAACTTGACGTGCAGCGCGGCGCAGTTCCAGTGCGACAACGGCCGCTGCGTGCCCAACACCTGGAAGTGCGACTCCGAGAACGACTGCGGGGACGGCTCCGACGAAGGCTCGCACTGCGCGGAGAAGACTTGCGCCTACTTCCAGGTGACCGTTCTCTCTTCGCTTCACTTATTCAGTTTTTCTGTGCGTCTGTGACGAATCCTACTAATATTAGAAATGCGAAAGTTTGTGAGTGTCGATGTATGTATGTATGTATGTATGTATGTATGTATCTTTGTTACTCCTTCACGCAAAAACTACTGAACGGATTTGGATGGAATTTGGAACACAGATAGATTATAACCGGGATTAACATATAGGATACTTTTTAACCCAATAATTCAATACTACGCGGATGAAGTCGCGGGGCACAGCTAGTTGACTATGAATTTTAGTTCGCTATTTAAAATGTTAATGGGAGTGGTGTCGGTGGTGTCGCAGTTCACGTGCCCGCGCACGGGGCACTGCATCCCCGCGTCGTGGGTGTGCGACGGCGACGACGACTGCTTCGACAAGCAGGACGAGGCCGACTGCCCGCCCGTCTCTTGCCTCGCCACGCAGTTCAAGTGCGCCGACCTCAAGCAGTGCGTGCAGGTAACGCGCGTTCCCTTGCGAGCTCTCGTCCCTTTTTTAGTTAAAACTCTATTGTTGCCGGAGATTGATAACCATAATAAAATACCATCACGCCCATATTCCTCGAAGAAGTGAATAGGATGACCGCTTGGCGTAGTTGTTCGAGCGGATGCCGCTCGGCTCATTGCATCTAGTAGTTAGGGGCTACATTCCTCACGGGGCAAATTTGGAAAATTGCATTTTCGCAATTTTCGAACCTATCGCCTTCGTACCGGGCATACTGCCCTCTAGTGCGAAATTACAAACCATAGTTCACCATGATGAACCAGTGTAGATTAACGACCTACACACGACTTTCGAAAGTCGTGCAGGTTTCGTGCAAGTAAGACTCAGAAGTAAATTAGATTCGTTCATGAAGTTTGAGATAGGTCCATGTCGGGTTCCCTTTATTTATTATTTTCTCCTTAGTAAGCGCACTACCAACTCGACTCACTGGTTCCACGGTGATCGATGATACTGTGTCGTACTTATATCTTCTCGTCGGCCGTGGTACAGTCGATTCGATAACGGTGTGTTGCGTGCCAGGAAGTGTACAAGTGCGACGGCATCCCGGACTGCAACGACGGCAGCGACGAGGCGGGCTGCCCGTCGCTGGCGCCGCACCAGTGCCAGCCCGACAAGCAGTTCCAGTGCCGCTCCTCCGGCATCTGCATCCCCAACACCTGGTACTGCGACGGTACGGACGACACGCCCACTCACTTATCCTCATCATCATCTCTGATTAACTCGCTAACTCGCATCGACCATCAAAACGTGGCTGCTCGTTTTCGATAAATCGTGGAAACATAAAATGGTTCGCGTATTTTTGAACAAAGGATTTGGTTCGCGCACATCTATCACAGTGTAGCGATGTAGCGCAAGCTCCGCCGCTCGTGTAACTATCCGCGCCGGCCCCGCAGGCACGCCGGACTGCGACGACCTGTCGGACGAGCCGGCGTCGTGCGGCGCCGCGGCGTGCGGCCCGCAGCACTTCCGCTGCGCCAGCGGCCGCTGCGTGTTCAAGGCCTACGTGTGCGACGGCACCGACGACTGCGGCGACGGCTCCGACGAGGGCGTCGAGCACGCCTGCAAGCCGCCGCCCTTCAGGTACCCGCCCGCCCCCGCTGCCCGCTGCCCGCTGCCCGCCGCTCGTAGCAGCGGTACAGGTAGGCATGCTGCATCAGCGCGGGACTCGCGCTCCCGAGCGGAACGATGCATAGCGATCCAGGCGCGCCGTCGTAAGCGATCCGCACACTCGTATGGCCTCGGTAGGGGGTGTCAACCACGGAGCGTCGCCATGGCGACGTGGCCGACGAACGACGGTCAACACAACAGACAAAAATTGTAAGCCGAAGGTGGGTTCCGAATTGTATTCCCTTGGACTCCGTTGAGATCGGTTATAAAAATATATTCCGTTTGAATTTTAAAATTGTCAATGGCATTTCAAAAATATTTGTCGACAGATGTCCATCGGGCCAGTGGCAGTGTCCCGGCGTCTCCGGCAGGTGCGTGAACCTGACGCAGGTGTGCAACAACAAGCTCGACTGCCCCAACGGAGCTGATGAAGGCAAATATCATCCCACACTAGCCTTCACCTAACTACCATCCGTTGGGGACGGCCGAGTGAACTGATCGTATTCCAGGCGAGGGGTGCGACTTCGAGGAGTGCTCGCACCAGAGCGGGCTGTGCTCGGGCGGCTGCCAGCAGACGCCCGCGGGCCCGCTGTGCCTGTGCGGCGCCGGCGCCGAGCTGGCCGCGGACGGCGCCACCTGCCGCGACCGCGACGAGTGCAGCCCGCCCGGCCTGTGCTCGCAGACCTGCACCAACACCAAGGGCTCCTACGTCTGCTCCTGCGTCGAGGGCTACGTGCTCACCTTCGACAACCACACCTGCAAGGCCGACAACCACTCCAGCGCCTTCCTCATCATCTCCAACCGGCACTCCATCCTGGTGGCCGACCTGAACGAGCAGGGCCTCGAGCGCGTGCCGATCAACGTCGAGAACGTCGTGGCGACGGCCTCCGACATGCACACGGGGACCATCTTCTGGTCCGATATGAAACTGAAGAAGATATCCCGGCTGGACCGAGGCGGCGAGCCTCGCGTCATCATTTCCACCGGATTGGACCTCGTCGAGGGTTTGGCCTACGACTGGGTGGGAGGGAATATATACTGGCTGGACAGTAAGCTGAATACGATAGAAGTGGCCAAGGAGGACGGCAGCGCGAGGACGGCGCTGCTGAGCGGGAACATCACGCAGCCGAGGGGGATGTGCCTGGACCCGGCGCCGAACGCCCGGTGGCTGTTCTGGACCGACTGGGGGGAGAACCCGAGGGTCGAGAGAGTCGGCATGGACGGCACGCAGCGGTCGGCCATCATCACGACGAAGATCTACTGGCCGAACGGCTTGACGCTGGACACGGCAACCCAGAGGGTCTACTTCGCCGACTCGAAGCTCGACTTCATAGACTTCTGCTACTACAACGGCAGCGGGCGGCAGCAGGTGCTGGCCGGCAGCCACTACCTGCTGCACCCGCACTCGCTCACGCTGTTCGAGGACACGCTGTACTGGACGGACCGCCAGCTCAACCGCGTGCTGGCGGCGCACAAGTTCCGCGGCACCAACCAGACCGTGGTCTCGCATCTCATCTCGCAGCCGCTCTCCATCCACGTGCACCACCCCGCGCTGCAGCCGCCGCACCCCTCCCCCTGCGGGGGGGGCGCCTGCCAGCATCTGTGCCTGCTCAGCCCCGTCGGCAGCGCAGCCGCCGGATACACTTGCATGTGCAAGCCGGGGTACAAGTTGCTGCCGGATGGGAAATGTATTGAAGGTTTGTTTTACTTTTCTAATGTTCTATGCGGAAATTGGTAGACATGTTTTGTGTACGAGGAGTGCTATGGTGGGCTATGACCCGAATCTCCCTCACATTTTGTGGGAGGACATAATGGCTATAGGTTCGTTCACTATTACATTCTGATAAGAAAATGTATGTAAATCTGGTGAAAATTAAGTATATGTAAATACATATTGTGTATATATTATTCGTCGATTACTATATAGTTATCGGTGTTATATAGATGCACTGCAGTGCACGGAGCCACCTACCCCGTCAGTTGTATCAGAAGATTGGTGTTCATGATGTGTTGTTGTTGCAGAGGAGATTGCGTACCTGATGGTGTTGAAGGGAAGTCAAGTGATCGACCTGTCCACCGACGGCTCCGGCCGCGCGGGCCAGCTCGCTCCTATTGTTGGCATTCAAGGTACGAAGCGCATACTTTTATTTGCTACTGGGGGCTGCATGGATTTAAATAACTGCTATATACTTGGGGAGCCTCGCGCCCGATTTCGTGTTCGATTCCCATCTGGGCCATGTGTCTATTTGACGTGATCCCAAATCCAGCACAATTATTTCGGGGTTGAGTTTACTATAATATTCTCTGATATTTAAAAACATCTGGATCTGGAACTTAATTTTGACTGTCCTTTTTATATATTCTCATGTTAGATATTACTACAGGATCCATATTAGTAATGTTTTCCAATGCCGAATACTTACGTCCACGTTTCAGGCGGAGTCCAACTAGACTACGACCGCCAAGGCCACATGCTTTACTGGCTGCAGTCAATATCGGGTGACAGCGACGACGACGAGAACTGCACAATCTACAGCATGCCTTACGGCGGCGGCGATAAGGTCGAGTTCTTCGGACAAGACACCGGCATCGTCGGGGCGCCGTCCGCCATCGCGTTCGACTGGCTCGGCCGGAACCTGTTCATGGCCAACCGCGTGGCCAGCAACATCGAGCTGGTGCGCGTGGACGGCAAGGTCAAGTACCGCGCCGTGGTGCTGGCCAACGACGGCAGCCGCCTCTCCGTGGCCAAGCCCCGGGGGCTCTGTCTGGACCCCACTGAAGGGTGAGCGCCAGTACACTCGCCTTAATCCTGCAAGCAATTCCTTCAGGAAACCTCTGGGATCTTCCCTAATAAAATTAAAGTATCAATTATCTCAATCAATTTTCCAATTCAATATTTTTTTACATAACATTAGGGAACTCGGATTGATAAGTTATTCAATTTTTTTTACTTCCAGAAAAATGTACTGGTCCGACGAGGGCGGCTACGGAGTGCCGTCTAAGATCGGCAAAGCGAACATGGACGGCACCAACCCCGTCATCCTCGTGGACTCCATCGAGCGGCCCGAGGCGGTCGCCATCGACGTGGACAAGAAGATCGTCTACTTCAGCACGCAGTTCCCCGCCAGCATCAACAGTGTCAACACCGAGGGGAACGACAGGAAGACCATTCTGACTGAAGCCAACGCCATCTCCTTCCCTAAAGTCATCGCCGTCTTAGACTCGAGACTCTACGTGCTGGACCCGCTGCACGAGAAGATCATCAAAGCCGACCTTCCGAACGGAGATAACATCAAGACAGTTCTAGACAACGAGAGCGACTTGAAGTCTCTAACAATATTCCAGAAGAGGAAGATGATACACCACCCGTGCGCTCAGAACAACGGAGGCTGCGAGCAAATCTGCGTGCCGGGAGACGGCGGCTCCAGGATCTGCGCCTGCTCCGTGGGCTACAGGAAGGAGAGCGAGGTGAACTGCGTGCCCTACAAGACCTTCGCCGTGGTGTCGCAGCTGGACCTGCTGCGCGGCTACAGCCTGGACTCCAGCGCCGAGGCCATGCTGCCCGTGGCGGGCCCGGGCCACCACGCGCTGCACGTCGACGTGCACTTCGCCGGGAACTACATCTACTGGGTGGAGTTCAACAGAGGACAGTGGAATGGTATCTTCAGGATCAGACCTAACGGCACTGAACTGCAACACATCGTGAAAGACGGAATCGGCAGCAATGGTATCCGGGGCCTGGCCGTGGACTGGGTCGCGGGTAACCTGTACTTCACCAACGTGTTCCCGCATGAGAACTACGTTGAAATGTGTTGGCTGGACGGTTCCAATCGGAAAGTTATCGTTAAGACCACCATGGACGCTCCCAGGGAGATAGCCGTCAACCCTCTGAAAAGGTTACTCTACTGGATTGATTATGGACAGTACCCTCGCATCGGAAAGGCGTATCTAGACGGTAGTAACTGGCAGACGGTGGTCAGCTCAGGAATATCTAACCCTAGAGATTTGACCATAGATATGATGACCCATGACGTGTACTGGGTGGACTCTAAATTGGACCAAATTCAGAAGATCTCGTACAACGGCGGTAATCGTCAGCTCATTAGGTCCAACTTACCAAACCCAATGGGCATCGCTATCCACACCGGCAGCGTTTATTGGGTGGACAGAAACTTACAAACCATCTACAAAGCGTCTAAACTGCCTGGAAACATGTCCATGCCGGAAAAAGTTAGGACCAATCTACCGAAACTACGTGATATCGTCATCTTCGATGTGAATAACCAGCCGACGGACGAGAATAACCCGTGTAGGAAGCTAGGCAATGGAGGCTGCGATCAACTCTGCTTCAGTTATCCCCCAGAAGCTAACAAAGGCTACACTCACAGGTGCGAATGCGCCACAGGACAGATATCCCAGAATAATCCTAAGAAATGTGACACGGTCGATGAGTACCTAGTATTCACTACCAGGACGGAGATCCGCGCCATCAACTTGGACCCTAAATCCACCGGAGTGCCTTTCAAACCTGTCGTTAACCTGACGAACGTAGTAGGTGTAGAGTTCGATTACGCTGACAATAAGCTGTTCTTCACGCAGATCAGACCCTGGGCCCGCATCGCGTGGATGTCCGCGAATAACCCGGACTTTGGTGGCATTCAGAACATCATCAACAAAGGCATCAACCCCGAAGGGATATCCTACGATTGGACGCAAAAGAAGGTCTACTGGACTGACAGTTCTAACAACTCCATTTACGCCATGAATCTTGACGGCTCCGAGCTGGTTATGATCGCGAGAGTAGAACGCCCGAGAGCCATCGTCGTAGACCCGTGCAACGGAACGTTATACTACACAGATTGGGGCAGATTCGGTACATCAGGAAAAATATACCGCACGACCATGGCGGGGTCTCTGAAGAAGGCCATCATCGATAAGGATCTATCGCAACCGAGCGGTCTCACGATAGATTTTGACGAAAATATGTTATACTGGACTGACGCCGTCCGTGAGAAGATCGAACGCTCTAAGCTCGACGGCTCCGACAGAGAAGTCCTTATCAGTGCGACAATTTATCCGTTCGCTATCACAGTCTTCGGCAACTTCATCTACTGGACAGACCTTCAGTTAAGAGGAGTATACAGAGCAGAGAAACATACCGGAGCTAACATGATCGAGATGGTGAAGAGATTAGAAGATTCTCCGCGCGATATTCACATCTACAGTCCCAGCAGACAGAAATGTACCGTGAACCTTTGCAAGATCAGCAACGGCGGCTGCGCCCACAGCTGCCACCCGGCGCCCAACAGCACGGTCGAGTGCAAGTGCGACGACTCCACCAAGCTGGTCAACGAGGGTCGCATGTGCGTCGCCAAGAACATCACCTGCGACCCCAGCAAGTTCTTCTGCGCGAACGGCAAGTGCATCAGCAAGATGTGGTCCTGCGACGGAGACGATGACTGCGGAGACAACTCCGACGAAGACAAGAACTACTGCACCTACCACTCCTGCTCGCCGAGCGAATTCCGTTGCAACAACGGAAGGTGCATCTTCCAATCCTGGAAGTGCGACCACGAGAACGACTGCAAGGACGGCTCCGACGAGGAGGGCTGCGTGTACCCGCCCTGCGCCAGCGGCGAGTTCACCTGCCTCAACTCGCGCTGCATCCCCATGTCGCAGGTCTGCAACGGCATCAACGACTGCAAGGACAACGTCACGTCCGACGAGACCCACGAGCTCTGCCCCATGAACACGACCTGCCCCGCGAACCATCTCAAGTGCGACAAGACGAACATCTGCGTGGAGCCGTACTGGCTGTGCGACGGCGACAACGACTGCGGCGACAACTCGGACGAGGAGCCGCTGCACTGCGCGCAGAGGACCTGCCCGCAGAACAGCTTCCGCTGCCCCAACCACCGCTGCGTGCCCGCCACCTGGTACTGCGACGGCGACGACGACTGCGGCGACGGCGCCGACGAGCCGCCCGAGTACTGCCGCTCCGAGGGCCGCACCTGCTTCGGCGACCTCTTCACCTGCGACAACGGCAACTGCGTGCCGCGCATCTACATCTGCGACGGCGACAACGACTGTCTCGACGGCAGCGACGAGGACGACCGCCACCAGTGCAACGAGCGGAAGTGCGACGCCGACACCGAGTACACCTGCACCGAGAACAAGTTCTGGCAGCGCGCGCAGTGCATCCCGCGCAAGTGGATCTGCGACGGCGACCCCGACTGCGTGGACGGCGCCGACGAGAACGCCACGCTGCACCACTGCGCCACGCCCGCGCCCTGCTCCGACGACCAGTTCCGCTGCGACAACGGCCGCTGCATCAACCAGGGCTGGCTCTGCGACCACGACAACGACTGCGGCGACGGCTCCGACGAGGGCAAGCGCTGCAACACGCAGTACAAGCAGTGCTCGGACCAGGAGTTCAAGTGCCAGAACTTCAAGTGCATCCGGAACCACTTCCGGTGCGACGGCGAGGACGACTGCGGCGACCATTCCGATGAGGTGGGCTGTGTTAAGGAGAACAAGACGTGTCCCGCCGGGCAATTCAAGTGTAACAACGACCAGTGTATCGACAATCGATTGGTGTGCAATAAGGTGTCCGATTGCAGCGACGACTCCGATGAGCCCGCGCATTGCAACGTGGACGAGTGCGCCAAGCTGGAAGTCAACCAGTGCGGTCACAAATGCATCGACACCCTGACCGGTTATTACTGCGACTGCAACCAAGGGTACAAGTTGCTCGCGGACGGTAAAGCTTGTGCGGATGTCGACGAGTGTGTAGAAACTCCCGGGGTCTGCTCCCAGTACTGCTCCAACACCCCCGGATCATACTACTGCAAATGCTATGAGCAGTACTACGACAGGGAGGCAGACGAACGCACTTGCAAACGAAAGGACAACACCCCCCCATGGCTCATATTCACTAACAAATATTACGTGAGGAACATGTCCACTGATGCTTCGATATACAACTTGATGCACCAAGATCTCATGAACGTTGTAGCTATAGACTTCGACATTAAAGAGGAAAGAATGTATTTCGCTGACGTGTCAGCTAAAACTATTTATAGATCGAATTATACAGACCCTAATCCGACCAAGGAAGTGGTGATTAGGCACGATTCTCACGGCCTCGAAGGTATAGCTGTAGACTGGGTCGGACGAAAACTTTACTGGCTTGACAGACACTCCAAAAACTTAGACGTATCGGAATTGGACGGCACCAGGCGGAAGACTCTAAAGACAGGTATCACAGACCCTAGAGCGATCGTTGTGCACCCAGGAACCGGGTACCTGTATTACACTTCGTGGCATTTGCAAGCTTACATAGGCAAGATGGGCATGGACGGATCCAATTTCACGTCTATTCTGAACTGGGAAGACGACATAGCGTGGCCTAACGCTTTGACCATTGACTACTTTACCGATAGAATTTACTGGGCTGACGCTCATTTAGACTACATAGGCTCGGCTGATTTAGAAGGCCGACACAGACACGTAGTTCTCTCCGGTGCTAAAGTACCACACGTGTTCGCGCTGAGCTTGTTCGACGACGAGGTCTTCTGGACCGATTGGAACCTTAAAGCTATCAGCAAAGCGAACAAGCACTCTGGGGATAACTTGATGATACTCCGAAACACTACGCACAGACCTTACGACATCCACATAGTACATCCACTCAGACAGTTGCCTTATCCTAACCCTTGCGGAAACAACAACGGAGGATGTTCCCATCTCTGTCTAATCGCACCTCCTCCTGAATCCAGTTACTTGAACATCGAAGATTTCGGAGAAGAAGGAGTCACGACGTTCAAATGCGCGTGTCCGAACCAGTTCTACTTGGCGCGGGACATGAAGACTTGTATCGCGAACTGTACTGACGGACAACACAGATGCAACGGCCGCGACGAGAAGTGCATACCCTGGTTCTGGAAGTGCGACGGAGAGAAGGACTGCCTGGACGGGTCCGACGAGCCCGACACGTGTCCGGTGCGGCACTGCAGGGCCGGCTCCTTCCAGTGCAAGAACACCAACTGCACGCCCGCCGCCACCATCTGCGACGGCACCGACGACTGCGGCGACGGCAGCGACGAGGCCGAGTGCGCGCACCAGTGTCCCCTGCTCGAGTTCAAGTGCAAGGCCAGCGGCCGGTGCATCCTGGACAGCTGGAAGTGCGACGGCGACACGGACTGCAAGGACAACAGCGATGAAGACCCGGTCATGTGCCACAACAGACCTTGTAACCCAGATTCTGAATTCGCCTGCAAGAACGGACGTTGCATCCCCAAATTATGGATGTGCGACTTCGACAACGACTGTGGCGACGACTCCGACGAGCCGGCGTACATGTGCCGCCAGAAGAACTGCACCACGGGCTGGCGGAGGTGTCCGGGCCAATCGAACTACAGATGCATACCGAAATGGCTGTTCTGTGACGGCAAAGACGACTGCAGAGACGGGTCGGACGAGCTCGCGGAGAACTGTCCCACTTGCAATGCCGAAACTGACTTCACTTGCGACAATAAGAGGTGTATACCCAAGCAATGGCTTTGCGACTTCACGGATGACTGCGGGGACGGCAGCGACGAGTCAGAGACGGTTTGCCAACACAAGTACCGGGACTGCTCCGAGTCGGAATTCAAGTGTGGAAATGGCAAGTGTATATCGTCCAGATGGCGCTGCGACCACGAGGACGATTGCGGGGACAACACGGACGAGGCCGACTGCGGCGGGTTCAAGTGTAAGAATGGCACGTTCCAGTGCAAATCGGGACACTGCATCGCGGCGTACTTCCGGTGCGACGGAGACAGGGACTGCAGGGACTTGTCCGATGAGATCGGCTGCCCCCCTAGGTACCCGGGGGGCAGATACTGTCCAGAAAGCAGGTGAGGATACAATCTTTTAAGTTCAGCGATACGGAAGAATAGCCGCTAACAACTTTTACTATATTCAACTAAGATTCGTTTTCTTCTTATAAGTGATTGATTCCCCTCCCCAGGTTCCAGTGCGCCAACAACCTGTGCGTGTCGCAGTCGGACCTGTGCGACGGCACGGACGACTGCGGCGACGGGTCCGACGAGGCGGCCTCTATCTGCACCAACCTCAACTGCGACACGCTCAGGAGGTTCCACTGCGACAACCACAGATGTGTGCCACGGTAAATATGTCAGGAATTACAAAGAAAAGGGTGCCAGATCGCTCGCTCGTTTCATTTGACATAATCTAGGCAATAAATTTATGCATTCATCGTTCAGTGACGCATGGGTTTGCATCGATATAGAGTGTTGCTTCGAAAGATTTGATCCCGTGGAAAACATAAATATTCAGCGTTCGAGTTATGGCTTCGTACCTGCGCGCATTTACTTCAGTGTAATTTTTATTGCTGCTAAAGCAGCCAAAATTTTCGTCATCATTATGCAAGATGATTTGGTAATCTAAACACATGGTTGTCGGTGTCGGACGGCGCAGGTACCAGGTGTGCGACGGCGTGGACAACTGCGGCGACGGGTCGGACGAGAACAACATGACGCTGTGCGCCAGCCGCGCCAAGCCCTGCGACCCGTTCACGCAGTTCCAGTGCGCCAACCGCCGCTGCGTGCCGCGCGCCGCGCTCTGCGACCTGGCCGACGACTGCGGCGACGGCTCCGACGAGCGCGGCTGCCACCACCAGCACGCCTGCTCGCATCTCGACAAAGGTACGGTGGCCGCTAGTGACGCTGCGTGCCGCGCGCCGCGCTCTGCGACCTGGCCGACGACTGCGGCGACGGCTCCGACGAGCGCGGCTGCCACCACCAGCACGCCTGCTCGCATCTCGACAAAGGTACGGTGGCCGCTAGTGACGCTGCGTGCCGCGCGCCGCGCTCTGCGACCTGGCCGACGACTGCGGCGACGGCTCCGACGAGCGCGGCTGCCACCACCAGCACGCCTGCTCGCATCTCGACAAAGGTACGGTGGCCGCTAGTGACGCTGCGTGCCGCGCGCCGCGCTCTGCGACCTGGCCGACGACTGCGGCGACGGCTCCGACGAGCGCGGCTGCCACCACCAGCACGCCTGCTCGCATCTCGACAAAGGTACGGTGGCCGCTAGTGACGCTGCGTGCCGCGCGCCGCGCTCTGCGACCTGGCCGACGACTGCGGCGACGGCTCCGACGAGCGCGGCTGCCACCACCAGCACGCCTGCTCGCATCTCGACAAAGGTACGGTGGCCGCTAGTGACGCTGCGTGCCGCGCGCCGCGCTCTGCGACCTGGCCGACGACTGCGGCGACGGCTCCGACGAGCGCGGCTGCCACCACCAGCACGCCTGCTCGCATCTCGACAAAGGTACGGTGGCCGCTAGTGACGCTGCGTGCCGCGCGCCGCGCTCTGCGACCTGGCCGACGACTGCGGCGACGGCTCCGACGAGCGCGGCTGCCACCACCAGCACGCCTGCTCGCATCTCGACAAAGGTACGGTGGCCGCTAGTGACGCTGCGTGCCGCGCGCCGCGCTCTGCGACCTGGCCGACGACTGCGGCGACGGCTCCGACGAGCGCGGCTGCCACCACCAGCACGCCTGCTCGCATCTCGACAAAGGTACGGTGGCCGCTAGTGACGCTGCGTGCCGCGCGCCGCGCTCTGCGACCTGGCCGACGACTGCGGCGACGGCTCCGACGAGCGCGGCTGCCACCACCAGCACGCCTGCTCGCATCTCGACAAAGGTACGGTGGCCGCTAGTGACGCTGCGTGCCGCGCGCCGCGCTCTGCGACCTGGCCGACGACTGCGGCGACGGCTCCGACGAGCGCGGCTGCCACCACCAGCACGCCTGCTCGCATCTCGACAAAGGTACGGTGGCCGCTAGTGACGCTGCGTGCCGCGCGCCGCGCTCTGCGACCTGGCCGACGACTGCGGCGACGGCTCCGACGAGCGCGGCTGCCACCACCAGCACGCCTGCTCGCATCTCGACAAAGGTACGGTGGCCGCTAGTGACGCTGCGTGCCGCGCGCCGCGCTCTGCGACCTGGCCGACGACTGCGGCGACGGCTCCGACGAGCGCGGCTGCCACCACCAGCACGCCTGCTCGCATCTCGACAAAGGTACGGTGGCCGCTAGTGACGCTGCGTGCCGCGCGCCGCGCTCTGCGACCTGGCCGACGACTGCGGCGACGGCTCCGACGAGCGCGGCTGCCACCACCAGCACGCCTGCTCGCATCTCGACAAAGGTACGGTGGCCGCTAGTGACGCTGCGTGCCGCGCGCCGCGCTCTGCGACCTGGCCGACGACTGCGGCGACGGCTCCGACGAGCGCGGCTGCCACCACCAGCACGCCTGCTCGCATCTCGACAAAGGTACGGTGGCCGCTAGTGACGCTGCGTGCCGCGCGCCGCGCTCTGCGACCTGGCCGACGACTGCGGCGACGGCTCCGACGAGCGCGGCTGCCACCACCAGCACGCCTGCTCGCATCTCGACAAAGGTACGGTGGCCGCTAGTGACGCTGCGTGCCGTGCGCCGCGCTCTGCGACCTGGCCGACGACTGCGGCGACGGCTCCGACGAGCGCGGCTGCCACCACCAGCACGCCTGCTCGCATCTCGACAAAGGTACGGTGGCCGCTAGTGACGCTGCGTGCCGCGCGCCGCGCTCTGCGACCTGGCCGACGACTGCGGCGACGGCTCCGACGAGCGCGGCTGCCACCACCAGCACGCCTGCTCGCATCTCGACAAAGGTACGGTGGCCGCTAGTGACGCTGCGTGCCGCGCGCCGCGCTCTGCGACCTGGCCGACGACTGCGGCGACGGCTCCGACGAGCGCGGCTGCCACCACCAGCACGCCTGCTCGCATCTCGACAAAGGTACGGTGGCCGCTAGTGACGCTGCGTGCCGCGCGCCGCGCTCTGCGACCTGGCCGACGACTGCGGCGACGGCTCCGACGAGCGCGGCTGCCACCACCAGCACGCCTGCTCGCATCTCGACAAAGGTACGGTGGCCGCTAGTGACGCTGCGTGCCGCGCGCCGCGCTCTGCGACCTGGCCGACGACTGCGGCGACGGCTCCGACGAGCGCGGCTGCCACCACCAGCACGCCTGCTCGCATCTCGACAAAGGTACGGTGGCCGCTAGTGACGCTGCGTGCCGCGCGCCGCGCTCTGCGACCTGGCCGACGACTGCGGCGACGGCTCCGACGAGCGCGGCTGCCACCACCAGCACGCCTGCTCGCATCTCGACAAAGGTACGGTGGCCGCTAGTGACGCTGCGTGCCGCGCGCCGCGCTCTGCGACCTGGCCGACGACTGCGGCGACGGCTCCGACGAGCGCGGCTGCCACCACCAGCACGCCTGCTCGCATCTCGACAAAGGTACGGTGGCCGCTAGTGACGCTGCGTGCCGCGCGCCGCGCTCTGCGACCTGGCCGACGACTGCGGCGACGGCTCCGACGAGCGCGGCTGCCACCACCAGCACGCCTGCTCGCATCTCGACAAAGGTACGGTGGCCGCTAGTGACGCTGCGTGCCGCGCGCCGCGCTCTGCGACCTGGCCGACGACTGCGGCGACGGCTCCGACGAGCGCGGCTGCCACCACCAGCACGCCTGCTCGCATCTCGACAAAGGTACGGTGGCCGCTAGTGACGCTGCGTGCCGCGCGCCGCGCTCTGCGACCTGGCCGACGACTGCGGCGACGGCTCCGACGAGCGCGGCTGCCACCACCAGCACGCCTGCTCGCATCTCGACAAAGGTACGGTGGCCGCTAGTGACGCTGCGTGCCGCGCGCCGCGCTCTGCGACCTGGCCGACGACTGCGGCGACGGCTCCGACGAGCGCGGCTGCCACCACCAGCACGCCTGCTCGCATCTCGACAAAGGTACGGTGGCCGCTAGTGACGCTGCGTGCCGCGCGCCGCGCTCTGCGACCTGGCCGACGACTGCGGCGACGGCTCCGACGAGCGCGGCTGCCACCACCAGCACGCCTGCTCGCATCTCGACAAAGGTACGGTGGCCGCTAGTGACGCTGCGTGCCGCGCGCCGCGCTCTGCGACCTGGCCGACGACTGCGGCGACGGCTCCGACGAGCGCGGCTGCCACCACCAGCACGCCTGCTCGCATCTCGACAAAGGTACGGTGGCCGCTAGTGACGCTGCGTGCCGCGCGCCGCGCTCTGCGACCTGGCCGACGACTGCGGCGACGGCTCCGACGAGCGCGGCTGCCACCACCAGCACGCCTGCTCGCATCTCGACAAAGGTACGGTGGCCGCTAGTGACGCTGCGTGCCGCGCGCCGCGCTCTGCGACCTGGCCGACGACTGCGGCGACGGCTCCGACGAGCGCGGCTGCCACCACCAGCACGCCTGCTCGCATCTCGACAAAGGTACGGTGGCCGCTAGTGACGCTGCGTGCCGCGCGCCGCGCTCTGCGACCTGGCCGACGACTGCGGCGACGGCTCCGACGAGCGCGGCTGCCACCACCAGCACGCCTGCTCGCATCTCGACAAAGGTACGGTGGCCGCTAGTGACGCTGCGTGCCGCGCGCCGCGCTCTGCGACCTGGCCGACGACTGCGGCGACGGCTCCGACGAGCGCGGCTGCCACCACCAGCACGCCTGCTCGCATCTCGACAAAGGTACGGTGGCCGCTAGTGACGCTGCGTGCCGCGCGCCGCGCTCTGCGACCTGGCCGACGACTGCGGCGACGGCTCCGACGAGCGCGGCTGCCACCACCAGCACGCCTGCTCGCATCTCGACAAAGGTACGGTGGCCGCTAGTGACGCTGCGTGCCGCGCGCCGCGCTCTGCGACCTGGCCGACGACTGCGGCGACGGCTCCGACGAGCGCGGCTGCCACCACCAGCACGCCTGCTCGCATCTCGACAAAGGTACGGTGGCCGCTAGTGACGCTGCGTGCCGCGCGCCGCGCTCTGCGACCTGGCCGACGACTGCGGCGACGGCTCCGACGAGCGCGGCTGCCACCACCAGCACGCCTGCTCGCATCTCGACAAAGGTACGGTGGCCGCTAGTGACGCTGCGTGCCGCGCGCCGCGCTCTGCGACCTGGCCGACGACTGCGGCGACGGCTCCGACGAGCGCGGCTGCCACCACCAGCACGCCTGCTCGCATCTCGACAAAGGTACGGTGGCCGCTAGTGACGCTGCGTGCCGCGCGCCGCGCTCTGCGACCTGGCCGACGACTGCGGCGACGGCTCCGACGAGCGCGGCTGCCACCACCAGCACGCCTGCTCGCATCTCGACAAAGGTACGGTGGCCGCTAGGGACGCTGCGTGCCGCGCGCCTGCAAAGACCATAGATGGCACTGAATGTGACGCCTGTGACATCATTAATTCAGGACTAGTGGGTTTGGATATCGTGAAAGAGGGAGGAATGATACCCAGCAAAGGCTTGATCCAGGTTCAAAGAATAAAAACGCGCGCAGTGGACTCTGTGGCCTAATTCGTTGACTGATGACTAATAGCAGTGGGAGTTTTATTTGAATAGGTTATATTTTATTCTCACCAATCAAATCATGAGCATGAGCTATCATCTCCGTCCCCAGGCGGCTGCGAGCACTTCTGCACGAACCTGACGGCGAGCGGCGAGGGCGGGTACATCTGCACCTGCTTCCAGGGCTGGATCATCTCGCCGGCCAACAAGAAGAAGTGCGTCGACGTGGACGAGTGCGCCGCCGGCACGCACCACTGCTCGCAGATCTGCCACAACCTGAACGGGAGCTACAGCTGCGACTGTCGCGATGGGTTCAAGTGAGTGACACTTCGAAATACTTTTACTATGGGATACTAAACTTCTGCAGGCCTTTACATTCATTTAAATAAATTAATAGTGTCAAATGCGTCGCATGCATTTGACGCTATAACCAATTTGATTTAGTACAAGCATGATACAGTTTCTATTATAATTTGATAATTTGGCGATTTAATCATGCATCTATTACATTTACCATGTGAAACTTTGTTCCAGACTCGCAGACACCCTATCTGGCGTCTGCAAGGCCATCAATGATGACGTAATACTATTATTCGCGAACGGACCAGAAATACACGCATTCGACCAAGAAAAGAACGAGGAGTTCGACGTCATCACCTCCGAGAAGAGAATAGAGGCGATCGACTACGATCCTACAACTGAGATGATCTTCTGGGCCGACAGCTACGACAAAACTATCAAGCGGTCGTACATGATCAACGCTCTAGAAGGCAAGGTCAAGAGCGGATACGCTCAGGACTTGAACATGAAAGGAAACTCGAAGCCGACCGCTCTGGCCGTGGACTACGTAGGAGACAACTTGTACTGGACGGAGACCGACAGAACCGGATCCAAGCCCCGCGGCAGAGTCATGATGGCGAGGACCGACGGGCGCTACCGGCGCGCGCTGGTGTCGGCCGGCATCGAGAGCCCCACGGCGCTGGTGCTGGACCCGCAGATGGGCCGGATGCTGTGGGCGGACGCCGGCTCCGCGCCCAAGATCGAGGTGGCCTGGATGGACGGCTCCAAGCGGCGCCCGCTCGTCACGGAGGACATCAGGCACCCCACCGGGCTGGCCATCGACCAGGCCATGGACCACTCCATATACTGGGCCGATACCAAGCTTAACACCATCGAGATGATGCGCCACGACGGCTCCAACAGGAAAGTGATCCTGAGGGGCGAGCTGCTGAAGCATCCGCTGTCGCTGGACGTGTTCGAGTCCTCGCTGTACTGGGTGACGAAGGACACCGGCGAGCTGGTGCGCCAGGACAAGTTCGGGAGGGGAGTGCCGTTTGTCATATCCAAGGATCTAGTCAACCCGTCCGCCGTCAAGGGTAAGCGTTGAACACTGCTTTTAGTTCGCCATCATTCATGGTACATACGATATCGTAATGTTGTACACACTCTTACGTCTATTTTCTGTTGGCTCTCTCTTTCACTCTACGAAATTTTTCAGTCTGTCTGAAGAGATTAAAACAAGTGAGGGTGCTATTATTGTATTATTATAAGGTAACCTTCTTGATGGAGGGATGCCATCATGTATACTTGTTCATTACAAAAACCACTTATCTTTTACCTACTTAATAGTCGTATTAATTTTATATCTGATTTATCATTTTATCACAAAAAAAACTGAACAGAAAGTATGTAGGTATAATTTAAAGAAAGCATATTGGACAGATACCTCCCATATTCTGTCCTTTTTTAAAGTTGCAAGGCGAAATAAAAGTTAGTTCCACTTACATTAATTTCTACCGTTTCTTGACAGACTGGACGTATGTTCTAGTATACTGTAAACACTTATATTTTGCTAGATGTTACTCGGATTCGAGAGTGTATCACTTCAAAATACAGCTGTCCCTAATTTAGGATCCCCCGGATCTCTGCGAGTACAATAGCACTGCGAGTTCGGTATATATGTTTGTGAATACGGTTTGGTTGAGTGTTGTGCGTCGTGCCCCCGTCGTGCAGTGTACCACCCGCTGCGCTACAACGCGACGCGGCGCGAGTGCTTGCGCGCCGCGTGCTCGCACCTGTGCGCGGCCGTGCCGGGCGGGCGGCGCTGCGTGTGCCCGGAGCAGGCGCCGCCGCCCAAGCGCCTGCCCACCGAGCGCGCCTGCGACGCCGGTCAGTGACGCGCTTGCAAACGCTCCCGTCTGTTTTCAAAATTAGTCTCAGCCCTCCGCTGATATGTACCTATACTAATAAATTAAGTTCAAGTCTAAAAGCAATCTTGAGTGGATCCCTCCGCTTTTGCCATATCATTTTGGTTGTCAATGTCATGTCGTTGTGTTTGTTTCGTCTATACATTAATCGCATTAGATCGACAGCCCCATTAAGCCTGCTCTCACACTTGAGATGTAACCGTTATGCCCCGCAGCGGTGGAGGCGGTGCGGCCGCTCCCGCGCGTGTGTCCGTGCGAGAACGGCGGCGTGTGCTCGGAGGGCGCGGCGGGCGAGCTGGCGTGCTCGTGCCGGCCGCCGCTGCAGCCGCCCTTCTGCGCCGCCGCCGACTACGTGACCGCCGCGCGCGGCTCCACCGCCACCGCGGTGCTGGTGCCCGTGCTGCTGGTGCTGCTGCTCGCGCTCGGCTCCGCGGCGGCCTGGTTCGTCATCACCAAGAAGCCCTTGTGAGTATACGAGTATACTCTTCAGATTTGTCTTGGTGGTTCGGTCATATTTCTAATTTATGTGTTCAGACGCGGGATTTTTTTTTGTTAGAGCTTCCTAAATAATAGTAATGATTATTGAATACCTAATTGCGATGAATTATATTTACTTGTATTGATGTGTTAGTAATATTGGGTTCTTTATAAAAAATAAATGATTTTGGCCACATTAGACACTTCGTATGACCAACGATACATTTATGTATCCACCAACTATTAAATAGATAACAATTTAAATAATGCTCGAGTAGGTCATAAACCTAATCCTTTCACATATATTATATTCCGCGAGTTACGCGTACTAATGTTTGATACCTACTTATCAAAGTATCACTTCAGAGCGTCGATGACAACTGGGCTGCCGACCGAGACCTATACTACTCATAATTTTAATAATTAGTATTACTAATGAAGCGTGTCACCCGTGCTCTGTGCCCGTGATGTTTGAAGTCGGTAACGATGTGCGTGCGCTCGGCAGCGGCAAGGGCGGCGGGCTGGGCAGCCTGGCGTCGTCGCAGAGCGTGTCGTTCCGGCAGGGCTCCAACGTGGAGTTCGGCGGCGGCGGCGCCGAGCCCGCCTACACGCTGGAGGAGGCGCCGCGCAAGGGCCGCGACTTCAGCAACCCCATGTACGACGCCGTCAGCCGCGCCGCCGCCGCCGGCGAGCCCGACCCGCCCATCCGTGAGTACCGCGCCCTCACCACGCGCTACACTCTAATAACTAACTTATATTATTATATTCGTATGCCAACAAAAGTAACTAATTATTTCTGACCGTTTCTCTCCGCTCTAACTTTTTGTTTATATGTATAAAAGTGTTACGTCAATTTATTTATATAAAATGTGATATTTATAGGTCTTTCTGTGTACGCATTGATGGGTAGGTGTTATTCTATTCATATCTAATTACTCAATAAAATGTTTGCAATGTTTAAAAACTTCCCGACTGGAGGACTAACAGAATTGAACGCATGTGATTTGATCTGCGTTGGTGACGCTATATACGAATATTAAAGTGACCCATATCTGCATTATCGGTTACATGTATTACCTATATACATATTTTATTGGACCACAATTCGAGGCGAACGAGCGTGCTTTAGCAGTGGCCGTCCGTCCGGGCGCCGGCGCCGACCCAAAATATGTTTCCGACGTCTCTGTTTAAACTGAGATCATGAATTAATTCAAGTTACTATTTAACTGTGCGACTTATTTATTTTCTGTCGTACATTATTAATTAAATTCCTCGACACATTATTTTATATTTAAGTATATGACTCGTTACCACGACTAAAATTATCCTATTCTTTTTTATACCATCGTAATTCGAAGCCTATATCGTTTGCAGCGGGCATCTACGAAGTTCCGGATGAGTTGAAAGAGAAGGTGGTGTCGGCGGTGATCTCGCCGTCGTCAACGGAGACGCGCGGCACGCGGCGCGGCGGCGGCGGCGGCGGGGGCGGGGGCGGGGGCGGGGCGGGCGCGGCGGCGGGCGCGGCGCGCGCGCTGGACCCGGCAGCCGACACGGGCGCGGACACGGCGCAGCTGGTGCGCGAGGACCGCGACTGCTAGCGCCGCGCCCCCGCCCCCGCCCGCGCCCGCGCCCGCGCCGCCCCGCGCCGCCCCGCGACCGAGGTACTCGCCGAGTGACGCTCGAATACTTAACTATTTGTGTCAGTGAATTTCTTGTTATTTCCTAGAGTTGACATAATTTCGTCCCCTTTTTGTTAGGGTTCCGTAGTCTGCACGAGGAACCCTTATTCTAATATTAATTATTCTGATATTTTTCTCTGGATTTACGCCCTTTCTTCCACTAAGTATCGAAATATTATCAGTTAATAGCTATAACCGAAAAAAACGATTTTAAATTTAATAACAAGTTAAGTCACCGTGCCCGTAAACATAATTATTTTCAAACTTTCGTAAATACGAGAATATTTGAAATGATGTGGCGTATGTCGTTATTTTAAATAACAAATTTAATAGTTTTGTTTTCCATAACACGGTTCTCGAGCGATTACTCCGGCGACCCGACGCATGCGCACCGCGCCGCAGTATAAACATTGTTCATTAAGTAAAATAAATTAACCAAATAAAAAAAATATAAATTAAGCTTTACTTATGAAGCGAGTACGTGCTTATCAAACCTCTGTTTATAATGTGGCGTGATGACCACTTATTTATCTTTTCTCAATTTATTATATCCGTCCTTCTAGTTTTAACAACTAATTTATTTTCATTACAATGCTATGAAACTCTATTATATTCTACTCTTATGTTTCCATTATTTTCTATGAAAAGATTTATTATAGTTATTCCAGCTAGATCTGGCAGTACTTATATGATTTTTTTTCCGTTCGTAAGTGTGTCGTTATTTTCCCATGAATTATGCCCTAAAATGATCGTGTAAACTAAATAAACCATATCATAGAGTGATACGTATGTTATTGAATGAAGAGATTTTCTATAAATTAGCTTAGAACTTTGTACATTCCACTCGAGACTAAGATTTCCACCTGTGAGCTGCGTGTAGGCACGTGGCTGCATGTTCGAGCGAGGTGCGCTCAGGCTTCTAGGCGCGAACTGAGTGCATTCCTAAATATCTATGTATATGTATAAAATGTTGATTTAGTATTAAATGAATTAGTACATAATTAAGTATCTAGGAATTGTTTGTCGCAACAACGGCCCCGGGAAGCGCCGTTTTATCGGATTTTCAGTTAATTTGACAATAAGCAATACACTATTTTAGAGTATAATTTATTTATTTCGGTTTAAGACTATGTAAAATAACTATGTTGTGTTTTATAGTTGTCTATGATAAAAATATTAAGATTTTTGTGGGATTCTTTGACGTTATGCCATAAATGTGAGATACTGTTTCTGTTGTTTTAATTATTTGAAATATTATATATTTTTTATATTTTTTCGTTGAATTACAAAAACATGGATTTGTAAATATGTGGGTTCATAATTTGTGATGTACATTAGTAGAAGAAATTGTAATGTTTTTATTTTATATTTATTCGAAAACGACTTGTACCTATTTAGTATATACAATAAAATAATTCTGTGAATAAACATCACATTCTAACATCATGACTACGGATCTTGAATTGAATATTGTGTATAAAGTATAATTATTATGATTATGTAACAATATTATGGATAAGGAGAGGAAATATTTTTATATCGGGACTATTATAGTTATTAGAAAGTCGTCTGACCTTAGTTGAAATACATATTGTGTAAAAATAAATGAATAATGAAATGGTGAGCGTGTTTTATTGTGGCATCAACGAGCTCACAAGCCATCCATTTGCCCGCTTCGCTTAAAACCGCTAAAGGGGTACGTGCGTGAAGTACCTACCTACTTACCTATTCAATAAATGCTTACCATATGGTATCAAAATGTATTGGTACCTACATACTTACATTACTTACTTATACTTAGTAATTTTACTATGTTCACCATTTTAAAACAAACTTGTGCAGAGTTGTGCGTACATACAACACCGTGGTTTTGCAGGTTCGTTTTTTAAACTTTCAGGAGCAATTTTTTTATAATACAAGAATCGAATCAAATAGGTAATATACTTACTCCGGTCAACGAGAAGCGATACGCCAATGAATATACTAATTTATTAAATTAGTTGTTTCTAAGGTTTCGCCTTTAAATAAATATAAATAATTATCGCCAGACTGACACACCAACCTGCATGGCCCCAAAGTAAGCAACGCTTGTACTATGTGTACCGCACAATGGACTGGGGGCTATCCCAGTGACATCCAGACCAAACCAAATTACGAAAAGGCCATTTTCGAAATTTGCTCTGACGGGAATCAAACCCGCAACTACCCGGTGCAATGAGCCGAGCGGCCTACGCTCAAACCACTGCACCAAGCGGTCGTCTTTATTTATCTTTAATTAATATCACGGTTTTAGATTCCAACACAGAATGAACCGAAAATTTAAAATATGGCGAGCCCGGCGGTGACTGACTTGAACTCGGACATTAATATAGTTTGTTCATTTCACGACTACGCGTACTGTGACTGTTATGACACTGGCATATGGATCAATCCTACTGATATTATAAATGCGAAAGTTTGTGAGTGTGGATGTATGTATGTATGTTTGTTACTCCTTCACGCAAAAACTACTGAACGGATTTGGATGAAATTTGAAACACAGATAGATTATAACCGGGATTAACATATAGGATACTTTTTAACCCAATAATCCAATACTACGCGGATGAAGTCGCGGGGCACAGCTAGTTTACAATAATTCACGCGTCTTCGTGAAAAGAACTGACTAGGACCATTACGTATCGCCTCTAGTTAGCCGTGGTATAGGGAGGTACCTACCTTTCACGAAATAGTTCTCAATTACTTAGGTAAACTGAGAATTCACTTCGTGAAATCTTTCTCTCACTCCGACACATGCGACCACGGCTAATCAACAGTATTACCAACCTAATCTCGAAGTAACTATATAGTGAAACCTACCTACCTACCTATTTTAGTTATAGGTATTTTTAAGTCTGTGGTTATAGGTAGTTAAAGTAGTGTAAAGAGTTTCTTCAAAATCAACCACAGCAACGGGTATTGTTATAAAATAGGTTAGTACCGCGAAGACGATTTTTTTTGGTTTTGACGTGTTCGTGACATTATATTGTAATAATACGATAATAATTTTCTCAAAGTTCGTTTCTACGTTGGAAATTGGTTAAAATGGAGAAGTTTAGTATTGTTGATAGTTAATATTAATGATATCGGTTAAATTAAAATAGGTACCTACTTACTTACCTGCAGAACCAAACCCGATAGATGTTGATGCCCCAAAAACCCAAAATAAAGCTATATACGTACGTGGAAAAATTGTTATAGATGACGTTTTAATAATTACAGAGACTGCTTCTCTTTATTTCTAAATAACTATTTTGATTTATAGGCCCGTATTAATAAACCGATACAAGTCCGAGATTTGTACTTAAGATTTTTATATTTGTACTTTTTCCTTTTTCGAACTTCGAATGTATAAGTAACCGTGAGTTCGCACTGGACAAAACATGTAGGTACTCGAAACATGTTGTTGGCTCTATTTTTGTTGTCATTAAATAGAGACAACAATTGTTTCGTGAACATGTTTCGTCCAGTGCGAACTCACGGTAAAGGCGACCAAAAAATAGACTCAAAGCATTTTCGCGTTCAAACTTTTTGGTTATTCTTTGTTTTGTTCAAATACTTGACCGTTCTCGCTTCGCTTGTTTTGCTGGTTAGGTGCACAGACGTAAGTTATTATATTTATGTGGTTAGGCGTTTGGGCGTACCCACAGATGGCGTATCCATAAATGATTATGAATATGAAATAAACGTCTAGGGACCCCCGAAAGAAGCGAAGCTTTATAGTAGGTATAAATCGTAGGGCGCCGCGCCCGCGCCCGCGCCGCAGGCCCAGCTGCCACTCTGTATACCTATAGACATATATATATATCGTGTTACTCTACTGACGTCATCGTGTGACGCTGCTGACGGAATGGGTAGAGGAGGCGTAACAGAGTTTTTTTTTTCAAATATCAATTCGGTTATCTTTATCTACTTTTACTCTTTAAGAGATCTTACTGCTGATGACCCACACATAACTTGCTTGGTTTTTCCATCGCACGTGCAATGATTAGTAGGTACGGCCTTAGTGTATTTTTTCGCACGACCGATTAATCGTAATAATTAATGTCAATTGCGAAATCCAATCAATGAACACTTCACTAACCGCATACGATTAATTACACGTGCAACTTTTAGTCGCGCGATTTTTTTATCATACCTAATTTTATGATTATGATGACCCTCAGCGACTGGTCGACGGCTGCACCGATGGAGCAAAAAGTACTGTCGATAACGGCCCCGGATTACAAATGCCCGTGTTTAACGGTTCGTTCCACATTAATTAAACATTCATTTAATTCAGTAAGTAGGTACCTACACAAACAAGCAAGTAGTTAGGTAGGTAACGAGATTTAACTGACCAAATGTCGCATGATTGGACGGGGGCGTTGACTGATTTTAAACTAGTAGTAAAACCTGACAATCATTTTTTGTGCCGCTTTGAGGCGCCCCCTCCACTGTCTTGGTAACTAAATTTGACAATTATAATAAGAGCCAATGCCACCCCGTATGGGGCCGCCGCGCCGCCACCGACGCCCTGGGAGTAAAAACTTTCTTTGCTGGTGGCAAAATAATAATTGAATAATTGTATCAACTTTCGTTTTTATTTGCTAATGCCCGCGGCTCCTTTAGCTATTATCATAGAAAGTCTTCTCCAAAAAGTACTCTGTGGTCTTCTATAGTGGCGTGTGGCGTTGCGTTTGCAGCTATTTTTGCCACGAATCGACATTTTATGACAGCTATTTTATGTAAGTTGACATGACTGAAGCTAAGACTGAAAGCTCTTCAGGGCTGCCAGATTGTATAATTAAATACATCATCTGATTTATTTTAGTTATCCATTATTTCAAATATAAATAAATAGTACAAAGTATTAGTTTTTATGAGTATAAAAGTGTTTGTTCAATAATTTTAAAGGTGTAGGCAGTGCTATTTTAGAAGCTATATTTTTTATATACAACTAAAGTTAGTATTTTATTTATTGTGATATAAAGTAGCACAGAAATATATTATTATAAATAATAGTTTGTAATGTCTACCCGGGGGGCAGGCATCTGACTGAAGAATATATTAGCAAGGTATTTTAGTATTAAATTATTCAATACAAGCGATAATAAAAGAATGCTACTCATTGCCTATGTAGGGCACGTATTAATAAATCGATCTCAAGTTTGTGAGTGATCTTGAATACGCGTTTGACATGTAATTTTGTTCTGGGATGACGTTAGGATGACATTTCCATGATCGCTCTCAGACTTGAGATCGATTTATTGCAATGAGTAGTACATGTAATTCATCGAATTAAATAAGTGTTAATTTGTAATAGGTATGTGTAATCAATATCCATTTTTTTTCTGGTAGCCCTGATTGCCTGAATACAATGGGTATAATGTCAACAATGTCACATGTCAAAAATAAATAAAAGTAAAACTATAGGAATTTTGAATTTTCTCTTTACGTAATCGTTGTATTTCAGTATTTAGTTTCATAAATTGTTCAAGTGTTCAATTTATTGATAACAATGTGAAAATGGGCATCTATCGTTGAGATAACGGACGTTATTATACATATTTAGTGTGTAATACCTACCTATATCTGATATCCAAATTGATAACCTACAGGGGTCATAGCATTGAGTGGCGAATAACTTTATCATTCCTACTTATCACAATCGTATTGGGTTTCACTGTTTAGAAGAAGGAGCCTTGTTTATAAACTCGATCAGTCGTATCGACCGAGTCTCCGGACAGTATCGGCGTGCGGCGCGCCGACCCGAAAGTGTCTGTGCGAAATTAGTGAACGTCCCGCATTTATAATTTGATAAAATATAATCCGTGCCATATATTTTTTGGGGAATTATCGTGCGATTAGGTTGTTTAATTTGCTTACGCGAGCTTTGTGACGTGTAGGAGTAGTTGTATCGATCGTTCAAAATGTCACAGATCAAGTTGATTACGTTTAGCCTCGCTAGTCGCGTTTTGTCCACCGCGGCGTTACGATCGGACCGTTCGCAGACAATTGCCTTGTTGTCGTCATCACAGAGCCTCACGAGCGTCCGCACCATGTCGACTGTGAAGAAGGCACTCACCATGGAGAACCTCAACCCCAACATTGTGAAGCTGGAGTACGCGGTGCGCGGGCCCCTCGTCATTCGCGCCACACAGCTGGAGAAGGAGCTTGAACAGGTAACATTTTATATTTACAATACAATTTAAGTCAAACACATGGTTATTTGATAGTTCTATATTCTTAGATATGTCTGACACAAGTAAAATTATAGATTTTTCGTAAAAGGCATAGTGAAAGTGCTGTTTCAGTAATTATAACAATAAAATAAGTAGCAAGGTCATTGCCAATAGTGAACCTGTTCAGCAAGTGGGATAAGGTCCTATACTTAGGCAAGTTGCCTGTATGGCTTTATTACATACAGACCTCAGTATATTTGACCAATTAGACATATCCTCATTTGGGTAATTAATGTAAACAGGTAGTTGAGAGTTGGTCACTGTAACTAAAATATTCTGTTAAATGCTTTACCAGTAATTGTTTCAGGGACGTCAGTATGATAGACTTACAATTGTATGGGAATAAGGTACTTATTAATTGATACATCATGTAAATAGTATTTTAATTTCTCCATTAGTAAAGCAAATGTAGGGTAGATTTTAAAATATTTTAGTTTCTTTTAAACACAGACTTCTAAAAAGTCTGTGCATTTAATATGTTAAAGTTCTATTGTTTCTGTATTACCTTGTTTTGTATATGAATTGGCCTGTCAGAGCCGTCCTGTCAATAATGTGACTAAGCATTAGTAGTCTATTTACACAAGTTACTATGCAATGATTAGGTAGGTGCTAACTACTAACGCCGGTTTACCACAACAAGGGTCAGAGTCTGACTCATTACTTGTGTGTTCTCTTGTGAACCTTATAACATTTCTCATTTCTATGACAACTGCTTAAAATAATCATAATGTTATTAGTATGGGTAGTATGGGTAGTATCATTATCATTTTGTAACAGATGGATATAACCTGCGCTTGTACTGACAAAACATTTACACTAGTTCATGCTGTTGTCTCTATTTCGTGTTGTTAAGAAACGGAGAAAACAACATTAATGAGTGTACATATTTTGGGGTGAGATTAAAAATAAATTCTCAAACAAGAGCTGTCCAATGTTTTTATTAGATGATAGGTATTAGGAACTAATTCTGTTGCCACAAAATAGGACTAACCTAACTTGATACAATAAAAAAAACACTTGTCTTGTTCATACACAGTGAATATGCGATGGCTTTATATTTTGTTAGTCAATTTTAGTTTGTGACCAACAAAAGCACCACCAAGGTTGACATAGTTCATGCTATGCCAGTCATATCTCAATAACATGTTTATTATGTTCAGGGTAATGTCACAAGTAAGATAAACAAGTTACTAATTTGGTAATGATAACATTGAGATGACAAAATTATTGCATTATTTTAGTGATAATTAAATCAGTGAAGCAGAAATGTTGTTGGCTTGTTGTTCTTCTTAACCATTTCCCAACTTTATGAGATGAATTTCTTAATGCACAGTCTATGTAGAGAAACCCACAAGCATGGACAAGGAGATTCGGAACTTCAACATTTATGTTTTATAAATTTGTATGTACCTACTTCCTTGGCAATGTAAGGAAAGAATAACACTATTTTTTTTTTTTTTTTAGTAACTCATAACATGTTATGTAGTTAGGTGTTAGGAATGAATCTTTACAGTTCAGGACCCTGTAACAGGTTTGGGTAAGAAATTAGATGTGGATTAGCATGGTTCAGGCTTAGTCTACATTGAAATTCAGTCCAACATTTGTTTTTACTCCATAATATGTGTTTCGAAATCATTGTTATCACAAGTTCACAATATTCTATACATGTTATGTTGTTGCCTTATCAACTTATACCTATTCATTGTTGAACAATCTTTCACCACTGGAAATGGCACTGGAAATGGCATCACTGGAAATTGTTTCTTAATTAATTAATCTTAGTTAAAATTCATTCCTAAGCACCCATTGTCATCAGCGGAGCGTGGTACGGACGCTATCTCACTGCGTCACTCGCCAAGCTGGGAAACAGTCTTATTGGCTATTAAAATGTAATCCATGAGAATAGTGGATTTAAAGTGAGTTGAGACAACGGAGTTGAGTTCACCTTACACTCAGTGTGTAATTACTATTAGCATAGGTGGGCATTATCTCGTTAATCCGTTAATTGTTAATTAACGAAGTTAACATTTTGATTAACGGATTAACTTTTAAGTTAACTTTAGAAATGTTAACCGACACGTTAACTTCGTTAATATGCAGAAGTCAGTTAATCGTTAATTGAACGTCTTTTTTTCCACGGGTAAAGACATTTAAACACCAAAACGAGCCTCGCTTTCAGACAAGAACTTCAACATGTTAATGTTCATGAAGGGGAATATGCACCTTATACCCTTATACCCTACCATTAAATTACTCATTTGAATTGTACAAGTATTTTGTTTTGTTCCTAACCTGTTAACTTCCAGAACCTAAACCAACAGGTTTTATAAGTTCACTAACGCAACTATATAAAGATGCAATTTTACACATATTAACGGATTAACGATTAACGTAGGTAACTATTTGATTAACGGTGCCCGGCTATGACTATTAGAAGATGTCTAAACTACACACATCTATTATATCATAGCGCGATTTTAGGTCCCACCTGGGCCGATATCATCAGTATATTATTATCTATTGAAGCTAACAAATTGTTGTGCTAACAGGTAAGATTCCAGTATGTAATAAAACCGAAGCTTATATCTGTACAAACAACGATTATCTAATTGATAGACCAGATAAGATTAGGTAGTGCAATCACTTACGCAAAACTAATGTTCGTTTTTGTTTGATTTCTTCTTTATTTTCCTGTAATTGTAGGTACTGAATACATCTGAATTTGACGCACGATTGAATATAATTGTGTTGATACACAAACTGAACTGTGAACTAAATTTATTGCTATATGTATTTATATTATGCTTTCCATCGTCGTGATTTATGAGCAAGATGGAAATATTTCAGGAGTCGAATTTATTTTAGTTATTTGAAGACAACAGATTGAGCACCAGTATCTTTTGTTTCTTCGAACTCCATCACTCATCAGATGAGGCCGTGACATAAGCAATTGGCCGTGACATTGAGACACCCTAGATTCTTAAAACTCCACTGTAGTTTTATGTGGTTTTCCAGTGTTTAATCCTACTGACCACTCCTATATTGACTAACCTTGAATTCCCCTCGTATACAAACCCTAATACACACAATGTAACCCTAATACACTGTTCAAACTACTACACTACAATGCGCCAATGCTGACCCCTTTAAGCTGCATTGCATGTACTTATATGCCTGCAGGCTAGACTGCGGACATCAATTACAAGACCTGCATGAATATTTATTTAGTAGACGACGGCGGTTCCCATGTGAATTATTCCACTCAAGTCAGCTGAGGGGTTTCAAAGAAAAACGTATTAAAAACACTGATGTTTTTATGAGCAATAAATTTGATAGACATGGATTTTTCAAGCCCGCTGAGTTTCTTGCCGGATCTTCTCAGTCGAGGTCGCGTTCCGATCCGGTTAGATATAAGAAAAAAAAATGCAAGTTTGACAATTTGTAAGTGCCCCCGTAGGCCTAAACAAAATAAAGGATTTGAATTTGAATTTTGTTTAAGAAGAGTATTCCTCAAAGAGACATACCTACTTATGTGCATGGAATGCAGCGTGCATACAATATAAAACATACCTCTGAGAACATGTTACAGTAGTTACACAAAAGGTACTTATTGCAAAATCATCCTTCAATGGCCGTATTATTTGCGTCCATTCTATATTTGGCTGCAGACCTGCGCATTGTGCCGGAGGACTCGGTCACTTTATGAAGACACGACGTCTTGAAATATTTTATAGAATTGTTTTAATTGACGAGGAAACCGAAAAACTATGACGATATAGAAAAATACTTACCGCATTAAAATCGTGTTTTCGCGAGAATTCAATAATGTATTGTTACGAGTAGGTATAATTGTCTCAGAAGCCACATTGCAATCTACCAACGACTTATTAACGTCCCACTCAAGGATACTCCATAGTCATGTAACATACATGTATAATTAACACAGGTGTTATGTCACTAATTTGTACCATATTACCTATTCGTTTAACCTAAAATTTAGAACTACGAGTATTTTGCTTGAGCCAGTTACAGAAATGTGTAGCTATTATGTATACCAAACTTGGCATGAGTTTATTTCCTTGCAGTACCAAAACTACTGAGGAATATGTTTAGAAGGTGATTTAGAAGGAGATGCCAACTATTTGTTCACCTTCAATAGACCTTCGAATGTTATATTGATTTGATAGATGTGGTTATATGGACCAGCAGATCATTCCTAACTCAGGAACACATAATAGTGTAATGCATCAGACGAATCACGGGAGCAGCCTTGTGAGGGCGAGAGATATCAACTCGTAATAACGATCATAGAAATACTGATGATCAGTCAGCATAAGATATTAGATGATTACCATTACCATTAGAGCAATGAACGCAATGAACAAACTGTATGACTTACAGTTTGAGAAATTGTAATATATCAAACTGAAGAGACTAGCAATGATAATAAGGTCTATCTCGTAATGAAGCAATTAACATGTCACAACAAAATCCTAACATGTTAAATTACTAAAACGTCAATTGTTTTACGACATGTTGTCGAGTCCATTAAGATTACCCAAGCCTCGTTTATTACGCCTCCGATACAAGGTAGCTGATAAGTGTCGCGTTACACCACCAGGTGCCTCGCGGCCTGTCGCCATGTCGCGGTATCTGTATCAATGATGGATCAGGGACAGGCCGCTCCGTGACCTTGCCCTTATGGGTGCGGATTATCAAATCTAGGTGTGTTTTATACCTTTATTATTTCATTCTGCCTCATATAAAGCGCTAAAGTTTGCCTGAATTCTGTTTCTTTATTTCCTGTTGATTTAGCATCTTTAAAAACCGGCAAACTTTGATCAGTATACTTTATAAAAATGGCAAATTAGGCTCCGAATTAAAGGTTAAGGTACATCACGAGTTACAGTGGATATATGCGTGTTCACGGAAACCGGCTTAAAACCGGACGATTTAATTATTAAATTAGCTTGAGACCAAGAAATGTTATGGTTTGAGTGCAACGCTGCCGTACTTTGATGGTGATGGTAACCTTCCGATCTCTGTATAAACCACACGTTTGGTTTTCTCTGTATTGTTCATAAAGAAGTAATACAATCTTTATTTAGCTTGAATTTGAAAACAAGCTTCTCCTCAATATGTTTTGCTGAATTACCACAATTATTAATGACCACATTAAATTAACGTTACTGTTTATTACATTCTCGTTTCGATAGTAATTAAATACTAACAGCAATGAGTAATCTCCTCTCCACATTTACCCCAGATAAGTTTCTAGGTTATCAAGTCCCTTCATATTGCATTGTGTATATTTTCTATTCCAACACGAGATTGTTATTATTATCTAAAGAGCCTTACTGTATGTTATTTGTGTATGGCTTACAGTTTATTGACACGTTCAACGCATTGTCGAGCCAGCTTTGTCAGCTATCTGAAATAATGAACTTAAAATATGTCCTTGTGGTATCTGGTATACTACTAATTATTTGTAATTAATATCAACAGCTAATAGTTACGTTTTATCAATAAGCCTTATCAAGCGGCACACCCCCTGAGCCATGCACTTAACTTTCTCCTCGCATTTCGTTACGTATGCCCGAATCAGTACCATTGGGCAAATACCTATTTGCGACTTGTTTCTTGTTTAAAGAATTCGATCATGTGTATTATATTCCCTAGAATAGTGTTGGATCATAAAGACAGGTTATGATTAGAATAAATTTGAAAACAGTTAGCAGTCCTATTCTTAACTGGAGAATCTCATAAGTATCTTCTAATTACCTGATTATTTCATTATCATCAATGTAAATTATACCAAGGTAATATAAGTACATATTCATGATTTTGGAACAGAGTGGAATTTTGCAATTGATAATAATTATTATCAAGATAATTACGACACCTGATTGAAAAGCATACAAGCGTTGCCATTACGTAAAAATGATTTAGGTTGCGAATGAAAATGTGTGTTATTTATTGAGTACCAATTTAAGGTCGTATATACATTTGTATTTATATATATTTGCACGTGGTCATTAACAGCTAATTACTAAAACACAAAATGATTAAATCCCTCTACGTATACATCCACAATTTTGTTATATATCCTAAATTTGTTTTTGTTTTTGCTACAGGGAGCCAAGAAACCCTTCAAGAAGGTGATCAAAGCGAACATCGGAGATGCGCACGCTATGGGCCAGTCCCCCATCACCTTCGTCAGACAGGCGAGTTTAGTTGTGCAACTGACATAATCGCATGTCCTATAGATTGATAAGGACTTCTGTCATTTTCAACAGTTGAGTTCAGGGTGCGTAGTTAGATAGCGTGAAGTGATTTTAGTCTTCAAGGTGATCTGTAGGCTGACTTCAAGTGACTGTGAGACAGTCGAAGGTGTCCTCGACGTGGCCAACACCATGGAAATTAGTTGTATGTGCTATGTTCATAGGTGTTGGTGTGTCTCACATACCCAAAGCTGATCGAGACCGGTGACTTCCCGGCTGACGTCAAAGCCAGGGCCAAGGAAATCCTAAAAGCTATGGGGTAAGTAAACCTTCACTATTTTGGGTATGGTAGCCTATAATTGCTAATTTATTTGAATTACCAAACCATTTTTTTATCACTATTACAAGACATCATACACTGTCACATGATTTTATCCTGTCCCTTGAAAACTAGCTAGATCTTCGTGGACTCCTGCAAGGTCTCCCCGCATGCTACTTCTCTGTTGCGTGCGCAATTTTCTCGGCACATAATACAATACGAATATCGAAGCGAAGTGACTTATTGCCGCCCGATTTACCCACAAAAAAACTGCTGCGCCGCGCCGCACTTTTGATGTGTATGCGGAACTCTCTGGGGTCTTTCGTCAACGTAATGCTAATGCCAGACACAGTGGGTGATTTTCCGTCCGTAAGTATATACAAAGATTAGACTATTGTTG
This sequence comes from Notodonta dromedarius, assembly GCA_905147325.1. Lineage (NCBI taxonomy): Eukaryota > Metazoa > Arthropoda > Insecta > Lepidoptera > Notodontidae > Notodonta > Notodonta dromedarius. Next base: position 11,744,549 of record LR990172.1, read on the forward strand.
TTGTAGTATTGAAATATTACAACAAATTCCTAGTGGCATTGACCCGTCTATCGGACCTGTCGGTTTGTCTTCGCCCAGTCTTGTATTCATTGAAATTTCATGATTTCTTGTTTTGGAATCAAGTTGCTAATACCTATAGCACCAATATCTAAAGTAATTTCAGTAATTATTTGTTTTCTATTGTTTCTGGTTTATTTTAGCATCTCATGTCTCCTATATTAATATTCGGAATCCCCAAATATCCTGAGGTGTGTGACGAGTCTTCTACCTTCCTTCTCCTTCCATTTGATTTCCATCGTTTTGCTAGCTGCATGTGTCCTGCTTGCTTCTCGGCGCGTCGTGGCTTCAATGGATGATATACTACACAAACACTTGTACACCATTTTAATATCCAAATTCTCCACCAAAGACCACCTTCTAGCGGACAATCAGTGGGCGCGTACTCCGCCTCGCACGGCATCGAGCTGATCCGCAAGCGCGTCGCCGAGTACATCGAGCGGCGCGACGGGCACAAGGCCAACTGGGAGAACGTGTGCCTCTCGGCGGGCGCCTCCAACGCGATCAAGAACTGCCTGCAGATGTTCTGCAACGACATCGGAGGGAAGAAATCAGGTTCGTATCAACACATCTTGTTGACTCGGATCATTTGTGCAATGTCCGAAGTTAAACAATGTTAGTAGAAGTATAATAAATTTAAGTAATTAAGCAATATCAGCGGTCTGTTCGTTCTAAATCAAGAGTTTGTACGCGAGCGAATTGGAATCTTGCGGAAACGTAACTTTTACGATAATTATATATCAAAAGTAATTAGTGTCTGCCTGCACTGTTTGTGGAAAAAAATCCTACATTCAAACATTTGAGATTTTTGGCAGAAGTATGATTTTTCACGGCAGACTTGTATGTAAATAAATAAATACACGGCGGCGGGCGTGTTGAAGACAAGGCAACAACGCGCATCGGTTGACAGTGTTTCCCACTTGTCTCCGGGTCTCACATGATGTAGAGCTCGTAGCCGCGACCTGTCTGAGGTGTCGTCACCGCCAAATATAATTGCAGCGCCAACTGTTGCTATAGTTACGCGGTTTATTTTCGTCCTAGCTATAATTACTTCGCATGATCATTGTGGGTTAGTTAATGAGTGTGCACTTAACGCAGTACACTCCCTGGCGTGGACAATTTGAAATCAAGTAAAGATAAACAAAATGAACTTTGGAAAGGATCATTCAATGTTTATTGCACTGTGTGCTTGATAAGGCGAAGCGCTCAAAATCACGCTCCATGCATGTGGAACCGTTACCTATAATGAAGTCGCGAGATATGAGATCCCTTGACTTTACTATACATATACAAGTCAGTCAGTAATGCTCTTTGTAATATCTTGTATGCCCTATTCTTTGCACAGATAATTAACTCTAATATGCTATTTCAAGATTTCCCAATTCTTTCGCAGAGTTTTTGTCGTGACAAATAAGATCAGGATAACTTATTGTGGCGTATTGATGTATTTAAATTTAAATTTCGTACATTTACACGTACTGTCAACACTGTGCAATTGATCAAACAAAAAGTTATGAGTTTGACCTTCAGGCGTATGTGACGTTTCTATGCTGATGTAGTGGGGTTATAATGGATTTGACTTTTGATGTCCGCAAACCTATGAGGCTCGTTGTTAACATACGGGCCAGGATACAGTTTCAGATGTTTGACTTTTTCCTGAGATGCAGCAACCGACACATGATAAATTCAATGAACGTGTGATTACAGTACATTGCCTGTCATAACAAGCATAATAAAAACATAACTTATTAATTAACTCATTAATATTAAGCCGATAAATGAGTGGTCAGCTAAATCTCCAGTGGTCTCGTCTAGTTGATACTTGGTGCATTATCTGGATCAAAAATTCATTACAAGTTTATTGGTTGACTATCGGAATAAGTACTACCAAAACCACCAAAAGGTATAATTACGATGTTATTTTCATTTAACTATGGCACGTGTCGAAAAAAAAATAATTAGATACACTTTGGCACCCGACCGACATGTTTGAACTATGCCGCCGGTTGTTTTGTACACGTCTCGTGTGCCGCCGTTCCTATGTGACCTTCGACGGTGATTGACCTCACATTCACTAATTGCTTAGTATTTTGGCGGTCAAATTTCTAAATTCTACGCACCTGGCAATTGGGGTAACCCCTTTTCTAGAAATGCCTTATCCTGGATTGCTCCCAAAGACCTATTAACCCTAAAAAGTTATTGGGGAGGTACTCAAGTATACTTGCATGACGTGTGCAAGAACTTAAAATCGATCATAAATCATGATTTTGATGATCATGCACTTCCAACTCCGCACACTTGAAAACTTATTTACCTATTTTCTTTTTATGATTGTTTTTATCTCTCAAAGATGTAATCTTATAGTTGCGAGCTGAGTGTAGATAACGTTCAATATTGTAGTAAGTAAATATTTAGATAACGTTGACGTGATTGTAGTTAGGGAAAGTTTTGAGATCCAAATATAGATGTTGTGCGGTGTGCACCGCCAAACTTTATCAGCTCTGGATGTAGGTATCCCAAAATCATTTTTTTTACGCGTTGGCCAATCTAGAACCTAAGTATCTATTATTATTTGGACCTGTATCAACTAGTCCAGTTCGCCTATAGCTTGTACCTACCCCCCACATTGCAGGTGTGATGACGCCCATCCCCCAGTACCCGCTGTACTCGGCGTCGCTGGCGGAGTACAACCTGTGCCAGGTGGGCTACTACCTGGACGAGGACAGCAACTGGGGGCTGGACCTCAAGGAGCTGGACCGCGCCTACAGCGACGGGATGAAGAAGTGCAACGTGCGCGCGCTGGTCGTCATCAACCCAGGGAACCCCACGGGACAGGTACACTTGACCGGCCACTAATGGGATCCGAGATCCACTATCAGCTCCATCAAGGGGAATTACACCATCAGTAATACAAGAATCCATATTACAGTAATATTGGCGACAGTATCATGGCACGGCTTGATTTTGTGACGCCCCCCTTTAAATTTGTCTTAAAATATCTTGTTTTTCGTTTGTCGTCGTTTGTGACACAAGTGACCGTAAAACGGTTGGAGGAGTTGTCACAACTTTTATGGTTTTAGATTTTCTAATAACGACTGTCAAACATCGTAACCGGCATTAATAAATCGATCTCAGCTCCGAGAGTGAACATGGACACATCACCATAGTGTCATTTCGAAACTAATGGCACCACAGGAGCGTTGGCTCTTAGTCGAGATCGATTTATTGATAGCGGCCTAAAAACCAACCAAGGAATTGTGTCATATCGCCCTGATCCAAGCAAGTTCCACCCGCCCGCAGGTGCTGACCCGCAAGAACATCGAGGAGATCATAAAGTTCGCCCACAAGCACGGCCTGTTCATATTCGCGGACGAGGTGTACCAGGACAACGTGTACGCGGAGGGCAGCAAGTTCTTCTCGTTTAAAAAGGTTAGTCTAGCGCCATCTAGGCGCACCACACGGAACCGACAATTCCTACCACTATTGGTAATAATTTAAAACTAGATGTCGCTGTTTAACATTGTGTACAAGGTTGTGTAAGTATTACCGTGGCATCGTCGCCCGGTGTCGCAGGTGATGACGGAGATGGGCGCGCCGTACAGCCAGATCGAGGTGGCGTCGTTCATGTCGGTGAGCAAGGGCTACATGGGCGAGTGCGGGCTGCGCGGCGGCTGGATGGAGCTCATGAACCTGGACAAGGAGGTGCAGGCCAACCTCTTCAAGTGCATCAGCGCCATGCTCTGCCCCACCACGCTGGGCCAGGCCACCGTCGACATCTGCGTGAGTACCCGACACCCGCTCGTGCCACTGCGCCCGGCGAGAGGCTAATCAATACACTAAACAAAACTAACTATTATCGAATTGTGAAATATTTCAGGGTATCCTTTAATAGTACATTGTTACACAGGGGGTGAATGTAATAGATCAAGGGACAAAATAAGTCTTTCACCCGAGGTAAACACTGTGCTTTTCATTACGAATACAAGGAAAGTAAAAATAAAAACAGGAATTGGCTAAATAAATAATACAAGGAAGTATGAACAATACTCTACAACTCGAAAAAATAAATAAAGATCGGATTGCCGCCTATTTTGTTTTCTTTTTCGTTGGCCGGCCAGCTTCATTATTTAGTCATTATTTTTCATTTTCATTTCGTCCCAGGAATCTTTTTTTTTCGTAGTTTTATTATACGGCAGCCAGTATCTCCTTCGGAGACGACATGATATCTCTTGTTCCCCGCCTGTCTCCCCGATGCCTACGAGCGGCGGCGCGAGGGGGGGGCTGCTGGCAGTGACGTCGTGTAATGTTCCAGGCGCGGCCGCCGCAGAAGGGCGAGCCGTCCTACGAGCTGTGGCTGAAGGAGAAGACGGCCGTGCTGGCCTCGCTCAACAAGCGCGCGCACATGATCGCCGACACGCTCAACAAGATGAAGGGCTTCAAGTGCAACATCGTGCAGGTACCCGGAGCCGACTAGTGTGCCAGCAACGGCCCGTATACACGACCAATACTTGTCCAAGCGAGGGGCCGCTTATTGAAAGTGATATAATTTCTTAATGCGTTCGCGCGCAATGCGAAACCTCATAGCGATGCTTGTGAATACGGGCCTCGGTCTAGGCTTAATGGCTTTACATATTAAACGTTAGGCGCCGTCACCTCTCCGTCGCATAATGTACAGTTCACACAGTGTACAATGTGAATAGAATTGACATCGATATGGTACGTGACTCGCCACTGTCTGAACCCCCCGCCGCGCGGATGGACGCCGCTCCACGTGCTTGCGGTGCCGGGGGCGATGACGACGACCACTTGCTTGTTGCGTGGGTACAGCGACACAGACGCCGGGACTTAGTTCAGCTTGGACCTTATTATACTAGGTGATACAAAATGGGTATACTATTTTTTTGCAACTTAACTTTGCAAATCTCAAACTATCGGCTTTGTGGGACAGTTGAAGTACTAAGGGTTTTGTAGACTTGTGAAATCGGTCAACAGCTGTATTCCTATAACACCTTTTGTTTTTCAAGTTCCCTCCAAAGCTGATGGTTTTAGAATTACAAAGTTAAGTTTTGAAAAAAAAAGTATACCCATTATGTGTCACCTTGTATAAGCAAACATTTAGTTATTGATTTATTTACGACCACTATGATGACAATGCAATAGTCTCTCCCTTTATTACTTCGGGACTAAAATATTTTCATTGAAACGTGGGTGTAGCGGTGTAACTGACGACCGCTTGGCGTAGTGGTTCGAGCGTAGGCCGCTCGGCTCACTGCACGTGGTGGTTGCGGGTTCGATTCCCGCCGGGGCAAATTTCGGAAATGGCCTTTCCGTAATTTGCCCAGGTCTGGGTGTCACTGGGATCGCCCCCAGTCCATTGTACGGTACCTATAGTACACGCGTTGCTTAGTTTGGGACCATACAGTTGGTGTGTCAGTCTGGCAATATTATTATTATAACTTTTGCTTAAACCTTGCGGCAAAACGGGCGCGATGGTGGTGTGATTAAGGCCGATAACAATAAAACGGTCTCAAGTTTGAGAGTGATCTTGGAAATGTCATTGTTATGTCATTACAGTACAAAATTACATCTAAAAGCATACTCTGAACCGCTCTCAGACTCGAGATCGATTTAAGTGTCGTGCGTGGTGTGCAGGGGGCGATGTACGCGTTCCCGCGGATAGACATGCCGCCGAAGGCCATCGAGGCGGCCAAGAAGGCGGGCAAGGCGCCCGACGTGTTCTACGCGTTCAAGCTGCTCGAGGAGTCCGGTGAGACACCCGCCATTACTGAAACGATAATCGGGCATTATCTTAGCCTCGCATGATTTTGTTTAAACCAACCCGATTATAGGATGTTTAACATCAAAATGAAAGCAAAAATACGAAAAAGAACACAACTTTTAATAAATATACAGTCCAATACGGGTATTTATGGAGACGCCACGCCTCCCTTCGATCTCTACGCTCCCAAGTGGGGCGCGCTCCGCTGTTGGGAATGCATAAACATGAGCCTGATATAATTATTAAATTGGTGTCCAGGTATCTGCGTGGTCCCCGGCACCGGGTTCGGGCAGAAGCCCGGCACGTACCACTTCCGGACCACCATCCTGCCGCAGCCGGCGCTGCTGCAGGAGATGCTGGACATCTTCCAGAACTTCCACGCCAAGTTCACTGAAGAGTACAAGTAGACGCCGCGCGCCCCGCCCGCCGCCCACCACCACACCACACGACACTAAGAAATCCCTTGTGAAATTAAATTTAAACGGTTCAATGTGGACTGGCGCAAGGCCTCTGTGCCCAGACCCATACAGTACGTGATATTTTTACACAATATTAGGAAAGAAAGCCAATATAATCGGCTGGATCGCCCCTGAAATTGGTTAAAACTGCGTCACGATAGCAATAACAAACATTTATCTATTGCGACACTTTGGTAATGACTTCATACCAGCTTCGCACGACCTGATCTGACGCCCTATATAGAGAGATACAGGCACAGTAAGACGACAGTATGGCCTATTACTTGTAGCTCTGGCCTTTATCAGGTCAGGCCGTGTGGAGCGTATGTTAGGCCATAGATCGCGCTACGGTATTTCAGATTTCACTACTCACTGAGAGGCCTAAAGATCTATAGATGACTATATATTAAAATGTATAGTCAAAACAGTGCAGTTATCACTTACGTTCAAATTCAAAGCTAAAAGTATTACTTTTCTATTAAGCGGCGTTTTCGGACGTTACTTTTTATGCGGCAGTATTGGTCCCGGAGGCATATCTCGACGGGCCGTGGCAGCGCCGGATCGCGGGCGGCACTGTACACTACTGTACTAATTATATATCAACGTATTTATAAATTAAGCCTCACTAAGTGATAGTTCGAAAGAGTTTACGTGCGCAAACGTTGAGTTCCGCCAATAGACCGTGCACCGACAAGCCCTCACCCACGACGGGCCGCAGTGGGTTCTATACCTATTTTCGCTAATATTGAGTTTATAACTAACAATAATAATCACGATTGTATAATGTCTGTCAGCGATGCTTAGTTTTTTAGTACTAAGCACGTCTTAGGTATCTATATCACTATGAAATAGTGTTATTTGAAAGAAAAATGGGTTAACGTATGAAAAAAATATTAATAATTAAAATGAAAATACTGGATATTATTTTTATTTACTTTTAATTTATTATTAATATGTTAGGGAATTTTACTTATACAAATACACCATAATTTCAATAATGACGCTTAAAATAATACAAAAAGTATAAAACTGAATCGAAAATTGAATATAAAAGAATTGATTTCGATATTTTAAAACAGAAACCTATTTCAGTTATTGTTTACAAAATGGTGCTTAATATTTTAGTCATATTTTTATCTAACTCTGATTTTATTAAACAAACTATTACTACTATTAGTAATCTCTATTTTCGTGGTACAAACAAGTTCAGAATACTTGAAGCTAAGTTTTGATCTGTCTACACATTTCGAATCCAAAGTTTAACCGAGATGTGAGCTTATTTTTCTATAATGTTTGTTGATTAACGATTTTATAATTTTAATTTATTAGTATACATCGCAGATGCATCTCTGAAAGTTTTATTTTCGGAGACATAGGCTATTGGAATCAATATTGAACATCATATAGAATAAGCTCGTGAGCAAAGTAAAATCTTTTATATTGATGTGTATGTCTTCAAATAAATTCGCATTTAATGTTAGATGTGTTCCTGCGGCGTATTGTGATTTTATAAATGTTGTATTTATTTATTTTTACTGATGTTACTTTAGTCTAGTCTCGGCTGTGCCCGCTCGATACGCACCCAAACATTGTCTAATCGCATTAACACTTTATTGTCATTGCGATGAATCTTAATGTCGCAGAATAGTCGCAGGCTCGGCGCCTGGCGACGGTAATGTTACCACTGGTCGGGAGACAAGGCGACTGTTCATCCAGTAATTACCCGGCCGAGTATTAAACGAGTGAGAGGTGTTGGCCGATTGCACTCGCGGGTTATTATTATCAATTTAATATTATTCACGGCTACTGTAGACAATAAATTTTAATAATGATATTTTATACCCTGATATTTCCCAGCTTAATCTAATATTTATTAATACGATACGTTTGGGATGTTTTGTTGAAGCGAAGTCGGTTGCATTCCGCGGAGGGAAGTGACCGGCTGTGTTAAAGATACTGTGTTACTCGACACCGTTGTTAAAGCGTTGTTAACATAAATAAATTGGAATTCCAGTAACATGAATAGTTTAATTTTACATTTAGCGGACTGACGATTTCTAACTCTCCCATTCCTGGTATGTATGTGTATATGTCGCAGCCAAGTAGCTTAATTCGCCGTTCAATTAACAGCCTAGGCACTTTACTAAACAGCGCCCTTCAACTAGTGGCCTGAATGATATTCAGCCATTTGATCAAACAGCTAGGCAAATGACTTGGATCGATGACGTTGAATTACTTGCCTAGCCGTTAAATTACTTGCCTAGCCTGTTCATTTCAATTTAGTTCTACTTTCTGCCACCTAGCGCCGAAACTCACCAAACTGTCAATATCTCTATTATATTCTCTTTGGTCAATATGGCGTCGGCAAAAAACAACTTTGACGGAATAATTTTATTAGGTATTTTACGAAATTGTTTAGATCCACCGAATCTACTTGCCGGGTGGGATTGCTGTGGGGTCATAAAAAAAATAACCCTAACCTAAACCCATCCGGGTCGCTCTGCTTGGGTAGTATTTTGAAAAAGTTTTGTAGTACATAAATGTCAACCAGTTGCCTAAGCATTGGCCAGCCAGTTTATTAAATGTTGTAACAGACGATACGGCTGAATATCATTTAGGCCGCTAGTAGAACGGCGCTGTTTAATAAAGTGCCTAGGCTGTTAATTGAACGGCGAATTAAGCTAGTTGGCTGCGACATATACAAGACGTAGAGAAACAATCATGGGACCTCTACAAAATATATCTACCTTGTGGTCCCAGTAATGGGACAAAATCCTGGGTCCACGAGCCTGTCCTGTGGGTGGAGTCGAAGCACAGAGTGCTGTATCTAAGACCCGATACTACAAAGCGTATGCGTGTGACTCTTACTTTAAATTTATATTTCTCACTAAATTAATTTGATAAGTATTCGAAAAGTATTCGGTAACTGTGCAAAGAGGCGTGATGGGTGCTAGCAGTTTGTCAAAGCTGAACCACAAAGGTCTTGGAAATGGGACTTCCCTTTACTGCTATCAGGTGTAAATAGGTAGGCATTCTGACATAAGCATACGAATAAAGAGGAAAATGTATATTATTATTATCCACTATTCATTGATCTCTAGAGGTCGCTGCCAATGACGACCGCTGGGCGCAGTGGTTAGAGCGTAGGTCGCTCGGCTCATTGCATATAGTGGTAGCGGGTTCGATTCCCGCCGGGGCAAATTTCGGAAATGGTATTTTCGTAATTTGCCCAGGTCTGGGTGTAACTGGGATCGCCCCCAGTCCACGGTTACGGTACCCATAGTACAAGCATTGCTTGTTTTGAATAGGTTTGTCAGTCTGGCGATATTGATTTATTTATAAGTGCATCGGGTTATAAATATGTACTCTAGTCTAAGACCGAAGCAATGTCCTCCGAGACGATTTCAAAGGAGTTTATTAAACTGGTCTCGGAGGGAATGTCTTATCTTATACGTGGACTCGGCGGGATAGATAATCAACAAATTTAACTCTATTTGCTGATAAACTATCATTATGCACTATTAAATTTTATAAAAATATCTACTGGACTTGGGAAATAGGTACATTGTAGGTACACGAAACACCGGACTCTGAACCTGTTAACTTCCCTAATAAAGTTAATAATCCTGATGGTTTATCCTCAAAGAGAGCTATGGTTCTCTTAACAACCCAACCGTAACCATGTAATTACCGGTTCATACAGTGAATTGAATTTATCACATAAAATACAGCATATTAAATTACTCACGATTTCAACAAGTAATAAAACAAATCATGGAATCTGTATTCAGATTGTATCTCGTTAGGTACTTATATACCTACCCACATATATTATTGTATGCTAGGGACTGCCCCTCACAAGAGTCATGGATGATTGAGGGTCAGAAGTCGAGCGTGATCGACTGAATAAAATAAAAATATTATCATTACCTACTAATTAATTGCTATACCTACCATACTATGTGTTTAGTGGTTCGGGCGAAAGCGGCTCAGATCACTGCACCGGGCGGTTTCGGGTTCGATTCCCGTCAGACGAAATTTCGAAAATTGCTATGTATTTCCTAATTTTTTATGACTGAAAAATTTACCCGAATATTTTACATTATTGCCTATTATCATAATTTATCTCCTTGTCATAACTGAATTTTGACTCATATAAATTAATCTCGTGGACTATAATAATATTATATTGTTCAATTTATTTAGTTTATTGTAATTGTAATGATAAATAACTTAATTTTTATGTAATATTGGCCCATAATTTTAATAACCATATTTGTACGCAGCAATTACAACGGCAGAATATTATGATCGTAATATATAATTCACAAAACAACTTTGTACAATATTCACACAAATAAATGATTCTATTCTATTCTATTCTAATTGACCCTGGTCTGGGTGTAACTGGGATCGCCTCCAGTCCATTGTATGAGTACGCATAGTAGAAGTCTTGCTTAGTAGGTCTTCATTTTGGAATCTTCAGTTTTTGTAGTCCGGCGAGATTAATACATTACCTACTTATTATTAAAATCATAAATGTGTTTGTTTGTGCGACTGAGATCCGCCTCTAAAATAACAGCGTCGCTCGTAACGCCTATAATAACAGTGTCGAGAGACGCCCTTATAATAGCGCCGCGACGCCATACATTACATATCAGCTAACATGTAAATATGTAGGTAGGTGCCTAGCTACGTAATTATGTCGGAGTTTTGAAAAACCGTGTAAGGTTATGCGACTAAGTATATGATATGGCCTGTATCAGTAGGTATGTCCGGGAAAAATCCCGACGAAGATGCAAGGTTATCAGGCGCTTCCAACTCCTGCGCCGGGCGACGCGACGCACTCGCATAAATACCGCGCCGTATGCATCCGCGCTCCACATACCTACCTACTGTGCGCGCGCGAACAACATGAAGATGGACAAGTGCCTTACCGCGGACAACATCAACCAGAACCTGCTCAACGTGCGGTACGCAGTGAGGGGTCCCATAGTACAGAGGGCGCTTCAGCTCGAGAGGGAACTGGAAAAGGTAACAATATTTAATGGTTTTAGCAAGAAGGTAAGTACTTTTATTATTATATGTGTGTTAGTATATGTTGTGTTTACACTTTAATAGAAATTAACATGGAGGGATTCTTTGATTTTTTTAGGTTGCAGGTAATGTGAATAAATTGGAATCCTTTTCTGGATTGGTGCAATGGTTTCATATTTGCAATAGACTTGTTTAAGTTTTTAACACAATTTTTTTAGGTAGGAAAGTACGTTTTAAGAAAATGTTGAGCCGCCATTGTCAGTTCTAATAGATTATAACGTTTTTTTTTAAGTCCAAGCACCATAATGTAAAAGGTTCAGTTATAACTTCTAATAGGTACAACAATCGTGCGTTCATTGTAGAACATAGTGAGCGCCTGTAGGTATTTTCAGTGCCCTTTACAAACAATCATGTTATTTCTACCCTCACATAATTGGCAGATTAACATTAATGCTTTGGTTTTAATGAATAGAATCTGAGGTAACGATCTACGTAGGTACGATAATTATCGTTACAAGGATAAAGTTGAGGAGTGACGAAGCCTATTCAGCCAGTAAGTCGGGGGTGTGAGTTCACTCTAGTGGTTAGGAAGTAAGCTCCTCGGTTCACTGCGCCCAGTGGTTGCTCGTTCGAATTCCCTCGGGATAATTTCGGAAATGACCATTATATAGTAATCTATACAAATAAATAAAATTGGAGTGCCTGTTTGTAATATCAAAATAACACCTTTACACTTAATGCATATGAAAGTACATACGACACCTATAACTAAAACGCGATTAAAAAAAAAATAAGTATATAAAGTTGCTAGTGATCTTACAGGACTTAGTTTGAATTATTACCTAGGTCGGTCATTAGTAGGTCGGTAACAACCCACTCGTTTCAAAACAAAGGTACCTACTTGCTACCATTTTTCTTTAGCGGAAATGTCCCCAGAACTAAAATATTGGTGTGTTGTCAAACAAAACCTTCAGTAGCTCCTTCCTGTAGTTCCTTACTTTCCTTGTTGCTGTTATTCCGTAAACTTTTCGGTATTTTCATACAAACCACCTGCTTCAGAAATTTTCTTCTAAACGTGTTTCGTCGTATCATTGTGTGTGACGTTTATATAATGTGCATTTTCGGCGTTCTTCGAGTAAATGTTAATCGCGATACTGTAACAATAAAACGGCAATAAAAAATGCCATGAAATGGTATTGTTATTCAGTTTATATTTCGCATATCTCTCGTGCTGGGGTTGTCAGCTCGCAATAAAAACATATTTTCGTTGGCCACCCCTACGCACCCCCCTCCCCCCATTCCTCAGGCAGCGGAGGCTCGCTATAGATGAGATTTATTGCCGTGTTTGTTGGTGGTGCCGGCATTACTTGACGAGGAGGCTCGACTAGGCATGGGACAGGCTTAACATGGTTAAAAGACTTCAATAAATAAAGTCGAGACAATATAGGGGTTGCTAAGATGAGAACCCTTTGGTGCACACCAATTCTTTTATAATAAAGATAATTTGGGGTATCTGAGCTTTTGCGCAATATTATAAACACGTTGTATTTTTTTACGGGATTTTCAGCAAACTAGTTTTAGGCGCAAGTAGTGATTTTCCTTTAATCTATACCTAGAGGTGATTCTGTTTTATTTACAATAATCTCTAGCTCAGATCCTTCTGATATCAATTGTTACCGTAAGCAAGCATCGATTCCAGAGATAGATTCCAGGGATGAACATACATACCGGTCAAAATCAAAACCCACCTTTTTGCTTCACCGTAGTCGCGTAAAAATGGACTTTAATCGAAAGTCGTCCCATCCCTAGCGCAGTGTATCTGGTGCTTCCGATGGGTGTCGCCGCTGCTGGCTTATGAGAATAGTTCGTTTGTTGCGAGCCATTATTTATGGCAAATGGGATAGCTTAATCGTCCTGTAGTGGTGGAAAATACATATTAGCTTAGGTAGTAGTAGACTTATCTTTTTTTAAGGATTACATAAGGATAATACTTACCATTTAATTCTAAATATTTTTTAACTATTCCACTACCTAGGCAGTAAGAACCCCTTATCTCGAACATTTGATGGTATTTTAATGATGAGTAACTTATACAGCACAATGTTTGTAGATTGTTTATAAAAAAAAATGTGTACTTGGATGATTGCTTTGGAGTACAATTTTACACAATATTGATGGATATTATAATGCCTTTGATTGAGGATTGGTCGGTATTTGTATGCGACTACAGGCAGCTGGTCTAAGCAGATCTCGTAATGTTTTAAGTTATTACTCGCTATGTTAAAGCTCTCGAATACGACTCCTTGCTTACTAGTTCATTGCATAGGCAGCATTAAGTACATATTTAATAACGCTGCGTATAAACGCTCAGTGATAAAATACTTAATACGTGACTGTTTTTATACTGTAAATCAAATAAGTAAAAAAGTTCTACCATGAATTCCACTATAATTTTCCACTAGCGGCTCTAGCAACTCAACGCAGACCTATAGATATTGTTACGTACTAGGGGTAGGTAAAAATAATGCCGACTACGTGTATAAAGGTTTAATTCCGCTCTCCACAAACTTGACAAATACTCACTAGTACAATACTTCACCAACACTAGTTACTCACAATTAACACTGTTCCGAATCACTTAGCAGTCACACAGTATTCCAATATAATCGCCTAGGTCACTGGTATATCACTCTTCGTTCGCTTACTTGAGTTCCGTACACTGTCGCTTCCAAGAAGTAACTGACTCGCTGCCCGTCGTCAACACCTTATATACGGAATAAAGATGCGAGCTGGTATTTTCCTGAACATTCTCGGTAGGTATGTAGGTAATAATAATCCCAATCGAATGATCTCGAGACCCACTGTCGGCTTCCCTTTGTATTCGCTCGCGAGTAGGTATTTGCCGCCGCCGTCGCGCCGATCACGCGTTCACTTTATACCTACATACCTACAGTCTCGAACATTCAACTTTTAGAGATCCTTCGTAATTATTCGATGGGGTTCCTCTAGAATAACAATGCGTTTTTGTATCAAGCTGATAAAATAAGGATCCTTCGAGGTATTTGACCAAATAGTTTCTAGGTCGCAACATTACCCCCCTCTTAGTCATGCTCGTCCCGAGCATCATTTGTTCCATGATACCGAGCCAATCTGTCCACATGGACTACCTTTGGCTTTCCTCGAAGTCCCTTCTTAATGCGATAGGTCACATCGTTGATCCTCGTAATAACTGTATAAGGTCCTTCCCAGCGAGCCTGAAGTTTCGGGGACTTCCCTTTTCTGCGAAGAGGATTGTGGAGCCACACCAGTGTTCCTTCTTCAAAACCATTGGTGTTTGCACTTCGGTCGTACCGGGTCTTCATCTTCGTACTTGACTTCAAGTTGTTTTCCCGTACCATTCGATGCACTTCGTCCAGTTGGTTTTGAAGTTCACTCACATAGTCCGTAACGGCCTTAGGACTGTCGGGTGGCGTGCCCGTTATCGCATCCACTGGGAGCCTCATTTCTCGACCAAAATTTACTTTGGCTGGAGTGTGTCCCGTACTGTCATGTACTGCAGACCGATAGGACATCAGAAACAGCGGAATGTATTGGTCCCAGTCTCGCTGATGTTCGTCTACGACCTTGGCCAGGTGGTTTTCCAGGGTCTGATTAAACCTCTCGACCATTCCGTCTGACTGCGGGTGTGCTGGAGTTGTACGAGTCTTGTTCATTCCGAGTAATTTGCACATCTCTTGGAACAGCGCAGACTCAAAATTCCGTCCTTGATCGGAATGGATCTCCATAGGTACACCATACCGACAGACTACTTCTTGGACCAATTTCTTCGCTACGGTGACTGCTTCCTGGTTGGGTGTTGCAAATACTTCTGGCCACTTAGTGAAGTAATCTTGCACTACTATGATGTATTTGTTCCCATCCTCAGTCATCGGAAACGGTCCAGCAACATCAATGGCGATGCGCTCCCATGGGGCTCCAACGTTGTACAACTTCAACTTTCCCCTACTTCTTGTCTGCGGGCCTTTCACTGACGCACACGCAGTGCATCTGCGACACCAATCCTCGACGTCTTCTCGACAGCGCAACCAATAAAACCGCTGCCGCACCTTAACAAGGGTTTTCTTGACTCCTAGGTGCCCACCAGAAACACCATCATGAATGTGCCGTAGAAGAGAAGCCACCTTACTCCGCGGCACTATCACTTGCATGGTGATTTCCTTACCGTCGTTTGATTCCCATCTCCTATACAGCACTTCATCTACCAGAGCCAAACTGTCCCACTGAGCCCAATAACTCTTCGTTGTTGAACTGTAGACGGACACGTCGCTCCATTGAGGCCTGTTTCCGCTCCGTTTCCATTGCAGTATAGGTTGTAGGTCATTATCCTCCTCCTGCGCTTTCTTCATACTGGCTCCGGTCCATTCGTCGTCAATTCCGTGAGTCCCTATGAGCTTGACCTCTTCCCGAACTTCGTTCCTTAGGCAATGTTTGCAGTCTTCGGCACACGGTCTCCGTGACAAAGCGTCAGCATTACCATGCCCTTTTCCACTGCGGTGTTCTATTACGAAGGAAAATTCCTGTAGTTGCTCGATCCATCGTGCTACTTGGCCCTCTGGGTTTTTAAATTGTAGTAACCATTGTAATGCAGCGTGATCTGTCCTTAGTGTAAACTCCCTTCCTATAAGATATTTGTTAAAATGTTGTAAGGTCTTCACCACAGCTAGCAATTCACGGCGAGTCACACAGTAGTTTCTCTCTCGCTTGGAAAGGGATTTACTGAAGTACGCTATGACAACGTTGTGATCTCCCTGTAGTTGTGACAAAACACCACCTATTCCGGTGTTACTGGCGTCAGTATCCACGATGAATCTTCCTTCTCTCGTTGGGTAACCTAATATTGGGGCCTCACACAATCGTTGTTTCAGCTCAATGAAAGCTTTCTCACATTCCAGGTCCCAAACGAAATCCCGTTTATCTTCCGTTAGCCGATGTAAAGGTTTCGCAATATCTGAAAAATTCTTGATAAATCGTCTGTAGTATGCACATAGTCCAAGGAACGCTCGTACTTCTGTTTTGTTCTTTGGAGAAGGCCATTCTCGAACAGATTTTATCTTCTCGGGGTCGGTCTTTACTCCATCGGTTGAGATGACGTGTCCAAGATAACTGACCTCCTTTTTAAACAGAGCACACTTCTTAGGACTAAGTTTTAGATTAGCCTCACGGATTCGAGTGAAAACTTTTTCCAAGTTCTTCAGATTTTCCTCGAAGCTGCGACCCATAACAATTACATCGTCAAGGTAGACCAGGCACACGTCCCCGAGTAAACCCACCATTACTCTCTCCATTAGGCGCTCAAATGTAGCCGGAGCATTACATAAGCCGAATGGCATAACGTTGAACTGCCACAATCCGTTCCCGATTCCTGTACTAAAAGCAGTCTTCTCCTTGTCCTCTGGGCTGAGCTCGACCTGCCAATAGCCACTTTTCAGATCGATGGTTGAGAACCACTTCATACCACTGAGCATATCCAGCGTGTCGTCAATTCGCGGCAAGGGGTAACTGTCTTTCTTCGTGACATTATTCAGCATTCGGTAATCCACGCAGAACCTTGTACTGCCATCCTTCTTCTTTACCAGCACCACGGGTGAAGACCATGGACTCGTAGAAGGTTCAATTATTCCGTTATCAGCCATGTCATTAATCATATCTGTCACCTCCTTTTCTCTTGCCCATGGTAATCTTCGGGGTCTTTGTTTAATAGGCCTGGCGTCGCCTGTGTCGATCCGATGTTTGACGAGTCCTGTCTTTCCACAATCGTTTCCGGTTGCGAAAATGTCTCTGAATTCTAGCATCAGCTTCTTGGCCTGTTGTAGTTCCGATGCCGATAAATTTTCCTTAGAAGCTTCCAGAAGTTCCCAGATGTGATCCTCCGCGATCTGCGTACCTTCCTGTTTATCTGGAGCGCTTAATTTTCTTAGGTACTGTACTTCCTCGCATTTTCCAACCACACTATTCTTCTTCAGCTGTATTTCTTCATTACTAAGGTTAAGGATTCTTACCCTAGTAATTCCGTTCGACATCAGTAGCGTCCTTGCTGTAATTAAACTCGGGTGATTGCCAGCATCTTCCACAATGAGACATCTTCCTTGCTCAGTCTTCGCAGGAAATTTAACTCTCACTAAGGTTTCTGATTTTGGAGCCAATGTGGTATCCCTCAAACAATAAAGAGTACACGGACGCGATCCTCGTAAACAGACTTCTTGATCAGGAAACCTTAGCACTCCTTTGGCTACATCCAAAACACACTGTTGATTCTTCAAGAAATCTAGTCCCAAAATGCAATCATCAGTAATATTAGCAATCAACACTGACTGGAGATAGACTCGGTCGCCAATTCTTAATTTAACATCTGTTTCACCGAGGACGGAAACTGGCTGGCCAGTGGCTGTTTGCAGTCGGCATGACGGTGATCGCTTTTCCCACATTATGGTGCGTTTCAGTAGTTCCGGCCTCACAATTGTACGCGATGCTCCAGTATCAACAGTTAAACTGCAAGTTTGGTTGTCTAAGGTGGCTTCGATGATCAGGCTATTTCCATTGCAAACTTGAGTTATAGTGACTGTTGGGGCCTCAACATGACCAGCCAGCGCCCGCCCCGCGGCCCTGGCGACGTCTAGTTTAACGGGACACTTGGTTCCGCTTGTGTCTCGGACTCGTCCGCGACCTTTCTCTTCTTTGACGGGCATTCCAAGCGAATATGTCCCTTACCACCACAGCCATAACAGGTTGGGACAAACCGAGGCTTCCATTCTTCTTTAACAACTTCCTTAACCTCTCTGACCTTATTTAATTTAGAGTCCTGCCGAACAGCCTCCACTTCGAGAGCATGTGCAAGCGCGTTCTTCAAAGTTTGATGGTGACCCAGCCGTACAAAGGTCCTAACTTCCGTTTCTCTTATGCCATTGATGAAGGCATCCAGCAGAGTCTTCTCAATCATTTCTGGTGCCGATAGGTAAGCACGACGAACTAGCCTTTCCACCTCCTGTGCCCACTGTTGGAGACTTTCATTAGCCTTTTGTTTTCTTTCGTGGAGTTGCGCTCGATAAACATATTCCAGATGTTTTTCACCGTAGCGTGTGTCCAGTGCATCCATCAAAGTCTCCAGCGTTTTTCCTTCAGGCGGCAGATTTTCCAGTACCATTAAAGCATCTCCCCGTAAGGCAAGCGCCAGGGCTGCAAAGGACTGCTCACTGCTCCAGGAATTTCCAATTGCAAGTATCTCAAACTGGTACTTGAAGGCTGTCCACGAGGAAGTCCCATCGAAGCGCGGGAGATCGAGCTTTGTGGATGATGGTGAAGCTACTGAAATAGGTCCTTGAGTCTTCAGCCTCACCATTTCCTTATTCATTACCTCTAAGCGGCTTTCGAAGGTCTCAGTCTTTAGGGTTACCTCTTTATTAAGCACAATCAGGCGGTTTTCGAGGGTTCCAGTCTTCTGATTCACCTCCTCGTTCAGTACCTGCATGCGGTCTTCTAGTGTCTTTACTTTCTCACCCAGAATAGTGATTCCAGCGTCGATTTTACCCAAGACCGCCTCTTGATTGGCTTGGATCACTTGCTGATTAGCCTCCATTGCGCGCATGTTCTCCATTATTTGTTTGAACTCCTGCTGACTAGACTCTTGATTGGCCTGCATCAACCCTTTGAACTCCTGCTGGCTAGCCTCTTGATTGGCCTGCATCAACTCTTGGTGGGTCTGGATCATTCGCTCGCTGGCCTCTTGATTGGCCTTGAGCATTTGCTGCATAGAGGCCATCAACGCTGCCAAGTTCAATTCCGAAGAACTACCTGTTGATGCTGCCTCAGCTCCCGCCGAAACACCGGCATCAACTTGACGCTCTTCTTCTTCACGGCTACGTTGACGTGCGGCATCCATCTCGACTTGACGTCTGGTTCGTGGAGTACGCCCTTCTTCGTCTCGCGGTAGTAACGGCATCCCACTTCTGACACCAATTGTTACGTACTAGGGGTAGGTAAAAATAATGCCGACTACGTGTATAAAGGTTTAATTCCGCTCTCCACAAACTTGACAAATACTCACTAGTACAATACTTCACCAACACTAGTTACTCACAATTAACACTGTTCCGAATCACTTAGCAGTCACACAGTATTCCAATATAATCGCCTAGGTCACTGGTATATCACTCTTCGTTCGCTTACTTGAGTTCCGTACACTGTCGCTTCCAAGAAGTAACTGACTCGCTGCCCGTCGTCAACACCTTATATACGGAATAAAGATGCGAGCTGGTATTTTCCTGAACATTCTCGGTAGGTATGTAGGTAATAATAATCCCAATCGAATGATCTCGAGACCCACTGTCGGCTTCCCTTTGTATTCGCTCGCGAGTAGGTATTTGCCGCCGCCGTCGCGCCGATCACGCGTTCACTTTATACCTACATACCTACAGTCTCGAACATTCAACTTTTAGAGATCCTTCGTAATTATTCGATGGGGTTCCTCTAGAATAACAATGCGTTTTTGTATCAAGCTGATAAAATAAGGATCCTTCGAGGTATTTGACCAAATAGTTTCTAGGTCGCAACAATATTATTCAAAGAACATTTCATAAAATTTCCCTTTTTCTATGAACTCGTCACAGCTCCGAGCATTAGCCAGCATTAGCCTCACCAAAACAAGTCTCTCCACCCCCACTCCTCAGGCTGCTTGCCACAGCTCTCGAGCTGCCTCCACAACTGTTCTGAGCGCCGGTTATGTGATGTCAACATAGAAAATGCGTCTTTACAATGCGATAAACAAGCCAAGGGTAGCGGCGAAATTCTTAGGGACCCTCATTTGCATGGAATGGTGCGATAGACAAGTTCTTAAATTAAGCCATTAGCGAGAACCTTGCTCTTTTGTTTTCCCGGAAATTCCCGTTTCACTTCCTATTAAATGACGAGGTTTTTCAGAATTATGTTTTTCTCACTGTGTGACTGTTTATTTACGAAGTTTTGGGTTGCCATTTGAACAACCAACGCTTGCAATCCCCGAAGGCGTAGGCAGACTTCCGCTGGTGCACCCACATTTCTTCGATGGCATTGGAAAGCCTGCTCCCTCTCAATGCTAGCCTTCGTTTTGTTAATTTCAGGCATTCGAGCCATTTAGGCCGGTATCTATAAAAAAACTCATTTTACGCATCTATTGCTAGAATCAAGCAATGGCCGATCAGTTTAATACCATGCTTCTAAGGTCCATAAGCTATAGCTAATAAAATATAGGTCCGTTTGATAAAATAATGGTATTTCGTGGGCGGACGCGGCCCAGACACACATAATATCGATGGGACCACCATAAAACATTCCCATTAACCAGAACTAGCTCGTAAAAGCGGTTTTTGTGGCCACTACATGATGATAGGTTTGTGTATCGCCTGTTATAAAAATTGGTAAAAGGTGGTTTATAATAAACCTTTCTTCTCTTTATAGCGGTACCTGTGTCCTACCTACTGACTTATATATTTAAAATGAACTCAGGGGGTCGTCGTTCAGGGGAATGTCGTTCACTTGCCGCTTGCGACTAGCGAGCGTAAAGTTCATGGTATAGTTACTTATACTGAATGTGTAGTATTTTTCGGTGATTATCTTATCTATTGTCAGTTGGTGAATGAACATTGCTATTCAAGTTGAGCTGTTTCCCAACTCTATTCGACTTTAAAATTAATGGTGTCTTTACAGAAATACCTGAAGCTCCCAAAGCGAACAGTAATTGCGTTACTCCTAGCACTCTGGCACTGCTATATAGCTTGGGTTATTTGTTCCATTATTGTACCTTGTACCGGTGGGGCAAAAACCTGCATTTCGTCTGTCAGCGGTAGCGGACGTCCGCCTCGCAATTTGAGGTGCCCAAATGAATAGGATGGATAGTCATATTTTTGACGTCTATTATGGTTGATTTTCGAACGTTTCATTGAAGTCTTCAAAGTGTAAGTCATAATAGACTTGATTTAGGGAGGAATCTTACGTCTCCGAAACAGTTACCTATAAAGATAATTAAATGTAGGGAAGTAAAAAGGTATAATGACAAATAACATTATGAATACATAAATATGTACGTACTAGCTGTGCCCCGCGACTTCATCCGCGTAGTATTTTAACTTAGCAAAAATTTCGGGATTATCGGGTTAAAAAGTATCCTATATGTTAATCCCGGTTATAATCTATCTGTGTTCTAAATTTCATCCAAATCTGTTCAGTAGTTTTTGCGTGAAGGAGTAACAAACATACATACATCCACACTCACAAACTTTCGCATTTATAATATTAGTAGGATGTATATTTAAGGCAGGCGCGTATCATTGCTATGGCAAAAGCGCCTATTTGTCGGGGCGGCCAGTTCAGATGTGGCGGGCTAAGCTTGCATCAGGGGCAGTCCAAGCGGGAACCGTTTCCAAGTTTTCTTGTATCATGGTGAGTGTACCGGAGGGCGTGTGTGTGGCACGCTCGTACTGCGGTTTTTACAATGCGCCGGGGATTGCGATGCCAGCCCCGGGCGGCCCGGGCGGCTCGGGCGGCTCGGGCGCCTCGCCATTACATTCATATTGGCGAATTTCATCTGAGAAACCGTTATACCTCTCGGTAACGGTTTTTATATTGAAATGTGACTTCAAATATAGGTTATAGGCGGAAAGAGGAAACTATTCCTGAGTTGACTAAAGAAATAAGAGTCAACGGCAGATATTTTGTCTATCGGGACTTAAATAAATACATACATAATATTATTATAATAAATATCGCTAGACTGGCACACCAACGCTTTGTTCCTAAACTAAGCAACGCTTGTACTTTGGGTATCGTACAATTGACAGGGGCAACTTACGAAAAGGCCATCACCAAAATTTGCACCAGCGGGAATCGAACCCGGAATGATTTTATGTTATATGTTTGGTCTTGCACCTTTTACGTTGAAACAATTTATAATGTTAACTAAGTTAAGAAGGTTGTAACTATTAAGTACTTCATTAGTTTGAGGATAGTTGAAATGAAGGCTTGTTTATACATAATATTTTAAAATATTATTTATTTTTACAGGGTGCCTCGAAGCCGTTTGATCGCGTGGTGCGAGCCAACATCGGGGACTGCCAGGCTCTGGGGCAGAAGCCCATCACCTTCATCAGGCAGGTAGGTGGACGACACCGCACCGGGGCCTGCTTGATGACGTCATGTGATTGATAATATTTATAGGTACCTCTGGAAATCCAAATATGCCCTGCAAAGTACCTAGTAAGTATAGGAATTTAAAACTTATCTACTTAACACTACTAAACCTAACTCAACCATGGTCACTCGAGGAGCTAATTTACCACACACATTTTTACGTAGACGCCAGCGACTATCGACTCCTAGCGAACATATACTCATAGAGATATCTGAGTAGACGTATTAGGTAGGTATATTGTTGGTAAAAGTGTTGGAGCCATTTCACTTCGATCGAGTAAGTATTAATGTGAAGGTGTTGAGGTAGAGCGCGATGTACATCGGCCGTTACTACACAGTTCAATGGCTGCCGGGAATCCCTGTCGGTCGCGTGCTTAACCCTAACTTACAAGATGGTTCATTGTGTGAGATGAATCGGAACAATGTTCCCGTGTGAACTGGTACTTAGATAGCCCATACAACTATGTAAGTTCTGTCCACACGATTAACAAGTGGGTCATTTGTTATAGCTACTGTTTAGTGAAAAAATCTTATTGTTTCTGTTGTTCACTGAATAGCTGTCGGTGATATATTAATTAATGCGTGGCACATGTTTCATCGTGCTATTTTTGTAAAACATACAGAATTTTGTCTGTAACTTCGCATACGTTTGTTTCCCTAATGAAATCTAAGTAAGTAATTAATGTTTTCGAGCTTCGAGCAACGGGAAAACAACACAATTGTTTAGTTAAATATAAAATGAATTGCAACAGTGTCTAGGAACATGTTCTTGGGGACATCAAAAACCTAAAAGCACTTTGCATATCTCTAGACTGCAGTTACTGTGTATCCCAGTGGGCAGTTATTTTTAATGACATCGCATAAAAGCTTTGCGGCCTGCAGGTGCTGGCGCTGGCGGCGTGCCCGCGGCTGGCCGGCTCGGCCGCCGTGCCCGCCGACGTCGAGGAGAGGGTGCGCGAGATACTGCAGGATTGCGCGTAAGTGTTGCCGCCTGCCGGGACCCACACCGGCGTCCGCCATGCGCGGTATGTGAGCGGATCACAGCACAGATACCCTGTTATACATAATGCTATGCTCCGCGTAGTAGTTCTGACACCATAAGATCAAAATCCTCATACATGTTTCTTGGTTTACATCTTTATTACGATGAGAGTTTCAAGAAACAACATCGTGTATATTCATAGTCCTTGCGCTCACACCTGGAATGTGAACAACTATATTATATGTATTACATTACGAGTTCCTAATTACGTTGTTACCACCTGTGATTATATTCGGACAGATAATAACAGTCGCGGCAATTCGTGATTGATAACCTGTGACTTTGACGGTCATGGGATATTAATTTTGAATAACATGACTTTGTCGATGTTATTAATGCTTGATGATTGAGATTTACTGTGTGTCCCGAGTTGGGTCAGGTTGATCATTGGGCCTCCGGAAATATATAGAGACAATTTAAAATATAACCTAGCTTCTACATCGATCACAATGAGAAAACATAGTGTAGCTCGGGTTGAGTATTTCACTGATCACTCTACGAGCGCCTCACCGCCTGTGGCACTGTATTCTAATGTCATCGTAACATCATCGAGATATCATGCGAACGTTTTTTTTAATATCTTCAGTCGGGGCTCCGTGGGTGCCTGCTCCCCGTCACCCGGGCTGCGCATCGTCCGCGCCAGGGCGGCCCAGTACCTGACGGCGCGGGACGGAGTGCGCGCCTCGCCCGACGACATCTTCATCGGATCAGGCGCATCTGACGTCATCAAAGCAGTCCTCACTATGTTTGTTGAAGATGTAGATGGAAAACCTCCGGGTGAGGACATACATTTATTGTTAAAAGTTTTGCGTGAAGTTGTCTTATTGCTCTGGAAATAGGCTCTAGGCAGAGACTTTACTGACGCTTCCAGAATAATTTAATCAAAATGTGCCACGGATAGTGAGTTTAAAAGATTTTACTTCCACCTCCTTAGACATCTCACCATTAAGTTTTAAAACGATAACTTACAACTTGAACTGTGGACAAACTTAAGTTAAAAGGCATCAGAACTTTGTCTCCGCAAGTCGCCGAGTTTACCAGTTTGTTTCACTCAGCCGCTGCTTGCATCCTTGTTTTATTATTTTAAAATCGCGGTACACTTGTACGGTTATTTTGTTGGGTTCGTCTTGAGAATCTGGTTTTAGTCACAACTAGGCGATGATCACCTTAATAAAGATTTCTCCTTGAATGTTAGGGAATCGAGCCTTGAAACAAACTTATCAAGAAGGACATTTCGTCACATTTTTTGAACACTTAAATTTTCCGTTTATCTAGTACATTGAGCCCTGGAGAGTACCATGATAATAATAATTATCAATAACATTATTTCTCAAATACTGTAAATTCATCGTGGTGGACTATAGGCTCACATGTCCGATGCATGGACACATTGGGAACAAACCGTCGGCGAATGATGTCGTATCACGTATGCCCTTCGAGGATGCCGGTGTGATGGTGTATTCTTGTGTAAATTCAAAGTTATCATTTTTTTATTCATGTAAGCCAACCAAAGAATTTGTAATAAGAAATTCTTTGAAGCCAACAAAGCATTTATGAATAGTCAGAATCTACCACTGGTTCGGAACGCTGCTTCCACTAAGAAGATCCAGCAAGAAACTCAATGGTTACTCTTTTCAATGAATAAAAGATGGTGTATATTCTCAGGAACAGCAACAGAATGTGAGCACGCAACATCATTATCACTAAATAGTAATGAAATCGCACTCAGATTTAGGTATTTAAATGTCTGTAACTTGTTACAGCCGTGATGATCCCCATCCCGCAGTACCCCCTGTTCTCCGGCAGCCTGTCGGAGCTGGGCGTGCGGCAGGCCCACTACTACTTGGACGAATATAACGAGTGGGCGCTGCAGGCGTGCGAGCTGGAGCGCAGCTGGCGCGAGGCCAGCGAGGACTGCCACGTGCGGGCGCTGGTCGTCATCAACCCTGGGAACCCCACTGGACAGGTACACCCTATGAGTCTACGTGCTCTAAGTGTTAGATTATAACTTTAGCCGTTAATTTATTTAGTAACTTCAAGTTATTAATATCTATTGATTTGAATTGATGTACGGCGCAACGGTACAAATGGGCGTGCATGTTGTTATTGGTAAGTGAGAAACAGACTCATGGTGAGGTGATACCTTACTTAGTTTCGCGATTGAAATACCTACTTGGCGACTTCGCGTCACAATCCACGATCGCCAGATTGTAGCGAAATGTTAATCAATCATGCTATTCATTATGATCTAACATGCGCAATTTGAGCGACCGCAGAATGCGCTTTACTGGCCTACCTACCTAAACTTATTTTATTCTAGCTTTCGTTCCTGGCTTTTACTTATTAGTTATTGGGTATTATTTGTATGGTAAAAGCCTATTTTTTCTTCATTATGACACTTCATTATGTATATTGCTAAATGCAGTGGCCATATCCGCATAAGTACTTAACTAAAATTAGAAATGAAATCTACTTGAGGCGTAAACTAAGTTCCTGGGTACGGTATCTTGTTAATATTAATTAATAATAAATGTCTCGATTTACTTTTACGCCTCTGACAGACATTTTATTAATAAATACAACGTTTTACATAGCAGATAAGTATTTGCTGAAGTCAAAATGGCGCATAGATCATTAATAACGAGGCAATATTTCAAGAATGATATGCAATAAATTATTTCAAATTTTCAGTTCAAATGTTGGTTATTTATTCCTCATTTCAGGTCTTAACTCGCAAAACCATTGAGGAGATAATCCATTTTGCTTACAACCACAACATATTCCTGCTGGCTGATGAGGTGTACCAGGAGAATGTAGTTAGCAAGAAGTTCTACTCTTTCAAAAAGGTGAGAACCTACTCTACGAAGGTCCCTTGAAATTGGTAATATAAAAAAAAACGATAGCCATAGAATTTTACCAATTCGATTAGAACACCAATATTAGAGGTACTTAGCAGTGTTCAACTACGAAATTGGTATCTGCATATTTTTTATTCGACATTTAAAGAAGCCACGATTGTGGGACTCGGGTCACTTTGTATGCATGTAAGCATGTTAAAACCAAAGAAGATTCGCTTTTAAAACATTAGAAATCGGTTACTTTCTAGATCCAGGTTCGATCTCCACGACACCATTTACATGAGCCCACCTCTAGTACAAGCATATGCTTTGACGGAGGGCTACCGAGACTGCAAGCAAAGTGATAACCTCACATTGATAAAAGTAAAATAAAACGCACTCGTGTGCAGGTGATGCACGAGATGGGTGCGCCCTACTCGAGCATGGAGCTGTGCAGCTTCGTGTCGTGCTCCAAGGGCTGGGTGGCGGAGGGCGGGCTGCGGGCGGGCTTCGCAGAGCTGGCGCGCCTGCAGCCGGCGGTGGCGCGCGCGCTGCACGCCGCCAGGGGCCTCGCGCAGTGCGCCACGGTGCTGGGGCAGTGCGCGTTGGATTGTATGGTTAGTACCATAGATTTAGGAGCGTCAAGCTAACATTTCTAAAAGGTCTTTGGTTAGTACATTGAGTGTATCTCGGATGTTGTCAACTCTTAACTCTATCCATTCATCAGCGACAGTGAGACGAACACTGCTTATAGGTACTTTCTTTTGTTTTCGTCGTAATTGGTAGAGCAAGAATTACCTAAAAGTAACTACTTCATCTTAAATATTATGATTTTTTCTGTCCTAAAATGCGTTAAGTACCTATATAATAGACTAGCTGTACCCGCGACTTGATGTCCGCGTGGAAATTAACTAAAAAAATCCACAAACAGTGTTCGTTCAGTTCGCAGAGTTTACGAAAAGTTAATAAAGAAATACCTATGCTAAGTTTAATCTCATCTTTTTTTTGAGTCGATTTTTCGTGTTTTATATAAAAGCCCGTTCGCGCGTTCTGAGCCCGCCCGACAGACAGCATTTGTGATCTACCTATGCTTTTTGATTTTTTCTAAAATAAAAGGCGTCTAGGTTACTGCTCATAAGATCAGCTATCTGCCAGTCAAAATCCCGTCAAAATCGGTCCAGCTGTTTCGAAGATTACCCGGAACAAACACACAGACAGACAGACAGACAGACAGATAGACAGACAGACAGACAGACAGACAGACAGACAGGCAGACAGACAGACAGACAGACAGACAGACAGACAGACAGACAGGCAGACAGACAGACAGAAAAAAAATCTGTCTGTGTGTTTGTTCCGGGTAATCCCCGAAACGGCTGGACCGATTTTAACGGGACTTTCACTGGTAGATAGCTGCAACTTATGCTACTTTTATTTTAGCAAACCAAAACTTAAAAAAATGGGGCCTGTTTTTTGTTAAGTTAAATTCCACGCGGACGAAGTCGCGGGCTCAGCTAGTTGTTATAATATATTGTACCTATGCTAAAGTTGAATTTTTGTCGAAAATAGATGAAACCTCCATCACCTGGCGAGCCTTCGTACGAGCAGTTCATCAAAGAGGTCGGTGACATCCGCCAGGTCTTGTCTGAACGCACGAAGGCTGCGTATCAGACCTTCAATTCCATCCCCGGGTACTCCTGCAACCCTATCGACGTAAGTATCTTTTAGATGCAAGATGTAACGCAGTGGCTATTCACGTTCATATATTACAAGTCCTAATCAAATTTAGACATGGATGGCTACTTTAAAGCAAGGTACTAGGTACCTATTCTAAAATGTAAGCCAATTTAGGCTTTAGAGAAGAAATTTATACAGAACACAAGTTACTTAGCCAATGTAATTAAAACATAATGCTAAGTACTACAACCTTATCGCATTCCGACAAATAATAATAATAATGGTACAGTTAAAAGTACCTAGTCACTTGTAGGCAGTACAAAATATAAACCACCACATCAATGGCAATGTAATCTCAGTCCATACCAGCCTAGCTATTATTGAAATAATTGCATAATTGATATATTCGTATCAGGGATCAATGTTCGCGTACCCCCGCATCGAGATTCCAGAGAGGGCTCAGCTGGCTGCCCGGGAGCTGGGCATGAGCCCTGATGAGTTCTACTGCCATCGACTGCTTGAGGAAACAGGTAAGAGTGTATGGAAGTATAATATAGTAAGTACCTAGGTATAGTGTTAAGATACAGCGAGATATAATTCAGGGGGGGATTCACAATCGATGGAAAGTGTTCGTGTCGGAAACAGCAGCTCCCATCCTTCTAAGATGATGTTAATAAGGTTTAGACCGACAGTTTTATACGCTTGGATTAAGGCCTGAATCTCCCTCGTAATGAGGCTCCCCTCATCTCCGTAATGAGGCTCCCCTCATCTCCGTAATGAGGCTCCCACTCCGGGGCCCGGACCTCCGTCCGGGCCCCGGAGTGGGACGTCAAAAAGGGCTAAATTATTATTATCATAACACGTTTCAAAAACAAAGAAAACTTTGTATGGGTTGACTAGTCATAATCAAATTTTCCCCTGGTCCAGGAGTGTGCGTGGTCCCGGGCTCGGGGTTCGGCCAGCTGCCGGGGAGCTTCCACTTCAGAACGACCATCCTGCACTTACGAGACGAGTTCGCCTACATGATGGCGGCTTTCAGGCGATTTCACTTGGCATTCATCGAGAAATACTCATAGTGTGGTGGAAGTAGGAACATTTATGATAAGATAGACGAAATCAGGTTGAACATAGGGCTGTGTCGTAGTTTATAAGAAGGTAACGGTAGTAATTAGAAGATCATAATTTTATGAACAGTGATAGATTATATACCTAAGGCAAATAAAATGTATTTCTTGAATAAATTCTATAACCATGCAAAAATATATGCTATCGCTAAATTTTACAATAAAAAGTATCTTTGTAAGTATAGTGTTTAGGCAAAAATATGACTTTAATATATATACAAATACATACAAATAAATAAAATTGGAGTGTCTGTTTGTAATATCAAAATAACACCTTTTCACTAAATGCATATGAAAGTACATACGACACCTATAACAAAAAGGCGATTTAATTTTTTTTTGTCTGTCTGTCTGTCTGTCTGTCTGTCTGTCTGTGTGTCTGTCTGTGTGTTTGTCTGTGTGTTTGTTCCGGGTAATCTCCGAAACGGCTGGACCGATTTTGACGGAACTTTCACTGGCAGATAGCTGATGTTTTAAGGAGTAACAAAGGCTACTTTAATTTTAGAAAATCAATTAGGGTTCCGCGTAAAAAAATAAAAACACATGAAATCAAAGAGTATCTCCGAAACGGCTGGACCGATTGAGACGGCACTTTCACTGGTAGATAGCTGTTGTTATAAGCAGTAACTTAGGCTACTTATATTTTAGAAAAACAAAATTTAAAAAATGGGTCCTGTCGCGCGGCCTCAGAACGCGGGAACTGGCTTTTTTGTTAAGTTAAATTCCACGCGGACGAAGTCGCGGGCTCAGCTAGTAAATAAATATAAATACTGATATAAATCACCAATAATTAATGATTAAACGAACTTACCTGTACGTGAAGAAATTAGCAAAGGTCGTGTTGCTTTACTGGGTTTTCTGAAAGCGAGGCCATCATTATTGGTATGGAAGCCGGGGGTACACCTCTTTTCAAGAGTGACGTGCTGATAATACCCCGGCAACCAGGGTAATCTTTCGGTGGATATCTCGATTGCTGGAATGGGAGATGATATCGCTCGGACTCATATATGACCTGTTCCGGCGTAAGCCAAGGCAGCACGCTTGGGCCCACTCAATTTTTGATAATGATCAATGATCTGCCGAATGTAGTCAGTTCAGCTGGGTGTCTCATGTTTGCTGATGATCTGAAATTGTTCTTGGGTATAGGCAGCGTAGCAGACTGCGAAGCCCTGCAGAGAGACATCGATAGTGTTGTGGAGTGGAGTGAACTTAAACAACTGGAGTTCAAGGCAACCAAATGCAAAACCATTACTTTCACCCGCTCCCGTTCACCAATTGTAAACTCCTATAACATGCTCGGTGTCCCCCTAGAGCGCGTGGCAAAGATTCGTGATCTGGGCCTGACCCTAGATAATGAGCTAACATTTAACGCTCATATTACGGAGCTATGTGGCAGAGCCTTCAAATCCCTCGGATTTGTTATGCGGCAGGCCGATCGCTTCGATAGACGTAGTACGATTGTTACCCTATATTACGCATTTGTTACCACACCATAAATTAGAGTATAATGCGATAATCTGCCCGGAAGAGGCACTGCAGATGCTATATTTGCCATTCGACAGTTAATGGAAAAATACAGACGTGCTCATAAGAACTTGCACATGGCATTTGTTGACCTCGAAAAGGCATACGATAGGGTACTGTGGTGGGCGTTGAAAGAAAGAGGTTTGTCTGCGAAGTATGTTAATTTGATTCGTGCCATGTACAGAAACCCGGTTACCAGGGTGAGATCCGCAGCTGGAGTAACGGACGGATTCGGAGTAGCGGTCGGTTTGCATCAGGGATCGGCCTTAAGCCCATACCTCTTCCTGTTAGTTATGGATGCTTTGACATCGGCCCTACAGGAAGAGGCGCCCTGGTGTATGCTCTTTGCCGACGACATCGTTCTTATAGAGGAGGATGGAACTATATTACAGAACAAACTGCTGGATTGGCGGCACGCACTGGAGACTGTTGGCTTGAAAATCAGCAGAACCAAGACTGAATACATGTTCTGTGATTTCGGCGGTATCTCTAGTGCAGTGTCGATAAAAATGGATAATCTTGTAATACCAGTTTGCTCTGATTTTAAATATCTCGGTTCGTTACTCCAGCATGACGGTGAAGTTGACCGTGACATAAAAAGGCGAATCAATGCAGGATGGCAGAAGTGGAGACAAGTTACCAGCACTACATGCGACCCAAGGATGCCAGTCCAAATTAAAGGAAAAATCTACAAATCAATTATAAGAGCGGTAATCATGTACGGCTCGGAATGCTGGGCGGCTAAAGTGCGGGAAGAGAAACGTCTCCACTCTGCTGAGATGCGAATGCTGAGATGGATGTGTGGAGTGACGCGAATGGATAAGGTGAAGAATGTGTATATAAGAGGTAGTGTCAGGGTAGCGCCAATAACAGATAAAGTGAGAGGTAGGAGGCTGGAATGGTTTGGACACGTGATGAGAAGGGATGAGAAGCATGTGACTAAACGAATGATGAATATGAATGTGGATGGATACAGTGCGAGAGGAAGGCCCAAGAAAAGATGGATGGATTGTATTAAGAATGATATGAACGAGGTTGGAGTGGATGTGAGTATGACGGGAAAGCGCGATGTATGGAAGGAAAAGACATACTGCGCCGACCCCAGATAATGGGAGAAGGTAAGGCAGATGATGATGAATGCGATAATCTGGGATCCTCATGAAAGTAAATATAAATTAATGGTCGAGAAAGTACAAAAAAAGTTTTGTCGCTGTCTCTATAAAAAATTATACGGTTACTACCCATATCTTTACCCATCACTATTTGTGGCCGGCGTGGTTGGCGTAAACACATTGGAGCTTAGGCGTAAATGTGCAATAATGCTTCACTATTTCCTGCTTCTTAACAATGCAATAGATGACCCCACCACTCTGTCGCGTTGTTCACTGGTCACTCCGGAGCGGTTGCGGCGAGCGCACACGCGCCGCCTGCTCGCGGCCCCGCCGCGCACAGTATGCCCCGACAGCCCAGGCCGTACATCTACTCAACGCTTTGATTGCAAACCAACCAGACGTTGATATATTCAACATGAAATTACACGTGTTTTTAAATGACTGCATTAGATTTTTAAGTACCTAAATATAATCCACTGTACCTTATTAGCTTGTTGTGCGTCTTGGCATTGCTGTAAGCACAACAAGCATTCTATAATAAATAAATAAATAAATAAATAAATGATCAACTAATCAGAGGGCTTAAGGCTAAAGCGCCCATCTAGCCCGCGAAGTTCAAATTTTTTGAGTTCTTTTAGAAATTTTTCAAAAAACTGACAATAATAAAAGTCAAATTTTGTAATTCGCGAAAAAGACCGTGTTCAGTGCATTTATTAATATATCCAACTTACTCTAAAACATTTCAAGAACGACAGCTATCCAGATAATCTGGCAACTTTTGTATATTTAGTGATTTACTAGTATCATATCCACCGTGATAA
This sequence comes from Notodonta dromedarius, assembly GCA_905147325.1. Classification (NCBI taxonomy): domain Eukaryota; kingdom Metazoa; phylum Arthropoda; class Insecta; order Lepidoptera; family Notodontidae; genus Notodonta; species Notodonta dromedarius. The sequence continues at coordinate 11,777,234 of LR990172.1, forward strand.
TATTTAGAGTAAAATAAATGTATTAATAAATGCACTGCACACGGTCTTCTTCGCGAATTACAAAATTTGTCTTTTATTATTGTCAGATTTAGAAAAAATTCTAAAAGAACTTAAAAAATTTGAACTTCGCGGGCTAGACAGGCGCCTTCACCTTAAAGATTAATGGTTCCGAAATTAAGAGACTCTTAAATAAGGGGTACCACGGTTGCGTGGGCCAAAATGGGACTACCATGATTCCCGTAGACTTGTCGTTAATTATTTTCCGTAATGCTTTCAAAATTACGGCAATGGTGGAAAACTATAAAAGTAAAGACATGACCACGAGATTGTAAATGCATCGATTGTAAAAGCGTCGGGGTCTCTCTGCCACGATATGTATTTTGTACATTTTTTGTCCAACCTACTGGGAAATATGTCAATTTCGGGATTTCCAGAACGTTGCACATTTTTTTTTTCAAATGCGAACTTTGACATCTTCCACTCTATATCTGGATAGACACGACGTGACTCTGCATCCGTGACATCATTCTCAACTGACCTAATATAGGATGCAAAGACTGCGTTCTTCGCACCACTGCCAGAGTTTTCGAGCTGGACCCCTGGGCTTGCCCAGGACTTGACTTAGAGAACCAAGCCTTGCTTAACGGTATATAAAATAAAGTGACTAGTCCCGCAGCCCGTTATATAAACTCGAACGCTATCCCAAGCGACTGGAATGGTATTAGAACTGTATTAATTAATAATTTCGCCGATCAACGCGACGAAACGGCGCTGTATGATGATATTGCCTCATTAACACAGGGAAATGATACGCCACAGGAGTTCTATGAACGCTGCCAGAATCTGTTCAGTACCGTCATGACATACATCTCCCTACATGAATCTATACCTACCACCATAACCGCAAAACGTGATCTTTACAAAAAACTCACGCTAAAGTCCTATATGCGCGGCTTGCGCGACCCGCTAGGCTATCGTATCAGGTGCATGCGTCCCGTATCTATAGAGCAGGCCTTGGAATTCGTACAAGAGGAAGCGAATACATCATAATCTACATGAAAACATAAGGGGCAGTATTTAGACCGAAGGGCAAGACAATTTTTTTTTTTTTTACCAATTGAAGAAGAAGGTACTTTTTGGAATGGTCGTGTATGCCTTTCAAAAAGTATGCATCTTTTAAATATGAAGTGGGTACTCATAAAACATTTTCTAGAGATAAGTTTTAAGGCTGTTCTCAAATCTTCAAGCTTGAAGTGAGAAATGTTAATGAATTTAGATTCAGAATGAATCTATTTTTGCCATTAGGTTTTGGTATTAAAAATATAAGAGATAAATATTGGTCTTAACAAGGTTGCCATTCTGCAATGGCCCCTATTGTTAAAAGATCACGAATAGAAATTTCGTATTAAATTTTTTCCGCTGTGGGGAGCACCCTGTCCGTAGGTACTTTTGTTTGTCTCACTGGACGAGAAAGGGGTATCTGATACCCTCTGCTCATGATAGTATAGTACTACCACGTGTTATGAGTGCCCATTGATCACTAAAATATTAAAGCCCACCGGCCTATTTTACCGTATCTAACGGCGGTTACGGCTGTGATTCTGTGCTGGACTCGTCTACGGCTTCGATGAGTTGGCGTGGCGATCCTTGTAGGCAGACTCCTTCATCCTCTAAGTCCCATTCGGCCTGTGGGGTTATCTTTCGCCAAACTCATCCCGGCTATATGCTGTAAACGTACTGCAAGGTCAGGTTGAATATTATCGCCATAAGATTTTCCTGGCTTTCCCAGGCAAAATCATCTCCTAGTATAAGAAGGAATTCTTCATCAACCGCCGGTGTTGGGTCCGTAGGGGATGAATCGATACCAGCGCTGGTCGTGGGTGCTGATATACCCGGTGGGGGGGCAACGCCGGATGAGGGCAGCCCGGCGGCGGAAGCAGCACTGGTGGACGTTAGCGACATAGCGGCGGTGGCGGCGGCGGCTGCAATAGCGGCGGCGGCTTCCGTGGCGCTGGTCGTCGGTATTTGCACACTTAGGCTCGACATCCCACGTAAAATATAAGTATATTTTGGTTAAGTGACAGCCCCTTAGGCTGACCGCATTCCAAAATTAATACTTTTGCAATTATTCATAAAGTGACAGCCCTAACGGCTGACCGCATTAGTAATTTATTGCAGATATTTAAGTAAGTGTGTTCAATACATAAGCATTGGCAATGAAGTGACATCCCCAGAGAATGACCGCATCACCACTTTTACTTACTTTACTTTACTTTACTTAACTAAGTACTAGTGATGTAACGAATATTCGCATTCGCGAATATTCGCATATTTTTTGACATTCGCATTCGCATTCGCATTCGCATTCGCAAGAATCTATAAGTTATCAGTTATCAATAAGGTAATAACCCATAGGTTAACCGTAATATTGTTATAAACGAATATGTGGGTAGGTTTGTTATATTTTATTTAAATATCTACCCTCAAAGTATAGCATGTCAGGCGGCGGCAGCGCCCCTGTCGCGGCGATGGCCCGCCGGCGTCCTGGCGGCGGCGGCGGCGCCTGTGAATGCGAATCGGAGCTCGAGCTGGATGACGATCTCGATGTGTCTGATGATGACAGCCCCCTTGACGATCTCGGTGTTCTATCTCTGCGTCGTGTGCGCGCAAATTTTTGTTCCAACTTTCAAATTTTATTAACTATAGACTCATAGTCCTCGGAAACAGCACGAGTACGTTTCCCCATAATGTATTTTATAACGGAACAATTAAATGCAGAGCGCAAATTGACGCGTGCTGACTGGCGGAGCACTCAATGTGTAATGGAGGTTGCAGGTAACATACCGACCAATATAAAAAAAAAACTCAAGAACAGTGCAGATTGGCGACACCGTGTGTCTACTACATGTAAACTTTGCTGATCTCGAGGACAAAGCATGAGTATAATTGCGTGAGTGAACTACGCAGTGATTATACAAGTGTTTGATCAACAAAAGGAGGCCTCCCGGAGCATCACGACGGCGCGCGGCTTGCAGGACCATCTGCGGTGAGTACCTTTCATTCCTGTCCTACCCTCTGTCGCTATGCAATACATCGTGTATTCGCAAAAAGTATTGATTTATATATTCAAATAAAACTCTACAGCTCTTCAAAAGATAAATAACAGTGATAAATAACACTGATTCTAGTCATTACAGCCAAAAATTGATATACAAAACAAAAAAATAACCATATTTGTTATATTTGTTATGAGATGCAAGGTTATATTTTTATATTAATGGCCTCTTTCCATTGGGTCAGGCCCAATGTGATTCTGCCAATGTCGAGTAACAAATTGCAATGACAAACACAATTAATAACAATAAGTACTATACAAAAATGTGACCGTCCATTTTGATAAACCAAAGTCCATGGTTTCACGAATTAGGTTATCCAAGATGCAAGGTTATCAGGCGCTTCCAACTCCTGCGCCGGGCGACGCGACGCACTCGCATGAATACCGCGCCGCATGCATCCGCGCTCCACATACCTACCTACTGTGCGCGCGCGAACAACATGAAGGTGGACAAGTGCCTCACCGCGGACAACATCAACCAGAACCTGCTCAACGTGCGGTACGCAGTGAGGGGTCCCATAGTACAGAGGGCGCTTCAGCTCGAGAGGGAACTGGAAAAGGTAACAATATTTAATGGTTTTAGCAAGAAAAAATTACATTGAGGGTATATTTGTATGTTATAGGTTATACGTATATAATATTTTCATAAAAACCGATTCGACGTCGAAAGTCAGTGCTAGAGTAGCTACCTAAAGTGGAATTATTTTCTGGATTGGTGCAATGATTTCAAACTTGCAATGAACTTATTTCAGTTTTTAACACGATGATTTAGGTAGGAAAGCATGTTTTAAGAAAATGTTGAACTGCCACTTTCAGTTCTTTTAGATTTTAGCGTTTTTTTAAGTCCAAGCCCAATATTGTATAAAGTGAGACTGTTCGAATTATACCACCACAATCACAAGTTCAGTTACATCTTTTAATATACCTATAACAATCGTGCGTTCATTTAGGAACATAGTGATCGCCTGTATCCTGTATTCAGTGCCCTTTACAAACAATTATGTTCTTTCTACCCTCACATAATTGGCAGATTAACATTAATGCTTTGGCGTTAATAAATAGAATCTGAGGTTAAGATCTAGGTATGTATTATAATTATCGGTAGAAGGATAAAGTTGAGGAGTGACGAAGCCAATTCAGCCAGTAAGTCGGGGGTGTGAGTTCACTCTAGTGGCTCGAAAGTAAGCTCCTCGGTTCACTGCACCGAGTGGTTGCGCGTTCGAATTCCCTCGGGTATAATTTCGGAAATGGCGATTATACATATAAGTAACTAGCGGCCCGTCCCGGCTTTGCACGGGTGGACATTCAGAGTAAATTTCTAAGTAGTTCTGAAAACAACTACCTTTTTTTTTTTTTTTACGTTGGAAAACCCTTTATGGGTCCCCTCCCGACTCGGGGGAGTCGAGAGGGGTATGTGGGAGTCCCCGCACCACGAAGGCGCATGGTATACCCACTAAAAACCAACGGTGTATCCTCTCGGTCGCATGTGTCGGGGACCCGGTAACGCAATAAGCTCCCGCATCCCCGACACGACTTGGCCTGGCAAGGCCCCCTCACTGGGGGCGCGTCAAAGGACGCGCCACTCCGACCTCAGGCGCTGTGTTGACACACGTAACACAGCGCCCCCTCTCGAGCCCATGCTGTAATGGCAGGCACCCCCGTGCCTGCCACCAGAGGCTCCGCAGGGAGCTCCGCTGCCTCACGCAGTGCTCCACCCGCACTCCCGCTCAGCCATCAGGCTGGGCGACCAGGCCTAGGCGGGAAAGTCGGGGGATGCCAAAAGGCTTCAACCCCGACACTGCTGCGAGCCCCCTCCGGGGGAAGAGGGCTCGGGTTAAGGCCCTCCGCCAACAGCAGCCCACCATGGGCCCTATCGCCACCTCCAAAATGGCGTCGCCGCCCTCCCACCCCAAGTCGCCCGCGCCGCGCTACAGTCCTCTCTGATAACAGAGAGGTACCGAGCACGGCGCGAGCGACTCCCCCTGCCGGACTATCCGCCACCGTCGACCACCTCAACAGGGATGCTGAAGAGGTGGTCGGCGGTGCCCAGGGCACACCACGGGGAGGTTGTCCGGCCTAGTGCCCCTGAAATAACTACCTATCTTAACCTATTTCAAAGATTAAGTTAGACACACCTTTCCCGTAATTCGGTGCCCGGCCACGGCGCGGCGGCGTTTATTTTTCTACTAGCTGAGCGCCCGACCTCGTCCGCGTGGAATTTAACTTAGCAAAAAAGCCCGCTCCCGCGTTCTGAGCCCGCGCGACAGGACCCATTTTTTTAATTTTGTCTGTCTAAAATAAAAGTAACCTAAGTTACTCCTTAAAACATCAGCTATCTGCCAGTGAAAGTCCCGTCAAAATCGGTCCAGCCGTTTCCGAGATTACCCGGAACAAACACACTGACAGACAGACAGACAATTTTTTTTTTATCGCGTTTATGCTATAGGTGGCGTATGTACTTTCATATGCATTTAGTGAAAAGGTGTTATTTTGATATTACAAACAGACACTCCAATTTTATTTATTTGTATAGATTAGTATTTGTTTAGATTGACATTTTTAAATTCGTAATATCTTTTGATTGGAATGTCCGATTTAATTAATTCAAAAAGTAATCTACAGGTTTGAAAATAGTTTCAAATATGAAATGATTTATTTGGATAAGGATTAATACTAAGGTAGGTATAGATAACATGTTCTGATTTTGGTCGGCATTTCTATCAACTTTCAAAATAAAAAAAAGTAGTTATAGTAACGTAACTATAATAGTTGGACATATGGTATCGCAAAGTTTTTTGTAGAATTTGATATGTTCTTTAATATGGTAAAACATGGTTTTGTTCTATCATCAATAGTTTTCGTAGCGCATGCGATGAAAGACATTTTATGGCATTTTTTTAAGAAGGAAAAAGAAAGAAGAAAACTATACATACATACATACAAATAAATAAAATTGCAGTGTCTGTTTGTAATATCAAAATAACACCTATTCAAATGTTTTGGCTGTCTGTCTGTCTGTGTGTTTGTTCCGGGTAATTTCCGAAACGGCTGGACCGATTTTGACGAGACTTTATTAGGATTCCGCGTAAAAACATAAAAACAGATGGAATCCAAGAGTATCTCCGGAACGGCTGGACCGATTTTGACGGGATTTTCACTGGCAGATAGTTAATTTTATAAGCCGTAACTTACGCTACCTTTAATTTTGAAAAACAAAAAAAAATATCACAAATGCTGCATGTCGCGCGAGCTCAGAACGCGCGAGCGGGCTTTTGCGATAGGTATATAAAATACGAAACATCGACTCGCAAAAAGAAAAATTACGAACATTTTTGGTTAAATTATTTTTTTGTTAAGTTAATTTCCACGCGGACGAAGTCGCGGGCACAGCTAGTAATAAATGATAATTTCTAATGGTGTAAGAATTTTTAAAATCGGTCCAATAGTTTTTGAGTTTACTCTTTATAAACATACAAAAATACAAATCTTTCTCTTTATAATGTTAGTATAGTTTAAAATTGTTAATAAAAGATGGTAGCCGAACAACTCAAAGTTTGATAAGTTTTGTAGTTAGCAAGTAGGCATTGTAAATCTCATCTGAACGAAAATCTTGTCATAAAGCTGCTCATGTATTCCTCAAAGATAAGCGCGGGAATAACTGTGATAACATAGGTGCAATCAATGTAATTAACGCTCAATTATCGTGTATCGGCAGGGTCAATAAATAGGTCTTTTATCAGAACAATAAAACCCCGAAAAAGTTAAGTTGCTAATGATCTTACGGGACTCAGTTTGTATTATTGCCAGTGGAAGTTTTATACGTAGGTCAGTAACAAATTTCTATCTAAGAACTTTATACAAGTGCCCACTCGTTTCAGACAAAGGTACTTACTGAAATGTTTTTTTTTTGCGGAAATGTCGCCAGAACTAAAATATTGGAGTATTGTCAGACAGAACCATCAGTAGTTGATTCCTGTACCTAGTTATTTCATTTCCTTGTTGCTGTTATTCCGTAAACTTTTCGGTATTTTCATACAAACCATCTGCTTCAGAAATGTTCTTCTGAACGTGTTTCGTCGTATCATTGGAGTGACGTCTATATAAGAGTGCATTTTCGGCGTTTTTCCAATAAATGTTAGTCGCGATACTCTAACAATAAAACGGCAATTAAAAATGCTATGAAATGGTATTGTTATTCAGTTTATATTTCGCATATCTCTCGTGCTGGGGTTGTCAGCTCGCAATAAAAACATATTTTCGTTGGCCACCCCTACGCACCCCCCTCCCCCCATTCCTCAGGCAGCGGAGGCTCGCTATAGATGAGATTTATTGCCGTGTTTGTTGGTGGTGCCGGCATTACTTGACGAGGAGGCTCGACTAGGCATGGGACAGGCTTAACATGGTTAAAAGGCTTCAATAAAAATAAAGTCGAGACAATATAGGGGCTGCTAAGGTGAGAACCCTTTGGTGTACGCCAATTCTTTTATAATAAAAATAAGTTGGGTTATCTGAGCTTTTGCGCAATATTATTAACACATTGTATTTTTACGGGATTTTCAGCAAACTAGTTTTGGGCGCAAGTTGTGATTTCCCTTTGAATTATAGAGGTGATTCTGTTTTTACAACAATCTCTAGCTCAGATGCCTCTTATAACAACTGTTACCGTAAGCAAGCATCGATTCCAGAGATAGATTCCAGAGATGAACATACATACCGGTCAAAATCAAAACCCACCTTTTTGCTTCACCGTAGTCGCGTAAAAATGGACTTTAATCGAAAGTCGTCCCATCCCTAGCGCAGTGTATCTGGTGCTTCCGATGGGTGTCGCCGCTGCTGGCTTATGAGAATAGTTCGTTTGTTGCGAGCCATTATTTATGGCAAATGGGATAGCTTAATCGTCCTGTAGTGGTGGAAAATACATATTAGCTTAGGTAGTAGTAGACTTATCTTTTTTTAAGGATTACATAAGGATAATACTTACCATTTAATTCTAAATATTTTTTAACTATTCCACTATACCTAGGCAGTAAGAACCTCTTATCTCGCACATTTATTGGTATTTTAATGGTGAATGTTACTTATACATCAGCATGTTTGTGGATTGTTTATAAAAAAAAAAGTGTACTTTGATGATTGCTTTGATATTTGATATTATAATGCCTTTGATTGAGGATTTATCATGGTCGGTATTTGTATGCGGCTACAGGCAGCTGGTCTAAGCAGATCTCGTAATGTTTTAAGTTATTACTCGCTATGTTAAAGCTCTCGAATACGATTCCTTGCTTACTAGTTCATTGCATAGGCAGCATTACATATTTAATTGTCTGATTATTATTCTTAACAGAAGTTTCAGGGAAAACTTGACGGTACGTATAAACGCCCAGTGATAAAATACTGAATACGTGACTGGTTTTATACTGTAAATCGAATAGGTAAAAAAGGTTTACCATTAATCTAAATATATATAACTCAAAGGTGACTGACTGACTGACTGACATAGTGATCTATCAACGCATAGCCCAAACCACTGGACGGATCGGGCTGAAATTTGGCATGCAGGTAGATGTTATGACGTAGGCATCCGTTAAGAAAGGATTTTGATTAATTCTACCCCCAAGGGGATAAAATAGGGGATGAATAATCCCGAATTTTAAATTACACGCGGACGAAGTCGCGGGCACAGCTAGTTCTAGCGGCTCTAGCAACACAGCGCAGAGCTACAGATATTATTCATGGAACATTTCATAAAATTTCCTTTTTTAACCCCCGACGAAAAAAGAGGGGTGTTATAAGTTTAACATGTATATCTGTGTGTCTGTAGTATATCTGTGTATCTGTGTATCTGTGTGTCTGTCTGTGGCAACGTAGCGCCCAAGCTGATGAACCGATTTCAATTTTGTTTCTTTTGTTAGATAGGTATTCTGATCGAGAGTGTTCTTAGCTATGTTTCATGAAAATCGGTTCAGCCGTTTGAAGATCATCAGCTCTTTTGTAGGTAAAATAGCCACATTCGCGGCCAAAACGAACTTCCACGGCTCGAATCCGTTCGAAATTTGGGCTCATTGGAATAATATCTTTGCATCACTAGAGAACGGCTGAAACGATTTCGCTTTATTATATTTTTAAATGATCGTAATAGTCTGAACTGGCTTTTTACAATATTATAAATTTGAAAAGTTTCCCGGATTCTGGAAAAAAAATGTTTTTTTATCAATTTTTATATGAGATTTGTGTATGAACTAAAGACGTTCCATAAGTCAAGTTTTAAATGATGGATACGCGCATGCGTTAAATTTAGTTTGTTTTGTTAATGGTCATGGAATATTACGCAATAATAATTCTAGAGGGCGCTGCTCCGTCATTGAGAAAAAATACAGAAAAACAAATATAATTTTAAATAATTTAAGCGTTATTGAAAATTCTTCCCCTGGGCTGCTCCCGTCCACCTCAACCAGAGTTATTACATCAAATTCAATCATAATTGATAATCTTTTACTAGGAATTAAACCTCCGTGGCATCAACATTTAGATTCGTTGTCTATTCGAATGTCAATGATTATAATGTCATAACAAGATAATGTCTCATACTTTTACACAGATTTTCTGTTGACTATTGTACATTGCATTAGTTATCTTAGATTGTAAATGAGGAAGCCAAAACGACTGATGTAAATGGCGCTTTCATAATCTGGCATCGAAACTAGTTGTACCAGATGAATTTGCGAGATGAGCTATGAATACTGAGCTACGGGAGCTACGCAAATCTCGCTCACTTATATATTTGGAAGAACTACTAGGTAAAGTATACATTTGATGAAGAGGTCGTCGCATCGGGGGTTTTTAAATTTTCAATTTAGAGTTATCTATGAACTCGTCACAGCTCCGAGCATTAGCCAGCATTAGCCTCACCAAAACAAGTCTCTCCTCCCCCCACTCCTCAGGCTGCTTGCCACAGCTCTCGAGCTGCCTCCACAACTGTTCTGAGCGCCGGTTATGCGATGTCAACATGGAAAATGCGCCTTTACAAGGCGATAAACAAGCCAAGGGTAGCGGCCACATTCTTAGGGACCCTCATTTGCATGGAATGGTGCGATAGACCAGTTCTTAAATTAAGCCATTTGCGAGAACCTTGCTCGTTTGTTTTCCCGGAAATTCCCGCTTCACTTCCTATTGGATGACGAGGTTTTTCAGACTTATTTTTTTCTCACTGTGTGACTGATTATTTATCAAGTTTTGGGATGCCATTTGAATAACCAACGCTTGCAATCCCCGAGGGCGGGCGTAGGCAGATTTCCGCTGGTACACCCACATTTCTTCGATGGCATTGGCGAGCGTGCTCCTCCTCAATGCTAGCCTTCGTTTTAGCTAACTTAATTAATTTCAGTCATTCGAGCCATTTAGGCCGGTATAATAAAACCCATTTAAGGCATCTATTGTTAGAATCAAGCAATGGCCGACCAGTCTAATACCATGCTTCTAAGGTCCATAAGCTATAGCTAATAAAATATAGGTCCGTTTGATAAAATAATGGTATTTCGTGGACGGACGCGGCCCCAGACACACATAATATCGATGGGACCACCATAAAACATTCCCATTAACCAGAACTAGCTCGTAAAAGCGGTTTTTGTGGCCACTACATGATGATAGGTTTGTGTATCGCCTGTTATGAAAATTGGTAAAAGGTGGTTTATAATAAACCTTTCTTCCCTTTATAGCTGGACGTAGGTTTTTCAGATTTCGTTCAATATGTCACTTATAGCGTCCCACTTTAGGTTAAACACCGGCTTAAGGTTAACTATTTACTAGTACCTGCGTCCTACCTACTGACTTATATATTTAAAATGAATTTAGGGTCTCTATTAACTTAAAGCGGGTCCTATATTTGCCAAAGGAATATTGTTCACTTGCCCCTTGCGCCTAGCGAGCGTAAAGTTCATGGTATTGCTACTTATACTGAACTAGCTGTGCCCCGCGACTTCATCCGCGTAGTATTGGATTATTGGGTTAAAAAGTATCCTATATGTTAATCCCGGTTATAATCCATCTGTGTTCCAATTTCATCCAAATCCGTTCAGTAGTTTTACATTTTACATACATACATACATACATACATCCACACTCACAAACTTTCGCATTTATAATATTAGTAGGATTAGTAGGATGTGTAGTATTTTTCGGTGACTATGTGATTTCGGTGATTAACATTGCTATTTAAGTTGGGTTATTTCTCAACTCTATTCCACTTTAACATTAATGGTGTCTTTACAGAAATACCTGAAGCTCCCAAAGCGAATAGAAATCGCGTTACTCCTAGCACTCTGGCACTGCTATATAGCTGGAGGTATTCGGCTATTTGTTCCATTACTATACCTTGTACCGGTGGGGCAAAAACCTGCATTTCGTCTGTCAGCGGTAGCGGACGTCCGCCTCCCACTGTGAGGTGTCCAAATTAGTAGGATGGATAGTCTTATTTTTGACGTCCATTATATAGTGATTGTGTTTCGAACTTTTCATAGGAGTCTTCAAAGTGAAAGTCAAAATAGACTTGACTAGCTGTGCCCGAGACTTCGTCCGCGTAGTATTGAACTTAGCAAAAATTTCGGGATTATCGGAATAAAAAGTATCCTATGTGTTAATCCCGGTTATAAAATATCTGTGTTCCAAATTTCATCCAAATCCGTTCAGTAGTTTTGCCTGAAAGAGTAACAAACATACATCCACTCACATACACTCACAAACTTTCGCATTTATAATATTAGTAGGAAGTAGGATTTAGGGAGGATTCTTATGTCTCCGAAACAGTTACCTATAAAGATAATTAAATGTAGGGAAGTAAAAAGGTATAATGACAAATAATATTATGAATACATAAATATGTACGTATGTATATTTAAGGCAGGTGCGTATCATTGCTATGGCAAAAGCGCCTATTTGTCGGGGCGGCCAGTTCGGATGTGGCGGGCTAAGCTTGCATCAGGGGCAGTCCAAGCGGGAACCGTTTCCAAGTTTTCTTGTATCATGGTGTACCGGAGGGCGTGTGTGTGGCACGCTCGTAATGCGGTTTTTACAATGCGCCGGGGATTGCGATGCCAGCCCCGGGCGGCCCGGGCGGCTCGGGCGGCTCGGGCGCCTCGCCATTACATTCATATTGGCGAATTGCATCTGAGAAACCGTTATACCTGTCGGTAACGGTTGTTATAGTGAAAATGTGACTTCAAATATAGGTTATAGGCGGAAAGAGGAAACTATTCCTGAGTTGACTAAAGAAATAAGAGTCAAAGGCAGATATTTTGTTTATCGGGACTTAGCTTCATTCAATAAATAAATACATACCTACATATTATAATAAATATCGCTAGACTGGCACACCAACGCTTTGTTCCCAAACTAAGCAACGCTTGTACTTTGGGTATCGTACAATGGACAGGGGCAAATTACGAAAAGGCCCGGAATGATTTTATGTTATATGTTTGGTCTTGCACCTTTTACGTTGAAACAATTTATAATGTTACCTAAGTTAAGAAGGTTTTAACTATTAAGTACTTCATTACTTGAGGATAGTAGAAATGAAGGCTTGATTATACATAATATTTTAAAATATTTATTTTTACAGGGTGCATCGAAGCCGTTTGATCGCGTGGTGCGAGCCAACATCGGGGACTGCCAGGCTCTGGGGCAGAAGCCCATCACCTTCATCAGGCAGGTAGGTGGACGACACCGCACCGGAGCCTGCTTGATGCGCAGGCGCAGCTGCAGACCAGGTCATGTGGGGTCATGTGATTGATCATTTTAATAGGAACCTCTGGAAAAACCAAATATGCCCTGCAAAGTACCTACCTAGTAAGTATATAGGCATTTAAGAAAACTTATCTACTTAACATTACTAAACCTAACTCAACCATGGTCACTCGAGGAGCTAATTTACCACACACGTTTTTACGTAAACGCTAGCGACTATCGACTCGTAGCGAACATAGACTCATAGAGCTATATGTGAGTAGACGTGTCAGGTTGGTATATTGTTGGTAAAAGTGTTGGAGCCATTTTACTTCGATCGAGTAAGTATTAATGTGAAGGTGTTGAGGTAGAGCGCGATGTACATCGGCCGTTACTACACAGTTCAATGGCTGCCGGGAATCCCTGTCGGTCGCGTGCTTAACCCTAACTTCAAGATGGTTCATTGTGTGAGATGAATCGGAACAATGTTCCCGTGTGAACTGGTACTTAGATAGCCCATACAACTATGTAAGTTCTGTCCATACGATTAACAAATGTGTCATTTGTTATAGCTACTGTTTCGTGAAAAAATCTTATTGTTTCTATGTTGTTCACTGAATAGCTGTCGGTGATATATTAATTAATGCGTGCCACATGTTTCATCGTGCTATTTTTGTAAAACATACTGAATTTTGTCTGCAACTTCGCATACGTTTGTTTCCCTAATGAAAACTAAGTAAGTAATTAATGATTTCGAGCTTCGAGCAACGAGAAAACAACACAATTGTTTAGTTAAATATAAAAATGAATTGCAACAGTGTCTAGGAACATGTTCTTGGGACATCAAAAACCTAAAAGCACTTTGCATATCTGTAGACTGCAGTTACTGTGTATCCCAGTGGGCAGTTATTTTTAATGACATCGCATAAAAGCTTTGCGGCCTGCAGGTGCTGGCGCTGGCGGCGTGCCCGCGGCTGGCCGGCTCGGCCGCCGTGCCCGCCGACGTCGAGGAGAGGGTGCGCGAGATACTGCAGGATTGCGCGTAAGTGTTGCCGGGACCCACGCGACACCGGCGTATGCTATGCACGGCATGTGAGCAGATCACAACACAGATACCCTGTCATACAAAATGCTATGCTTCGCGTAGTAGTTCTGATCCCATAAGGTCCAATTCCTCGTACGTGTTTCTTGGTTTACATCTTTATTACAATAAGTGTTTCAAGAAACAATATTGTGTGAGTATATTCATGTCCTTGCTCTCACACCTGGAAAGTGTGAAACTATATTATAATATGTATTACATAACGAGATCCTAATTACGTTCTTACCACCGGTGATTATATTCGGACAGGTCATTAGCTCTGGCCGGCGCGCGCTGCGCCGAATCAATTACCGTCTGCGTTGATTGATCACGCCTGCGGAGCGCGGAGTGGCGACGCGTCGCGGCAATTCGTGATTGATAACCTTTGACTTTGACGTTCATGGGATATTAATTTTGAATAACATGACCTTGTCGATGTTATTAATGCTTGATGATTGCGATTGACTGTGTGTCCCAAGTTGGGACAAGTCGATCATTGAGCCTCCCGACCTGAACAGAGACAATTTGAATTGAAATATAGCCTAGCTTCTACATTGATCATAATGAGAAAACATTTAGCGTATCGCGGGTTGAGTATTTCACTGATCACTCTACCAGCGCCTCACCGCCTGTGGCACTGTATTCTAATGTCATCGTAACGTCATCGAGTTATCATGCGACCGTTATTTTTACATTTATGAAATGTATCATGTGAGTAGGACGGAACACAATGTTTACGAAACGTTACCTACGTAAAAATATTGTGCTCGAGTAGCGGGTTGTACATCCTAACGGTCAATATGCTAACGGTTCACGGTGAGACCCCTTACATCATTAATATCCTCAGTCGGGGCTCCGTGGGTGCCTGCACCCCGGCCCCCGGGCTGCGCGTGGTCCGCGCCAGGGTGGCCCAGTACCTGACGGCGCGGGACGCGCCTCGCCCGACGACATCTTCATCGGATCAGGCGCATCTGACGTCATCAAAGCAGTCCTCACTATGTTTGTTGAAGATGTAGATGGAAAACCTCCGGGTGAGTACATACATGTATTTTTGAAAGTTTTGCGTGAAGTTGTCTTATTGGTCTGGTAATAAAATTGATACCCCCTGTCATGAAGATAGGTTAAATCAATAGGCTCTAAGCAGAGACTTTTTCTGATGCTTCCAGAATAATCATTATTTAATCAAAATGACCCACGATAATGAGCTTAATAGATTGTACTTCCACCTCCTTAGACATCTCACCATTAAGTTTTAAAACGATAACTTACAACTTGAACTTTGGAGAAACTTAAGTTAAAAGGCATCAGAACTTTGACTCCGCAAGTCGCCGAGTTTACGAGCTTGTTTCACTTGTTTTTAAAATATCGGTACACTTGTACGGTCATATTGTTGGGTTCGTTTCGAGTATCTGGTTTTAGTCACAACTAGGCAATGAACACCTTAACAAAGACTTCATCTTGAATGTTAGGAAATCGAGGCTTGAAACACACTTATCAAGAAGGACAATTCGCCATAGTTTTGAACACTTAAATTTTCCGTTTATCTAGTACATTGAGCACTGGAGAGTACCATGATAATAATAATTATCAATAACATTATTTCTCAAATACTGTAAATTCATCGTGGTGGACTATAGGCTCACATGTCCGATGCATGGACACATTGGGAACAAACCGTCGGCGAATGATGTCGTATGCCCTTCGAGGATGCCGGTGTGATGGTGTATTCTTGTGTAAACTCAAAGTTAACATTTTTTTTATTCATGTAAGCCAACCAAAGAATTTGTAATAAGAAAATCTTTGAAGCCAACAAAGCATTTATGAATAGTCAGAATCTACAGTGGTAGATTCTGACTATTCATAAATGCTTTGTTGGCTTCGGCAGCGTTCCGAACCAGTGGGTTCGGAACGCTGCTTCCACTGAGAAGATCCAGCAAGAAACTCAATGGTTACTCTTTTCAATGAATAAAAGATGGTGTATATTCTCAGGAACAGCAACAGAATGTGAGCAGGCAACACCATTATCACTAAATAGTAATGAAATCGCACTCAGATTTAGGTATTTAAATGTCTGTATTTTGTTACAGCCGTGATGATCCCCATCCCGCAGTACCCCCTGTTCTCCGGCACCCTGTCGGAGCTGGGCGTGCGGCAGGCCCACTACTACTTGGACGAATATAACGAGTGGGCGCTGCAGGCGTGCGAGCTGGAGCGCAGCTGGCGCGAGGCCAGCGAGGACTGCCACGTGCGGGCGCTGGTCGTCATCAACCCTGGGAACCCCACTGGACAGGTACACTCTATAAGTCTACGTGCTCTAAGTGTTATATTATAACTTTAGCCGTTAATTTATTTAGTAACTTCAAATTTTTAATATCTATTGATTTGAATTGATGTACGGCGCAACGGTACAAATGGGCGTGCATGTTGTTATTGTTAAGTGAGAAACAGACTCAGAGTGAGTTTAGTATTTCATCCCAAATAAAATTGCGTAAAGATACCTTACTTAGTTTCGCGCTCGAAATATCTACTTGGCGACTTCGCGTCACAATCCACGATCGCCAGATTGTAGCGAAATGTTAATCAATCATGCTATTCATTACGATTTAACATGCGCAATTTGAGCGACCGCAGAATGCGATTAACTAACATTAGAAATTAAACGTACTTAAGGCGCAAACTAGGTTCTCGGGTATCTTGTTAATATTAATTAATAAAATAATCGTCATGGTTTAGTTTTACGCCAGTGACAGACATTACATTTTATTTATAAATACAACATTTTGCATAGCAGATATTTACTGAAGTCATCATAGGAAATCAAAATGGCGCATAAATCATAAATAACGAAGCAATATTTCAAGAATGATATGCAATAAATTGTTTCAAATTTTCAGTTCAAATGTTGGTTATTTATTCCTCATTTTAGGTCTTAACTCGCAAAAACATTGAGGAGATAATCCAATTTGCTTACAACCACAACATATTCCTGCTGGCTGATGAGGTGTACCAGGAGAATATAGTTAGCAAGAAGTTCTACTCTTTCAAAAAGGTGAGAACCTACTCTACGAAGGTCCCTTGAAATTGGTAATATAAAAAAAAGATAGCCATAGAATTATACCAATTCGATTAGAACACCAATATTAGAGGTACTTAGCAGTGTTCAACTACAAAATTGGTATCTGCATATTTTTAATTCGACGTTTAAAGAAGCCACGATTGTGGGACTCGGGTCACTTTGTATGCATGTAAGCATGTTAGAACCAAAGACGATTCGTTTTTAAAACATTGGAAATCGGGTACTTTCTAGATCAAAATTCGATCTCCACGACACCATTTACATGAGCCCTCTAGTACAAGCATATGCTTTGACGGAGGGCTACCGAGACTGCAAGCAAAGTGATAACCTCACATTGATAAAAGTAAAATAAAACGTATTCGTGTGCAGGTGATGCACGAGATGGGTGCGCCCTATTCGAGCATGGAGCTGGGCAGCTTCGTGTCGTGCTCCAAGGGCTGGGCGGCGGAGATCGGGCTGCGGGCGGGCTTCGCGGAGCTGGCGCGCCTGCAGCCGGCGGTGGCGCGCGCGCTGCACGCCGCCAGGGGGCTCGCGCAGTGCGCCACGGTGCTGGGGCAGTGCGCGTTGGATTGTGTGGTTAGTACCATAGATTTAGGAGCGTCAAGCGAACATTTCTAAAAGGTCTTTGGTTAGTACATTGAGTGTAGGTATCTCGGATGTTATCAACACTTACTCCATCCTGATTCATTAGCGAAAGTGAGACGAACAATGCTAATAGGTACTTTGTTTTGTTGTCGTCGTAAATGCTAGAGGAAGAATTATACATACCTAAAAGTACCTACTTCATCTTAAATATTATGATTTTTCCTGTTCTAAAATGCGTTATATACCTATATTATAGATAGGCAAATTGTACCTGTTTGACAACTAGCGCTAATTACAACCGTCAAAGAGAGAAGGAGTAAATACATTTATAAGTTGTTGAACCTTATCAATTGCGCTAGATCTATTGTGCGCTGGTGGTTCATATTGTACCTATGCTAAAGTTGATTTTTTGTCAAAAATAGATGAAACCTCCATCACCCGGCGAGCCTTCGTACGAGCAGTACATCGAAGAGGTCGGTGACATCCGCCAGGTCTTGTCTGAACGCACGAAGGCTGCGTATCAGACCTTCAATTCCATCCCCGGGTACTCCTGCAACCCTATCGACGTAAGTATCTTTTAGATGCAAGATGTAACGCAGTGGCTATTCACGTTCATATATTACAAATCCTGATCAAATTTAGACATGGATGGCTACTTTAAAGCAAGGTACTAGTACCTAGTACCTACTCTAAAATGTAAGCCAATTTAGGCTTTAGAGAAGAAATTTATACAGAACACAAGGTACTTAGCCAGTGTAATTAAAACATAATGCTAAGTACTACAACCTTTTCGCATTCCGACAAATAATAATAATAATGGTACAGTTAAAAGTACCTAGTCACTTGTAGGCAGTACAAAATATAAACCACCACATCAATGGCAATGTAAAGTCAGTCCATACCAGCCTAGCTATTATTGAAATAATTGCATAATTGATATATTCGTGTCAGGGATCAATGTTCGCGTACCCCCGCATCGAGATTCCAGAGAGGGCTCAGCTGGCTGCACGGGAGCTGGGCATGAGCCCTGATGAGTTCTACTGCCATCGACTGCTTGAGGAAACAGGTAAGAGTGTATGGAAGTATAATGTAGTAAGTACCTAGGTATAGTGTTAAGATACAGCAAGATATAATTTAGGGGGGGATTCACAATCGATGGAAACTTTTCGTGTCGGAAACAGCAGCTCCCATCCTTCTAAGATGATGCTAATAAGGTTTAGACCGAAAGTTTTATACGCTTGGATTCAGGCCTGAATCTCCCTCGTAATGAGGGGAGGTCCGGGCCCCGGAGTGGGACGTCAAAAAGGGCTATATTATTATTATCATAACACGTTTCAAAAACAAAGAAAGCTTTGAATGGGTTGACTAGGCATAATCAAATTTTCCCCTGGTCCAGGAGTGTGCGTGGTCCCGGGCTCGGGGTTCGGCCAGCTGCCGGGGACCTTCCACTTCAGAACGACCATCCTCCACTTACGAGACGAGTTCGCCTACATGATGGCGGCTTTCAGGCGATTTCACTTGGCATTCATCGAGAAATACTCATAGTGTGGTGGAAGTAGGAACATTTATGATAAGATAGACGAAATCAGGTTGAACATAGGGCTGTGTCGTAGTTTATAAGAAGGTAACGGTAGTAATTAGAAGATCATAATTTTATGAACAGTGATAGATTATATACCTAAGGCAAATAAAATGTATTTCTTGAATAAATTCTATAACCATGCAAAAATATATGCTATCGCTAAATTTTACAATAAAAAGTATCTTTGTAAGTATAGTGTTTAGGCAAAAATATGACTTTAATATATATACAAATACATACAAATAAATAAAATTGGAGTGTCTGTTTGTAATATCAAAATAACACCTTTTCACTAAATGAATATGAAAGTACATACGACACCTATAACAAAAAGGCGATTTAATTTTTTTTTGTCTGTCTGTCTGTCTGTCTGTCTGTCTGTGTGTCTGTCTGTGTGTTTGTCTGTGTGTTTGTTCCGGGTAATCTCCGAAACGGCTGGACCGATTTTGACGGAACTTTCACTGGCAGATAGCTGATGTTTTAAGGAGTAACAAAGGCTACTTTAATTTTAGAAAATCAATTAGGGTTCCGCGTAAAAAAATAAAAACACATGAAATCAAAGAGTATCTCCGAAACGGCTGGACCGATTGAGACGGCACTTTCACTGGTAGATAGCTGTTGTTATAAGCAGTAACTTAGGCTACTTATATTTTAGAAAAACAAAATTAAAAAAATGGGTCCTGTCGCGCGGCCTCAGAACGCGGGAACTGGCTTTTTTGTTAAGTTAAATTCCACGCGGACGAAGTCGCGGGCTCAGCTAGTAAATAAATATAAATACTGATATAAATCACCAATAATTAATGATTAAACGAACTTACCTGTACGTGAAGAAATTAGCAAAGGTCGTGTTGCTTTACTGGGTTTTCTGAAAGCGAGGCCATCATTATTGGTATGGAAGCCGGGGGTACACCTCTTTTCAAGAGTGACGTGCTGATAATACCCCGGCAACCAGGGTAATCTTTCGGTGGATATCTCGATTGCTGGAATGGGAGATGATATCGCTCGGACTCATATATGACCTGTTCCGGCGTAAGCCAAGGCAGCACGCTTGGGCCCACTCAATTTTTGATAATGATCAATGATCTGCCGAATGTAGTCAGTTCAGCTGGGTGTCTCATGTTTGCTGATGATCTGAAATTGTTCTTGGGTATAGGCAGCGTAGCAGACTGCGAAGCCCTGCAGAGAGACATCGATAGTGTTGTGGAGTGGAGTGAACTTAACCAACTGGAGTTCAAGGCAACCAAATGCAAAACCATTACTTTCACCCGCTCCCGTTCACCAATTGTAAACTCCTATAACATGCTCGGTGTCCCCCTAGAGCGCGTGGCAAAGATTCGTGATCTGGGCCTGACCCTAGATAATGAGCTGACATTTAACGCTCATATTACGGAGCTATGTGGCAGAGCCTTCAAATCCCTCGGATTTGTTATGCGGCAGGCCGATCGCTTCGATAGACGTAGTACGATTGTTACCCTATATTACGCATTTGTCAGGAGTAAATTAGAGTATAATGCGATAATCTGCCCGGAAGAGGCACTGCAGATGCTATATTTGCCATTCGACAGTTAATGGAAAAATAGAGACGTGCTCATAAGAACTTGCACATGGCATTTGTTGACCTCGAAAAGGCATACGATAGGGTACCTAGGGAGGTTCTGTGGTGGGCGTTGAAAGAAAGAGGTTTGCCTGCGAAGTATGTTAATTTGATTCGTGCCATGTACAGAAACCCGGTTACCAGGGTGAGATCCGCAGCTGGAGTAACGGACGGATTCGGAGTAGCGGTCGGTTTGCATCAGGGATCGGCCTTAAGCCCATACCTCTTCCTGTTAGTTATGGATGCTTTGACATCGGCCCTACAGGAAGAGGCGCCCTGGTGTATGCTCTTTGCCGACGACATCGTTCTTATAGAGGAGGATGGAACTATATTACAGAACAAACTGCTGGATTGGCGGCACGCACTGGAGACTGTTGGCTTGAAAATCAGCAGAACCAAGACTGAATACATGTTCTGTGATTTCGGCGGTGTCTCTAGTGCAGTGTCGATAAAAATGGATAATGTTGTAATACCAGTTTGCTCTGATTTTAAATATCTCGGTTCGTTACTCCAGCTTGACGGTGAAGTTGACCGTGACATAAAAAGGCGAATCAATGCAGGATGGCAGAAGTGGAGACAAGTTACCAGCACTACATGCGACCCAAGGATGCCAGTCCAAATTAAAGGAAAAATCTACAAATCAATTATAAGAGCGGTAATCATGTACGGCTCGGAATGCTGGGCGGCTAAAGTGCGGGAAGAGAAACGTCTCCACTCTGCTGAGATGCGAATGCTGAGATGGATGTGTGGAGTGACGCGAATGGATAAGGTGAAGAATGTGTATATAAGAGGTAGTGTCAGGGTAGCGCCAATAACAGATAAAGTGAGAGGTAGGAGGCTGGAATGGTTTGGACACGTGATGAGAAGGGATGAGAAGCATGTGACTAAACGAGTGATGAATATGAATGTGGATGGATACAGTGCGAGAGGAAGGCCCAAGAAAAGATGGATGGATTGTATTAAGAATGATATGAACGAGGTTGGAGTGGATGTGAGTATGACGGGAAAGCGCGATGTATGGAAGGAAAAGACGTACTGCGCCGACCCCAGATAATGGGAGAAGGTAAGGCAGATGATGATGAATGCGATAATCTGGGATCCTCATGAAAGTAAATATAAATTAATGGTCGAGAAAGTACAAAAAAAGTTTTGTCGCTGTCTCTATAAAAAATTATACGGTTACTACCCATATCTTTACCCATCACTATTTGTGGCCGGCGTGGTTGGCGTAAACACATTGGAGCTTAGGCGTAAATGTGCAATAATGCTTCACTATTTCCTGCTTCTTAACAATGCAATAGATGACCCCACCACTCTGTCGCGTTGTTCACTGGTCACTCCGGAGCGGTTGCGGCGAGCGCACACGCGCCGCCTGCTCGCGGCCCCGCCGCGCACAGTATGCCCCGACAGCCCAGGCCGTACATCTACTCAACGCTTTGATTGCGAACCAACCAGACGTTGATATATTCAACATGAAATTACACGTGTTTTTAAATGACTGCATTAGATTTTTAAGTACCTAAATATAATCCACTGTACCTTATTAGCTTGTTGTGCGTCTTGGCATTGCTGTTAGCACAACAAGCATTCTATAATAAATAAATAAATAAATAAATAAATGATCAACTAATCAGAGGGCTTAAGGCTAAAGCACCCATCTAGCCCGCTAAGTTCAAATTTTTTGAGTTCTTTTAGAAATTTTTCAAAATCTGACAATAATAAAAGGCAAATTTTGTAATTCGCGAAAAAGACCGTGTTCAGTGCATTTATTAATATATCCAACTTACTCTAAAACATTTCAAGAACGACAGCTATCCAGATAATCTGGCAACTTTTGTATATTTAGTGATTTACTAGTATCATATCCACCGTGATAATATTTAGAGTAAAATAAATGTATTAATAAATGCACTGCACACGGTCTTCTTCGCGAATTACAACATTTGTCTTTTATTATTGTCAGATTTAGAAAAATTTCTAAAAGAACTCAAAAAATTTGAACTTCGCGGGCTAGACAGGCGCCTTCACCTTAAAGATTAATGGTTCCGAAATTAAGAGACTCTTAAATAAGGGGTACCACGGTTGCGTGGGCCAAAATGGGACTACCATGATTCCCGTAGACTTTTCGTTAATTATTTTCCGTAATGCTTTCAAAATTATGGCAATGGTGGAAAACTATAAAAGTAAAGACATGACCACGAGATTGTAAATGCATCGATTGTAAAAGCGTCGGGGTCTCTCTGCCACGATATATATTTTGTACATTTTTTGTCCAACCTACTGGGAAATATGTCAATTTCTGAATTTCCAGAACGTTGCACATTTTTTTTTTCAAATGCGAACTTTGACATCTTCCACTCTATATCTGGATAGACACGACGTGACTCTGCATCCGAGACATCATTCTCAACTGACCTAATATAGGATGCAAAGACTGCGTTCTTCGCACCACTGCCAGAGTTTTCGAGGACTCAAGCTGGACCCCTGGGCTTGCCCAGGACTTGACTTAGAGAACCAAGCCTTGCTTAACGGTATATAAAATAAAGTGACTGGTCCCGCAGCCCGTTATATAAACTCGAACGCTATCCCAAGCGACTGGAATGGTATTAGAACTGTATTAATTAATAATTTCGCCGATCAACGCGACGAAACGGCGCTGTATGATGATATTGCCTCATTAACACAGGGAAATGATACGCCACAGGAGTTCTATGAACGCTGCCAGAATCTGTTCAGTACCGTCATGACATACATCTCCCTACATGAATCTATACCTACCACCATAACCGCAAAACGTGATCTTTACAAAAAACTCACGCTAAAGTCCTATATGCGCGGCTTGCGCGACCCGCTAGGCTATCGTATCAGGTGCATGCGTCCCGTATCTATAGAGCAGGCCTTGGAATTCGTACAAGAGGAAGCGAATACATCATAATCTACATGAAAACATAAGGGGCAGTATTTAGACGGAAGGGCAAGACAAAAATTTTTTTTTTTTTTTACTAATTGAAGAAGGTACTTTTTGGAATGGTCGTGTATGCCTTTCAAAAAGTATGCATCTTTTAAATATGAAGTGGGTACTCATAAAACATTTTCTAGAGATAAGTTTTAAGGCTGTTCTCAAATCTTCAAGCTTGAAGTGAGAAATGTTAATGAATTTAGATTCAGAATGAATCTATTTTTGCCATTAGGTTTTGGTATTAAAAATATTTGCCATTCTGCAATGGCCCCTATTGTTAAAAGATCACGAATAGAAATTTCGTATTAAATTTTTTCCGCTGTGGGGAGCACCCTGTCCGTAGGTACTTTTGTTTGTCTCACTGGACGAGAAAGGGGTATCTGATACCCTCTGCTCATGATAGTATAGTACTACCACGTGTTATGAGTGCCCATTGATCACTAAAATATTAAAGCCCACCGGCCTATTTTACCGTATCTAACGGCGGTTACGCCTGTGATTCTGTGCTGGACTCGTCTACGGCTTCGATGAGTTGGCGTGGCGATCCTTGTAGGCAGGCTCCTTCATCCTCTAAGTCCCATTCGGCCTGTGGGGTTATCTTTCGCCAAACTCATCCCGGCTATATGCTGTAAACGTACTGCAAGGTCTGGTTGAATATTATCGCCATAAGATTTTCCTGGCTTTCCCAGGCAAAATCATCTCCTAGTATAAGAAGGAATTCTTCATCAAGCGCCGGTGTTGGGTCCGTAGGGGATGAATCGATACCAGCGCTGGTCGTGGGTGCTGATATACCCGGTGGGGGGCAACGCCGGATGAGGGCAGCCCGGCGGCGGAAGCAGCAATGGTGGACGTTAGCGACATAGCGGCGGTGGCGGCGGCGGCTGCAATAGGGGCGGCGGCTTCCGTGGCGCTGGTCGTCGGTATTTGCACACTTAGGCTCGACATCCCACGTAAAATATAAGTATATTTTGGTTAAGTGACAGCCCCTTAGGCTGACCGCATTCCAAAATTAATACTTTTGCAATTATTCATAAAGTGACAGCCCTAACGGCTGACCGCATTAGTAATTTATTGCAGATATTTAAGTAAGTGTGTTCAATACATAAGCATTAGCAATGAAGTGACATCCCCAGAGAATGACCGCATCACCACTTTTACTTACTTTACTTTACTTTACTTTATTTAACTAGGTACTAGTGATGTAACGAATATTCGCATTCGCGAATATTCGCATATTTTTTGACATTCGCATTCGCATTCGCATTCGCAAGAATCTATAAGTTATCAGTTATCAATAAGGTAATAACCCATAGGTTAACCGTAATATTGTTATAAACGAATATGTGGGTAGGTTTGTTATATTTTATTTAAATATCTACCCTCAAAGTATAGCATGTCAGGCGGCGGCAGCGCCCCTGTCGCGGCGATGGCCCGCCGGCGTCCTGGCGGCGGCGGCGGCGCCTGTGAATGCGAATCGGAGCTCGAGCTGGATGACGATCTCGATGTGTCTGATGATGACAGCCCCCTTGACGATCTCGGTGTTCTATCTCTGCGTCGTGTGCGCGCAAATTTTTGTTCCAACTTTCTAATTTTATTAACTATAGACTCATAGTCCTCGGAAACAGCACGAGTACGTTTCCCCATATTGTCTTTTATAACGGAACAATTAAATGCAGATTGCAAATTGACGCGTGCTGACTGGCGGAGCACTGAATATGTAATGGAGGTTGCAGGTAAAATACCGACCAATATAAAAAAAAATAATCTCAAGAACAGTGCAGATTGGCGACACCGTGTGTCTACTACATGTAAACTTTGCTGATCTCGAGGACAAAGCATGAGTATAATTGCGTGAGTGAACTACGCAGTGATTATACAAGTGTTTGATCAACAAAAGGAGGCCTCCCGGAGCATCTTCTCAGTGGAAGCAGCATTCCGAACCGGTGGTAGATTCTGACTATTCATAAATGCTTTGTTGGCTTACATTAATAAAAACAATTTTGAATTTTGAATTTTTTGAAACTACACGACGCGGTGCGCGGCTTGCAGGACCATCTGCGGTGAGTACCTTTCATTCCTGTCCTACCCTCTGTCGCTATGCAATACATCGTGTATTCGCAAAAAGTATTGATTTATATATTCAAATAAAACTCCACAGCTCTTCAAAAGATAAATAACACTGATTCTAGTCATTACAGCCAAAAATTGATTATAACTATACAAAACAAAAAAATAACCATATTTGTTATATTTGTTATAAGATGCAAGCTTATATTTTTATATTAATGGCCTCTTTCCATTGGGTCAGGCCCAATGTGATTCTGCCAATGTCGAGTAACAAATTGCAATGACAAACACAATTAATAACAATAAGTACTATACAAAAATGTGACCGTCCATTTTGATAAACCAAAGTCCATGGTTTCACGAATTAGGTTATCCAAGATGCAAGGTTATCAGGCGCTTCCAACTCCTGCGCCGGGCGACGCGACGCACTCGCATGAATACCGCGCCGCATGCATCCGCGCTCCACATACCTACCTACTGTGCGCGCGCGAACAACATGAAGGTGGACAAGTGCCTCACCGCGGACAACATCAACCAGAACCTGCTCAACGTGCGGTACGCAGTGAGGGGTCCCATAGTACAGAGGGCGCTTCAGCTCGAGAGGGAACTGGAAAAGGTAACAATATTTAATGGTTTTAGCAAGAAAAAATTACATTGAGGGTATATTTGTATGTTATAGGTTATACGTATATAATATTTTCATAAAAACCGATTCGACGTCGAAAGTCAGTGCTAGAGTAGCTACCAAAAGTGGAATTATTTTCTGGATTGGTGCAATGATTTCAAACTTGCAATGAACTTATTTCAGTTTTTAACACGATGATTTAGGTAGGAAAGCATGTTTTAAGAAAATGTTGAACTGCCACTTTCAGTTCTTTTAGATTTTAGCGTTTTTTCTAAGTCCAAGCCCAATATTGTATAAAGTGAGACTGTTCGAATTATACCACCACAATCACAAGTTCAGTTACATCTTTTAATATACCTATAACAATCGTGCGTTCATTTTGGAACATAGTGATCGCCTGTATCCTGTATTCAGTGCCCTTTACAAACAATCATGTTCTTTCTACCCTCACAAAATTGGCAGATTAACATTAATGCTTTGGCGTTAATGAATAGAATCTGAGGTAACGATCTAGGTAGGTATTATAATTATCGGTAGAAGGATAAAGTTGAGGAGTGACGAAGCCAATTCAGCCAGTAAGTCGGGGGTGTGAGTTCACTCTAGTGGTTCGAAAGTAAGCTCCTCGGTTCACTGCACCGAGTGGTTGCGCGTTCGAATTCCCTCGGGTATAATTTCGGAAATGGCGATTATACATATAAGTAACTAGCGGCCCGTCCCGGCTTTGCACGGGTGGACATTCAGAGTAAATTTCTAAGTAGTTCTGAAAACAACTGCCTATCTTAACCTATTTCAAAGATTAAGTTAGACACACCTCTCCCGTAATTCGGTGCCCGGCCACGGCGCGGCGGCGTTTATTTTTCTACTAGCTGAGCCCCCGACCTCGTCCGCGTGGAATTTAACTTAGCAAAAAAGCCCGCTCCCGCGTTCTGAGCCCGCGCTACAGGACCCATTTTTTTAATTTTGTCTGTCTAAAATAAAAGTAACCTAAGTTACTCCTTAAAACATCAGCTATCTGCCAGTGAAAGTCCCGTCAAAATCGGTCCAGCCGTTTCCGAGATTACCCGGAACTAACACACTGACAGACAGACAGACAAAATTTTTATTAACCGCGTTTTTGCTATAGGTGGCGTATGTACTTTCATATGCATTTAGTGAAAAGGTGTTATTTTGATATTACAGACAGACACTCCAATTTTATTTATTTGTATAGATTAGTATTTGTTTAGATTGACATTTTTAAATTCGTAATATCTTTTGATTGGAATGTCCGATTTAATGAATTCAAAAAGTAATCAACAGGTATGAAAATAGTTTAAAATATGAAATGATTTATATGGATAAGGATTAATACTAAGGTAGGTATAGATAACATGTTCTGATTTTGGTCGGCATTTCTATCAACTTTCAAAATAAAAAAAGTAGTTATAGTAACGTAACTATAATAGTTGGACATATGGTATCGCAAAGTTTTTTGTAGATATTGATATGTTCTTTAATATGGTAAAACATTGTTTTGTTCTATCATCAATAGTTTTCGTAGCGCATGCGATGAAAGACATTTTATGGCAATTTTTTTACACCTTGGGTTACATTATTGAAGTCTTAGTAGGGATCCCTATTTTTTTCTAGTCTATACATACATACATACAAATAAATAAAATTGGAGTGTCTGTTTTTAATATCAAAATAACACCTATTCAAATGTTTTGGCTGTCTGTCTGTCTGTTCCGGGTAATTTCCGAAACGGCTGGACCGATTTCGACGAGACTTTATTAGGGTTCCGCGTAAAAACATAAAAACAGATTAAATCCAAGAGTATCTCCGGAACGGCTGGACCGATTTTGACGGGATTTTCACTGGCAGATAGTTAATTTTATAAGCCGTAACTTACGCCTGTCGCGCGGGCTCAGAACGCGCGAGCGGGCTTTTGCGATAGGTATATAAAATACGAAACATCGACTCGCTAAAAGAAAAATTACGAAAATTTTTGGTTAAATTATTTTTTTGATAAGTTAATTTCCACGCGGACGAAGTCGCGGGCACAGCTAGTAATAAATATAGCCTATGTTATACTCGGGGATAATTTCTAATGGTGTAAGAATTTTTAAAATCGGTCCAATAGTTTTTGAGTTTACTCTTTATAAACATACAAAAATACAAATCTTTCTCTTTATAATATTAGTATAGTTTAAAATTGTTAATAAAAGATGGTATCCGAACAACTCAAAGTTTGATAAGTTTTGTAGTTAGCAAGTAGGCATTGTAAATCTCATCTGAACGAAAATCTTGTCATAAAGCTGCTCATGTATTCCTCAAAGATAAGCGCGGGAATAACTGAGATAACATAGGTGCAATCAATGTAATTAACGCTCAATTATCGTGTATCGGCAGGTTCAATAAATAGGTCTTTTATCAGAACAATAAAACCCCGAAAAAGTTAAGTTTAAAGTTGCTAATGATCTTACGGGACTCAGTTTGTATTATTGCCAGTGGAAGTTTTATACGTAGGTCAGTAAAAAATTACTATCTAAGAACTTTATACTGAAATGTTTTTTTTTGCGGAAATGTCGCCAGAACTAAAATATTGGAGTATTGTCAGACAGAACCATCAGTAGTTGATTCCTGTACCTAGTTATTTCATTTCCTTGTTGCTGTTATTCCGTAAACTTTTCGGTATTTTCATAGAAACCACCTGCTTCAGAAATGTTCTTCTGAACGTGTTTCGTCGTATCATTGGAGTGACGTCTATATAAGAGTGCATTTTCGGCGTTTTTCCAATAAATGTTAGTCGCGATACTCTAACAATAAAACGGCAATAAAAAATGCTATGAAATGGTATTGTTATTCAGTTTATATTTCGCATATCTCTCGTGCTGGGGTTGTCAGCTCGCAATAAAAACATATTTTCGTTGGCCACCCCTACGCACCCCCCTCCCCCCATTCCTCAGGCAGCGGAGGCTCGCTATAGATGAGATTTATTGCCGTGTTTGTTGGTGGTGCCGGCATTACTTGACGAGGAGGCTCGACTAGGCATGGGACAGGCTTAACATGGTTAAAAGGCTTCAATAAAAATAAAGTCGAGACAATATAGGGGCTGCTAAGGTGAGAACCCTTTGGTGTACGCCAATTCTTTTATAATAAAAATAAGTTGGGTTATCTGAGCTTTTGCGCAATATTATTAACACATTGTATTTTTACGGGATTTTCAGCAAACTAGTTTTGGGCGCAAGTTGTGATTTCCCTTTGAATTATAGAGGTGATTCTGTTTTTACAACAATCTCTAGCTCAGATGCCTCTGATATCAACTGTTACCGTAAGCAAGCATCGATTCCAGAGATGAACATACATACCGGTCAAAATCAAAACCCACCTTTTTGCTTCACCGTAGTCGCGTAAAAATGGACTTTAATCGAAAGTCGTCCCATCCCTAGCGCAGTGTATCTGGTGCTTCTGATGGGTGTCGCCGCTGCTGGCTTATGAGAATAGTTCGTTTGTTGCGAGCCATTATTAATGGCAAATGGGATAGCTTAATCGTCCTGTAGTGGTGGAAAATACATATTAGCTTAGGTAGTAGTAGACTTATCTTTTTTTAAGGATTCCATAAGGATAATACTTACCATTTAATTCTAAATATTTTTTAACTATTCCACTACCTAGGCAGTAAGAACCTCTTATCTCGAACATTTATTGGTATTTTAATGGTGAATGTTACTATATACATCATCATGTTTGTGGATTGTTTATAAAAAAAAATAGTGTACTTTGATGATTGCTTTGGAGTGAAATTTTACACAATATTGATGGATATTATAATGCCCTTGATTGAGGATTTATCATGGTCGGTATTTGTATGCGACTACAGGCAGCTGGTTTAAGCATATCTCGTAATATTTTAAGTTATTACTCGCTATGGTAAAGCTCTCGAATACGACTCCTTGCTTACTAGTTCATTGCATAGGCAGCATTAAGTACATATTTAATAACGCTGCGTATAAACGCTCAGTGATAAAATACTTAATACGTGACTGTTTTTATACTGTAAATCAAATAGGTAAAAAAGGTTTACCATTAATTCTACTATATAATTTTCCACTAGCGGCTCTAGCAACTCAGCGCAGAGCTACAGATATTATTCATGGAACATTTCATAAAATTTTCCTTTTTCTATGAACTTGTCATAACTCCGAGCATTAGCCAGCATTAGCCTCACCAAAACAAGTCTCTCCTACCCCCACTCCTCAGGCTGCTTGCCACAGCTCTCGAGCTGCCTCCACAACTGTTCTGAGCGCCGGTTATGCGATGTCAACATGGAAAATGCGCCTTTACAAGGCGATAAACAAGCCAAGGGTAGCGGCCAAATTCTTAGGGACCCTCATTTGCATGGAATGGTGCGATAGACAAGTTCTTAAATTAAGCCATTTGCGAGAACCTTGCTCGTTTGTTTTCCCGGAAATTCCCGCTTCACTTCCTATTAAATGACGAGGTTTTTCAGAATTATGTTTTTCTCACTGTGTGACTGATTATTTACGAAGTTTTGGGTTGCCATTTGAACAACCAACGCTTGCAATCCCCGAAGGCGTAGGCAGACTTCCGCTGGTGCACCCACATTTCTTCGATGGCATTGGAAAGCCTGCTCCCTCTCAATGCTAGCCTTCGTTTTGTTAATTTCAGGCATTCGAGCCATTTAGGCCGGTATAATAAAACCCATTTTACGCATCTATTGCTAGAATTAAGCAATGGCCGACCAGTCTAATACCATGCTTCTAAGGTCCATAAGCTATAGCTAATAAAATATAGGTCCGTTTGATAAAATAATGGTATTTCGTGGGCGGACGCGGCCCCTGACACACATAATATCGATGGGACCACCATAAAACATTCCCATTAACCAGAACTAGCTCGTAAAAGCGGTTTTTGTGGCCACTACATGATGATAGGTTTGTGTATCGCCTGTTATAAAAATTGGTAAAAGGTGGTTTATAATAAACCTTTCTTCTCTTTATAGCTGGACGTAGGTTTTTCAGATTTCGTTCAATATGTCACTTATAGCGTCCCACTTTAGGTTAAACGCCGGCTTAAGGTTAACTATTTACTAGTACATGTGTCCTACCTACTGACTTATATATTTAAAATGAATTTAGGGTCTCTATTAACTTAAAGCGGGTCCTATATTTGCCAAAGGAATATTGTTCACTTGCCCCTTGCGACTAGCGAGCGTAAAGTTCATGGTATTGCTACTTATACTGAAAGTGTAGTATTTTTAGGTGATTATGTGATTTCGGTGATTAACATTGCTATTCAAGTTGGGTTATTTCTAAACTCTATTCGACTTTAAAATTAATGGTGTCTTTACAGAAATACCTGAAGCTCCCGAAGCGAATAGAAATCGCGTTACTCCTAGCACTCTGGCACTGCTATATAGCTGGAGGTATTCGGCTATTTGTTCCATTACTATACCTTGTACCGGTGGGGCAAAAACCTGCATTTCGTCTGTCAGCGGTAGCGGACGTCCGCCTCCCACTGTGAGGTGTCCAAATTAGTAGGATGGATAGTCTTATTTTTGACGTCCATTATATAGTGATTGTGTTTCGAACTTTTCATAGGAGTCTTCAAAGTGAAAGTCAAAATAGACTTGACAAGCTGTGCCCGAGACTTCGTCCGCGTAGTATTGAACTTAGCAAAAATTTCGGGATTATCGGAATAAAAAGTATTCTATGTGTTAATCCGGGTTATAAACTATCTGTGTTCCAAATTTCATCCAAATCCGTTCAGTAGTTTTTGCCTGAAAGAGTAACAAACATACATCCACTCACATACACTCACAAACTTTCGCATTTATAATATTAGTAGGAAGTAGGATTTAGGGAGGATTCTTATGTCTCCGAAACAGTTACCTGTAAAGATAATTAAATGTAGGGAAGTAAAAAGGTATAATGACAAATAATATTATGAATACATAAATATGTACGGATGTATATTTAAGGCAGGCGCGTATCATTGCTATGGCAAAAGCGCCTATTTGTCGGGGCGGCCAGTTCAGATGTGGCGGGCTAAGCTTGCATCAGGGGCAGTCCAAGCGGGAACCGTCTCCAAGTTTTCTTGTATCATGGTGAGTGTACCGGAGGGCGTGTGTGTGGCACGCTCGTAATGCGGTTTTTACAATGCGCCGGGGATTGCGATGCCAGCCCCGGGCGGCCCGGGCGGCCCGGGCGGCTCGGGCGGCTCGGGCGGCTCGGGCGGCTCGGGCGGCTCGGGCGGCCCGGGCGGCTCGGGCGGCTCGGGCGCCTCGCCATTACATTCATATTGGCGAATTTCATCTGAGAAACCGTTATACCTGTCGGTAACGGTTTTTATATTGAAAATGTGACTTCAAATATAGGTTATAGGCGGAAAGAGGAAACTATTCCTGAGTTGACTAAAGAAATAAGAGTCAAAGGCAGATATTTTGTTTATCGGGACTTAGCTTCATTCAATAAATAAATACATACCTACATATTATAATAAATATCGCTAGACTGGCACACCAACGCTTTGGTCCCAAACTAAGCAACGCTTGTACTTTGGGTATCGTACAATGGACAGGGGCAAATTACGAAAAGGCCATCACCAAAATTTGCACCAACGGGAATCGAACCCGGAATGATTTTATGTTATATGTTTGGTCTTGCACCTTTTACGTTGAAACAATTTATAATGTTAACTAAGTTAATAAGGTTTTAACCATTAAGTACTTCATTACTTGAGGATAGTAGAAATGAAGGCTTGATTATACATAATATTTTAAAATATTTTTTTTACAGGGTGCATCGAAGCCGTTTGATCGCGTGGTGCGAGCCAACATCGGGGACTGCCAGGCTCTGGGGCAGAAGCCCATCACCTTCATCAGGCAGGTAGGTGGACGACACTGCACCGGGGCCTGCTTGATGCGCAGGCGCAGCTGCAGACCAGGTCATGTGGGGTCATGTGATTGATCATTTTAATAGGAACCTCTGGAAAAACCAAATATGCCCTGCAAAGTACCTACCTAGTAAGTATACATATAGGCATTTAAGGAAACTTATCTACTTAACATTACTAAACCCAACTCAACCATGGTCACTCGAGGAGCTAATTTACCACACACGTTTTTACGTAGACGCCAGCGACTATCGACTCCTAGCGAACATATACTCATAGAGATATCTGAGTAGACGTATTAGGTAGGTATATTGTTGGTAAAAGTGTTGGAGCCATTTCACTTCGATCGAGTAAGTATTAATGTGAAGGTGTTGAGGTAGAGCGCGATGTATATCGGCCGTTACTACACAGTTCAATGGCTGCCGGGAATCCCTGTCGGTCGCGTGCTTAACCCTAACTTA
Organism: Notodonta dromedarius; assembly: GCA_905147325.1. Classification (NCBI taxonomy): domain Eukaryota; kingdom Metazoa; phylum Arthropoda; class Insecta; order Lepidoptera; family Notodontidae; genus Notodonta; species Notodonta dromedarius. Next base: position 11,810,996 of record LR990172.1, read on the forward strand.
CAAGATGGTTCATTGTGTGAGATGAATCGGAACAATGTTCCCGTGTGAACTGGTACTTAGATAGCCCATACAACTATGTAAGTTCTGTCCACACGATTAACAAGTGGGTCATTTGTTATAGCTACTGTTTCGTGAAAAAATCTTATTGTTTCTATGTTGTTCACTGAAGAGCTGTCGGTGATATATTAATTAATGCGTGGCACATGTTTCATCGTGCTATTTTTGTAAAACATACTGAATTTTGTCTGCAACTTCGCATACGTTTGTTTCCCTAATGAAAACTAAGTAAGTAATTAATGTTTTCGAGCTTCGAGCAACGAGACAACAACACAATTGTTTAGTTAAATATAAAAATGAATTGCAACAGTGTCTAGGAACATGTTCTTGGGGACATTAAAACCTAAAAGCACTTTGCATATCTGTAGACTGCAGTTACTGTGTATCCCAGTGGGCAGTTATTTATAATGGCGTCGCATAAAAGCTTTGCGGCCTGCAGGTGCTGGCGCTGGTGGCGTGCCCGCGGCTGGCCGGCTCGGCCGCCGTGCCCGCCGACGTCGAGGAGAGGGTGCGCGAGATACTGCAGGATTGCGCGTAAGTGTAGCCGGGACCCACGCGACACCGGCGTATGCTATGCACGGCATGTGAGCAGATCACAACACAGATACCCTGTCATACAAAATGCTATGCTTCGCGTAGTAGTTCTGATCCCATAAGGTCCAATTCCTCGTACGTGTTTCTTGGTTTACATCTTTATTACAATAAGTGTTTCAAGAAACAATATCGTGGAAGTATATTCATGTCCTTGCTCTCACACCTGGAAAGTGAAAAAATATATGATATGTATTAAATAACGAGATCCTAATTACGTTCTTACCACCGGTGATTATATTCGGACAGGTCATTAGCTCTGGCCGGCGCGTGCTGCGCCGAATCAATTACCGTCTGCGTTGATTGATCACGCCTGCGGAGCGCGGAGTGGCGACGCGTCGCGGCAATTCGTGATTGATAACCTTTGACTTTCACGTTCATGGGATATTAATTTTGAATAACATGACCTTGTCGATGTTATTAATGCTTGATGATTGCGATTGACTGTGTGTCCCAAGTTGGGACAAGTCGATCATTGAGCCTCCCGACCTAAACAGAGACAATTTGAATTGAAATATAGCCTAGCTTCTACATTGATCATAATGAGAAAACATTTAGCGTATCGCGGGTTGAGTATTTCACTGATCACTCTACCAGCGCCTCACCGCATGTGGCACTGTATTCTAATGTCATCGTAACGTCATCGAGTTATCATGCGACCGTTATTCTTACATTTATGAAATTTATCATGTTAGTAGGACGGAACACAATGTTTACGAAACGTTACCTACGTAACTGTGCTCGAGTAGCGGGTTGTACATCCTAACGGTCAATCTGCTAACGGTTCACAGTGAGACCCCTAACATCATTAATATCCTCAGTCGGGGCTCCGTGGGTGCCTGCACCCCGGCCCCCGGGCTGCGAGTGGTCCGAGCCAGGGTGGCCCAGTACCTGACGGCGCGGGACGGAGTGCGCGCCTCGCCCGACGACATCTTCATCGGATCAGGCGCATCTGACGTCATCAAAGCAGTCCTCACTATGTTTGTTGAAGATGTAGATGGAAAACCTCCGGGTGAGTACATACATGTATTTTTGAAAGTTTTGCGTGAAGTTGTCTTATTGGTCTGGTAATAAAATGGATACCCCCTGTCATGAAGATAGGTTAAATCAATAGGCTCTAAGCAGAGACTTTTTCTGATGCTTCCAGAATAATCATTATTTAATCAAAATGACCCACGGATAATGAGCTTAATAGATTGTACTTCCACCTCCTTAGACATCTCACCATTAAGTTTTAAAACGATAACTTACAACTTGAACTTTGGAGAAACTTAAGTTAAAAGGCATCAGAACTTTGACTCCGCAAGTCGCCGAGTTTACGAGCTTGTTTCACTCACCCTTGTTTTTAAAATATCGGTACACTTGTACGGTCATATTGTTGGGTTCGTTTCGAGTATCTGGTTTTAGTCAGAACTAGACAATGAACACCTTAACAAAGACTTCATCTTGAATGTTAGGAAATCGAGGCTTGCAACACACTTATCAAGAAGGACAATTCGCCATAGTTTTGAACACTTAAATTTTCCGTGTATCTAGTACATTGAGCCCTGGAGAGTACCATGATAATAAATAATTATCAATAACATTATTTCTCAAATACTGTAAATTCATCGTGGTGGACTATAGGCACCACATGCCCGATGCATGGACACATTGGGAACAAACCGTCGGCGAATGATGTCGTATGCCCTTCGAGGATGCCGGTGTGATGGTGTATTCTTGTGTAAACTCAAAGTTAACATTTTTTTTATTCATGTAAGCCAACCAAAGAATTTGTAATAAGAAATTCTTTGAAGCCAACAAAGCATTTATGAATAGTCAGAATCTACCACTGGTTCGGAACGCTGCTTCCACTGAGAAGATCCAGAAAGAAACTCAATGGTTAGTCTTTTCAGTGAATAAAAGATGGTGTATATTCTCAGGAACAGCAACAGAATGTGAGCAGGCAACACCATTATCACTAAATAGTAATGAAATCGCACTCAGATTTAGGTATTTAAATGTCTGTAACTTGTTACAGCCGTGATGATCCCCATCCCGCAGTACCCCCTCTTCTCCGGCAGCCTGTCGGAGCTGGGCGTGCGGCAGGCCCACTACTACTTGGACGAATATAACGAGTGGGCGCTGCAGGCGTGCGAGCTGGAGCGCAGCTGGCGCGAGGCCAGTGAGGACTGCCACGTGCGGGCGCTGGTCGTCATCAACCCTGGGAACCCCACTGGACAGGTACACTCTATGAGTCTGCGTGCTCTAAGTGTTAGATTATAACTTTAGCCGTTAATTTATTTAGTAACTTCAAGTTTTTAACATCTATTGATTTGAATTGATGTACGGCGCAACGGTACAAATGGGCGTGCATGTTGTTATTGGTAAGTGAGAAACAGACTCAGAGTGAGTTTAGTATTTCATCCCAAATTAAATTGTGTAAAGATACCTTACTTAGTTTCGCGCTCGTAATATCTACTTGGCGACTTCGCGTCACAATCCACGATCGTCAGATTGTAGCGAAATGTTAATCAATCATGCTATTCATTATGATCTAACATGCGCAATTTGAGCGACCGCAGAATGCGATTTACTAACATTAGAAATTAAACGTACTTGAGGCGCAAACTAGGTTCACGGGTATCTTGTTAATATTAATTAATAAAATAATCGTCATGGTTTCGTTTTACGCCAGTGACAGACATTACATTTTATTTATAAATACAACATTTTGCATAGCAGATATTTACTGAAGTCATCATAGGAAATCAAAATGGCGCATAAATCATAAATAACGAAGCAATATTTCAAGAATGATATGCAATAAATTATTTCAAATTTTCAGTTCAAATGTTGGTTATTTATTCCTCATTTCAGGTCTTAACTCGCAAAAACATTGAGGAGATAATCCAATTTGCTTACAACCACAACATATTCCTGCTGGCTGATGAGGTGTACCAGGAGAATATAGTTAGCAAGAAGTTCTACTCTTTCAAAAAGGTGAGAACCTACTCTACGAAGGTCCCTTGAAATTGGTAATATAAAAAAAAACGATAGCCATAGAATTATACCAATTCGATTAGAACACCAATATTAGAGGTACTTAGCAGTGTTCAACTACGAAATTGGTATCTGCATATTTTTTATTCGACATTTAAAGAAGCCACGATTGTGGGACTCGAGTCACTTTGTATGCATGTAAGCATGTTAGAACCAAAGAAGATTCGTTTTTAAAACATTGGAAATCGGGTAGATAAGATAAGATAAGATTGATTTGTTCAAACATGAGTGTACATACAAATGCCTGCAAGATGTTATAAATGAAATGTTCTATTCATGTTTGCCATGAAAATGGCGTACAAATATTGTAAGTATTAAAAGCTAATTAAAATATATTATAAAAATAATAACAATGAAATTAAAAATTTAGGAAATAATAAGAAAACATTAAAACAATTATTAAATAGATATTAGTTCGTAACAATATGGATAAATTCACAATTATTTAAAATGTATCACTTAAAAAATCTGAAATATTATAATATGCTTTGTCTAATAAGATTCTTTTAAGATTTTGTTTAAATGCGTCATTGTTGAGCTCTTTCCAGCTCTTGGGCAATTTGTTAAATATAATTGGAGCCAAGCAAAAGACACTCTTACGCATAAGTGCAGTTTTTGAAGTGTGAAGACAAAGCTTACTGTCGTCGCGCCTGTTTCGCGGAGCTACGTCTGATAGACGAGGAAATAGATTTTTATAAGTCTTAACGAACATAGCAATTTCCAGGATGTAGATAGATGGTAGCGTCAATATTTTATAAAGAAGGGGTGGCAGCTATCAGTCATTTTTAGATTAAACATGGATCTGAGGTACCTTTTTTGAGATTTAAACGCACTTTCCTTATATGTTGAATTTCCCCAGAAAATAATGCCATATCTTAATATAGATTTCGCTATGCCATAGTAGGCAGCGAGAAGGTACTTTCTAGATCCAAATTCGATCTCCACGACACCATTTACATGAGCCCACCTCTAGTACAAGCATATGCTTTGCCGGAGGGCTACCGAGACTGCAAGCAAAGTGATAACCTCACATTGATGAAAGTAAAATAAAACAATATTCGTGTGCAGGTGATGCACGAGATGGGTGCGCCCTACTCGAGCATGGAGCTGGGCAGCTTCGTGTCGTGCTCCAAGGGCTGGGCGGCGGAGATCGGGCTGCGGGCGGGCTTCGCGGAGCTGGCGCGCCTGCAGCCGGCGGTGGCGCGCGCGCTGCACGCCGCCAGGGGGCTCGCGCAGTGCGCCACGGTGCTGGGGCAGTGCGCGTTGGATTGTGTGGTTAGTACCATAGATTTAGGAGCGTCAAGCTAACATTTCTAAAAGGTCTTTGGTTAGTACATTGAGTGTAGGTATCTCGGATGTTGTCAACACTTACTCCATCCTGATTCATTAGCGACAGTGAGACGAACAATGCTAATAGGTACTTTGTTTTGTTGTCGTCGTAAATGCTAGAGGAAGAATTATACATACCTAAAAGTACCTACTTGATCTTAAATATTATGATTTTTCCTGTTCTAAAATGCGTTAAGTACCTATATTATAGATAGGCAAATTGTACCTGTTTGACAACTAGCCCCAATTACAACCGTCAAAGAGAGAAGGAGTAAATACATTTATAAGTTGTTGAACCTTAACAATTGCGCTAGATCTATTGTGCTCTGGTGGTTCATATTGTACTGTAACAACCGGGTTTCAATTAATAACTCAAATCACTTGGTAATATTTATTATTGTTAATTATTATTATTTAATATAAATTCATTTAACACGTCATATCATGAAGGTCCCCGGTTGTCACTGCCAGCGCACCGCAGAGCTTTCAATTTCAAAAATAACCTTTTTCTTAAATTCAAATATATTCTTGTCGGCCAGGAACGCTTATCGCCTGTGGCCAGTGCGCCGACATGGACCTCCTTACAGTACCTATGCTAAAGTTGATTTTTTGTCAAAAATAGATGAAACCTCCATTACCCGGCGAGCCTTCGTACGAGCAGTTCATCAAAGAGGTCGGTGACATCCGCCAGGTCTTGTCTGAACGCACGAAGGCTGCGTATCAGACCTTCAATTCCATCCCCGGGTACTCCTGCAACCCTATCGACGTAAGTATCTTTCAGATGCAAGATGTAACGCAGTGGCTATTCACGTTCATATTACAAGTTCTGATCAAATTTAGACATGGATGGCTACTTTAAAGCAAGGTACTAGGTACCTACTCTAACATGTATGCCAATTTAGGCTTTAGAGAAGAAATTTATACAGAACACAAGGTACTTAGCCAGTGTTATTAAAACATAATGCTTAGTACTACAACCTTATCGCATTCCGACAAATAATAATAATAATGGTACAGTTACAAGTACCTAGTCACTTGTAGGCAGTACAAAATATAAACCACCACATCAATGGCAATGTAAAGTCAGTCCATACCAGCCTAGCTATTATTGAAATAATTGCATAATTGATATATTCGTGTCAGGGATCAATGTTCGCGTACCCCCGCATCGAGATTCCAGAGAGGGCTCAGCTGGCTGCACGGGAGCTGGGCATGAGCCCTGATGAGTTCTACTGCCATCGACTGCTTGAGGAAACAGGTAAGAGTGTATGGAAGTATAATGTAGTAAGTACCTAGGTATAGTGTTAAGATACAGCAAGATATAATTTAGGGGGGGATTCACAATCGATGGAAACTTTTCGTGTCGGAAACAGCAGCTCCCATCCTTCTAAGATGATGCTAATAAGGTTTAGACCGAAAGTTTTATACGCTTGGATTCAGGCCTGAATCTCCCTCGTAATGAGGGGAGGTCCGGGCCCCGGAGTGGGACGTCAAAAAGGGCTATATTATTATTATCATAACACGTTTCAAAAACAAAGAAAGCTTTGAATGGGTTGACTAGGCATAATCAAATTTTCCCCTGGTCCAGGAGTGTGCGTGGTCCCGGGCTCGGGGTTCGGCCAGCTGCCGGGGACCTTCCACTTCAGAACGACCATCCTCCACTTACGAGACGAGTTCGCCTACATGATGGCGGCTTTCAGGCGATTTCACTTGGCATTCATCGAGAAATACTCATAGTGTGGTGGAAGTAGGAACATTTATGATAAGATAGACGAAATCAGGTTGAACATAGGGCTGTGTCGTAGTTTATAAGAAGGTAACGGTAGTAATTAGAAGATCATAATTTTATTAATCTACCACGATTATATAAAGCAAATAAAATGTTTTTTTTTCTTGAATTAATTATATAACGAAAAATATATGCTATCACTAAATTTTACAATAAAAAGTATCTTCGTAAGTACTCGTATAATGTTTAAGCGAAAATATGACATTAATATTAATAAATAAATAAAAACAATATACACTTTAATTTAATTAATACTACCTGAGCCCGCGCCTTCGTCTGCGTGGAATTTAACTTAACAAAAAGCCCGCTCCTGCGTTCTGAGGCGCGACAGGATTTAAAAAAATTTTAAATTTTGTTTTTCTAAAGTAAAGTTACTGCTTATAACATCAGCTATTTACCAGTGAAAATCCCGTCAAAATCGGTCCAGCCGTTTCGGAGATTACCCGGAACAAACACACAGACAGACAGACAGACAAAACAAATTTAAATCACGTTTTTGCTATAGGTGTCGTATGTACTTTGATATGCACTTAGTGAAAAGGTGTTATTTTGATATTACAAACAGACACTCCAATTTTATTTATTTGTATAGAAAAGAAATGGAGAAACGGAACGCGATACACAATGTCAGCGCCCATTCCTTTTGCACTCGTTCGTCTTTACATATATCCATCTCGCTTACTCATACACAAGACACCCACCGGGGGCGCCACTGCGCGCATGAAGTTGGAATACAACGGCCGGCCGCGAGCGGCATTTGTGCTGCATAAAATTACTCAAATAAATATAAATACTGATATAAATCACCAATAATTGCGTGAGTGAACTACGCAGTGATTATACAAGTGTTTAATCAACAAAAGGAGGCCTCCCGGAGCATCACGACGGCGCGCGGCTTGCAGGACCATCTGCGGTGAGTACCTTTCATTCTGGTACTACCCTCAGTCGCTATGCAATACATCGTGTATTCGCAAAAAATAATTATTTATTTATTCAAACTAAAATCCACAGCTCTTCAAAAGATAAATAACACTGATTTGAGTGATTACCTACAGCCAAAAATGGATTATATCTATACAAAACAAAAAAATAACAATATTTGTAGGTACGTTAAGAAAGTCACAGTACTTAGGTCGTGTATCGAACAACATCCAGCTGGTTGATGATGATGATGTATTTATAATAATATGTATTATCTTCAGTTAGTTGTATAATATAAACAGTGTGTGCAGGGATTTTATAAAAATTTATTATTTTACTTGTGTCCTTAATCATTTGTTTTTTATTATTATTATTTTTAAAACATGATTTACTGAGGTGGAATTATTCCACCGTAGATATTTATTTATTGTAGGTACCATCTCATAAGACGACCCTCTATCCAGTTTTAATTATTAGGTGTCGCTCTCATAACTATAATTATAAAGTCGTTAAAAACCAACGAGCGCAAACAAAACGCAAATTTGACTCGTTAGCAAGCAATCCTTAAACGCTGATCGTAAACTAACGCGAGCAGCTCCGAGCTCGGCCTGCTCCGCCGGGGTAGTTCCACACTCTCATGGAAGGTCGGCGTCAAGTTGTCATTCAAGCGGCATCTCGTACGATGAGTGGGACAGCCAACCCCCCTTCCCTCGCCCTCCTTCTGTCCAATTCTCCTTCTAGTCAGCAACGTGAGAGCATTGCCTTATATTACATGTGTTGCAAGCATCTAAAGGTAACTGCGAGGCAGGTCGTAATATTATGTTTGCAGACTATTAAACATAACGAAAACATTGTATGTATCAGAGTGTTCAAAACCTCAAACTTTTTAAAGCAACAAATGCAAATATCGACATCATAAAAATATCAAGAGTTGTATATAACCAGGCCCTGCCGCAGCAGTAGGCGCCCATCCCTTTGAACTCGCAATCTTACCGGCATGCGGCAGGTGCACATCAATCATTCAGCCGACCGACACCGCTGCTGCCCACCGCTCGACTCACGCAACTATTATATCAATTATTTATTGCTTTACTTTCTGCTGCGGCAACTGGCCGCCCAATTAAAACAGTCATACAAACTTTTATATCTATCACTAGCGGCCCGCCCCGGCTTCGCACGGGTACATTGCGGTTACATAATTCGAGTTTTAGTAAGGATCCCTAATTTCTTTGAAAATATATTATAGCCTATGTTTCCCGGGGATAGTGTAGCTTCCCAACAGTGAAAGAATTTTTCAAATCGGTTCAGTAGTTTCGGAGCCTATTCATTACAATCAAAGAAACAAAGTTATCCTCTTTATAATATTAGTATGATAAGTTAAAAATAATAGATAATGACATTCTGAAACCTTATGAATGTTATTCGTAAATTTGTAAGTTTTTTGTTTGACTTTCACTTCAAACTTCGAGTAAAGGTAGATTAAAATACTCTTATCAATCTTATATTAAAACAAAATAAGGAGATTATTATTGTAAAAGTATGAAGTGGTAGCCACTTTCTTTATCTTTTTGCCTCTTACGACACAGCAATCGAGTATGAAACACAAATAAAAAATTATAATAAACCAACATCACCAAGCACTTTAATTTACTGCAATTCATGATAACACAACTGGAAAGTATCACAGAGCATGGCCAGCTGAGTCGACCTGATCACATCTAACTCTTGTAGCAGGAACTGCTCCAGCTTTGTTTTGAGCTTCGGCTCTGGAACGTTCTCGAATTTCAGGAACTCCTCCACGCACTGAAGGGACGCGCGGCGGAAGGCGCGGGTGGCGGCGTCCAGCAGTTCCAGCCAGAGATGCTTGATCTCCTCCTGGTGGGTGCAGGGGTCGCGGCCCGAGCGGGACACTCGGGAGCTAGTGCTGTTGTAGAAGTCCCTGTGCACGTTGCAAGACGCGTGGTTGTAACAATGAAAGTAGAACGTTGGTAGCTGCAAGTAATATTGGTGACAAAAGTGGAAACTGATGAGGGTCTGTCAAGTTGCCTTGAACGTGTTGATGTTGAAGTAAAGGCCTTGATAATTATATGAAGGTAATTTACTTGTACTCCTGCGTCATATTGTTGTAAATTTTCTCGAAGAACGTGGTGTCCTTTTTCTGTACCACGCGGAATCTGGAGACACGCATGCGGCGATGGTTGTTGCGTTTCATGAACTCATGAGCTTGCACGAACACCTTCAATGTTCATAATAAGCCAGAAGATAGCCTTACAAAAAAGCTAATAGTCAAACAAGGTGTTAATTTTGTTTTCATTGAATTTCCTGACCTTTTGATGTAACACCAAAAGTATTATTATTGATATAAATTGAATGTCTAAAAGAAAGGAAAGTGATATGACAAAAAGAGACAGTCAGTTCAGGGAATTTTTAGAGACAGAGGTTTTAAAAGTTCCTTTAATGTTAGTTGCACATCTCTATGTTTCAAGATGGCTGTTAAGGGATTTATTTTATTCGCTCCAAGAAAGCACTTTTATTTGGCGCGGTTTACTGGCGTCGTAAAATTGCTTCTAAGCAGTTAGCTGAGTGTGGCATTACGAGTTCCGAGTGTTGCTCGTATGAGATAGTACGTAGGTCATTAATTAATGTACAAGTGCTATTTTTGAAATGGCACTAGTTCCGGCACACACTCCCACCACTGTTACACCTGTCAGCCAGATGACGCCGAGGTTCAACTCTAGACGAGTCCCGGGGACAGTTAAATTGGTGCTAGGTTAAATTGACTCAAAAGAATTACACAATGGAGTACACAGTTATTACCGGTCAGGAGAACGCAAAACGACCAAACGATGCCCGGCTTCAATTTGATGATGCATTTAGATATCTAGTGCTCGCAGTAGTGTTAGCTTCGTTCCTTAATCACTCGTTCACCTTGGACTATTCACCAATGAATCAATCAAATTGAAACCCCTGTTTATACAAGTGAGTAATAAAATTGTCCTAGATAGATAGTGACATGTTACCTTTGTCAACTGATTCATCATATTGCTCAGCATCGCATTAATCTGTTCCTGTTCCGGGTACTGGTAGGGGCACTCCAGCATGGGGGCCGCCGTCATGTTGGTCCTCATTATGCGGTCTCTCACGATGTGTTTGTCCCTGTACTGCTGCCGGATCCCCTGCTTCAGCTCCAAATTGGATATCTTCAGGTCGAAAGCTACTTCACCAGTTATTTCTATATCCATAGCTCGTATGGCTTTTACGAGCAGTACGATGTGGAGGAACATGATGTTAGTGACGTCACTAGGTGTTTATGTGCTATAAAGTGGTGGCGACCGTCTGTGTCGTAATGCATTGTGGACGGCCATTCTTGAGATTTAACAGTGGTTACTTTACAAGCTCGGATAAAAATACAATAATAATAGTCACTGAACGGCCTATACAGATTTTTTTCCTGCAGATCTCAGAATGACTTATGTAACGCTGAATATTGTTGCAATAGAGACATTTGGCCCTATTGCAAAATGAAATCAATTAACCAGCAGTGGCGGATTTACCAGCAGGCTGAGTAGGCTGGAGCCTAGGGCGGCAGATTTTTGGGGCGGCAAATTTTGGGACCGATTTTTTTTTTGCTACCTCATAGAAATAAATCGCAATAAAGATTTTACGTGTAATATCAACGAAATTTTTGGCTTGTAAAAATAATCTAGGACATGACAATTGTAGAGGCAATGGCGGCATAAACTTTAGAGCCTATACCTTGGAAATTTGTAAATCCGCCACTGTTAACCAGAATTCTATTTTTTTTGTGACTTTCCAAGTCTACCCTGACATTTGAACTAGTATGTAAATCTAAGCGATAAAATCACATATAACTGCGGCGACGATAACGGGTTTAAGAGCGAATAAATGTTAACTGCCGCAGCGTTGCGTGTTGCGAGTCGCTCGACTTGCACGAGCCAGCCTCACTCGCCTCTCCGCGGGGAAGTGCGGGTGTGGTTTTGTAATTATTATGTTGCCTTTATTGGCAGTAGGTGTAGCCAATCAAATGACACATTTTTGTCTATGGTGATTATGAGGAAATGAATAGAGTATATTGTAACAGAAGGTGGCGATAGACTTTTACACAAATGAAGCACAAAACTAATATTGTTATAGAAATATATTTAGCCAGAGTTTTTGCTCTTACCCAAGTTGATCCGTCGATGGTCGTAAATCAAATGCACCGTGCACGTTATTTCTACCCTATTTATACATAAATATTTTGACAAGTACCGAATTATTTGAAAGCGCTGTCAGTATAGCTGTCATGGTACAAGAATAAACTCAATATCATTCCTAAATAAAATAATTAGTGTTACGTAAACAAAATAAAGTATTCGTAATTAAACTACAACAATCTGAGATAATAATTTAGAACATTATGTAAATAAAATATTAATAATTAGCTATTGATGTTTTGGCGCTAGTGTTGCTAGCGCTAAAATTAAGTAATGTTGATTATTTAATTATTATACAACGAAATAATATTTAGTTGATACCTACATGCTATCTAATTACTAATAATTATTGTTATGATCATCCTATTTAATATTTATAAGTATCCGGGATGTGATGTTGGTCATTGTTGAGGAGTAATCGATAACACTCGGCCATCCTGCAACGGCTGTGTCCCACGACGTTCAGATGGATTTTTGTTGTCACCGCTGTTATCATTTACCTGTTAGGAAAAAAAAAAAAAAGCACGCAGGATTATTTTGCAGTGGCTAGCATATAAGCATTGCAGCGAGAGAATATCGGTGGTTAGTGTTTATTTCTTATTAGGTACCCACAATTGTTCCAACTGTAAGTACTGCCTTTACCTTATCTACTCAGCATGTGTCACAATCGACTTATATGTATAGTTGCAATTTTTACACAAGATTAGCTTTGTCACACAGACTTGTCCACTTGGCTTGTCACATAGACTTAATAATTTTCGTTTACCTTTATTTTACTTCGTTTTACCTAGATAGCATAGATTTTTATATTCAGGTTTGTCACACAGACACTATTATATTAACTCCCAGCCATAGAAACACAACATTTACTGCAGATACGTCACACAGACTACTGCATCAAAACTCACGTCACACAGACTGCTGCATCAAAAGTCACGTCACACAGACTGCTGCATCAAAAGTCACGTCACACAGACTGCTGCATCAAAAGTCACGTCACACAGACTGCTGCATCAAAAGTCACGTCACACAGACTACTATATCCATAAGAAAAAGATTCTTGATCAAAGTCATAAAACTAATTGTCCTACTGAATACTTGTGACATTTCTTTTGAATTTTATCAAATCGATTTTTCATAACTGTCATGTTCCTATCAATACGTAATTTTGCGGTTTCTCTCCTATTCTGTAATCGTTGTTCTTGGGTTGCAAAATCTTGAAGATTTCCAGTAGGATAAGCTGGTAACCGAGAATTGTCATGCCCAAACATGAGCTTGAATGGAGAAAATGTAGTCGTTGCGTTCGGGGTATTATTTATGCCCCAGATTACGTCGGCAAGTTTTTCGTCCCACAGATTCTCACTTTCAGACATAGTGTTCAGGCCGTCGATAATAGTGCGATTGACACGTTCAACTTGACCATTTGATCTAGGGCTTGCTATTGCATTCAAAATATGTTTGAACTGAGATTCTTCTGCAAATTGTTTAAAATAACGGCTAGTGAAAGCAGTCCCTCTATCTGTTATAACTCTTGCAGGTTGGCCAAATAGTGTGATTATTTCTTTTAACTGTTTAATTGTTTCTATAGAGCTGCAGTTTCTAACAGGCCTTGCAAATACAAATTTGGTAAAAGAATCTATTACTACTAGAACGTACGTGTTCCCTTTTCTAGTTTTAACAAAAGGACCTAAATGGTCGGCGTGGAGAGTGTGCATAGGCACGGGTATTTTTTTAATTGGGTATAACTCTCCTTGTGTTTTACCATAATTAGACTTTCCATATGCGCACTGGAGACAAGACTTAATATATTTTCTTATAAATCGTGTCATTCCTGGAAACCAAAATTGAGCTTTCACCGTTTTTTCACACCTATCAAACCCAGGGTGTCCTATTTGATCGTGAAATTTTTGCAAGAGACCAAATTTAGCTAGTTTGGGTATAATAAAACGTTCACCGTGGATTGTTTTCCTATACAAGATATCGTCTTTAATTATGTAATTATTTATTATTTCTGGATTAGTAGTATTTTTAACCCCCGACGAAAAAAGAGGGGTGTTATAAGTTTAACATGTGTATCTGTGTATCTGTGTGTCTGTGTATCTGTGTATCTGTGTATCTGTGTATCTGTGTATCTGTGTATCTGTGTATCTGTGTATCTGTGTATCTGTGTGTCTGTCTGTGGCAACGTAGCGCCCAAGCTGATGAACCGATTTCAATTTTGTTTCTTTTGTTAGATAGATATTCTGATCGAGAGTGTTCTTAGCTATGTTTCATGAAAATCGGTTCAGCCGTTTCAAGATCATCAGCTTTTTTGTAGGTAAAAAAGCCACATTCGCGGCCAAAACGAACTTCCACGGCTCGAATCCGTTCGAAATTTGGGCTCATTGGAATAATAATCTTTGCATTACTTGAGAACGGCTGAAACGATTTCGCTTTATTATATTTTTAAATGATCGTAATAGTCTGAACTGGCTTTTTACAATATTATAAATTTGAAAAGTTTCCCGGATTCTGGAAAAAAATGGTATTTTATCAATTTTTATATGAGATTTGTGTATGAACTAAAGACGTTCCATTAGGTCACGTTTCAAATGATGGATACGCGCATGCGTTAAATTAAGTTTGTTTTGTTAATGGTCATGGAATATTACGCAATAATAATTCTAGAGGGCGCTGCTCCACCATTGAAAAAAAATACAGAAAAACAAATCTAATTTAAAATAATTTAAGCGTTATTGAAAATTCTTCCCCTGGGCTGCTCCCGTCCACCTCAACCAGAGTTATTACATCAAATTCAATCATAATTGATAATCTTTTACTAGGAATTAAACCTCCGTGGCATCAATATTTAGATTCGTTGTCTATTCTAATGTCAATGATTATAATGTCATAACGAGATAATGTTTCATACTTTTACACAGATTTTCTGTTGACTATTGTACATTGCATTAGTTATCTTAGATTATAAATGAGGAAGCCAAAACGACTGATGCGATGTAAATGGCGCTTTCATAATCTGGCATCGAAACTAGTTGTACCAGATGAATTTGCGACGTGAGCTATGAATACTGAGCTACGGGAGCTACGCAAATCTCGCTCACTTAATTATTTGGAAGAACTACTAGGTAAAGTATACATTTGATGAAAAGGTCGTCGCATCGGGGGTTTTTAAATTTTCAATTTAGAGTTATCACGTAGTTGTTTAATTATAGCCTGTAATTGTTCGTCTTGTAATTGGAGTGTAACTAGCCAGTCAGATTCATTAATGTGGAAAATTAACTCTGAGTGAGGGTTTCTACTTAATGCATCGACATGTTTCATTCGCTCTCCCGGTCTATATTCTATGTGCAAATCAAAGTCTTGTATCGTCAACCACCAACGTGCTATACGGGGAATTAAGTCTTTCTTTACCAGGGTAGTTCGTAGAGCTGCGCAGTCAGTAATAACTTTGACAGGTATTCCAACTAAATAAATGCGAAATCTCTTTAATGATTCTACAACCGCTAAGGTCTCAAGCTCATAGCTATGGTAAAACTGTTCCTCCTTCGATGTTACCCTACTAAAATATGCTATTGGTTTTAATGAACCGTCTGACTGTTGTTGCATAAGAATACCACCTAATCCTAATTTACTTGCATCGGTATGTAATTCGGTTGCTGCCTTACTATCGTAGATGCCTAGAACCGGCCTTTCAACTAACCTAAGTTTCAAAGTTTGAAAAGCGTTTTCCTGTTCTGAGCCCCAGGTCCATTCTACGTCCTTTTTTGTAAGTTTTGTTAAGGGAAGCGCGATTTCAGCGAAACCACGTATGAACTTTCTAAAGTAAGAGGTTAATCCAATAAATTGACGTATTTCATGGACATTTTTTGGACGTCGATATTCAGAGACACAGTTAATTTTAGTAAGCCCCGGTCTAATGGTGCCTGCGGAAATTTCATGACCAAGATAGTTAACACTCGATTTTAAAAAGGAGCATTTTTTTAAATTTAGTTTTAAATTAGCTTTTTGCAAGAGATTAAAAACATTTTCTAGTAAATCTATTCCGGCCTCTATGGTGGTTGTTGGTAACATGACGTCATCAAGATATGTAGCCACGTCATTTCTTACGTCATTAAGCGCAATACGAATTAATCTAGAGAATACGGCTGGTGCATTAGCCAACCCAAAAGGCATTTTTAGGAACTCATATTGTCTGGTAGGTGTTACGAACGCAGTTTTGGATATAGATTCTTCTGAAATTTGAACTTGATAGTAACCTTGGGCAGGATCGAGAGTGGTAAAATAACATTTGCCTGATAATTTTGAGACTTGGTCGTCAATGTGGGGTAAGGGGTATCGATCCTTTATAGTATGCGTGTTCAAAGCTCTATAATCTATGCACAATCTGAAATCTCCATCTTTTTTCCGAACTAATATTACCGGGCTAGCATACTCAGATATAGAATCGCGTACTATTCCAGCTTCTATTAAATCCTGGACCTTCTCATTTACAATTTCGTTCTCTTTATGCGATAATCTATAGGGCTTACAGTAAACTGGTTTGTCAGTGGTAGTTTGGATATGCATTTTTATCAGATCTGTACTACCTAAATCCCTAGTATTCTTTGCAAAAAGAAAACTATATTTTTCAAGTAAGGCCATGAGTCTACCAAAATCTTTATTTTCTAATTCTTCGATATCTACATCTATATCACCGATATCTGTCAATTTGGGATTTATAAGGGTCTTTGAAAGAGGGGCTATGGCCATTATATTATTACGTTTTATTGGTGTATACGTGATAAGTTCAGCACGCGCTATTAATTTACGGGCATTAAAAAAAATAGGTTCATTACCAATGTTTATAAGTTTTAAATATCCTTCGATGCCGATAACACCTCCAGGTATTACATAACATAATTTTCCTAATTGAAGGTACACAGAGTTTGTCAGAAAAAGTAAATTTTTATCATTACATTCGATATCCACATACACTTTGATTAAGTCACTGTTTCCTGCTGGTATGTTGACATCACATTTTGTGTAAATACAATATTTAAAATCAAAATCTAAATTTTCCAACTTAACAGACTTTAAGCAATCGTCTATTAATTGAGTTTCGATAAATATAGCAGAATCTGTAGTGGTTACTAAACTTATGCCTGGTTGATTAATCATGGGTTGTCCAATAATCAAGTCTATGTCAGCTAAATCATAATCAGTAATTTCTATATCACCGCTTAAACACACGTTATCCAGAAATACATTTATACGAGATTTTCCTAGTGATCGAGAGTGAGCACCTCCAAATCCTCTCATTACAACGGCAGATGGTGCAATATCAATTTTTAGAAGCACAGCCATTTCCTGCGTTAAAATATTAAGTTTACTCCCAGTGTCAATGTAAGCATTGATTTGTTCACTGCCGACGTATACAAGGCGTTTGTAAATGCTCAATAAAACATTAGTAGTTGTAAACATAACGTGACTTACCCGTGGTATTTGAGTCCGCTGTCGCGATGATCCTGCGTTGGCCGCAAACCAGCAGCTGGTAGAGGAGTGCCCGAAGCGCTGGCACGTGTCGCAGCGAAGTGAAGCACGACAGTCACGTGCTTCGTGGCCCACTCTTCGACAAGCAAAGCAGCGTTTCACTCCAGACTGTTGGGATGCTGCCGCTACTGTCGAGCTCGCCTCGTATGTTCCTCTTCTCCATACTGATTTCTTAATTGATGTAGCTTCAACTCTTCGGTAATTTTCAAGTGATGACAAATACCCGTGGTAAAGCAACTCTGGTGACTGGCATCGGTATGCCTTAGCATTGGCACGCAGCTCCATCGGGAGACCACGAATTATACAAGAAATAGCGTTTATACCATCAATATCGCATTTTTTGATGAGCGATAATTTGTCATGGTAGTACTTAGTCATAGTTTCAGTATCCTTCTTTGTTCTTGTAAGCATAACTTCAAGTCTGTCCACGTAGTCTACTGATCTTGGAAAAGCAATTTCCAGAGAGCGTTTCCATTCTTCCCAGTTGAGGTTATAATCGTCAAGATCTTCATACCAGCGTCTAGCAGAACCGCGCAGACGTAGTTGCATTACGAACTGCCGCTCGGTGGAGTCCCACCCATAAATTTCACCAAGCTGATCTATCTTATGTAACCAGCTACCGATGTTACTGGTATTATCTTCAGGTTGGAATTTGGGTATAACTTCTGCATCAGCATGTGTAATTCTGCGTCTTTTTCTTGGTATGGGCGTGGTATGGTGTACAAAAAAAAAATTCTGGTTTTCTTCG
The DNA here is from genome assembly GCA_905147325.1 of Notodonta dromedarius. NCBI lineage: Eukaryota > Metazoa > Arthropoda > Insecta > Lepidoptera > Notodontidae > Notodonta > Notodonta dromedarius. The sequence goes on from LR990172.1 coordinate 11,829,219, forward strand.
GATTGATCATCCTCCGACGTCAACTCGTCACTGTTCCTTCTTTTTATACCGAGACCAGCAGCATAAGGTCCCGACATTTTTCACTATCCCACTTCTGAAGTGTAACAGAAGGTGGCGATAGACTTTTACACAAATGAAGCACAAAACTAATATTGTTATAGAAATATATTTAGCCAGAGTTTTTGCTCTTACCCAAGTTGATCCGTCGATGGTCGTAAATCAAATGCACCGTGCACGTTATTTCTACCCTATTTATACATAAATATTTTGACAAGTACCGAATTATTTGAAAGCGCTGTCAGTATAGCTGTCATGGTACAAGAATAAACTCAATATCATTCCTAAATAAAATAATTAGTGTTACGTAAACAAAATAAAGTATTCGTAATTAAACTACAACAATCTGAGATAATAATTTAGAACATTATGTAAATAAAATATTAATAATTAGCTATTGATGTTTTGGCGCTAGTGTTGCTAGCGCTAAAATTAAGTAATGTTGATTATTTAATTATTATACAACGAAATAATATTTAGTTGATACCTACATGCTATCTAATTACTAATAATTATTGTTATGATCATCCTATTTAATATTTATAAGTATCCGGGATGTGATGTTGGTCATTGTTGAGGAGTAATCGATAACACTCGGCCATCCTGCAACGGCTGTGTCCCACGACGTTCAGATGGATTTTTGTTGTCACCGCTGTTATCATTTACCTGTTAGGAAAAAAAAAAAAAAAGCACGCCGGATTATTTTGCAGTGGCTAGCATATAAGCATTGCAGCGAGAGAATATCGGTGGTTAGTGTTTATTTCTTATTAGGTACCCACAATTGTTCCAACTGTAAGTACTGCCTTTACCTTATCTACTCAGCATGTGTCACAATCGACTTATATGTATAGTTGCAATTTTTACACAAGATTAGCTTTGTCACACAGACTTGTCCACTTGGCTTGTCACATAGACTTAATAATTTTCGTTTACCTTTATTTTACTTCGTTTTACCTAGATAGCATAGATTTTTATATTCAGGTTTGTCACACAGACACTATTATATTAACTCCCAGCCATAGAAACACAACATTTACTGCAGATACGTCACACAGACTACTGCATCAAAACTCACGTCACACAGACTGCTGCATCAAAAGTCACGTCACACAGACTGCTGCATCAAAAGTCACGTCACACAGACTGCTGCATCAAAAGTCACGTCACACAGACTGCTGCATCAAAAGTCACGTCACACAGACTACTATATCCATAAGAAAAAGATTCTTGATCAAAGTCATAAAACTAATTGTCCTACTGAATACTTGTGACATTTCTTTTGAATTTTATCAAATCGATTTTTCATAACTGTCATGTTCCTATCAATACGTAATTTTGCGGTTTCTCTCCTATTCTGTAATCGTTGTTCTTGGGTTGCAAAATCTTGAAGATTTCCAGTAGGATAAGCTGGTAACCGAGAATTGTCATGCCCAAACATGAGCTTGAATGGAGAAAATGTAGTCGTTGCGTTCGGGGTATTATTTATGCCCCAGATTACGTCGGCAAGTTTTTCGTCCCACAGATTCTCACTTTCAGACATAGTGTTCAGGCCGTCGATAATAGTGCGATTGACACGTTCAACTTGACCATTTGATCTAGGGCTTGCTATTGCATTCAAAATATGTTTGAACTGAGATTCTTCTGCAAATTGTTTAAAATAACGGCTAGTGAAAGCAGTCCCTCTATCTGTTATAACTCTTGCAGGTTGGCCAAATAGTGTGATTATTTCTTTTAACTGTTTAATTGTTTCTATAGAGCTGCAGTTTCTAACAGGCCTTGCAAATACAAATTTGGTAAAAGAATCTATTACTACTAGAACGTACGTGTTCCCTTTTCTAGTTTTAACAAAAGGACCTAAATGGTCGGCGTGGAGAGTGTGCATAGGCACGGGTATTTTTTTAATTGGGTATAACTCTCCTTGTGTTTTACCATAATTAGACTTTCCATATGCGCACTGGAGACAAGACTTAATATATTTTCTTATAAATCGTGTCATTCCTGGAAACCAAAATTGAGCTTTCACCGTTTTTTCACACCTATCAAACCCAGGGTGTCCTATTTGATCGTGAAATTTTTGCAAGAGACCAAATTTAGCTAGTTTGGGTATAATAAAACGTTCACCGTGGATTGTTTTCCTATACAAGATATCGTCTTTAATTATGTAATTATTTATTATTTCTGGATTAGTAGTATTTTTAACCCCCGACGAAAAAAGAGGGGTGTTATAAGTTTAACATGTGTATCTGTGTATCTGTGTGTCTGTGTATCTGTGTATCTGTGTATCTGTGTATCTGTGTATCTGTGTATCTGTGTATCTGTGTATCTGTGTATCTGTGTGTCTGTCTGTGGCAACGTAGCGCCCAAGCTGATGAACCGATTTCAATTTTGTTTCTTTTGTTAGATAGATATTCTGATCGAGAGTGTTCTTAGCTATGTTTCATGAAAATCGGTTCAGCCGTTTCAAGATCATCAGCTTTTTTGTAGGTAAAAAAGCCACATTCGCGGCCAAAACGAACTTCCACGGCTCGAATCCGTTCGAAATTTGGGCTCATTGGAATAATAATCTTTGCATTACTTGAGAACGGCTGAAACGATTTCGCTTTATTATATTTTTAAATGATCGTAATAGTCTGAACTGGCTTTTTACAATATTATAAATTTGAAAAGTTTCCCGGATTCTGGAAAAAAATGGTATTTTATCAATTTTTATATGAGATTTGTGTATGAACTAAAGACGTTCCATTAGGTCACGTTTCAAATGATGGATACGCGCATGCGTTAAATTAAGTTTGTTTTGTTAATGGTCATGGAATATTACGCAATAATAATTCTAGAGGGCGCTGCTCCACCATTGAAAAAAAATACAGAAAAACAAATCTAATTTAAAATAATTTAAGCGTTATTGAAAATTCTTCCCCTGGGCTGCTCCCGTCCACCTCAACCAGAGTTATTACATCAAATTCAATCATAATTGATAATCTTTTACTAGGAATTAAACCTCCGTGGCATCAATATTTAGATTCGTTGTCTATTCTAATGTCAATGATTATAATGTCATAACGAGATAATGTTTCATACTTTTACACAGATTTTCTGTTGACTATTGTACATTGCATTAGTTATCTTAGATTATAAATGAGGAAGCCAAAACGACTGATGCGATGTAAATGGCGCTTTCATAATCTGGCATCGAAACTAGTTGTACCAGATGAATTTGCGACGTGAGCTATGAATACTGAGCTACGGGAGCTACGCAAATCTCGCTCACTTAATTATTTGGAAGAACTACTAGGTAAAGTATACATTTGATGAAAAGGTCGTCGCATCGGGGGTTTTTAAATTTTCAATTTAGAGTTATCACGTAGTTGTTTAATTATAGCCTGTAATTGTTCGTCTTGTAATTGGAGTGTAACTAGCCAGTCAGATTCATTAATGTGGAAAATTAACTCTGAGTGAGGGTTTCTACTTAATGCATCGACATGTTTCATTCGCTCTCCCGGTCTATATTCTATGTGCAAATCAAAGTCTTGTATCGTCAACCACCAACGTGCTATACGGGGAATTAAGTCTTTCTTTACCAGGGTAGTTCGTAGAGCTGCGCAGTCAGTAATAACTTTGACAGGTATTCCAACTAAATAAATGCGAAATCTCTTTAATGATTCTACAACCGCTAAGGTCTCAAGCTCATAGCTATGGTAAAACTGTTCCTCCTTCGATGTTACCCTACTAAAATATGCTATTGGTTTTAATGAACCGTCTGACTGTTGTTGCATAAGAATACCACCTAATCCTAATTTACTTGCATCGGTATGTAATTCGGTTGCTGCCTTACTATCGTAGATGCCTAGAACCGGCCTTTCAACTAACCTAAGTTTCAAAGTTTGAAAAGCGTTTTCCTGTTCTGAGCCCCAGGTCCATTCTACGTCCTTTTTTGTAAGTTTTGTTAAGGGAAGCGCGATTTCAGCGAAACCACGTATGAACTTTCTAAAGTAAGAGGTTAATCCAATAAATTGACGTATTTCATGGACATTTTTTGGACGTCGATATTCAGAGACACAGTTAATTTTAGTAAGCCCCGGTCTAATGGTGCCTGCGGAAATTTCATGACCAAGATAGTTAACACTCGATTTTAAAAAGGAGCATTTTTTTAAATTTAGTTTTAAATTAGCTTTTTGCAAGAGATTAAAAACATTTTCTAGTAAATCTATTCCGGCCTCTATGGTGGTTGTTGGTAACATGACGTCATCAAGATATGTAGCCACGTCATTTCTTACGTCATTAAGCGCAATACGAATTAATCTAGAGAATACGGCTGGTGCATTAGCCAACCCAAAAGGCATTTTTAGGAACTCATATTGTCTGGTAGGTGTTACGAACGCAGTTTTGGATATAGATTCTTCTGAAATTTGAACTTGATAGTAACCTTGGGCAGGATCGAGAGTGGTAAAATAACATTTGCCTGATAATTTTGAGACTTGGTCGTCAATGTGGGGTAAGGGGTATCGATCCTTTATAGTATGCGTGTTCAAAGCTCTATAATCTATGCACAATCTGAAATCTCCATCTTTTTTCCGAACTAATATTACCGGGCTAGCATACTCAGATATAGAATCGCGTACTATTCCAGCTTCTATTAAATCCTGGACCTTCTCATTTACAATTTCGTTCTCTTTATGCGATAATCTATAGGGCTTACAGTAAACTGGTTTGTCAGTGGTAGTTTGGATATGCATTTTTATCAGATCTGTACTACCTAAATCCCTAGTATTCTTTGCAAAAAGAAAACTATATTTTTCAAGTAAGGCCATGAGTGTACCAAAATCTTTATTTTCTAATTCTTCGATATCTACATCTATATCACCGATATCTGTCAATTTGGGATTTATAAGGGTCTTTGAAAGAGGGGCTATGGCCATTATATTATTACGTTTTATTGGTGTATACGTGATAAGTTCAGCACGCGCTATTAATTTACGGGCATTAAAAAAAATAGGTTCATTACCAATGTTTATAAGTTTTAAATATCCTTCGATGCCGATAACACCTCCAGGTATTACATAACATAATTTTCCTAATTGAAGGTACACAGAGTTTGTCAGAAAAAGTAAATTTTTATCATTACATTCGATATCCACATACACTTTGATTAAGTCACTGTTTCCTGCTGGTATGTTGACATCACATTTTGTGTAAATACAATATTTAAAATCAAAATCTAAATTTTCCAACTTAACAGACTTTAAGCAATCGTCTATTAATTGAGTTTCGATAAATATAGCAGAATCTGTAGTGGTTACTAAACTTATGCCTGGTTGATTAATCATGGGTTGTCCAATAATCAAGTCTATGTCAGCTAAATCATAATCAGTAATTTCTATATCACCGCTTAAACACACGTTATCCAGAAATACATTTATACGAGATTTTCCTAGTGATCGAGAGTGAGCACCTCCAAATCCTCTCATTACAACGGCAGATGGTGCAATATCAATTTTTAGAAGCACAGCCATTTCCTGCGTTAAAATATTAAGTTTACTCCCAGTGTCAATGTAAGCATTGATTTGTTCACTGCCGACGTATACAAGGCGTTTGTAAATGCTCAAAAAAACATTAGTAGTTGTAAACATAACGTGACTTACCCGTGGTATTTGAGTCCGCTGTCGCGATGATCCTGCGTTGGCCGCAAACCAGCAGCTGGTAGAGGAGTGCCCGAAGCGCTGGCACGTGTCGCAGCGAAGTGAAGCACGACAGTCACGTGCTTCGTGGCCCACTCTTCGACAAGCAAAGCAGCGTTTCACTCCAGACTGTTGGGATGCTGCCGCTACTGTCGAGCTCGCCTCGTATGTTCCTCTTCTCCATACTGATTTCTTAATTGATGTAGCTTCAACTCTTCGGTAATTTTCAAGTGATGACAAATACCCGTGGTAAAGCAACTCTGGTGACTGGCATCGGTATGCCTTAGCATTGGCACGCAGCTCCATCGGGAGACCACGAATTATACAAGAAATAGCGTTTATACCATCAATATCGCATTTTTTGATGAGCGATAATTTGTCATGGTAGTACTTAGTCATAGTTTCAGTATCCTTCTTTGTTCTTGTAAGCATAACTTCAAGTCTGTCCACGTAGTCTACTGATCTTGGAAAAGCAATTTCCAGAGAGCGTTTCCATTCTTCCCAGTTGAGGTTATAATCGTCAAGATCTTCATACCAGCGTCTAGCAGAACCGCGCAGACGTAGTTGCATTACGAACTGCCGCTCGGTGGAGTCCCACCCATAAATTTCACCAAGCTGATCTATCTTATGTAACCAGCTACCGATGTTACTGGTATTATCTTCAGGTTGGAATTTGGGTATAACTTCTGCATCAGCATGTGTAATTCTGCGTCTTTTTCTTGGTATGGGCGTGGTATGGTGTACAAAAAAAAAATTCTGGTTTTCTTCGGATTGATCATCCTCCGACGTCAACTCGTCACTGTTCCTTCTTTTTATACCGAGACCAGCAGCATAAGGTCCCGACATTTTTCACTATCCCACTTCTGAAGTGTAACAGAAGGTGGCGATAGACTTTTACACAAATGAAGCACAAAACTAATATTGTTATAGAAATATATTTAGCCAGAGTTTTTGCTCTTACCCAAGTTGATCCGTCGATGGTCGTAAATCAAATGCACCGTGCACGTTATTTCTACCCTATTTATACATAAATATTTTGACAAGTACCGAATTATTTGAAAGCGCTGTCAGTATAGCTGTCATGGTACAAGAATAAACTCAATATCATTCCTAAATAAAATAATTAGTGTTACGTAAACAAAATAAAGTATTCGTAATTAAACTACAACAATCTGAGATAATAATTTAGAACATTATGTAAATAAAATATTAATAATTAGCTATTGATGTTTTGGCGCTAGTGTTGCTAGCGCTAAAATTAAGTAATGTTGATTATTTAATTATTATACAACGAAATAATATTTAGTTGATACCTACATGCTATCTAAGATACTAATAATTATTGTTATGATCATCCTATTTAATATTTATAAGTATCCGGGATGTGATGTTGGTCATTGTTGAGGAGTAATCGATAACAATATTATAATTTAAATTTAATCACAATATATCAGAGGTGAATGAAGTGTTAATATTAGTGGGTAAAGTCCTACTGTTAAGTAAGTAGGCGTTTTATTTTGTTTATGATAGTGAAACGACTGGTTTCTCATCTAACTTTAATGCTTAGGTCTTACAAGCTTAGATAATTCTAGGTTAATGGGAAAAATATTTCAAAAATATTGAATATTTTTCAAAAATTGCTGACATCTGCTCTCAAAACTTTACGATCAAAACCTTATTAATTCTTCAATAACGACGGAGACATAAACCCATAATGTGCGGCAATAAACATACGTGATGTATCTCCTACGCGTGGGATACACGGGCGACACGGGCGACACGGGCGACACGGGCGGGGCGGGCGGCGCGCGGTGCGCGGAGTGCGCACGGCTCAGCTATAAACGAGTAATGGTTGTGTAATTAGTGCGACTCCACAAGCGAGCAGTAAATCACGGAACATCTCGTAAAATGAACTATTCGCTAAATCAGATCAATATCGCGAGTGGTAGCTTGTATGCCTGTAGATGGCACGTGGCACAACATATATGTACTCAGTATGCCAGCGTCCACAATTACTTATGGCTTAATATTTATGACGCATCAACCTATCAAGTTTTCTAAATAATGATAGCCAATGCCAACATTAATGATAATTATTGTAGTCATTCACAAGTTTCTAATGTATTATTCATTTACAAATCTTTATATATAATAGATAATTGAATCAACTTAAACATAGTTAACTGGCAGAGTAAATAGAGTAATGAATGGGTGTGTCCGTCCCGCATCGCGCTCTGTGCAGGCCGTCGGGCGGCCGGAGGTCGCTGCACACATCAAGTTAATGTTGACTGTTACTACGGTTGGTAGCGAGTGTTTAACTGAGAACTTCATTAACTATTTTACTGGATAGGAAACCAGCTCGTTCATAATTAATGATTAAATACATAATGCACTTGTGCTAATTAGGATGGGTAATTAACATCATTATCGTGCTTGTGAAGCTGTTTCTCAATCAATCTATTTTTTTTTGTCAAACCCTGTAGGGACTCTAGGAAGCAAGGAGTAACTTAAATTGAGTAATCACAAATTATTACACACTTAAGAGTTTTAAACGAATCTAACTGATCGATCGCAAACAATGTTCCCACATCTGAGTAGTGATCTGAGTAGTGAGCTCGCAGATCGTCGACCGATACTTGTATATGCCTCCGGTACTAGGTCGAGATGGGCATAACCTAATTAATATCTTACATAGGTTGAACAGAATATTGCAATGGAAACCTTAAAATCATACAGATAAATGACAATTTACAAGATAATACGAGTATTCCCAATGTTTGTCACGTTATTGAAAGATTATACCAAGCTCTCGGAAACCTAACTTCGTCGATAAATATTAAATCCCATTGTCGAGGGAATTTCCGAAGAAAGTTTACATTGCTTGTTAGTTTAGAAGCTAGCGGGGTGGGGGTCGGTTTTGGTGAGCAGTGTAAACAGGTTAGTGACTTGTGGTGAGAGGGTGGTGATGTTCCAAGATGCTTTTGTTGGCGGTTGGTTCTGTTTGATGTGGGGGTGAATTTGTAAGCATCGTTTGGTGAAACAAGATTTGTATGGGTGGACATAGTACAACTGGAGATATTTGCCGCTGAACTCTGAGGAAGCCTTTCCATCCAATACGTTGCAGTACAATAGGGAATAAATACGAATACCAATTTATTTCTTTAAAAATATGGGCAAGTATAATAGGTACATATTCACAGAACATACAAGGTGAGTTAGATCTCCATATTTTATCGTTATTCACACTGAGGCTAAGTTCACCTAAGGAACGCCTTGAGGAACACCTCAAGGCGTTCCTTAGGTAGATTAGGCGAAACATTTTTTCGAAAAGTTTTAGCTCTTAAAATGGCTAATCCACGAACTAGAATATTATGTGTTGTGCCAAGCCAAAGCGTGTGAACATGAACCGAGAAAATGTTGTTTACTGTCGAAAATTTTCAAATTGGCCGAAGTTATGAATAGGTAGGTACATGAACCTTCAAAACTACTTGTCACTTATGGCAGAGCGAGGCGCAGGCCTTCAATAATTATATGAATAGTAACTAAAGCTAGGCACGCAGCTAGGTATCGATTTCCAATACCAGTTAATATGGTGTGTCAACATAAAACTGTTTGCAGCGGGCCACCGCCGGCTGGCCCGATGTATATTGGATTAAAACCCAATAATAGCTCTGTGTGCTCTATTGTGCGAACGTGGGAAATTTCCGTTGGTCGCTTTTCTTGATATTGTTAATTAGTAGATTATAGATGACACATTAGCATATGAAAATATGTATTTTCAGGTACATTATCAAGTGTACAATAATAGCGTGTTAAAAGCTAAATTTAAATTTTAGTAGATCTGCATCGCTGACGACACAGTGCCTTAAATTTTCAGGCATTCAAATGGCTAACGAACAAAGGAATGAAGAACGTTTGCTTTTTTTAAAAAATCCTCTTATTTCAAGTCACATTACTTTGTTAAACTTATCATTTAAGTAGTATCGTTAAAATACCTACATCGAAAATTACTTAACAAGTAAGCTCAAGAAGAACATTTCACCGTGAAGGGTGGAACTAGGCGGCTAAGCTCCCCGACTAAACTCTGAGCTGAATTTCCTCGCGCTCTGTGAGCTCAGACTATTTGCCTGAAATATGCAAAACTGTTCAGCTTTTGTGCGCGGCCCACACTTTGCATAACCGTTTTAGGGAACATAATGAATCGGCCCTAGAACAGGCTACTTGGTGTATTTAAAGTTAGTCCTAGGACTTCAAACCCCAACCTAAGCCTTGAAGCGTAGAAGTGAATGATTAATACAATGTCGAAGATTATTGGGTATCGTATTCGATGCTAAGGCGACGTTCGTCCAAGACTCCCGGATCACTGTCGACTCGGAAATTTTTCTTCAAAGTCTGCACACTGCCGCACGACCAGGCTGATGGTAAGCAGTTACCGTAGCCTATAGATGATTGCAATATCAAAGGCATCGCTGACGTGAAGAAGTGTGGGCGAGAAACATGAGAAGAGCTCTCCCACTTATTATAATGAGTGGGAGAGCCGGAAGCCAAACCCCCCAAAACGAAACTTACACTGATTTTCTGTAAAAGGGTGATTGCGGTCGAGCCAGCCCATATATGACTGTAGTCAATTGACAATAGCTTGGTTCTATCACCATTCATCGATTAATTAATTGATTAGTTCATGAATTAGTCGGAACAGATCATATGAATTGATTCTGTCATTTAATGGTGCAAATAATAGAAAGGTCTCAATAGTAAAATGTGAAGTAACATTCTAGTAATTTTAATCAGAAATAATTATATTCCAATAGAATGTACAACTGCAACTAAATCATAGTTTTGCTTTGCTTTTCCTAAGCCATACCCGGCTAAACTATCCATGTCGGCAAGGACACGGCGCGGTGCGCGCCCTCCGCGCTGTGATTTACGCGCCTCCACTCCGCGGGGGGGCGGGGGGGGGGGCTTCGTTAAATCATAAGATTGATGGTAAGTGGTGTCTCCGCAGGTTTAGTTCGTTAACTTTCCACAAGATTTAAGATGTGTATATTGTTTTTGCGTTGGATGTGGGCCATTCAAGTTGTAGCTGAAATTGCTTGAATTACGGTGGTCTTCTAAAGTGGTACTGGTGAAACCATAATTGTAGAGGCGACGACGCGACACTGACAATGTGGCTTCGCGACTCTACTTTAGCGGTGTTGTGACGTTCTCATAGGGGAGCAGCAGCGTCGCGACGTTCTCATATCTTAAGACTGATGCACGATTCATAAATTTTTGATATCAGATACATGTCTGGCTGAAGTACAACTGATATCCTACTATTGATTTATAAAAGTAGTAACTTTTATCCGATAATACTAGCGAATTATATAGCACAACACCCAGCATCTACTTGTAGTCGAGATTGAGTGCAGGAAGCAAACAAACATTTTCTTGAAGCACAAGTATCTACGTAATACTTATTCATAAATGGTGGTTCCTGCGTGCACCGCGCACCGCGCACCGCGCACCGCGGCCGCAGAACACTTGTTATGGCGAAGCAACGTGAATAGAATGCGGCGCGGGCGGGAGGGGCGTTCCATTTGCCGCCGCTACTTTGTTGTCGGCGCGTAAATCACGGGACGCGGCGATACATGGCACTGATACACGTGCAATGGAATAGGTAGCTAACGGCTCTGCTCGGACTTCACGCTGACGATTTTAGAAGAGTATTAGATATAATACTGGAAGTGTATTATTATACCAGTACAGGTTAGCTTGATTAACTCTGACACCATACGAAGGAAAATCCCGAAATTCAATATTTCGTAAATAGTTATAATTATAATTTACCAGTTTTGCTTGCATAGTAAAGCTTTTCAAATGTTATGATGTCGCCAAAATTCATACGGTTGTTACAACGGCAATAAAACGTGATTCACACGAGCCTCTCTCGCCGTCAGTCATTTGAATAATTCACATTGTTCCCGGACTGGCGCTCTGTACCATGCTACTTGTGTTTTTACAATTCACATCAAAATATAGGAATATAGGCCTTTGTGTGTTTATTTTATTCATTGTACGCCTTTTCTGCTTACTTTGGCTAGAAAATAGTAACAAAATATTTGAATTCATTATTAAAATCGAGGAATCAGGTGGGTATAATATCTCTGTGAGGTCCATTCTTTGACAGTTTTGAGATATTTAAAGCGTTTGATCTAGATATTTTAATTTATATTTGTATTTTTGGCGGCAAAATACTTGCCATTAATTATTTGTTCCTGCATATCAGTTATCCTATATACACTTCTAAAGTATCAGTGATTCGGCCTCGGCGAGAATTTTTCAAACACGTCTGTGTACAGAGTGTATATTTGTTTTATTTTATCACGGCCGGGGTTGATGGCGCGGCCGGGGCGGGGCAACCTGCGTGTACCTTGTGGAATGAATTTCATGGGTTTGATTTTCAGTGAAATAGTTTTCTTTAAGATTTAAAGGCTTGAACTAAATATAGTTTTTATATTTAGTAACACCTTTAGCTCTTTCATTTCAATACGATGAATGAGTCTTTGAAGATATAATTATTTAGAACGTTATTGCTTGAACACATTTTTCTATCGAAGTTTAATGCATAGTTATATGTTTTAACTGCGTAGTTCACTTCACTCGTAATGAAAAGGTTGACGACCAGATAATTCTGCATCATTAAATATCATAATATCTGAGAGTCCAGCTCCAGTGAGCTTTTGCAAATTGTTACCGCGAGAGGGCGCGTAATGCGTCAGAATAATGCATAGTACGCGCCGCCCCTGCCGTTCTGCCGCCGTCCCTGCCGCCCTGCCGCCGCCCTGCCGCCGCCCCGCCGGCGACTCCGGCGCGCTTGCACATATAACGAGTCACTTCACCTGCTGCCATTTCTTTATCACCAACAACAAATTACGAAGATTGTTATTTTTGCAAACAAACACACTTATGATGGAAAGGTGATGGTGATAGAAACTGTAAATTTACTGTTGTCATTGAAATTTGATTTCTATCATAGAGTTTATCTGACTATTATTAACCATAATACATGTTGTCTTCATTTGATTTCTTGGTACAGCTTCATAGGACGTAACAATATTGCAAGGAATTGCGGTTTGCTCGTTTTCTTGGAAGTACTACTTAATACAGTGAAATTAACACTGGTTTCAAACTCAGCAGTTTATTTGTCTTTCAGTATGCGGTTGTCCTATAAATGTAAATACATAATCATTGTGAAAACTGGAAATTCTAAATCTGTTCAAATACATATCTCACACCAGCACCAGCGCGTACCTTCGTGTAAAGTTTCTACATTCTTTAGCAATTCAAGTTTATTACAAAGTACCCACCCTGCCACAAACTAGCGAGATAAGTCATTCATATTCATTTAGCTATAATAACATAGTAATCATATTCTGATCACAGCTCTTGTACCTGGCTACCGGCGGGAGGGTATGCGGCGTGGGGGAAGGGCGTGTGGGGGGTGGGGGGTGTGGGGCGTCTCCCCGAGGGAAAGTTTTAATGAATCGCTCGCAATTAACGCAGCTCCTTGAGATTCAGTCGCGGATTCAAATATAAAAGTATTACGAATTCATTCACACTTAATCACCCGGCCTTGTTATGTGCTTTATACATAGAATTACAGTGTAATTTGGGATACCAAGTGCTTTAAGTTTCTATTATACCTACTGTTTAAGTCGCGCACGTGTTTGGGTGCAAGAAACTAACTACCGAGCATTTTTTTATATTTATCTTTCGTGATTGTGGACTAAGAACTTAGTCTCAGCGCTAAAAGCGCTCTGACATTAGGCATGAACAATAATTTTGCATTATAGGTACGTTCAGAGTTACCGATAACTATTTAAAACCAATCTCCATTCAGTAGGTTCATGTCTATCGCGCTGAAAAGCCCCGGCCGTATGCAGCGGCCGCTTTGAGCCAGCAAAGCGTGTTCGTTAACCGAACCTTTGAGCCGTGAAGATTCAAACACACCGCCCGCCCCGCGCCGCCCGCGCCGCCGCCGCCCGCCCCACGGCCGCCTACTTACATGCTGCATAGCCCGTTTGGATCTTGGTTTTGATTTTGACTGGCAATGACGTCATGTGTTGATGTGGAATAACAATATAGGTACTTACATCTATGTGAGTACTTACCTATAATGTATAAGATCCAGGCCGCGCTCATAAGCGCAGACAGTAGCATGCTAAGGTTCATACGGCACAGGTACTGAGATTTCTATTGAGACGCTCTTATGAAACTAAGCTGGCACTGTCACGGGACGATATTATTACTTTTTTCCCAACGCCCATGTTGACGGGGACGTGTCAATGAAGTAGCTCGAAAAAAAACACCGTTTGTATCCGAAATGATATCGTGGTGGAGGTGGAGCAGGTGACTCGGCCATTGAAATCAATCTATTTACTCTAAACCCTAAGTCAAAAACCTGTTTTCTAAACGCTAATATTCGTCATTTTATTGTATCATTAGGTTCGTAATGTCCAATGAAGAGACTCGCGAGGGTCCCTCATAAATACACAACGATCGTTCATCCACCGCTCAATGCTCGCGGACACGCCGGCTTAGCTCAAAAGGCCGTCCTTGCAACACCCACAAATCATTTCCAACTCTATTGTGATAACTCAGAGTCGATTTTCGACCGTTTATTATTTTTACTTTTCGTGCGGGCTCAAAGTCTAATACATAATGTAGGGGGCGCTACTGGCGCGGGCCGCGGCGTTTTCTTCGCAGATGAGGCTCAAATCTTAAGTGCTGATATTTATTTAAGTAGATGCTTCGGGAACACCCGACATGTGGGTCTGGGCGGTGGAAATGAAGGAAGGAGGGGAAGAGTACTTAAATATCCAACACGTAAGGTGTGTGCTGCCGTGGCGGGCGGGCGGCCGGGCGGCGATCCAATGCTTAGTACCTTCCTATTCTATCTTAGTCACAGCTAACTTTTTATATCACTCACTATTGTAAATTTACATATAAAAGCATATTTCCATACCATTTATACACTCCTACCTATCATCCATTTTGAAATGGAGTTAATTAACCAACGACCTCTTCTATGTATATTCTCGTGTTCACAAACTCGTTTCAATATAGGTACCTACCCATCCACTTGCCAAAACCACTCGCCATCGCCCGTCGCCGCCGCCGCTGCCGCCGCCGCCGCCGCCGCTGCCGCCGCCGCCGCCGCCATACTGAAATGTTGAGTGCGGGGCGTACGGGTGAATAAAATATAAAACATCAATATTTGATAAAAACAACGAGCGCTGTAATGCCGGCGGTAATGGTCGAGCCGGGTGCGGGGGGGGGGGGGGGGGGGGGTGCGGGCAGGGGCGGGCGCACCGGACCCGCCGGCTTGTAGCTATTGCTCTGTTTACCTTTAATCGCATGGTTGTTGTTTAAGAGGAAATGCATCATTACAGTTCAACAGCTGGTTTATCAAAAACAGGAGCCAATTCAAATGGTATCACTGTCACAAAATAGAATCTGCCTGGCTGAATTGATCATTTATAAGTGAAGCACAAACGTCGGGGGTCTAAACACTGCACTACACTGAATGGGTTGGGAGTTTTAATACTTTGAAAGAAGAAATTAACATAAATTATTTACTGTGGAGCTACAAAAAGTATATTGACTACTTTCATTGATATAGATCACAAAACCCACGTTATAACTATGTAGAATTATATTTGAAGGTCGTGCAGTCCTAACTCCTAATTAAAGGCCATTTAAATAAAGCCGTGTACGAGGCAGCGTGTCCCGCCCGCCCCGCGCGCGCCGCCCGCCCCGCGGGGCGGATGCTGCTATAGTCCAGCGCGCATTATTGTTATGACATAAAAATACATTCTGTACTGTAGGGTACCTACATGTCCTGTGACATTTGCGATAAACTCGATGATGTGTAACGGATATTATGAGATGGAATGACTTGGTCTCTATCACTGTCACTAACTGTACTGGAAATTCGTGAATATCAGAGTGTCGCACTACTCAAATTGCTTGATTCAGAGCATATATTAAGTAATATTATAATTTACCAATGGTTAACATTAGTTCCGATTCGGTTGTAGATATAATAAAAAAAATCAGTGCCGTCTAGGGACGCCCGAAAGAAGCGAAGCTTTACAGAAGATATTAGGTATATTATTAGTGGCGTGCATAAATTATTCAAACAGGGTAGGCAAAGTGTAACATAAAAT
The DNA here is from genome assembly GCA_905147325.1 of Notodonta dromedarius. Taxonomy (NCBI): domain Eukaryota; kingdom Metazoa; phylum Arthropoda; class Insecta; order Lepidoptera; family Notodontidae; genus Notodonta; species Notodonta dromedarius. Next base: position 11,845,162 of record LR990172.1, read on the forward strand.
AAATGAAATTAGGCATAGGTACCCACCTACCTGGGTAGGTACCTTGAATTATGTCTCGCTAGCTTATTCCAGATTTTCATTCTGGCTATCGTACCTATTGAACGAAATGCGACATCTTTTGTTGTTAGTAAGTAAGTACCTATTTAGCCATATCAGACATCTAAAGTGATTGGTTGATGTACCTATCTGCAGTTGTATATCGTTGTACCTTTTTTTCGTCCTTTTCAATGGTAAATTAAACCATTATACTGTTGTCCAAAGGGGTAGATATTGGGTAATCTCAAAGTCAGGTCTTCACTTGTCTTCAATATTAACTTTATTATATTTCCTCGCTTCATTCTTCAGATATATTATAACCAGGTAGTCATTTAAGCCTACAAGGTAGCATGCACTTTTAAGAGATTTATGAAAAATCGATATTAGTATCGCATTTTTAGTCACTAAATCGATTCATAAACGACTAGATACTACACTAGTCGGGCTATCATTCTTTTTTCGTGCAAGGTAGCAAGCGCACGCGCGCTCTGTAAGCGTAAAATATTTTTTTTTTTTTTTTTTTAAAATGCCGAAAAAACGTGCTCGTGAATCTTCTCAAGATAATAATATAGAATATTATCTGCAAAAAATCAAGAAGCTGGAAGAGGCACAGAGGCGTAAGCGCCGAAGGATTATTATAGAATCTTCGTCGGATTCCGGTATGTATAACTACCCACATTAATTAATATTTCTGTGCTGATAATTCTTTAGAATGGTTTCTTGCCCGGCGGTTAACCGAGAGTTAACACGAAGGCTATACATATAACCAAGTAAGGATTACAATCTTACGACAGTTTTTTCCCATCGTTTTTAACAAAAAACCTCGCCTGGCGGTTGACCGAGAGTTAACACGATGGCAGTATTTTAAAACTATTATGTATACATAATAGTGTGAAACATAATCCTGGCGGTTAACCGTGAGTTACCACGAAGGATGAAAACTACCTTACGATGTTTCGCGTCGTATTTTTCAGACGATGACGAATCCTCATGTTCTCCAGCACCGAATAATGAGGACATCGTGACGGCGATCGATGATGCACCCAACGACATTCCTGACGAGACTATTGTAACCGCTGCGGATGCATTAACTCCTGGCCAGGAAGATAATACCTGCCCGGAGCTTGACCCAGAATTACTCACAGCTCTCGGGGAAGAAACTGGCAGCGCCCCGAAGTTTGGCGAAAAAATTCATCACAGCTTATCGCAGCGATGGGAACCCATTCTCAAGAAGGGACTATCAAAAGAGGCAAAAGATAAATTATTAAAAGATTATCTCGTGCCCGAAAACTGTACTCTTCTTCAAGCGCCTAAGCTTAATAGTGAAGTATCGGCAGCTATTTCAGAAGCGGCTCGCCATAGAGATAAACGAAAGGAAACTGAACAGCAGCAGTTGGGTGTGGGACTCTCAGCAATCAATAAAGCATTAACGATATTGCTTACAACCGACAATAAAATTGAAGCAATAAGGGTTATGAGCGACGGATGTCGCATCTTAACTGATTTACATAACCAAGAAACGCAATCGCGAATTAGCGTCATCAATTACTCACTAGCCAAACCTTTTCTAAACGTCGTTCAGGACTGCGAAAGGGACGATACGTTGTATGGTAACAAGCTGGGAGAAAAAATAAAGGCATCCAAAACAATTGAGAAACAAGGCTTGTCAATCAAAAAGCCTGTGAAAACACTCAAGAGTGTTCCTATGACGGAATCAGTGGCGCCCGCGCCTCCCCGTCCCCATTATCAATATCGGCAACCAAGCGCCTACCAGGGAAACTGGGTAGGCCCCTCGCGTTTCCAACAGAACAGGGGGGGGCGGAGAATACTGAACAGGTCGAACACTACCACAAGCCGTCGACCTCCACCTCAGAGCCAGCAGCCATCGGGCGCGGCCGGCTCGAGCAAGTCGAGGTCATCTGCGACGCGCCAATAGCTCAGGTACAACACGCTGGGAGACTCTCTCATTTCCACAAATGCTGGCTTAATATAACATCTAATCCTGTAGTCTTAGATTGGATACTTATGGGATTTCCGATTCCGTTTATTTCCAGAGTGACACAAACCTTTGTACCTTACGTTTCAAGATCAATGACCGAAAAATCGGACATGTCTTTAGCTATCCAAAAACTATTACATTTGGGTGCAGTTAGCCCTTGTATACCCACTAATGATCAGTTTATTTCAAAAACATTTTTAGCCTTAAAACCAAACGGAGATAAAAGGTTTATCTTAAACTTGAAAAACCTAAATAATTTTGTGTCTAAATTACACTTTAAAATGGAAGACTACCGAACGGCAGCCAGGTTAATACCAGTTGATGGCTTTATAGCCACCATTGATTTAAAAATAGCATATTTTGTTATACCAATTCGTAAATCTGATCGCAAATTTTTAAGATTCCAATTTGAAAATGAGAATTTAGACGTAATAACCTATGAGTTTAATTGTATGCCATATGGGCTTTCAGTAGCTCCTAGAACCTTCACTAAGATTATGAAGGAAGTCGTAGCTCATTTACGCTATCAAGGCTACAAAAATGTTTATTTTTTAGACGACATCCTCTGTATTGGAGATGATTACAAAGAATGTGTCAAAAATGTTAAAGCTACTTTGAACCTTTTAGAATGTCTCGGGTTCGTAATCAACTCTGAAAAGAGCTCGGTTGTGCCCAAGCAAACTGGTAAATTTTTGGGTTTTATGTTCGACTCTGTAAATCAATCAATGTTTTTACCATCTGATAAAAAACAAAAAATTATTAACCTTGTCGAAAAATTCTCCGACCTGCCTCAGTGCTCAGTGAGAAAATTTTCTCAGTTAATTGGAGTTTTGGTAGCCGCGTGTCCCGCGGTCAAATATGGTTGGTTGTATACCAAAATTTTAGAAAGACAGAAATTTCTAGCCTTACAAAAATGTCCCAGTTTTGATGCACAACTCAAACTCCACCCGGTCATTCTAAACGATTTAAATTGGTGGCATTCTAATATCCTACATTCTAAGAACACCCTGAAAGCAGCTAACTTCGAATTAGAGATTTTTACGGACGCTTCGCGTACTGGTTGGGGAGCTGTGTGTAATAGTGAACGGGCTCACGGAGCTTGGAAAAATAGCGAACTTAAATTACACATCAACTACTTAGAGTTGTTAGCTGTTTTCTTGGCCCTAAAGTGCTTTGCGAGCAAAAAATCTGATTGTTCTATTTTACTGCGTGTCGATAATACAACGGCTATAAGCTATGTGAATCGCATGGGGGGAATCCAATTTCCTCATTTAAACGATCTTTCCAGACAAATCTGGCAGTGGTCCGAAGAGAGAAACCTTTGGTTATTTGCCTCTTACATTAATACTAAGGCAAATCACGAAGCAGATGAAGAATCTCGAAGGCTTAATCCTGACACGGAATGTGAATTATCAGATTCAGCCTTTGAACGAATATCGAAACATTTGGGGCAACCCGAAATCGATCTATTCGCTTCCCGGGCCAATGCCAAATGTCAAAATTATATATCATGGAAAAAAGATCCTGACGCCTATTCCATAGATGCCTTCACACTAAATTGGAACAATGAGTTATTTTATGCTTTTCCTCCCTTTCCACTCATTCTGAAGTGTCTTCAAAAAATCATACAAGATAATGCCACTGGTATTTTGGTCTTTCCTTTTTGGCCATCTCAAGCCTGGTATCCACAGCTAATGAATTTAATCGTTTCCGATATTATTTGGATGTATCCTAACGAACATTGTATTATATCATGTTACAGAAATCCCCTTATCCTGGGTGCCGCAGTAGTCTCAGGCGAGCGTTCTCGCTGCGTGGCGTTCCCGAATCTGCCATGGATCTGATGTTAGCATCTTTATCAAAGAACACGATGCAGCAATATAATGGATCGTTCAAATTGTGGTGGCAATTTTGTGAAAATAATGATTATAACATGTTTGATTGCTCGGTTCCGATAGTGTTACATTTCTTGAGTGAACAGTTTAATAATGGAAGTTCGTATGGATCTCTAAATAGCCATAGATCCGCGCTTTCCCTCTTTTTAGGCAATAACATTGGCTCTGATGACCGTATTAAACGACTGCTAAAAGGAGTGTTTAAATTAAAACCAAGCTTTCCTAAGTATTCCACTACGTGGGACCCACAGATCGTCTTGAATTTCGTTTCTAATTGGTACCCCAATCAAACCCTTAGTAGGGAAAAGATTACAAAAAAAGTTGTAATTTTGTTAGCTTTAAGTACCGCCCAACGCGTTCAAACTTTATCTTTGATAAGCCTCAAAAATATAACTATTGGCTCCGGCGGTATAAACATAGTCATCAAAGATATTATAAAGACATCCGCGGCTGGTCGTGAACAACCGACTCTATTTCTACCATACTTTCGAGAAAACCTTCGCATCTGTCCCGCGACAGTCCTCGAGGATTACCTCCACGTCACAGATGAAGACCGACCTGCTAACGTGTCCAATCTCTTAATAACTGTGAAGCGCCCCTACAAAGGCGCGACAGCACAGTCAATAAGCAGATGGATAAAGCAGACATTGGGTGAGAGCGGCGTGGACGTGGCCGCGTTTAGCGCGCATAGCACGCGTCACGCCGCCACGTCCGCGGCCGCCGCTGCTGGGGTATCTGTTGACACTATACGGAAAGCCGCGGGATGGACAAATACGTCAAAAGTTTTTGCCCAATTCTATCAACGTCCGATTATAGAAGACAATAATTTTGCACAAGCGATCTTACACAATGATGACTAAGTTTATATCGACTATATTTTGAGACTGATTTAATTATTTCAGGAAATACAAATCGTTATTAATAGAAATAATTATATTTTTGGTTATTATGAATATCATTTATATTTAATAAAAACTACTGTTTTCTTACAAAACTACTCGTTTTTAATTAAATATAACACAAAACTTTTCTCTAAACATCTACCTGGTTATAATATATCTGAAGAATGAAGCGAGGAAATATAATATGTGATCAAACGAACTTCTCAAGTGAAGTTCGATCAATATTATATGAGTCGCTTCATTCGAAGATATAGGTTCCCTCCCAACCCAACCCGGAGAAAGTTTTGCATTTTGCCTAAATTACCTCTCTAAAAGAATGATAGCCCGACTAGTGTAGTATCTAGTCGTTTATGAATCGATTTAGTGACTAAAAATGCGATACTAATATCGATTTTTCATAAATCTCTTAAAAGTGCATGCTACCTTGTAGGCTTAAATGACTACCTGGTTATAATATATCTTCGAATGAAGCGACTCATATAATATTGATCGAACTTCACTTGAGAAGTTCGTTTGATCACATATTAATACGAATATACTAGTTTAATTATTAAATGAATCCCATCATCACAATTATTTACATTTCCTCTTTTCCGTTCCAATCAATCTGACCATCTGCTATTATCTTTTTTAAACCATTGACCACTCTCCTTTTACTTTTTAATTATAATACAAAGAGTGCCAGCAAATTAAGTTATAACAAACAATAATTAAATCAAGGCAATGAATCAAGTACAAACAATATGCATTAGTTAATTACGTTACCTAACAATACGTTGGTGTTCAATTAATTCTATTAAAATTTAATATAAATTGCCAATTTTCTAAGGGGCAATATTGAAATCTTATATAAAACAAATATTCAATTTAAAATAATATAAATAAAATATAAATACAAATAGCAAAATTTCTTAGGGAAAAAATATTTTAATCTTATATAAAACAAAAATTCAATTGCTTGTGTGACGGTTTGAACCCACGTCTGTTACCATTTAGTGCAAATTTTCTAAGGAAAAATATTGAAATCTTATATAAAACAAATATTCAATTTAAAATAATATAAATTGCAAATATAAATAGCAAAATTTCTAAGGGAAAAAAATATTTAAATCTCTTATGAAACAAAAATTAAATTGTTTGTGTGAAGGTTTGAAACCACGTCTATTACTATTTAGGCCAGACCTATTACCAACTGAGTCACCTAAACATTAGAGATTATGATGAAATTATCCACTATAAGGCAACTAAAATATCGTATGTAATTGTAGATATGGGTTACTTTATTCGGAACCTTTATCAACAAAGTCCATAGCACGTTGGATGCATCGGTTCTCGTCCGATCACCGAAGTTAAGCAACGTCGGGCGCGGTCACTACTAAGATGGGTGAACGCTTGATGACACGCGAAGTTGTAAAGTATTCTTAATTTTTAGATATATTTTAATTATTACCAATGTTCTATCTAACCTTCAAGCGATATTTAGTATAAAGCTTAGGGCGCCGCAGCTCTGACGTCATCGTGTAACGCGTAACGCGTAACGCTTTCACCGTTTTAGTGCCCGGGCAGCGAGCGCCCCGAACGTCCGTAAAGAAGCTTCGCTTCAAAAAAATTACAATTTGTAAGTGCCCCCGTAGGCCTAAACAAAATTAACGCTTTGAATTTGAATTGAATATTGTCTACTCTCGTATTGATGTTAGGTGGTTTTTGGCTACTTCAATGTGCCTAGCCTGATTATATGATATTGATACAAATCAACTTGTGTATGAACCTCATGACTGTAACCGTGTCAATCAATAGTCAAACTGAAATATACGCTAGTATTACAAAGTATAACAAAAGGTATTCGTGGTTTATTATACATTGTCACAGATGGTTTTAGTTTTTACGAGACCGTTATACGAGTACATAACTTTTTACTTTTGTACCCGAAGTAGTGTTATTATTACAGTTAGAAATAATCATAAAATACTGCATCGAAGCTGAAGGTAAGTCCCAATCGTAATGTTTTATAATTCCGAGGTTTTATAATTCCGCAGGGCCTTCCGCTTTGTAAGGAATAACTGATGAAAATTACCATTAATGAATGACTTGATTTGATTGGGAGACATCTATACTAGGGCTTCATTATTGCCGGATGAACCACACGGGAATTGAATCCCGTTTATTACCTACTACTACAGACACCAACTATGTCGTCCGGAACTAAGCAACAAGTTCAATGGAGCGGGCCGACCCCAGGTCCACCCAAACCAGGAAGATATTAACCAAAATGTGATTTCAAAGGGGATGCCTAATGACATAACCAAATTTCTTAAAAAAAGTCGTGCTCCATTGCCAAGAGCGGCTGTATTCTTTATCGTCGGCATTAGGAAGTTCCGAAGAGATATGACATAACTTGTTCAAGATGTATGTTACGGGGGCGAGCGGTTCAAATTGCCTGCCATGGTTTATGGTAACGACTGGGGACATAAAACTTTATAGTGTTTACGGTGGTACGGTTTTTTGTTCTGTTACTTATATTTGTAACGGCGAAGATATTTTGTTGTATGAATATGAATAGGTATAAATTTTTTACACTGCAATAACCTTCTGTTTTAAAAGCTTATCTTACACCGGCATGCAATTAAAACAAATCTATCAAACTAAGAAATAAATATTAATAAATATCGCCATACTGACACACCACCTGTATGGTCCCAAACTAAGCAAAGCTTGTACTATGGGTATCGCACAATGGACAGGGGGCGAACCCAGCGACACCCAGACCTTGTCAAATTACGAAAATGCCATTTCTGAAATTTGCGCCGTCGGGAATCAAACCCGCAACCACCCGGTGTAGTGAGACGACCGGCCTACGCACAAACTACTGCGCCAGGCGGTCGACGTCAACTAATAATACACTTCGGAATTAAAAGAATGCAATTAGTACATTTAAGTGTGGATTTCTCACATAAATTTTACTCGCGGAATTATGATAATTTTATATCTGTCTGTGGTAGACGAGAACAGAGCGCGCGGAGGAGGAGTAGGTACTACACTGAAACTTTTAATGAAACACTCACAATTAACTTTACTTCAAGATTTAAATATAAAAAAAAATTGTGGGTAGGAACTGATGTTTAACGCCAAAATCAAACGATCATTTTATATCGTAGGATTATTAAACTATAATGAAGAACGTAACGATAAATGTGAAAGGTCATTGGTTTTCATATCGGAGACAAGGGAAACTGAACCCTGAATGATAGCCTGATGGTGTGAGAGGAAAGACTGGATGACAAAGTTGCGATCGTTCCGATCGTGACGATGTGGGGGGATAGAAAATTGATGATCATTGGTCTGACCGTGCAACCATCTAGGAAGTAATAAATGGGAGAGATCCAACAAGGAAAGTTTAATACGATCGGATACGAATTGATGAAGTCAAAGTCTTCAGAATTCTTGCCGAAGATTTGACTTTTGTTTGAACAACTATTAAAAAAAAAACACTAGGTAGGATATAATAAAGTTACTTGTAAGAAATATCCTCACTGAATTGAAACAGCAGAATATTATTGCTCAATGTTATAAAACTTGGCTTGTTTTAAGTTATTTAATGTGTATCTATGTAAACTTCCTAAACCGATGGATATGATTTTTTTAAGATATTTACAGCTGCGGTCTACATGACCTTTGAAACATACGATGCTTGTAAATTCTGATTTATTTACCCAATTCTGAATATTTTAAAGTCACAATAAAATCATCTACACACAATACTCAGACAATTAAATCCTTAGGTTAGTTGATAAACTAGCAACGCGCATGGGCAGCACTAGCCCGCGCTGGCGCTCGCTCGCCGCCGGCGCCGGCGGTTCTTTTGATCATTGATCTTGTTATGGTTCTGACGGTGAATGAACCATAAAACATTTTCAGCCGTAGTTCGACCTTGAAATGTAAAGATGAAATTTTCCACTTTAAACTCTTTTGTAATTAAGTTATGTTAAAGATTTTAAATTAAGGCCCGTATTAATAAATCGATCTCAAGTCTGATAGCGATCCTGGAAATGTCATTCTCGTGACGTCAATAGCTTACTCAAGACCACACTCAGACTTGAGATTGATTTATTAAAACGAGCCTAAGTGTCTGATCCAAAGAGTTTATAGCAATTCCTGTCTCAGATTTAATCTTTGTCCTTTGTCTCAAGTCAACTAACTTTATTTTTACCAATAATAGATAACAATGATAATATATTTTAATAATCGTTTAATGATATATTTAGGGACAGTATCTTAACTTCCATATATTTTCTTACACTAGCAGGCACATATCAATACATCAATGAAAACTGTCATGTCAGTTCATTCATCATCCATACAAATTCTATTTTCAATCTAAAAAACATATATTTTAGCCGACGCCGAAAATCCCCTCGACTAGTTCATAAAAAGCGCTTCGGTTGTGCAGGGCGGGTCGTTAGCGATCTTTATCTGGTCCAGAGCGTGGGGTCTGGCCTGGCCTCCGCTGGGACCAGGCCTGCGCTGATGAACGCTGCCCGCCGGACCGGGCCCGTCCCGCCCGTCCCGCCCGTCCCGCCCGTCCCGCGGCGGGCCCACAGCAACTTACTGTTATGGTAATGGTGAGGCAGAGCAAGTTGCCCGCGTTGAAAATGTTGAGGAAAGTAATTTTTATTGTGATATAAAGATGGATGCTAAGGGAAAGCTGTGACAAATGTTATGGCAAAGTTATGCATAGTTACTTGTGGAAATATTGTTTACTAAATATATTATATTTTATAATTATTATTGTTCTCAATATTATAAAAACTAACAAATATACACCCACTATGTACAATTTCATAAAAAATATACTTGTGCCAGACCGCCGTCGCTTGGCAAAGTGCCCAGAAGACTGGCAGCATTGCCACGTTGAATGGCAATGCTAATTCTCTGTGCGAGATATGTACCAGCCCTCTGGTCACCAGTTGCTTCGACCAGCCGCTTTCCCAAATCGCAAAAAATGCGATGGGCGCTCGGGCCCCACGGTCCCAGGGTCTCTACCCCAAACGGCTCAAACATATAACCTGGATCAAGGTTGCTATATTTGCGCCGTTTGAGGGATTCCGCGCAGGCGGCGGCACCACCAGCCCTAATGCTAGACTCCCGAAGGTGGGACGGTGCTAAGGTGTCGACGCATGTTGCGTCCCATACCAAGGGCCGTCCCATCCTCCAGGGGATCAGCGTCATACCGTCTGGTCTCCTACCATCGCTACGCGAGAGGCCATTAGGCTCTAAAACGGCCGCTACGTTAGCGGTGGCAAGAGCCCGACGGATGATATCATTAAGGCTTGAGTGCCGAGATATTCTGCCCGCGCTCCGTAGACATGAGAGACCATGGTGCCCGCGCTGGTCGACGGTTTCCCCGCAACGGCAGCGGTGTGGCACAAAGCATGTGGATCCTAACCGGAGACAGACTGCCAATCTGAAAGAGGTGGAATCCATCAGCGTCCCAATGTTGGAAGAAGGTAGAGCCTGCAACCACAGTCCCGATTCCCACTCACCAACGGCAAGAAGGCGGGCTCGCTCTGCACAACTGTTGGCCGTATTTATAAGTTGCTCCCGTACCAATTTGCAGAGCGGCCCGTCCCATTGCCCCTGCGAGGAAAGGACTGCGGGCAGGCTAGTGTTAGGGCAGGCCATCGACCAAGCATTTTTGGCCTCGGTTAGACATGCTAACTCAGAGGGAATAAAACAAGGACGTAATATTTCCCGTACTAAGGAATCATTAGCATGAACCGAGGACAGAAACGCTGGTAATGATACACTAGAAATTTTGCGAATACCCAGTCCCCCTAACTTTACAGGTAGAGATGCCTGGGCCCACGAAATATCATCCAACGGGGTGTTTAAAATGACTGTGAGAGTATTCCTGACGATGTTATCCAATCTTTGTATATAATCAGAATGCTTCCAAAGAGGACAACATCGAAGGAAATATGTGAATTTTGGAACAAAAAGGCAGTGCCGAATGATATAAAAAGCCATATGAGTGTTAATTTTGAGGAGACGATCTGAAACATCACTAAAATTTTGAATTTTTTCCTCAATGAAAGATGGTACTGACTCGGGAAATATGGGAGAACCAAGGAGGTGGAGTGTATCTTTTTGCAATATTTTTATATTGGGGGCGATAATTTGGAATTTCTGGCGAAACGAACCAGCTTGGGGGCAATTGTCAAAAATAAATAATTCACATTTAGCAAAGTTTAAGTCTAAGCCAATGGTGGACAACTCATTTTTAAGGAGGGTTAGATCCTTCAAAACGGTGTCAGCATCACCTCCTAGGGTGCCATCATCCAGATACCACACATTGAATTTGGATTCTAATTTTTCAATGATGGAATGAATAGCGAGACTGAAGATGACCGGCCCGAGGGGGTCACCCTGTTGGCACCCAACTGAAGATAGTATCATGTTATTTTTATAAATTAATTTCGAAGGGGCACTGTAACATTGCCAGAGGAAGCTAAAAATGTTCGGTATTTTTTCTTTAATTTTTGTCAACAGGGTGCCCCTGTCCACAGAGTTGAAGGCATTTTTGATATCCACCTTCAGCAGCACTTCCCCCCCATCATTTGCGATGAAAGTTCTCAAGGCATGGACAGCTGCTTCGCAGCCGCCAGCCGAACCGAAGCCCAGTTGTTTTGGTTTCAAGAAACTGCTGACATCGTCCTTCATGTGAAAACAACAAATTTTTGCTGCAAGACGCCGGTATGTGCATCCAACAGCGATCGGTCTTATGCCCCCATCCTTTTTCATGAGGGCACACAAATTCGCGCCGTAAATAACTTCGACCACATCGCTGTTGACGCGGCCGGATAACATAACGTTAACCAATGCGGTCAAATCCCTCAGGAGAGTCTCACCAGCAGTCCCGCTGCTGCTACCTAATAAATCCTTTAGGTGCTGGGGCGTCAAGGCGTCAAGACCGCCGGCGGAACCACTCGGGAAAGACATGACCGCACGGATCACATCTTCAGATGTCACCTGAAGGACGGAATCAGCATCTTGCGGAGGGTCAGGCAAATCGAGAAGTGAAGCTGGAAGTGGATGTTTGTCTTTTAAGGTCATAAGTGTTTGTAAATTGTCCGGAGCCAGTACGTCACCTGAAAAAAGCAGTCTTGCTGCCCCCTTGACATCGCCGTCACTGAGTCTGCCTTCTATACGACGGTAAGTGGCAGACTCACGAACCAGTCCTACATGAGGACGACGGCGGTGAGGCGGGTCAAGAGGAGTGGGAAAGGTATTTGGTGGCGAGGAAGCACAGTTGTCCTTTATTCTGCAGGTCAAACTGGCAGTATTGCTAGGAACATTTGCCACATGAAAAGTGCGGTAGGGAAACGTTAAAAGTTGTTCCCAGGCGCGCTTTGTATTATCCGAAACAACGCAGCGAATGGTTTTTGAAAGATGCTCAGCTACCGTTATCCGGGCACCACGCGGGATTCTTTTTATTACCGGCTTAGACCTTTTGAGATCACTTAAGGTCTCCCATAAAGTCAATGGTGTTAATTGGGATGCCGAGGGTGGGAGTGGATTGAGTGTATTAAAAGTGGAAGGTGTAATTTTGTGTAGCTTTCCGCAGTGAATTTTTAGGCCTCTTTGACTTTGAAAGATGCGCGCCGGGGAACATATTGCACACCGGAATACGCTTCCAGGAGACGTACTGCTCATTATTTCCACCGCATTCAGACGTGCAGCCCTCTTACCACGAACAATCACTATGCAGCATATACAGAAAATTACTATAAAACCTAAAATTATCATAAAAACACATTAAAAGTAAGTACACTTGAACAAAGTATATACAATTTGAAAAAATTGACAGCACTGTCAATGTCCGGCGAGCGTTCGGCTGTCGACGGAAGACTTCGGTGTGTTCTTTAGTATGTAAGGCACTAACGCGCTTGCGCGAGTGTCACGTTGTCATGGTGCTCATGACGCGTTGTTATAGAAACATAGTATACAAAGCTCCGTATTCGTCAAAGCTATCGATGTCAAATAGTTGATTGTCAAACAGGTAATTATTGTGATAAAAAATAACAGCTGATCAGCAAAGCCGCAGCCACGACAGTCGTAGGCACACGCGCACAGGGGCACTTAGACAACAGGAGCCAAGGGGAAAGATGGTATACTTTTGGAGGCACAAAAGCGGCAAAAACTAATTAAATTTAAATAATATATTTAAGCCAATGACATTGGGTAGGCATGGCAGTTTTTTTTTTTTTTTTGTACTTTTGGAAATCAGCTGCAATATTCAACGGAGCCCCGTTTTCAACGGGTCATTTTGCAGGTTTATTTTGGTAGGATGGTAAAACTTTTTACTATGTTGCCCTATTGGAGTAATGCTTCGTGTTATGACTATTATATACGTACGAAATCCTGCGTAGGGGTACTTTACAATCTGAAATTACTCATTATTATTAACAGTCAATAACGAAAATTCCTCGAGTCGAAGGTCAAACCCCGGCGTCAATATTGAACACCATTATTCCTTCAGTTGTTTGGATTGGAAATCGTCAATGCAACTCCATAGACACGCAGCCAGTGTTTGATTTGCAGCTAGTGTCTATAATCCAGCTCGCACGGGCGCCGTCTCCAGTTGTTTGAGTTTACAGTTTCCATTTGTAGGTATTAATTTGAGTGATATAGAAGTCCTCGAATTGGAGAGGCTTTTTATTGACACTACCGCTGTGATTGCTACTGGTAGGTGCGCTGGTAGAGTGTGTACTAAAAGCTAAAAATCAAACATTGCTTATGTTTTGAAATTGAGATAGTGGAGAGGTTAGGCAATGCAGAAAAAAACATGCGAATGACTTCAGACGTAATAGTATCCCTCCATATCCCGCTTCCGAGTTTTCGTATCACCAGTAGATATCTCCCTTTGCATACGTAAGTTCGTTTACTGTAAAATATTCAGTTGCCGGCGTAGCGTAGCGTAGCGGGCCGTAGCCGACCGTAGCGCTACGAACCCTCGTAGCTCTGTATTACAGAACTTTACCTTTCAATATGTGTTCAATATGACAGGTTATGGCGCGTGTTATTAACGGCACTTTTACGAGGAAGACAAAGTAGTCATAAGACTATAAGGGCTGGGGATTGGAGAAATATAGGGTAGGCATGAAAAATCATAGAAACTGTTTCACATTAGTTGTTGGGTTTCTGTACATCAAATAATTAAATGGAGTTAACCAAAATATTTTAATGACTTAAGAATAAGGATAGCCTTCACAATAATATGTACATCGATCAATAGACCATTAACAACAATGGTTATTAATAATTTTATACAAATCACACTCATGGTAAAACTTAGAGTCAGTACATATGTACAGAGTATACTCTAACGTAGTGGTTATATTCTCTTTGAAGTATACTTACAAGTAAGACATTATTCAATACCGTTACAGTGATCAAGATCCCGCCGTTGCCAGAGGATTTGTAATCTTGCAATAGTTTTTGGCACGGGGTAGAGCACTGTGCTACAGTAACTTAAACCTTACGTTACTGTAGCACAGTACGAATGTAGAGTTGACTTTACAATAACAGGGTTAGTTATCGGTTGTGGCAGAAAAATCGCAAGTTACTCGTTGGATCGTGAGTCGCTGGATAGAGTTGGCACAGACCTGTGCAATTTATTGTGATAAGTTGAAGTTGAATTGTATTAAATGAAAGAAATTCTGAGGCTTATTTAGTGTGTTTCGTGTTCTAGAAGATTAACTTGATGATTACTGAATTAAACTACCATGTAGTGGAAACACTATTGAAAATATTTTTAGTTTTATTTTTATTGGCGTAGTATTATGTTAAAAACAAGAAATTTCCAAATTTGCTGGGTATTAATGTAGATTTTTGACAAAATTCACGAAATATATTTTTAGGGTGACACACTCGCCCCGGGCACTGCACTCTTTGACCGCTATTTTATTTCATTTGCCAACGCGAACGCTCTGCCAATACGCTTCAGTGGACTAGTTGTTCACTGAGAGATGTAGTCCTTATCACAGTATGTCAATAAAACTAAACGAAACGAAACTAAAGAAAAGGAAACTAAATCCCTTGATACTGATCTAATTAGTGATAAAATGCCAAAAGTTGTGTACAACTAAGTAGGTATTTAAGTTACGGCCAAAGATTCACTCAAAGTTTCACTCACACATACGATTCATTCCTGTCCTTTCTCTCTTTAAATACTAGGTCATAGATGAAATATAGACGCTAATTAAGGTACACACGTTTCAAAGTAGCGTAATTACGGTAGATAGAAGGAACCACTATGAACTTCAAAGAACCAAACAGTGCTTCTGACTATTCTATTATATTCTATTCTGATTAGATATATTGATTTAGGCACATATATAAATAAATTACTCTGCACAATTTTGGCATAACGTTCAAGCAGTAATATTTGTATGCAGGTACGCGGATACGAGGCACATGAGTCGGCTTCACACTCAACGAGCACAACGGCTGGGGAGGTGCGGGCGCTGCGGCTGCGAGTGTGTCACGTGGCGGCGCCGCGCCGATCCCGCAGGAGACTGCCGGCCATGCGGAGCTGTCTAGGTATTCGATAAATTTGATTATAAGTTCCAATATTAATGTTCTACACGCATTAAGATTTGTATCAGATATTTCAGTGTCAAAACGCGAAACAGGTACCTTTGATAATAATTGCGCTGGGCTCCCAGCAAGTCAGTTGACTGACTTCTAAAAACTGATGACTCATTCCAGACACGTACATTTCAAACACTATATTTTCTGCCGTGAGCAACGAATAGTGTAAATCAATAAAAATAGTAATTATAGTATGGTTTGCTGCTACAATTTCCAAACTTAATCAAGAATAAAGCCTCGTTATTCGAAATCGGATGAGCAGTTTAGGCGCTTCGGTGGAAGACGTTGTTAATAAATTTTATACAAAAATAATTTAAAAAAAATAACAAAATTCAAAATAGTTTTTAATCACGTAAGCTAACAAAGCATTTATGAATAGTCAGAATCTACCACCGCTTCGGAATGCTGCTTCCACTGAGAAGATCCGGCAAGAAACTCAATGGTTACTCTTTTCAATGAATTAAAAATGGTGTACGTTCTCAGGAATAGCATAAAAAAATAATATGAGCAGGCAACACCATTGCCTGCCATAAATACATGGACGGCTAAAACATTACGCTTTTCCTTTTAGCTTTGCCGTAGTTGGACAAAAATAGGGTTACGATATACGTATTCTGTGCAAGAACAAGTGAAAGATTTTAGTAAAGACTATAAATCTAAAAAAAAATAAGTGTAAAGTTTCTAGACGGCACTTATCTAAACACACATCCGAGAAAACTAGCGCTTACCAGCCACCACTCATGCTTATATAAATATAAGTGCGACAATAAAGGTATGAGCACAAGATAAACGTTCACGCACTCAAACGCCCCGCGATAAGTGACGCGTCGCGGCGCGGCACCGACCGCAGCGGAAAGATAGATGAAGAAAGGCCACACATGAGATGATCGTTATTTGCCACAAAAATATGACATAAGTTATGAAATAATCTTTCGTCCAATATGGACGACTGTTAGAAATTTAGTAATAGGATTCTCTTATGGGTCACATGAGAGTAATCACGCGTGGCGGTTCATAAAGTGTTTTTATAGAACCCTTCTTACTGTAGCCGAGCCAAATCAAATTGTAATATATTCTTAATCGAACTTGTTCTAAAATCATTTAAACCTCACGCATACACTTTGTCTTATAAATACGCTACAGACACTTAAGAAAACTGTTTCTCGTGATCACAAGTGCGACAATAAAGACATGTCTAGATAAAGGCGGGCGTCACACGTCGGCCGTATCGCGGGTGACGTGTAGCGCGTGGCGTCGCATCGCCGCGTCGCGTCGCCGCGTCGCGTCGCCGCGTCGCGCGACATCGATCATTGCGAGACGCTCGACGGTCACGGGACACGAGCGTGGCACGTATCCGTCATGGTATACCACAGTGTACACACGCGTTATGTATATTACGGGACAGTTTACTTCATCCTTTTATTACTGTTTATACAAATTGTATTTGTATTGAAGCGAAGCTTCTTTACGGACGTTCGGGGCGCTCGCTGCCCGGGCACTGAAACGGTGAAAAGCGTTACGCGTTACGCGTTACACGATGACGTCAGGGCTGCGGCGCCCTAAGCTTTATACTAAATATCGCTTGAAGGTTAGATAGAACATTGGTAATAATTTAAATATATCTAAAAATTAAGAATACTTCACAATTTCGCGTGTCATCAAGCGTTCACCCATCTTAGTACTGACCGCGCCCGACGTTGCTAAACTTCGGTGATCGGACGAGAACCGATGCATCCAACGTGCTATGGAATTTGTTGATAAAGGTTCCGAATAAAGTAACCCATATCTACAATTACATACGATATTTTAGTTGCCTTATTAATTTGAATATTTGTTTTATATAAGATTTCAATAATTTCCCTTAGAGATTTTGCAATTGATATTTATATTATTTATATTTGCAATTTATATTAAATTTTAATATAATTAATTGAACACCAACGTATAATGGTTTAATTTACCATAGAAAAGGCCGAAAAAAGGTACAACGATATACAAATGCAGATAGGTACATCAACCAAACACTTTAGATATTGTTTTCTTATATTTACGCGAATACTACACATTGAAATAAAACTATTTTTACGGATTATATCGCGTTTATTTACTTTTTATGTTCCCGACGTTTCGGTAGCTTTACAGCAACCGTGGTCACGGGGGGACTGAGGTGTTAGACGTCCTGATGTCATAGTTAAAAACTGGGTACCCTCAACATTTTTAGTTGGTGTTTGCGGTCCGATCACTTTCTGTGAGCACTTTCTGCATGTTTCGGACCGCAAACACCAACTAAAAATTTTGAGGGTACCCAGTTTTTAACTATGACATCAGGACGTCTAACACCTCAGTCCCCCCGTGACCACGGTTGCTGTAAAGCTACCGAAACATCGGGAACATAAAAAGTAAATAAACGCGATATAATCCGTAAAAATAGTTTTATTTCAATCACTTTAGATGTCTGATATGGCTAAATAGGTACTTACTTACTAACAACAAAAGATGTCCCATTTCGTTCAATAGGTACGATAACCTAAATGAAAATCTGGAATAAGCTAGCGAGACAAAATTCAAGGTACCTACCCAGGTAGGTGGGTACCTATGCCTAATTTCATTTATTTTATGTTACACTTTGCCTACCCTGTTTCAAAACTTTATGCACGCCACTAATAATATACCTAATATCTTCTGTAAAGCTTCGCTTCTTTCGGGCGTCCCTAGACGGCACTGATTTTATATTTAAGTGACGGTTTATTGAGTGACTGTTAAGATGATAAATCTCTGAAGCAAAATAAATAAATAGTAAAAGATCCAAATTGTATCGTCCCTGCTTGCAATGAATCTGAAAGGATCAAGTGACGCGGATCTGTAAAATGGAACAAGTAAAAGCGTAACCAGGGGCCTAACCACGCAACTCTGGTAACGACTGACGCTCGACTCGACTCACATTCGACTTGCAATACGTCAAAAGTGACGTATCCCGTTACGTATCGCGTTGGTTTTCTACAGAAAACCTGTCAAAACTGATGTACGTGATATTTAAGCGATTTTGGATAGTGTTCCAACGCTTAAAGCACTTTGACAATATAGTCTCTGTTAAAACACGATGTTCAACACATCTTTATAAGACCTTTGAAAGATTTATACGTTGTAATAGATTTTTGTACAAAATATCAACATATGATTTTTCAGATAGGTGTATAGATGCATGCGAACGAAATGAAGCAAAATAAACTTGTGTAACTTATTGTATTAGTTTTCTCATTCGAGTGTGCGCCGCGCGCGTGACGTCACGCGCGCGCGCCATGTGGCCCGAATGGACCTAGTTTTTATCGGGACTATAATGTTGTCCGAATTCATAAATCGCAGATGTGTGAGGGGGTGAGGACGAGGCTGCGGGGGGATCGAGCTCAGCACGGTTGGCACGCGAACAGTAGGTAAATTAATTTTGGGTTTTCGAGAAAGTGTTGAGAGAAGGTTTCTGTGAAAATTATTGGAAAGATGAAATTCAATTATTTATGTTAGGTACCGTAGCTGAATAGATTACTAAACTTGGTGTTCGGGTTTCCAGTTTACTTACTTACCTTAGGCATATTTTGCGTTTTGAAATTGATTTTAGCATGAAATCATTATACAAATCTATCTCAAGTTATTTTACATAATAAAAAACAAAAATACTATTTTAGACATAAACTGCAATTAAAATTAAACTAAATACGCACGAGGGCGCATTTCATGCTAAAATCTATTCACTAATGCTCAATTTTTTTAGCATATCATTCATGAAAATATCGACGCAAAATTCCAACTCTGAGGGATCCATAATCATGACTTGACTCCATGGTATCAGTTTTCTTTGCGATGCCCTTACATCCTGTATAATCACCATACACACACACATATAGGTATGTCCTGTTATGTGTTATCTTTAGATCTTGCCAGAGTTAGTTCGTTCTCTGTCTAGCACTGTACCCAGAGCGAGGTCGTGGAGTTATTGCGGCCACGTCACGTCTCTCCCAGGAGCGGGGTGCGGGGTGCGGGGAGCCGGCAGGGGCGGGGGCGCGGGCGGGGGCGTCAGTTTGCACAAGCGAATGGAGGCTGGTGCAGACCGGCGACTTTTCCATGTTGAGTCCAGATAGAGGTAATGGTCTGTTTAGTAGTGATCATGGTGGGTTGAATATATCTACCTAGGAACCGGTCTAAATGAGAAAGAATCGACTTTATTGACGCACTAAGATATTACGGGTAAGTTGGACGGCCGTTTACATTTACAGAGTGCCTGATCCAAAAATACAAAACTGTTATCGTAAGCTACTTAATAACATTTATTCGGTCTGATCCTATCCTAACGGATCTGTTAGTGGATCAGATTGGCATCATTCCTTAATAGCACATAATACTTATGTAGTTATAACATAATTATGATCCTACAGATTATGTGAGTATTATGTGATTACAATCCAATGAGAGGGATTTATTTATGTCGTTTGGGGCCCACGCGGAGCCCATGTCTGCGACATGTCGCCCCATATTATTATGAGGTCGGTCTGCTGCCATCCAAAGATGACGCGATAATCGATAGGCACCTGCTAATTGGTCCGCGCCGAGCGCTCGCGACTCGCGATATAGGTATTGCTGCTGCGTACCAGGTTGCCCCTGATTGAGGTGAACATGACAAGGGTGGACCTTTTGTTGAGACTTACGTGTGCGGCTGGCCTCGCTAAATGGTGGCATGAACCCAATAATTACGGCCAGGAACTCTTGAGCTTAGTTGTGTGCTTTGGATATATAAATCACAATGTGGCAAAGGCATATTTTGCAGTGAATCGCCGCATAGGCACTGTGACCGGTATAATAACCCGGGTCCACTATATTAAAAGTACTTGCCTACTTATTGACGAGCTTCTATAACTCTACTTACCTTCAAAGGCACAAAACCGTAAGGAAACAGGTAGCAACTTCAACAATTTTATAACTTTTCCTCTCACTCCGTCCGATCAGGCGCTCCGCAGAGGTACTACAGCCCTGTTATGATAACATCGAGCCCCCTCGATCTGTTATCAATTACCCTCAAATTGGTCCCATCAACCGCCTGTTGAGAGTGCTCGGTGCCTTCCGCGAACAATTAGCTGACAAAATTGGATTTGCAAGTAATTCTGGTTAGATGATGATGTCGCAATATTCTGGTATACAGGGCGCGGGAAGCACACAGATGACCAGAGACTCGGGAATCGAATGAACCACCTGCGTCATCTACTGTCCGAGTGTTTAGTTCACAATGGACTGATATAAAACCCGGTTTTATAGGCTTGTACCTCTGTGCTTAATATAAATTGTAACGACGACCTAAAGATTAATATAAAGACGAGCCAAGGGACAGTGGAAATGAACATTTAATGTATTACAATACCGCTTTTGTTGTTAGATGTAAATTTCTAGTGATATTGCGAGTCCCGAACGTAGGTAACTGAGTTGTTTCCTTAGCATTTAAGTTTAATGGTGGTTTATCTCATAAACCGTGGCCAGAGCATTTGTTTTTATTTCATTTTCCGAGCGAGGGGGAAACAACGCGACGTTATGAGGAACGCTTTATTTATGTTCCCCGTATATTGGGACGAACCCTTTTACATTGTATTAAAGGTAATGTGTATGTAAAACCCATAATAGTGTATTGTTTATACTTACATGATGTTTTACTGATCATGTAACTGCCTTTGGCAATTGCTCAATGTTAATTTCTAGGCACTGTGACCGTGGTGGAGACACGCTGCAGCCAGCTCACCTGGCAGCTTTAGCCGGTGTAGTACCACCATCATACAGAATATCGGCGTTGAGTAGCCATTATAGCCGCGTTTCTTTCAGGTCGGCAAAGTGCGAGCAATGCATTTGTATGCAATGTAACAGCTTAGCAACAGATGGCTCGTGCGTTTGTTAGCCAAGTTTGTTATATTGAAGAAAAAAATATAGGTAGTCAGAATAGTGAAAATAATGATATAACACTTAAAAGTATTATACAAAGTCAGTTTCCAACTACGATATAAATGGTGGCTGCCGTGTTTGTTGTTCTTTCAGACTCTCGACTCCGCTAGTTTCCGGTGAAATAAATGAATAATTTCAGTTAACTGCGGTGTGAGTTCCATTTAACTTGACGCGGTATGAGGGGGGGGGGGAGGCTACAATAGGAACTGCAAACACTCCCGATGTTGGCGAACACTCTTGGTAAGCTTGTCGCATTTGAACGCATGTGTGAACAGACTGCAACATTTTCTATGAATTACACGGGACGTGCGAAGTAGCTACAGTGGAGAAGTATTTTTTCAGAAATTATAACCACACACCCTAAAATAAGGTGGTCAGTCCTAGATAATAATGTATACTAAATACTTTTTGCGGTTTTCAGATGGTATTAATACAATTTCTTTGACTTCGTCACTTCGCTTATTCTGTGACTAGTGTTGTTTGTTATTATAAGACTCGATGATTACGCCAAGACCGTATGACATCTTATCTATTTAATTTAGTAAACCAATATTGATATAATTTATCATTATAATTAAATTGTCATTAAAATCTGTCGTCGCCACGACGTTGTCTGTTTATTCGACTTTGCATAAACAATCTTCCCAGTAAATTTATATAACGAGGTATGTATATACGAGTATATAATTATTAATTGCTCGGAGAGTTTGTTTATTATTGTTTCAACATAGAGGTTTCGAAATTTAAATGTAGATACATTTGGTGTTGATTTAAACATCATTATCAAAAGGATGTCCCACATAGGAGTCGATGGCGTGCATAACAAACGTTCCGGTGGGGAAGTTACAACGACACCTGCGTCCTCCCCTCCCCCCCCTCCTCTCGCGTGCTGACGGCGACACTGTCCACACACACCCTTGTTTGCTTTATGACTGAGGACAAGATAGCTAATTGAAAGTTTTAATTAAAAGAACGGTGTACCCAATGAAAACCACCGAGTGGAAGAAACTGGAAACCACAATTAGTGAGCAGGTAGTGGTTAGAGGGAGTGCCCTCGTAGCTTAGAGGTTCCATTAAACTATTGACGTGAGTACACTCCTAGCACAAGCATTAGTTTAGCTGGAGGGGCTTACGGGAATACCTAGAAATGTGACAAACTTCCATTGCCAGTATAATTCTTTAAACCTGTTAACTTCCATATCGCTCATAAATCTCCTTCTTACTCCGATACATGCTAGGAGCCTCAATTTTAATTATTATACAATGATAGGTCTGTAGTTTATCCGCACATGTCCACCTTCGTCGTCATATCCAAATCCGTTCACCGATTCGAGTTTCTGTAGTGGAGCCGTAACATAACTGACATTAGCTGAACAAGAGCAATTTAGTCGCGACCGCGGCCGCAATAATAATCCAAATGGAATATCTTGACGCTAGTTGCGGCGGGGGCGGGCGCAGTTATTGCCACTCGGCCACCGGCGGCGGCGGCGGCGGCGGCGGCGGCGGCGCGGCGCAAGGAACCACTTCATGGAATAGATGTTGTATCACACTGTGACGAATTGTTTAGAACATTTAATAATGTGCTGAATAACGTTGTAAAGAGCACTTTCTACGTGTGAAATCGGTTCGGTGCATCGAACACGATGTCCTCGAAGTAATATGATTAGAAAGAATTTGGATAGTAGACACAACTGATACCGAACTGCAATGTAACGCTATGTTCGTGCTATAATATTAAATCTGGTCAAGCATGGGCCTATCACGGAACCTACAGGGTTATTTGTAATTTGACGTAAGTATTTTTCTTGCAGGGTGTTATAGAGGAGCTAAAATGCGTCGAGTTACCTATCTGTAACCCAGAATTTGACTTCCCTTGAATAACTGCGACTAATAAATGTGACTGCGCCGAAATAGCTCCCAGTATTGCCAAGTTGGGTTTCAAAATTCATCTTCCTATTCTGATATCTCGAATTTGTAAGGTACAAATAGCCTGGTAACCCTACCCCAGTTCCAGTAGCAAGCACCGCTGCACTACAAGCTATTGTGTGTAGCGACATGCCCTCACAATGGCGCTCCGTGGAATGGCGAATGGCGGAACGGCGGCGGCATTACGGAATGAACCGGCCGCCTTTTACACAGCATTGTGGCCACTGTCCTGAATACAGCCAGCTCTAATGTAACGCTGGAAGAGTAATGTGTACAAAACGGCCACTACTGGTCTGTGGTGAGAACTATTTTATTCAACATCAAGGTAGCCTTCGGTGTTCCTCCTAGATAGGTATTTGGAAAGCAACATCTATACAAATAAATAAAATTGGAGTGTCTGTTTGTAATATCAAATTAACACCTTTTTAATATCGGGGTTTACTACCACGGGCTTTTGTGATAGTAGGTAAGTATATAAAACACGAAACATCGACTCGCAAATGTTAAATTACATTTTTGTTAAGTTAAATTCCACGCGGACGATGTCGCGGGCTCAGCTAGTCTAGATATATTTATAACTCATAGGTTACTGACTGCCTGACTGACATAGTGATCTATCAACGCACAGCCCAAACCACTGGACGGATCGGGCTGAAATTTGGCATGCAGGTAGATGTTATGACGTAGGCATCTGCTAAGAAAGGATTTTGATTAATTCTAGCCCCAAGGGGATAAAATAGGGGATGAATAATCCCGAAATTTTTGTTAAGTTAAATTACACGCGGACGAAGTCGAGGGCACAGCTAGTAATATATAAAGTGCAAGAAATACAATTGTTCCGTGTGAATCAAGTTTATCAGCCAAGTCGTGGAGATTCTAAACCGACGATCCAATACAAAAACTAACTTCGAATGAAAAATAAATATCTACTGTGTACTTTTGTCGACTTCCATTTATACTCTCCAGTTTCCAAACACGTAAAAGCAAATATTCATGGCAGCAAAAAGGTCTACGATACCCACCATTACTCTGAATTGCTTAAGCTAACGTTCCGAACCGAGCCGAGGCTTTCATCCTTATAATCAAACATTCAAGCCCTGCCTGGGGTTTCCAGACTTTATCTTGCAATGGCTAAAATATACCTATTGGTAGCACGTTGTGGTAATTTAACGTGCTACCAATAGGTTTAACTTTTAAACGTGCCTTAGGTATAATATGGATATTTATTATGTCATTTTCAGGCCACAGAATAGTGTTAAATACATTTTAAGAAGTTATACATAGTTCGCTTATAAATGTTTATTAAATGACGTAAAATAAACTATTAATATTTAATGTAGTCAAAACCTATTTCTAATAAATAATGATCTTATGGTTAACTACATTCGACTGTATTTAATTTTAGTTTTAAATGCTGAGTACTGTATGCTTTCCGCAGGGTGATTTAAATCCCTATTCTTGTAGATAGAATTTGTCTCTCATCTCATCGTCTGTAGATTGCTTTAACGCCCTCATTTTTTTTTGTACTGCACCTTTGTAAGCTTCTGGCGTCCATGAGGAGGCCTTATCGTCCACTTTTAGAAAGACTGGCCAAGAGATTAGGTAGTAAATGAAGTTGATATTCAATGTGATTCCTTTTTAATAATTTTGACAAAATGTCTATCAATTTCTTATCTATTACAAATGAAACTAAATGGCGTGTCGTCCCGGGCGGGTTGTCATCCAATTCCCCGATTTATACGCGTATTTATTTCGGTTAATGTAATGAAGTAAACAATCTTGCGTGTTTGCCACCACGCCGGCTTCTCGTGTAATTTGATGGTAATGGTCTTATAATAATTGTTTAATTGTTACAACATTAAATATACAATTTGCTTAAATGAAGAACTAATTGTATTTAATATCTTCGGAATCAATGTAAGGACAAATTTTGCTCTCGTGGCTGTGGCCAATCAAATGAACATCGCAAAGAATTTTCTTGGGAATATTAATTTCACCAGAGCCAAAAATATAAACTTGTGTGGGTAGTAACACTGCCGGTGATTGGGCGACTTCTAGTGTACAGAAGTAATGCTTTCCGAAAACACCAGCAGCATAAATCTGTATCACACTGACAAGGGCTAATAATCTGTACCACGTCAATTCATCTCGGAGCTACTTCAGATTCCGGTGCGTGTGTCAATGGGGCGTGTCGGCGTCCGCGGGGAAATGTTCCGCGGAATGAGTCGGACTCGGGAGAACTACGTTACTGTGCAACGTAGGTTCAAGGAGGAAGGCGAAGGCGAGGGTTTGTGGAGTAGGTTCTTAAGACAAATAATTTCAGCCCCTTGGGGCTTCACCGGCTATAATTGCTTATGAAACCCGCCTATCAATTGCCGATATTAGAATGCAAGAGTCCAACTAAAGGGCAGCCAATCGATTCGTATTTTACAAAACGTAACAAAAAAAAACGAATTAGTATATGACGCAATAAATTATAATTCTCGTCTATAATCGATATCGAAAAGTTATCGTCATGCTATCATCGAATAACAACGTGCGGCGCAAAGAGAATACAATACTACGTAAGAGTGCGGCGTTCATGTCGAGGCACGAGGCATCAATAAAAGCATAAAGCCGCGGCCGCGGCGGACAGCTGACAAATAAAACCCAACTGCTACGAATCAACTTATCCCTTGATTATGGGTAAGCGTAACTATCTAATGCAGAGTAAATTGATCATTCAAAATCTTAAATCAGCTTGTTGATAAAATTATGGAGATAATTTAGTTTGTGATTGTACACAAATTGAGATTATATTACATTAGATAACTCTTTATTGTTCCACCCCATAACGTACAAGAAGTAACAGGGTAACTTACAATGCAAGTGACGCAATGGGCGGTATTATCACCTATCTATAGAGATCTCTAGCAAAGGCCACCTTTAGATAGAGCGATACCATTGAACTGGCAAAAGACAGGGGTGTACTTAGTAAATATTAGGTACAATATCAACTATAAAACACATACATATTGTTATAAAACAAACATTCAATATACTTTGCAATATAAAGGTATAATATACATGATCCACCTTATTAATAAACGTGTATTAACGGCTGTGTAATGTAATGTAACTACACCATACTCATCTTCTTCTTTCGAATTTTAAATTACTGATGACGGAAAGATATACGGTTTGTAACTATTCGCCCGCTAATCCACGTTTATTAATAACTAGTTTATACCCGCGACTTCGTCCGCGTATTATTTAACTTAACAAAAATTTCGGGATTATCGGGATAAAAAGTATCCTATGTATTAATCTCGGTTATAAACTATCTGTGTTCCAAATTTCATGCAAATCGGTTCAGTAGTTTTTGCGTGAAGGAGTAACATACATACATCCACACTCACAAACTTTCGCATTTATAATATTATATATATATAATAAGTTGGATTATTATATTATTAAGTAGGATGGGGTGTGTATAAACAGATAAAATAATCAGCTTGAGTAAGTCTCTCAGCATAATAGCAGGCAGGTCTTTATTGTATAAGAAATGATCTTCGAAGGTGCATGTCTAATTGAGACCGGCAGGATGTTTCAGAGACGAGTAGCCTCGGCGGTGAGGGCCATCATAGAAAGTACTCGTATTTAATGGTATTTTCAGATATGGATTTCTGATAACCTTAAGGAGTGTGAAGTGGAACAGTGTAGGAAGTCAGACCGTTCGTAAGATCGCGCAGGGAAGACGGATTGTACAGTGTGTGTAGTATAGTTATAGAGAAGTGAAAGGATATGAGTATGCCGGCGAAGACGTATAGGGAGCCACTTGAGTTGAGTACTTAATTGAGAGATGTGATCTTTTATAAATAAATTACGCCTCTTAAATTTCTTTACTCCGAATAAATGATAGTTTTCCGTTGAAAATATGAGAGCCTTAAGAATAAAAACAGCAACAAAATGCTCGGCAAAGCGGAGAGCGGCTAATCTGATCAGCCCGCGGGCCGGCTGAAATATACCTACACTGAAACTGCATTTTATAAAGCGAGGCGTCCGCACGGTTACGGGAAATTATGCCGACGCCATTTCTGAAGAATTAAAACTTAGTTACGCGTCTACGATCTAGAAGAAGGTTGCGTATATAATTGTACACAGGTGCATACTTACCTACTAGCTCAAGAAAATAACGCCAGCAACATTTAACATGTTATTACACGGAATTCTTCTAAAAACGGGTTCACTATCGCACTTAGAAACACTTACTTTAACCATCAAAAATGTTAATATTATTATGACTATGACAATTTCATTGGCTATTATTGACGCTCGCAATATAATTTATGAGTGAGGTAATAATACTTTGCTTATAGAATGAAAATAATTCATCTATTTTTGTAATTCGAGCAACAAATTTAGAGTTCTGAAATTGTTTCATTAATGCAAAGCAAAAATATATAGGAGGCTGACATTAGGAGGGGGCTGGAGTCAAGTGTATCCACACTATTATGGGAATGATTTGTAGTCAATCCTGGCTTAGTTCTAAAGATATACATTCTCTATTTTGTATTGATTCGTTCCGAAGCTTTTTCAACAGAATCTGGCCGGCAGTAAGTACCTACGCCGCGGGAGTGGGTAGTGGGGGATGGCGGGGGAGGTCGCGGGGCATCTGTTACATGCATTTAGATTGCAGCGTTTAAATTGTGCTATTCTTGCGCCGCCGCCGCGCCGGTGAGTCGGGACACCCGGCAGTGTGTACACGGCACAAACACGTGCACGTACGGCCGTTTTGTAGCCTACGGGGCTATAAGTATCGCTGTAAGGCGTTCAAGATGAGAGGAGACTGCCGTGATAGGAAAATATTCTGAAAACGTTTATTTATAGTGTATCCAATCGTTTATTTAACTTTTGACAGATCACGCACATAAAGTTTTGTAATCATATTTTTGATACAACTTCTGAATACTGTACTTCATGGACGGGCTCCGCCCACTTAGATATGTGTCATTCGTAATGAATGACCACAGACTATAAAACGGTTTTGAAATAAATCGATTATCGATTATATTAATAAAACATACAATAAAATTATTGTGATTTTGATGATTTTTTGGCATTTTGACAGTAACGAAGGGAGGAACGCTACGCTCAACTCAACCAAACTTGAGAATTCACAAATAAATCAATACAGAGGAATATAAATTCTCCACTCGACGTATGAAAATGTGGATTAACACTGACAACAAAATGGCGTCGCGCGTCGCCGCCGCGTCCACTGTTGCTGTTTAATAATCGATAAAATTACGACATTATCGATAAAATAATGAGTGTGTTAAATCGATTAAAACTTCTTCATGAATAAAATCGATCGATAAAAGAAATCGAATCGGGGGGGCGGGGACGCAATAACTATTATATATAGGGTGCTATAAGTATTATTATTATAAATCCTTGGTAAATACTTTTGGGATATTAATTAAATCGTATTGCTTGGATGGTAAGCCTACGCGGCATGACGCGGATGGAACGCATAACCCAGGGTCGGGGTGTCTTGTACTTATTATTTCTAATCTGATTCCCACGGGGTAGTGAAACAAATACAGTTCCTACGAGCCGCGGCGCAGGCTGTGTTCGTACCACTTTCGAGCGGAGCGTGCTACTCACTGGTACATTCCACTCTCTTCTCGACCGCGAACGCGATCGCCGCGTCTATGCAGTCGTTAGTCAAGTCGCACAATATGGCCGCCGCTATGATGCTGAGGAATTGTTGAGACAACAAGGTCAACATTACGGCAGGCTTTAATTGTAGTCCCTGAAACATAGCGTTAGTGTAATTTTGATTTAATGTCATCTAGATGTGCATTTCCTATTTATATCAATGTACACTAACATCGAACGACTTTCACTCTCTCGTCGTAAATATTGTGCATCGCTATAATTGCGCGACCGGCACGGCGCGGTGCGACACTTGTTACTTACATTCGTTTTCATGTCACCAATAGAAGCGCGTAATTCGAGTAAAACTCTCGGCAGGCACAGCCCAAGCGTGATGTGTACCTGAAATTAACTTTATTTCATGAAATAATTTAGACACTACGAGACCAGTTTTAATCTAGATTAAACGAAGCCTTCTTTGAAGCTTAGGACTAAGACTTTAGAAGTTTTTTTTTTACGTTGGCCTTTTCGCCCCATGGCTGGAACCTATATAAAAACCCTATCAGTAAAGTGGCGGATACTTTTCTGACACATTGCCAGACTTCTTGGGGAACCCGAATAGAAAAATCACGTTTTACTTGAAACTTTAAGGCTTTCTAGTTTGACTACGGAACCCTAAACAAAATCCTAGTATTATGTGTCCGATAATATTCTCCACCTAGTTAAAGGATGATTAGCGTTGTTTTCTGATATAAGCTATGGAGCCTAAGTGCACCAATAGTTAGAATGTTGTATTTAGGTTTAGTAGGTTTGTTGTCATTCCAAATACATCAATTTTTCTTCATCCAGCGACTCCACAATCGTATGATATATTTGCATATACCTCTTCGGCGGGAATCTGTCGAGCGGCGTGTTGGCAAAACCTTTCGACAGCAGAGTGCTGCAAAACAACCTGACGCGGCAATACAGCAGCGCAAGGATGAGCAACATCGTGTGATGCATCACGTCCACCGTCAGCCACGCCAGCAGGCCCGTCCACTGCGACGCCGACTTCACCTTGGCGATAATATCATTGACAAATTCAAGAACAGCTCCAACTTTCGGTAAATAAATTTCGCATGCGGTAAGCCGTCCACGACTGGTATATATCGGAAAAATCCAGTAAATATTTATCTTCAGTAAACATCGACATGCAGAAATAAAATATGTATTCTGCAGCCATTGAGAATATAAATATATTATTAAATCCATATACTGTGGTGTAAAAGTAATATAGAAAGCATATTCCGAAAGCTACGCAGTAGAGCTTGAGCGCCGCGCGGGTCGCCGGCGCCGGCGCCTGGTGCGAGCCGGGCTCGTGGCACAATCCGAACATTAACCGAACTTTAAACATCGAGTGGATATTGCACGCCCTCCCGCCTGCGCCGCTGGGTCCCGCAATCATTTTTGAAAGGTTTTCTTCTGATAGCAAGCGCACTGACATGGCTCACGGCCAGTGCCGCACTGCGGTTACATTTTGTGTACAGAGGATAGTTTTATTTAGTACCATTACATACCAAAATACAAATTAAATTAATATCGGTATGTGGTGTATGAAATTCGTTTCAATTAAAATGGCATTGGAAAGCAGAAATAGGTACTGTAGATAACAAGTGGACCTTCGATTTCTATAATTATCTATAATATTTTAGTATGTGGTTCATCCAAAACGTACCACATACTGTAAGTAATATTACTTACTATTGATATTATCGTTTCGATTTATTTAGGTACATTCCTAATCCTTGACTTTTGTAGAATAAAATAAACATCGGGTAGTTATATGAGATTGTATACACGGAACTGGGAAATACGAGCGGAGTTGGATGGTGTCCAAGTTGTCTGTTGGGTTACGGCGGCGGGGGCGGCGGCCGGGTTGCCGGCTTAACAAACCGTGGCGCCGCCGAAGATGACCGGATCGATAGCGTCCTGAAACATATAGATAAAACTGAATCTTAAGTAGTTACCCAATGTACCTACTCATAACGTCGTAAAGTTTACACGTGTTGTATTTATCTGGTTATATAGCACCAGCACCAGGTTAAACAGCATTTCGGTACAGATGAAGACTATGATAACCTGATGGCCGAGATACACAGGATACACTTACCTTTTGAAGTAGTGAAAAATGCGGTGAGGCGTACTATATTTTGTTTGAGCCTTCAAGAGTGTATGTAGTGTATGTAGTGTATATAGGCGCAGCTAGGTAGGTGTAATAAATAGTTTCCTCTACTTTGTTGTTCTTTTAATCTATCGTGTTTTAATCATTTGCGTTGGAATGGTTTCATCGTTCATAACACTCCTTGAGCCTTTTTTTTACCTCACTACGACAAAGCCAAAGGAGCTACTATATTTTAGAAGTATGATACATACGTAGGTACGTTTGTATGTATGTATCATTTGCATGTTCCACTGTAGCGCCTAAGCTACACATCCGATTTGATGAATAAGATTTCAATCGACTCGTTATTATGCTCCGGGTGACTTAGGCTACATTTTATATGAAAAAATCCAAAAAATCCATCCAATAATGTGACATCCCCGGTTTTTTTGCTGACGTTTCGAGTAGGTTGTTTAACAAAAGAGGGGAAAAATTCTTATTTTATAAATATAAATATGTATAGTACAATTCAAAATATACCAAGCGACATAAAAACACTGTTCTAATTAACTTTAAACGAACACATAAATTAAATTAAATGAACGTAATCGGCCTACTTCATAAAGATTACGATTGTCTTTTACAATGACATGAATAACGACTTTTGGCAAAAAACTGCGATCACTGTACACAACCGAGATCTCGGACGCCCGGGCCCGGCGCGGCGATCAGGCTCCGATTTGAAACTTAGAAACAAGTACAACCAGTAGGGAGGTATTTTAAGTAACATAGCTACAAGAAGCAGCTTTAATTTGAGATGGATGAGAGGCAATCAATTGACTATTCATATTTATAGGAACCAGAATATCTGTTGGGAAACAATAGCAACATCCCTCCCGATTATGAAACATGTTACGTTAAAACTTTCGACCAAATGAACACCTCCATTCCACGGTGAATAAGTAACTTAGTGTGATGACAAAATACTAGTGGAATCTAGTACATCAGGAGATAATCCGACTAAATCCAAGACCGCAGTTAGCAACGATATCTGGTGCAGGTGCAGCACTCTCGAAAATTGCTGGATTATGCCGATCGGGAATGTTCCATCCAAATCAATTAGTTTGCATTCAATATAATTGAATTTATTGGGAGCTTATCGTTTTTTAACACATTTGAATTTAGCTCCAATAATTCGTATATAGAATAATGGAAACTGAGTGAAATGAATCCGCTACTAAAAGCTTTTATTTGTTTTGATTTAAAATTACTTTTCAACTTATTGAATACTTGTATGAAATCTAATCCATTTGGCAACCATACATGATGCCAGTAGCTAATATCTTATAGCACGGTAGTCATTTGTCTTTATACTTGTTATATCATTACTACAAACTTAAAATTGTTACTTTATCGAAGAGTGCTCATTGCGAAGAATTGAAGATAAGGTCGCCTCCTCCGGCGGGAGCCTCATTTAAATGATGCAATCTAAATGCATGTAACCGATGCTTCCCGCCGCCGCCCCTCGCCGGCGCCATACACTCCCCCTATTCACAGGGGATAGGTTCTGGTTTCGACAAGTGCTGTAAATAGAATAGGAAGAAACGTAAATTACATTATACGTCAGGTCAAAATGCGCCTGACCCGAAATTATATAATTATACTAGCTGAGCCCGCGACTTCGTCCGCGTGGAATTTAACTTAACAAAAAAACCCGCTGCCGCGTTCTGTGCCCGCGCGACAGGACCTATTTTTTTTAATTACCTTTATGTTCCCGACGTTTCGGTTGCTTTACAGCAGCCATGGAAAAATAGCAGTAAACCAGCAGCAAATCCGAAAAATAGTTTTATTTCAATGTGTAGTATTCGCGTAAATATAAGAAAACAATATTTATTTATTTGTATAGATTGTAATTTTTTTTCATCTGTTCTGGATCCGATGTTACGTTCCCAGCAGATCAGTGCTTCATGTAGGTGATAAATAAGGCCTATATCTGATTTCAACTTTTAAGATAGGTAGAAGGTACTTTGTGAATATATTTTTAGATTGGATTTAGTTTATAAAAACTAAATCCAATCTTTATTATTTATAGAATTTTCTACTTGTTATGCTTATCTAACAGCTCTGTAAATGTCTTAGTAACCATCAAGCTCTTCTAAACCAACGCACTCGATAGTCAAGAAAAGCCACCGGATATTTTCATGCTAGGCAGTGTATCTTACAGTCATGTACTGGTACGTATGCTCAGCAGGATTACACAAATCTGCTATTTTCCGGGCCATTGCAGCCGCTCGCCGGCGGAGTCCCCATTATGTGTATGGCTCCGATCCCTGTTGATACACGGACCAAGTGTCGCTCTGTGAAAGCTACATTATTATACTGGAGACTGCGTTTGCAAGCCATGATTGTAGGTCTTTTTAATATACTATTAAGTAACTTGTAACAATTTCAATAATAATTATGCCTGTCAAAAAAGTAGTTTCCGTTGTTGTATACTCGGACTATGAAGCTCTCGCTGGTGTTATAAGTGATTACGCAAATCGGTACTTCGATAGCAATGAGAAGCAGAATTAACTAATGATTTAATCTAAACATGACACCTTTCTCTACCAATCCCTAGCTTCAAACTATCCTTTTAATCCGGGATCGGAGCGGTGCGTGGTGCTCAGTTATTTGACGGCGGCTGTCCGTCGGCGGCGCGGCGGCGCGCTAAATAAAACATCATTTCGTCCAGCCTACGTAATGAATTCCAATCGAAATCCAAACAGAGTTTGAAAGAGCCACGGAATAAAGAAAGTTTCGTTAAAGTTGGTTAATAGTTACTTAAATAAGATTTTATCTCGTACTAGATTTTAATAAAATGCGAGAAACAGTGGTTTTGACTTTCTTCTATGAATAAGGAATAAGATAAAGCAACTAAATCGACTGATCTTGAGTTCGCTTTTGATATGTAATTTTCTACTAGTATGACATAAGAATGATATTTACAAGATCGGTTTTAGTCTTGAGATAGATTTATTAATACGGGCCTAAGAGCATGAAAACTCCGAAATAGAAACATCTTACTAATTTGGCAGATGTACAAAACAATAACACCCCTCTTTTTTCGTCGGGGGTTAAGAAATACTACCTAACATGACCATAAAGTGGAAAAAATTGTGTAGCGAATAAAAAAGGAAAACAGCTGTCGCTGTAGTAAACTGGTACGAGTATAGCTGCCACGTACGGTCCTGCCGAAATAGGCCCAAGCTCAGTATAAAGCTGCAGCATATCAGAGTGAGCCACTAACACAGCCGTACAAACAATAGAAAGCAAGTATAGAACGGCCTGCCATTACGCAATGCCTAGTGAACTACCATGTTGAAGCTTTCTCATTTCACGTAATAATTTACGTTTTAGCGGAAAAGGGAAGATCTTCCAGCCAGGCGGGTGTTGTGCCTGGCGGGGCGGCCGCTATGCCCCGCTGGTTATTCTCGGGGTCTTGTATATATAGTCACGATGCTTGCGAGACTTAATATCGTGATTCAGTTTTTCTATGACGAATCCGTACATTGTATTGAGGCGCTGCATTTAGCGCCATCTGTCCGTTTCTGTCGGCGACGTGAATGTGAGGATGCCACAGGACTCCCCTCCAAGACCGGAGGTCGATAGTCTTTGTAAGTTGCTGCGTCTGCTCGAGGTGCGTTTGCTTGCAAGGTGGAATGCTCGAATATGCTCGTGGTCTACGGTGAGTCGAGACCAAGGAGTGCGAGTGCCCTTGCAAGGATGCCAGAAAGCTCGTGTGGTCTGCGGTGAGTCGAGACTGATGAGCGTGTGTCGTAGAACCAAACCTGGCACGGTGAGTCGGCTGTGGTGTAGTCCTAGGTGACATTAGCTGGCGTGCTGTGTGCGTTGCAGAACTGGAAGCGCGGTGAGTCGGCTGTAGTAGTCCTGGGTGGCACTGGATTGTTTGTGTGAGCGTGACTGCAGGTGCTGACCATAGAATGTAGGGCGGTGATGTGATGTCCGTGCTTGAGTTGTCTTCTTCAGAGGGTAGGTTCGTTGTCGGGGTCACCAGTTTAGCGGAAAAGGGAAGATCTTCCAGCCAGGCGGGTGTTGTGCCTGGCGGGGCGGCCGCTATGCCCCGCTGGTTATTCTCGGGGTCTTGTATATATAGTCACGATGCTTGCGAGACTTAATATCGTGATTCAGTTTTTCTATGACGAATCCGTACATTGTATTGAGGCGCTGCATTTAGCGCCATCTGTCCGTTTCTGTCGGCGACGTGAATGTGAGGATGCCACAACGTCTACGATAAGGGCTTAACACGTTTACCGATGTGTCCGGCCTGTGATAAAGGTGCGATCTATGGAAGTGTACGTACTCCGGCCGGGCCGGTGACCGGGTGGTACCCTTGTCAAGTTGACTAGTGGCGAGTGGTACGCGGTGGAGATTTAAATCCTTTCTGAAGTGGCTAAATAAAAGGGCCAAGTGAGTGATGGATCGGATCTATATTCAAACTAGATGGAGATTAGGTACTCGACCACGAGAGTGTAAAGTGGTATCGAAGTGTCCGAATCGCTCTAAGGACATACCCTGCCATCTGATCAGGCCCTGAAGTATTCGAGTCTACGGAAAATAGACGCTGAATAACATGTATTGAATAAATTATACTCTCAGTAATTGATCCTACAAAGAGCGGTCCGATCAGTTAAATATGTGACACAGTTGACAACCTTGGCCTCGCTTCATCACGAATTCGGAGAAAACACGTCTTTGCTATAATCTGGCGAACAGGTTACATAGCCTGTTTTGTATTTCAATGGGTCACCCGAGGATCTTCCTTCTTACGGTCTTCGCGGTTTACTTCATTGTTGATATGGTCTTGGCTGCAGGCAAATTAATTCCACATTTGAGGTGTTAAAATACTTTTGTCACCGATTACTGAAACAATTACTGTAAATTTGGAATGTGTCAGTGGACGAGGGTACTATTAAGGACTATTTGTTTGACACTTGGACCCTTGTGTGTGGAGCTTAAGAGGTGTCTGTGGACTAATAAAATAGCTGTGTTTTTAGAGTTACTTGAAAAGGAAACCGAAGATCTCTCCAGCAAATATAAGACCCCAAATAAAATATTATTTCATCAGTTACATATCAAGCTTAATAGCTAAATTTATATTATTTCCCGCTTCTCGGAAACCCCTACAGAGTGGGATTGCGAAATTCTGGGTGGCGTATGATCGCGACGGCTCGAGATTCAATAAGTGCGCGTAACTCCGCGGACATCCGCTGAATACATTATCCCGTTGAGCGGCGCCGGGGTCGGGTGAAGATACCACATGTGATACATCGGGGAACTGGCTTTTTATAGGTTTATATTTTTGCTAGTCTTTTGATAATATGATTGAGGATTCTCTAATCTTATAATACAAGAAAATATATTCACAACCCTCATTTGCATTTCAAAAAACATAAGTTCAAAGGTCAAATCGCATTAGTGCAACCCGGCTTTCATTTGAGACACGAGCCGCTACCTGACCCTCGCACGGAGCCGCACGAGAACCTCATACGTAGCCATTCCCGGCTCCCTGAAACTTTTATCACCCCCCTTTACACGCCCCGCGGTGGGCGGGGATGGGGTGGGAGAATGGGGATGCCGGGCTCGCTCACCCGTGCTTATGACGTACGGGCTGACGGACGCCACGCGGTTGCCGGACTGATTGGCATGTCTTAAATCTTCAATAGTTAATAGCTTGCGCTGAGAAAGGTCGGGGCGAATAGGAGTTTTCTATTAATAGTTTTTTGGATGGCATGGTCGTTGATGTTATTATTGGTAGTTACATGATGTTAGAGAGATTTCGTTTTGTTTAGTTTTTAGAATAATATTTAATATGTTAGATGAAACAACAACAAATTTTTTTTTGTCTGGTTTGGTTTGCGTATCAATAGAATTAGTACCATTTATTTTTTAACATTGTTCAGTTGCCATTTTATTTGACTACAGCAGCAAATTGCATTATTTTCATATAAAATACCAACCAGTGATATTGAAACATGAAAAGAGGCCAGCAATCAGACAACGTCCTGTGTATACTTACTGACTGCCACAGACAACAGACTCCGTGCCAAAACTTTAAGAACGAGTTGGAGGTGTTCGGAGGTGTTTACGAACAGTTAAAAATAACAGGCAGTGAAGTAGCGCCGCAGTTGCGAGTTGGTCGCGGAGTGTTGCCAACTTGGGCCAGTGCTGTGAGAACGTATGAGAGAAAGTAACTAAAACAACTAGAATTTGCTCAAACTGAAAAAAGATGAATTGTTATATTTCATGGCTCGGGCGCGGCACATGCATGGTCGCCAGCGGCTAGCCATGCTCGACCACAACGCGACCGCAAAATTTGCGTCAAACGCAATACCTTCATTTCCCATAATCTACAACGAATTGGGAAATTTCAACTGAATTAATATTTTTGCATTTCAATTACCAATGGACTTTTGTTGAAAGATTCACAGAATGTGTCGTTCCGACTCTTCATCCTTATAACAAACATCTTCCCATTGGCATTCCCGCACTTAAAAAACTCGTCAATTACTCGGGTGCTGTCAAAACCGAACAAAAGCGTCCTTCTTTTCAAAATTAACGCCATGAGATCCTTACTAACGGCTGTATCTAGCTGGGGATAAGGAAGACTTTCTCCCGCCTGATTGCCTCGTTTTAAAAGTGGATGGAGATTGAAGATGAACCATCGCTAATATGATATTATTAAACCTTGGCTGGAGGTTGGATATTACCTGAGTTTTAGTGCATTATTCACCAAGCCCCTCTCGTTTTCTACCAAGATGTTACGTACTCCGTAGCTTGTAAGTACCTGGCTTCTTATTTACAAGTTTGCTTTTAATTAGCTACCGCAACGAACATACGCTGCATGCAACTTACAATGAACTTGTATATATACATAATGTTCAGTGTATGCTAACCGAAGTAACCTCCATTTTCTTGAAGGTATATTTATCTACATTATCTCGATAAGTACTACTATGCATTTTATAAACTACATAGTTTGAAGTGGTCATGACCATACACAACTTGAAAATTGCGGAAGTATATGTTCACTATAGGGTGCATTCCAGTAAGCGTTCACAACGATCACGCTCACGACCGCAGTTTTCCCCGTTCCTTTTGCTTGTGAGCGTTACTGTCGTAAACTCAAGTGGAATGGATTATAGAGCGTTTTAGGCGTGAAGGTAAATAATACAAACAGCGAGTTAGTAAAAAGAAAGCAAAAGATTTAAGAGGTCAGGTTATAATCTATAAGCCTTGAAAACAAATATAAATAAATATTGTTGGAATCGATTTATATTGAAAAAAAATATAGAATTTTTTTAATTTATTTATTAATATTCGTGTATTTAATCAATTTACGTTCAAATGTAATTAAAATATCTTTAACATTCACTTCTACTAAAACATCTCTATCCGCATGAAATAACGTACGTTTCACTGCCGCCATCTTTAATGTTCTGAGTTTTGAAAATCCCGCAAATTTTCTCAACGATCACTACGACCCACCTTTTTAGATGGGTCGTCGTGAGCTTCGCGTGAGCGTAAGTCATGACGTTATGAGTGACGTTTTCGCTGCGACCACAACGACCGCGGTCGTTATGTGGAACGGCTAAAGGAGCATTTTGAGCGTTGTGATAGCTAAGTGGAACGTAGCCATACTGTGGCAATAGTAGTAAACAGCAAGCCCCCGGCTACTTGCGGCTCGTGACCACGTGACCAAGTGTCAGTGCGACTGCACGGCGCGGCGCGGCGCGGGCGCACGCTCGCCGCCCTACACACATTTGTAATCGAGCGAGCGAGCGCAGCGAGTGCGGACATTGGAGGCCTGTTACAGTTACAGTAATGCACGATTGCCGAGGTTGCTGTCTCGAGGTCGTTATGTTATTGTATTAACGTTTAATTAATGGATTTATCGACGACAAATAAACCAAATAACATTATGTATTTTTCATAAAAAAATGAATTGGAGCAGGAATGTATCCATTAATCTCATGTTATATCGGATATGTAATATGTTAAGTAGGGGTTGATACATTGTTAATGCCTGTGATATTAAGACCAACAGGTTTAAAAAATGGGATACCTAGATGTAGAATCAGAATTACAAAGGTAGCAGTTAATCATAAAATTGTATGATAAGGCGCCACAAAAATAATGTTCTTTCTACGTTGCGTGCAAACAGCTACAATAAATGACGTCATTCATTTGTCGGGAGAGGGTTGCTCCGCTCCATCATGCGGCGTAATGAGCGCCACACGTGGCTGTGTGTGGCTGTGTGTGGCTGTCTGAGGCTGTCTGTGGCCGTCCGTGTGTGTAATAACGCAGCTGTAGATTCCCGCGAGAATAAGGGTATAAGGTATTTGTTCTGGCGTCGCCGGCAGGGGTCGTGTTTGCGCTTTTTGCGGAGATAACTTATGCGGAGTTTGTTATGAGTAGACGAGACAATGTTATTAAGATGATACATATACCTATAGATATTATATCTGCTTATACATATAAGATCTGATGTAAGAACGTCTTATTACTACACAAATCGCGAAGTTGGCAGCTCTTGGGATTTCTGAGTATTCTCAGAAATGGCTCTATCTCTCTCTCGGCTCACGGTAAACGCAATCTTAATTGCCTCAGGATAACATTGGTGGGTGTTTCCGATAAATTGAATCTTATTTGACCGGAGAGCGAGTGGCAACTTGTAACCTTGTTACTTCGCAAATAGATCGACCGTTATGCCTCGGCGGAGGGGGGGAGGGGGTAAAGGGCGGGAGATTTGAATTATAAATGAGTGAAGTAGAGGATAGTTTGGGCGGGGGCGCGGGGTGCGGGGGTGCGGGGGTGCGGGGGTGCGGGGTGCAGAGGGGATGTTTGCTGAAATAATTGGCGTGTTCACCTCGCGACTCGGCCGCTAACACGAAGACGGTGACCAGGTGGCTTCGACACCAGTGAGCGACGAGTAGAGTAACATGTGGTGTAAGGTATCATTAGAAACAAGTGTTGCGATAAAAATCTGTGGGATCAAAATACCGCCCCATGACCAAAAATACAGCTTTATTCTATTCATCGACTATTTATGAGCAAATTTAGCGAATTTATTTAATAATAGACTAACAGTATGTATACTGTACTATGTCTCGGAAAACAATTATTCTTATTAAATTTTCTATAAAGTTACATATTATGATATTTATATTCTTATTAATTATAGACATATTTACTTACTGAGATTTAGAACACGAGTAAACTCACCGTTGAAAGCTGTTTGCGTTTTTTTTTTTTAATAGGATGGAGTTTCTGTGTCTTCAGAATTGAATGAAGACGAAAATACGACAAATTAAACTACAAGAACACTAATTTTGTGTTGGCCTTGGAGCTTCCATGTTGCTGACAGGCAGCAGAGGTAACGTGCCGCCCCCGCGCCGCGCCGCCCCCGCGCACACGCCGCCACTGAATAAGGTTGTTCGCCCACATCGTTGGGACTTCATGCCTCAACTGTATTGATGTATCATTATACACACTTCTAGTAGAGAGATTGCTGAGAAGTGCGAAGCTGAAATAGGAACATACAAACAATCCGTTCTGACCGGCATGACTTGTTATCACGTGCTTAATTCAAGTCAACAACTTGTGAAATGCATGCAAATGCAACTACTCCGTGAGTCGGCGCCACAACTTGCTCAAAACGAACGGACAGGCACAAGCACAACCAAGAGAGCACAACAGACGTGCAACGCCGTAGAACAAGCAATAGAACATACGTGTTTTTCACCACATTCTGTTCTCGGCAAATTATAAAAGTAAATTATTACCAGCGCGGCGCGCAGCGGGCGCCCGGAGCTCGCTCTTTTGTGCCCGACATTCGTAGTTTAATAAACAGAGCGATACGCTCCCATTGTGCACCTTTGCCGTGAGCAAGTACTACCTCCAGCCCCGCGACAACGTACACCGATACACTCGTAGTGACTCCAATACCGGGGTGTTGAGGACTATTTTGTCGTGTACGAGGCGTATCGGCGTGTTCACCTGTGGGAATAGAGTCGGGGACAACAGTCGGCACAAGTTTTAATTAATCCGCACAGTTGTAGCGCCGCGCGCCGCGCGCCGCGCGCCGGCTCGCTGCGACTGATCTGCGGGGAAGCGGCGTTTTTTTTTTGTATTCGTCATGAATGGGATCGATGTTTTGGAAAACAACTTAGGGTTGTATAAACGAAAGGAAAGTGGGTAGCGAAATACTTGTACTATTTCTATTTCATAGGATTAAGAAGTTAAACTAGACAGAAAGATTAAACATTAATTTGTCACAGCTCAATAAGACATATTAGAATTACAGAAAAAAACTATTAAATATTAGAATAGAAGACTAAAAAAATATAACAGAACAGGATAAATGTGAATGTGTCTCACGGCTGGACCGAATAGGTTCTCAGATCAGCCTCATGTCAGCATAGCATGGCGAAGTTAGTATAAGAGACCATACAATATTTACAATATCCACGACTCTACCTGTATGTTAAGATTACCAACTAATCCTTTTCATGTTGTAGGTACCCATGCTGCCCGATGAGACATGGGAATCGCGTATGTTTAGAAATTATATTCCCAAGCACCATGAAGAGATGAAGCCGGGGTCACACGCACATTTGCATCCCAATAGAAATGATAAATCACACCAAAGGCCTTCATTTTCAGCGCGGGGAGAGGCGGCGGTAGATACCCTGATTGTCAAATGTGTGGAGAGCCGCGCGCTCCCGCCGCGCGCCGGCCCCAGTACTATATACTAACAGACAGCTCCACTTGTGATGGCATGTTGGAACATGTAGAATTAAACTTACGATATTCATTTAAAGCTGGTTATTCAAAGCTCTTTGGAATACCGAAATAAGTTGAACGCACGTTGACCACACATACCATGAGTATAAATAAGGAAATAGTGCCAGACAAAATAGCAGTAAAGCAAAAAAAAGTTCAAGCTCGACCAAGAACAAAAGTAGGTACTTATTCCATGACTATAACAAATTCAAATTATATGAAATTTCCACCCTGAATATTTTTCCATAAATCTAAAGCTGGCTTTTCATAAATGATCCATATTTCCTTGGTGTATTGAATCAGGTTCGGCGAACGAATTGTATGTCGGTCGCCGTCAACGCTCCCGACGTGTGTCGTAATGATCACGTGCTCCTGCTATAGTGACGTCACTCCGCTGGACAGCAATCGATGTAGCGGTGACGTCACGCATGGGAAAATATTCATGAGATCTGAGATTCGTGGAGCTGGACGCCAAGAAGCCTTTCTCTTAGATACTTGATAAAGGAGTTGAGTAACTGTTTGGGTCGACCATCATACCTGCAGACATAATAATACGTAACAGCATTAGTAATGTATACGGCGATGATGGCGCGGAACAACCCTCTCGGAACAATTGTATTACGTCATTAATAACAAAAAGTGGTTTGCACGCAACGGTGGAGCCACACGCCACGTGTTGCCAAATTATCGTGAAGAAATAAAATGGACTTCGTTTAAGTCTCTAGACACAAGCGATCAAATTATTCCAAAATGGTGTTCTGAGCCTTATTGTGATTTAATTTTAATTAAATATATCCAATAAGCAGTCATATATTGTTGTTTGCGCGACTCACTATAATGTAAATTTGCAAAAAAGATGTTACTTATGTAAATATTTCTTTTGGGGAAAAAAGTTATCTAAAACCCAATATAATGAATGATAAAGTGTATCTAAAAGAGAATAATCTCTTCTAGCTAAGTGGGTCAACCCAGCTGACGAACATTTAATCCACCAGCGATCAATTTCGTGTACGTACATTAACATTTAATGTACAAATGGTTAGAACCGAGACAACTGATTTGCCAAAGTGTATTTACCAATCAGTAGGATGGCTCTGTTCACTGGTGTCGCAGAGTTCAATTATTATATTATTTTTCATAATTAGCAGCGTTTTACAGATGTCGGCAGGAAGTAGTGGACAGCTATTGCTGTCTGCGCTGTATCGATTGCGGCTGCTGCGGGACGCCGCGGCCGCGCGCGGTGCTCCTGGCAGCCGCGGCCGCGCGCACTGTCCCCCGTAAAGAATCGCTGTAGCGCGGAGTTAATGCACAATTTATTCAGAGTCTTCCTC
Organism: Notodonta dromedarius; assembly: GCA_905147325.1. NCBI lineage: Eukaryota > Metazoa > Arthropoda > Insecta > Lepidoptera > Notodontidae > Notodonta > Notodonta dromedarius. Next base: position 11,888,499 of record LR990172.1, read on the forward strand.
AAATCTAGATATTATTCTCCAATAATCACATAACTGTTATTATTTCTTGAAACCGTGTCATTTTAAATTCACGACGTCAAATTACTTCAAATTAATGCACCCTCTTTCCATGGCAAACTGGTGAAAATTAATGAGTTCGAGATCGGTTTCAGTAGTCGTGACGGTCATAATATCTGTCTATTTGGACTGGACCACTGTAGTCTGAGCCTTTTCTTATTTTAAAAAGAGATCTACCTAGTTGTTTCTAAACATGAAACATTCGGATGTTTCAACTTTCATAATTTAACTACATGATAATGTGAACATCTCTTATGAAACACGCGTCGCCCCGTTCGTCGCATTAAAGTTGTAACCGAACTTAATAATAAGATGGTAAGTCTGGCGACTTGAATGCGACATGGTAATGTTCTAAAGTTGGTAACATTCAAAGTATTTGTTGGGTGCGGTAGAGGTAATTAACGGACGTGTTAAATTTTAAACATGGAGTTGCAGGGGCTCCAATGGAAAATGATTTGTACCCATGCCGTGTAAAGTATTCCTCCCCATCCACTATTATTGTCTTCTTCCGTTACCTTCTCTGACTTAGTCGTGAGCAAGCACTTTGTATCGGGTCTAATAACGTCGCTATATAATTTTAAAAGGTATGTATTACCTAAGCCTAAAATATTTAAACGCTTACCAGAAGTGTACCTTGTACTACCGAATCATTTCAAATGACAATTTAGTTTTTACTGTACTTTAAAATATAAGAACCCAAAATAGTTTATTTCTGATTCAATAAGCGTACATTGCCATGATATTACTAATACATATTTTATTTAATTAATAGATCGATGCATTATTTTTTCCTAGCCTGCTCAATCAAGTACTGTTTAGCTCTGGCGCTTCGCCGGCCGCTGCCGTGGCTCGCTCGCTCTGCTGGCGTGTGTTGGACACGATTCTCAACCTAACCTAGCATTTCGTATTTGTTTTGAGAACGTTTTATTTAAATAAAAACTTGTCATTTAACGAACTATGCACAATCAGGGAGTATACAATTACTTTATTGGTACGTACATACATTGCTTCTTTGTTACGTAGTCAATAAAGTTTCAGTATGTAGGACATTAATCTGTTGTGAAATGTCGATGTATTAGTAATGATGCATTGTTAATACCATAATGCATCGTCGCGGTGTAATCCGCTCTGAATTAGCCGCAAATCTGCTCTGAACCGGCTCGTTTCGGTAGGACTGCGGTATGCTTTGTTCTACAGTATACACTATACACCATTGCGTTATGTATGGTGTGATATTACGAAAACTATTATGAGATATTAAATAGAGTCATCGAGCAAACTAAGTCGGTATATCGCAAGGTACCCATAATACAAGCATTGCTTAGTTTTGGAATCATATTATCGTGAGTATTTTGGTCTGGCGATATTTATTTATCACCGACAGTGTAAGTACTTACATTACCATCAGTTTTATCTCGGCGAGTAAAGTCACGCCTTGCGGTACTACTGAGGCCACTCAAAGATATTGGCCCGCTCCCACTCACTCCACCAAGCGATGCTGAGCAAACACGAGATGTGCTAGATCTGATGGGTACTGTAGACTTATTTCTCACCAATATATCAGCCCCTTATGTGCAAAGGAATTCACCATCATAAATATTTTTTATAAGCTTATAAGCTTATTATTAGTCAAACTCATCATAACCATCTCAATGCGTCTTATTACGTATACAATCTATAATTTGAGCAGGATGAAATACACGTGACGCTACGTAGTTTGTTTTCATGTCACAGAGGAGGTAAATGTCGCGCTTTTGGTGTTCACTACGCCACTTCGACATATATTTCACTGAATCACACTCCACGCTATGAGCACATTTCCTTGTCATAATATGATGTGAACTTTTCATAACTATGGCATAACACTAATACACGCCATTGTTTGCCTTTTGTTATGCGTTTGTTTCATCTGTAGGTACAAGAAACTACATTCTCATCTACATTAGACATGAACTGAAGTAATTCTATGAATAAATGTATTGTAGAGACAACCCACGCTCTGACCTTTAAAAACCTTTTGTAATTAATAACATTACTTAGTTCTCATCTCATTGTTTGCGCGGAGATATGAATCGAAATCACCATACATTATATTCTTCGGGTGGGTCATATTATACACAACAAAGGAAACATTTCAACAGGGTTGGTAGCAAATAGATTGTAATAATTTGTAGGTACTGGATATAAATTCTGGAAATATGTATATAGAGTTTTAGCCGTTATTGCAATATCTCGTGCAATGAGTACTGCAGTGGCTCTAAAATAATATTAAGTCTCGCCTTAGTCAAGCAATATTCAGGCCTGACTCAGTCAGGTAAGACTAGTGTTGTGTTTGAGTAATTCACTCGAACTAAACCACACAAACACAACACCAGCCAGACCTAAAGCCAAGATAAACTTATTCTAACTTTAGATACTGACGCGTGTCTGTTACGTTCACCTGTACTTCTCAAAGTTAAAGTAATTCAAATGAAAAAACATGCGCTCCTAACAGAGGGTGTGCGAGCTCGTAAAGTCACGCCTAGGGCAGACAGTCGACGACTTCAGCCCTTGTGGCAACCTCCCGGCACCACAACCCCTAAGAGAAGGCTATCGTCTAGCGGAGCTCACGGTTTAATAATCAGTAAGTTTCAAGGTAATGTATTTCTATAATTAATTTTATTGTGAATGAAAGAAAAAAAATAGCCTAGCAATATTTATTATATTTGGCAAGTTCCACAGCCGAAACGAACCTCCCGACGAGATAGAGGCTCACAATTACGTTACTGATGTTTACCTGCCACTTTAATGAAATCTAATTGAGTGAATTAACTATTTACTTTATTGCTTTCTTTTTTTAAATCTAGTATGTAACAAGCTTTTCGGTTGACTTAAGGAAGACTATTTTCTGTTTAACAATACAATACATAGATAAGAAACAGTGCCATGCTGGGATGCCCGCAAGAAGCAAAGCTTTATACTACCTATAAAGCGTAGGGCGCCGCAGCTGCCACTCCGTATTATATATCGTGTAACGCTACTGACGCTTAGCACGGATAGAGTGGCCGTGCGGCGAGCGCCCCGAACGTCCGTATAGAAGCTTCGCTTGAATAAGATTTGTTGACGATTTATTTTTATTAGATTTTAATATTTTTTGTTTGATATTAAAAACAAACAGGCGCTTTATTCTGCAAACAAAAGTTTATTCAATAAACGTATAAGCTAAATAAAATAATAATTTAAGTACCTACTATTCTTTTACTGCTCGCAATATAAAACAGCGCGAATACTCGATTTTATTTCGATCACAGAATCGGAATCGAATCGAGATTACAATTTCAATACGCTCGGAGGCTTTTCAGTAAAATTGTTTGAAGCAATCAACGCGGGCGTCCGGGGAATGTACTACAATACAATCAGGATTTACGCGAAACGGATACATAGTCCGGCACAAGGATCGCGGCTGTCCCGCCGTGGCAACCAGGCTGGCGTTTCTTTAAGAACTTGACGTATCAGGCAGCGGGGAGGGGAAGCGGGTCGTGCGAGGGGTAGAGCAGCGCGAGGCGGGCGCGGGGATCGATCGCGGCTCTTCATCAGGGGCGCCCGGCGCCGGCTGCACCCCAGGGACCTGTTCGTTATGAACCTTAATTATGTTGCGATCCATTGATGCGATTTTTCGACGCGTTCTTGAAGACACCTCCATATTTGAGCGAATTGGTTTTCCGACTCGTGTCAGCGGCGCGCCCCGCCTGTTACCTGCCGGCTATGTGTGAGCCACACAGCGCCGAGGGCCGAGCGCCGAGCGCGGGGACTCGAAAGTAAACAAGTCGGGTCGGGGTCAGGTGCTGCGAATTGCAAAGGGAAAATATTTATAGCAGAAATTATTATAGCGCAGCTTCAGGATTTTTTTATTATGAAAAAATGACGGGTAAAGTTGACTATATTAAGTACTCAATTTTCGATTACAACGAGCACTAAGAAAATTAACCAAATCTAAATATATATAACTCAAAGGTGACTGACTGACTGACTGACTGACATAGTGATCTATCAACGCACAGCCCAAACCACTGGACGGATCGGGCTGAAATTTGGCATGCAGGTAGATGTTATGACGTAGGCATCCGCTAAGAAAGGATTTTGATTAATTCTACCACCAAGGGGATAAAATAGGGGATGAAAGTTTGTATGAAACTTTGTCAATTAAATTCCACGCGGACGAAGTCGCGGGCACAGCTATGATCTATATTGTTAAAAGGTTAGAGACAAAAGTCATCGATGGATTTCTACGGTTTAACTTTATATCACCACTAGCTGAGCCCGCGACTTCGTCCGCGTGGAATTTAACTTAACAAAAAAGCCCGCTCCCGCGTTCTGAACCCGCACGACAGGACCCATTTTTTTCTTTTTTTTAAATTTTGTTTTTCTAAAATAAAAGTAGCCTAAGTTACTGCTTATAACATCAGCTATCTACCAGTGGAAGTCCCGTGAAAATCGGTCCACCCGTTTCGGAGATACTCTTTGATTTCATGTGTTTTTATTTTTTTACGCGGAACCCTAATGGTTTTTCTAAAATTAAAGTAGCCTAAGTTACTTCCTATAACATCAGCTATCTGCCAGTGAAAGTCCCGTTAAAATCGGTCCCGCCGTTTCGGAGATTACCCGGAACAAACACACAGACAGACAGACAGACAGACAGACACAGACAGACAAAAATGTTTTAAATCGCGTTTTTGCTATAGGTGTCGTATGTACTTTCATATGCATTTAATGAAAAGGTGTTATTTTGATATTACAAACAGACACTCCAATTTTATTTATTTGTATAGATATAACGACCGCTTAGCGGAGTGGCAAGAGCGCGTAGGCAAGTGAGCTGGGCGTCACCACCGAGTGGTTGCAAGTTCGATACCAGCTTTCGGAAATTGCATTTTCGTCATTTGCCCTGGTCTGGGTAGCCCTGGACTGGGTGCCCGGCTGGTGGTCTAGGAACGCCCCCAGTCCTTTGTGCGACACCTGTTTAAATAACCTACAAACAGTTCACGATACTACGAATTCATCGCAAGGGCTTTGCGCTACGAATTTCTACAAAAATTAGCCACGTTGCTACGATTTAAGTGCTACCGCTACGAGCTACAAATCGATGTGTGATACTGCTGGCGGCCAGAGGCACCTTTCGGAATGGTACGCCAAGCTACGGCGCCGGCCACTTCCGCTCGTGTTGCGTTGCAGTGGGGATTTAATGTTTTAAACACTTATTTCTGAATACTAACTCCTTATGTCTATATACAGACAACTACATAAGTTGCGAATGCATATAACATGAGATTATGAAAACGAGAAGGCGATGAAAGCGCTGCGCCTGCGTCCTCTGTGTTGTCCGCGCCTGCGTCCCCGTGCAACACGCGCGGACGTGCTCCAGACGGGAACTATCAATCTTTTCCCGGCTTGAGGAATTAGTTGAATATGTTTGTGAAATATTTCCTGTAATATAAATAAATGTACCTACTGCTTATTTAAATGTGATAAAAAATAAAAAATATTTTACAGCCTTCTTCTCTTCTACAGATGAACTTGTCTTAACTACTTATTTGCAATAAAACATTTTAAATCTCCTTATTCTTTTGACGCTATTTAATCATTATATTTAATTATTTATCTTGGGAGAAAAGCTGGTCAAGGCAGAGCATTAGAGACAAAATATAAAGGTATCAAAATAAAATCGCTACAAATGCTTATTCAGCTAACCACACCCCCCCCCCCTCTGTCTCCCAGCGCCCCCCCCCTGTTAGGATCCGCGCGGTTACATATACCGAGCCACAACAAAAGCAAACTAACAAATGGCTCATTTGAAATTCTGCAGGTTTATTCTCTCCGTCTGGAGAGTGTCTGCAGGAGTTTACATCGATCTTGCAAGCAAGTTGGAGGCGAGCGGTGCTGACTTTGCATCTCCATTGGTTTTAGAGAATAGCTACTTCTTAAATTCTATATATTCTTAGATTAACACTTTTTTTTGGATTTTATTTATGAATCACAGGTTCAATCTTGTCATTCTATGTATAGTAGCAGCATCACTTTACAAAATAAATAGAAAAGCACTTGAACTGCTAATTTTATCACTAAAATTAATGTAGAAATAAACATCATATCCGCGTACTGTTGAAAAACTTTGTTACAGGTAAAAAGCTTTTAGAGAGCGGAAATAGAATAGAAACCGCCGTGCAGTGTGCCACCCGCTCGCCTCAATAACGATGATAACGACCAATCATATTAATATGCCGAATTCTGAACAATTTGCTACTTTACCATTTTTACGTCGTCAACGTATTCTGGGATTCTTACCTTTTAAGGTTGCTGTACCTCAAAAGAAAATTGATTCCTCGTCGTTTCCAAATGTTATTTAAAAATCAACCGCAATTACAACTTTGTTTCTTGTATTTCACTATTTTAGTTACAGATATGCTCAATGTTCGCTATTGAAATGGGTACGTAGCATTTATGTGCATAGCCCGACATACACTTGTCATGTTTTTTTTAAGAAGAAGCAACTGAACGACATAAAGAACAGCTATAGTACTCGTTAATATTTTTCCAATTACTTGATTATGTTTAGGATGAACGTATTACGGTTAGGAACCATAAATTAGATCCAGTCATAATAATAATGTAACGATCGCGTGAAAAAACACCATTTTCTCCTCCGCACATAACAACTTCCTTGTATTTTACAAATAAATGAAAATATGATTTATTTCGAAGAAATGTAGCAAAATTTCACTTTATTTTACACTAGCTGAGCCCGCGACTTCGTCCGCGTGGAATTTTGATCCTTTCTTAGGGGATGTCTACGTCATAGTAGCTTTATGCATGACAAGTCTCAGCCCGATCGGTTTAAAATTGACAAAGTTTCATACAAACTTTCATCCCCTATTTTATCCCCTTGGGGTGGAATTAATCAAAATCCTTTCTTACGGGATGCCTACGTCATAGTAACTTTATGCATGCAAAGTCTCAGCCCGATCGGTTTAAAATTGACAAAGTTTCATACAAACTTTCATCCCCTATTTTATCCCCTTGGGGGTGGAATTAATCAAAATCCTCTCTTGGGGATGTCTACGTCATAGTAGCTTTATGCATGCAAAGTCTCAGCCCGATCGGTTTAAAATTGACAAAGTTTCATACAAACTTTCATCCCCTATTTTATCCCCTTGGGGGTGGAATTAATCAAAATCCTCTCTTGGGGATGTCTACGTCATAGTAGCTTTATGCATGCAAAGTCTCAGCCCACTCGGTTTAAAATTTACAAAGTTTCATACAAAATTCCATCCCCTATTTTATCCCCTTGGGGGTGGAATTAATGAAAATCCTTTCTTAGGGATGTCTACGTCATAGCAGCTTTATGCATGCAAAGTCTCAGCCTGCTCGGTTTAAAATTGACAAAGTTTCATACAAACTTTCATTCCCTATTTTATCCCCTTGGGGGTCGAATTAATCAAAATCCTTTCTTAGCGGATGCCTACGTCATAACATCTACCTGCATGCAAAATTTCAGCCCGATCCGTCCAGTGGTTTGGGCTGTGCGTTGATAGATCACTATGTCAGTCAGTCAGTCAGTCACCTTTGAGTTATATATTATCGACGGGAGAAAGCAGAAATGTCGTAACTTGCATTTTGGGCTTTTATTTTTCACTTTTTACCATATTCTAGTATAAAAAAAAATACTGCTTCGAATGGTCTGGGTCTCGTTTTCCTACCATTAAATTTTTTATCGATACCATACATAAAATAAACGACATACAGCTTTATGAAACGTGTATCGGAGGTTTATATTTAAGATACAACAAATCCGTAGCCAAAAAAAGATCTAAATGAAACGTGTATCGAAGGTTTTATATATAAGATACAGCAAATCCGTAGCTAAAAAAAACATATTTGTCTAAGTTGTCCATACATTTTATCTCATAGATACAACATTTTTGCAGCCTAAAATTGAAACATGAATTTTTTTTTTTTTTTTTTTTTTTATTTATGATCAGGCATCGCAGGCCCATAGATACATACCTTATAAACTAACATACATATGATTAAAAACTAAACTAAACTGTAGGTGGTGACGGCGGCAATCTCCCCCGAAAGCGCCTGTACACCACACCCTTCGGCCAGTAGTCTTCCTGCATGAAAGTTGGCAGCCTGTCTGACGGGACTCTAACCACAAACGCCTTGAAACTGGCGTTGTGACTAGAGTCCAACGGCTGAACTCTCAATGAGACATTGCTCTTTATCCTGATGTACTCAGCAATGTCCCCCGCCTTGCTGGTGTAGTGGAGGCAGGACAGGTAGACGTCGGACCCTGTTGCCGCCGTGCCGCAGCGATTTCTGTTAACCCGCTGCGTGCGTCTCTTCTTCTGCACCTTGATGAATCCCTCTTCATCTCGGTCGTCGAAGCGTGCACACGCAGGGGCCACGCTCGGCACCTTACGGATGATAGGCCGCTGCTGGGCAACAGGCTTGCTGGCGGCAACGGTGGCAAAATCACGGGGCTTCTGTGGCACCGTTGATTTTGCTGGCGGGGCTGCTGCTCGCAGCTTGTCAGATGCCCGCGGGGTACGGGCAGCGGAGACGGAGGCAGCAGCAGCGCGCGGAGTTTGACCGGCGCACGCTGACTCGGCAACGGGTGACGCGGGTGACGATGTTAAAACCGCTGACGCAAAACTCGCCGCGGACGTATCGAAATATGCACCGCGGCGCACATTTACGTTAGCAGTTGTCGATGACCTAATTACCGCTAACGAACTGTGTAAACTATCAACTTCCTTACGCAATTCACCAACGGTATTTTCGGATGCATCAAACCTCCGCGTCATTGCAGCCAGGCTCTGCTTCAGATGCACGATGTCCTTCAGCAGGCTGGTCACGTCGACGTGGTCGAATGTGACGGGAGGGAGCTTATTAAGGTCCCTCGCCACAAAAGTTGGCACGTCGTCCGGGTCGGTCACCTTGAGCAGCGTGATGATGTCTTGTAAGCTCTTCTTTGTCCCGTCACGCCGGCGGGACACCATCTGGTCGCTCTTGTTGAGCGCCCGAAACAGCAGCAGCTTGGCAGCAGCGATGTCATCTTGGGTGAAATTCGTGCTGCAGATCTGGACGGCGGACACCTCGTCCATCACGTCCAGCTTCTGCTGCAGGAACGCCAGCAGTTCATTGGCCACGAGTTCAGCACTCATGGCAACAAAGTCACGTGCGACGGCTCGCGCCGTGCTGTCCGAATTGGCGTAACTTATGCAAAATCCTTGATACACACACTTTACGACAATTTAGACAAAAGCATCAGATAGGCCTTAGATTAATATAAATACATACCAATTTTCAACGTTATATCTCAATAAATATATTAGTTATGAATTTTTGAAATAGTTTTTTGGCTCTGGTGTAAAGTTGTGTTTTTCAAGTTACGACAATTCCGCTTTCTTCCGTCTATATATAGATGTAATCATTTCGTGGAGCTACGTCGTAGCATTACAAATAACATCGTAGGAAAACCGTAGCCCGTAGCCATATTCGTAGCAACGTAGCATGGTTTGTAGGTAGATCCTCTCATTGTTAAGTTTATTGAGAAAATTATCATTTATTTGGTCCATTTTTACAATCATATTAATAACTGATCGATTTTAGGTAAGTACATAAAAGAGTTATCATTTCTCACTGGTGATTCTTCACTTCCTCATATTGGGTCGACAATTATTTTCTTCGTTAAAATGTAGATAGTAGGAGGCAATATAACGTTACAAAATGATTCCGTGAAGCAAAGGCACTCGTTATGCATGGACATAATATTATTATGTTGGTAGGAAACATGGAGGTGCTGAATCAATTATGCTAAGTACATACGAGTTACCCATTCCTCCCTTCTCAATATCTTGGGAAAAATACAAACAGATTCTCTTTTCCATGACCACATTGGTTATCATTGTGTGTGAGGAGCGTGCGTGAGGATGTGTGTGTGTATGTAGATGAGATAAATGATTACGATAGTGGATAACATTTATCAATAATCATCCTGTTGGAGATTATAAAGATATATTATGATTATTTGAACGGAAAGAACAGATGTCAGTGGCTGTGTCTTTTGAGTGGTCAACTTTTTTGTCGCAACATCATCCGGTGTTTATCTCCGGCGTATTGCTGGCGGCTGGCGGGGCGCGCAGAGAGCCGTCATTTGCTGCGATGTTATCTAGAGTAACAAATGGCGAGCCGCATGCCCGCCGCGCGCCGCCGCGCCGCCCCGTCCCGCGGCGCGGCGCCGACTCGGACACATACATTTGCATGTCGCACAGATGATGTATGCTTTGATAAAGGAAGGAATGGATACAGTACTTCATACTTCATTATTATTCAAATGCGATCTCGCGGCAATGACAGTGTGTGTAAAGCGCGCCGGCGCGCGGGGCCCAGTGTCAAAACTGTGCAAAACGACGTCAAAACTATGGATACGCCTCACGATTTCAAGTCAATTACATAAGAATATTATAACGTGGCGGGTTATATTCAAAATACCGTTTTCGCAAGAGAAAAAGTATTAAGCAAATATATAAATACTTTATTTTATTTTATCGGTCCACAAAAAAATACCTTAAATAATAAATAAATGAGATTTTAAAAAACTGGGACTTTAAAAATAAAATGTGACATTTAATTATAAGCGGCACGACGTCCTTATGATGTGTACAGTGTTAAGTTAAACAGTATTAGAGAAGCAGCCTGGTAAAAAATGTAAGAAGTTATACACAAGCAAAGACAAGTGATGGAAGTGTTCATTATATTGCTTGGCGCAGTATCGCTTGGCTTGGTATCGTGACGACTGTTTGGCACAGTGGTTTGCACGTATACCACTGGGCTCACTGTACCGGGTGGTTGCGAGTTCGATTTGCGTCCCAGGAAATTTCGGAAATGGCCTTTCTGTAATTCGCCCTGGTCTGGTTGTCACCGGGACTGCCCCCAGTCCATTGTACGGTACCAAGTATGATATCGGTACATAGTACACGTGTTGCTTAGTTTGGGACCATAGTTGGTGTGTCAGTCTGGCGATATTATAGCAGGTGCGGTATTGAGCATAACCGCCGATTACTCAAATATAAACCAATATATTTAACCAGTTTTCTTTAACATCCGGTGGCCTTTGTTACTTGTGTAAAAATCCGATTCATCAAAATATAATGAACAATAACAGGTACGTTTTGTTGGTCTCCAATCGGGTGCTCTCGTAAAAAGTATGGCATTAGTCCATTTTTCACGCCTCCCTATAGATTGAGGAAATCTATGGGAAAATGTTGAATTCACTGTCGTATCTCAAATTAAATGTCTTAAATTGCCCTGATAATAAAAACACTTTTCGAGTTTAAACTGTCGAGAAAAGTACCCTAAAAATATATTGTCATCGGAAGCGACATTGAACATGTGTTAAGAAAGCAATGATAGAGGAATATACGACGACCCTTAGGTAAGCGACTATATTGGACGACTATGCGACTGCTATGTGATTTGGAAGTTTTGTGTGTAACAAATATTACTGTACCTACTAGTGCGTATAAGTTAAGTTTGTGGAGAGCGCAATAAACCGTTTCCTACGAAAACGGCATTTTAATACGAAACAATATAATTTTATACAAGTCGTATCCACATTATCCAACTACATAGAATGTATGAAAATATAAATTTTACTTTTTCTTGTAAAATATTGTATTTTAAGGGGGACTCACTGATAAAATGAAATGCCATTCGCTTTTTTATGCTTCCAGTTCTCACTTTTACATGTTTTAATGATGCAAAACGGTATTTTTTCATTATTTTACGCCGCGGTTTTGACAGCTCTTGTGTCAATGGTCGATTGTAGACTAGCGGGCGACTGCGCGAATTTTGAATCATGCGTATTTTTTGGTGGAACATTGCGTGTACTAACATGCGGTATCCTTTACTTCTTTTATCAAAGGATGTATGTCATACTCTCAAATTGCACTGCTCGTTGAAAGCTTGGCAATAAGAATTTAAATAATATTGTAGTTTCTTTATACTGCTTTATAATGTATTTCGGTGATCTTAAAATATACGGTAATTGTTATAAAATAATAATGAATACTCCTCTTTTTCTTGACTTGAGGTCGTTAGCGTCAAGAACTATCACTAGACTTCAAACATAACACGATAATATTTTACATTATGGTAGTTTAATAATATATTCTCCAGTATTCCGATACAGCGTAGGGTGTGACCACATAGCAGTTCATGGCGCGTTCATTTGACACATTCAGTATACTTCCCGACGTGTCCTGCACTACCCGTGCTTTAACAATTATTACTGAATTTCGGCGCCTAAAAACACCGCCACTAACCCGACGCTTTGTACATCATATCTGATTACATTAACGCAATTTTTCGTTTGGAAGGCATAATGCAGGGTCGACTTTAATAAACGCATCAAAATATAGTAAGTAGACACCCTTAAGCTCGCAATGACATTACTAGTGCTAGAGATATGATGTATGGGTATGTGAGGTCAGTATATATGCAAAGGAATGTAGGTAATCATTGTTGACGTCATTTGCACATCCGATATTGTTCAGTGAAGCGATTACTCTTAAACAAAACTGCCTCAAACATTGTTCTAAAGATATCAAGTATATTGTAAACAAAAGCCTTGAGTACTATCTGTATGGGAGTCAGGATTTGCGGCCGTTGAACAAAGTTTGAGATCAGATAGTCGGCGTAGGGGAAAACAATAAATAATAGCGTATGAGATGGGCGGGGAGGGAAACGCTTGCCTCAGGACTAATTTTGCTTAGTTATCGGAAAACAGTACCGGGACACATTCTAGCAATCATACTTTAATATTATAAAGAGTAAAACTTTGTTTATTTGATTGTAATGAATAGGCTCCGAAACTACAAAACCAATTTGAAAAATTCTTTCACTGTTGGGAAGCTACACTATCCCCGGGTGACATAGGCCATATTATATTTTTTTTTAAATAGGGATCCTTACTAAAACTCCAATAATGTAACCGTAATGTACCCGTGCGAAGCCGGGGCGGGCCGCTAGTAACTTATAATACTAGCTGAGCCCGCGACTTCATCCGCGTGGAATTTAACTTAACAAAAAAGCCCGCTCCCGCGTTCTGACCCCCTGCGACAGGACCCATTTTTTTAATATAGTTTTTCTAAAATAAAAGTAGCTTAAATTACTGCTTATAACATCAGCTATCTACCAGTGAAAGTCCCGTCAATATCGGTCCACCCGTTTCGGAGATACTCTTTGATTTCATGTGTTTTTATTTTTTTACGCGGAACCCTTATTGTTTTTAAAATTAAAGTAGCCTAAGTTACTCCTTATAACATCAGCTATCTGCTGGTAAAAGTCCCGTCAAAATCGGTCCAGCCGTTTCGGAGATTACCCGGAACAAACACACACACACAGACAAACAGCCAGACAGACAAAAAAAAATTAAATCGCGTTTTTGCTATAGGTGTCGTATGTAATTTCATATGCATTTAGTGAAAAGGTGTTATTTTGATATTACAAACAGACACTCCAATTTTATTTATTTGTATAGATAAGATCACTATTGTATGGTTTATTTTGTCCAAAGATTCGTAACACCTCCTCGGTAGAAGGCCTAGTAGTTAGAGGAGCTACCCTCGTAATTGAGAGGTTCCGGGTTCGATCCCCGCCTTATCCACTAAACTATTGACATGAGTTCACGCCTTATAACGCCTGCGGCTAATGGGACTGTTATGCTAATGCACTTATGAACCACACGTTGCTAATAGTTAAAAAACAGGTGACATTATTTCACGACTAGGGTTACGAAGCTAATGCTTGTTTTTTAGGTACAAAGTGTAGTATAATATTATAGATTCAGCTGTGTGCAATCTCCCCTTGTTTCGCTTATGACGAAAATTTCATCCAGTAATAAAAGTGTATATAATACCTCATACTCAAACACAATAATGACGTAAAAGAGATCTCCCTATATCACTCATGAGCATAATTATAGCGCGTATTAATACGGAACCGGGTCAAGGGGTTGACCGACCCGGTCGCCGCGCGCCGGGGCGGCCGGCGACCGGCGGCCGGCGGCCGGCGCGGCGCGGTCCGCGAGCGGCCCGGTTGGCAGGGCGGCCGCCGGCTATATCAATAGCCGCGTCGATAGTTATCGCTCAGCGCGCCGTGATGCTGCGCGTCATACTGAACAAGGCTGGAGGGATACCGTTCCCCGTGAAGCGGCTTCCCATTGCTAACATCATGGTGAATAAAATTCATATTACGAGTTGTAGTGTTATTATTGACGACCGATGACTCTATCACCATAATTATAAAAAATGTGATCCAAATTCTGGCGTGCAAGGCGTTTATTGCAATTAAAATACTGTCAATTTTGCCACCATCGGTACAGTAGACTTCCATGCCAGGTTTCTAACCGCTGCTCCTACGGGGATTATATCGTCATCCGTCTGAGTTGGGAACTGTTGTTGTTATGTGAGGTCAAGTTAACACGTTAAGTTAAAGTTAACACATAAAAAGGACGATCATAATAAATCTCTCTTTATTTAAAAATATCCAACTTTTTATTCAGCGAACGGTTTAATTGAAAGGGGTAGGCCGTCGCTTGCGGGTCACCGGCCAGCGCGGCCAGCGCGGCCAGCGCGGCCAGCGGCTCCTTCCCATGACGTCAATAAATATAGTCGCGCCGGTGATGGCCGGCGGACCGGAACATGACCCTAATCAACCATTCATTCCTAATTACATAAATTATTAAGCCTAATCGGTGCTATACTTAATTGATTTTAAAAATAAGTTACTTAAAATAAAATAACGCGAAAGTGTGCTTTAAAGATTGGTACAAAAACGGAATGTTGAAGTTTGGTAGAGACGAAACATTAATAAATAATATTTTAATGATAAATAAATAAATATCGCCAGACTGTCACACCAAATGTATGCTCCTAAACTAAACGACGCTTGTAATAGTACAAGCGTCATTTAGTCGTTATGTAGGTACACCATACAGTAGACTGGGGGCGATCCCAGTGACACCCAAATCTGGGCAAATTACGAAAGGCCATTTCCGAAATTTACGCTGACTGAAATCGAACCCGCAACCACCCGGTGCAGTGAGCCGAGTGGCCTACGCTCAAACCACTATGCCAAGCGTCAGTCATAACGACATGAATGATGTTCCGCGGATGGTGGTCACAGGCTCTAAGTAGCACCACTGATCATTGACGCAGGCCTCGATCAATAGAATAGTGTCAACGTGAAGCCGCCGCCGCGCCGCTCGCGCTCCCCGGATCGACACAAATAGTCTTTATTAATAGCTGGAGACGTTTGTTAAAAATGAAATAATATAACTGAATGGTTCTAAGAACACTTAGCAGGTTATATATCAACCAAAACACCGCCCCGCCCCCCCCATTCAGAAATTATACACATCATACAGGTACTTCACGTGAAACATAACGATAAACAATTAAACGTATTTTGGGACTTGATTAGTGATAATGGACTTCCAAGTTAATTATTGTTGGAAGCATTCAGCCACCGAAATAATAATGACTGGGCCTCGGTTTGTATTGGTCCAATAATTGAATTGTCCCGGGCGCCAGCTGGCGGACTGACTATCATACCCGTGAATAAATTACGAGAAGGCTAATACGTAATGTAGGGTGCACATTCAATGATGCGCACCACCCCAGCGGGGCGGGGCGCGGGGGCGCGGGGGCGCGCGGGGACAGCCGCCCGAGTCGTTGGCTCAGGTTTACTCACAATTAGTATTTCTGAAATGTGTAATGTGAAAGGCGATATATTATGCACCAATGTTGGTAGAATAATATTATGTAGTCCTTTAGAATACTATTACCTACATTCATTGCAATCATACAAATATTGACACGCGAGAACTATGTACCCACCTGAATTTGCGAATTTTGTGTGCGCAGAGCTCTGTAGCATTGAGATCGATTCCGATCGCTATGTGTAGAGAGCAGTGAGTACCGCACTCTTCAATCCGATGAGCAAGCTCAAAAGTGCCGGTTCGATTCCCGACGGAGTGATCGCGACAGCTTTGCGGTGTCCTGTGCGAATGACGCGCGATGCCTGCGGGCGACGGGCACGGCTCGACCGCTCTGCCTGAGTGCCCGTTTGCCGAACTGCCTGTGTGCCTGACTGTGTCCGAGTGCGCCTGAGTGTGCCTGAGTGCCTGCCCACGATTGATGAGGTCGATGAACTCCACGCGCTTGAAACAAAACCAAATGACAGATCACTGCATGTAAGTTTTACTTCTATATAGAAACTATGTTTTAAAATAGTAGTCAGACTCTGGAGCAACGTTTTTGCATTTATCTGTTTGAAAATAATTGCATAACGTTTCACTTAGCTGCCGTCCCGGCCCGATCGAGACATTGTTATACGATGAACTGCTCATAGCGGGCCGGCAGTAAAGAGGTCGCCCTCCCGATGAGTCATGCATGAGATATTTGCCAAAGAATAGCGCCGATGGCGGCGACACACTATGAAATTGTTATCGTCCCTCACTTGTTATCAGGAGACCGACCGGGTACTGGACATGGCACACCGCGAGACAAAATAAATAAATAAAATGTGGACGAATTCATTTCTTAAAAAACCGGCCAAGTGTGTGTCGAACCACGCATACAAAACGTGATGGTTCATATTGATGTGAAACATTTGTACTAATATGGCGGGCCTCGTAAATCTGCAATTCTACTAAATGTTTTATAATTTCGCCATGTTTCCCAATGTGTGACCGTGTGTAATTGTACATTCAGCGGTGCGTAGGTTTTGAATTAAGTAATTATAATATTATGTTTTTCTCTGTAAATAATAGTTTATTTCCTGAAATATACCATATTTTTTCACTCCCCCTTCCCATGTACAGGGGATACCTTAGAATAACTTTGCTTTCCAAATGTAATACACAAATTTGTAGCTGTAAATAATCCGTTTTTTGTGTCAAATTTGAGCCTTCTAGCCTTAATGGTTTCTGAATAAATTGACCATGGCGTCGGGCGGGCGGACAGGTGGCCAGATGGACATGGCAAAACTATAAGGAACCCTAAAAATGAGTCCGTCTGTCCCGACCTGTCACAGGGTCATCACTTCTACAGTTTCTGATGGAAGTTAATGTAATTTAAGTAGATCTCACTTGCAAAAATATAAAATGTACCAAAATTACTTTTTTTGAGGCTTCACCGAACATCGAAAGATAAATAATAATAATAATTGAGCCCTTTTGACGTCCCACTCCTGGGCACGGGCCTCCCCTCCACACGAGTGCGGGTTGGCGGATTTCACATGTCTTTCGAAAATTGGTTAGATCTTCTAAGACATGCAGGTTTCCTCACAATGTTTTCCTTCACCGTAAGCAAGTGATAATCATATAGAAATTATGATTCGCACATAGATTTAGAAAAATCCAGAGGTGCGAGCCGGGGTTCGAACCCAAGACCTGGTACCCGCAAGACGCGTGCTTTAACCAATCGGCTATCACAGCTTGTGTGAACATAGAAAGAGGGGATATTTTTTTTTTAGTTACCCCATCATGTGGGGAATCGTTGAAAAGGTATTTTCAAATAAAATGGTGTTTTCATACAATATTTTATCATAAAAAATTCCGTTTGAGAGATTTTTTACTTTGAAAGATTAAATCAAAATTTACGTAATGAATTCCGACACTTCTTACATTTTTCTATTGCAAAAATATGAATAAGATTAAGCAGACGAAATTGGATACATTGTTAATAAATTCCAATGAAATAACAGCAATAAATGTATGTTTTATGTTCATTTGTCTATTTCTTAGTATTTAATGGTGTCGATAGATGTCGGTAGTAGTATGTATACAACTTGAGTACTGTAAGGAGGTCCATGTCGGCGCACTGGCCACAGGCGATAAGCGTTCCTGGCCGACAATAATATATTTAAATTTAAGAAAAAGATTATTAATGTAAGGAGGTCCATGTCGGCGCACTGGCCACAGGCAATAAGCGTTCCTGGCCGACAAGAATATATTTAAATTTAAGAAAAAGATTATTTTTGAAATTGAAAGCTTTGCGGTGCGCTGGCAGTGACAACTGGGGACCATTGTGATAGGACGTGTATTTATGTAAATTAATATAATAAGATAATAAATATTACCAAGTGAAAAAAAAATAAAAAATCTTTTTCTTAAATTTAAATATATTCTTGTCGGCCAGGAACGCTTATCGCCTGTGGCCAGTGCGCCGACATGGACCTCCTTACAGTACCTATTTCAACTGACTCGGAAGCCTTCATTGTGCATGGCTCGACATGGCACTTGGCGAATTTTTCTGTGATTGTTTTGAAGATGATGACAATATTTGTACAAAGATGGTTCCCTTTAAGGCTAAAGCGCCCATCAAGCCCGCGAAGTTCAATTTTTTTGAGGTTTTTTAGATTTTTTTCAAAATCTGACAATAATAAAAGGCTCATTTTGTAATTCGCGAAAAAGACCGTGTGCAGTGCATTTATTAATATATCCAACTTACTCCAAAACATTTCAAGAACGACAGCTATCCAGATAATCTGGCAATTTTTGGTATATTTAGTGATTTACTAGTATCATATCCACCGTGATAATATTTAGAGTAAAATAAATGTTAAATTAATAAACGCAATGCATACTGTGTGTTTCACAAATCACAAAATGTTGTCTTAAATGTTTTTAGATTTTGGATAAACTATAAAAATACTCGAAAATTTCGAATTTCGCGGGCTAAACAGGCGCCTTCACCTTAACAAGCCTGCTGGTGACGCGACGCCGCTAGTCACGCATCACTAACATATGAAGCTATTTTCAACCGGCTTCCAAAAAAGAGGAAGTTCTATGTTCGTCTGAATGTATTATTTTTATGTATGTTCACCGTTTACTTTGTTTATGAAAATTATTTTTTTGTTTGAAATACCGACCGACCACCGATAGGGATTGCTCCCGGGAATTCCCGGTACTGGTTTTTCCCGGGAATTCCCGGTATTCTCCTCTTTCTATCTAGTACCGGTACTGAAAATAATTCCCGGGAATTTCGGTACTTTCGGGACTTCATAATTTCATATCGAATATTTTCAAATATCCATATTCCATACCATTTCAACTTTCGTTATAACCGAGGTCACCACAGGGATAGCGAATACGGACTAGGACGTGCAGTTTCGTAATTCTGTTTCGAAATTTCGACATGAATACAACATGGAACATGGACATTTTGACATGGAATATCATTATAAAATCTGAAGAAAATATTAAAATAACGTTTAACGGTAATTTTCATTAAAGCAACAAAAATACTGTAATTAAGAAAAAATACTAACAAGAAACTACTTTCCCAATAGTTTCTCTTGTGGAAAATGTAGATTTCATTCAGCAGCTCGACTCTTAAAGGCAAAAGAGTGATGATTATGAACTCTATGTTATAAGTTTAACCATTGGGTATCTTAAAGTGAAACCCCCGTTAAAATCGGTTCAGTCGTTTTCCAAAGATTGTCAAACATAAATAAATAAAAGAAAAATATTGATCAGCGATGACTTAGGCAGATCGGTGTAATTGGCAGGAAACTAACTAAGCGTATAGATAAGGTAGACGATTGGCCGTTCGAGAGCAAGGCAAATTCAACGATATCATAAAATGAGTAGCTTGCGTCATATTGCAAAGGGTTGGTCATGTCACTAGAAGGCGGGATCTTATCACTACTCGAATAGCGCCTGGTGAACATTAGAAAAAAACCGATAGGAGACCTCCAGCACCATTAAAAGACGACGACCGCCGGATCGAACTAGATGGTGCAAGTCGTAAAAGAGACAGAAGTGGAGGATACTGAAGGGGACCTTACGCCAGCTGGTTCAAATCAAAATGGTTAAAGGAGAAGTAAAACAATCGGAACATTCCCTTTATCAAATATTGGTTTCAGTCCTGACCTGCTAGTCTATTCATCAAATTATTAGCTACCTTCACGATGTCGTTACTTCATCATGTTTGTGGTTTGCTTCCAGATAGGCTACCTTTACCATTTTGGTTATTCGCCCACTTACGTCTGCCTAATTTAGCTTTATGATCAGCAAATAGGATCTTCTACTGTACTTCAAAATCAGATAAATGAGAAACAGGACTAGGAGAGAGATACAAAACATTAGTGTCTCGATGATATTGTTGAGGCGTCTACTTGTGCGTGGAAGTTTCGGCTTTATTCGTAATGACTGATGACTTACATTATCAATCACCAGCCTATTACTTTTTAACGACGCCTCTCGCAACATAAGGCACTGAAGTCATTTTCAACTCCCTGCATCTAGTTCCTGGTGTCGACATCCACTCCAAATTGCCGCTAGGCCGAATCTTAGGTTCGAAATTTCGAAATTAACACGCTGCCAATTGAAAATTGAAAAATGGTCCGAAATTTCGAAATTAATTTCCGATTCGTTCACTAAATCAGTAAAATACTTAATATACACGTAAATGATTAAATTTTGATTAAAAGAAGCACAAATTAGCCTGTTAAGTGTGTTTTTTAAATAACTATTCAACGTTTGTATTAGGTACCGAATTTCCCGAAATTCCCGGTATTTCCCGGTACTGGCTTAAGCCTGGTACCGGGAATTGCCTAGCTCTCCTCAGTACCGGTACTGCAATCCCTAACCACCGACCTATATTTATATACGAGTCGGTCATGTTGTATCTAGCATAGCCAACACAAACGGGGTCTGTAGCCCGGCGCGGCGACACATCACATGAATATGCACAACCCACTTCAAAGGTTAAAATTAATTAAACTTGCAAATTAAATGACGTGCTACGGCCCTGCGCCGCTGCCGCGCCTCCCCGCGGCCACCTGCCGCGTGGACGCACGTCTACGCGGATTATTGTTCCGGAACTACTAATTACGGTACGAGTGTGCTTCATTGGAACACTACGCTATGCTTGTTAGCAGTTTCAGAAGCGCTCGAGCGGAGACCCTCGGAGGGATATTGTTCGATGTTACACTGCTCTTAAAAAAATGAAGAAAATGGAGAAGATGAAGAAAGTGGCCATAACGGAGAAAATGGAGAGGGTGGAGAGGATCAAGAAAATGGAGAAGATGGAGAAGTTGGAGATGATCAACAAAATGAAGACAATGGAGAAGATCAATAAAATGGAAAACATGGAGAAAATCAATAAAATGTAAAAAATTGAGAAAATCATGAAAATGGAGAAGATGGAGAGGATCAAGAAAATGAAGAAAGTGACAATTTTCTTGATTTTCTCTATCTACACCATCTTCTCCATTTTCTTGACCTTCTCCATCTTCTCCATAATCAACACTTTCTTCATTTTTTTTATCTTCTCCATTTTCTTGATTTTCTCCATCTACTCCATCTTCTCCAACTTCTCCATCTTCTTCATTTTCTTGATCTTGTCCATCTTCTCCATAATGATCACTTTCTTCATTTTTTTATCTTCTCCAATTTCTCCATATTCTTTATTTCTCCAACTTCTCCATTTTCATGATTTATCCATCTTCTCCATTTCCTTGATTTTCTCCATCTACTCCATCTTCTCCAACTTCTCCAACATCTCCATTTTCTTAATTTCTCCAACTTCTCCAATTTCTTGATTTTCTCCATCTACTCCATCTTCTCCAACTTCTCCATCTTCTTCATTTTCTTGATCTTCTCCATCTTCTCCATAATGATCATTTTCTTCATTTTATTTTCATCTCCAACTTCTCCATTTCTTGATTCTCTCCAACTTCTCCATTTTCTTTATTTTCTCCATCTACACCATCTTCTCCAACTTCTCCATTTTCTTGATCTTCTCCATAATGATCACTTTCTTCATTTTTTTATCTTCTCCAACTTCTCCATTTTTTAATTTCTCCAACTTCTCCATTTTCCTGATTTTCTCCATCTACTCCATCTTCTCCATCTACTCCAACTTCACCATTTTCTTGATTTTCTCCATCTACTCCAACTTCTCAATTTTCTTGATTTTCTCCATCTACTCCAACTTCTCAATTTTCTTGATTTTCTCCATCTACTCCAACTTCTCCATTTTCTTGATTTTCTCCATCTTCTCAAACTTCTCCATTTTCTTGATCTTCTCCATCTTCACCATAATGATCACTTTCTTCATTTTTTTATCTTCTCCAATTTCTCCATTTTCTTTATTTCTCCAACTTCTCCATTTTCATGATTTATCCATCTTCTCCATTTTCTTGATTTTCTCCATCTACTCCATCTTCTCCAACTTCTCCAACATCTCCATTTTCTTAATTTCTCCAACTTCTCCAATTTCTTGATTTTCTCCATCTACTCCATCTTCTCCAACTTCTCCATCTTCTTCATTTTCTTGATCTTCTCCATCTTCTCCATAATGATAATTTTCTTCATTTTATTTTCATCTCCAACTTCTCCATTTCTTGATTCTCTCCAACTTCTCCATTTTCTTTATTTTCTCCATCTACGCCATCTTCTCCAACTTCTCCATTTTCTTGATCTTCTCCATAATGATCACTTTCTTCATTTTTTTATCTTCTCCAACTTCTCCATTTTTTAATTTCTCCAACTTCTCAATTTTCTTGATTTTCTCCATCTACTCCATCTTCTCCATCTACTCCAACTTCAACATTTTCTTGATTTTCTCCATCTACTCCAACTTCTCCATTTTCTTGATCTTCTCCATCTTCACCATAATGATCACTTTCTTCATTTTTTTTATTTTCTCCAACTTCTCCATTTTCTTAATTTCTCCAAATTTTCCATTTTCTTGATTTTCTCCATCTACTCCATCTTCTCCATCTACTCCAACTTCTCCAACTTCTTCATTTTCTTGATTTTCTCCATCTACTCCATCTTCTCCAACTTCTCCATTTTCTTGATCTTCTCCATCTTCACCATAATGATCACTTTCTTCATTTTTTTATTTTCTCCAACTTCTCCATTTTCTTAATTTCTCCAACTTTTCCATTTTCTTGATTTTCTCCATCTATTCCATCTTCTCCATCTACTCCAACTTCTCCATTTTCTTCATTTTCTTGATCTTCTCCATCTTCTCCATAATGATCACTTTCTTAATTATTTTATCTTCTCCAACTTCTCCATTTTCTTTATTTCTCCAACTTCTCCATTTTCATGATTTGTTCCATCTTCTCCATTTTCTTGATTTTCTCCATCTTCACCATAATGATCACTTTCTTCATTTTTTTATTTTCTCCAACTTCTCCATTTTCTTAATTTCTCCAACTTTTCCATTTTCTTGATTTTCTCCATCTATTCCATCTTCTCCATCTACTCCAACTTCTCCATTTTCTTGATCTTCTCCATCTTCACCATAATGATCACTTTCTTCATTTTTTTATTTTCTCCAACTTCTCCATTTTCTTAATTTCTCCAACTTTTCCATTTTCTTGATTTTCTCCATCTATTCCATCTTCTCCATCTACTCCAACTTCTCCATTTTCTTCATTTTCTTGATCTTCTCCATCTTCTCCATAATGATCACTTTCTTAATTATTTTATCTTCTCCAACTTCTCCATTTTCTTTATTTCTCCAACTTCTCCATTTTCATGATTTGTTCCATCTTCTCCATTTTCTTGATTTTCTCCATCTACTCCATCTTCTCCAACTTCTCCAACTTCTCCATTTTCTTAATTTCTCCAACTTCTCTATTTTCTTCATTTTCTTGATCTTCTCCATCTTCTCCATAATGACCACTTTCTTCATTTTTTTTTCATCTCCAACTTCTCCATTTCTTGACTATCTCCAACTTCTCCATCTTCTTCATTTTCTTGATCTTCTCCATCTTCTCCATAATGAATACTTACTTCATTTTTTTTATATTCTCCAACTTCTCCATCTTCTGCATTTTCTTGATCTTATCCATCTTCTCCATAATGATCACTTTCTTAATTTTTTTATCTACTCCAACTTCTTCATTTGTTGATCTTCTCCATCTTCTTCATTTTCTTGATCTTGTCCATCTTCTCCATAATGATCACTTTCTTCATTTTTTTATCTTCTCCAATTTCTCCATTTTCTTTATTTCTCCAACTTCTCCATTTTCATGATTTATCCATCTTCTCCATTTTCTTGATTTTCTCCATCTACTCCATCTTCTCCAACTTCTCCAACATCTCCATTTTCTTAATTTCTCCAACTTCTCCAATTTCTTGATTTTCTCCATCCACTCCATCTTCTCCAACTTCTCCATCTTCTTCATTTTCTTGATCTTCTCCATCTTCTCCATAATGATCATTTTCTTCATTTTTTTTTCATCTCCAACTTCTCCATTTCTTGATTCTCTCCAACTTCTCCATTTTCTTTATTTTCTCCATCTACGCCATCTTCTCCAACTTCTCCATTTTCTTGATCTTCTCCATAGTGATCACTTTCTCCATTTTCTTTATTTTCTCCATCTACGCCATCTTCTCCAACTTCTCCATTTTCTTGATCTTCTCCATAATGATCACTTTCTTCATTTTTTTATCTTCTCCAACTTCTCCATTTTTTTGATTTTCTTCATCTACTCCATCTTCTCCATCTACTCCAACTTCACCATTTTCTTGATTTTCTCCATCTATTCCAACTTCTCCATTTTCTTGATTTTCTCCATCTACTCTCCATTTTCTTGATTTTCTCCATCTACTCCATCTTCTCAAACTTCTCAATTTTCTTGATCTTCTCCATCTTCACCATAATGATCACTTTCTTCATTTTTTTTATTTTCTCCAACTTCTCCATTTTCTTAATTTCTCCAAATTTTCCATTTTCTTGATTTTCTCCATCTACTCCATCTTCTCCATCTACTCCAACTTCTCCAACTTCTCCATTTTCTTGATCTTCTCCATCTTCACCATAATGATCACTTTCTACATTTTTTTTATTTTCTCCAACTTCTCCATTTTCTTAATTTCTCCAACTTTTCCATTTTCTTGATTTTCTCCATCTATTCCATCTTCTCCAACTTCTCCAACATCTCCATTTTCTTCATTTTCTTGATCTTCTCCGTCTTCTCCATAATGATCACTTTCTTCATTTTTTTTTTCATCTCCAACTTCTCCATTTCTTGACTATCTCCAACTTCTCCATTTTCTTGATTTTCTCCATCTACTCCACCTTCTCCAACTTCTCCATTTTCTTGATTATCTCCATCTACTCCACCTTCTCCAACTTCTCCATCTTCTTCATTTTCTTGATCTACTCCATCTTCTCCATCTACTCCAACTTCTCCATTTTCTTGATTTTCTCCATCTACTCCAACTTCTCCATTTTCTTGATTTTCTCCATTTTCTTGATTTTCTCCAACTACTCCTTCTTCTCCATCTACTCCAACTTCTTCATTTTCTTGATCTACTCCATCTTCTCCATCTACTCCAACTTCTCCATTTTCTTGATTTTCTCCATCTACTCCAACTTCTCCATTTTCTTGATTTTCTCCATCTTCTCCATCTACTCCATCAACTCCATTTTCTCCATTTTCTTGATTTTCTCCATCTTCTCCATCTACTCCATCTTCTCAAACTTCTCAATTTTCTTGATCTTCTCCATCTTCACCATAATGATTACTTTCTTCATTTTTTTTATTTTCTCCAACTTCTCCATTTTCTTAATTTCTCCAAATTTTCCATTTTCTTGATTTTCTCCATCTACTCCATCTTCTCCAACTTCTCCAACTTCTCCATTTTCTTCATTTTCTTGATCTTCTCCATCTTCTCCATAATGATTACTTTCTTCATTTTTTTATTTTCTCCAACTTCTCCATTTTCTTAATTTCTCCAAATTTTCCATTTTCTTGATTTTCTCCATCTACTCCATTTCTTGACTTTCTCCATCTACTCCATCTTCTCCATTTTGTTTATTTCTCCCACCTTCCCATTTTCTTGATTTTCTCCATCTACTCCATTTTCTCCATTTTCTTGATTTTCTCCATCTACTCCATCTTCTCCAACTTCTCCATTTTCTTTATTTTCTCCATCTACTCCATCTTCTCCATTTTCTTGATTTTCTCCATCTACTCCATCAACTCCATTTTCTCCATTTTCTTTATTTTCTCCATCTTCTCCATCTTCTCCAACTTCTCCATCTTCTGCATTTTATTGATCTTGTCCATCTTCTCCATAATGATCACTTTCTTCATTTTTTTATCTACTCCAACTTCTTCATTTTCTTGATCTACTCCATCTTCTCCATCTACTCCAACTTCTCCATTTTCTTGATTTTCTCCATCTACTCCAACTTCTCCATTTTCTTGATTTTCTCCATCTTCTCCAACTTATCCATCTTCTCCATTTTCTCGATTATCTCCATCTTCTCCATTTTCTTGATTTTTTCATCTTTCCATTTTCTTAATTTCTCCAACTTCTCCATTTTCTTGATTTTCTCCATCTACTCCATCTACTCCATTTTCTTGATTTTCTCCATCTTCTCCAACTTCTCCATCTTCTGCATTTTATTGATCTTCTCCATCTTCTCCATAATGATCACTTTCTTCATTTTTTTATCTACTCCAACTTCTTCATTTTCTTGATCTACTCCATGTTCTCCATCTACTCCAACTTCTCCATTTTCTTGATTTTCTCCATCTACTCCAACTTCTCCATTTTCTCCATTTACTCGATTTTCTCCATCTTCTCCATTTTCTTGATTTTTCCATCTTCTCCATCTCCTCTGTTTACTTTAGAATTTTGTATGTAGGTAGATAGTTAAAATGTACCCGTCTACCGTCATCTGCCTACCCCCCGATTAATGAGATATTTGTGCTGTCGTCCCTTTCCCCCCTTCATGACTCTGTACTGACCGACTTGCGTGTAATATAGACGTCATCGCGCGTGCTTCTGTGCCTAAAATTTTTAATCGTGTGATATCCCCCTGAATCTGCTGTGTATTTTGTGTGGTGTGAACTCCAAAATCATTGTGAGCGCTCCAGTGCTGTGCCTGTGCAGAAGAACCCAAGGATCCAGACGCACCACCCGAGGAATGCACCCGCCTCCATCGTGCCGGTAACGTACACGTAGACATTGACCTGACCCTTACGTTTCTGCCTCCCCCTTATATTTGTATTATTGAATTTGGCCTAGCATAGCCTAATCAGGACCCAGCACTTTTCCCGCGACACGTTTTGGTAGCAGAGCGTAGTTGCAAAATCCACTAGGTTAAATTTTCTACTGTGCAAGTACGTACATCTTCGTGATTTTCCCCGATAGTTTGTCCCCCCGATAATTAGATTGTTTTACCTATTGTTTTTCCCCATTAATTTGTCGTCTATCCCCTTAGTTCCTAGCGGAAATTATCCATCCGTTAAAAATTATCGACACAAATTGGTTACTATCGCCGCGCTTCGCGCGACCCACCTGTGCCGTCCCTTTGTCTCCGAGCGAGCGACGGAATTTGCCTACACTCGGACCGGTTCCTTATCTGTGATTGCAACTTTGTTGCGCGGTCTATTGTTTACAAATTATAGTAGTATACTATTTATTCTCGATCGAAAACCCAATCGAGTTTGTTTATTTTACCTGTGCACCTTATATTTGTTTTGTGATTCACCATGACGGATAGCAATAACGACACAATTAAACATGCTTTATATACGGATACGGCTGAGTACCGTGAAGCTATAGGAGCCTTAAAGTTCGTAAGTGAGTGGATTGATGACACGCATCAGCAGTTAGATACCCTATCCCTCGCCAAGTCGCGTGTTCGTCTCGCCGAAGTTCGTACCTATGAAGACAAGTTTACCTCTGCGTGCTCACGGTTACTAGGCGGTCTCGATCCTACTATTTACGTACAGGAATATGATTACGTAAAAGAGCAGATGCGCGCCCTAAGAACAAAACTGGACGATTTAAAAGTGCGTTACGACGAGTTAATTCCTACCCCGATCCCCGCGCAAGACCCGGTAGCTGCCAGTACCCCGGTAAGGCATGCTGCTGTCCCCGGTAGACCCTTTTAGATCCGTGCATTAGTAAACTCCCCGACCTACCCATACCCTACTTCGATGGTCGTCCTGACTCGTGGATTAGCTTCCTAGACCAGTTTGATAGTGTTGTCGATTCCCACCGCGACCTAACACCTATAATGAAACTACATTATTTAGTAGGGGCCCTCGCGGATGAACCTCGTCGTTTAATACAGCATTTAAAAATAGAAGGCGGCAATTATTGCTTGGCCCGTGATCTTTTAAAACGGAGATACCATAACCTCCGTGTGCTTGCGCATACACATATCGCGCAGATCCTATCCCTTCCCATTATCTGCCATAGTTTCGCTGGTCTTCGTATTTCCTTTCTTAATCCCCTCCTATCGTCATATCGGTGTTTAGAAAGATTAGAGCTCCCCGTCACTCACTGGTCGTATATATTAGTGCATATATGCCTTGGTAAACTGCCCGCGGAATTAAAGTCGCGCTTTGAGCGACGGTGTTGTGACAACCCTAAGAAACTCCCTACCTTTGACCAGCTAATTACCTTCCTAGAAGACGAGTGTCGTCATCACGATAATGTCGGAAGTGCCTTCGTCATCGACACGTCCGATAATATAATTGTTCGCCCTAATCCTGCTAATAATACATTTAAATCACGGTCCCCACCCCCCGCTCCGAGAGCATACGTCACAACGACACCTCCCGCTAGACCCAAGTGTTTTTTGTCATCATTATGTCCGCGAATGCCCGGAATTCCTACAAATGTCCCCGAAGGATCGATCCATATTTGTGAGGGACAATAAGTTATGTTATAGGTGCCTCGACAGACATCCTATAGCCTCCTGCCAACGTGAGTATCGCTGTAACTACTGTCGCCGTACCTCCCACCATACGTTGTTGTGTTTCAATGCGCCCGGCCGCTCGTCCCCACAGCCGCGTGAGCGCGCCGTTACGTTTGCTAATGCTCCCGACCGCGCGTACTCCCCACCTCCCCGCACGGGCGGGCAAGCCTCTCCGCGTTATCATCATACTAGTCGCCGCTCCCCGCCGCCACGCGCATCTCCCACGCATTACCAAGATCGTAATGTTTCCCCCGCGCCTCGAGACCAATATTACGATCGCCATTCCCATCCTACCCGTGGACGATACCATCACCCTTCCAGAACTCCTAGTCCTAACCAATAGCTAAATACTGCCACCTCCCCCTCCCCTCGTTCTGTGAATATTCCCCCTACGTCCCTAGTGCTTTTACCTACCGCAGTTATTCATGTTAAAACTCCCTTCGGATATTTTGAAGAAGCGCGCGCCTTAATTGATACCGGTTCCCAAGGCTGTATGCTTACCACTGATTTATTGTCTACGCGTATGAATGCTACGATGTACCCCTCCCCGGCCCCTGTTGTTGGTATAGGTAATGTTGAAACGGTAACCTCCCGCGGTGCTGTCCCCCTCTGTTTTAAATCACTAAGCTTTAATTGTCCCGAAGTGACGACTACCGCGATCGTTGTTGACGTCATCGCTGGTCCTCATCCTGAAGTCGAAGTTCCTAAACTCCTTGTTTCCTCAATGCCGCGTCTGCCCCTAGCCGACCCGTCATTCCACACACCTGGACCTATCGATGTCCTCCTCGGTGCGGATGTTATCGGACCTCTCCTTAGCCGCGATCTCCGTGTTTTGCCCAATGGCCTTTCGGCCTTGTCTACCATATTCGGGTATATTATTTTCGGCCCTGTCCCTGGAAAGTTTCCCAACCTTTTCCCCCCACTGACCGGAGTGTCCCTGTCCCAAATAGTTGAGAAATTTTGGAAGGTCGAGGAGGCCCCTCAACTTCCTCAACCTAACCCCTTAGACCAAGAGTGTGAAGACCTTTTCAACGCCACCACCACTCGTGGAAGTGACGGTAAATTTACTGTGAGGCTCCCCTTCTTAAGCAATCGTCCCCCTTTAGGTGATTCGAGATCGACAGCCCTTAGATGTTTTTATAACATGGAAAAGCGTCCAAACCAGACCCGAGTTTCGTGAGAAATATATAGCCTTTATGAGAGAATACATCGACCTACATCACATGTCCTTGTCTTCTGCTAGCCCCGATACTGAACATTACTTCATCCCCCACCATGGTGTGTTTAAAAGTGGCGGAGATAAAATTAGAGTTGTGTTTAACGGCAGTAGTCCTACCTCTTCCGGTGCGTCTCTCAACCAGTGCTTACACTCAGGCCCCAAGTTGCAACGTGACATTACTCACATCCTATTAAATTTCCGTAGACATGAGATCGTGTTTGTAACCGATATCCGAATGATGTTCCGTATGAGTTGGGTGCATCCCGAGGACCGACGTTACCAATTAGTGTTATGGCGCGAAACTCCCTCACAACCCGTCCTCACCTACGAATTAAACACCACAACCTATGGTCTTCGTTCCAGTCCCTATATAGCAATTCGTGCTCTCCTTGAGTTAGCTGACCAAGAGCGTGCCACCTTCCCTAGAGCTGCAGCAGTACTCTACACTGATGTGTTTGTCGATGATTGCCTCACTGGGGCTGATTCCCTTGAGTCTGCTCGCCTCCTTAAAACTGAGCTTGAAGGTATTATGGCCTCTGGTGGTTATGAACTCCGAAAATGGATCAGTAACAAACCTGAGCTTCTTGAAGGCCTACCCGCTGACCATCTCCAACTACCCCATCTGTTCCAAGATACCACCAACCCCCAAACCATTGCGGTTCTAGGTATTCAGTATAGCCCTACTAGTGATTCATTTACCTATAGTTTTACCTTTAAACCGCCAATGAATATTACCAAACGCCAAGTCCTCTCCCTGATTGCTCGTATGTATGACCCCTGCGGATGGATAGCCCCCGTCGTGTTTAAAGCCAAGGCATTTATTCAGCGCCTGTGGCTTTCTAGCCTCACCTGGGACGAACCCTTAGACAGTGCCCTTGCGGAAGAATGGGAATCCTTTACCCAAGACCTTAGTCGCGTTAGTGAAATATCTATCCCTCGCCATATAATTCCCAGTGGCTTCTCCTCTCTTTCCCTTCACGGTTTCTGTGATGCTTCTGAAGCCGGCTATGCCGCTGCCGTTTACCTACGTGCCGCACATCCTTCAGGACCCTGCTCTGTTCACCTCGTTATGGCCAAAACTAAAGTTGCTCCCGTTCGGACGCGCTTAACAATTCCCAAGTTGGAGTTGTTGGGAGCTACGCTCCTTTCAAAATTAACCCATCACGTCGCCTTCTGTCTGCAGAAATCGGTTGTGCTGGAATCTATCCATAGTTGGACAGACAGTAGGATCGTCCTTTCCTGGATAACTACCCCCCCGCATCACCTTCAAACGTTTGAAGCCAATCGTGTTTCCCAGATTATCAATTCTGGAACCCCTACTCAGTGGAGACATGTTCCCGGCCACATTAATCCTAGTGACTGCGCTTCCCGTGGTCTTACCATGTCCCGATTAATCGATCATCCTCTTTGGTTGTCACCCACCTGGTTAACACAACCCCCTGTCCGTTGGCCTCCCACTACACATTCATCTCCTCCCGCTGATATACCTGGCCTGCGTTGCTTCTTGACAACCTCCACCGTGCCCAATGCTGATTCATCTTTCCTTATCGAGCGGTATAGTTCCTTCAATAAATTAATAAATGTTACTGCCTACCTACTTAGATTTGCCTATAACTCGCGGAACCCTAATTCCCCTAACAAATCACCTTTTGTAACTCCCGACGAGCGACGACAGTCCCTCCTACTGCTAGTCAAACTTATTCAGTCCCACTCCTTCCCCGATGAGTTCGATCGCCTCCATCGTGGCGCGGTGATTACCAACCCCTTGAGACGTCTGAGTCTATTCATAGATGACCAAGGCCTCATAAGAGTAGGTGGTCGTTTACGACACTCCCTCCTCCCCTACGATGCACGCCATCCCCTCCTCCTACCTAAGAACGGACATTTTGTTTACCTTCTCATATCCCACTACCATCGAGAAAATTCCCATGCCGGTGCTAACTCACTCCTTGCGCTGTTAAATCGTGAGTTTTGGATCTAATACGCTCGCCGAGCTATCCAACATGTAATTTTTAAATGTCTCCCGTGCTATCGGTTGAAGGCAACTGTTTCCCAGCCTCCTATGGGTGATCTACCTAGAGATCGTGTGACCGCTGCTCGACCGTTCGATGGTGTAGGTACTGACTTCGCCGGCCCCTTTTTAACGAAGGTTCAAGCCTTTCGTAACCGGAAACTTGTTAAAAGTTACCTGTGCGTGTTTGTGTGCCTCTCCACTAAAGCCGTACACCTCGAAGTGGTGCCTGACCTAACTACTGAAGCGTTTATCGCGACCTTTACCCGTTTCGTTTCCCGTCGTGGTTTACCTAGCCTTATACGTTCTGACTGCGGTAGAAATTATGTTGGTGCAAATAATTACCTAAAAGAACTAGAATCCTTTCTTAAGCAAAATTCACCTTCTATAGGCTCAGAGCTATCGAAGCGTAATATTAATTGGGTTTTCGATCCTCCCGTGTGCCCCGATTGGGGTGGCCTTTTCGAAGCCGCTGTTAAATCAGCGAAGTCACACCTTAAGCGTGTTGTTGGTGAAACCCCCCTTTCTTTTGAAGAATTAACCACAGTTTTTACCAAAATAGAGGCCGTATTAAATTCTCGTCCCTTGTGCTCTGTCTCCTCAGACCCGAATGACCTTGAGATTCTGACACCTGGCCACTTCCTGATAGGCCAGCCTCTTACGGCTCTTCCCGAATACCCTTATAAGGATGTGAAGATGAACCGTCTATCCCGGTTTCAAATGCTCCAACAACTCACCCAACATTTTTGGTCCCGTTGGCACTTAGAGTACCTAAATACCTTACAGGCTAGACAAAAGTGGACGTCCCCTACGAACCCTCCTAGTGTAGGCGAATTAGTGCTCCTCAAGGAAGACAACCTGCCTCCCTTGCAGTGGCGTCGTGGACGCATTGTTCGTTTATACCCAGGCCAAGACAACGTTGTCCGTGTAGTGGTTGTTCAAACCCCTACAGGCATCCTTAAGCGGTCCCTTACCAAGTTGGTACGCCTCCCTATAGATTAATCCCTTTCACATAAACATTAGGCCATGTTTAGGACGGGCAATATGTTTACTTTAGAATTTTGTATGTAGGTAGATAGTTAAAATGTACCCGTCTACCGTCATCTGCCTACCCCCCGATTAATGAGATATTTGTGCTGTCGTCCCTTTCCCCCCTTCATGACTCTGTACTGACCGACTTGCGTGTAATATAGACGTCATCGCGCGTGCTCCTGTGCCTAAAATTTTTAATCGTGTGATATCCCCCGAATCTGCTGTGTATTTTGTGTGGTGTGAACTCCAAAATCATTGTGAGCGCTCCAGTGCTGTGCCTGTGCAGAAGAACCCAAGGATCCAGACGCACCACCCGAGGAATGCACCCGCCTCCATCGTGCCGGTAACGTACACGTAGACATTGACCTGACCCTTACGTTTCTGCCTCCCCCTTATATTTGTATCATTGAATTTGGCCTAGCATAGCCTAATCAGGACCCAGCACTTTTCCCGCGACATCCTCCAATTTTTTAATTTCTCCAACTTTTCCATTTTCTCCATTTTCATGATTTTTCCAACTTCTCCATTTTCTTGATTTTCTCCATCTACTTCAACTTCTCCATTTTCTTGATCTACTCCATCTTCTGCATTTTATTGATCTTGTCCATCTTCTCCATAATGATCACTTTCTTCATTTTTTTATCTACTCCAACTTCTTCATTTTCTTGATCTACTCCATCTTCTCCATCTACTCCAACTTCTCCATTTTCTTGATTTTCTCCATCTACTCCAACTTCTCCATTTTCTTGATTATCTCCATCTACTCCATCTTCTCCAACTTCTCCAACTTCTCCATTTTCTTGATTTTCTCCATCTACTCCAACTTCTCCATTTTCTTGATTTTCTCCATCTACTCCATCTACTCCATTTTCTCCATTTTCTTGATTTTCTCCATCTTCTCCATCTTCTCCAACTTCTCCATCTTCTGCATTTTATGGATCTTGTCCATCTTCTCCATAATGATCACTTTCTTCATTTTTTTATCTACTCCAACTTCTTCATTTTCTTGATCTACTCCATCTTCTCCATCTACTCCAACTTCTTCATTTTCTCCATCTACTCCAACTTCTCCATTTTCTTGATTTTCTCCATCTACTCCATCTACTCCATTTTCTCCATTTTCTTGATTTTCTCCATCTTCTCCATCTTCTCCAACTTCTCCATCTTCTGCATTTTATTGATCTTGTCCATCTTCTCCATAATGATCACTTTCTTCATTTTTTTATCTACTCCAACTTCTTCATTTTCTTGATCTACTCCATCTTCTCCATCTACTCCAACTTCTTCATTTTCTTGATCTACTCCATCTTCTCCAACTTCTCAATTTTCTTGATTTTCTCCATCTACTCCATCTTCTCCAACTTCTCCATTTTTTTAATTTCTCCAACTTCTCCAACTTCTCCATTTTTTTAATTTCTCCAACTTCTCCATTTTCTTGATTTTCTCCATCTACTCCAACTTCTCCATTTTCTTGATTTTCTCCATCTACTCCATCTTCTCCATTAACTCCAACTTCTCCATTTTCTTGATTTTCTCCACCTTCTCCCTTTTCATGATTTTCTCCATCTTCTCCATTTTCATGATTTTTCCATCTTCTCCATTTTCTTGATTTTCTCCATCTACTCCATCTTCTCCAACTTCTCAATTTTCTTGATTATCTCCAACTTCTCAATTTTCTTCATTTTGTTTATCTTCACCATCTTCACCATTATAATCACTTTCTTCATTTTCTTGATCTTCTTCTCTTCTCCATTTTCTTAATCTTCTCAAACTTCTCCATCTTCTCCAAGTTCGATTGATCATCTATGTAAGTCGATCGATCAATGATGGAGTGTCGATCGATCAATGATTCAGTGTCGATCGATCAAGGATTCAGTGTCGATCGAGTTTCGATCAAGTGTCGATCGAGTTTCGATCGAGTTTCGATCGAGTTTCGATACAGCATCGATAGATCTATGATCGGGTTTCAAACGATCAGTGACCCAGTGTCGAACGATAAGTGACCGAGTGTCGATTGACCAGTTCTTCATAAAACCACGTTCGATTGATCATCTATGTAAGTCGATTAAGTTTCGATCGAGTGTCGGTCGAGTTTCGATCGAGATTCGATCGAGTTTCGCCCGAGTGTCGAACGTTCAGTGACCGAGTGTTTATGGATACATTGATCGATATCAGAATGGGAGAAGTCAACGTCGATCGGCCATTTCTTCATAAAACCACGTTCGATTGATCATCTATGTAAGTCTATCGAGTTTTGATCGAGTTTCGATCGAGTGTCGATACAGATTTAACGAGTTTTGATCGAGTTTCGATCGAGTGTCGAAGGATCAGTGACCGAGTGTCGATCGATACATTGATCGATATCTGTATAATTACTATTGGCAAGGCCACCGATAGATGTCGCTAATATCGACATAGCGCGCGGTGTTAAGGTGGTCGTGACATTTCATATACCCCTTGAGCGTTTTGTTGTATGTGTGGAGCAATATACACCTATATCCAGCACCCTAGTGTTTTATTGTGAAGCCTAGAGGTAGGACACCTTGGGACCTGCACCGGTCGTGTACAATATCAGATTGGGAGAAGTCAACGTCGATCGACCATTTCTTCATAAAACCTCGCGTACGCAACAAGACGGACGAGTGTTTAGAACTTAGTTTAGACAATCATTATTGGAAAATTTGGTATGCCAGAATGCTTTACCACAGAAATAACAGTTAAATATGTATGAAATTAGATTAGGTACCTATTTCAATGTACCTTACTGGACCATTGATAACAAAACGTGGAAGGAATTAAATAAACTGTTCCTTATTTAGTTTGATAACAGCTCAAAAAGCTGTAGCTCTGGTCTGATCTTTACTCACACTATCTAGTAGGGATCGTAAATACGTTGCATAGTATCGTTTGCGTACAGTAGAGTGGCGTATTGAGGCGCGTAGCGGCGCGGCGCGGCGCGGGCACGGGCGCGGGGGACGCGCCAATCGATAGCACGGCCGGCACGCTCGGCGCGCCGGGGTGACGTCACGCGACGGCGCGCTGCCACGTGTGGCCCCGACATTACCGCATGCATGCATTGCTTGAGGATTCCACTTTAAATTACTTTAGATTCTTTTGGCTGACTGGAAATTAACTATTATTATTTATATATTTTATTTAATTAATGAATCGCCAGATCATGTTTACATCCTTTTTGAAGCAAATTCGTACGAGTGTTGATTGATTGCCATTCGGTCGATGGATCGATCGATCATTATTTGAGTAGCAATCCATCCATCGTGTGTTGATCGATCCATCCATCGATATCAGAATGGGAGAAGTCAACGTCGATCGACAATTTGTTCATAAAGCAAACTTCGATCGATCATCGATTTTTGTCAATCGTTCATTGATCGAGTGTCGATCGAGTATCGATCGAGTGTCGCGACGTCAATATGAAAGCGTCGCCACGCCACTGTGAAAGTATCGCGACGCCACTATATCGCGGCATGCCCTACACAATATTTGGGTGGTTGAAGGTATACCTAACAATGGCTAGCCACACTAAACTCACGCGAACAACATGAATTCATTGATCGTTTAATTAGACCGTTACTATAGACTTATTCAGTTCCAGTACACAGCTCTCATTTTATCCTCGTCCTCATACAATTAGCGTACATTAAAGCCATCCACATCTTACGTTGTGCGGACAAATAGCGCGCATTCCTACTGCTGGCAACAACGCGGGCAATTTATAAACACGAGGACCGCAAACAATGCCCGGTGGAACGTGTAGTTAGCCCAACCAACCATCACCGCACAACTTTCAAACCTTATTGTGGCAACTAGCCGAGCCCGCGACTTCGTCCGCGTGGAATTTACCTTAACAAAAAAAAAAGCAGTGCCCTCTAGGGACGCCCGAAAGAAGCGAAGCTTTGCAGTAGACATTAGATATATTATAAGTGGCGTGCATAGGGTTTTGAAACAGGGAAGGGAGAGTGTAACATAATAAAAAGCTAACAGGGTCTATTTCCGATTGAGCCACTTAAACATTAGAAATTGAGGTGAAATTATCCACTTTGGGATAAGTTATTTTATTAGGTTTTAGGTTCTTATCAAAATAGGGCGTCGCAGCTGCCACTCTGTATACCTATATATTAGTGATGTAACGAATATTCGCATTCGCATTCGCGAATATTCGCATATTTTTTCATATTCGCATTCGCATTCGCAAGAACCTATGCGAATGTTTGGCGAATGTTTTTGAAAAACAAAAAGGAAATTATCTATAGATGGATATGGAATGTTAACAATTAGTAAGAAATATATATTATTTAAACAAACTTGCTCATAGGGTGGTCCCCTTATTGCACCGCTTTTTGGGTTCATATAGCAGCTTATTACGCACTAGTCCTATTGACTTAACATTTTTTAAGTCTTAGAAAAGAGTTATCCTAAAAATAGTAAACATTTAAACAATAAATAAACGATATTTGTTCAAATATTGTACATAAATACATTAACTATTGAAATAAATTTCTTTCACATTCAATTTCATTGTAAATAAAACATATTATAGACATTCGATTTATTATATTTCAAATAATATGATTATTGTTACCGGCTTTTCCAGACCAATAGATAAAACCAGCCAAATGCATGTCGGACTATGCATACTCCAGGGTTTCGTATCCTGCCACTTTTCGATAATGCGGAACTCATAAAATAAAAGTGATATTTTATTTATTGATATGAAACATATAATACGGCGGCTCACGTAACCTATTAATATCTGCAAAATTAATTAACTATTGGTCACCTTTTTAAATAAAATAGTAAGAAAATCTGTTACTAAATTTATAAAGCCGGCATCAAAGACATCTTCAGTAAAAGTGAAATAAACTTTTATTTTCTTTTTAGACTGATGAAGATTCTTACAAGGATTTTTAATTCAAATAATGAAGTTGTGATTAGACTGGGTCACACAATCAGTGGTGCGTGGTTTGAGACTCAATCCAAACTCTAGATTATTTTTAAAATTAATTATATAGCTTTTGTATAGTACTAAAGAACTATTTATTTCCTATAATAAACCATTTATAATGTGGTTCTAATTTAAAGGATGAATATTGCTACTTAACTAAAAAAGGCCACAATGAAGCTCAATATTTCGTAAACGGGAATTAATATTGAAAAACTATCAAAAAACCTTCAAATAATTTTAAAACACTTACTGAACTTACCTCAATCGAGGTGGTCTGTAAACATTTTTTTTTCGCTCCCCCTTCTTAAGTACGGTAGGTAAAATGGAATAACTGTGCTATTAAAATTTAAAAACAGTTTTTTAGCGATACATAAACTATTTTTTTTTTGCTAGGTTGCAGTTTTTTAGCCCTAATAGTATCTGAATAAAATGACTGTGATTGTAGACGGACGTGCCGAAACTATAAGGGTTCCGAGTTAGACTACGGAACCCTAAAAACTTACGGTGCGCCATGTTGTTTTAATTTTCATTCATCCTGCAATTCTCTAGGTCTTAAAAAAATCGTGAATTGTGATTTTTTTTATTACAGTACAATTAAGATTGTACTCTAAATATTTTTTACTCGCAATTAAGTTGTAAAATGTCGTATGAAATACGTGAGCATTGTTAATTACACACCTTGGCTCCATCACAGCACAGCCCTCGCGTTAGTCTCTGGCTGCAAACCAGCCTCGATCGTAACTTAGCTCACTTGCACATAATGCACTTATTTACTTTTATTTGAATAAAAAAAAAACTTTCTTGAGGTAGGCAACTAAATTATAAATAGGATCTTTCTCTATTGCTTTTGTTAGTCTAATTAAAATATCAACTCAATAAAATTTTAATATAAAATAAATTTGATTAGTGAAATAATACTAAACTACCCTCAAATCAAAACAAATCTCTTCAAATTAACTTTATGTGACTAACTTCGTTCTTTCAACCTATGTATATGGGTTCGGCTATGTTCGGCCGACACGAAATGTCAATCCACTATGATATTTTGCGCGCTCTTTATAAACCCCCGAGAAATAGTCGTGTTATAAGTTTAACATGTGTATTTGTGTGTCTGTCTGTGGCATCGTAGCGCCCAAACAGATGATCCGATTTTAATGTTGTTTCTTTTTTAGAAAGGTATTCTGATCGAGAGTGTTCTTAGCTATGTTTCACGAAAATCGATTCAACCGTTTGAAAATTATCAGCTCTTATGTGATTTAAAAAGTCGTCGCATCGGGGTCTTTTTTTTATTTTCAATTTAGTGTTTCTTATTTGAAAGTCAACATTCGCATTCGCATTCGCATTCGCAAATGTTGAAGCCAAATATTCGCATTCGCATTCGCGAATGTCAAAAATCCAACATTCGTTACATCACTACTATATATATAACGTAACGGTACTGACGCTTCAATAATGAGAATCCGGCAATTTTTGCATAATAATATTTATTTACATTCATATATTAGTTATATACGAAGTTTTTATTTTAACATACAATTATCGAATCGCTTACAAATATTTGTGAACTTGGTCAGTATATAGTTATCAGATTAAACGTAAGATGGCGCTTAACCCAAAAAATGTGCTATTTATTTTTATTTAGAATTTTTTTTAAATAATATAATATTCATAGCAATCAAGCAGGTAATTTTATGAAGGTAAGATTATTTAATAAAATACAGAAGATATTAGGTATATTAATAGTGGCGTGCGTATGGTTTTGAAACAGGGTAGGCAAAGTGTAACATAAAACTTGGTCAGTATATAGTTATCTGATAAAACGTAAGATGGCGCTTAACCCAAAAAATGTGCTATTTATTGATGTACCTATCTGCAGTTGTATATCGTTGTACCTTTTTCGTCCTTTTCTATGGTAAATCAAACCATTATACGTTAGTGTTCCATTAATTATATTAAAATAAAATATAAATTGCAAATCTATATATATAAAAGAAAGTCGTGTTAGTTACACTATTTATAACTCGAGAACGGCTGAACCGATTTGGCTGAAAATTGGTGGGAAGGTAGCTTAGAACCAGGAGAAGGTTATAGGATACTTTTTATCCCGTTCCAGTGGAACTTGACATAAAACGTGAAAACGTGATATGAATAAACGCTAATGTCAGCAAAAAAAAATATTTATGAATCAAAATAAGTCTAGCCGTTGATTATTTAAAAATGGTATAAGAAAAAGGGAACCGACAGCTAAAATGTCGTCTATAGTAAATATAGTTGAATATTTGATACTTAAACGGTAAATCTCACCACCATCCAACACAGTTGGCTACCATGGCTAAATCTTCGTTTCAGAGAGCACAAGGGATCTGAGATGAGCAACACCTGGCTGACGAGATACATCATGTCAAGCAAATAGTTGTCAGATACAGTGAGCAATTTCTGCGTGAATAGGACCGCAAACAACAACTAAATATGAGGGTACCCAGTTAATAACTTTGACATCAGGAAGTCTAACACCTCAGTCCCCCGTGACCACGGCTGCTGTAAAGCAACCGAAACTTCGGGAAAATAAAAAAGGAAATAAACGCGATAAAATCTGTATAATAGTTTTATTTGAATTCATGGCCAAGAAATAATCTTTATATTTGTATTTTAAAATAAATATTTAATTAATCATTTTTTAAATCAACACTTTTATAGCCTCAATGGCGAAACAAAGTTTCCCGGGACAGCTAGTAAGCTAATATAAATTCGAAACAGACAGATCAACTGTCAAATTTAAAATTATCAAATATTCAACCATATTTACTATAGACGACATTTTTCGGTTCCCTTTTTTATACCATTTTTAAATAATCAACGGCTAGACTTATTTTTGATTCATAAATATTTTTTTTTTGCTGACATTGGCGTTTATTCATATCACGTTTTCACGTTTTATGTCAAGTTCCACTGGAACGGGATAAAAAGTATTCTATAACCTTCTCCTGGTTCTAAGCTACCTCCCCACCAATTTTCAGCCAAATCGGTTCAGCCGTTCTCGAGTTATAAATAGTGTAACTAACTAGGGCAGTCGTGCTGACCCTGCCAACTACAGACCCATATCGGTCACGTCCATACTCTGCAAGAGTATGGAACGTGTACTGAACAGTAGGCTGCTGGCATACCTAGAAACGAATGACCTTCTCGGTGACCGACAATATGGCTTTCGCCGGAATCGGTCTACCGGAGATCTTCTAGCGTATGCCACACACATTTGGAGCGAGGCCATCGAAAGGAATGGAGAGACGATAGCCGTCTCTCTTGACATTTCGAAGGCCTTTGACAGAGTCTGGCACGATAGTCTTCTTAGCAAGCTTCCATCCTATGGTATATCAGCAGGCCTGTGTGTTTGGATATCAGATTTCCTGAGGGAACGGTCGATACGAGTAGTCCTTGACGGCTTCACATCTGACCAATTGGCAATTAATGCCGGGGTACCTCAGGGGTCAGTTCTCTCTGCTACTCTTTTCCTGCTGCACATAAACGACCTTCTTAGACCTGGTATCTTTGGGTATGCAGATGACAGCACAGTATCAGAGAGATACTTCTCCGACGCACGAGCCGGGGCAGCGCTGATTCAGTCCAAAAGAGAGGCTATGGTCGAAAGATTGAATTTGACCTTGCAGCCAGTCTCCGTTTGGGGCGATGCCAACCTGGTCAAGTTCAATGCTTCCAAGACCCAAGCGTGTCTGTTCTCTGCAAAACGGAGTCCATTCCAACTGACTCCGACTTTCCGGAATGTATCTGTGCCCGTGAGGGACCATCTTGAGCTGCTCGGTGTTACACTCAGTTCTAAGCTCAAGTTCGGTCCCTTTATTGAGTCCAAAGCCAAACTTGCTGCAATGAAGCTAGGCATCCTGGGGAAGGTCAGGCGGTACTTCACACCGGGGCAGCTTCTAAACTTATACCAAGCTCAAGTCCGATCGTGTATGGAGTACTGCAGCCATCTCTGGGATGGTTCTGCTAAGTATCAACTGAAGGCTCTGGACTCAATAGATAAGCGGGCAAGAAGGCTCATTGGCAGTGAAACCCTAGTGCAGGCTAAGTTGCAGAGCCTGGAACACCGACGCAGGGTTGCCAGCCTATCAGTTTTCTACAGGATACATTTCGGGGAGTGTGCGATGGAATTACACGAGTTAATTCCCCCATCTCCATTCTACCATCGGACGACAAGACGCACGGATACAATGCATCCACACACCGTGGACATTCCTTCAGTTCGTACCAAGCGTTTCGCTTCCACTTTTATTGTGCGAACTGCCAAGGAATGGAACACCTTGCCGGCGTCTTTGTTCCCGGTTGACTATAACCTGGATGTTTTCAAGTCGAGAGTGAACAGGTACCTTCTAGGCAAGTATGCACCACCGTAGACCACATCGTCACTTACCATCAGGTGAGATTGTGGTCAAATACTTGCCTATTTCGAAAAAAAAAAAAAAAAACACGACTTTCTTTTATATATATAGATTGTGCTGATATATCATTAGCAATACGATGCCGCGTCCAAGACAATCTAATCTTTCGCGACAAAGCCGTAATGCAACTAGGATTCGAAAAATTGCGAATGAAATAACTGAAGAAGAACAAGAAATTGGAAGTGAAGAGCGCCGCTGTAGTATGGCTCGAATTCGTGCTTCTCAATCACAAGAGCAAAGAGAGGCAGCCCGTGAAACGGCTCGGTTGGCAATGAGGGATCGTCGAGCAAGCCTCAGAGATCAAGAACTAGATAATTTTCGACGCACAAGAAGAAATTTATCAAGTACTGATTGTGGCATGTTCACGGGTCGGAAGACCATCAGCGTTATTTGTTCTTGCGCCTGATAATAAAACGGAAAATGTTGTCAAGGTGCTTCAATGAAGAGTGCAAACGAAGCAGCAAAATACATGGCAAAGATATTGTTACCTAAAATACACAAGCCCGAGGACCCGATGCGTACCATTGTGAGCCAGATTGACACACCAACATACAGTCTGGCCCAGCACGTAGCGAAGGTGCTCTCTACTAAGAGGACACACAAGAGCACATACAAAGGATTCATAACATTTTGTAAGTGAGATTAAACATATATATCATGCTAACAATGAAACCATGGTCAGTTTTGATGTTCAGTCTTTGTTTTCCTGTCTACCTGTAGCAGACTGCATCACAATAGTATTAAAGAAGCTAGAGGAGAACAACATGCCAGAGGAATATGCTGAACTCTTAAGACATTGCCTCACATCCGGGTATCTGTTGTGGAATGAACAGTTCTACAAGCAAGTAGATGATGTAGCGATGGGCTCCCCTGTTTCTTCCGTTGTCGCCGATATATTCATGGAAGACTTCGAGGAGACACCCCTTCGCACTTCACATGTGACCGAAAGATTCTACAAGCGGTACGTAGACGATACTCTCACAATATTACCATCAGACAAAATAAGAGTATTTCTATACCATCATAACTCGATACAATCTAAAATAAAATTTACAATGGAGTTAGAGGCCAACAACACTCTATCATTCTTAGATGTTTTAGTAATCCGAAA
Organism: Notodonta dromedarius; assembly: GCA_905147325.1. Taxonomy (NCBI): domain Eukaryota; kingdom Metazoa; phylum Arthropoda; class Insecta; order Lepidoptera; family Notodontidae; genus Notodonta; species Notodonta dromedarius. Next base: position 11,932,148 of record LR990172.1, read on the forward strand.
TCCTTATAACAACTTAAGCCAAACCGTGTAGAGGAAAAAGACACATACCGATAGGTAGGTACTTAAACGGTAAATCTCACCACCATCCAACACAGTTGGCTACCATGGCTAAATCTTCGTTTCAGAGAGCACAAGGGATCTGAGATGAGCAACACCTGGCTGACGAGATACATCATGTCAAGCAAATAGTTGTCAGATACAGTGAGCAATTACTGCGTGAATAGGACCGCAAACAACAACTAAATATGAGGGTACCCAGTTAATAACTTTGACATCAGGAAGTCTAACACCTCAGTCCCCCGTGACCACGGCTGCTGTAAAGCAACCGAAACTTCGGGAAAATAAAAAAGAAAATAAACGCGATAAAATCTGTATAATAGTTTTATTTGAATTCATGGCCAAGAAATAATCTTTATATTTGTATTTTAAAGTAAATATTTTTTTTTTATTTATTTATTTATTTATGATCAGGCATCGCAGGCCCATAGATACATACCTTATAAACTAACATACATATTATTAAAACTAAACTAAACTGTAGGTGGTGACGGCGGCAATCTCCCCCGAAAGCGTCTGTTTTAATTAATCATTTTTTAAATCAGCACTTTTATAGCCTCAATGGCGAATTAAAGTTTGCCGGGAAAGCTAGTATAAATATAAATTGAAAAATTTCTAAGCGAAAATATTGAAATCTTATATAAAACAAATATTCAATTTAAAATAATATCAATTGCAAATATAAATAATATAAATATAAATTGCAAAATTTCTAAGGGAAAAAATATTTAAATCTCCTTTAAAACAAAAATACAATTGCTTGTGTGAAGGTTTGAACCCACGTCTGTTACTATTTGGGCCAGACCTATTACCAACTGAGTCACCTAAACATGAGAGATTATTATGATGAAATTATCCACTATAAGGCAACTAAAATATCGTATGTAATTGTAGATATAGGTTACTTTATTAGGAACCTTTATCAACAAAGTCCATAGCACGTTGGATGCATCGGTTCTCGTCCGATCACCGAAGTTAAGCAACGTCGGTCGCGCCAGTACTAAGATGGGTGACAGCTTGATGACTCGCGAAATTGTGAAGTATTCTTAATTTTTAGATATATTTAAATTATTATCAATGTTCTATCTTTCCTTCAAGCCATATTTAGTACAAAGCTTAGGGCGCCGCAGCTCTGACGTCATCGTGTAACGCGTAACGCTTACGTCACAGTTTTCACAGTTTTAGTGCCCGGGCAGCGACTGCCCCCAACGTCCGTAAAGAAGCTTCGCTTCAAAAATGTTCGTTCTCTATGCTGAGTTTAATCTCATTTTTCTTTATTTACCTATCGCAAAAGCTCGCTCCCGCGTTCTGAGCCCGCGCGACATAACCCATTTGTTTTTTTTTTTAGTTTTTCTAAAATAAAAGTAGCCTAAGTTACTGCTTATAACATCAGCTATCTACCAGTGAAAGTCCCGTCAAAATCGGTCCAGCCATTTCGGAGATTACCCGGAACAAACATACAGACAGACAGACAGACAGACAGACAGACAGACCGACAGACAACATTTTTTTAAATCGCGTTTTTGCTACTGGTGTCGTATGTACTTTCATAAGCATTTAGTGAAAAGGTGTTATTTTGATATTACAAACAAGACACTCCAATTTTATTTATTTGTTTAGATGACGAACGGAACATACAATGTATAAGTAACGTACTGATACGCTTGTGAATAGTTTTTGAAATATCGTAGTTAAATACAGCATCGAGACGGACGGACGGACGGACGGACGGACGGACGGACGGACTGACGGACTGACGGACTGACGGACAGACGGACAGACGGACAGACGGACAGACGGACAGACGGACAGACGGACAGACGGACGGACTGACGGACTGACGGACTGACGGACTGACGGACTGACGGACAGACGGACAGACGGACAGACGGACAGACTACAGTTGCGTTTTACAGCAATACTTCATTTTTTCGTCATCGGTGAAGCATTGAGAGCGTCCCCCGCCGGCGCCGCCACGCGCCCGCAATATGTATTCTCGGAAGGCATCGCTCGGTTATCAAATTTCTTTCCGCATCCGTCTTCACCGCCACTGCTGGATTCAAATAGAAACCTGCTCGGGGTCCATTTATGACTCTCTTGATTTCATTAGAGAAGCCTTCTCAGAAACAAAATTTCAATAATAACCCGGGAGACGAGGCGCGAGGATACATTTTAAAAGTGCTGGTCTTAATATTGAAAAGAATTTCGTATATAACCTAACAAACTTACGAATTCTGTCATAGCTTCTGTGTTATTGGAAGTCCTGTCCTAAAAAAGGTGGATACAACACAAAGACACAACATCAAAGAGAAATGGGTGTATGACGTCATGCGACAATCGGCCGCCGTGAACCACCCCTAAGGACTACTTCCTCAATTATTTGTGTAGCCCTTGACCCGATTTTGTAGGAAAAATACCCGCGGAGACCACAAATACCTTCCATAAATTTTATTATTCCAATATTATGACTTCAAAAAAAGGAGGAGGTTCTCACTTCGGTTGTATTTTTTTGTTTATTTTATTAAGTTTGTTACCTCAGATCTCCATCATTTATAAACCGACTCAAAAAAAAATTTTTTTTAAAGATTGCACTTCTAGATTGGTTCCATAGACATTCATCAAAATGGGTTCCGTAGTTTGAGGGATATGGACTATTTACGGTTACACCTAAAAATTACGAAAATTTTTTTTTTTAAATTACCTACTTCAAAAATTACTAAAATTATTCGGTCCCTATTCATTGTTATTTTTAGCATTTTAGTGCACCCAGGATTTTAAGTCGGTTAAATTAATATATACATATATATAGTAAGCTGCGCGGAGCGGCGCTGACTCGCTGTTGTCCATACACACTCCAGTTATCTGAAGCACGTGGAGCTGTGTGAAGCATTCACGGCACGCAGGTCACGGGAGGCGAGGCTCCCGCGGCTCGTGGCGTGCAAATATTTCATGTGTCACGTCTCTCCGAGACGCCTGTCAGGGAGAATGAAGACGGACGTGTTACGGTGCAGGAAAATCTGGAATTGGTACGAATAAATGGAAATGCTTAGATATTGATATCGCTTTCGTCGGTTCTGTTGGAACCCGGTACACTGAGTCTCATGGCAATTTCCGCACGTCAGCAGCACAAACCACGATAATATGGATGAATTATATTACATATAGCTGAGCCCGCGACTTCGTCCGCGTGGAATTTAACTTAACAAAAAAACCCGCTCCCGCGTTCTGAGCCCGCGCGACAGGACCCATTTTTTTTAATTTTGTGTTTCTAAAATAAAAGAAGCCTAAGTTACTCCTTAAAACATCAGCTATCTGCCAGTGAGAGTCCCGTCAAAATGGGTCCAGCCGTTTCGGAGATTACCCGGAACAAACACACAGACAGACAAAAAAAATTTCAATCGCGTTTTTGTTATAGGTGTCGTATGTACTGTGACACCGGGGTTTCAATAATATAATTTTATTCCTTGGTAATACTTTAATTTATTATATAACTATTTAAAAATATGTCTTATTACTTCGGTACCCCGGTTGTCACTGCCAGCGCACCGCAGAGCTATCAATTACAAAACAATAATGTTTTCTTAAATTTATTATTTTCTCGTCGGCCAGGAACGCCTATCGCTAGTGGCCAGTGCGCCGACATGGACCTTACAGTACTTTCATATGCATTTAGTGAAAAGGTGTTATTTTGATATTACAAACAGACACTCCAATTTTATTTATTTGTATAGATTATTATGTCACCTTTTAAGATGGCGGCGTAAGGTTTTTATTATTCTTATTTTTTATTTTCTTGATATTGTTTTATACAGAACTAGCTGTGCCCCGCGACTTCATCCGCGTAGTATTGGATTATTGGGTTAAAAGTATCCTATATGCTAATCCCGGTTATAATCTATCTGTGTTCCAAATTTCATCCAAATCCGTTCAGTAGTTTTTGCGTGAAGGAGTAACAAACATACATACATACATACATACATCCACACTCACAAACTTTCGCATTTATAATATTAGTAGGATGTAAAATATCGGCTTACTCGCGGGATTCACATGAGTACAAGTTTTTTTTTTAATAATTGACTATTTGTTGTTGGCCAGAGTGGCCATAACAACTTCACCCGGACAGAGGGCGAGCGCGAGTGCGCTCCAGCCAGAGGGGCAGGGGGGCAGCTAGCTCAAGGGCGCCACAAGGGACACGACCTCGGCTTGGGCCGCTGCCAGAAGAGGTGGCGAGGGTAAATCTACCACCGGATCGGAACGCGACCTCGACTGAGAAGATCCGGCAAGAAACTCAGCGGGCTTGTTGGGTGCCAAGGTGCGTCTAGGTAAGTAGACGCACCTTCTAGCGGAAGCATGCAACATGTGTGTAGCGTGTGTTAGTGTCATAATGACTATTGTGTTGTGGATATTAGCTATATATAATGTGTGACAATATTGTGAGTGACGTTGAAGAATAACGACATGAGGTATGCGGCTGCATTAAAGGTAAGGTACCTACCTATATAACAACAATTTATTTTACATAATAATATGAAAGTCATACCTAAATTGAATAACAAAGACATATGGTGACTTCAAACAATTGCTGGTAAGGACACAATTGATCGTCGTCGCGTCTGCCAAGCCTCAGTATGTATGCTTAGAAGCAGCTTTAACGGAAAGAGACGACTAAGGATAAGATTCACTGTCGTATTGTTTTATAGTATAGCCGGGGGTGGCACGAAGCAAGGCTGGCGCGGGCGCCCTGCTGCTGGCGCGGGCGCCCTGCTGCTGGCGCGGGCGCCCCGCTGCTGGCGCGGGCGCCCTGCTGCTGGCGCGGGCGCCCCGCTGCCGGCGCGGGCGCCCCGCTGCTGCCTTGCTGGCTCGCCGCTACACTATGATAACCTCAAAAGTAAAACATTTTCGGTGCTAATTCCTACAATTATGGAGTTACGCATAAATTAAATTTAAATCATAATGATACCGACTTTATGTATGTTTGAGTTTTTGTGCGGTTGACCGAGAAATGTCAAGTCTCTTGTCGATTTTCGTGTTGGACTTTATTATAATGCGTATTTGGTACTTTGCGAGCTTGCCGATCTGCGTATCCCTGTCGTCCCCATCACTGCGCAGCTGCCGTCCGTTTGCACCCACTGTACCCAGCGACTCTTGGCGATCTCTAATGGGGTCTAATAATAATATATCCAATACTAACAGCGAAAACACATTTCACATGGTTACAATTTAAATTATTATCCTGACCTTAAATATTAAACTAATGATTGATATTAGGTTTACTTAGCTCTAATAAACGTGTGCCGTAATTTACATGTTGTATGAGGCGATATGGTCATGAGACCGCTCCGAGGATTACGCCGACTGAGCCGAGCTTAGCTAATCAACTTATCGGACGCACGAACTAACTGAGCTCTCAGCCAACATGTGCGAGTTTAAACTAACTTAGCTGATGAGGGCTTGGCAAACACTTCTGTTATGTACTTGAAAGATAGATTTATTTCCGTCATAAAAATTTTATTTAACCCGTTTAAGTAAATACATCCTTCAGAACTAATCACAATTTGTGTAACCACTCTCTCTCTCCGGAATAAGTGATTCAAGCGAAGTTTGTACAAATCCGCATTGTGTAGGGTAAGTGAGTTAGTTGCTTGTAGGGTAAGTGAGTTAGTTACTGTCGCGGTAACCCTGTTAACTAGAGCCGCTCGCTCGAAGCGTCACTAATGAGGACAACTCGCACAACTTTACGCAACTAGAAATATTTTTTAATATATATGTACCTATACCGTACCTATACCGTAATGATATAATTAGGGATATAATGCTATTTCATGTATTGAATTCTTACTTGTAGGCAATTTAAGAAGTTTATTTGAAAACCTATTAGATATTTTATTTTTATTTTTAACCCCCGACGAAAATAGGGGTGTTATAAGTTTAAAATGTGTACCTGTTAAATAATCCAGCCAGCGCGAGACCGGTTTGGCTTTGTTTGCGCACGTCTGTTGCCCGATAATCCGACGTCGGATCGGCGTCGTCGCCATCACGGCGCGATGTCGTCCCGCCGTCGTGCCGCCTTTGTGCCGCTTCCTAATCATCGTCCGATTGTCTTCTGAGGGCCCTCTTGTTAACAGCACCTTTTAAATATTCAAAAGCGGTCATTAGAAGGCGAAGTTTATCTTTCCGCGCTCATTATCTGACGCGACTGGGGCCGGAGCCGAGGCCACCCGGGACGAACGACTCCCGCCTCTATACGCAGTCTAACATTCAGATGGCGAACGACGCCTAACTTTTATTATGTAATTTAGGAACTTTTGTTCTAAAATATGACATCGGACTGACTAATCAGGGATGGGCCTGTACCTTTGTAATCTACTACAGCCGGTAGATGTAACTAAACAGGTGGTCGAATTGTTCTCGGCATTTCGGGGAATTAATATTTTTTCGGGCCTCCTATATAAGGATCCCTAATTAGTTCAATCAAATGATAATCTTATTGAAATGTATAATGCACACACCAAAGTGGATCTTAAAAACAACTGTCTACCAACGTAGCGATATTAATTTCAACACTACCAAAGCCACGAGAAATTGTTTTTGTAGACACGCTATGATTACCCCGTAAAGCCTTCATTTCACACCGGCGTGTTGAGTCAGGAAGCGAGCGGCGCGGCGCGGGCGCGGCGCGGCGCGCGGGCGTGGCGGGGTGTTAACAAGCGCGGCGTAAAATTAAAACCTGGTAGAGGCGGCCCGCCGACGTGTTTTTGCCTCCCGACAATACATAATTAATTCCCGTTCCCGGCCTTCCTGCTTCCCGCACCGTGCACCCCGTACCCCGCAACCTATTTCCACAGGCGCACGTAAACCTACATGTTTATCGGAGCGGAGGTAAGCCGCGATAAGTGATACTTAAATCTACTACTACTTCCTTACGCTGTATGCATTTACCGAGTAGAAAATAATAAAATAAATAATTGCTACAAGTGTCTTGGGGGCATCGGCAGAGTCTAATTTACCTCCAACCCTCTGTGTATATATTGTTTCTATAAAAGTTAACTAGACCTAAACTGGGGGCAAATGTCCATGTCCATGGTGTCCAAATCTTGCCTAGTATCTCGATGAGTAGGTAGGTACACTAGAACCAACAAAAATACCAGGCTGGCTCTGAAATAACCATTTTCAAACCTATTTGACCAGGATTTCAATACGTTAGTGTTGAAAAACACAGGTATCGTTAGGATGAAATGTTCCACAGCGAGAGGCACATACGCCACCTGTGATGGCACCATCTGTCCCACAGAATGTCGCCCCAGATCCGGACGTGCCGGAGGTAACCGAGGAGGAGCTTGGTGCTGCAGTCTCCAGGATGGGAGCGAAGAGCACGGCCCCAGGCCCGGATGGCATACCTGGTCGAGTGTGGGTTCTGGCCCTAGACGCCCTGGAGCCTAGGTTGAGGGCGTTGTTTACTGCCTGTCTGGCTCAAGCCATAATTCCACAGAGGTGGAAGACAGGCAGACTCGTCCTCATCCGGAAGGAAGGGCGTCCCGCGGACTCTCCCTCCGCCTACCGTCCGATAGTGCTGCTCGACGATGTGGCCAAGCTCTTTGAGAGAGTGGTGGCCGTGCGCATCGTCGAGCACCTGGAGAGGGTCGGACCGGATCTGGCTGATAATCAGTTTGGGTTCCGCAGGGGTCGATCAACCGTCCACGCGGTTTCGAGGGTTAGGTCCCTTGCACAGGAAGCGGTTTCTCGGGGTGGGGTCGTGTTGGCGGTATCTATTGACATCGCCAATGCCTTCAATACCCTGCCCTGGTCTTGCATAAGAGAGGCGCTCCGGCACCATGGCGTGCCTCTCTACCTGAGCCGAATCATTGGGGCCTATCTCTCCGACCGGAGTGTAGTCTACCCCTGCCAAAGTGGTCAGAGTCAGCTGAACATGACGTGCGGCGTTTCACAGGGGTCAGTCTTGGGTCCACTCCTGTGGAACATGGGGTACGACTGGGTCCTGCGTGGTGCCAACTTCAGAGATGTCGAGGTCACCTGTTACGCCGATGACACCCTCGTCACCGCCCGTGGCTCCAACTTCCAGCAGGCCGCCATTCTCGCTACTGCGGGAGTGGCGCACATTATCAGCCGGATCCGGCAGCTAGGGCTAGAGGTGGCCCTTCCGAAATCGGAGGCCCTCTGCTTCCACGGGCCTCGGAATGCGCCGCCAGCGAACGCTTACATTTTGGTCAGCGGAGTCCGCATCGGCGTACGACCGACGCTGAAGTACCTCGGTCTCGTCCTGGACAGTTGGTGGAACTTCCATGCCCACTTCAAGCTCCTCGCACCGCGGGTGACAAGAGCAGCGGCGGCCCTGGGGCGATTGCTCCCCAATGTCGGCGGTCCCAACGACCCCTGCCGTAGATTGTACGCCGGAATCACACGGTCCATGGAGCTCCGGTATGGGCCGACACCCTGAACCGCCGAAGCATCGCGCTTCTGCGCAGACCGCAACGGGTGTTGGCCGTCAGAGCGATCCGGGGCTACCGGACAATCTCCGGTGAGGCGGCGTGCGTCCTGGCGTGTTCCCTGCCTTGGGACCTGGACGCAAAAATCCTCGCGTCGCTGTACGCCTGGCGCGAGGAGGCGAGGTCCCGGCACCACCATCCGGCCCTAGAGGAGATGAACGCGCGCAACGTGGAGTTGCGACAGAACGCAATTGCGGAGTGGGCCCAGAGGCTACGACAACCTGGCGCTGGCCTAAGGACCATAGCGGCCATACGTCCGATCTTTCAACAGTGGTTAGCCAGGCGACACGGCGTCCTCTCCTTTCGCGTGACGCAGGTCCTCTCGGGGCACGGCTGCTTCGGGAGGTTCCTGTGGCGCGTGGCGAGGAGGGAGCCAACGGCGGAGTGTCACCACTGTACGTATGTGCCGAGGAGACGGCCCAGCATGCGCTGGAAGAGTGTCCGGCGTGGGAAGAGCTGCGCCAAGAGCTGCGCGTTATCGTGGGGCGCGACCTCTCGCTGCCTACTGTGGTTCGCGCTATGGTGGACAGCGAGAGGTCGTGGGATGCTGTAACCTCCTACTGCGAGGAGGTAATGACCCGGAAAGAGGCGGCGGAGGCCAACGCCACCCTGGCGATCCGCCGCCGAAGACAAGGGCGCAGGAGGAGGGCGTACGCCGATCGCCTTCCCCCGTAACGGGAGCCTCTGAGCGGCGGACACGGGGAGGTCCGTCACTCAGAATAGGGCTCAGGAGGCAGCGCTGCGACAACAGCAGCAGCGCCAAATAGCCGAGGCCTGATTAGGCCACAGTCGCGCCGGGGCATACGGAAGTGCAGTTGCGAACCCGCGTACCCTGACCAGGCGACGGAGAGGTCGAACCGTGGGGTTTTAGCCGGTAAGAGTCCGGCATAATCCGCACGCCTTCCCCGAGGCGTGCGGGTATCCATGAGGATTTCCCCACGTGAGAAAAAAAAAAAAAAGGATGAAATGTTCCAAGGTGTAATTTCATGCAATTTTTCTAAGTACTTCTTTAAATAATAAAATTATTTCTGTCTTTTACGTATCCGTGTCCGCGTACCTGTTACAGAGCAAGCGGATGTGACGAGGTCTCGGCGGCGAGCGTCCCGTGCCACCACCACCGTCCCGTGCCGCCGCCGTCCCGTGCCGCCGCCCGGGCCGCCCCGGATGCGTGCCGGATAAGTAGTCTGTTATTTCACAGATTGAGTTTATCCCTTATTATGTATGATCTTACATATGGCGGCGTTAACGACATTTCACTCGTAAAACAACACGTGCAATTGTCTTGTGAACACGTGCAATGGGCAAGCAGTGACTCATAGACGAGCCAGGTGCGCCGGCCGCTATAAAAGGCGGCGCGCGTCTCGTAATGCGTTCCGATCCGGTGGTAGATTTACCCTCGCCACCTCTCCTGGCAGCGGCCCAAGCCGAGGTCGTGTCCCTTGTGGCACCCTTGAACGCACTTGCGCTCGCCCTCTGTCCGGGTGAAGTGGTTATGGCCACTCTGGCCAACAACATTTAGTCAATTAAAAAAAAAAGTTACGGGATCATTCATTCGACTGCGCTTGCCCGATGCACTTGCTTACCCTCGCCACGAAGTGTGAAATAAAGTGTTTGAGTAAAGTAATTGATCGTATGATTTAATAAGTCAAGAAATTATAGAAGTGATTTCGTTTTACTATGTATTAGAATCATGTAAAAGGCAATATCATACCGCGAGCCTATTCATATGTTTATTATTATTAGTCTAGTTATTAGGTCCATTGTTGTTGTTGTAGGTTCATTTTGAACTTTTAATTGTGAATAGTTGCTAGGAACGTAGTGAGTACTGAAACCTTTTCTTATTCTGTCTCCTCTGCCAAATGGACGTCAAATATAATTCATCAGCTGGTAAGAATGTGTTCTAATGTCTATTGCAGTTACTGGGTTGTCCCGGTATCGAGCCATAATGTCCTGGCCGTCGCCAAATCATTATGTATTTCACGCATCCTCGTCTAAGCCGCGGGAATGGTGCCGACACACCGCACTCTACATTGTTGCGCTGCGCTCAGTGACGGCTCGTGGTAATTACTGTATCGTTCCTCGTCATTATTATCGCATTTCCCTGGCGTCGGTCGGTATAACATTGAAACGAAATAATTATCCGTAGTTTAATTCCAACAATATGTGTATGCCTTTTTGTTCTTATTCATATTCATAATTGTTTTTATTCATGTAAGCCAACAAAGCATTTATGAATAGTCAGTATCTACCACCGGTTCGGAATGCTGCTTCCACTGAGAAGAGCCGGCAAGAAACTCAATGGTTACTCTTTTCAATGAATGAAAGATGGTGTACATTCTCAGGAACAGCGTAAAAAAATAATATGAGCAGGCAACACCATTGCCACTAAATAGCTAATAGTAAATAATGATCAAATCTCACTCAGATTTAGGAATGTAAATAAAATGAGAAAGCTAGTTTAGTGTTATGTGCATACCAAAGAATTTGTAAATGTCTTATTATTACAAATTCTTTGGTGCATACCTACTCATACTTACATCAAATTAAACTTTTACGAACCAAAATAATATTAATAAAACATGGGTGGATAATATGATAATTGCTTTGGTGTGATGCCTTCCTTGCTAAGTAAATAAATAGTATTTAACGACAATGTTGTTAAGAGGAAAGTGAGTGGACCAATCCCCGCAAGCAGCGCCCGCGCACGAGCATGACTTGAAAAGCGGCATCACTCTCCTCAACCATAATAGAAAGAAGAGGGTGACCCGCTCCACAAAGCCACCGCAAACAAGGACATTGAAGTGAGCATGACCAACACCTCACCTCAGAGACAACAGTTCAGCAAGGATAATAAGCATGAGGCAAGACCCGCTACAATTAGACATAAATATTACTTTGTTAAAATTTGTGGCTACATGATGCCCATATTTTTAAAGGTGACATTTGTGTCAAATATGTCAATAGTGCTAGATTAAGAGAAGGAAGAGGGGAAAATATAGGAATGAACCATAACAAAAGATTCTAGTTATTCCCGTTCCGGTGGAGCTGGACCAGCACCTAGCCAAGCATCTTTATCTTTCAAATAATCTTCTAGTGTGTAGTAAGCCTTCCTGCATAGCGTACGTTTAACACACGTTTTGAATTTGGATTCACTAAGACTCATAATGCTTAACGGCATTTTATTATCTATCAACAGGAGACCGTCATCCGCATATCCAGTTAGTGAACAACCACACGGGAGTGGTAGCTGGAGGAAGTCATCGAAGCCTAAATTCCACAAATATGGACTAAGCAGAAGCACTGATACCTGAGGACAACCTAATGTCAGCGCCTTTGACACAGCATAATGTCCAAGTTTAAGTGTCGTTGTTCCGTTAACAAAATATGTGTAAATAAGGGAGTAGATGTTCCTGTAACAACCACGCGTATTTAGTTTGAGAAGTAGCGTCGGCCACCATCAGTTGACAAAAGCGCCCGAAATATCAAGAAAAATGCCCAATACATATGCAGACGTAGATGAATTTACATTTATTCTTAAAACCGAACTGATTTTGATTAAATTTAATATTAATCATATTAATAATTATTAGTCAAGACAATATTAAATATCTGCCACACACAATGATATTTTAGTCTAATGCATTCCATTCTAACACTAGTGCAATACAATCGTGAAGGTGATCTTCTGAATATAGGAGAGTAATATAGCGGCCATGAGTGGCATGCGTCTCGAGCTGTGGTGTCGAGTGACGAGAGCGGGAAGTATGGATGATAGCAGCAGCTAATGTCTTGGTAAACACATTAGCCGCGGAATACACAGCCGCCGGCGGCGGGACGAGGCCGTCACGACTCACGACGCGGCGCCGGCGCCGACCGCCGACCGCCGACCGCCGACCGCCGAGCGAGATGGATCGCTTCCGATTGGAACATACCGTACATTTTATAGAAACTTCATTATTAACCCCACTTCGTACACTTCGGGTACTTTTACCTTACTTCATACGTTTCATTGTATACGTAGTCTAAATTACATAGCTTAATCTTTCAAGGTTTGAGATGTTACTTAAAATATTTTAGTCGTTCTGTCGGATACAGTGTAACAATTATATAGCGCAAAACAATTATATAGCGCAATCCGTCAATTATTTTGCTATTTAAACCCCCGACGAAAAAATATGGGTATTATAAGTTTAACATGTGTATCTGTGTGTCTGTCTGTGGCGTAGGTATTCTGATCGAGTGTGTTCTTAGCATGTTTCATGAACATCGGTCCAGCCGTTTGAAGATTTTCAGCTTTTTGTAGGTTAAAAAAACCATATTCACGGCCAAACACGGTCTGATCAATTTGAAATTTAGGTTCATTGGAATATTTACATAAATAAAGACTTGATGCTGTTTGATGCTATTTGCATCACTTGAGAACGGCTGAACCGATTTGGATTTTTATTATTTTACATTGATCGGAATAGTCCAAACTAGGTATTATGATATTCATACTTGGAAACGTTTACCAGATTCGAGAAATACCAATCATAAATTTTCTATGGGATTTTTAGTTGGATTTTTGTAAGAACTAATGCCGTTCAATAAGTCACGTTTCAAATGATGGATTTGCGCATGCGTAATTCTTTTTTGTTTTGTTTATGGTCGTGGAATATAACGCAATAATAATTCTAGAGGACGCTACTCCGTTATTACGTAAATAAAACAGAAAAACAACAAATTTAATAGAATTTCAGTTTTTTTGAAATATCAACCCCTGGGCTTCTCCCGTCCACCTGAGCCAAAGTTATTGCATTAAATTATAGCATAATTGATAATCTTTTGCTATTGCAGTTACGAGCTGGGGGACACGTGCAGGGTGAGAATAAAGAAATAAAATACTTGTACTGCACACAGGCACCGCCACCAGCCACAGCTAACAACAAACAAGTGCAAAAAACAAAACGCAGTGCACGTCACCAACAAATGAAATATAACTCGTAATTGAAAATTTAATAATTTTTAATTTTATAAAAATTAAACCAACTTCAAAAACCTAGGCGCACTAAATAGCTAGAAATAACTAGATACCACATCTTTCTTTAATTTGGAATCGGTGCCACTATCTTTACACTAGGACTTCTAGGTACCCTTACTTACTTGAATAGGCACCGACTCCAAATTTAAGAAATTATGTGGTTTCTAGTTATTTCTAGCTTTTTAGTGCACCTAGGTTTTTTTAAGTAGATTTTTTTTTTTATTAAAGAATATTTGTGTAGTAGTGATAAACTACTTATCGAATTGCTGGCGACAGTAAACAGTCCATATCTCTCAAACTACTGAACCTATTTTTATGAAATTTATATGGTGTCACCAAGGGATCCTGACAATCAAGGCCACACATAGTATACCACTTTTATACCAATATATGGCACTTATAGCCAGAATGCATCTCATGACAATTCCACTGAGCCCAAACACGACTAGGTTACATTGTGTTATTACGGAGTTCCGGCACCTACCTTCCAGTTTCTTCATCATCTGATGATGAAGCCAGAAGGTAGGCAGTTTACTGAGATTATTTTAGTGACCGCAACCATCACTGAAAAGTCACAGGAAAGCAAATGTATATTTTTCCACTTATTTTGATTTTAATCGCAAAGTAATGAACCGATTTTGATGAAATTTTATGGGATTAATCTACACGGACATCCTTGCAAATGCAAAAAGAATTTTTCGAATCGGTTTATAAATGACGGAGTTCTGAGGTAACAAACATTTAAAAAAACATACACACGAATTGATAACCTCCTCCTTTTTGAAGTCGGTTGAAAAACCCCCGATGCCTTTTGATCCTTACGTACGGAAATGTCCGTACGGAAAGAAAATTAAGATAGCGCGATTTGCGTAGCTCCCGTAGCTCAGTAGTCATAGCTCGTCTCGATAATTCTTCTGGTCCGTCTGGTTTCGATACCAGATCATGAAAGCACCATTTAGTCAATAGTCAATACTTTATTGCATACCATATGTATTACAAAGATGGTATAACAAGGTGAATGATCAATATGGAGCCTGTCGGGCATTGCAAAATTAAAATTAGGAGAAAATTAAATGTTATAATTAAATATAAATATTGATTCCACGGAGGTTTAATTCCTAGCAAAAGTTTAACAGTTATGCAGAGAGGTGTTAACTAATTTAAATGGTCTAAGCAGTTATGCTACAATAATAACAGGTAGACCCCGCCAGCCCGCCCGGCTCAAGTGGACGGGAGGAACCTAGGGGTAAAAAAACGCTGAAATTCTTTAAGATTTTCATTTTCTGTTTTGTTTACGTAATGTTTTAGTAGCCCCCTCTAGGCTTATTATTGCGTAATATCCTAATATTTCATGACCATTAACAAAACAAAAGCAATTACGCATGCCCATGCATGTACACGCCCTTATCCATCATTTGAAACGTCTTTAATTCATACAAAACAAACTCAACATTGTTTTTATTCACGTAAGCCAACAAAGCATTTATGAATATTCAGAATCTACCATACCAAAGGCCCAGTGAAAAATAATATCCAGCTTTTAAGAATCCCGGAAGTTTTCCAATTTGTAACATCCTATCAACCCAGTTCCGACTATAACGATCGTTTTAAAACAAAAAAACAAAAAATCGGTTGAGCCGTAATCAAGTGAAGACTTCAAACGGTTGAACCGACTCTCATGAAACATTGCTCTCACAAGCACTATCACACTCATAGTGCACTCTCGATCAAGATACCTTTCAACCAAAAGAAAAACTAAATTAAAGTCGGTTCATCCGCTTGGGTTCTACGATACCACAGACAGACACACAGTTACACCGACTCTTTTTCCATCGGGGGTTAAAAAAAGATGGCGTGTTAGGTATCAGGGACTAGTCCCGCCACACACTCCCACCACTGTAACTCCTGTAAGCCAGGATCGTCAACTCAAAGGTGACTGACTGACTGACATAGTGATCTATCAACGCACAGCCCAAACCACTGGACGGATCGGGCTGAAATTTGGCATGCAGGTAGATGTTATGACGTAGGCATCCGCTAAGAAAGGATTTTGATTAATTCTACCCCCAAGGGGATAAAATAGGGGATGAAAGTTTGTATGAAGCTCAATTAAATTCCACGCGGACAAAGTCGCGGGCACAGCTATTAATTAATAAGGTGTTAGGTATCAAATGAAAGGGCTATTATTAGCACATTTCAAAAATATAATAATAAATGTATGTTTGAAGACCGCTTGGCGCAGTGGTTCGAGCGTAGGCCGTTGGGGTCACTGCACTTGGTGGTTGCGGGTTCGATTCCCGCAGGGGTAAATTTCGGAAATGGTATTTTCGTAATTTCCTCTGGTCTGGGTGTCATTGGGATCGCCCCAGTCCATTGTACTGACCCCAGCATGCTGCGAGCATTGCTTAGTTATGTGCATTAATTTATTTATTTTGCTGTTATAATATAACCCCAAAATAATTGGAACAAGAAAGTAAGTTCAACTAAAACATGACTACTAAAGAAACACGCTCTAAAAAGTTTTAAACAAGAAAATATTCTCATGTGAACAGCATGTGAAGGATAGCCGTGGTCGCATGCCACCTACCCTAACAAAACACTACTATAAATAACTAAAAACCAAAGTGGCATCCTGGCAGGGCCGCCCACCAGCCGCGGCGCCGTGCACTGTGTGGTGTTCAAGTTAATATAACGCTCGTTGACTCGTTAGCTAGTGCATGCGGTCCTCTTCAATATTGAGGGCGCCTGGCTAAAGTGGCTAGTTTGTTATTGAGTTGGCTCGACATAGGGCACTGGTAAGGGAACAATTTGTCTTACTTACGAGTACGTAAACTATAATTTTAAAGCCAGTAATTTTCAATAATCGATTGTAAGGGGATCGCTTTAGTTTAATATGAAGGCTTCTCCTTACTACTGTATAAATGCGAAAGTGTTTTTGTTAGTTTGACTGAGCATCACGCATGATCGGCTAAACCGATTTGGGTGATAGTTCGTGAAAAGTTTAATTATAACCTGGAATGACAAGTACCAGCTTTATTTTTGTTCAAAAATATCTAATCCATTAAGTTTGCGTCGTCTATGCACCTCCTGGAAATGTCGAGGCGGCTCCTCCGGGGTCGCGCTCGCGCCGCGCCGCGCCGCGCCGCGCCGCGCCGCGCCGCGGTGCGTGCGGTATACATCCCGGAGTTTACGCACACGCCGTGACATATACATTTTATCCGAACAAGACGTGGCTCGCGAAGCAAATGTATCGCGTTTTTAATAACACACACATTTATTACTCCCCTTAATGTAGGCTCCTGAAAAACTCGAGCCGTTTCGTAATGTTTATATCATTGTTAATTGGGGCTTTGCCTAAAATATGATGGTATTTATTTATTCGCTCAGTACTTGGCTTACACCTTGTGCCAAAACACCAATATACTGAGTAAATAAATGTGAAAAGGGTAATGTGACAGTTACAGTGTGTGATGAAACAACAGAGCAGCGCGGCGGCACCGTGGCGGCACCGTGGCGGCACAGCGGCGGCAATGCGGCGGCACCGTGGCGCCACCGTGGCGGCACCGTGGCGGCACCGTGGCGGACAGCGAGCACGCGCCGCGCAAACTTCATTATCTCACGAGAATAAGTATTGTTCAACATTGTTGTATTTACAACACATGTCTCTAACCAGTTTGAATGCAGCGCAGTGAGCCACGAGCCACGAGCCGCTAGCCACGCGCCATGGCGGCCAGGCGGCCACAGCGGCGGGTACTGGTGTGAACACGCCACTCGTTGGCAATAGTGCTGCTTGCGCTGTCTGTACCCTCCACTATTCAATCAAACTAGCATACATAACAGAAATAGCTTTGCAATGGTTTCAACATAAGCACAGTTCCTGTCAATTTTCAACCGACTTCAAAAAGGAGGAGGTTATCAATTCATGTGTATGTTTTTTTTTTATACATATTTTTTGTCAGTGATCAAGGATACATTTTCAAGATAGGCCTGTGAGCGTGTCTGGTTCTCGGTGCGTTAGCATTCGACGCATGTCGTCGCTCGCTGCCTACATACAACACTAATTAGCACTTATCTGCAACCCTCCCCTGCTCCCCGCTCACCCGCTGTGTTGCTACCCGCCGCGTATCTGATTTTCCTTCATTTTCTTCGCTAATTAAACTCTAGGCTTCATTTTAATATTCTGTTCCGTTTTAATTAAAACAAAATTAATTACAAAGTGCACGCTTTGTATGTCTAATGTTTGTGAGACATAGCATAACACCCTAGAACGATTTAACTAATCATCCTAGATAACACCTCGACCGTATCCACGGGCCTTTCAAATTCTATTTATTAGGGATTTTATGGCTTCACAGGAACAGCATTTTTTTCAAATATTTTTTGTATATCGGAAGGTACTTTTGTAATGTTCAATGATTAATATGTAAAGACAAAGCATTGTCGTTTAGATATTATATTTAAGTGTCCGGCGGAGGCTGGTGGCGCGCTGCCGCGCCGGCGGCGGAGAGCGGTCGCGAAAGACTTTTAATAAAATATCAAACCTGCCGCGTCACACTTGCTCTTGTACGCGACGCTTTATCCTGCTTTATCCTGTATGCGTGGGGCCACTTGATGGATCGCCGCCTAATTTATTTTAACGTGTTTTAATCTTACAAACATATCTATTTACATATAAGATGTAGCACTTGCGCATGCTATTTATGTTACAATTACCTCATACATCTCTTTGTGCAATGAGCACACCGCAATCAATTTACTGTTCTTAGTGTTCAAAAGTAATTTTCTCTTATTCGGAAATCCTTTGACTTGCACGTCAAAGAAAACCGTGCAAGATAATACATTACAGCAGCTATGGAGTGGCGCCGTCTCCGGACCCGATGGTATCGCGAAAGGTTTATCTTTATCTAGCAAGATTGATTGAGTAGCCGCGATGAGCAAACGAGCTGCAACACGTGCGAATTACCATATAACGCCATGAATAATGTCATACACCTTATATCTCAGACAAAGCCTACAGTGCAGCTACGAAGCGTCGTAGAGGGTGCTACGTCGTAGCACTAAGACTACACGGCTACAATGGTACTACTGCGCAGTCTTTACGTAGAATTGATCTATACAAATAAATAAAATTGGTGAGTCTGTTTGTAATATCAAAATAACACCTTTTCACAAAATGCATATGAAAGTACATACGACACCTATAGCAAAAATGCGATAAAAAAAATTTGTCTGTCTGTCTGTCTGTATGTTTGTTCCGGGTAATCTCCGAAACGGCTGGACCGATTTTGACGGGACTTTCACTGGCAGATAGCTGATGTTATAAACAGTTGCTTAATCTACTTCTATATTACAAAAACAAAATTTAAAAAAATGGGTCCTGTTGCGCGGGTTCAGAACGCGGGAGTGGGCTTTTTTGTTAAGTTAAATTCCACGCGGACGAAGTCGCGGGCTCAGTTAGTTACTAAATATACTTACAGTTTAATACACAAGATTTTACGGTTCTAGCGTTTTACGCAACGCGAACCAACACGGGTCATGGAGCACTTGCATAATCCAAGGTACCGCCTGCCGCCCGGCCCAGCCCGTCAAGTCCAACATTTCCCAAGCCACCCCCTCTCATGCCCGCTCTCATCTCTGCAGGCAGCAGGACGGCGAAACCCCGGCAAACTATATTACATTTACAAGTTTCTTCATTATTCCACTAAGCTTTACATTGCGCAGGGCCGCCAAGTTTTTCACTTAATGATGTAATTATGACATGTAAGCCCGCACCAGACAAGTCCGCGCCACGAGCCGGCGCTAGCGCTCCAGAGTCAGCTAAAATTAATCAAAATGTTGGTGAGACGCTAAGCTTTTATTTAAATAACCTTCACTATGTACGTTATTTGGCTTTACCTGTTATTTGACGATAGCTTGAGCACATTTTAGGTAAAAATAATAATGATTGATTAACCACCTCAAACAATATTCAATATAGTTGAATGAATGTAACAAACGGCTACACAAATAATTTCCAACGCTGTGTCCGCAGGACGGGGGCGCAAAATCAAAGGCAATCTCAAACACGACCCGAACCAATTGAATTACCAGAGCCGCCGCCCGCCGCTGGGAGAACACACGACAAGCTGCCTAAGTCGTACTGTACATTTTCCGAGCCTTCGAGTGAAATTGACAAATAATGAAAGTGACTAGTCGACAAAACCAACGCATTAGGGAAACTGTCCAGGAGTAACCCGACTCCCATGACTCGGCTCTAACCGCATTGAGCATATCCCAAGTAGGGATAATGACATGAATAATTAGGGTCATTCTGTAGCGGCGCCACACGTGGCTTGCGGAACAAATGAGGTTGTGAGGTGGCGGCTCTCGGCTCACAGGACGTCGGCCATCACTAACAGCCAGCCTGCGCGCCGCTGAACGACACTAATTCAGTCAGATCGTGAGGAAGAAGAAAATTAATCTTGACTGTGAATTGAAACCGTAGTTGAAATAAAAAAAAACAGTTCCATCTAGGGACGCCCGAAAGAAGCGAAGCTTTACAGAAGATATCTACTATATAAAAATAAGTCGGGTTTTCCTTCCAGACGCTCTAACTCCAGAACGCACGAACCGATTTCACGGTTTTGCATTCGTTGGAAAGGTCTCGGGCTCCGTGAGGTTTATAGCAAAGAAAATTCAGGAAAAAATTCAACAGAACGCGGACGGAGTCGCGGGGCACAGCTAGTTAGGTATATTATTAGTGGCGTGCATAAAGTTTTGAAGCAGGGTAGGCAAAGTGTAACATAAAATAAATGAAATTAGGCATAGGTACCCACCTACCTGGTTAGGTACCTTGAATTATGTCTCGCTAGCTTATTCCAGATTTTCATTTAGGCTATCGTACCTATTGAACGAAATGGGACATCTTTTGTTGTTAGTAAGTAAGTACCTATTTAGCCATATCAGACATCTAAAGTGATTGGTTGATGTACCTATCTGCAGTTGTATATCGTTGTACCTTTTTTTCGTCCTTTTCTATGGTAAATTAAACCATTATACGTTGGTGTTCAATTAATTATATTAAAATTTAATATAAATTGCAAATTTTCTAAGGGAAAATATTGAAATCTTATATTAAACAAATATTCAATTTAAATAAATAAAATAATATAAATTGCAAATAAAAATAAAATATAAGTACCTATAAATAGCAAAAATTCTAAGGGAAAAAATATTTAAATCTTATATAAAAAAATAGGCCTAAATAGTAACAGACGTGGGTTCAAACCTTCACACAAGCAATTGAACTTGTGTGAAGGTTTGAACCCACGTCTGTTACCATTTAATTCAAAATTTCTAAGGAAAAATATTGAAATCTTATATAAAATCTTATATAAAAAAATATTCAATTGCCTGTGTGAAATTTTGAACCCACGTCTGTTACTATTTAGGCCAGACCTATTGCCAACTGAGTCACCTAATCATTGGAGATTATGATGAAATTATCCACTATAAGGCAACTAAAATATCGTATGTAATTGTAGATATGGGTTACTTTATTCAGAACCTTTATCAAGTCCATAGCACTTTGAATACATCGGTTCTCGTCCGATCACCGAAGTTAAGCAACGTCGGGCGCGGTCAGTACTACGATGGGTGACCGCTTGATGACCCGCGAAATTGTAAAGTATTCTAAATTTTTAGATATATTTAAATTATTACTAACCTAACCTAACCTAACCTTCAAATCATATTTAGTATAAAGCTTAGGGTGCCGCAGCTCTGACGTCATCGTGTAACGCGTAACGCGTAACGCTTTTCACCGTTTTAGTGCCCGGGCAGCGAGCGCCCCGAACGTCCGTAAAGAAGCTTCGCTTCAATAAACAACATATTGTTACGTACACGTACTAGGGGTAGGTACAATTAATGCCGTTAATCGTGTAAAAAGGGTTTTATTCGCTCTCCACAAACTTGACAAATACAAAGTACTACACTAGTTCACTAACACTAGTTACACACAACAAACACTGTTCCGTATCACTTAGCAGACACACAGTATTCCAATATAATCGCCTAGGTCACTGGTATATCACTCTTCGTTCGCTTACTTGAGTTCCGTACACTGTCGCTTCCAAGAAGTAACTGACTCGCTGCCCGTCGTCGACTCCTTATATACGGAATAAAGATGCGAGCTGGTATTTTCCTAAACATTCTCGGTAGGTATGTAGGTAATAATAATCGGAATCGAATGATCCCGAGACCCATTGTCGGCTTTCCTTTGTATTCGTTCGCGAGTAGGTAGTCGCCGCCGGCCGTCGCGCCGATAACGCAAGGACGTTCACCTTATGCCTAAATACCTACAGTCTCGAACATTCAATTTTTGGAGATCTTTCGTAACTAATCGATGGAGTACATCTAGACTAACAATGCGTTTTTGTATCAAGCTGATATAACTCTAAATTGAAAATTTAAAAACCCCCGATGCGAAGACCTTTTCATCAAATGTATACTTTACCTAGTAGTTCTTCCAAATAATTAAGTGAGCGAGATTTGCGTAGCTCCCGTAGCTCAGTATTCATAGCTCATCTCGCAAATTCATCTGGTACAACTAGTTTCGAAACCAGATTATGAAAGCGCCATTTACATCATTCGTTTTGGCTTTCTCATTTATAATCTAAGATAACCAATGCAATGTACAATATTCAACAGAAAATCTGTGTAAAAGACATTATCTTGTTATGACATTATAATCATTGACATTAGAATAGACAACGAATTTAAATATTGATGCCACGGAGGTTTATTTCCTAGTAAAAGATTATCAATTATGATTGAATTTGATGTAATAACTCTGGTTGAGGTGGACGGGAGCAGCCCAGGGGAAGAATTTTCAATAACGCTTAAATTATTTTAAATTAGATTTGTTTTTCTGTATTTTTTCTGAATGGCGGAGCAGCGACCTCTAGAATTATTATTGCGTAATATTCCATGACCATTAACAAAACAAACTAAATTTAACGCATGCGCGTATCCATCATTTGAAACGTGACTTATGGAACGTCTTTAGTTCATACACAAATCTCATATAAAAATTGATAAAATATCATTTTTTTCCAGAATCCGGGAAACTTTTCAAATTTATAATATTGTAAAAAGCAAGTTCAGACTATTACGATCATTTAAAAATATAATAAAGCGAAATCGTTTCAGCCGTTCTCAAGTGATGCAAAGATATTATTCCAATGAGCCCAAATTTCGAACGGATTCGAGCCGTGGAAGTTCGTTTTGGCCGCGAATGTGGCTTTTTTACCTACAAAAGAGCTGATGATCTTCAAACGGCTGAACCAATTTTCATGAAACATAGCTAAGAACACTCTCGATCAGAATACCTATCTAACAAAAGAAACAAAATTGAAATCGGTTCATCAGCTTGGGCGCTACGTTGCCACAGACAGACACACAGATACACAGATACACAGATACACAGATACACAGATACACAGATACACAGATACACAGATACACAGACACACAGATACACAGATAAACATGTTAAACTTATAACACCCCTCTTTTTTCGTCGGGGGTTAAAAATAAGAATCCTTCGAGATATTTGACCAAATAGTTTCTAGGTCGCAACAATATCTTTGATCTATCTTCCGCTTGGCGCAGTGGTTCGAGCGTAGGCCGCTCGGCTCACTGCATATGGTGGTTGCTGGTTCGATTCCCGCCGGGGTAAATTTCGGAAATGGCCTTTTCGTAATTTGCCCGAGTCTGGGTGTCACTGGGATCGCCCCCAGTCCATTGTACGGTACCCATAGTACAAGCTTTGCTTAGTTTGGGACCATGCAGTTGATGTATCAGTCTGGCGATATTTATATTTAAATCTGTTCAAAGGGTAGACATAATTTCTCCGAGAACGGATTTCCTCGGGATTTCCTTTCAACTTAAATGCGTAATTATCAACTAGGAGAGTCCAGTGCGAAACGTAAAGCTGTAGTCATATGAACTTTAGTGATGTAGATAATGTTTTTTTTATGAAATTATCAAAAGACCCAAATGTGGTCGGCCATGGCGGTGCGCGTTATATTAAGGACGCCGGCAAACATGCTGCTCGCTAAGCGGCCTAATTATGTATGTAAGCGGGCCCTGTTTGCGCTCCTGGCCGGACCGCCCTGTGTGGCGAGAGTTGCTTCACCGCCCGCTCTGTACGGTGCTTCATAATGCGACCTAAAGTAAAGGCAAACCCGCTTCCAGCTGTACATTGAATACGATAAACTGGCTAATATATTATTTTTTTAGTCGAGATTATTTCCTTAAGCTCTACATTTAAGCGGCACAGAGATGTGTTCTACGCGCGCCGACGCTACAGCATTGCTACGTAGCGCTACGGCGTAGCCTGACTTATCTTTGATTGCAGTATTTATTTACTCCTTCAGGCAGCCCAACACACGAGCCGGTGAACTTTCTACCCAACGAAGGTCAATTTCCGGTGAGTAGATGAGCCCGTTCACCTGCGCGCCAGCCATTTACCGCGTCACTGCTCTACCTCACACGTAACTCAATAAGTTAACAATTTTGATTGTACCACATACGCAGTATAAACATTTTATTAACGCAAATTATATTTGTACACATCATGTTAAATGGGTCATCCAAAAGGTACGAAAATGTCAATTTCGGTAAATGCGCTAACAACAATACAGTGCTGGAGAAATAGCTCGAGGCCCGATAGCTGCGTGCAATACGTGCAATACGCCCGCGTTCAGCTCACAATATTTCAGGGATCGTTTGCAGCGCGTTAAGGCAAGATAATGATTTATAAAAACGGTCGGCAGCGGCTTGAGGCGGGCGGAGCACAGCTCGGCCCGGCCCGGCCCCGGCCCGGCCCCGGCTGCATTTCTTCGGAATAAGTGATAGTGATAAATGCGACGGATGGCGGCGGCGGCGGCAACGATTCATTGACCCGGCCGCCATCGCTCAACGCCGGATAACGCAGCCCAAAATATGACGGACAGACACAACTTCTCCATGCAATGAACTGACTTTTTCTATAAATAAAACTAAAGAGAACACTTTATATAAAAAAAAATATATCAAAACACCCGACTTCTTGATATCTGATAATGATACCTATCTATGTAGATGTCAGAAAGTATTTTTATCGTTAGGCGAGGTTGCGTCGTGTGAGGCTATGTCGATCAACCAATATTACCTCTTCTCAACGTTTAATGCCATATTTTCTTCATAGGTAGGTAATTATTAAAATTAAACTTAACTTGAATAAAAGGGGTGATATTGTTTTCTTATATTTACGCGAATACTACACATTGAAATAAAACTATTTTTCGGATTTTATCAACACTCTAGCATTCTTAGATGTTTTAGTAATCCGAAATCCTGATAACACCTTAGGCCACACCGTGTATAGAAAAAATACCCATACTGATAGGTACTTAAACGGTGATTCTCACCACCATCCAACACAGTTAGCTACCGTGGGTAAATCTTTGTTTCAGAGAGCACAAGGGATCTGTGATGAGCAACACCTGGCTGCCGAGATCCATCATGTCAAGCAAGTATTGCATGACAACAAGCTTCGGATCCCCCGCCGCCATCACAGTGACCGAGTGAAACCAGCCACAGTCGAGCGTCTACCTGCTGTACTACCATATATAAGAGGTGTCACAGACAAGATTGGCTACATCTTGAAACGTGCTTCAATCAAAACTTATTTCAAGCCACCAAAGAAGATTAGTCAGTTCTTACCACCTGTCAAGTGTCACATTCCTCTACAAGATGCAGGGGTATACAAACTCGACTGTGAATGTGGGCTCTCCTACATAGGGCAAACTAAAAGATCAGTAAAAACCCGCGTAAAAGAACATATAGCTGACGTGAAACACCGGCGCTCCACGAAGTCTGCAATCTGTGAACATGTACAGGACCGCACCCGCCATTATATCAGATTTGATAAACCACAGATCCTCGCAAAAGAACACCGATTCCGACCAAGGATGATACGTGAGGCCATTGAAATTAAAAAACATCCTAATTTCAATAGGGAAGATGGCTGGGTGCTACCACCAACTTGGGATCCAGTAATTAATATAATTAAATCCAAAACCAAGTGTACCATTGCAAGACCTCGGGACACTGTGAGCACTTTCTGCGTGGATCGGACCGC
Source organism: Notodonta dromedarius (assembly GCA_905147325.1). Taxonomy (NCBI): domain Eukaryota; kingdom Metazoa; phylum Arthropoda; class Insecta; order Lepidoptera; family Notodontidae; genus Notodonta; species Notodonta dromedarius. The sequence goes on from LR990172.1 coordinate 11,957,898, forward strand.
AAACAACAACTAAATATGAGGGTACCCAGTTACTAACTATAACATCAGGACGTCTAACACCTCAGTCCCCCCGTGACCATGGCTGCTGTAAAGCAACCGAAACGTCGGGAACATAAAGTTAATAAACGCGATAAAATCCGAAAAATAGTTTTATTTCAATAAAAGGGGTGATGTTGTCAACGACAGTTGGAGTAGCCTTCAAACTGCACCACAGCCAGCCGGAAGTCTCACACTCCTGCCTTAAATCAATATTAAAATAACTTCGCCAATGTCCATCATGAACCGCTTCCTAGCAGCGCGTCAGACTGCTGCTGGGATGCTGGACGCTATCGTCCGGTGCGGCCGGAGCCTACGTTTTATTTTATTGACACACGCAATAACGAACGTCGTCGTTAGCGGGTGCCGCCGCCGCCGCCCGCGGCCGCCGACCTACCCGCCGGAACTCATTGCCTATGTAAATTATTTGCGGGGCTTTTTGCTTCCGCCTCCACTTTTTTCATGACTTGTGTTAAAAATCATCATTCCCTCAATTTAAATCAACACTATTTGTACACCATACGATACGACGCCCGAAATGGGGCCGAGTGCGTACTGTATAAATTTTCCTCTCGCTCGGCTACAATTAGTCTGACTTTGACATTTTGTTTAGCGACATTAGCATTTAATAAGAAAAAGCATGAAATATTTTACCATTTTCACGTTGACATATCGTCGGGGTGTTCATAAGCTGTTAGCGCCGGGCAGGCGGTGCGTGCGGCCCGCGCGGGCCATTCTAGACCGTATACGTTCGACATAAGGGCGGCGCGGGTGCATACGATGCGCCGCTCCGCTGATTGCTAATACGATGTGTCAACGCCCGGGCCCCCGCACCAGCGCGCGCGCCCGCCGCTCCCCGGGACGCGGCGCCGCCGTGTCAACATTTGACGCGCCACGACGCGCCGCCGCCGCCGCCGCCGCCACTGCGCTGTCGTGCAGATTTTGTTTACTCAGTTAATTTAAATCCTGGGTTCTGTCGAAAATATTTCCCTCTGTGTTGATTTGACGCTGCGACAACAAACATACCCCTTAACGTTATACATACACTTCGGTATATTTTCTTTTCTTCGAGGTCCTTACTGATTATTATTTTTACTCCGTGAAATTCTGACATTTAAAGTGTGGAAGGTTATACAACCATCCGACCAAGAAAGGAACACATAAAGTTTAATAAATAAAAAATAACTAAGTACATATAAAAATGATAAGTTAGAAAAGTATTTGACATATTAACAATATTGTTTAATTTTTTACTAACTAATTGTCAAAGTCCCATGGTTAAAAATAGAATTGTTTTTTAACAGCAGGTATCACTTCCTACTTTATTAAATGTAACAAACCTTTTTTTATTATTCTTAATCTAAATCAGCGTCATCAAAGGCGTCACCGAACTATTGAAATAAAACATACATTAAAAAACGCAATTCATATCAGAAGGTTTAGATAATGTTTCTCCTGATAATTGGAAACAATATATCAGCTATGTTATCAAAGTGGAGAACAAGATTTTGAGTTGATTTTTTACTTAATATAATCCGATCCAAATTTTGGCCACCTACATCATCCTTAAAATATCAAAACCCTTCTTGTTTTTTCTTAATTTTTAAATGCAATTATGTACCTACTACATACTACCTAAGAGTCAAACAAAAGGTTTCTTATATCTGAACTGTCAAAAAATGATAGCAGTCCGAATTCCGCGGAATAAATATTCCCATAAATACAAAATACATTCCAATGTTAGCATATCAATTGCCAAAACATGCCGAACGCTACTATCGTCACAGGTGGGCACCTGGGTACTTCACATCTTGCGACACAGAGTTTGCTATTGCTGTTTTGGGGACTATCTGCATTACCTGGAGTCTGATTATTTTCATAGCAATATTTCGATTGATAAATTATTGATAGGTCCTATCATAATAATAGGATAGTATCAATTTGGGTGCCGCGGTGGGTGCCGCGTCACTGGCTGCAGCGACGGGGAAGACGCCGCCGCCACTCCGCTCGTTACACGCGATATATAGCTCTATCTTGGTAGATAGCCTGCGGGTAGCCCAGTGGCTACCCCCTCCCTTCACCCCGTATGTCTCCTCGTCAACCCGCCTCGGATAAACTGATGAAAAAGGTCGCCTTTCATGTATTTTTAAGGGAAAATCGTTCTGCGCCTTTGATGAGCTTACTCAACACCGATAATGGGCTTACTTAACACGTAACCTAAACTTTCCGCTTGTGTACCTACTCATTAGTGTATTCTGTAACCTGTTACGAAACATAGTGACAAAGGTTGGTGAAAGGTTATCGGTACAATAAATACATACGCTAGATCGGCTATATAAATACTTACTTATTCTTGATCTGGATAATCAATGTGCTCATAGTAATCAAGGTGGGGGGAGGGGAGGGCGAGTCAGCGAGGAGGGGCCCCTACCGACCCCCTACCGACCCCCTACCGACCCACTCGCCCTACACTGGTTCTGTACGTCAGCGCATCATTTTATTTATTTATTTTTGTTAGCAAAATCATTAGCAGATATAAGTAGTAGGGATACATAATTGATGTTTTCAATATTCGAGGTGTCCACGAGCAAGTAGCAGTGGATAAATCTTAAAGCTGTTTTTATAATCCCTGATTTATGTAGCACACAATAAAGTACCCACATATTTAAAAAATCGTAAGTTTGTAAAATATTGCGATTGCGAAGCCACTTCTAGTAAAGGAAATTACTGAGCAATGTGCAAAGCATTATGCTATTATATATTATGTACTTATTATATTGCAGAAAAAATAATAAGCCTAGAATTCTGTTCAGTAATATCTCTTTTAACAGTCGGGACCTATTAAAAATCGAGAACGGCTCAAATCTTTACAATAATGGATCCCGACTGTTGAAGATAAAATATATTTTACTTAACATAATTCTAAACTAATGGGCTTGTTATTTTTTCTTCTCAATTTCTATTTAAAGTTCACTTTTGAATCAGTCGGGTGATTTTTTTAATCAACTTTTCTTTCGATTTTCTTTGATTACTTCCGTTTACTGCCGTCATCGGGATGCTTATCGACAGAACCTACTGCTGTGTTAGTAAGTAGTACCCTTTACGTACTAATTAGTACAGAATAAATTATGAATTTGCACGTTTCCGTAACTACACCACATTGTTATCTACCAAACACGATGGTGATCTGCAACTCGTGGGTATCCTATTAGTCAGAGGAGGAATGCCAGTGTCAAATCGTTAAATGAATGACTGATTTAATCGAGAATTGGAACGGGAACGTGAATATGATCATCAAGAATTAGATTTAGTAATTCAAACGAATGTACCCCTGTCGAATCCCAAACAAAAGGAAGTTTATGATACATTACTGAAGGCAATTGATGATGGAAATGGTGGTTTATATTTCCTGGATACCCCAGGTGGAACTGGTAAGACATTCCTCATGTCAGTAGTTTTAGCCAATATTCGTGCGAGATCCAACATTGCGGTTGCAGTTGCTTCTTCTAGGATAGCAGCCACATTGTTAAAAGGATGCCGTAAGGCTCATTCAGCATTAATATTACCGTTAAATTTTCAAACTATTGAAGAACCAACATGTAATATTGCAAAACACTCCGCAATGGCCGCAAGTTTTATCAGCATCGAAAATTATCATATGGGACGAATGAACGATGGCGCATAAACGTGCATTGGAAGCACTTAACAGAACATTGAAGGATCTACGCAATGACTCGAGATGTTTTGGAGGCGCAATGATTTTACAGTCTAGCGATTTTCGTCAAACACTGCCAGTAATTCCAAGATCAACTGCTGCCGACGAAATAAACGCTTGCCTCAAATCATCGAATCTATGGCGCTATGTGAAGAAAATTCAGCTGGAAACAAATATGAGAGTTGCATTGCTGAACAATACATCTGCAGAAGATTTCTCTGAGCAATTGCTGAGTATCGGTAATGGTCGAGTACCTATCGACGAATCGAGCGGATTAATTTCATTTCTTCAAAATTTCTGTAACTTTGTCTCAACGAAAAATGAACTCATCAACAAAGTATTCCCAAATATCATTAGTAACCAAAAATATAATGAATGGTTGAGTGAGCGAGCAATTTTGGCGGCTAAAAATAAAACTACATTTAACTACATAATTTAGAATGAAATCATTGGTACACTGCAATCATTCAAATCAATTGACTGTGTAACAAATGAAGATGAGGCCACCAACTATCCAATAGACTTTTAAAATCCTTGGATGTGCCTGGCTTGCCACCACACAATTCACGACCAAAGGTTAGCTCCGTAGTAATCATGCTTCTAAACTCAAACCAACCAAAACTGTGCAACGGAACGCGTTTGGTGGTAAGTAAATTGATGAACAATGTGATTTACGCCACGATACTTAAAGGAAAAGTCGAAGGTGAGGAAGTTCTCATTCCGAGGATCCCGATGATCCCAACTGATATGCCGTTTGAGTTTAAACGGCTTCAATTTCCGATCAGTCTTGCATTTGCCATGACCATTAACAAATCACAAGGCCAATCCTTGAAAGTTTGTGGTCTGAATTTAGAAAATACATGATTTTCCCATGGTCAATTACATGTGGCATGTTCACGGGTCGGAAGACCATTTGCGTTATTTGTTCTTGCGCCTGATAATAAAACGAAAAATGTCGTCTATCACAAGGTGCTTCAAAGAAGAGTGCAACCCATGCACCAATATACATGACCAATGAAGAATCATTAAAATACCAGTTTTTTTATTTATGTTTGTATTTTTTATTGAATCTTTAATTAATCTTTTTTAAATCTGCTAATTTATTGCCTCTAAGGCGAAACAAAGTTTGCCGGGTCAGACAGTAATTAAATAAAACAAACTTTCGAGTCCTTAGATTTATCTATGTATGTGTTTATTTTTGCATCATTCAGTGAAAAGAGGGACGGGACAGTTAATGAATCATAATAATAACGACACTAGAACCGAGTCGAATGTACAACTACACAGTCACAGCAGGGTGACGTCACGCTTCGCCGCCGCCGCGCCGCACGCTGCACGCCGCGCACACGCCGCTTCACACGCGACAACACGGACGGCGTGCAACTGACCAGTGTGTTGCTAGAGGGATAAATGACACCGAGTCTGGTTGACAACGTTCGCTTAACAGGCGTGATCCCGGCAGCGGCGGCGCTCAGGATACATCACACTTAAGTATTTGTTTAAAAAAACCAGTACATAATAATTTATACACAATGCGTTTATTTCGTACATTTCGTCAATTCAGTTCAAGGGTTCCGTCTTAGTTTTACACCTCAGTAGAACTCTGGACACTGCGACGCACACCATCATGACCGCCGACCGATTAGACACGAAACACAATAATCCGCATGGTATCGCGGCGGACGCGACCGACCGCGAACTCAACCGAGCACAGTGCACACGGCGAGCAACCGGACGCGGCGGCCGCGCAGAGGGGGCGGGGGGCGCTCCGTCACACCGTGGTCTCGCGGTCCACGTGGATGTACTCGACGGAGCGCTCGCGTCGTCAGGAGGACGCCGTCGAAGAGGCGCGCGACGCGTCGTACAGCAGCTCCTCTGTGAGCCGGCGACCGGCAGCCAGCGCGCCCAGCAGTTGCTTGTCCGCGCCCGCACGTCGCCGCCGCCGCAGCGCAGCCGCGCCCAGCAGCGCCAGCGCCGCCGCGCCGCAGGCCGCCGCCGCCGCCGCCCCCGCCGTGGCCGGCGCCGCCAGCGCCGCCAGCAGCCGCGCGCCCGCGCCGCACGCGCCCGCCTCGTCGCCGCCGCCCGGGCAGTCCGCCTCTCCGTCGCACCACAGCCCGCCCGCCATGCACGCACCGAGCGCCGCGCACGGGTGCGCGCAGTCCGCCGTCGCGTTGGGCCACGCCTCGCCCGCCGCCGCCGGCCGCGTCGACGCCGCGCGCCACACTTCCATCCACGCGAAGCGCGCAGCGCCCGCCTCGCGCGCCGCCCACACCACTAGCAGCGCGCCGGGCCGCGCGCCGCGCCCGCGCCCGTTCCACTCCGCCGTGAACACGTGCGCGGCGCGCGCGCCGCCCGGGCACACGGCGCGCACCAGCCGCGATGTGTGCGCGTCGTACACCAGTACGCGGTTGGGCGTCGCACATGGCGTCGGCTCACCCGCCCCGGCCCCACCGCTTTTCGCCGGTAGCGGCAGTTCCTCGCCCCACACGCGCAGAAACACCGAACGGTTGCCACGCGCCTCCAGGAGAAAAGGTGTTTCCCCGCACTCGGAAATTCGGTTGGCGCTGTTCGAAATAAACACGGTAAGAGGATATCCCAGTTCTACTACCGAACGGTATCAATGCATGAACCTTGCTGTACCAACCTGTAAGGAAACAGCAAGTTGACCCTCGCCCCGGGCGGAGGCAAACGCCGGCGGGCGGCGCACGGTGAGCCCGGCGCCGGCGACCGCGACCACGCGCCGCGGAACTGTACGTGTCGGTGGTCCTCGGCTGGCATCAGCGCTCGCGCCACCAGCTCCAGTTCGAGCGCCGGCCCGCCTGACTCGAGCCGCAGTGGCGCGCTGGCGTTGTCGCAGATGCACGCTACCGGTACCTGAATACCATCGTTCGAATGACTGATAGTGTCACAAAACTATCCACATCTATCGCTGTAGACCTTCACCCTCACCCGGTATCCCGGCCACGGTGATTCGTATATTCGCAAGTGTGGGACACGGAGTGGAGCATCATCGTCGCCGTCGAAGTCGACGGGAGTCTCGTCGACGGCGTCCTCCTCGAACTTCAGATCGTGGTCCGGATCTGGTGTGCACGTCGGGCGGCCGGTGACCGGGTCGGTGCGCGTGACGCAACGTGGCTCACGCCCAAATGTCGCCGAAAGCAAATCCAGCACGACGCGCGCGCCCTCCGCCTGCAGCCGGTACACGCAGCGCAGCCGCCGCGCACCACCGCGACCGAACCACAGGGCGTTGCGGGGTGACGAGATCGCGCCCGGTGTCGTCAGCCACCGCGCACACTCCGCCGGCACCGAGCGAGCTCTCCGCCCATCGTCCGGTAGCGGGGCGCCCTCCAACCGGGCGTCCACGAACTCATAGTGGAGCGCGAACTCGAGTGGGTGCGTTGCGGTGCCCGGAAGTGAGGTGGCAGCGAGCGACAGTAGCGGCGCCGCCGACACGTAGCCGTCGGGCGGCGCGCATGGCCGCGGCGAGCGCGTCGCGTTAGCGAGCGAGGCACGCGCGCACAGCGCGGGCGCCGCGTCGCAATAGCGACCCAGCGCCTGCGCGCCCGCCTCGTATGCCCCGCCGCCGTCCCAAATACGCAGCTCCACGGCACACGCACCATTCGGGGGCCGCGTGCGGCTCTCACCCAACGCGTAGGGCGGCACCGGCCCTGTGCGTGGCGTCGGCGGACCCGCGTCCTCCTCACCGCGTTCGACGCTCTCGACACGCCGCGGCTCGACCAGGGAGTATTGCGTGAAGCTCGAAAAATAGATCCACACCAGATCACCTGAATGAGACGTGAAAATCTTGACTCTAGATCGAGAGCGTACGTACCGCGCTTCGAGCCGTCGTCGACTCACCTGGACGACCGTGAAACGTCCACATACACGTAGTATTAGGCGGAAGGGTGTGTGACGGCGCTCGAAGTCGCCCCCGGCGCCCGCGCCCACTCGCTGAAGTGGTGCTGTTAGTTTCCTCCTCTGATGAGGACGCTTTCACGTGAAACTCACAACGCCGCGCCTCTCTTGGATGAGAAGATAAATTCGGTTACTGGTAAGTAATTTCCCAAGGCGTATGACGACTGTCGGCTCGGATTGTTTCCTGGCTCACCTGGCATAGTCGAAAGAATCAGAGTCTGCGAACACGACATCCACGTCGAGCTCGAAGCCCCTGAGCGGCGCGGCAGGCGCGGCGGGGCGGAGCGGCGCGCTGAACGGTGACGAGTGGAAGGCGACCAGCATCTCGGGCCCCCGCGACGTGACGCGCGGCAGCCAGTCACCGCCGCAGTACTCCGCCAGCACCGAGTCGTCGGTGGACGCGCCGTCGTAGAAGATGAGCCGGTCGCGCTCGCCCGTGCACTCCCGCCACGCACGCACCATGCGACCTGTCTTATTCAGGCTGCCGGGATGATGTACAACATTCATTTTATGAGCACCTAGCGAGCTTTTTATGCCAGCCTAGTAATTAAATGTCCTGCTCACCTGGCCATCGATATCGAACGTTTAATTTGCATTTTATGCGAATACTCCTGGCGCACCGAGATCATCGCGTGTTTGCACGTGGGAATATCTTTTTGACGGAGGCTCCAGTAACACGTGACGTTTCTGCGGAAATAGGAGCGAGCATTAGTAGACTAATTAATACTCTCGAGAGAAGTTTTGAGAACTAAATAATTTACATAGGTACATCGTGCATATCGTACCTCGGATACATGCCAGGATAATTGGGACTCTGTAGTCGACAAGGTTTACGATGACACTCCTCATACGTCCGCGTGCAGTAAGTGCCGGGAGACACGGCGCCGCGCTCCAGCGGAGCCTCCATCGCGCCGAACCTGCGGCAGGCGTTCCGATGAGACACAAGACGTCACAGTATCTAAATATATATAACTCAAAGGTGACCGACTGACTGACATAGTGATCTATCAACGCACAGCCCAAACCACTGGACGGATCGGGCTGAAATTTGGCATGCAGGTAGATGTTATGACGTAGGCATCCGCTAAGAAAAGATTTTTATCAATTCTACCCCCAAGGGGATAAAATAGGGGATGAAAGTTTGTATGAAACTTTGTCAATTAAATTCCACGCGGACGAAGTCGCGGGCACAGCTAGTTACCTAAAATTCCGTACTCGCTGAAGGCGATTTGCTTACCTGACCACAGCGTCGCGTTGCGCGAGGAACTTGTATCTGAGCCGAAATCCGAAGGGCTCACCGAGCCGCGCGCGGAACAGCTTGACGGAGACTGTGACCGTGGCGGTCTCGCTGTAGTAGAGCGCAGCACCGTCCGATTCACCGCACCACGAGCCGCCGGTGAAGGGGCGGCCCAGCTCCGACAGCTGCATGTAGCCGTCGGGGCAGCCGTCCAGCGCGCCCGGCTCGTACCGCCCCACACGGAACTCGTCGAATGCGAGCTGCACCAGGTCGCCGTGCGCGCCGCCGCCCGCCGTGAACGTCAGATGGCACAGAAAGGGCGCGCGCGGTGCCGAACGCACGCCCACTGCGTACGCGACACCGACGCGTCCGTAATACGTGCGGTTACAGACCGTGCACTGCGGCGGCTCGTCGCTGCCGTCTGCGCACTGCGCCTCGCCGTCGCAGTACGCGTCGAGCCGCACGCACGCGCCGCTGCGGCACGCAAACTCCGTCACCCCGCAGCCGCCGGCCGCGCCGCGCGCGCTCGCCCACAACGCTAGCAGCGCGCACGCCCACATTCGCGCCCACCCCATGTCACCACCCGCTGCCGCGACGTCCTCACTCTCACGTCGCGTGCGGCGCCGAGCCGCTTGACAGCACAGCGTGCCCGCACCGACACCACCTAATCAACGGCCATTGTGAATACCACCTCTTTACTAGAGTTTAGCAAACGAAAGTTGGCCCTCGAAATTTTACAAAATATTGATACATATTACATAGTATTGGATACTCTTCGATTAGAATGTCAACGACAATTTGATGATGACGCTATTATTTTAATGCTTTTGTTTTGAATTCGTATCTAACTATTGTTTATCTGTTACATAAAAACTATAACCTATTTTCGTCCACATTCATTCTTAAGGTGAAGGCGCCTGTCTAGCCCGCGAAGTTCAAATTTTTTGAGTTCTTTTAGAAATTTTTCAAAATCTGACAATAATAAAAGACAAATTTTGTAATTCGCGAAAAAGACCGTGTGCAGTGCATTTATTAATACATTTATTTTACTCTAAAACATTTCAAGAACGACAGCTATCCAGATAATCTGGCAATTTTTGTATATTTAGTTATTTACTAGTATCATATCCACCGTGATAATATTTAGAGTAAAATAAATGTATTAATAAATGCACTGCACACGGTCTTTTTCGCGAATTACAAAATTTGTCTTTTATTATAGTCAGATTTTGAAAAAATTCTAAAAGAACTCAAAAAATTTGAACTTCGCGGGCTAGATGGGCGCTTCAGCCTTAACTCCTGACTAGAAGTCTGTTCTGCTGACGGTAAGAGGGCTTGCGGTGTGTGTCTGTAAGTATCTGTGTATCTTCTGTATATTTAGAGTCTGTCTGTGACATCATATAGCTCTCAAAAGGTTGAACCGATTTTAATTCAGGTAGTTTGATTTATTTTATTTTATTTTATATGGAAAACAAACAGCTACTTAAAAATAAAGTAGTGACATGAGTATACGAGTATACCTTAGAATATACGTTTCTAATTATTTGAAAGGTTTCTTAATCGAGAGTGTTCTTAACTATGATTCAAGAAAACCTGTTGAGCCGTTTGAAGACCATCAGTTATTTTCAAAGTGATGAAGGCATAATAATTATGAGCAATTCTCACAGATATGAGCGAGACAATCTATCTACGTGGGACACTCAGAATATTTCTAGAAACTAAAAAAAAGGTTCTATAGGGTACAATTTTTTTTATTAAACCTTTAAAAAGTACTCTCCAACAGCGTCTATACAAAGTTTCATGCGTCTGAACCACTTCTGAAAGCATTTTTTCCAGTCATCTTCAGACACCTCTTCTACAGCTCGCTCGAACGCCGCTAGTGCATCTTCTGGCGATGAAAACTGTATACCTTTCAGGTTTTTTTTTTGAGGAACAAAAAGAAGTCACACGGGTCCAAGTCAGGACTGTAAGGCGGATGACATAACAGTTTAACCGGTGTGCTATCCAGGAAGTCCCTAGTTTTCAGCGCCGAGTGCGCGGGTGCGTTGTCATGATGGAGTAGTAGCCCGCGGAGCCCCGTCTTCGGCCGCTTGTTGCTCACTGCCTCGAACACTTCTGGCAAGCATTTTGTGGTATACCACTCAACATTGATGCCACTTCGATTCCGTAAAAGAATTGACACCAGATACCCACTTAAAGTGAAATAACTAGCAATCAAAATTTTGCCTGCGCTTCTAGAATGCTGCACTTTGGTAGGTGTTGGTTCATTTTGAAACAGCCACACTGTTGACTGGCGCTTTGTTTCTGGATCGTATTGGTAAATCCAAGACTCGTCACCTGTGACGATATCATAAATACGCCGAGATGAGCCTGCATCAAATTTAATCATCATATCACGGCACCATTCCACGCGGGCCTGCTTGAGCTTCAGTGAGTTTGTGCGGTACCCAACACGAAACAATCCTCCTCACACGAGGGTGCACGTGGAGAATTTCGTGAACGCTTCCCGATCCGATCTGCAACGTTTTCTGAATCTCTTCGTATGTTATACGCCTATTCTCTTGAATAAAATTTTTCACTGCCAGCAAGTTTTCTTCTGTAACTGCCGTCACAGGGCGACCACTTCTTTTTTCGTCAGTCAATGATAGCCGACCACGCTTAAATTCACTATACCAGTGGTAAACGGTTGCTACTGAAGGGCCCTTACCCGAAAAAACCATTTGAATTATATTGAAAGATTCCTCCGGTTTTAGGCAACATTTAAAAACGTAGAAAATCATGGCGCGAAAATGTTCTCGGTGAGGTTCCATTTTTCATAGAGACTCGATTTCGCAAATGAGCTCGTACAAAAAAATGAAGGGAAATTTGGAATTGGAACGCTCGAATTTATACTTATAAATAACTGTACTTTTATGATATATTAATATCTGGCCTGTGTTTCATACAAAAAAGATGAGATTCTAGAAACATTCTGAGTACACTACGTATATGTAAATGTCGCAGCCAACTAGCTTAATTCGCCGTTCAATTAACAGCCTAGCCACTTTACTAAACGGCGCCGTTCAACTAACGGCCTAAATGATATTCAGCCGTATCGTCTGTTACAACATTTAATAAACTGGCTGGCTACTGCAACTGGTTGACATTTAAGTACTACAAAACTTTTTCACCTACTTACTACCCAAGCAGAGCGGCCCGGCTGGGTTTAGGTTAAGGTTATTTTTTTTATGACCCCACAGAAATATCACCCGGAAAGTAGGTTCGGTGGATCTAAATAATTTCGTAAAATACCTAAGTACGTAATAAAATTATTCCATCAAAGTTGTTTTTTTGCCGACGCCATATGACAGTTTGGTGAGTTTCTGCGCTAGGTGGCAGAAAGTGGAACTAAATTGAATTGAACAGGCTAGGCAAGTAATAAAACGGCTAGGCAAATAATTAAACGTCATCTATCCAAGTCATTTGCCTAGCTGTTTGATCAAATGGCTGAATATCATTCAGGCCACTAGTTGAACGGCGCTGTTTAGTAAAGTGGCTAGGCCGTTAATTGAACGGCAAATTAAGCTAGTTGGCTGCGACATATATACTAGTATTCCCGTAATAATGGTCGATATTCGACCATAATTCATTTAAATTTAAATTTTAAACGTCATTAAGGTTTTATTGTCAAATACTATTTGATACTGGCACGGAGAATGCACTATGGAAGTCCCGCCCTTCAAAAACTGTCACCGTTTGTCAGTCAGACAGTCCGTCGGTGTGGAGGTTACAAATATGTGTGTGTCAATTCATGGTAGTTTGTGTAATGTTTTATTTATTGATTTTAATGTATTTCTAGGTATTATAATATAAAAATATTAGCATTCTGCACTCCTTCTCTATATAAACAATAAGTGTGCCAAATTTCATACTCCTCCGTCCGCGCCATTTTCGTATTAAGCGGTTGAAAGTCTTTGCTTCACGTATTAATAGATAAAAAATAATGTCTATTTCCTTGGTCATCGCATCACGCGTGAACGGATAGAACGATATCGAAAATATTTTTTTTTTGTGTTTATTTTAGTCAGGAGAAGGTTCTTATGAAAGAAAAAAAAAATTAGTCATGCGGAACAATTCGAATTCAATATTCAAAGTTAAGACAGGACAACGTCTGTCGGGTCAGCTAGTAAAAAATAAAAATCGACTTATATCCTAAAGTCTTGGGAGAACAAAATATTGTTATCATGTTTTAACTTTTTTTCTGTTATTACTTTTGCATGCAACAAACTGGCTATATTATTATTTCTATCTATGTAGACTTTTTTTGATAGCTTTCAGATTCCTGAAATGTAATAAATAGATATATATTTTTGTTATCCATATCGCACTATTAGTTACCGCAGGGTCGGGTTATAGTTTATTTTTTAATCATATTTACTTGTCTGTACAGTGCTTCAGGTTTAAGAGTGAGATCTGAATTTATTATTATGATTAAAGTATCTGGATTGATAACTTATTATTTCCGTGTGAGCAGAGCAAGGTAACGCCTTCAAGCAACCTCAGTTTCAAGCGCACTAGATGCTTAGCTTGATTCAAAGTACACTCATTCATTTTCGAGTGCGGGTTATTTCTATAGTGCTAATGTTATATTAGATCATAAATTAGTATTTGATGGTAGATAACAGAAACTCGCTGGTCAAAAACGCAATGATTAAAAAAAGGTTAAATGTTTAATGGTAGTCATCAAATACCTTTTAGAAATATTCACTGAGTCACACTCGCGGTGATAAACGAGTGCTGTCCTAAATTAACCAAAATCACTTCACAGTCGATTAGAAACCTAGTCACGAAGTACCTACACTAGCAATAACCTTCCAGTAGGTACTATTACCTTATTTGGTGTCGTATTAGTTTTATGTTAATAAGAACCAATGAACTGCTCAATTATTTTGGTAAGTAAGTAACTGTTTATTTTGTATTCATCCTTAATAGGTTTCAGCACATAACATTCATAAGCACGTAATGGTTTTGAGTATTCGGTCATATGACAATCAATCCGTTTGACACTAGGCTACGTACGTTAACTTCATCACACTGGGCACTGGCCGCGATCGGCGGAGTCGCGTGGACCACAGCCTCCGCCGGCTACCCGACAGCGTACATGACGAAGCACACGCGGCGCACCGCGCGCGGGCTCGGGTCGGAGCGCGGGGCCGTCGCACGTCGCGGGCGGCGCGGCTCGCTGCGGGATGCTATGCTGGCGTGACGTAACACCGCGCCACACTGCAGCGCGAGCCGCCCGCCCGCCGCGCGGGCCTCGCCCGCCCCCTCCCGCGCCCCGCCCGCACCTGCGCGCGCCGCCTGCCCTGTCCCGACCCGCCCTGCACCGCACAGCCTCGAGCTTCTCACCTGCACTTCTGCAATACCCACGCGCTCGTGTCATCACTTTGAAATGCCATTATAATATTTGTGTAACGTCGCGATGTATTTTATGTTGGGCCTAGGTCCTTAATCGCGGCTTGCGATAGGAGTTAACGAACAGAAATTGTCACGTAAGGATAAAGCGGTATGCGGCATAAGTTTGAAGTGACTGGATAGTGTATCTATTTATATCTAAAGATATATATTAGATTTTGTAAACTAAAATAGCGCTCCATAATATACGCTTCACTATATACCTAGTTACCTACGCTACGCGTCATCAAGCGCTCACCCATTTCATTCTGAATACTTTTTAATTTCTATTTTTTTTAAACGCCCCATCAATACATACTTAAGAATTATGAGTAAGTATTGTGGATGTGATAAGGAGCCCCGTCCATAAATTACATCACACGAATTTCATGATTATTGACCCCTCCCCCGTCCATGTCACAGCTGGTCACATTTGTGACATCACAGGAGGCGTAGAGGCGGGGGCCCTACCTAGTGTAATGTCACATACTTTGCAATTTTACATTAAGACATTTACGAAATTAAAGCAGTGTCCAAATCAAACATAGTCAGGAACAAAACCCAAAAAAAATAAATTATAGATATGCAGACAGAGTTGCAACTTGCAACTATTGTTATGTTATTCTTTTGTAGGTATGTAGTTTAATTTAGTGTTGTAATACTTAGATATTATTTTTTTTAATATAAAATCATAGATATAATAACAAAAAATTTGGATCCCCTCCCCACCACTTGTCACACTTCGTGCTCCCCCTCCCTCCCCCTTCACGTGTGACGTAATTTATGGATGGCCCCTAATGGATGATTATTTTATTTATAACTAGCTGTCCCGGCAAACTTTGTTTCGCCTTAGAGGCAATAAATGAGCAGATTTAAAAAAGATTAATTAATCACGACGTGTAAGCATAATATCGCGTTTTTCGAAGTTTTCACCAACAATCAGGATTGCAAATTCATCTATTGTTGGAGCGTTAAATGTGCGTTCGTGTGTTCCAGATGGTCGTTTAACCGCTCTGATCACGACTTTGTAGTCATCATTTGGCATGCGCTCCAAAGCACTCTTGAACAGCCTGACCAACGCATGATGTTCATGAAGTAGTTGCTGCAGATCTTGAAGAATTGCTCTTTTCATTGCTGCATTGATCTCCTGACGTCGATAAAGTTGTTCCTCCATGTTGCCCATGAAGTATGTTTATAAAAAATTGTGCTCTGCATCTTCAAGAGGTTGCAATGATCCAATTCGATGGTGAATCTGTCCTTGTATCTACAAAATCAAGTACAAAGTCAGTATAACTGATTTATAAACCCTTTTTTTAATTTGCATACATAATACAGATGAATAATACCTTGAATGTCAATTGAGAGTGTTAATAATGTCTGCCCCAAATGAGGTCATTTGGAAACAACTATTGTATTTTTGTGTGTTTGCTAGAAAATATCTTGATTCGGGTGTTTCGCCACGAACCAATGAATCCAATGGGTTTGGTGGCGGAGTCAATAATGACAATTTCACTTTCCCACTGAGGCAGCACAATCCTGGCGTTTCTCCTGAAAACTTTAATGCACCACAATACTCGCAAACAACGTCCATTGGCCCAATGCGACCGCTAGTATGCAAGCAATAATCAGTGCTGCAATCGTATCGAAACGCTGCTCGCTTCAAATCAGAACTTGATAAATTTCTTCTTGTGCGTAGAAAATTATTTAGTTCTTGATATCTGAGGTTTGCTCGACGATTCCTCATTGCCAACCGAGCCGTTTCACGGGCTGCCTCTCTTTGCTCTTGTGATTGAGAAGCACGAATTCGAGCCATACTACCGCGGTGCTCTTCACTTCCAATTTCTTGTTCTTATTCAGTTCTTTCATTCGCAATGTTTCGAATCCCAGTTGCATTACGGCTTTGTCGCGAAAGATCAGATTGTCTTGGACGCGGCATCGTATTGCTAATGATAATATCGACACAATACGCTAATAGAAATTCGAAACTGACAGATCAACTGTCAACTTCAAAATTTCAAATTATCAAATACTAGCTGTGCCCCGCGACTTCATCCGCGTAGTATTGGATTATTGGGTTAAAAAGTATCTATATGTTAATCCCGGTTATAATCTGTGTTCCAAATTTCATCCAAATCCGTTCAGTAGTTTTTGCGTGAAGGAGTAACAAACATACATACATACATACATACATCCACACTCACAAGCTTTCGCATTTATAATATTAGTAGGATTCAACCATATTTAACTATAGACGACATTTTAGCTGTCAGTTCCCTTTTTTTATATCATTTTTTAAAAATCAACTGCTAGACTTATGTTTTGACTCAATAAATATTTTTTTGGCTGTCATTTTCGTTTATTAATATCACGATTTCACGTTTTATGTCAAGTTCCACTGGAACGGGATAAAAAGTATCCTATAACTTTCTCCTGGTTCTAAGCTACCTCCCCACCAATTTTCAGCCAAATCGGTTCAGCCGTTCTCGAGTTATAAATAGTGTAACTAACACGACTTTCTTTTATATATCGATGCCCCCAAGCAATAACTCGGAAATCGAAAAATCTAAATTTTACAGGAAAAATGTTTTACTGATTTTTTCGAATATTTCTTCAACGAGTGGGACCATTAAAGTCATTTATGTATCAAATTAAACCTAATTTTTAGTCAAATATGGCTGTACCATTACTAAGAAATTCCTTTTATTAAATACCCTGTAATTAAACAAAATAAATAATACATTACATTCTATACATTAAATATAACAGTTTTAGTACTTACGAGATTATTGCAGTAAATTTATCAAATAAAATATTTCGTAACATTTTGTTATGGACATCTAAAGTGTTTTTTTTTATCGTAGGAATGATGCATAACGTCTTTTACAGAGTTATTGCGGTAATATTCAAGAATTTTACATACTGTATTGATATTGTTGCGACCTTGAAACTGTTTCGTCTATTATCTCGAAGATTTCATCCTACCAGCTTTAGACAAAAACGCATTGTTAGTCTAGATGTACTCCATCGATTAAGTTATGAAAGATCTCGAAAACCTAAACCTAAACCTAAACCTACACCTAAACCTAAACCTAAACCTAAACCTAAACCTAAACCTAAACCTAAACCTAAACCTAAACCGAAACCTAAACCTAAACCTAAACCTAAACCTAAACCTAAACCTAAACCTAAACCTAAACCTAAACCTAAACCTAAACCTAAACCTAAACCTAAACCTAAACCTAAACCTAAACCTAAACCTAAACCTAAACCTAAACCTAAACCTAAACCTAAACCTAAACCTAAACCTAAACCTAAACCTAAACCTAAACCTAAACCTAAACCTAAACCTAAACCTAAACCTAAACCTAAACCTAAACCTAAACCTAAACCTAAACCTAAACCTAAACCTAAACCTAAACCCAAACCTAAACCTAAACCTAAACCTAAACCTAAACCTAAACCTAAACCTAAACCTAAACCTAAACCTAAACCTAAACCTAAACCTAAACCTAAACCTAAACCTAAACCTAAACCTAAACCTAAACCTAAACCTAAACCTAAACCTAAACCTGTCAGTCAGTCAGTCAGTCAGTCAGTCAGTCAGTCAGTCAGTCAGTCAGTCAGTCAGTCAGTCAGTCAGTCAGTCAGTCAGTCAGTCAGTCAGTCAGTCAGTCAGTCAGTCAGTCAGTCAGTCAGTCAGTCAGTCAGTCAGTCAGTCAGTCAG